>OX578136.1:149156977-150581977 GCA_951213105.1 Amaurobius ferox
GATTTCGTTGGTGAATCATAGGAATATAAGAAAGTATTTTTTTTTAAGTTTGGATTTTAGAGGAATGTGCGGCAGTGAAATTATTCGTTTATTTCGGATAGAAGAATGGAAGCAACTAACAAGTATTTTGTATTGAGATTTGTATGAAGAATATACATCAAATAGAAAATAAATATTTCTTTTATTCCTGAAAAAAGTAGATTTCTGTATTGAATAGGTGATTTTTAGTGAATTTTTTTTTAAAGTTAGGCTTAGCGCAAAAAATTAACCGTCCTTTGGGAATAGTTCTAAAGCGAAGCTCTCCGTCCTTTGGGCCACGGCAGTTCCGGAATGCCGCCATCTGGAAAAAGTTAATTACGTTATGTTAGGGGTTGATATAGTGTTATCTTTTGATAGGAAGTCATATAAAATATGATAATATTGAAAGGGAGAGGTGTTTGGCTCGCATGTGCCTGTGGATATTAGGAGTGGATGGGAGGGTTGGTGGGAGTTGATATCCGCCGGTTCCTGTTTCCCATGCATGGCCATGATGTACTTGGCTGGGAGTAATGTGTGGATTTTGCTGATATATAAATAAAATGATAATTATTTAATTAACTAATGAGTTCCCATGAAAAATTACGGGAAAATGTTTTATCCACTGAACGTTATTAAATGTAGAAGATCTTTAAATTTGTTCAAGTTAATAAAGTTAAGTTTTTTTTATCAAATATAAAAGAATAGTATACATTTGATATAGCAATATGTACCTTAGTAAAACGTCTCAAAATTATCTCATTAAATCTGTTTTAACACCCCCTTCCTCAAATTACCAGAAAATAAAGGCAGTTAATATTTAATTAATCAGCTGAAAGCTATAAAATAAAACAAAAATATTGTATATAAAATGTTATAATTGTAAAAAGGTATTTTAAAATAATGTAATTTCTTACTTTATTAAGAGTAAATAATGTAAGCAAACTCAAATCCCCGAACATGTGCCATTCAGCTTGTGTGCTTGTGCCATTCAGCAAACAATAATAACGTGAGTAAATTACTCACACTCAAACTTATGTTTGATTTTAATTTTCTTCCTAATTTAAATTTAATAAATGCATGAATACTAAGAGGCCTAAAATATCTACTTGTTTTTGGTTAATAAATATCTATATATTAAATTGAGTTGATGTATCTCTGGAAAATGTTTTAGTGTTTTTTATCCATTGTCTTTTTTAAACGAAGAAAACAAAAACATGATTGTATGTAAACAAACCTCCCATAAATGCAAAACTTAAAATTGCGGTACTTGGTACTTTTCCAGCCAGCTGATATGCAACGTGAATATCGTGATAGATTTTAAATTTTCTACTCCACATTTAATTACTCTCTATTTTTCTAATCAATTTAGTATATCAGGGTTATTTTTCTTATAATTGGGTTGAGCTGATGTATCTGGAAAAATCGTTTCAGATATTTTTGTTTATTCTTTGCAAAACTAGCAAAAAATGAAAATTAAGGTTACCCCCACCCCCACCAATATATGCAAAATCAAAACGAAATGGGCCATTCTTGATGTGAACTTTCTTTTAACCCTCCTCACTCAATTCTTTTGGATACATTTTATATTCTATCTCTTCCCCCCCCCCCCCCTCATACCACCATCCTAGGGATTTCAAATTTACTAATTTATGCAATTTTCCAGTAATTGAGTCAGTGATCTGCATCTCCATGCCAAATATAAAGACTCTCAGATGGATGGGCAAATTTTAGGCAGAATGGGATGGGGGTAGTAACAAACAAAATTAGATAGGCTTACAAACATTAATAGGGTTCTGGTTATTACTCATGCAATCCTAACAATAATTAAAATGCCTTGTTTAGATTCCTTGATTATTTTTTTCTCCTAAATTGCAAAACAATTTAAATTTAAATTTTACTTTATATAGAATTTTAACAATCCTTTACCGTTTTTCATTTTTAAAGCAGTTGAAGATTTTTCACTTTATAAAATGATTGGAGATAAAAAAAATATTTAAATCTACATAAATGCAGATTTTTAAGCTTATTGATTCCATTTAATTTCCAAAATTGGGTTGAGACAGCTTTTAATATGTTTCTTATAAATAATTACTTATAAAATATATCCTCAATTAACAATATTAGCAATACTTACATGTTGAAGGTCTTATTTGAGAAATCTTGATCATCTGGGCAGGTGTATTTGTCCATAATTAAATTACATCTATCGAGTGGGAAACAGAAAAATTGCAAAAATGGGTGATCACCAATGGGTGTTATAGCCTCTTACAAGAATAATTTACTGGCCCCTAATTTCAAAATGTAGATTCCAATGTGCAGGGTGTTGTTCAGAAATTATGTAAGCACTTTTCACAGAAAATTTGACCTTCTTCTTTTTGAACACATCTGTATACCATCTGATTGCTGTAGCACAAAGCATAAAAGGGGGCCAAGAATGTAGAATTAGTTCTGATTCAGATACTGGAATACAGTCCACATATGGGGTTGGCAGACCCTATATTATTTACAATTCATATGTTTTCTCTTTGGATATTTCTGTTTATAGGATTACTCAACTGTCAACCTTCTCTACAATTTTAACCCAGCAAAGGTGGCTCTTTCTTTATTAATTTCCCCCTGGAGTGAGTGGATTAAAGTTGGGATCCTAGAAATCCACAAAAGGAATGGTTGTCACTTTTCTTTCACTTATGCAACTATTTTGCATTTTTGACAAAATGATTACCTTATGCACGGGTTGAGAAATACATACCTGAAGTTGGCCCTACTATGATATTCTAAAGTAGCTAGCTCAAAGCCTTTTTTATTTATAAGGATTAAAGTTATTTATTTTCATTGAAAAAGGGCACTAAATGAACACAGTACTGAGGTGATGTAATTTTGTTTTCACAGTAGGAATTAAGATACGTTATTGCACTCCGGCCACTCTAATAGCGGCTATAAACCCTAGGGTCAATCGAGTGGTCTGAGTGTTCGACAATGTTATCGCAATAAATGTTAGAGATTTTTTTTCTGCAGTCACAAATCAAAATTTTTTTCCAGAGCTTAAGAGGGGGGCAATGCCCCCCCCCCCCCACACACACACACACAAATGATGCCCCTGAATGATAGATACCTTAATGGATATCGACACCTAATCCCACTTTCTATCATTTGTCTCCAAATAATATCCTTTAATATAGGATGCATGGAGGATGGCAAATGCCTTCGAATGGTTGATAGTGATTCCATTGTGTGGATGTGGCTCCTCTCCTAACTTCATGATCCTCTTGAACTTGTCTGTTTGGAGCATCTTGAGCCTCTGTGACGGTTACATGTGTCTTCTCTATTTCACTGTTGTCACACCAAGCAACTATCATATCACTCTGACCAAGATGGCAACTGATACATCTGATGGACCAAGCAGGGTTCCTTAGGCCTATTGCGACTTCTCTCTAAATCCAACAACTGTTCGTAGCAGTGTCGAATATGTCTCAAAGGCATCTTTGTACACAACTTGTAGTATCAAAGCAGAAAATGCAGTTTCAATTGCCCGTGAATGGGAACAGCAATTGTTTTAAATGTTACACAATACGTCATTCTCATGTGCATTGCAGGAACCCTATACCATTATCGACACTGATAATTTGATCATTTGCATAACTCTTAAAACGACATTTGCATACTGATTTTCGCGGCTGTAGCTCAATATTTTATGGGTGAATATTTTTTTTTTATTAAACAGAGTGTATAATATTATTATTATACAGTACTATAGAGTCCAATTATAATGAGTAGCTCGGGACCCAATAATTTGCTTGCTAAATCTATTGTGCATAGTATAACATATATAATTTGAGCAATGTCAGGGTATGGTTAGGGGGATAGGAAGATCATATCCTCATAAAAATAATGTAAGACACTTGGAGCTAATCTGTACTTTTGCTAATTTCCAAAACAATTTAGATTCCTATTTATACCCCCTCCCCCTTCCAAAAAGATATTTCAGTTCAGACTAATGATTCAAAAATCACTATCTAGGAAATCTTATCTGAACTTTCACTTTAGATATTGCCCCTTTTTTAGGAACATGACTCCCATTTCCTCTCACTAAGAACATTTGCAGGAACTCATCCAGTATCTCAGTTTCAACTTTGCAGCTGTTATATAAAAATACTTGTTAGAAGACATTTCTCCAGAGTGTCATGAGATTTTATTATACTCCCCCTCTCTCCATATTATACCATCTTTCCTACTTCTAACCATTCATGAACAAAGTCAAGATTTTTTCTAATAATTTTTTCTTATAATTTTTCATTTTTTGTTATTTTATTCAGTTTTACAATTTCATATGCTTTTTAAATTCGAAGACCTAAATATTTTGTTCATTAAAAGCGAGTGAACCAGGCTTCTATTAACATTGTAGGAATTAAAAATGTATAGTGAACTTGTTAAATCCAGAATTTAGCTAAATGTGGGTTCATTATAAGTGTGTTTACTGTATTTGTAATTAGATAAAAATTAATTTTATAATACTGATTATTCATGAGTCTGTTTGTCTTTCTTGAGAACTGAGTTAGTATCGCATGATGCAATTATGCAATTTAAAAATTTCGGGTATTGCAGCATATTTCTGTAAATTTTATTTTAGTACAGAAATGAACACTTTGATTGTTTATTATATGTGGAATAACAACAATATTTTATTACATTTGGAATCTCAAAGTATTTTGTATGATTAATTTTAAACAGTTATCTATTTTCTTGTCTGATATGCTTTCGGCATTAGCAAATAGAATGGCTGAAAAACCAAAATGTAAATAAATTAAAAAAATATTTTAAATTGGTTTAATAATGAGTTCAGTTTTTAATATTGCAAAAGAAGAGAAGGGAGAACATTTCTTTATCTTGTAACAGAACCTTTTAGCAAAATTTTAAATGAGAAATATAAAATAAAATATAAGTAATTTGTTTTATGATTTAAGAAATTTTTCGTCATCTTAAGTGGAAAGTGTGGTTAGTGTGGTTATTGAATAGAGCAGAAAATTATCATTAGGTCTATAAAATTTTAAATTTGTTCTGACAAAAAGTGCTCATTGCAAGGTATGGTTTCTTAACAATGTTATTCACTAAGATATATTATACTTTACATTCTTATGAGTACATTGCAATTTATTGTTTGATGTTAAGTAATTTTACATTGCATACAATAACCATATAGGGGTAATAATGTATCAAATATGCTACTGAAAATCATAGCAAAAAATATAAGAATTAATAAATTTTTGTTATTGTGTATTATTTTCTTATGAAGAAGGGTTTTTTAAATTTATGAAAGTTGTTTTGTCACTTCAGTGAATAATATTTGTTTTTGTACAGTTCAAACTGCTACTAATGCAATAAAATTAATAGAATTTTATTTAAAGCAATATCCAACACAAAATATTGCTTTAAATGAAGCAACATTTACAACTACTAATTTTGGGATGCATGTTGCTTTAAGTAGTTTTGTTAGTTTTATAGTATTTATTTGCTTAAGCAATAGTAACACTATTAATTTTTTGTTGGATACTGCTTTAAACGAAGTTTTGTAGTAATAATTTTAGCAACAGTGATAGGAGCACTTTAGCACCAATTGTATTCCATAAATTATTTAAATTATAATTAATTAAAGTTGTGATTATTAAATCTATAGTTCATTGATGCTTTCCAAACCAAAAATGCATGTTATAGTCTGTTCTTCAAGCTTGCATGAATAATAAAAGCATTGCAATTGAATGTTTACATTCATATATATGATAAAGTATTATATAATTCCATACTTAGCCCCCGTCCTAAATGCGACGGAAAATGTAAGGGAGAGGGGGACTTGCTGAAAATTTTCTACTAAAAGAAGTATAAAAAGATATACAAAGTATACAAAAAATTTTTCTTAAGATAAAACTTAAGTATTTTGATTTTGATTTATCTTTTAAGATAAGTATTTTTATTAATAAATTTATTTTATTCAATGCTGAATTTTTTTTTATTTTTTCGATCAGAATTTCAAATTGAGACAAAAAGTAAAAGGGCATATTCATGGGGAGGTCGAATTCATAGAATTCTACGGTATATAATTACATGCCCATTTATAACTTATCTAAAAAAATTTTTATCAAGTTCTATATATGTATGAGAGAGATATAATACAAACCTAAAATTTTCTTCAGTAAGCAAAACTGTTAGATATGTATTATACTTGTATACAAATAAAAAGAAAATATCTAAGATATGCATAGTGTTCAGTAACCAAACTGATTAACTCCAGTAAAACTAAAACTGAAGTTATAAGCCCACAGTGAAATATAGAGTCCCACAGAGCAATTGAATACTGCTGCTTGATTTTCTATAACTAAACAAAAATGTTCATCATCTTTATCAATGTAAATTTTTATCCTTTTGATGTGTTTGTTCTAACAACAAAGCTCCATTTCAGTAGAAAGCAGACTTAGTTTAGCTTCTGAATGCTTTATGTCCTAAACAGTTACTCTTAACATGTAAAATATATTTGTATATTTTGTTGTTATTCAGTTAACAGTTTATTTTTTAGTTTAAAGGAATGAAATTTGCATTAATTACTTGGCAGCTCAGCATAATTTTCTGCAAATTAACTTTTAATGTAGAAGAAAACAGGTTTAATTCTATGGAAAATATAAAATAAATTTCTCCCCAAAAGTAAGTCTAAAAATTTAAAACAAGGCTCTGAGTAAAATAATATCACAGATATTTATTATACCAAATTGCCCCCCTCCAAAAAAAAATGAAATTATATAAAGAAAATAACAAACAGACTTTTGTCTAATGTATATGAAATTGATGCTGCAATTTAAATTTCAATATCCTTCCAATGTACTCAGATACAAACATCAGTGTTCTGTATCTCCAAGAAATGCAAATTTTAAGCCTGTGTCCAAATGTAAATTATATTTAGTTGGAGGTTTTTTACATCACTCTTGATATATATGTCAATTTATAATCTGTTATATAAGTGACATAATATTTTCATAGGTGTTTTGTGCTCATGGTGGCATACCACCCCCTTGGTATTTGACTAGTGGACATCTTAATGAAATCAACAACATACCCAAACCGCTGCCTGATCCTGAGAAAGAGAGTGCTTTGGCATGGGAACTGATGTGGAATGACCCTATTAAGTAAGCCTGTTCCTCTATCTAAAACAGCAATTTCCAACCCCCCCCCTCCCGAGTACCCCCTGATAATCAATTTCTTTCCATTGTACGCCCTGATTGTCACTTTTTCTTTTTGCATTGTACCCCTTGTTTTTCTACTACTTTCAATTGAATACCCTGATTAGCTTGTCCATATATTTCAACTGTACAGACTAACTCAATATCTTTCAATTGACCCCCCTCCCCCCGTTACAATTTTTTTTCAATTTAATAATTAAATATTTGAAGTTATAAGTTTTATTTCCTATAAATAAAAATACATTTTACAAATTTTACAAATTAAAAAAGTAAACACAAATCTTTTATAAATTTTAGGGAATTAAATATGTACTTTGAAATTTCTTAAAATAGGTATAAGAAATGTAGAATTTTAAAAAATATTAATAAATTACGTATATCTATATGAAAACCTATTGAAAATGTCTTAAAAGAAAGACACATTATTACAAACTGCTCCAAAAAATGTTGAAAATAATACTCAGTTGGTTCTGGAATGTAATGTTTTCTGCCTTACTCTTCATTGGAAATTGGAAATAACTAACTATTGCTGAAGTAACATGTTTAAAAGGCACTGGAAGGACACATATTTTAACAAATTCAGCAAAACTTTGTGAAGTGAGATTTTGTCAAATGTCTAAGTGTTTTTTTCTCTTTTTCAGTATGCAATACTTTTAAACTTGAACTCTTAACTTATTGACACAATTAAAAGAATAACTTTTTCTGTTTTTATATCTTTCTTTGTGGCTATTTAAATTTTTTATTCCTTCTGTAAATTGTTTTATGTGATCTTAATGAATATTAACTGCATTCTACAATGTGTTTAAAACAATTTTTATAATGAGAATTTTATTAAAAATAGCAATGCAAAAAAATTTGGCACCTTTCACCATTGCAAAAATTATGGCTTCAAATTTTGTAAATTGTATTAAAATTTCAAAATTCAAGAAATGCCAAAGTAAATATTAAGTACATTCTATATTGTGTTTAAACGTATATCTTGCAGTGTGAATTATATTAAAAATATGATTGTAGACAGTGTCAGTGTCTTATGTGTTGTGTAGTTGTACTTTTGCATTGTGCATTTCAATGAAAACAGATAAGCAAAAGTTTAAAGAAAATTAGTTTATTAAATTATTAACTAAGTTTAGATAACAAATACAACACACTGCACACAGAAAGGCAATTTAGAAAAGTCAACAAATCATTTTTAAACACAGAAGGTGAAATTTAGAAGTAGACGTCAGATCTTAATCATAGATAAAATCAGTTTAAAATGAAGTCAATTTAAAACATTTTAAATCCCCCTCACAAAGTATTTTCAAAAGAATATTAAACCTTAAAATTATTTTTTTTTCCTAAGATCAATAGAATTAAGAATTTTAAAATATTGCTCTTTTAGAATGAAGCTATGGATTCCAAATAAAATTTTAGTATAAGAATTCAAATTAGCATTAAAATAATTTTCAATGATAAAGAAATAAATAGAAAAGTTCTAAAATGTAGCCACACAACATGGCCAGCAATAACATCAGAATGGTGGCGATCATTGGTACAGGTAAAGCAGAAAATTTAGAAAAGTTCCTTGGACCAAAAAGTTCACAAAAAGGTCCTGAAAAATGCATCATATTTCTTAAAAATAGGATATTCTTGATTGAAATCCCAGAAAAAGGTTCTAGAATGTGAATAAGTAGCAGATATTGTCCTGCTAGAGAGCATGCAGTATTTTTTTTAATTAAGTGAAGAATTCACAATGATGCATCCCAGACTATGCTGTTTTCACATATCAAAATGTGGAAACATTTTATTTCATTTAAAATATTTAAAGTATTAGTAAAAACATCATGGGGAACATAAGTTCCAAAGAGCAACACACGATATATGCACTTCCCGGCCGTCCAAATAGTTGCTCTTAGTCCTCTGGACGAGTCGGACGGTCTGGGTCTTCAACACGATATATGCAACCAGCCACCTAATTTTTCAAATGCTAACTGAAACTAAAACTGCCACTCTTAAATTTATAACATTGGATATTTAATGAAGTTAAGTGCAGCAGCAATGAAAAAATAACCCCCAGAAATTCGTATTGCTTCAAGGTATAAAACTCCACTAACAGACGATCTGGAAAAGCATGAATTTAAAAGGTTTGAAATCATCCATACAGTGCAACAATGACACAGAAAACTTCACAAAGTCAAGGTATAAAAAGTGGCGACTACTGAAAATTTTGAAATGCAGAAATTCAATTTTTAACCAAAATGGGAAATAAAAGCATTAAATTAAAAGAACTTTTAAGGGGAAACAAATAAACAATCATTTCTATAAATTCGCAAATCAAAAGTAATAATAATTTAGAAAATGGAATAATTTTTATTAAGAAATTAATTAAAAAATTAATTTAGTAAGTAAAAAAACTAATTAATGAATAAATAATGAAATAAATAAATATTAATTTAAGACTAATAAATTGAGAATTATGAGCCAGGGAAAATAAATAGAAAGTAAATTAAATTAATTCTTAAATTATAAAAATTCTCAAGCAACCCAACATATATCTTTTGGGAAATTTCGGCAACAGGTTTAGTAAATAATACAAAAATCTCCAGATTTCAAAATATGCCCATTCCCAATATCAAAATTGCCACTTCCCAATATTGTATTTCTTTTTTCTCGGATTATAAATTTTGCTTTGAAGCATGCGATTTGTAGCTCAAGAAAGAAAAAAATAAGTAAAAATATAATGCTGTAATTTACAAAAATGCTTTCAAATATACGTTTAATGTAAGTTCATTACATACCTATCTCCTTAATTAACATAGAAATTAACATTGCATTAAAAATTAACATAAGAAAAAAATGAGGAAATATAAACACCCGTTAAGGATATGTTTTAAAGTGTTCTCTAAGTAGATTTTATATTGATAAATGCAATTTAAAATTTTATCTTTTTATCGATCAATACTTTAATAGAGTATCTTTAGCTTCTTTTAAAAGTATCTAGTATACTGCATTTAGATACAGTTTCATAAAGTATCTTGTATTGTAAACTGGTGATACTTTTGAAAAGTATCATCCCTAACCTGGACTTAGGATATAAACAATTTATTTTCCACTGGTTGGTTGATTGACTAATTTCATCCAGTTTTATCTGGTTTTTTATTTTCCTTCTGTTTTTCCAGTTTCTTCCTCTGTCCTGGAAAAAACTAATTTCTACCACAAGAAACCCAACCATTAATTTGTTATGCAACTCCTGCATACCCTTAGATGGATACTTGTTTTTTCAAATTCAAAACATTATCATGACCTTAACATTTAAAACCTTGGATTTTGGTTTGATAATATTACAGAAACTAATTCCTGTAGTGTTATCTGTGCTTTATGTAATTATGAGCTTATTTACTATTATCTTTTATATTAACACTAGAATGAATTACTGAGCATTGATCGGGTCATAAATAAACACCCATTATTGCTCAATTAATTCACCAAGCATGCTATCTGCAAAACAAAGAAAAGAAAAAAAATTACGACCATTTAAAATCTTATATGCTAACTAGAAGTTATTATCGTTAAAAACATGATTTTTATTCATTGAATGCTTACAATACTGTTACAATCTTATATTTCAAAATTCAAATCTTAAAATTCATTCTATAAAACTCGGGATTTTAAATTTCTGAATTTTAAATCCTACTACTGAAGCGCCATCTGTCTGCAATTCCCAGTTTCATGAGTAAGATAGTGGGTTTAGTAGTTGTAAAAGAAATTCGAGCCTATAAAATAACATAAAATCTAATTTGAAATTAAAATAGATAATGCTAAGATGCACCTATTCGTGTCCTGTAGTACCTGTGTACCAAATTTTATGATCATATGATGCTTAGATTCCCCGCTACAGACTGCACAGACATCTTCCTTTATTAAGTAATATTATAATTTTCTATATATTTATTTTATTATTTACTAGCCGCCTTTGGCGACTAGCCTGTTTGCTACCCTTGAAAATTCTGACCGTGGCAAACTCGCTGGCGCGACCTACCAGCAAGGTGTAAGGTAACTGTTTGGACGGCCAGGAAGTGCCACCCAATTTAGACCGGAACCCAGTGGGAGGCATCCACAGGGACCGTACCCTCCTTCCCCTACCAACAACCTCTCGGAAGGACTTACGGTTCCACATGTTTAATATGATCGTACTCTGCGTGAACACGGCAGCTGTTTTGGCAGTGGCGGGAATCGAGCCTGGGCCTACCGAGTGAAATTCCTGCACGCTAACCACTGGGCTACCGCTCCCTTCGCGACAATCTCTATAACTTTCTTTTTATTTACCTAATTTAGAAATTTAGACCGGAACCCAGTGGTGGAGGTATTCACAGGGACCGTACCCTCCTTCCCCTACCACCAACCTCTCGGAAGGACTTACGGACCCACATGTTTAACTTGATCGTACTCCGCATGAACACGGCAGCAGTTTTGACAGTGACGGGAATCAAACCCAAGCCTACCGAGTGAAATTCCCGCACGCTAACCACTGGGCTACCGCACCCTCCGCGACAATCTCCATAACTTTCTTTTTATTCATCCAATTTAGACCGGAACCCAGTGGGGGAGGCATCCACAGGGACCGTACCCTCCTTCCCCTACCACCAACCTCTCGGAAGGACTTTCAGACTCATATGCTTAACGTGATCGTACTCCGCGTCAGTGGCGGGAATCGAATCCGGGCCTACCGAGTGCAATTCTCGTGCGCTAACTTCCCGCAAACTAATTTAAATTTTATAATTAAGCTCTTAATTCCATCATCCTCGTTCCATCGTTCCATCATTTAAAATATCCATAAAATTAAAATATCTATTTAAAATATCCATAAATTAAAATATCCATTTAAAAAATCCATATTGTTCTATCAATCATCCATATCGTTCCACCAATCCATAAATATAATAATTTCAAATATATCACCACAATTCAAACCACCATAATTCAATCATTTAAATTATTTAAAATATCCATAAATTAAAATATCCATTTAAAATATCATATAAATATAATAATTTCACCCGATGTATCCAATACATATGCTAAGCTCTTATTTCATTTAAAACTGAAAGCGCGGTCTCCATGGAGACGGGTAAAAAACTACTGCCGAGGGGGAAAATGCCATTGAAGAACTTAGCGGATTGCCGAGAAATATAAAATCATGACGTCTTTAAAATTGCGATCCTGTGGGCAATTTTCATTATTTCTTGACCAGATTGGACTTGTAAGAATGCCAGATCATTGACCTATTGACCTTTCTAAAAATGTAAATTATTAGTCGAAATTATGAGTAGTTTTTACGATGGGAGAATTTAAAAACGAAAGTTGGTTTTTTTGAACCGAAAGTGACTTTTGTTTTAAAATCTTTAAAAAATATTAGAATTTGTCCCTGAGGTTTGAAATTTATATATTTTTACTCGCAATTGACTGCTCTTTCCGGTGGTGTGATTTGTTTTTTTCTACGACGTCTGGATCATGGAGAAAAAAGGGCAAAAAGAGCAAAAAACGGGCAAAATCGCATAAAACATTAAATAACAAAAAGAATAATTAAAATTTTAAAAATCGGTTTTCACGTGGGCCCCCCCCCCCCCCTCCGGGTCTCCGATTACCAAATTTCGTAACTCTCCGACGCGCGGTCACTGAACGTAGTGTATAGGACAGACAGACAGACATTGCCTTTTATTATTTAATATTTATATTTTAATTTTGCTTACTACACATTTTTAACCCGAAATATATAATTTTTGACTGATAACAGATCATTGTTCCCAAGCATGCATTTAAAAGTGCATTGTGATACTCTTTTACAAACTAATATTGGTTTTGTTTGTTTTTAGTCAGGATAGTTTAGATTTGGAAGAAGTTGAGCAACTTACAACAAATATGGGATTTATCCCCAATGCTAAAAGAGGAACAGCTCATGTATTCACAGCTGAAGCTTTGGAAAACTTCTTGAAATGCCATGGCTTGACCCACGTAATTCGTGCACATGAAGTTCAGCAAGCTGGTTTCAAAGTAAGTCACCTGGCTAATTAATAAGCAAGTTGTTAATCAAGTACTATAATTTACAGTATAAAAGCCTCAGTCTTTAAATGTTTAAAATTTAAATTTTTTATTTGATGCAGTGTTGATGCCAATACTGCAAATATGCTGAAATCTTTTTTTTTTTTAGTGCTTTAACCAATTGAAGCGATCTAATTAAAAAAAAAAGTCATTACTTTTGGACACCAATTTTAGAGTCCTGATGTTCTGATTTAAAATTTGAACTTTGCTTAGGCAATCAGAAAATGTGTTATTCAATTAAACTTATATTAGTTGTGCAATGGCAGCAAAAATGGGAATCGCTGCTACAATTATTTGTTTTTGGTTAGGTGTTTACAGCAGTGCAGGATTTCTATATCATTTTTAGAATTTTTTCTAATCGATTATCGTTTCTGAAACATTTACCCAACTGCAGCCCTTTCACCAAAAATTATAGTAAGTTTCTAAAAATGAGAAAATACTCATTTTTATGTGAAAATAAATGTTTTATTGTTTTCAAAATAGAATATTCAAGGTGCATACTAATTATATGGCAAATATAATGCTAGTTTAAAGTTATATACTAATTAAAAACTGAGTATTAAGAGCAAATTATGTAGTATTTCAACTTTGAAGAAAGTTTAACAATGCTAATAGCTAAACTTCAGATATTTTTATTTTCTAACTTAATTACTATTACATGGCTAATTAATGTTGCACATTTTGATATTGCTCGTGAAGCTAGCTGACAGTGATGACTATTAATGAGGTTTTTCTTATGTTTGGTAGAATTTTACTTTACTCTAAATTCTACCAAATGTAACTATTCCATTAAATTCCAACAGCATTTGAAGCTTATAATGTGTACATGTATATGCACTTGTATATATTATTATATATGTTTATATAGATAATACAAGATGTAAGTTAAAAAAGCCTGTCACTTAAAAATATCTAAACCCCTGTTCTTAAACTAATCTGTATTGAAAATTAATATTTGCAGTTTTTGAAAATAAAAAATATAATACATTGAATTTCTGTGATAAATTTGTAAAAAAAAAAGTGCATTTAAATTTTATTCTTGACTTCAATTTTCCCCCCAGCTTCAGCTAAATGGAAAATTACTCACAGTGTTTTCATCCTCAAAGTATTGTGGTGGTTCCAATGAAGCAGCATGCATATTGGCTGATCAACTTAAGCTGAGAACAATTCGACTTGATACTTCATGAATATTCTAGGATGAGAAATGGAGGACATTTCACATTTTTATTCTTAGACACACCGATGAGCTTATATATTTATGATTCATTGTAAATTTTCATTGTTTTTATAAAGAAGATATATTTTAAATTTTGTTTTATACCTGAGATACAGATACTATTTAATTTGAATGTTTTATTGAAATTTGTACCAGTTATATAATATATAATATGCTGTTATTAAAATTATAAAAAAATTGTGTGTGCAAAATTCACATGCTTTTAGGGATAATATTCAGATATATTCTTACAATTTATTGCATGCTTTACAAAAATTTCTGAACAGTTTTATTGAGATTGAGTTTCTTTGAAGTCAAAAATCTTTTAACTTATCAAACAGTGCATGCCATTTCTATGCACATAGTTTTACTATTAATCAAGTTTTAAAGCCATTTTATCAATCTTGCTGAAGAGTAAGATGACTTTGAAAATAAGTGTTTTTGTTTTTTAGAGCGAAATATTAATTGCATTTAAAAGAGATGTGTTCATGTTTTTGTTCAGACAAAAAATTCTTACATCATCCTCCGACTCTTAAAATCGAATTAAAGTACTGTAAATAACCAGGAATTTAATTTTCGTGATTTATTCAAATTTGGCAATCTTAAAGAAATTATCAAATACTTCTTTCAATACCTTTGGCATTCATTTGACAGCAACAGCATAATGGTGAGAGATGTGCAGAATGCTAAGGGATGTGCAGAATGCTATATGTCAGTTGCTTTGTGCAGAAAGCACTATTAGATGGACCTATTCTTTCTCCACTGCTTGATTTCGATATGACTCGGTATAGCTCAGTATTCATGATTTGCAAAGAGTGTAGTTGGTGCAGAGATATAAATATTTAAAACTGTTCATGCAATTTTGAGATTTCATGTTATTAATTTGAAACAACATTATTAAAATTTATAAATAAAACAATGTGTTATAAAATAATAAAGCAAAAGACAAAAATCTAATTTTTTAATAAAGGTTACAAAACCCCTGAATACATACCATGGTACACAGTTTGAATATCACAGATCTATAGGGAATATATTTAAGAACAGTTAAAATTTTAGTGTAGTGTGTTGATAGTTATATACAATAATAGTATTATACAGGGTAGTATTATGCATATTTTAATAATATTATACAGGGTGTCCCAAAAAGATTAAATTACGCTTTAATTCTTTACCTGTTGGAGATAAGTGAGCAATGTAAATTGCAAAAATGTTGAAAGTAAGGTAGGAAATAAGACTATGTTAATGAAATAGTCCTCCCATTAATTTTAAAAAGTTACACTTTTTTAATTTTTATACGATCCCCTTAGACAAATTGGGTCAATCAGAAAATTTTTATTTTTAATGCAACAAGATCATTAAAAATACCCACATATCAGCTGTATCTTTAAAATTGAGCGAGTTATATTTAATTGAAAATTGAACATTGGGAATGGGGACTAAATTAGAAATGTAAATTTGTGACATATAACAAAGAAGGGTCAATGAATGCATATTTTAATTATGTGCCCCAACCGCGTAGTGAGTACCACTGCTTTATGTGATCTCTGTCTGTGTAATACTTTATTTAGATGCATTTGAGATAAAAAAATTTGACACATATTAACATATTTTTGATCTAAACAATTTCCATTGTCAATTTGTTTATGATTCCTATTTTCACTGATGAAACAGCCTTTCACATGGTATGGTAAAGTGGCATAAGTCAGATTTTTTCCTTTATCATAATTCAGTTGATTTTAAAGATACAGATACGTTTTAATAATGATCTTGTTGCATTAAAAATAAAAAATTTCTGATTGACCAAATTTGTCTAAGGGAGTCGTATAAAAATTTAAAAAGTGTAACTTTTTGAAAATTAATGGGAGGACTATTTTCTACTTTACTTTCAACATTTTTGCAATTTATATTGCCCACTTATCTCCAACAGGTAAAGAATTAAAGCGTGTTTCAATCTTTTTGGGACACCCTGTATAGTGATATGGCTCCCTCTTCCTTAAATCACAAAAATGAAACCTGACACTTGCCGAGGCTCTATGTTCTACATTAAAATCTACTGATGGGCACAATTTAAATCTTAAATTCAACAATCTCGGCACAATTAGACCAATTTATATTTTGACCATATCTTTTGCAAACAACACAATTTATATATTTCCAATTAAAGCATGAAACAGAAAGAATGTTTATTTTCTAAATCATAATTTTAACCTCCCACAGTTTGAATCCCTACGAAATGCAAAATCAGCTTAAGCGCATAAAAAAAAAAAATAATAAATGTACAGGAGATGAGGTGTGGCTTAAAATGTCTTCGCAGAATTCTTTCTTCAGGGAAGAACTTCATATGCAAGTCACCTACAATCGACCTCAGGAGAAAAATATGATACACACATCATTAAAAATTTTAACAGTTCGCTTGCTTGAAAAAGTATAATTAATGAAAGGACGACTTTTATTTTTAAGCAATGTGTAATATTTAAAGGAACTGCTGTTAATTTATAAACATCAGATTTACGTCAATTTTTTATATCAAAATATAAAAATTGGAGACATTTTAAACACATAAAAAGTATGTATTAAAAAAAATTAATTTATTAGTCATATGTGTTCCTTTCAAAGTTTGTTTGAGAGAGAATTCTTTGATCTTTCCGATGGTGTCAAGATGAAAACTCTGTGATTATATTTTCGGTCAGTAAGGAACCTATTTGTGTAAATAACGCCCAAAATAATGCTAGAACATAAAATAACTAAAACACTAGCTCATTTTAAAACTCCCTCGTGCGTTTAAAACTCCCTAGGACATTAGATTGGCAACACTGAGTCAGTCTGCAAGGTGTCTTGGCAGATTGGTGGTAAACGTAGTTATAGCCGGCTTGAGCGAATATCGTTGAAATTATGAGATAAGATTCATTTTTCGTCTTACTGATGTAATATTTTGATTTCTTGCAAACTATATTTCGTAATTAAATATAAACTTAAGTAAATAATTCTCAAGACATTTTAATAAACTCGTTTCTGTTGTGTGGCATGATATATTAGACAATTTAAATGATTCGCTGTTGATGGCAGCATTTGCTGATAGCTAAAAAAGTGTCTCATGGGGCAAACGTTCGCATGCGAACTTTTTGCCCCAATGACCCAATTAAGATTTAGGTATTGGCTGTTTCGGAAATTATCAAAGGAAGACCCAGAGAAAACTACGCACCCCGGAGATGTTGAACACAGCTCGGCAGAGGCTTGCAAAGGGTAATTCAAAACGTCATATCATCAAAGACTTAGGCATATCAAATGCTGCTCTACATCGGAGATCAAGGCTGTCAGTGCTTTTAAGATGTGTGGGATTTTTCCTGTTGGTCCTGGAGTGTTTATGGACGAAGACTTCGCACCTTGTGCAGTAACTGATATAGAGCTTGATAAGGAAGCACAGTCACCTACAGTAACAGACACACAAATCAATGAAGCCTCATCATCAGGAGCAACAGATGCAGTTCCATCTACTTCTGGCACCCAGCATGTCAGGGCCAATTCGAGTGCATTGCTTTATCAAAACATTCTATTCACATTCTGACTCAGATTATGAACCTGATGTATCATCTAGAGCAGTAGCAAAATCAGTCTCCCCAGCAGAAATCCGACCTCTCCCGAAAAGGAAAAAAACCCAGCAAAGAAGGAAGAAAGGAAAAAAGTCCCAAATAATTACAAGTTCATCTTTTAAGAATAATTTACAAGCCAAAGCTGATGATATGAAGAAGAAGACATCCAAGGGAGCCCCTTCCACAGAAACTACAAGGCCAGTTAAGAGTAAACAGCCTTTTGCTAAATGTGATGCTCAAGTTGATCTAAAAAAGAAGAAAACTGAAGTTGAGAGTACAATACTCTGCCAAGGATGTGAAGAGGTGTACGCCGATCCTCCATTCGAGGACTAGATCATGTGTAAGAAATGCGAAGAATAGTGGCATGAAGCATGCTCTTATTACAAAGACAGTGGCTATTTCATTTGTGGCAATTGTTAAAAAATTTGCTAGAAAAATGAAGCAATTGTTCATGTTGCTAAAAGTAAGTGTAGTTTCCTGTGTAATTTTCCATATATTTTTGATTACATTGTGTTCTATGGAGCCTATGTAGTTCTTTCTAAATCTCTCTGTACATGCGAACTTTTACCCCACTATAAGCGCATTTTTGCCCCACAGGTGGGTTAAAAGTGTATTTTTGATATTGGTTGAAAAAAAGCTTATTAAATAAAATGTATTCAACATACAATTAAAAGCGTTATTGAATTCAAAGGAAAACAGTTTGAAGATATTGAGGTATAAATATTACAATTTTGAGTCTTTTTGCAAAGGATATTTATGGGGTT
Source organism: Amaurobius ferox (assembly GCA_951213105.1). Taxonomy (NCBI): domain Eukaryota; kingdom Metazoa; phylum Arthropoda; class Arachnida; order Araneae; family Amaurobiidae; genus Amaurobius; species Amaurobius ferox. The sequence continues at coordinate 149,175,870 of OX578136.1, forward strand.
AAACACTAAGTGCATGCTCTTGCCCCAATCTACTCTACCGTGTTCTTCAGAAGTACGGGTTTGGTCAAAGCCATAAAGCTAGAGGGGCAGTTACAGCTAACTGGTACACCACTAAATGTCTTCCAGAAATTCTTCAGGAAGTGAATGTTAGGGGACTCAAGCTTCACCATGACAATGCATCTTCTCATTCAGCAAGAATGACAGTCGAATTTCTTGAACAAAAAAACATCAAAGTGATAGAACATCCCCCCTATTCTCCTGAACTTGCTGTATGACTTTTGGCTATTTTTTAATCTAAAAGAAAATTTCGTGGGCGTCGTTTTCATTCCGAAGATGAGATTGATAAGGCTCTATTTTTCATCGATTCCAAGAAATGGATGGCTTGAAGCATTTAATCTTTGGAAGATTCACCTACAAAAGTGCATTGATGTTGAAGGGGAGTACTTTGAACACTCCTAAGAATTGGCAAGTTTAACTTGTTCCACTTAACCCTATCTCAAAAATTTCGATGTGACCCTCGTATTGTCCATATATTAAAATATTTCAATATCCAACAGTTAGGGTTCATTTTCGTTAATTTAGCGTCATTTTTGCAATTATGGTGATATTTTCGTCAATCTGGATCGAAATATCGCCAAGATTGCGATATTTTGCTAGATTCGATATTCGCCCAAATGTATCACCAAGTGTTACAGACAAACGGAGAGAAGAGAATTTCTTATACTATATTAGAAGGTATGCCCGTCATATGACGGAAATCAGATTTGCGAAATATTATTTCCCATTTGGCGTCATTCTTATCAATTTGTCGACATTTTTGTCATTTTGGCAACATTTAAAATAGTCGCGAAGTTGGCGACGTCTTGCTAAATTTCTCGCCAAACGTTACTTACGGACGGAGAAATGGATTATTCGTATAGTTCTCTTATTCTTATAGTTCTCTTTCTTCTATATATCTCTTATGTTCTTTCCAAGATATTGAACTTGCATCAATTAGTCGTCATTTCATTGATTTAGCGTCGGTTTCATCAATTTGGCGAATTTCTATCAATTGGGTGACATTTTCGTCAATTTGGCAACTTTTAAGAAGTCTGCAAGTTGGAGATATTCCGACAAATTCGTCACCAAAATTTTGCCAAACGTTACGGACGGAAAAATAGGTTATTCTTATAGTAGATACTTATATTATTTCCAAGATATTGAATTTTCGTCAATTAGTCGTCATTTTTAACAATTTGGCGACATTTTCGTTAATTTGGCAACATTTAAAAAAGTGGGAAAACTGGAAAATCAGGCGGTGCTGTCCTTTGAAAATATAAAGTTAGTGCAAAGTTTAACATGAAGACAGCCCCTTTTGCAAATTAGTTTGCTCATTTTTTTATAACAGACATTATTGCGAGTCTAGAGATACATTTGGTTTTATTGTACGACCCGAGAAGCCATGTGTTCCGATTTCTTTTTTTTTACCTACTGTAAAATTTTTGAAAAAATTACCTATTTAAATCTTTTTTGTACTAAAATGATAGTTGAGCCCACCCCACCCCCCCCAAAAAAATTACTTTAATAAATTATCTAAAAGGTGTTCTCTCTTGAATCTGATATATTTCCTATTTTTATACCTCTAAAAAGGGCGAAATCTCTTAAATAGGACTTTTAGTTTACAAAATATGAATTTGTAAACATTTCAGCTTCTAATATTACTTTCCTTATATACATATAATGTATAAGCAAAGTATTGTGACGGGGTCAAAAATTCGAATCCGAGTTTTCGACGGACGAACACGTTTCAAGCATCCCTGAACACGAATCAGACGTTTTTGAGATGATGTCTGTGTGTGTGTGTGTGAGTCTGTGGAGACGATAACTGACGAACGAATGGACCGATTCGAACGAAATTTGGTACAAAAATTACAATCCATGAATACTGGAAGCCTATTGTTTTTATACGCAATCGCATGTTCAGAACACTCCTAAATTTTCGAGTGAAATTTTGAAAAAATCCTCAAAACCTTTAATAAAGTTACTAAAATAGTCATTTCTTATGTAATTTTTCATTAGAAAACGATTAAAATAAATTTTAGAAAGCTAGCATGAACCGTTCGTTCTCAAGATATTGTGCATTTTTCATAAAAATTATCAAAAAATCATATAAAATTAAAAAAAATATTACCTATTGCTGAAATATGTTCGCTTTTCATAAGTAATATCATGCGATACATTGAGTGATATCATTCTCGTGGATCTAGCTAGCATTCATGAAAAAATATACTCAAAATAATACTTTTGTATTTGGACGACAATAGTCAGTTATCTGCTACAAGAATAACTTATTTCTCCGTCCATAACTCTTGGCGATATTTTGGCGGAATGTCGCTAACTTGGCGACTTTTTTAAATGTTGCCAAATTAGCGAAAATGTCGCCAAATTGATAAAAATGACGATAAATAAATGAAAACGACGACTAGATGAAGTAATTATCAAAGTATTTTAATATATGGACTATATCGCTTATTGAGTATGCTATCAATATTGATGATTGCTTAGAGTTGCGCGAAGTATAAGTTAATTGAGTATTTTTAAATAGTTTTACATGTTGTCATCCTGAAAATTGCCCAATGTACAATTCAACGATAAAAATACAGCGTCGTGGATCTTATGCATTGTTTTTTTATTGTAAAACTAGTAAATCCATTGCATTATATAAGGAAAGTCATGTGCTGCCCACATCAGATTTTTTTTTAAATGGTATACTCGTCGAATTAAACGAAGTCACATATTTAGACGTTTACAAAATATGTGTGCTTTATGATTCTGTAAAAAATCCCGTATGTTATAATCCATATTTGGCCACAACGGACTTGGAGGGGGGGGGGGGGGGAGAAAAAGAAAATTCAAAATTGTTACAACATTTATTTTAGCTTATTAAATCACACAAAAGGATTATTTCATTGGGTTGCGTTTTCAAAATATAGCTAAACTATATTCCAATAAATTGACAGAGAATCCAAACTTCGGTTGCCAACTTTTATAAAATGGTTCGTGTTAAGACACAAAATTTAATGGGTTTTTTGACACGTAGAATCGATTGATATACGCACTCGAGTAACTTGCAGGTTTATCAGGTAGGACTGATTTTAAATGGTGATAAATAAAAATGCAAAATACGTATTTAAATTACACGTATTTTAATTGCACACAACTTTTAAAGAGGTGTTGATCGGGCGATTAAATAGCCATGTTATGTGTAGAAAGCCCAGACCACACGACCAACCCGAAGGCTTATGGTTGCCGCTTGTGTGGCCGGAGCCATGTTATGTGTATAAAGCAACCGTAATTTTTCTCACTTCAATCAAGTCGCGTTTGTACAGAAAACGGAATGTTGCAACTGCTATTTAACATCGTGATTCCACGCAGACAGGATCAAAGCTATATTTACACTGAAAAGTAAGCAGACGGATTTACGACTAGGCCAACCTAGGCCGTGGCCTAGAATCGCAAGACTATGGGGGCCTTACGATGGCGTTATATTATTTTTTTAACATTAAATTTTAATCTGGCCATATGACAAAATTGTTAAAAAATTAATGCAAATTAATAACACATTTGTAAACTCTTGTGCATTTGTCATAATATTTCTCATTTTGGGTGAAGACGATTTTTCTATTTTTAGTCCGCCAAGCGCTATTTCTTCCGTCACTATCGTCTGCCATGACTCGACACATGCAAAATAATGAAGTTGATCTTATTCATTTTGTCATCAAAAATAACAAGTTATAAAGCAAGTATTTAATTAACACATTTACGTATATTTAATCTCTTCAGATTCTGTTGTTTTTGCGAACCATTTCGATAAAGAAATCTTTCTACGTTTCTTTTAACGTTTACACTGTTACAAGCACATTTACGAAATTGTCTCTTTTAAAATCGTTATTTTCTATTTTTTGTGGGAACAGAAATATTTAGTATTAATTTTGCAACGCTCTACAGTCTGCGGTTTAGTGGGCCTTTCGGCTTGTAGGCCAGAATATCCTTGGCAAAGGGATATTTAAGCAGTTTCTCAGCCAGAAAGGGAAGAATCATTTAAAAGAGATCCCCATCCTTCGTAGTTTGTGGGTGAATTGTAATACAAGATGTAAGGATTCTATTATTCATGATTAATGTATGCTAATTTTACTTTTTATTATGCAAATTTATGTACGAAACGCCAGAACTCTGCTTTCGAGAATCACGTACTCACGACTGGCCAGGACTATAAAAGAGGCAAACGTTAGACAGATATATGCGGATTGGAACTCGATAAGAATGTAATCGTGAGTCGTCGTGCAGCTTAGGCTGGTATTGTGATACGAGAGTGATCCTGTTCAATGAATAAAAGTACGCAGTGAAGTACTTGCCTCTACAACATTGTGAGTATAGATATCTATGGCTTAATAGTTGATTAGTATTGATTATATTAGTAGATAGCTAATTCAGTTCAGTAACGAAATGTTAAGGTTCAGACGAGGTATAGATATGATAGTGATAGCTTGTACATAGTCTGTGTATGTAATTGTATTATGAGCTGTCAGCAAAGTTAGCTGGAATAAAGTTTGTGTTTGTTAATGTTGTAGATCATTAATGGAACGCTAGTCAGTAGATTTAAGATTGACGTGGTTAATCAAAAGCATGATTTTTGGAATAGATACGTAAAGGCTACTTTACAAAGATAACAAAGGATGCCATTTTCGTTCACTTTAGCTTTTCCACACCATTTTCGGATTGCCTCATTATGTCAATTTATATCATCATTTTTTTAACTGTGAGAGAAGTAAATGTATTGCATTATATAAGGAAAGCCATGTGCTACCCACATCAGATTTTTTTTTAATGTGCAATTTAATATAAAACAGACGATTTTTTATCTTTATTTTAAGATCTGCAATTCCAGAATAAAAAATTTGATGTGAAGCAGCACATGACTTTCCCTGCAGACTTATATCCACGTTCTCTTTATTTTAATTAAATTTAATTCACTTTTAATTCACTTTTTGTTCTCATTTGGTAACTGGACTTATTTTCAAAGGTGGCGTAGAGAAAATACGAAAAAACTAAAATATCTCGAGAACGGCTAGTCCTAGTGTAATGAGATTGGTCTTATTCTTTTCTTCGTTAAAAATTACGTTTAAAACAGGTATTTAATGGATATATTTGAGCATATGTAGTTATACTTTCCCTGCAATACATGGTAATGTATAAGGAAAGTATTGGAATCATGCCGAAAATCGCAACTCGAGTTTTCGACGGATCCACACGTTTCGAGACCTCTAGAATACGAAAAAAACATTTTTAGCGTGACGTCTGTGTGTGTGTCTGTCTGTGTATTTGTGCAATGTATGTATCCACTCTAACTCAAAAACTAAAAATTTTATAAAATTTGGTAAGACTCTTGGGCGTGACGCTGGTACTGATTAGTTTTTGGTACAATTCGGAAAAAAAGAATCCGTCTTTTTTTGTGAAATGACCCGCAAAAATCTCATGTATCCACTCTAGCTGAATTACTAATTGACCAAATTTCACAAAATTTGGTAGATAAATCACTTGTGGGATACTCTGGTGTTGATTAGATTTTGGTACGATTCGGAAAAGAACAGCCTGCCCTTTTTTACGAAATGGTCGGCGGCAAAAATCGCCAATATCTAAAAAAAAAGACTACGTATGTTCAAATGTATCAATTAAATGCTTGTTTTATACGTAATTTTTGACGAGGAAAAGAATAAGAACAACTCTATTACTCTAGGACTAACCGTTCTCGAGATATTTGAGATTTTTTGCATTTTTGTTATGCCGTCTTTGGAAAAATGTTCATTTAACAAATAAAAGCAGAAATTGAATTAAAAATGAAAATTTTGTGTTATTTTGTACAATTAAACTCAATTTAATGAGTTCTTAAAGAAATATAGAAAGAATGAATTTGTGTCTGCAGGGAAAGTCATGTGCTGCCCACATCAGATTTTTTTATTTTAGATTTTGACGATTTTTGAGGGCCTTTTGGAAAAAAAAGGCAGGTTATTTTTTTCTGAATCGTACCAAAATCTAATCAGCACCAGGGTAACCCACAAGTAACTTATCTACCGAATTTTGTGAAATTCGGTCCATTAGTTTTTCAGCTAGAATGGATACAGGTTTTTGAGGGCCATTTCGCAACAAAAGGCGGGGTCTTTTATTCCAAATCGTACCCAAAACTAATCAGCACCAGACTCGCCCACAAGTAACTTACCTACCAAATTTTATGACATTCGGTCAATTAGTTTTTTAGTTAGAGTGGATACAAAATCTGCACAGACAGACAGACGCACACACAGACGTCACTCTAAAAACAGTTTTTTCGTATTCTAGAGGTCTCGAAACGTGTAGATCCGTCGAAAACTCGAGTTGCGATTTTCGACATGATTCCAATACTTTCCCTATACATTACCATGTATTGCAGGGAAAGTAATTAATGAAGTTGAGAGGTGTATCGATTACAACGTTTTCGAATGTATTGTGGAAAAGCGTAAGTTTTTTAACCAGAGAAGATACGTATGTTTTTCGAAAAAGTGAATGCAGAATTCTGAGGGTTTATGCGTCTGGACAGTATTAAAATTACAAAGAAAATTGTAGTATTTAATTGTTTACGAGTTATACCAAATTTGCAAATATTGCAATGTCAGGTTACTTATTGTTATGGGTGGTCCTGAAACAGCAGTCAAAGTTACTGAAGTTTCAAGAATTGGATATTACGATTCATGCAGATGAGGTGTGCGATTTGCTAATGTGTTTGGAATTACTGGAATATGTTTGGAATTCGAAGAAGTGTATTCGAGTGATAAAAGTATGTAAAATCTATTACAGCATATTATTTTATTTATTAAAAATATGCCTTTGATGCATTAAAAAGTGTAATTTTCAAAAAAAGAAAGTGACGTAGTAATAGGAGTATTGGTTTTAATTCAGAGTATTCGTGCAAAAACGAAAGAAAAAAGTATTAACAATTTTTTATTTTCATCAATTTTTTTCTAAGAATGCAAAAGCTTACGCAAACTGTTGCCCTTTATATTTATTTGTGTTTCCCAAAGTGTGATGCCCGAAAGAATTCACTGTTAAATTTTATAACTCTTGATTTTATCAAAAGGGTATAATATTGTTACGTCGTATCCTCTCTAATCGTACGAACAAACACACCCAGGGTGTGTTTGTTCTCAGGATACAAAAATGAATCCGAATATCTGGATAACTAAAGCTTTTATGTAAAAGCACTAACAAGCGTAAACAGGAACAATTTACACTATAGCTGTCTTACAAGATCGCAAAGCACCTGTCAGATACAAAACAGCAGCAATCAGATGCGCAACCAACTTACAAAATAGCAGAATCTGTTCTCAAAACACTAACGTATATCACAATTCAATTTGACTCGTATCACATTAACTCTATCTATATAAACGATGACCTCCTTCCATAGAAAATCTCTAGAAAGAAGGCTGTATCTTCGAAACGTGTGGATATTTCTAGAAAGTTCTAGTGAATTCGAAAATTCGCGAATTTCGCCAAATCAGACATCATGGTCATAATGCGTCCAAGGTATGGCAACTCTACATTCCCATAATAGCGATGGTTGCTCTTAAAAGTGTTTTCTCCTTATGGGTAATCAAAGAGCTGTGAAACATTTTACATGCTCGTAACTCATGCACATATGGGGAAAGTAGAAGCGTAACTACAGCGAATGGCGCCCACGGTCAAGGCATAAAAATGGCGTCCGCCCACTCGCACAGGCATGTAGAAAGTGAAATTTAGATAGCATTTAATTATGAAAAAAAAAAAAAATTGCGGAATTCACGAGAATTTTTCGCACCAGTCGCGACAATTTAGCTTCTCACGTCGAGAGAAAATTAAAAAATCTAATCTGGGCAGCACATGACTTCCCCTGCAGACTTATCTCTGCTCTGAAATTCTCTCTGCTCGGAATGTCTATTCACGTCCTCTTTATTTTTTAAATAATTCATTATATTGCATTTAATTGCACAAAATAACACCCATAATTATTTAAAATGACACTGAATTCGCACTTTTAATTAAATTTTCGTTGCCATTTGGTAACTGGACTTATTTTCAAAGGTGGAGTAGCGAAACTGCGAAAAAGCTAAAGTATCTCGAGAACGGCTAGTGTTAATGTAATGGGGTTAGTCTTATTTTTTTTCATCGTTAAACATTACGTATAAAACAAGCATTTAATTGATGTATTTGAGCACACGCATTTTTTTATTTTTGATTTTGACGATTTTTGCGAGCCATTTTGCAAAAAAAAAAAAAAAAAAAAAAGCAGGTTATTTCTCTCCGAATCATACCAAAATCTAATCAGCACCAGGGTCACCCACAAGTGACTATCTACCAAATTTTGTAAAATTTGATATATTAGTTTTTTAGCTAGAGTGGATACAGGCAATTTTTGCTGGCCATTTTGCAAAAAACGGCGGGTTATTTTATCCCGAATCATACCGAAAACTAATCAGCACCAGGGTCTTACACAGGTGACTTACCTTCACCGAAGTCAGGCAGCATCGGGCGCGGTTAGTACTTGGGTGGGTGACCATCTGGGAATACCGCGTGCTTTTGGCACTTTTCGGGCGCGGTAGCCCGGTGGTTTGCGTGCTGGATTTGCACGCCGCCACAACTGCCGCCGTGTTCATGCGGAGTACGATCACGTTAAACATGTGGGTTCGTAAGTCCTTCCGAGAGGTTGGTGGTAGGGGAAGGAGGGTACGGTCCCTGTGGATGCCTCCCCCACTGGGTTCCGGTCTAAATTGGGTGGCACTTCCCGGCCGTCTAAACAGTTACCTTACACCTTTCTGGTAGGTCGGACGGTCTGGGTCTCAACAACAACAGGTGACTTACCTACTAAATTTTATGAAATTCGGGTTACTCGTTTTTGAGTTAGAGTGGATACATTCATTGCACAGATAGACACGCACACAGATGCCACACTTAAAATAGTGTTTTGTGTTCTAGAGGTCCTAAAACGTGTAGATCCGTCGAAAACTCGAGTTGCGATTTTCGGCATGATTCCAATACTTTCCTTATACATTACCATGTACTGCAGAGAAAGTAAAAAATATCTGATGTGGGCAGCACATGACTTTCTCTGCAGACTCATACTCATGTTCTCTCTATTTCTTCAATAATTCATTATAAGGAGTTTAATTGCAGAAAATAACGTCCATAATTATTTAAAATGACACTGAATTTGCACTTTTAATTCAATTTTCGTTCTCAATTGGTAACTGGACTTTTTTTCAACGGTGGCGTAGCGAAAATGCAAAAATATCTCGAGAACGGCTAGCCCTAGTGTAATGGGATCTATCTTATACTTTTCATCTTTAAAAATTACGTATAAAACAATCATTTAATTGATACATTTGAGCATACCCGGTTTTTTATTTTAGAATTTGATGATTTTTATGGGCCATTTCGCAACAAAAGGGAGGTTATCTTTTTCTGAATCATACTAAGATCTTATCAGCACCAGAATCACCCACAAGTGACTTATTTACCAAATTTTGTAAAATTTGATCTATTAGTTTTTCGGCTAGAGTGGATACAGTCAATTCTTGCGGAGCATTTCGCAAATAAAGGCGGGTTGTTTTATCCCGAATCGTACCAATAACTAATCAGCACCAGGGTCACACACAAGTGACTTACCTACCAAATTGTATGAAATTCGGTCCATTAGTTTTTTAGAGTTAGAGTGGATACATACATTGCACAGACAGACAGACACACAGACTCCACGTTAAAAATAGCGTTTTCGTGTTCTTGAAGTCCCAAAACGTGTAGATCCGTCGGACACTCGAGTTGCGATTTCCGACATGATTCCAATACCTTCCTTATACATTACCATGTATTGCAGGGAAAGTAAAAAAGAATGAAGCAAACCATGAGAAATTTTTAGAGTTTCGTAGTTAAAAACAGAAACCCCATTGACGAGCTGTTTGTGTCACTCAGTCTGTGCGCTCCTCGTTTCCACCCTCTTTTAAATATGAACCAACCATTCGACAACCTAGAAATTTGGTATGAAGGGGCAGATTAGTAGTCCAAGAACATTAACCACCACCAACTAAAAAAAATCTGATGTGGGCAGCACATAACTTTCTCTGCAGACTTATATTCACGTTATCTTTATTTTAATTAAATTTAATTCACTTTTAATTCAATTTTCGTTCTCATTTGGTAACTGGACTTATTTTCAAAGGTGGCGTAGACAAAATACGAAAAACCTAAACTATCTCGAGAACGGCTTGTCCTAGTGTAATGGGGTTGGTCTTATTCTTTTCTTCGTTAAAAATTACGTACAAAACAAGTATTTAATGGATATATTTGAGCATACATAGTTTTTTATTTTTTATTTTGACGATTTTTGAGGGCCATTTTGCAAGAAAAGGCAGGTTATTTTTTCCCGAATCGTACCAAAATTTAATCAGCAGCACGGTGACCCACAAGCGACTTATCTACTGAATTTTGTGAAATTCGGTCCATTAGTTTTTCAGCTAGAATGGATACTGGCTTTTGCGGGTCATTTCGCAAAAAAAGGACGGGTTCTTTTATCCCGAATCATACCAAAAACTAATCAGCACCTGGGTCATATCCAAGTGACTTACCTACCAAAATTTGTGAAATTCAGTCCATTAGTTTTTGAGTTAGAGTGGATACAAAATCTGCACAGACAGACAGACAGACACGCACATAGACATACACACAAACACACACACATACGTCATGCTAAAAATGGTTTTATCGTATTCTAGAGGTGTCGAAAAGTATAGATCCGTCGAAAACTCGAGTTGGGATTTTCGGCATGATTCCGATACTTTCCCTATACATTACCATGTATTGCAGGGAAAGTAAAAATCTGATGTGGGCAGCACATGACTTTCCCTGCAGACTCAAATTTATTTTCTCTTTATTTATTTAATAATTCATTAAATTGAGTTTAATTGCTCAAAATAACACGCATAATTATTTGAAATAACACTCAATTTGCAGTTTTAATTCAATTTTCATTTTCATTTGATAACTGGACGCATTTTCAAAAGCGACGTAGCAAAAATGCGAAAAAATAAAATATCTGGAGAACTGTTAATTCCAGAGTAATGGGATTGGTCTTATTCTTTTCCTCGTCAAAAATTACGTATAAAACAATCATTTAATTGATACTTATAAGCATACGTAGTTTTTCATTTTTGATTTTAATGGTTTTTGCGGATTATTTTAAAGACAAACAAACAGGTTCTGTTTTCGCGAATCGAACCAAAATCTAATCAGCACCAGAGTAACCGACAAGTAACTTATTTACCAAATGTAGTGAAATTTGTTAAATTAGTTTTTTAGCTAGAGTAGATACATGCCAGTTTTGAGGGCCATTTCTTAAAAAAAGGCGGGTTCTTTTATCCCGAATTATACCAAAATCTAATTAGCACCAGGATCACCCACAAGTAACTTGCCTACCGAAATTTATGAAATTTGGTGAATTCATTTGTTAAAGATACATACATTGCACAGAAACACACAAACAGTCGTCACGCTAAAAATAGATTTTTCGTATTCTAGAGGTCTTAAAACGTGTAGACCCATCGAAAACTTTGGTATGATTCGCGATTTTTGGTATGATTCTAATACTTTCCTTATATATTACCATGTATTGCAGGGAAAGTAATACTTTTAAACTTATGTAGGGGGATATTAAATGAAAAAGCGCATCAAGATCTATAAAAAATACCAAATTTTTCACTTTTAAATTCATTGTAGGGGAAATTAAATATATCAAGATTTGTGTTTCTTAATTTTGAAAAGAATTTTAATAAAAAAAAAATCTGAAATAATTTACAGACAAATAATTATCCCACAATTACAGGAAAAATTTATTATTCCAAAACAGTTACAGGAAAAATAACAAGGACGTCTTTGATTAGGATAAGAGGGAACAATTAAATGTGTTGGAGCGAAATAAAAATATTTGAGTTAGGTATAAAAACAAAATCAGGTGCATTGGCATATGCAGTGGTTAAGAAAAGACCAAAATTTCGTTTTACTACTTTTGAAAAACAATGAACAATGGACGAAAATATCTGAAAAAGTATATAGAGACGCATTATCCCAACCCAAATATAGGAAAAATAACATCAACGCGTGAAGTTGATAGAAAAAGAAGGGAAAGGATCATAAAAATAGAGAGATGCCAAAATTAAAAAATAACTAAAAAAAAAATTTAAAAAAAAACTCAAGTCGGGTACCAAAAATTGGGCAAATCGAAACTAAAACAAAAATATCAATTTTGAAATCACGGAAGGGAGGCCATAAAAGAGACAAAATTTTTGTATTTTCTTGGTTGTAAAAAGTATTGAATGGAAAATTATGAAACAAACTTTCGAAGATATATCATTCCAACTCAAAGACTGGCAAACACACACACGCGTTTCACGTTGATCAAGAAAAGAGGAGGAAGAGAAGTTATCAAATGTCTGGGTTGCTAAAATTAAAACAATACGAATAATCGAGGGAGATGTTAAAAATATTGGACGTATCCAATGGCAGAAAATACCATTTTTTTTCTCTTTTATAGCCACTAGAGAAAGAGGAAGGAGAAGGTAAAAATGTTCATTTTTTCTTAATTGACTTACTCATAGCGCGACTTCCGCTTGCCGATCTAACTTAATTAAATGAGGTCTTTTTGTCGGTACTGCAAAAGAATTACCTTTGAAACCGGTAGACCAACTTAGATTTGCGTCGTATGCTGTATTTTCCAAGTTCTATTTTATAGTGATGCCGAGCTTGCTTTGGCGAGTGTATGTGCCGCCTCTTGCTGGTCTTGACGAAGAATTTTGCCTTCGAAACGGATTGACACCCATACATTTTGTGTTATATGCTGCTTTATATGAAGCGTTATTAGTTTCTTAGCATTAACAGCAGCTTGAGCTACGAATTGTGTATATATTTCGTAATGATTTTGTATTAATGTAATAGCCACGTTAACAAGTTAATAATTTATTTATTTATTTATTTTTTTATTCGATTACGAAAAAGATGGCAAGTTAAATATTTTTCATTCCCCCGCAAGCTTTTACAAATTCTCGGGGAACTCAATATATGGGTCCAAAGAAATGTTCTGGGGAACCCTGGTTAGGAATCACTGCTTTATACAATAGTATAATATAGTGTTTCCTACACCGTAAAATATTTTGCGACATTTGTTCATTTTTTTTTCAACTACTTTGTTGATAATTTCGGCAAGCTGATGAAAAAAAAAGCCACAATTACAGGTGTTCATGGAAATTCCAGCTTTATTTCTGAAATATTCAGCTAATTATCGTCTTCCGAAATACAGGGTTGCCAAAATAAAACTGGCCCTTGAAAAGTTTTTTCGGAATTTCGTGAAAACGTAATCTAAACAGCAAGGAGATCATTAGAAGACTTTTTCGGACCAGTTTTATTTTATCAACCCTGTATATATATATATATATATATATATATATATATATATATATATATAATTTCTGTAATAAAATTTACAGTCATGCACACGGGAACGTAGAATTTCAGTATTATCGAACCAGATATAGCCCTTGAGAACATACATGATTTTGGAAATATTTTTCACTTTTATTATATTGTATTTTTCTTGTGTGATACTCTCACAGTTTTTGGGTGCCAGTAAAGGCCTAACTCCATTTGTTGATTTATCAGTTTGAATCTATTCAGCTCATTCACTATTCATGCACTTACACCATGTATGTTAATGCAGGGAACAAACGGTTTAATACTTGTATTACATATATGATTTTTTTAAAATTAAATATTAATTTTATTATTGGGTTTAGTTACAGGCTTAATTTATATCATGGCTCAACATGAGATCCAAATTTCAAATGCTTACCTTATACATAGAGCAGAGAACGAGAGGTATTTAGTACCTGCTTTATTTATAAAGGAATTATTCTCAAACCTAACGTTGGGACTATTTTATTTTTATTTTTATACGTGCTCTTCATACAAATTTCAATAAATGATAAGTTACAGGTAATTAAAATATACAAGTAATTAAATTTCTTACTATATATACATATATCAGAAACCTTGCTCTCCATTACGGATAGCTAATGCCCTTAGTGTGTAAAGTGTTTTATCTCTATGAGTGTATGAAACTGCAAGTCATTTTGGATGGTATCTTCAGGTTCTATCATAGTCCCGTGCGCCTCAAAACGTGTCCTCCAAGCGGATTTACTGTTTCCTCCATCAGTATTTAAATGGAATAATTTGTTCTTCCTTGTCAACTTGAGCAGTAACAAATTCTACGTTTATCCAGCTTTATTCATTCCTGAGAAGCCCTGTTTTGCAATGTTGAAAAGATTAGACTGATGCAACATGTAGTTCAAGGCTTATTAATCTGACAAATCCACCTGTCTACACATTTTGAAGATGCTTACCAGTGGTCATAAATTTGATAATCCGAGTTCAGCAAGATCGAAAGAAACCAAGTTAAATCCACTTAAGATACTTCTGTTTAAAAACTTGAAAGAATGGATGAATGCAAATTTTTACTTTATTAAAATTATATTCTGCAGTGGCTAGTGCAGTTAGTTATACGAGAGCTAGGATACCAGAACTAGTTCATTCAGACCTTTTATTAAGTGTGTAGGTGTCACACATATTGAGTGACCACTGGCCATGTGGAAATAGCGTATGTGAAAATGGCTAATGTCAGTTATTCTAGTACAAGATTACATTTAAAAAATAAAAAACTATTTTAAAATTTGAGTCAAAACTTCCTGAATGAGTCAAATAATAAATGGATGTTCTATCTGATAATGGTGTACTTTAGAGACTAACTGCAAAAAGTTATGAAATCTATACAAATAAAATTGGAAATATGTCTGTGTGTTTATCTTATGGACGGGAGAAAGGCTGCACCGAATCTCATGAAATTTTAAGGGTAGACGTAGAATAACCCCACTTAAAATTTAATCCATATTTCGAGTTTCTAGGACCAGGAGTTGTCCAGATATCAATAGAAAACGAACCTTCCACAGAAATAGCTTTATGCAGACGACATTTTCCCCCAAAATTTATTTGAAAAAAAAAAAAGTGATATCATGTTGCTAAGTAATGTAATTAACTCTAAGGAGTTTATACACCAGACGATTTTTATTAAATCTTTTCCGATTTAAGTAATTAATAAATGTATATAAACATACTTTTTTTATGAGAATTGCAATTTTGATTGGATTATATCAATTATGGCTTTTGGGTTGAAAGGTTACAGGGATTATTGATATTTTCAATTTCTTAAGTCACCTGTTTTATTATGGAAAAGATTTGCAAACTCATATATTCAATTAGCCAATTCTTGAAACAGAATAAAAATGGTATGGGTATATCTTCTAATACACTCATGTCCAAAAATTAAGCAACAAAGTGAAAAAAGCGGATAAAGTGAAAAGTATTTCTTCGAATTCATTGAAACTTTCACAGATCATGGAGTATAACAAAAAACATTAGTGTAGGGAAAATGCAAAGAAAATTATCCATAAATAATTAAATAATAGAGATAAACAAAAACATAGGATTTCGGGCGGCAAAAACAGTTCATTGGTGCAAGTCTGTTAATGCGGAATGTAATGACCTCTGCTGGAAGCACATGCCCCACAGCGTCGATCCATGTCAAGAATAAGATTATCTATGGCGAGTTGGGGTATCTGTACCCATTCACGGAGCAGACATTTTCTTCGTAAAGGTTCCGGAGAGGGTCTCTTCCAAGCATACATGCTCGGCGGGATTCAAGTCGGGTAATCTCGATAGCCATTCCATGTGAATCAGTGTTTCAATTCTAAGTACTGGCCGACAATACGTGTCCTGTGAACTCTCGCGTTATCGTCCATAAAAATGGCATCAGGGCCCATGGCCGCAAGAAATGGGTGAACATATGGAGAAAGGATGTCATTTCTATACCGCACTGCAGGCACAGTATAGCGAGGGAAGATCAGAAGGTTATGCAGAAGGATATCAGTGCGGGCGTCGACAGCAATCCCTACCCAAACCATCACACCACCACCTCTGCATTTCGCGGGTGTTACTGGCGTGACAGCGAGTTCTGTGCGTTCTTCAGACTAATAACCGTCGGAAATAACTGTGTACACCAAACCGTGACTCATCCGTGAAGACCACAGTACCCCATTGTTATGGAGTCCAGTTGAGGTGATCTCCAGCCCAATTTAAGCGGACCCCTCTGTGCGGACACTGGTCGTCTTGCATACAGCTAACCTGCATTTAACCTGCTGTAAACAGTTTGCTGAGATACATCTCTTCCTGACGACGCTGCAAGGTCAGAAGCAAGCTGATGTGCAGTGATTGACCTGTGGCGTCGTGCTTGTAGACACAAAAATCGGTCATCCTGAGTGGTTGTGACTCTTGGACGATCACTTACTTGTCTTCGCAACACCGTTCCTTCACTTTGATGGCGGTTCCACAGGAGGCAAATGACTGAACGATTGACATTTAGAGCTCGTACTACTTCCGACTGTCGCTAGCCCCTTCGGGGGGCCCTATTACCTCCCATCGCCTGGCATCACTCAGATGATGTCGTCTACTCATTTTTCAAAATTTGGCTATTTCGATTTTCAATCTGGAATCCGTAATTCGGAGATACAGGTTCTGCACAAAACAGGTCGGTTTTATACCTAATAAGTTTCCTTGTTAAGAATGTTGGTATGCAAAGTGTTTTCTGCGGGCTAGTTTCCGCGTGCGTGCGCCTGTCATGTATAAACATTTTGTGGCTACACGTTGCTCCTTTTGCCAAATATGCTAATTTTTCCGTTTGTTGTTTAACTTTGGGACACGAGTATTCCATTTTATAGCGCTTTCATTTTGGCATATGTTGATCCAATGTCATTTTTGTAAATTTGTTTACAAACGGTCTTCAGATCTGCCTCTGAAGATAATTCTTATAGCGAGACAGAGATTCTTATACTTCTTTTTAGGAAAATTAAATTATATACTAGCCAAATGCAAGCTAAAAATCAACTGGCTTCCCCCCCCCCCCCCCCAGGAGACATTTTATGTTAACCTAGTTTCTATTTATGGGATACATAGCATTTAGATATATTTATATAGGGCAAATAGAAAACTCCCCAAAAAAGTCCTGAAAGAAACAATGCACTTGTCTGCTGTCGGCATGGATTTAGAAAAAGAAATTGGATGGATAACGTGAACTCCAAGTGCTGTGAAAATCGTAGCTGCAGAACCAGACAAAAATTTCCAAATGAAAGTATCGAGAGATTTGTGCCATGGACTGATAAAAAAAGTAGCATTCTACCTGAATCCGTAAAAAGATTGGTAATGATGCAATTTGGTTTTAAAGACTTATCTTGTGCCGATTTCTATAAATATTGCTTAAGAAATAATTCATCGTTGCTGCAGTAAGAAGCAGTGAAAAGTACGCTTAAGAACATTAAATTTATTGAAATCTACCTTCCAAACGTACTTACATTTTACATTTCTTTATGTTTTAACCATTTTATGAGTATTAAAACAAATTTTAATCAACCACACATTTTTTTTATAGTTTACACCATCTGGTAACCTTATAAGCTATGAAGGTAATTAATTAGCCGTTCCCCATTCAAATAAAAACAAGAAAGATCAATCATGCACAAAGCATTGATTATGAAACGCTTTCCAACTGAAATTCAATTTTAATTAAACATCTCTAAAATGTGATACATTCAGCGCTAATATTTTTAAAATTATCACAGTACTACATTAATTTATTTTACTTGAAAACTTAAAACTTCGTTGAAATAGACAATTCTAGTTACACAACATGAATTTTATTCAAATGGCGTCATCGAAATAGTAATCGTCTGCTTCTCTGTGTAAAATCAATGAATATTTTATTTCACTTATATTCGTGATTCCAGAGTAAATAATTTTGCGTGAAAAATTATTCAGCAATTCTTATACAACTCACCTTACAATCGTTTGATTTATTTACATTCTGCATGCTATATTATAGCATTAAATTTAGACTTCGTTGTAGGAATAATCAAAGTTTAGTGATCATTTAAAATAAAAAATAATGTAATTGCGTTGGCACAGAATTTAGATACACAGATAATACGCAAAAATAAAGCGGTTTTATGACGGTTGCAACACATCAAGTATAAATTTAAAGGATCTGTAAACATCACGACTTTTACACCGGAAAAAAATGGATGCCATATTTTATTTTGCAATGAATCACGTGATCTTTTCATATATCATGGGTGTAATTATTATTTCAATTTTTATTTTAAAAACTACCAAACATATTTTGCTGAATTTTTTTTTTTTTAATTTGAATATTTCCTAAAATTTTCGAAGCAATTCCTGAATTTTAACTTTGCTTAAAAAAATGTTTGAAAAATTAAGTCCCATAGGGTTCAATGTATTTCATTTTTTCAACCCGGATAAATCTGAAATTAATTATTCATTTATATTTTCATAGGTCCCACAAACCGTCTCAACAGCATACTAAAATTTCATTTTGATAAAGTCATTTTTAAGGCAGTTATCGTACGAAAGGACAGACAGACAGAATGACCCTTTTCAACTATGTTGGAAAGTGTTAAAAATTAGAATTGTTTATAAATCAAATTTGTAGGAGATGTAATTTTTTGAATGAACGAACCATTTTCCTATACACACGCAGTATTATAGTCCATAGTCCTCTATAACCATTTTCTCTAGTTGGATGTAAGGGACAACCAGATGCGGCCTCTTCTCCATTGCCACTCATCGAACTATTGTGCCATTGTCGAATAAAAATGTCTTCTTGAAATTTCTACTTGCATTAGGGACTTAGGGCTGGAATAAAGGGAATTAGTTCCCTTTAGACGGGATCTTCCAGTCCTTGCTGTGTAAAGTTCTCAACATAAACTGCAAAAGAAAAATTTCCAATTAAGGCTTTACAGACTTACATGTGTTCTTCATGATGACGTCTGTGGCGATGATAAGTGCTGGTGATTTATAAGCTGGGCGATATATAAGTGCGTTACAGACGGACGAAAATCCCACCGACCAGTTAGCAATTAGACGGCTACGGTGGGAACTCTCGACCGGGTGCCACGCAACTTCAAACGCTCTTCGTTTGTGCTTCCGGATTTTCGTCTTTTCCCTATTTTCACTTTTTCTGAAGTTGGTTTTGTGTTGGGCGATTTCTGAAACCTGAAATAAAATCATGAGGACACATAAAAAGTTCTTGTTATTTTATTTCGTAGCATTTTTATATTTTAGTTCAATCGCTCGACCGCCGCGTTGTGGGTTCGAGTCCCACGTAAGGGACTGTTGAATGTTTGTGTTATGGGCGTAGTGTGTTCCGCCCCCTTCTGGTGTGCCTGGGGCAACGTCTTAGGACGGCTAAATGGTTCACGTTCTGGCCGCTGACGAAAGGCGAATGACGAAAGTCAAGTGCCTGGCCATTAAAAAAAAAATTAGTTCATCAATTTAACCCCTTATTAATGTCATTTAAACGTGTCAGAGTATATATTTATATATGTATGTACATCCCCCTTATTTCTTCCCAAATATCTGGCATATGGCTCTGATTTGTTTGCAAGTGGTAATGAAAATATTGACTATTAATATTTGTATGGAGCTATTTAAGCTTTGGGCGATAACTCGGTTTCATTATTATCATTATTTTTTTATTTTTCCCTATAATACAGTTTACATTTAGAGAAAGTGCCTTAGATTCGAATTCGAGTTTTAGATGGGATTTACTCACTTTGGCCACACTAGAATCGTAATTAATTACCTCCTTCTAAACTGAAAAACATTATTTTAAGAGTTTTCATGCCATATAAATATAAGTAATTTACAATAGAAAGAATAAAATTATTGAAATAGGCGATTAAAAAAAAACTATGTTTTAAGAAACACAAATGGTGTTGAAGATAAGATAATTAAATATATTCATTTATTTCAAACAACTTTTAAAAGTTTAAAATTGAAGAAATTTAAAGATTTAAAAATATGAAAATAAACCTTAAAATAATTGAATTGAATAACATTTCTAAAATATATAATTTGGCGTTATTTATTTGTAAATTAAAGACGTATATTGTCGAAATAGCTTTAGTCAAAAATGAATATAAATCAGTAATAAATCGAGCTTTATTTGAAGGCCACTTTAGGTTTCAACAACGTAACGAAATTATTTGCTAAAATCGGCACGTATCAAAATAAGGATTCATTTTAAATCGCATCCTACTAGATTTTTTCCCCCTAAAATAGTTGGTTATCCATCAGGAGACAAAGATAGTTTAGTTATCGGATCAATATCCGAACACTTGTTTTCTTCTATCACTTGAATTGAATCACCGAAATTCCTCAAACAAGGTTACTTAACACTCTCAATATTCATTAAAATCAACTTCTATCCGAATTAGTAAATGCAAAATACACAATGTAATTAGTAAATTAAAAAGCAACTTACTCCGTCGTGTAAATAGACTAGCAAATATTTCCATCATTCTCATCCAGTTCTTCAGCCTGCGTCATACGGAGTAGGAAAGGAAGTTCTCGGATGTAAACATTAACTCGGTTGCGTCATCTGGTGGAATGGCCTCCAACTGCAAACAAGAACCATACATCACTGGATAACACACACAAGAGGAAAATAATGTTCCAAGGATTATTATAGTCGCGTGGAGTACTTTTTGGACATCAGAAATATATTTAATTTCTAATACTATTATAATGGGTGACTACTATATAATGGATGAAAGGGGTATAGCGTTAAGAATTATGTGCGAAAGGAATATAATGTTGAAGGCGCAGAAGAGGTACGCCGATAAGAATTATGTACAAAAAGTTTAAAAAGGATAGACGAATGTTGACCCTAACAGCATTTTTTTCACAGTGACGTAAGTCTTATCCTACACTGTGACTTTGGGACGTCACAGGACGTCGCAGTACGTCTCGGCAATGTCATATTGAGGTCACAGCGTAGTCATTTTGGTCATTTTCATGGTCGTTTGTGACGTCGCATATTAACTTGTTTGTGACGTCACATTGTAATTACCATTGTAATGTCGTCACATTGTTACGTGTTAATTAAATTGTGGAAACGTCACAGAATATAGTCACAATGAAGTTACAAAGTTACTAATACGTAACGCCGCATAAAAGTCACAAATATGATGTCACATTGTAATCTAGGTGTCATGTGACTACAACGTCACTGTCACACATGTGACGATCTTTGCTGTGAGGGGAACATTTGGTAAGCACTGTTTTACATCACTGTCTTACATGAAAAGAAGTTCCATTAATGTTGCATTATGAGACAAGTTTAAAGTCACGAAATATTAATTTAACGCAAATAACTTAATTTTATGGAATTTGAACGTTATTATTTGGTGTTAAAGAAGTAAACGTCATGTACTGTCTATATAAGATTTTTTTTCTGAAATGGGATATCCTTTTATTAACGTGATTAGCAGAGATTCCCGAAACTACTTGTGATTAAAAATATACATATTCTAATAGTATTCAAAATTAATTATATTATCATATAAAAATGTTTCTTGCTCTAGCAATTTTCAACTTCATGGGAAAAGGGAAGATTATGTACATATAAAATAATATCCTCCAAAAAACACCCGAGATGTAAACAAGAAAGATCAATCATGCATAAAGTATTGATTATGAAACATTTTCCAATTGAAATGTAATTTTATTTAAACATCTCTAAATTGAGATACATTCAGAGCTGATATATTTTAAATAATCACAGTACTACAATAACTTATTATATTTGAAAACTTTAAACTTCATCGAAAAAAATGAGCTTTATTCAAATGACGTCATCAAAATATAAATCGTCTGGCTCTCTATGTAAAATAAATGAATATTTCAGTCATATCACTTTTACTAGCAACATACCCGTTCTTCGTACGGAGTATATAATATAAAGAAACTTAAAATTCACAATCATGTGCAAATTCCTATAGTATACTAAATGACAGTTTTAATCAAAATATTCTATTAAAATATTTAATGTATTGTTCCTAAAAAGAAGTTTAAGAATCTCTGTTTTCGCTATACAAAAATTATCTTCAAGGGCAGATCTGAAGAATAAAAGATCCTGGCCTCTTTTGTAAGTAAATTTACAAAAAATATGGAATGGAATCAATATATGCAAAGTAAAAGCTTTAAAATTGTATGGCACCCGTACTACTTATATACACAAATATTAGAAGATATAACCTGTATTAGTAGATTACATGTATAAATTTAAAATTTCAATAAGCCTGTAATCTTTAAACCTGAAGGCAATAATTCATTCCAATACATGCCAAAATGAAAGTGTTAAAATACCTACCCGTACTACTTATAATGTCGTAGATTAGAAGATATGGCCGAGTGTTAATAGAAGATTACCCGTATTACAATATGAGTCTCAAAAATCTTTGCCAAAATAAAACAGATGACGTTTTAAATTGAAAATATCAATAATCCCCATAATATTCATACCAGAAGGCCGTACTAGATTCCAATATATGCCAATATATGCCAAAAAAATCTGATGTGGGCAACACATGACTTTCCTTATATAATGCAATGAATTTACTACTTTTACAGTTAAAAAATGTTATTCTTATAGTAGATACTTATATTCTTTCCAAGATATTGAATTTTCTTCAATTAGTCGTCATTTTCATTGATTAAGCGTCACTTTCATCAATTTGGCGAGATTTTTATTAATTTGGCAACAATTAAAAATGTCGCCAAGTTGACGGCATTCCGCCAAATTTGTCGTCAAGCGTTATGAACGGAGAAATAAGTTATTCTTACAGCAGATAAATGACTATTGGCGTTCAAATACAAAAGTATTACTCAAAGTATCTTTTTTCATGAATGGAACGAGCTAGATCCACGAGAATGATGTCACCAAATTTATCGCATGGTATTACATATGAAAAGTGAACATGTTTCTCAATAGGAAATATTTTTTTTTATTTTATATAACTTTTTGATAATTTTTTTGAAAAATGTGCAATATCTCGAAAACGGTTCATGTTAGTGTTCTAAAATTTATGTCAATCGTTTTCTAATGAAAAATTATATAAGAAATGTCTATTTGCGTAACTTTATTAGCGGTTTTGATTTTTTAACGAATTTTTAAAAAATTCACTCGAAAATTTAAGGGGGTTCTGGACATTCGATTGCATATAAAAACAATAGACTTCCAGTGTTTACGGATTGTGATTTTTGTACCAAATTTCGTTAGAATCGGTCCATTCGTTCGTCAGTTATCGTCCCCACAGTCTCACTGACACACACACACACACACACACACAGACATCACTTCAAAAATGTTTGATTCGTGATCAGGGATGCTTGAAACGTGCTCTCCCGTCGAAAACTGTACTACTTATATTCTCGTAGATTATAATGTGCATTTGTAGAAGATTTCCCATACAACGTACAATATATGAGTTTCAATAATTTTTGTAGCAATAAAACAATGATATAATAACTTAAAAATATCAATAATCTCTGAATCAATAATCCCCGAAAATATCAATAATCTCTGAATCAATAATCCCCGAAAATATCAATAATAATAATGTTTAAACCTGAAGACCGTAACTGATATTATCCAGTCAAAAATGCAATGGCAATGAAATTTATTTATAAATATAGCTTTATTAATCAAATCGGAAAAGATTTAATAAAAATCGTCTGCCGCATGAACACATTGGATATAAATCCGTTGCTAAGCGACATAATATCATTTGCTTCAAATAAATTGGTGGAAAAAATATCGTCTGAATAATGCTATCGCTATGGAAGGTTTGGCGACATTTTCGTCAATTTAGCGACATTTTAAAAAATCGCCAAATTTATTGCTAAGTGGAACGGTAGAATTGACAGTCCCACTTAGTGACAAATTAACGAAACATCATCACGATACTATCCAATAAATAACAAAACACAATTAATTTCATTTATTTAGCGCAATTTAATCAATTTTAAGATATTTTTATGGATTTACAAACATTTTTATCAATTTGGTGACATTTTAAAAGCTCGCTAAATGTGTTACTAAGTAGAATGGTTGGACTGACAGACAAATTCTAACGAAACATCATTTCAGTACTTTCTTCTAACAAAGCAAAAAAAAAAAATTATTGAATTGCGTCGTTTTTAACAATTGGCGACATTTCCGACTATTTGGCAAAAAAGAAAAGTTGCCAAGTTAGCGATATCCCGCCACATTCGTAGCTCTGAATTTGCAGATCTGAATAAAATATCCAGATCCCGTTTGTATATATTAATGAAAACACTAAAATTGTATTAGAAGATATACCCGTTCTACTTTTTTTCAGTATCAACAATCGGTTAAATGAATTTATTGACTAAACACAATATATGAGTTTATTAGCTTAACACAATTTATAAGCTTCGCCAAACTAACCAACACTCTTTGCCCAAATGAATGAAAATGATATAAGCAGTCCGCAATTAATATAATTAAAAGAAAAATCGAACCTTTCATTTATAAGACAGTATATTTTTATACCCATTTATTAACACTTTACAACATAGTTGAAAAGTGTTTACGACTTTTTAACACTTTACAACATAGTTGAAAAGTGTTTATAACTTTGTTTATTCTGTCTGTCTGTCAGTCCGTTAGCACGATAAGTGCCGTAAAAATGACTTTATCAAAATGAAATTTTAGTATGTTGTTCAGACGGTCTGTGGGACCTATGGGAATATATAAATGAATAATATCACCCAATTAGTTTTGGATTGAACCCGGGTTGAAAAAATGAAATACACTGAACCCTATGGGATATAATTTTTCAAACATTTTTTAAGCGAATTTAAAATTCACAAATTGCTTCGAAAGTTTTAGGAAATATTCAAATTATCCCATAAAAAAATATAAAAAAAATTCAGCAAAATATATTTAGTAGTTTTTTAAATAAAAATTAACATAATAATTACACCCTTTATATGAACAGATCACGTGACCATTATATGAAGAGATCACGTGATCCACTTCAAAATAAAATATTGCATCCATCTTGTGTCAAAATAGTGATCTTTAAAGTTCTTATTAATTTATATTTAATGTTTCATCCATTCTAAAACCACTTTATTTTTTTTTTTTTTCTGTGCTTCTATATACTGAAACAACGCAATTACAATATTTTTGAGTTTAAATGATCATCCAACTTTGATTATTTCTACAACGAAGCCTAATTTTCACTTACGGAGATTGTAAACACCAAAAGATATATAGAATGAGTGTTGTATAAGAATTGCTGCATTTCTTTAACGCAAAATTATTTAACTCATGGAGTCTACAATATAGCTGATATGAATGAAACATTTATTGATTTTACACAGAGAACCAACCAGACGATTTTTTCGATGAAGTTTTAAGCATAGAGTTAAATTACTTGTACCTCCATGGTTTTAAATTTTTAAATAAAATAAATTATTATAGTATTGTGATGAATGAAAGGATCGGAAAACAGTTTATGAATGAAATGCTGCTTTTATAGAGAGAGCCAGGCGTATTATATTTCGATGACGTCATTAGAATAAAGTTCATTTGTTTTCGATGAAATTTTCAAATATAATAAATTAATGTAGTATTGTGATAATTTTAAAAATATTACCCAGGAATGTATCGCGTTTTAGAGATGTTTATATAAAACTGCATTGAAGTTGGAAAGTGTTTCATAATCAATGCTTTATGCATGATTGATCTCTGTTGTTTCTTATTTAAATCGAAAAAATAATAATAAACATTAACAAACACATTTAATTTAATTGCGTTGCCGAGCAACATGATATATCCTCATAAAATTCTATAAATTAATTAACCATTTTGATTTCTTAATACTTTCATCGTTGAATAAAAACTTGTGAAAAATAAACCATGGTGATAGATTTTCCATTTAAATTCATGTTTTCAAACAATTCCTGATTTCAGAAAGTGACTATTTAACCAAAAATCTGCCACCAAACTCAGAAATAAAATTTTAATTCATTTTCACATTTTAAACAAACGGTTTTCAACCTTTTCGTTTGGAGGAACCAGGGAGTTTGAGAGTAGAACTCCTAGTAAAAAGTTTCGCTTTCAATTTATATCTCGACAACCCCTAGTCTTAGAAACTCGAAACTTGAACTAAATTTAAGGGGGGCTATTTCAAGGCTACCCACAAAATTTCATTAAATTCGGTTCAGCCGTTCTTCCATGATGATGAGACAAACGAAAGTTTGGTTTTCACTAATATCTCGAAAACCACTGGTTATAAAAACTCGAAACATAGACTAAATTTTAAGTGGGACTATTTCAAGTCAACCTACAAAATTTCATCAAATTCGGTTCAGCCGTTCTCCCGTGATGATGGGACAAACAGACAGACAGACATATTTTCAATTTTATTTATATAGATTCCAGAGTCCAGAGCTAAATAATTTTGCGTGAAAAAAAATTCAGAAATTCTTATACAACTCATCTTACTATCACTTGTTTACATTTAGCATCCATTAAAATTAGGCTTCATTGTAAAAATAAATAATCAAAGTTCGATGATCATTTAAACTCAAAAATATTGGAATTGCGTTGGCGCAGAATATAGATGCACAGACTAAATTAAAAAATAAAGCGGTTTTAGGATGGATGCAACACTAAATATAAATTTAAAAGAACTTTAAAAATCACAATTTTTACTCTGGGAAAAAGATGAATGAAATATTTCATTTTGAAGTGACCTTTTCATATTATATAGGTATCATTATTATTTTAATTTTTATTTAAAATCTACCAAACATATTTAGCTGTTTTTTTTATATATTTTATGGGATAATTTGAATATTTCCTAACATTTTCGAAGTCATTTGTGAATTTTAATTTCTCTTAAAAAATGTTTGAAAAATTATGTTCCATAGGGTTCAATGTATTTCACTTTTTCAACCCGGGTTCAATCCAAAACTAATTGGGTGATATTATTCATTTACATTCCCATATGTCCTACAGACCTTCTCAACAACATACTAAAATTTCATGCTTAAATCATTGATTATGAAACACTTTCCAACTTCAATGCAATTTTATTTAAACATGTCTAAAATGCAATACATTCCTCGGTAATATTTTAAAACTTATCACAATACTACATTAATTTATTATATTTGAAACCTTAAACCTTCATCGAAAAAAAGTGAAATTCATTCAAATGACGACATTGAAATATAAATTGCCTGGTTAAAACATCTCTAAAATGTGATATATTCCTCGTTAATAATTTTAGAATTATCATAATACTACGATAATTTATTATATTTGAAAACTTCAGCGAAAACAACTGAAATTCATTCAAATGACGTCATAGAAAAAATAACACGCCTGGCTCTCTCTATAAAAGCAGCATTTCATTCATAAATAATTTACCATTCATGTCATTCATCACAATACTATAATAATTTACAAATTATTTACAAATTAAGACCATGGAGTTACAAGTAATTAAACGCTATGCTTAAAACTTCATCGAAAAAAATCGTCCTTCTCTTTGTAAAATCAATGAATAATTCATTCATATCAGCTATGCAAACTCCATGTACTAAATGATTTTGTGTTAAAGAAATACAGCAATTCTAATACAACTCATTCTATATATTTTGCTGTTTACATTTTACATAGGTGAAAAATAGGCTTCGTAGTAGAAATAATCAAATTTGGATGAGCATTTAAACTCAAATATATTGTAATTGCTTTGTTTCAGTATGTAGATGCACAGAATTTAGGCAAAAATAAAGTGGTTTTAGGACGGATACGATACTCAATATGAATTAAAAAGAACTTTAAAAATCACGATTTTGAGACAAGATGGATGCCATATATCATTTTGAAGTGGGTCACGTGATCTTTTCATATCATGGTCACGTGATCGCTTCATATAAGAGGTGTTATTATTATTTTAATTTTTATTTAAAAAACTATTGAATATATTTCACTGAATTTTTTTTTATATATTTTATGGAACAATTTGAATATTACCTAAAATTTTCGAAGCAATTTGTGAATTTTAAATCCGCTTAAAAAATGTTTGAAAAATTAGGTCCCATAGGGCTCAATGTATTTCATTTTCTCAACCCGGGTTCAATCCAAAACTAATTGGGTGCTATTATTCATTTATATTCCCATAGGTGCTACAGACCATCTGAACAACATACTAAAATTTCATTTTGATTAAGTCATTTTTACGGCAGTTATCGTGCTAACGGACAGACAGACAGACAGACAGATAGAATGAACAAAGTCATAAACACTTTTCAACTTTGTTGTAAAGTGTTAAAAAAGGGGCGGGCGAAGTCGAAATTTTCTAGTTCAGTTTACGCCCTCGCATGCACATCTCACAGACAAGCCTGGTAAAACAAATAAGCATAAGAATAAATACACCACGGTAACCTACAACTGACTTACCAAACACATTTTAGGAAATTCGTCGTATAGTTTTGGAGCTAGAGTGGATGGATATATGCACTGAACAGATATACAGATGTCAAGCTAAAGTAATGTATTCGTGTTCTACAATGCCCGAAACGTGTAGATCCGTTGAAAACTCGATTTCCAATTTATGATCCCATTCCAATACTTTCTATATACATTACCATGTATTGTAGGGTAAGTAAAAAGAGTGTGTTTGCTCACATTACCCTCGATACAGATGATTAGCACGCATGTCTTTAAATCGTTAGTTTTGGAACATGAACAAGCCTATTGGAATGGATCCAAATAAAAACATTTGCACCATTGAAGGTTTTAAAATTTAAATTAAAAATTTAATTGTATTTTTAATTTTTAATTATTTAATGTTTTTAAACTTTAATTATGCAATTTGCTTTAATTTTGATCTATAACTTCTTGAATGGATACTTTTGCATCATGATCAGCAATATTTTTGTCGCAACCATGCGCACAAGCAACCTATATCAAAATAAAATTTTAATACATTCATGACATTATACAATGTTTAAAAATATTGTTATCCGATTCACCTTATTGAAAAAAATGATCATTTATGCTACAGATATTCCCTTATTAGCCCTAACATTTTTAAGTATTATCGATGAAGGAGAAGAGGTACAAAATAAAACGTGAAACATGGGAATTCACTCTGTTTATGGCACTTTTAAAGAGTCCTGAGGTCCCTATAATAATAAACATTTGAAAACGGCAAATATGGATTTTATCATGTGATCTACCTTTGTGCTAAATTTCAAGCTCAATAAACCTGGAGTTTTACGTTCACTCCAGAATTTGAACATTTTTATTTCTGACCCCCCCCCCCCCCACACACACACACACACACACACACAAAAGAAAAAAATTAAATAAATATATAAAAACAGTACTTATCTTTGTTGATCTTATAATATGATCTGCTTTTGTGCCAAATTTCATAGCCCCAACTCAATAAATCCGTAGTTTCACGTTCACTCAACAATTCAAACATTTTGACCAACGTCAATCAGGACCCCCCCCCCCCCCCCTTTCCCCAAAACTATTATATCGGCTTCCAAAACTCCACTACACTCTCCCTATTGGACAGTTTAGTCAACAGGCCCAATTTAGTTGAGATGGGATAAACAGATTTGAATAGCTGCAAACACACATACACAAACACATTCATACAGACAAACTTTCAGTATTATAGTATAGATTAACGTTATAGTCAAATTCATAAAACTAAAGGAAATCTTTGTTAACCAATCTATGAAAAATCTTAAATGTGTGTCATTACATATTCATACGTATCCAAAATGTGAGTACTTTTAATTTATTCACCCCCCCCCCCCCGGGGCGCGGTAGCCCATTGGTTAGCGCGCTGGAGTTGCACTCGGTAGGCCCGGGTTCGATTCCAGCCACTGCCAAAACTGCCGCCGTGTTCACGCGGAGTACGATCACGTTAAACATGTGGGTCCGTAAGTCCTTCCGAGAGGTTGGTGGTAGGAGAAGGAGGGTACGGTCCCTGTGGATGCCTCCCCCACTGGGTTCCGGTCCAAATTGGGTGGCACTTCCCGGCCGTCCAAAACAGTTACCTTACACCTTTCTGGTAGGTCGGACGGTCTGGGTCTCAACAACAACAACACCCCCCCCCCCCCAATTTAAATTATTAATGCTATATTGGAATAAAAATAGATTTAAGGGCAACGTGCTTATTGATACACATATCAAGGAGGTTAAAAGATGAGATTAGAATTTTCTGATACCTATAAATCTGAACAGGCTCTGAAATGTTCGATCCTAATATTAATGGAATTATCCCGATAATTTAGGTCTCAAAAGGCGCGACAAAATATTTTACGATTTGGATAAATAAAATCATATTATAATGGGTCTATAAAAAAGTTTTACGTACAAGACGAAATCCGAAATTGAGATAATTTTTTTGTACTAAATTTTCGCTTCCAACATCTCCATTTATACATTAGGAATTATTCAAAAATTCAACCTCAGGCGGCCTCGGAAAAAGTTCAATTATTTTAATAAAAATTTTGTACGACATGTGTGAACCACAAAACACCTTTCAGCACTAGCCGTAATTAAAATTTAAAAAAAAATCATTTGCTATCGGATTGGATAGATTATAACTATTGCAATGAAATATATCCAAGTTTTAATTTTCAGCCGCCTTGGTAGCAGAGATGTCTAAGGCAAGCGTTTCCTCGTACTTTCTGGACTTCTGGAGGCGTGAGTTCGAATCCCACCTGTGCTTGAATGTTGTAGTGTTGTAATAAAGTCGGAAAGGGTGTGTTCCGCCCTCTGTAGTGCACCTGAGCAACGTTGTTTGGGGGCAAACTGGTTCATGCTTCAACCTTTGTATACGTGAATGATTGGACATCACGTGTCTGGCCACTAAAAAAGGTTTAAATTTTCAAAATTTTAATACTGATTTTAATTTTTTATAATTCCCTAATCCACTTTTAAACAGGCGTTTCCGAACGATTTGTTTAAGTTTGCAAGATTTTGAAAATGAAAGTCTACATACCATTTGAATAAAATGACGTAAGAAATAAAAATTTGAGACAATAATGCTCTTTATTATAAATAATAAAAATACTATTAATTTTCTTTATTTTCCAATGTTTTGGGCACATTAAGATTATGACCTAGCAATTGTTAAAAAAGAAATACAACTTTCTACATTACGAAATAGCGTTTTAATAATGTAAACAAATAAGTATCTTACATTTTGGGCTTTGCAGGCGATTTTCTTTTCTTTTTTTTTTTTTTGTAAATAATTAAAAAATTATTGTTTTTCTTTTGTAATTTCTGAATATTTTGAGTGCTTGTCAATGTACTACCATTAAAAAAAAACTGCTACTTTCTGGACCAAGAAGTAGTGTTTTACATCGATATATACATACAAATTACGTAATACTTCAAACACACTTTGATATCGAAATTTATTTTGTTATTCGTTACTATTGAATATTTTTCTATGCGAGAGGGGGAGCCCTTGCCTAGCTTATAGGGCCTTGTGCAAGGCCGGTCCGGAGCAGTGGTTGCAAAAACTACTTTATTATTGTATTGATCTACAACTACAACTACATTATGACAAATGTAGTTAACTACCACTTTTTTTTTTAAAAAGTAGTGACTACAAACTACTTTTAAAATTTAGTCACTACATAACTACTTTTATAAGACGAATTTTGCCACATCTTCAATTTTCACAAAAAGTTGAGGATATGGCTATACTGTAGTAATTCAACATACTTATTCTGAATAAGTAAAATTTACTGATCAATTTACCAATCTTTACGCTTTTCCCCACTTCTGAAAACAGTAAAATAAAATAAAAGTATAATAAAAGTATAAAGCCTATTTTTGGTTGCCTTTGATTTTAAAGTTTAATTAAAGTCGACGTGTAACCATTTTATTTATTAAAAGTATAAAATAAAATAAAAGTAAAAACTATTTATTTAAAAACATGTTGGTTCATTTTTAGTAGAATTTGCATCTCAAAATTGCAATCAGATAGGCAGGATCTTTTGGGAAATAACACATCTGAATATGTCCATATAAAAAATCAATTTCATGAGCAATAGCCTTCGTAACCCTGCAGCCATTCATCGTACATCGTTGCGCAGAACACTAAATTTCATACAAATGAAGAAAGGGTTATCGCATGATATGTAGAATGGCACCTTGTTTGTGTACTGGAGTAACGTTAAAAGTAACGCCAAAACGTGATACAAACTAGTGATTTATTGTATCGCGCTACTCGCTACACTACTCATTTTTAAAAGTAGCGCGGTACACTACAAACTACGAGAAAAAGTAGTGACTACTGTAGTTTCGCTACTTGTAGCGCGCTACTTCCGACCACTGGTCAGGAGTAGATTCAAGTTAGGCCTGATCTCATTTCAGTTTCGCAGACACACGCCAAGCCTCCCACAACACAGCCCAGACGCAGCAACAATTTAATTAAATGTCTATTGCTCTCGACTAATAACAATAACGATCGGAGTCGGAGCTAACTAACTGTCTTGGTCACGTGATGAGACAACTCGGCTCCGTCGATCATTACTCCACGATAAAGAATAAAATATTGGAGAAATCGGGCAAAAGTAGGGCCTCATATCGAACGAGTAGTAAGCAGGATCATCTTTAGGAAGGACCCCGAATGTTGCTTTGCTTACAATACATAGTATGTGCATAGGGAAAGTATGACGGAGGGCATTTTGAACTAGCTGTACATTGTTTCTGTGCATGCAAGTGCTGTTTATTTAGCATCAGCCAATAACCGCATTGCGCCAAATAAATATCTTCTATAATAGCTTTAGGGTCGATTCCTACTCATTACAAAATTTTCTACAACTTTGTAATTGGCTTTTTTCGTCAACCTCGCTCTGTTGCTGAGTCCGATATCGTCATTTTTTAATTATCCACCGCAATGGCTTTTATTCCATTAGACATAGTTACTTTACTATAATAGAAAGACTTAATGTGTGACCTTTTCTTACAAAATTATTGGGGTGCTTGTCTTTTTTGAAACACTGTATATTTGTAATTATCCGCTGTATTTGATTATGATTTTTTGTTGTGGTGCCTATTTTCTGCGCCCCCTTTTGAAACGCTCATCTTATGTGAATATTCCTTTTTCTGGCGCACTCCTATTGAGAGATTCTTTTGAAATGTTTATTAGTATTCATAAAGATATAAAAACGTATTAAGTGATCCACTAGTTACACGATATTTATTGATAAACAGCTGGTTAGGAAAATAAATAAAATAAAAATTATTTCATTTCCTTATAATTGGATCCTATACATTCTGAATTGACATTTTACATGGCAGATTATAATGTAACAGCTGTGCACAACCTGTTCCTCACTGTTCTGAGATTAAAAAACATTCTTTTTTAGTTAATAATTATTAATTTGGCGCATGTGTATTAATTTCGAAGTAAAAATTCATATATGTACCAAAAACCGTGTTGAGTTTTTTTTTTTTTATTGGATCACTATACACACTCTACAAATTAATATATACTGAAGAGACATTAATAACATAACTTGACTAAAAACGTATTACTACTTTCCCTACATACATAGTGTTACGAACATGTTACATACCTTCACTGGATTCTTTTTTGAGGACCAGAAGGGAAAACTCCTTAGCATGCAGCCATTCCTATTATGTTAATGTAAGGCTGTCACATTCGAATATTCGATTGCCAAATTTGGCGAATTTTCGATGGTACGAGAACCTTCTCGAAATAAGTAATATTCTGGGTGATACGAGTTCCTTCCCGAAGTTTCGACGGAGAGTATAGAAAAGATGACATCACTCAGTTGGAGAGTAGTTGATGTAATTCGAGCTACATTGAAATTGGGAGATGCGCCAGTGTTCTAAGAACAGTAGCATCTGTTTTGAGAAATACTGGAGCCCTATTGATTTTAAACGCAATCGAATGTTCAGATAACTTCCCCATTTTTAAATGAATTTTCGAAAAATTCATTAAAAAATCTGGACCTTTAATAATGTTAAATAAATAATCATTTCTACGTAATTTGTCATCAGAGAAAACGAATTGCACCCACTTTAGGCCTCTTGCATGAACCGTTCTTAAGTGAGAGCAAGTTTTCGACAAATGTATCAAAAAAAGTTACAGAAAATTAAAATAAACCACAAGTATCTTTAAATAGGTTGAGCTTGACTATAAATTTGACGAAATATTGCAAACGGCAAGTTTTTGAATAGGTCGCTAAATTGACGAAAATGTCGCCAAATAGTAAAAGAGAGAAAAAAAAAGCCTTTAATTAACGAAAATGAAACCAAAATGGATGAAAATTCACTATTTTCCAATGAATAAATTGTTTAATAGATGAACTATAGTGCGTAGCGGATGCTAGCCATATTTCTAATTGTTCAGTTAAAGTGGCACGAAAATATGAGTTAATTTGGCATTTTGAAATAGCCTTATATATTGTCATCCAGAAAAGCGCTAAATGGTGGTGAATAATGAAACGTTAAAAACATTGGGCCGTAAATCTTGTACTTGTACATCAAGGGTCCCCAAAGACCAGCGGTCCGATACATGATCGAGGTAATAATTTGTCATCATATGACATACACTGTTTTTATAGGAAATTGTAATGCTGAAGAATAATTACAGTATTATTACAATGCCACAACTACAGTTATTTTTACTTTGTCACCCAGCCTCACACGTGGTATC
The DNA here is from genome assembly GCA_951213105.1 of Amaurobius ferox. NCBI lineage: Eukaryota > Metazoa > Arthropoda > Arachnida > Araneae > Amaurobiidae > Amaurobius > Amaurobius ferox. The sequence goes on from OX578136.1 coordinate 149,210,696, forward strand.
CGAAACATTATCCTCTCTGTGGCATGTCGGAGCAAATTGCTAACGCATTTTACATATTTCTTTCAAAAACGATTACAACAAACTAAAAATTTTGCTGAAGGACTTGCATCTGGTTTTGGTACGACATATTTTTGTGAATTTTATTTCAAAAAGGATTTACGTATTTAAAATCAGTGTACAAGTGTTTGATCAGCACTTACTGATGAACAACTTGTAAACTATTTTAATGATTGAAATTTCACAATTGGAGAACCAGCTAAATGTTCAAGCAATGGAACTGCATTTTCATGCCTCCTATTAGTTTTGTTTGAAAATAATTCATTTCAAATATGTTAATCACATTTTTAATTATAAAAATGTATATTTATTTTATTGTTTAATTTGCACTTTATTTTTTACACTTTATTTCACACGCAGATTTCAGGTATATTTTTTTAAAAGTTGTTGTGGCCCACTGAATGTTTGAAAACTTATGTGATCCGCGCGTCGAAAAATCCTCTAAGGACCTCTGTTGTGCATTATTAGTTTGCTGAAATGAAGTCATTGCATTATGTAGGGAAAGTATAATGTGCTGTCCACAGCAGATTTTTTTTATTTGTTGCATTCTAAAATGTATGCATGATAAAATCGCCTGTCTTTTTAAAAAAATATGTCAAAAATATTGTTTTGTTGTTTAAAACCAAAAATTAACGAAATTTACCGCGTACCAATTTAAATATATCTTTTTCTATTTTACCCTCAAGACTTTTTCACTTTGAAAAGCACTCACTGCTCACCTGCACTTTCTAGAACCTTTCGAAACTCGCAAAAGTTTGTAATATTTCGCCAAATTTATCGCCGAGTACCTGCGCGTACAGAAAGTATATGCTACCTGTAAAAGTCGTTTTACGGCATGGTGAGTTTCACTGCAGAGAAACCGACTTTTCTATGCATTTTTGTATTTTTAACGTTCGAATAACGTCCTAGGTTGGAATATCCGGCTGAAATCTGAGCGTTACAAAACATGTAAACACTTTGCACGCACATTAATAGCTCCGAACCTAATAAATACAAATGTAAACAATTTATACTTGTTTTGTCGTAAATAGGGTACCATTTATGAATATACAAAAATGATTTCAATATTTTACTATTTTGAACTACATTTTCCGAAAAAATAAAAAAGTTTTTGCCTGAGCGAGTTTTCGCTTCACTTTGCTTACTTTCACTCGAAATATCTTCTAAACTGTAAAAGATAGATATAAATAGTAAGCGACGAAAATGTTCTGTGGGAAATCCACTTTCTGGATCCATAATTTGGTTTTACATAAAGATTTTATAGTTTTCCAGAAGTCGCCTTGTCAGGTTAAAAAAAATTGAAAAAATTCTGTTTTCAGAAGATTTAATGCTTATATCTCAAAAACTAAAAGTGTAAGTTATGAACAGTAAGGGAGTCATTTGTAGTCCTTCGAAAGCTCTAAAAAGATATGGAAATGGATTTTGAATAAGATTTTTTTAGTTTGTGTTAATAATTTCGATATTTTGAACTATTTTGAAAAGGGGATCTAATTTCGATATTTTAGTTAATTACAAAAAATATGCGAGTAATTTGTAGCCCTTTGAAAGGATATATGATTCGAATTTTATTGTAGTTTAGAATTTTATTGCAGACGTTATTCAGGCAATCCTTTTAGCTCCATCGTACTAGAGCCACCACCGATTTTTATTTATAAAAAACTGTTTTATTTAAATGAATACGCACAAAAATGATAAACTAAAAAAAACTTTATTCTTTAGTTATTCAATTCATTGGATTTATTTAAATCTAAATTCAAATTCAAATTAGAACGGTTCTCATACTATATGAGTATAAAGTATTGTTTTCACGAAAATTTATGAATTCGAGATTTTGATGCCAATATATACTTTAAGACCTCCTGAACACGTTTTGACTATTTTTGGAGCGATCTGCGTCTATTTGTGGTCGATTTCTTGTGCACACTATAGTGGCCACAAATATTAATGGATTTTCACAAAGCTATACATATATCCGGATTTGTTATCAAAAAATCTAGAACTAGATAGAATTTTTAAATTCGAACGAAAACTTCGATATTTATTCCAAATTATATATATTTTTTTAACATGGCAGCGTAGCGCAAAAATTGACATAAACATGCAGAAAAGGGTTTATTCATGGATCAATGATGACGAGACTTAATAGTTTCATTCATTGTTGTAAAAAATAGCCGCGATACAATTTGTTTTGTTTGTGACGTCATTAGCCCCCTTGGGGACAAGCTACCCCCCTCGGATGGTACATTGTCAAGTATACAAGTTACACCCCCAGGATTACATTGTCAGGTATACAAGTTACTCCCCCTCCCCGGGTTACATTGTCAAGTAGGGTGCCAGTCGAAAGATTGTTTCAAGCTCTTTAAAGCTATAATATTAATAATCATTTCGGACAAATATTACAAAATTTGGTACAAATATTACAATCGGTGAAACACTGGAACTCTATTGATTTTAAACGCAATCAAATATTAGGGGAGAAGGGGGAGGGATTTTTTTTTAATGGTGTTTAAAAAAAATCATCAAAACATCGGAAATTTCAATAATGATACATAAATAATCACTTCTTATGTAATTTTTCATTAGAAAACGAAAGATATAAGTTTTAAAACGCTAGTATGAATCCGTTCTCGAGATATTGCACTTTCTTCAAATAAATTTATCAAAAGAAAAAATTACATAAAATTAAAATAAGTATTAACTATTGTAAAATATGTTCACTTTCCATATGCAATATTATGCGAAAAATGTGTTAACATCATTCTCGTAGATCCAGTTCGTTTCATTCATGAGAAAATATACTTTAGGAAACAGTTTTGTATTTCCACGACCAACAATTAGCCAATAATTATTTATTTAAGAAAAGCTCTTTTCTCCATCTGTCTCTGTAACACTTGGCGATAAGTTTGGCAACTTGACTCTAACTTAGCGAAATATCGACAAACTGGCGACACTTCGCCCTAGATTGGCAAAAATATCTTCAAAACTGCGCAAGGAAATAAAAAACCGAAAATGACGTCAAATTAATAAATGAATTATTAAAATATTTTAATATATGGATTATATTGCTTATTGTTTATGCTATCAATATTGATAATTGTCAAATTAGAGCTGCTGCGCGAAATATAGGTTAATTGAGTACTTCGCAATAGTTTTACATGTTGTCATTGGGAAAAACGCCCAATGTTCAATTCAACGTTAAATCATGTACATCATTCTTTCACTGTGAAGAAAGTAAATTCATTGCATTATATAGGGAAAGTCATGTACTGCAAACATCAGATTTTTTTAAATGTGCAATTTAATATAGAACAGACGGATTTTTATTTTTATTTTAAGACCAACAATTCCAGAAAAAATTAATGACGCTGATAGGTGTATCGATTACAACGTTTTCGAATATATTATGCCAAAGTGTAAGTCATTGCATTAAGTAGGAAAAGTCGTATGCTGCACAGTGTTTCTTTCAGGCATACATCCGGGTAGTTCGCTGTTGACGATTGTTCACCCACAGGAAACATTTTATATTACCCAGCTAAATGTTAATAAATTCAGGCTATAATGACAAAAAAAAAATATTGCTTTTTTGATGCTACAGAACAGGCGCAAATCGAACAAAAGAAGCTGTTATCGACGTGCGAATGGGGTTTAGAAATTCCATAGAGCCTCGTCGTTTATTTTCAGAATAAGATTTTGTGTCTGTATGTAGTCCAAATTGCAGTATGCATATATATAACCTCCAAGAATACATTCCCAATTATAGCGGCTAATTTTAATTTAATTATTTATTAAAAAAATTATTATTATAATTTCTTAATTATATGATTATATAAAAATGTAAAATAAAAAAATAAACCAAAATATAAAAAAAAAAATTGAAAAACAATAAATTTGAAAATAAGATACATAAATATTTAATATTTTGAAAATTATTTTCGCTAAAAATATATAACATTAGCCAATTTGATGCTACGATTTGAGCCCCTTTTATAATGGTGTTTTGAGGCATACTCATTTATTCATTTCTTCTGTGAATCACTTGTTTAGAAAAATTACATCTATGATTTCTGTTCATCCCGTTTTACTTAAATGGTTGATTGTTCTGTCACGAACTCTAACTCGCTGGAAGGGTTTTAGGGAATATCACTGTTACCGACTGCTCTACACCCCTTGTTGACCTGTTTCGTCATACTTTTTCTGGACCTCCTCCATTCAGTTACGACTGCTTCATACTTACGTGTAGTAAGGGATCCTGTCTCAAGGATAATGTTAATATTTGGTTTCCTATTTTTTTTTTAATTATTCCTATTTTAATGCTTGTAGTCTGTTGCACTGGTATTTATAGTAACTTACTATTGCCAATTCTGAAACAAGTATATATCTGGGTCAGTTAAAGCTATATGCACAGACTTGAAAATGTGTGAGTCTAATCTAATTAATCTTCAAAATTAAGCCAGTGCTGAATATTTCTTTTTTCGGCATTGTGGTCGTGGTTTAACTGTTTCATTGATCTTAATATTTCATTTCATTATTACTTGATTTGCTTATTATCCCTTTCTAATATATATATGTTTGAAAGTCCAATGAAAGAAAAGTGAGAAGCTGTAACTCATAAACCTAACTTTCTAATTATTTTTAATTAATATCTTTAATTTCTTTACATATTCATATTTGCATAGTATCCTTCATATTTTTAGCAAGCTACGGTATTTATGAAATATATATATATATATATATATATATATATATATATAAATAAAAATTAAATGATTTTAATCGAAAATTTTTTGCATAAACTACTGTATGTACAAAAAAACCCATCTCTAGCATATCTGTTACAAATGAGTAACTATAAGCCAAGTCTAAGGATAAAGATAGAAGGTTACATATCACTACATTGGAAAGGGGGATGAGAAGAATATTAGGATTCAAAAATCACAATTAAAAGTATATAAAAGTAAATAAAAATAAAAATAAAACTCTGCAAAAATGAGAATAGGCAATAATAATCAGCTCAAGACAAGAGATCAAGAATAGAGAACAATCAATCGAAACCACACAAAAAATGGCGGTCAGTTCGAAATTGCATTCTCATCAGGACAGCCATACAATTCGAATTAAAACCGATAGAATAGCCAGTTTCTGACAATGGCGATAGTATTTAACTATAGACACCATTGGAGCTGTCTACTGGCTAGTGGAATTAGAAAAATAAATCAATTGAATTATACAAAAGCTGAAAAACAATACCTCCACGAACTGTAATATGAAATAATAGCAGCACGTGTAAGATAAACTAGTAACTGAGCATTTCACCTCACTTCGTCAATGCGAGTGGGCGAGCATTTCACCTCACTTCATCAATGCGAGTGGGAATGAATACAATTGAACGATACATAATAAGTATGGAGACTTTCGAAAATAGTAAACAGTATAGGACTCAGGACAAGTGGAAAATAGACATTCTAAAATAGTAAACAGTATTAGACTCAGGCCAAGTGGTAAGTAAGGTGATAAGAATGGGTGAATTTTCAAAAATGAGTTAACCAATCAAAGATAAATAATGCATGTGTAAAATTATTACGTGGTATATTTGAAATTATTAATAATATTATTTACAAATACTTCCGGATATAGGTAGTTTTGACAAATGCGTTTAAGTTTATTGATGTGGAGAAAGTGAAACTGAGGATCAGAAAGTCGATGTATTCGAAATAGCTGGTTTAAAATGATGTTTCTAAACAATTGAATAGAATTACAAGATTGATATGATAGCAGCTTTATGATAGTGAAGTTGTAAGAATCTTTTTTATCATATAGATTGGTGATTACATGATTATTGAGGGTATCTAAATTGAGGTCTAAAAAATTAACAGTTTGACTAACGCAAGGCTCATTAGGAATTAATTCTAGGTTAGACGGGTAAAAATCAATATTAATGGGATAGGAATCATCAATGATAATACAAATTAAGTCATCAACATATCTATATATAATATATGAATTAGAGTTAAAATGACATTCATAATAATAAAGATATAAGTTAGCGAGTATACTACTACTACAGCCACCTTGTGGTACACCAGATGTTTGTAAATAAATGTTATCACCTTGGATAATATAATTGTTGTATAACACAAAGTGCAAGAGCATAGGAAAATTTTTGACATTAAAAGCATCATGATTGGAAGATATATAGTCATGATAAAGAGAGATAATAACTTTATGTAAATCTTTAATGACAATATTATTAAATAGGTCTTTAAAATCAAAGGTTTGGAAACCAAGAATTTGTGGTAACTTGCTAAGGTGATTAACTAAATCAAAACTATTGTTCAAAATGAAATATCCTGAATTCCTGAATTTAAGAGATTCATTAATTCGATTTAAACAGTTAAGCAAGTACTTACTAGCTGTAGTGGTAAAGGTATTATGTCCACAAGTGACTGTTCTAAAACTGAGAGGTGATTTGTGGAATTTAGGAACCAAAGTAACATAAGGAAATTTAAAAAACTTACAATTAATATTTAATTGTGTATATAATTTTAGCATTTTAGTTTTGATTTGGATAGACTGATTATTAATGGGTTTAAAAATTTGATTATCTTTTAAGTAATTCTGTAACAGAGAAACATAATATTTTTTACAAATGATGGCATAATTATTAGAAGCTTTATCTACATAAGTTATGACAAAATGTTGTTGTAGTTCTTTGATAGCAGATAGGAGTTGTTTATAAGGATACCTAGGCTTCGTTAATTTAGTGTTTATAATAACATTTTTAAGTAGATGTAAGGTCGTATACTTCCATAGATTGAATGCTTCAATAGGAATAGAATGTGAACAAGCAAGTTGATATATGAATTTATCAAAATCAAATGATAGAGACTGAAGAAGTTGTTTAGGGTGATGGCAGAATGGAATGCGAAATTTAGACCCTTTATTCATAATATCCCTGAGTATATCATCCTGAACTATACTGAGATCCCCAGTAATAATGTGACCATGAGTGGAGTTGACAAAAGGGGCAAGATTTTGATTGCTGCATACACATGATGTAAGATCATCGGAGTTTAATGTCCTAGAAACTTCATTGTAATTGTAAATAGTTCTACCAATTGGTAAATTATATTTGAATGATTTTTGTATTTTGATATCATTTACTGGTAACAAGTGCTTATGTTTTGCAAATAAATTATTGAAGTTAAGAGAATTAAGAATAGGGTGTTTAAAAGAGATTACACAGTAAGCTATTTTAGTATGTGGATTTGGTGAATGGAGTAGGTGGTAATTTAAGAAATGTGTACGTGAAAGAAGCAGATCAAAAAATAAATGTTTAAAATGCTCATGAGTTAATTTTAATTTTAAAAAATGAGTATAAACAATACTTAATTTGCTTTTTCTGACTTTATATAACCATGTTCTAACAGGTAGAAAATTGAAAGTTTGAGAATAATTATATTGTAATTTCAAAATGTCTGCTTTGTAATCAATAGTTTTACTTAAGTTACTTTTTCCTTTGCCACGCTTATATCGCTTTTTACTAGGAGATGATGACTTTGAATAATGAAAAAGATGTTTATATACTGAAGATTTATGAGAATTGTATTCAAAACTATTGTTAACAACATTATTATTATTATAAATTTGATTTAAGCCATAGGGGAAGAGAGTTTTATATTTTTTAATGTAATAATTTTCAAATACTAATCTATCCGTGAGTGAAATTTTAATATCTAAAATATGAAGGGATACATTTTTAAATCCGTGTGTAGCAAAGTGCTGATATTCAAATTGATTTTTGGTAGGGAGATCATTAAAGACTTTATGGTCAAATTTTTTAATATGATCCCTGTGGACATTCATTCTCAGATGTAAAGGGTTGCTGGTTTGGCCAATATAGGATAAGTTACAAATAGTACAATTAAGTTTGTATATGCAATTAAAAACTTTGCAGAATTTTTGTGAAGTGGAATTATTATTAATTTGTAATGGGTCAGCATAAGGACAAGTTTTGCACCTAAGATTGTTGCATCTATTGAAGGAATATGATTTAGATTGAGAGAAGGTATGGTATTCTTCCAAATCGTCTATAACGCTTAATTGGTCAATGTTTGTCGATCTATAATTATCCCAATTCATAATAATAATAGACCGGACACTAGGTAATGAAGAAAATTTACATCACGAATTCTAATTAAAATTCCCAATATAAACCCCCCCAAAAACTATTTTGTCAGGTACGAATTTCAAATTTTAGCTAATACCATAAGAATTGAATCGAAATTTTGGAGAGTAACAAAACAAGCATAGTAGAAAAGAGATTTTCATACGAAATATTCATAAATAAGCGAAGTGTGGACAAATATTTATATTCATCTGGAATGGAAGATATACAAAACTGTTAATACGTATGTGTCTGACTGAATCCCTACAACTGCGGGCAAAAGAGGGCCACATATAGTGGAAATACTTGTCTAGATTAAAATGTAAAAATAAGCAATAAAAGATATTGACGTCTGGGTTAACTAAAAGATACAAAAAAGAAAAAAATACACAAAAAACACAATAAACTCTAATGCCTGCCGAGAGATGTCAGCACTATACACACATATATAACGATTGAATAATCGAGTGTGAAATCTACCAAAAAGAGCAATAACCCGCAGAAAAAATCATAAAAGCGATGAGAGAACTCAAACCAAAATACTCCATAATGCGAAATGTGAAGACATACCATAATCAATCAAAAGAAGGAATGAAAGGGTTAGATAAATAAAAACAATATCCAAAGAGGACCATATTAAGACATAGATGGGCTTGTAGTTAAACTATAGAAATGCGTTAGCGATAATAATAATAAACAAAATAAAATTAAAATTAAAAAGAGAATAAACTCTGCAATAAGCGCAAATGCAGCTTTACAACAGGTTTTACCTTTTTAAAAAAGTTTTTTGCAAGTATGAAAATCAAAAGATAGATGTTTGAATTCAGAAGTAAATAATAAATATAAATATAAATGTACAATTAAAAGATGTAATAGAAGTCAGTATGTATAAAACACAAAATAATACAGAATATAAAACTTTCATCATGATATTGCGCAAAGCAGCTAATAACATAATGGATTTATAAATAAAAATTAAATGATTTTAATCGAAAATTTTTTGCATAAACTACTGTATGTACAAAAAAACCCATCTCTAGCATATCTGTTACAAATGAGTAACTATAAGCCAAGTCTAAGGATAAAGATAGAAGGTTACATATCACTACATTGGAAAGGGGGATGAGAAGAATATTAGGATTCAAAAATCACAATTAAAAGTATATAAAAGTAAATAAAAATAAAAATAAAACTCTGCAAAAATGAGAATAGGCAATAATAATCAGCTCAAGACAAGAGATCAAGAATAGAGAACAATCAATCGAAACCACACAAAAAATGGCGGTCAGTTCGAAATTGCATTCTCATCAGGACAGCCATACAATTCGAATTAAAACCGATAGAATAGCCAGTTTCTGACAATGGCGATAGTATTTAACTATAGACACCATTGGAGCTGTCTACTGGCTAGTGGAATTAGAAAAATAAATCAATTGAATTATACAAAAGCTGAAAAACAATACCTCCACGAACTGTAATATGAAATAATAGCAGCACGTGTAAGATAAACTAGTAACTGAGCATTTCACCTCACTTCGTCAATGCGAGTGGGCGAGCATTTCACCTCACTTCATCAATGCGAGTGGGAATGAATACAATTGAACGATACATAATAAGTATGGAGACTTTCGAAAATAGTAAACAGTATAGGACTCAGGACAAGTGGAAAATAGACATTCTAAAATAGTAAACAGTATTAGACTCAGGCCAAGTGGTAAGTAAGGTGATAAGAATGGGTGAATTTTCAAAAATGAGTTAACCAATCAAAGATAAATAATGCATGTGTAAAATTATTACGTGGTATATTTGAAATTATTAATAATATTATTTACAAATACTTCCGGATATAGGTAGTTTTGACAAATGCGTTTAAGTTTATTGATGTGGAGAAAGTGAAACTGAGGATCAGAAAGTCGATGTATTCGAAATAGCTGGTTTAAAATGATGTTTCTAAACAATTGAATAGAATTACAAGATTGATATGATAGCAGCTTTATGATAGTGAAGTTGTAAGAATCTTTTTTATCATATAGATTGGTGATTACATGATTATTGAGGGTATCTAAATTGAGGTCTAAAAAATTAACAGTTTGACTAACGCAAGGCTCATTAGGAATTAATTCTAGGTTAGACGGGTAAAAATCAATATTAATGGGATAGGAATCATCAATGATAATACAAATTAAGTCATCAACATATCTATATATAATATATGAATTAGAGTTAAAATGACATTCATAATAATAAAGATATAAGTTAGCGAGTATACTACTACTACAGCCACCTTGTGGTACACCAGATGTTTGTAAATAAATGTTATCACCTTGGATAATATAATTGTTGTATAACACAAAGTGCAAGAGCATAGGAAAATTTTTGACATATTCTAATATATATATATATATATATATATATATTAGAAAGGGATAATATAAAAAAACTTGCCTCCCCTAAAGTTTCATTAACTCCCTCATTTCATCCAATTGCCGGTTTTGTTCCTAAAAGGAGGCGACCTCAAACAAAATTGCATCATGGTCAAGGGGCCGCCCAGTTACCTCCCCTACCACCATATTCTTGTTCTGAGAGTTTAAGATGTGTACACCTGAAACTTGGGAGCATGAGAGCAAACTTTTCATAAAGAAAATTTAAAAATATATGATAACTAAAAAGCGTATTTCCAAAGATATTACGTTTTTCAGCAATACGAATAGACTCTGGACATTAATTCATTTTTTCACTCATTAACTGCCAAGTGAAAAGCTGTAGAATTCTTTTTTACACATCCATAGATATAAAATAGTATCTTTGCGCAAGCGCGGGAATTTCTCCGCGAAAGTTTCTCCGGCTTTTTTAATATTTTGTGCTCTGTTGGCCGTAGTCCGATTGGTTTTCCGACCCGATGACGTCACGTGGCGCTTGTCGGGCGCCAAGCGTACAGGCATCGTCTGCACCCAGGGCGTAGACCTCGCGGGTCACGTGACGCCTGCACAGCTTCTAATGTTATACTTTATACGACATTAAAGGCCTCTCGAATTATATAAAATTATCTTATTCGCCGATGACGGCATTTTTTATTCCATTTTTTCGTTTTCAGAGTCCATTCTGGCGAAAAACTATCGCGAGAGGTCAAATAAAAACTGCTCTCAGATGTCATGGCTTGCACATCGTTCATCTATCGGCAGCTCCTTCCTTTTTAAACAGCTCAGAAGTGTTGCCAATTTAGATTCTTTTCCTTTCAATCAAATTTAACGAGCTTTTTATTATTCTTTTATATATCTGATTTAGATTTCATTTTAAAAAGAGCCCAGCGCGTAAAAGATGTTTCGCCTGTGGTGCGCAAGATCTCGCCTCGCCACTCGCCCCAAAACCGGTGGACCTTGTTAACATTTCGTGGTAACAAGGAAACATACCACATACCCAACGGTAACTAGTTGTTGTTGTTGAGACCCAGACCGTCCGACCTACCAGAAAGGTGTAAGGTAACTGTTTGGACGGCCGGGAAGTGCCACCCAATTTAGACCGGAACCCAGTGGGGGAGGCATCCACAGGGACCGTACCCTCCTTCCCCTACCACCAACCTCTCGGAAGGACTTACGGACCCACATGTTTAACGTGATCGTACTCCGCGTGAACACGGCGGCAGTTTTGGCAGCGGCTGGAATCGAACCCGGGCCTACCGAGTGCAACTCCAGCGCGCTAACCAATGGGCTACCGTGCCCCGGTAACTAGTTGTGAAAAAATGATTTCTAATTGCTCATTTCTCATGCTTAAATATTCATTAATCCAACGATTCCCAAACTTTTTTACTTAAAACACGTTTTACCTATCTGCAGAACAGTTTTTTTTTTTTTTTTTTTTTTTTTTTAATTATAGGAGAAGGAACATTCTGAGGGTTGAGAGAGAATATATATAGATTGAGCTCTGAATATATATATATATATATATATATGTATATATATATATATAAAAATTGAAAGATTTTAAGCGAAAATTACGCATAAACTACTGTATGTACAAAAAAAACCCATCACTAGCATATCTGTTACAAATGAGTAACTATAGACCAAGACTAAGGATAAAGATAGAAGGTAACATATCACTACAATGGTAAAGGGGGATGAGAAGAATATTAGGATATAAAATTCACAAGTAAAAGTATATAAATATAAATAAAAATAAAAATAAAACACGGCAAAAATGAGAAAAGGCAGTAATAATTAGCTCAAGATAAAAGATTAAGATATAGAGAACAAACAATCAATTGAACCTACACAAAAATGGCTAGTTCGAAATTGCATTCTCATCAGGCTCTCTCATATATATATATATATATATATATATATATATATATATATATATATATATATCAAGATCGGTAATAAAGGATTTCTAATCTTCATTAATTTCTCAAACATAAATCATCTATATTATTTATCGTTTAGGTGTATGTGGCGCAAAAGATAGATATAGTTATCATTTGTTAAGTGACAACGAGTTCAGTCTTAATTATATTGTTTAAAAATTTCAAGGGATATATCTCAAAAACTTATTAATTATTTTCCTCAAGCTTCTATAGAGTTTTTCTTCATGCTTTTTGTTTCTAATTGGAGCATTTTATAAGCGAGATGTCGCCATAATTACTGTAATATTTTTTGCACTGCAATATTATAAATTATTTTATATAAAATTAATTTAAGTTAGCATAGTATTTACATTTCATGAGGGGGTCATGTGTCCGTAGACTGCAAGGGCTGTAAAGGCGGTAGGATCGAAGGAAACCATTTTTATGCAACCTTCATAATGATTGTAATGTGAGATATGTAGAACTAAACGGAATATGATTGTATTTGACAGTCGAGTGGAGACTCGTGCTTCAGACATTTGGTAGTAATATTCAGATATACTTCAGACATTTGGTAGTAAGTTTGGTAGTAAAAAATACCAGGGCGCAGATGTCTTGCGCGTGTACAACTAGTACTATACTTAATTCAGCGATTTTTTTTTCGCAAATTTTTTCGCGCACCGAACGCATTTCATCTCCATATCTATCTGCAGACCAACTTACATTAGGACTCCTATACAGGACGTGAAAGAAAGTTATGGATCAGTCAAATAACTCGAGAAGTATAAGAGTTATAGTATAATATTTTTATGCAGGTGCGTAGGAGACGACTGAGACAACTTTCCGGGGGATCTGAACACCTTCTTTAGGAAAGAAAAGTCAATTATAAAGTTGAAGAGCGTTGTAAAATTAATAAAGTTAATACACATCAAAAGATGGAAAGGAACCCCGGAAAGACGTATATACAATATAACTTCCTCCTCTGAAAAATCGAACATTTAAACAATGTAGCGTAATAAAATTGATTTTATTATACATGAACTTTCAGCAACGATGTATGCTTGAACTCGCGTAGTAAGATGTCTCCACGTTTACAATGTAACATGCATTAATTTCTGTTTTAAAATCATTATTTAGAGAGTTATTTACTAACTTCGAGGGGGGTCATGCTTAATACTAATTTTGCAACATTCTTCTACCTCATAATTGACTTTTTCTCTAGCTCTAACAGGAAGCAAGATAGCTCAGCTCCCTGTATCCCACTAACGAAGGGGCTCAGCACCTCCTCCCCCCTCATTCACGAAAGTTATATCATCGTGTAGCGTCATTAAAGTTTACTTTACACTGGCAGCATAAAAATATACACTATACTTCTCGAATTACTTGCCTGTCTATATGTCTTCCCTTGGCACTATGTATATCTATCCTGTTTTACCAAACAGGAACCTTTGGCCCTCATTTGGTTTTTAGAAGTAGCAATATAAATGTTTTATTTTATTTTACACATCAGAACATACATACCTATAACCTAACTAAATATTTTGTATTTAATTACAAACGTAAAGCGAAATGCTAAAGTTAAAAGTATAGAATTTCCAGCTATTTTTCACTTCATGTGTGGCAAAAAGTATGGTAGTTATCCATTTTTATTTGTAAGTAGGCATATTTTATTTTTAGAAATGTTTCTTACATTTTCCAATTTTCATGGTTTTTATAATACTTACATGTAGCATAGCTTTTTTGTACAATACACACATACAGACACACACACACACACACACACATATATATATTTATTATTTTATCTTTTTATTATATATATATATAACTTAAATATATATAAATATATATAAATATATAAATAATATAATTATATAAATATATATATAATTATATTTTATTTTATATATATATATATATATATATATATATATATATATATATATATATATATATATATATATATAACTTAAATATTATAATTCTAATGATAGATTAGAGATCATCTAATCTATCATTAGAATTTTTCATATAATATTTTTATTATATATATATATATATATATATATATATATATATATATATTATAACAAAAATATTCTTTTAATTTCTTGCATTTAGTCAAATTTGTATGAATATCTCGTCAAAATGGTAAAAAGCGCTCGATTTTTACAATATAAAGTGAATACATGATATATATTTGATAAAAATATGCTTTATAAACCAGATGAAATAATTTATACTAAATTTAGTCAAATAAAAAGCATTTTAAATTAAGTGCAATCGGAGAATGTTAAAAGACCAATTTTATTTATTTATTTCATTTTTAAATAATTCTGTAACGGAACATTTATTCACAGAAGACTACAGTTTCTCGGGCCACCGTTTGAGAAATATTTTACCTTATCCAAATTAATAGCCTCCCTAAATTATTTTAAATATATAAATATTTATTTTTATAATTACATTTTTTTTAATTTCTGTAATTTTATATAAACATATTACATAACACAATTCAAATATTTGAATATTCATATTAAATGTTTTATAAAAATTTGCAATTATTTTAAAATTCTAAAAGCCATAAAATATTTTAATATTTACATAATCAAACATTTAAATTTCAAATAACAATTTAGTACAATTATAAAAAAAATCGTCATGTTTACCAAATTAATCCTCAAGCGTTGCAAATAGTGGGAGAGAAGGACTTGTCGTATGTATAAATAAATGACTATTGGCAAACTGTTGGGAATCAAAATACAAAGCTATTACATAAAGTATTTTCTTTCGAGAATGGAAAGGGAACGTATTTCATACTTAACACATTATTAATTTTCTGTAATTTTTTTTTTTATAAATTTATTTGGAAAACGTGCATATCTTGAGAACTGTTCATGCTAGCGTTCTAAAGTTCGTTCTAAAGTTCATTCGTTTTTTAATGAAAAATTTTATTCTAAATGATTATTGATGTAACATTATTGAAGGTTCTGATTTATTAATGATATTTTCTAAATTTCATTCAAACATTGAGGAGTGGGGGGGGGGGGTCTTTCGAACATTCGATTACGTTTAAAATCAATAGGGTTACACTATTTATTCAGATTGCAACATTTGTACCGAATTTCGTTTGAAAAGCTCCATTCGTTCGTGAGATATCGCATCCACACACACACACACAAACTTACATCACCTCAAAAACGTTTAATTCTAGTTCGGGGCTGTATGAAAAGTGCTCTACTCTCGAAAACTCGAATTCGAGTTTTCGGTAAAATTGTGATGGGATCGAAATGCGATGGGATCCATATTGTGGTGGGATCGAAAACTCGAATTCAAGTTTTCGCCCCATCACAATACATTCCCAATACATTATAAAATAGAAAGTCTGAAGAAAATGATAGCAATAAATCTGAAATAATTGATGAAGTTCTTCACCGATCGACTCAAATTTGATATGAAAAATACTCAATTTCATAAGAAAATTATAAAACATTTTATAAACAATTTTTTTTTAAATGTGCAAAAATAGTGAAGTACAACTGCGGGGGGGGGGGGGGGGGCGGACGAACCATCTATTATTATTCTGCCATCGTTCATCGCGGAGCAAATTCAAAAATGTGATTCGATAAGAAATAACATCTTCTACAAATTCATATGTAAAAAACTTTCATACAGGGCCGTCTTCATATCAAATTGCGCACAAACTTCAAAATTTCCAATGGCAACGCCCAGTTTTGATGTCATAAACGAATTCTACTTTATCAATTTATATAAATTTTTATACATTATTTTTAACAACTTTATTTTTAATAATTAATTCATAAGTTATTTTTATATTTTATATAAATTTTTATCGTTATATCCAGACATATTGCGATTTTAAATATGGAAATGTTTCAGGGATCATCTCCATATTTAAAAACGCAACTTGAAGAATGAGATTTTTGTTGGTTGATTAGAACTATTCTAATAAAGTAGGTTAAGAAATTTATTCCTCGCCCCCAAGCGATGCCAAGTTTGAAGTGTTACGGTGGAGTCATCTATGAATTATTCATATATAAAATTTTGAGCTCCTAATGTTAAATTAGTTTCCCATGCTCTTTCTTATTCATCTCATCCAAAATAATTGTTTCATCTCGCTGATTACAAAGTCGTTTAATGCTAATGCATTAAAAAATCAACGTATTTTTTTTTTCCATTTTCCATGTCAATTCTCGTATTCGAATATATGAATCATAAAATTGATATTCGAAAAAAAAAAGTGTGAACAGAAACTTTGATATATTTTGAAGTAAATAATTTCAGAAGGTCATTTCATGTGACTATCTAAACCTTCAACGCTTTCTTCTCTGTAATTTCTTTGCTTCAGTATAATATGTAAATATTATATTCGCAGAATTACGATTATTATTAGGGGACATTAATACAACATTTTTTATGCAAAGTTTCATAATAGCTGGGTCTAAAGAACTTTTTGCTTAATGGTTATATTTTGCTGTCCGTTATATTAAATAAATGGTAAGATACCAAAATTGTCTTTGAAATGTAATTTTTTCAAGTTAGTTATTATTATTATTATTATTATTATTATTATTATTATTATAATTATTATTATTGTTATTATTCATTCAAAGGATGTCTTCTAAAATCATCGTAATGATGAAAATTTAAATATACCATAAAAACTACTGGGAGGAAAGAACTGAAATTTTGTTTAGTCATATAGAAAGACAATCCTTCTGAATCGATTTCCATCAAATTACATCAAGATTGTTATTTTTCATTTTTTAATATTAACTTCATAAATCATATTACATATAAAAACTATTTAAACAAAGAAATAAAGACGACCCCCCCCCCCTATGCAAATTTTTAAGCATATGAATTTGTAGAAGGTGTTATTCCCTATCAAATGGTATATTTGAAGTTGTTATACTACAAACAGTGCACGAATAATAAGGAATGGTTCGTTTCTTTTTGTTTGTTGGTTTTTTCACTCAGCTGTATATTATTTTGATGCTTTGTTATTTAAAAATTAAATACCACTATTTATAAGATGCTAACATACACCGTTCTCGAGAAATTGCTCGTTAACCTTTTGCTTACGGGTGGGACAGCATCCATCCTAAACGAAGAACCTCTCAAAAAGACAGTCAGTGTTTCATGGACGCCAATGCCTGCAAAAGGGGGATAGAACTGTTTGGGATAGGGTATGTCAAATACCTGTCTTTTTGAGAGGTTCTTCGTTTAGGATTGATGCTGTACCCATAAGCAAAAGGTTAAAATGAAAATATGCTCAACATCAAATAGTTTAATGATTTGTAAATATTTTTAACCAGGAATAAATGGACAGACACCCTTGTTCAAGATTTATCACGAGCCATTCTTGACATATTAAAAATTATACTTTTTCCGTAGAGAGTGTGATATACAGGGTATCCCAAAAACATTGACCTCGGCTTTTATTCCTTAAATATTGATCTTAGACATATATGATAAATTACAAAGTTGTGTAAAAAAATGTACAGAATTTCATGAAATCGATTAAAATTTTCAAGGGAATTAAATTTTAAGAAATACAAAATATAAATTTTTATATGGCCCCCGTACAAAAACATTCCCAATGGTTAAAATGTGCCCCATACACTAATAAGGTGATGTACAAAATTTCAGCATTTTATCATAAAAGGTCCCAGAGATATGAAAAGACAAAAATGCTGATTGAAACCACTTTTCGATGCATCGACATGGGTTCTCAGAGGGGAAAAATCATGTCGGCAGATCGCGTTTCAGGAGTCATACACAAATTACGAAAGAAAACAATAACTACATAAATAAATAATAATTTTGCTATTTATTGGTACAAAAGTATCTACACTGTGTAGAAATAATAACTTTACACAAAGATGTTTAAAATGTTTTCTACCCATGCCAAAGATCTATTAAAGATAAGAGGCAGATATTATTTGCCAATGATGCATTTCTGTGTTGCGTCATTTGTACTCTTGATGTAAACATTTACATTTTAATTTGTGATTAATTTCTCACCAACTTTGTTTAAATATGACTTTTTATGATACAATGCTGAAATTTTGTACATCACCTTATTAGTGTATGGGGCACATTTTACTCATTGGAAATGTTTTTGTTCGGGGGCCGTATAAAAATTTAAATTATGTATTTCTTCAAATTTAATCCCCTGAAAATTTTAATCGATTCCATAAAATTCTGTACCTTTTTTTACGCAACTTTGTCATTTATTATATATGTCTAAGATCAATATTTAAGGAATAAAAGTCGAGGTCAATGTTTTTGGACACCTTGTATATCTTTCAAAATAATCAGAAATGGCATCTACTGAAAAAAATTGTATTTGAAGGTTTGAAAATAAAAACCCTGCTGGTTTCATCAATAATTTAACGACGACCACGCAACAAAATGGAGATCAGCAGTACTTACATTAGACGAATTCACCCCCCTCCGTCAGGAAAGCGCATATTCTATGCTTAGTATGGGTGAGTGGACAACGCACCAGAAATTACATTTTTGCGGGAACGTACCCTTGCATCTTATGCCAAGATCTGCTACCGAGACTACAATTTTTTTTTAGATGTACTGGAAGGGAAATAAAGAAAATTAGTCTCTTTTACTTTACCTAGAATAAATAGTATTTACAAAGGGAAATCGATATACAGATGATAATTCGAAATGGACATTTTGATGTGGTGCCCGTATGCGATTGTGATTCAATTGGGTGATTCGAATCATATTTGGTACACTATAATATGCTTACACTGGAAAGCTTTTGACGATTAAATATTCTGCTCGCCGAGTGTTTTTATGGTAGGAAATGACAGTTTTAAATATTAAATAAACAATATTTATATGTTCAATTATGTTATAAACTCAATTCACTATGCTGGAGTAAATTAATCGTTTTCGAGATATTGCAAGTTTTCTTAATCAATGTACTCAAATAGTTTTAAATTGTACTAGACATGATGAAGTAAATTAACTTTTTATGTGAAGCAATATGTAACACTCAAAGCATACTACACACAAAGTATACTATATACACCCGTTTGAAAGTATTCAGCATATTTCATTTGTTGATGATTTTTCTTTCATTGAAGTTTAAAAACACGTGATATCTCGTGAATGGTGTATGTTAACGTTCTATAAATGATGTCATTCACTTTTAAATAAAAATCTGCATATCAAAGGATTATATATGTAATAACTTTTAATATAATACATATATATATTTTTTTTTTCGAATTAAAAAAAAAATTCAAAATTTGAGAGCTTTTCCTTGATCTAAACTACCCCGAAAATAGACCGCTTACGTAAATCTATTGAAATAATCGTATCAAATTAAATTCGATTTTCTCAATTCGTTTAAAATATCGCATCTATAGATTCAGACGCAAACAAACAGACCTAGGGGCAAAATCAACCAATGCATAATTGGAGCGTGGGAAATTGCGCTGTAGAGGGAACCAGAGATAAAATTGTGGAGAGTCTAGTGGTCGATACTATAAGTGTGCAAAGATTCAGTCTTCTAAGTCATCGGAGGGCTTCTTAAGAGTCTGGAAAGCGATAAAAAAACATGATCTGAACTCCTCCGGGGGAGAGGGAATCGAAAATCCGACTACATTAGGTTCCAAAAGTCTACTATATACGTAAAGATTTAGCCTTTTAGGTCACCGAGAGGGGGGATCCTGGAGGGTCTGGAAATACTTTTAGACCCCCCCCCTTCCTCTTTTCTTCGGCCCCGGGAGGGTAAATTGAAAATTCGCCTACTTCAGGTTCTGTGCTGCAGTCGATACTATAAGTGTACAAAGATTCAGCTTTCTAAGTAAACGGAGTATGGGCGTATATCGCTTTTTAGCCCCCTCCCCCTCCCGAAATTTAAATGTTTCGAATTTTTATCAGTTTGCTGTTATTGGACCTTTATATCTACATTGGCATGCCAATTTTAAAGTTGTTCAATGAACAGGTTAGATTTAAAATATGGGGTGGGGGGTTACAGACTAATACAGGCATCTGTTAACGGGATTCCTGTTTTTTAATTTTGAAACTCCAAAAATATAAGGTTGATAGTAACCTCCAAATTTTGAATGCCATCGTTTTTAGCACATATACATCCGTTTAAATTATAGTCTAACCCCATCATAATACTTTTCCTTCACATATTCTGTGTAGTATCGCACCAACGAAAAACCTTGTTTGAGAGACTCTTTGCTAGTTTGGTACACACACGTTTCTTTTAACCTCTAGCCACGACGACCTAGCTGTTTTGGCTCATGAAGAAATTGAGCAGCTGTCACGAAGAAATGATATCAATCACGCTTTCGAACTCATGGCGACAGTGGCGAGTATTTTCAATCTCGATGCTCAGCAAAATTTACAAAACTGCGTTATAGGGTGTTAAGGCAGTCGTGGACCAGGACAATAACTCGACAAGTATTGTATTATTTGTGTTGTTACATCGTACATTTCTTATGCAGGTGTATAGGAAACCCCTAAGGCGCAACACGATGAGACAACTTTGGGGGCATTGACTCCCTTTCTTTAGAGGGGTACGGAGTGCTATCTGCTGCAGATTGGGGGAAAAGTCAATTACAAAGTTGTAAAGCGTTGTATAATAAGTACTAAGCATTTTTGTCCCTCTGCAAAAGATGGAAAAGAATCCTGAAAACAAGTATCTACAATCTAATACCCCTACCAAGAAGGGGGGGGGGAAACATTAAGATCAGGACAAACCGACACGTTATTTTTTGCGGCCTGCTTAACCAAAATAAAAACAACAACAAAAATAATAATAATTTCTTGAGTTACGACATGAAATCGAATAACTTATGACCTGCTTACGAACTTGATAATGACGAGTGGTTGTTAGACTTATTTTTATTTATTTTTATTTTTTGGTAGATATAACTGATTAACTTAACATACTAAATAAAGAGCTGCAAAGATAAGAAATTTTAATTACATATTCTTGAAATTACATAAAAAAAAATTTAAGTAAAGTTTCCGTTGCTAAGTGAAAGCCCCAGGCCGTCCGGCTCGTCCAGAGGACTTGGAGCAACAGAATGGACCCGTTGCTAAGTGTCACTGTTAATTTAAAAATAACAATACTGAACCATTTCCTTTGCTGAACAAGTTACGAACTTGATAATGACGAGTGGTTGTTAGACTTATTTTTATTTATTTTTATTTTTTGGTAGATATAACTGATTAACTTAACATACTAAATAAAGAGCCGCAAAGACAAGAAATTTTAATTACATATTCTTGAAATTACATAAAAAAAAATTTAAGTAAAGTTTCCGTTGCTGAGTGTCACTGTTAATTTAAAAATAACAATACTGAACAATTTCCTTTGCTGAACAAGTTACGAACTTGATAATGACGAGTGGTTGTTAGACTTATTTTTATTTATTTTTATTTTTTGGTAGATATAACTGATTAACTTAACATACTAAATAAAGATCTGCAAAGACAAGAAATTTTAATTACATATTCTTTAAATTACATAAAAAAAAAATTTAAGTAAAGTTTCCGTTGCTGAGTGTCACTGTTAATTTAAAAATAACAATACTGAACAATTTCCTTTGCTGAACAAGTTAAAAAAAAGATCATGGAAATTTCTCGAGCTACGCCAATGAAGTTTTAAAACTAATCTGCAAAATTTGTTTATATGAACTTGCAAAATACGAAAAAAGTTTTGAAATATTTTATTCTTCGTGTTGTCATTTTAACTGTCCTACAAACACTGCAGTTGATTTACAAAGCAAAGCAACAGTGAATGAAACACATTAACGCTATGACACAACACATACGTGATGGTTAAAATTAAGGGTATTTTCACAAAAAGTTGTTAATCCTTTCAGATTGACCCACGTTTGTGAAGCTTTTTTTTTTTTTTCAAAAATGAACTTTAACAAAAGTAAAGATCTAGCTTCGAGAATGGATTAAAATTTGGAAAATCAATCAGTTAAGGCACATGCAGCAAGAATTAAAATTATTCAAAAACCTGCTCTAATAAGAACCAATCATATAAAAAATTTGGTCTACGTACAGGATGCACAAATTTTAGGAATCAACCGATTTCGAAGGCTTTTTTCTTCAGAATAAGCAAGAAGCGCAATCTCACGAAGATTTATTCAAGAAGATTTATTCAAGATGAGCACGAAGATTTTTTTCAAGATGCCGAACTTGCGTGAGGTTGCGCTACATATCCAGGGGTGTAGTCGAGGGGGGACGCGTGCGGACGCAGACCCCCCCACCTTTTCTCCTGATCTCAAGCGTACCCCCACTTTTTATTTTGTAAGGGGACGCACTTTTTTTTTAAATTTATATATACATATAACCCCTCTGCAGCTTGGCATAGATGGAATGCTTGGCCGATGGCCTCAGATTATTATTCTTTGGTCACTCTTCCTCTGAAAAAACATATGGATAGGGATGGCGGTTATTACAAAAATAACCGGTTTTCGGTTTTTTTTTTAGAAAAAAAAAAAACGTTTGTAGACAAAAAAATGTTATTTACATTTTATTTACATTCGGATTTTAGAAATTTTCCAAAGCTAAAAAGCTTTAAAAAAATCATTAGAGAAATCAATGACAAGTATCAATGTAATCAATGTATTCAATGAGTAATCAATGTTATCAATGAAAAAGTATCTCTATAGAAAGTTCTTTGAGATAATTTCATTTCAAAATTCAAGAATCTTAATTGATTTTTCTTTCTTGAGCTGAGAATCATATGCTTTGGAGCACAATTTTTGGTTTTCAACACTTTACAACAAAGTTGAAAAGTGTTTATGACTTTGTTCATTCTGCCTGTCTGTCTGTCTGTCCAGCACGATAACTGCCGTAAAAATGACTTAATCAAAATGAAATTTTAGTATGTTGTTCAGACGGTCTGTAGGACCTATGGGAATATAAATAAATAATATCACCCAATTAGTTTTGGATTGAACCCGGGTTGAAAAAATGAAATACATTGAACCCAATGGGACCAAATTTTTCAAACATTTTTTAAGCGGATTTAAAATTCACAAATTTCTTCGAAAATTTTAGGTAATATTCAAATTGTTCCATAAAATATATAAAATAAAATTCAGCGAAATATATTCAGTAGTTTTTTAAATAAAAATTAAAATAATAATTACACCTCTTACATGAAGCGATCACGTGACCATGATATGAAATGATCACGTGACCAACTTCAAAATATAATACGGCATCCATCTTGTCTCAAAATCGTCATTTTTAAAGTTCTTTTTAATTCATATTGAGTGTTGTATTCGTCGTAAAACCTCTTTATTTTCGCTTAAATTCTGTGCATCTACATACTGAAACAACGCTATGACAACATATTTGAGTTTAAATGAGCACCCAACTTTGATTATTTCTCTAACGAAGCCTATTTTTCACTTATGTGAAATGTAAACAGCAAAATATGTAGGATGAGTTGTATAGGAATTGCTGTATTTTTTTAATGCAAAAGAATTTAACTCATGGAGTCTGCATAGCTGATATGAAAGAAATATGCATTGACTTTACCGAGAGAAGGACGATTTTTTGGGATGAAGTTTTAAGCATAGAGTTAAATTACTTATAGCTCCATGGTCTTAATTTTTAAATAAAATAAATTATTATAGTATTGTGATGAATGACATGAATGGGAAATTATTTATGAATGAAATGCTGCTTTTTAGAGAGAGCCAGGCGTGTTATTTTTTCTATGACGTCATTTGAATGAATTTCAGTTGTTTTCGATGAAGTTTTTAAATATAATAAATTATCGTGGTATTATGATAATTCTAAAATTGTTACCGAGTAATATATCACATTTTAGAGATGTTTAAACCAGGCAATTTATATTTCAATGCCGTCATTTGAATGAAGTTCATTTTTTTGGATGAATGTTTAAGTTTTCAACTATAATAAATCAATGTAGTATTGCGAGAAGTTTTAAAATATTACCGAGGAATGTATTGCATTTTAGACATGTTTAAATAAAATTGCATTGAAGTTGGAAAGTGTTTCTTAATCAATGCTTTAAGCATGATTGATCTTTCTTATTAATAAATTACTAAGTAAAATTAAAATAATTATTATTCTTTTGATTTTATCAACATGTTAAGAGTTCGAGTTGGAAAGTAAAAAAAGAAAAAACAAGCAAAAAAGACTGGATACAATTGAAAAAGTATCTCAATACAAAATCCACAATACATTTAGAGACTAGGGCCCTTACTCAAGACATTTTATATGGGTGATACTTGTATCGCGATACTGCCCAGCCCTATGTCAATCACAGAAATTATACAGTATTGGCTAAAATTCTTCAAAAAAAAAAGAGCGTCCCCCCACTTTTTTTTTTACGACTACACCACTGTACATATCTGTCCTGAAGAATAAATATGTGTTTTGCCTTCGAAACCGGTTGACCTCAAAATGTTAATGTATGCTGTTTTAGGCGAAGATTTTATATTATCGGGGATTAAAATTAGTATAATACGTCTTATACTTTGTTAAATATTCTGCGATAAATAGTTTTTCATGACTTTTTAAAAGTAGTATTATCTTTCTTGAATGTTTTAAAGATGATGGAATACAATACCACCCTTCCCCCTACATAATAGTAACTGGGGGGGGGGGGGGGGTCACTTGAAATTTTCCTATAAGGGAGCTTGACCAATATATTAAGGTTGGGAAGCACTGATCTGGGTCATGGCCCACTTATATATACGACCCTGATAATCAAGTTCCGCATTAATATGAATCGGGGCGCAGTCAGCACTCCGAAGTTTTGAAATAGTTTTCGAGTTCGCTTCTGGCAACCCCTTCGGTCAGTGGCCTCGGGGCGGCGCCAATCGGCTGCTAAAGGCGACCAGACGAAACTTTCTCCATAGCCCCTTCCTTCCCACCCCGTTCGATTTGCCAGACGTCGAGGATGATACATTGTAATATTGCCGGCAAACAATTTCCGGATGGAGATGTTAGTGCTCTTTGCAGCAGGAGAGAAAAGTTGCCGATGAAGAAGTTAAGTTTTTATGGAGCTTTATAGGGGTTGTATTTCTAACACGATAAATAAAAAATTCGAAAATACAGCACAAATACCAAAAATAAACTGGTCTACTAGTTTCAAAAGCAAATAACAACCTTCTTGTCGGTCCTGAAGAAGATAACCGCGCCTTTGAAACTAGTAGACCAGTTTATTTTTGTATTTGTGCTGTATTTTCGAATTTTTTATTTATTGTTAGCTCTTATCATCGAAGTGGACTCTGCATTCTCCACTCTCTAATATCAGATTGACGGCATGCAACTGACAATCTGACTGATTACCTCCTGCTATTTTTCGACTCATATTAACCTCTTGCTGCTATTTTGATCCTCCAGTTAGTTTCCTGCGTGGTTGCTGACCTCCTGATTTGAAATCAGCGCTCAATGTACAAGTATCCACTGAATCCGTACTAGTCTTACTAAGATCACTTTCAAACCTCCAACATCACTGCACTAACCTACAGGGTTGATTTTTCCAGGCGCCATTATGAAGTTCATTGCTGCTCCAACCGGGAATCGAACCGTGGATCTTCATACTGGCCAGCCAACGTTCTACCATTGAGCTACTAAGACGGAATTGCCAACTCTTATAGTCAAAGTGGACTGGACAACACCTGCTCTGAAATATGAACCAGTTATTCTTAGCTTAACATCTGCGTATGTGTGTCTATCGGTCTATGCAATGTATGTATCCACTCTCGCTAAAAACTATTCAATGAAATTTCATAAATTTTAGTAGTTAAGTCACTTATACTTTAACCTAGTGTTAGCCCTACAGCCCAGCATTAGTCCAGCATGTTGATTATATTTTTTTATAACTACCAGAAAATAAACATATAAGAGACCCACAAAAATCAACAAAAATCGCAATGAAACAATAAATATGCACTAATGTATTAGTAAATAACTTGTTTTTTATTTTATATGTACATTTTGCTGATAAAACGTATAAAACTACTCTCAATACGCTAGAATAATATCGACATATTTCGGGTTATTTTTTTAATTTTTGCATTTTGGCCTGATTTTAAATTGCTCTAAATCGCCAAATGAAAAGGAATAGTTTTTAAACTTACTACTTCGTTTTAAATATTTTTATATTTTAATCATGCCTCAATGATATTGGTAATAGATTGATCTATTTATACAATTAACAATACTTTTTTCTCTAATATTAATTTGTTTAAAATATAAATTCAGTTTTTGCCTGGGGCTTTCAGAAATCAAGGATAGTTTGTTGAAATCTCGTTCAAACATTGCAATTCAGAAACAAAATGTAAAAATTCAGAAAAACTTTATAAAAGTAATAGTCTGTGAACCAATTTTTAGAAAAGTGTGATGTGAGCAGCAGATGACTTTCGCTACATGTTCAAACTCATTTTTTCTTCCCTTCTTTTATGATCCGTTAAATTGAATTTAATTCCACAAAATAACACGGATATTTATTTGAACTTATTAACACTTTACAACAAAGTTGAAAAGTGTTTATGACTTTGTTCATTCTGTCTGTCTGTCTGTCTGTCTGTCTGTCTGTCTGTCTGTCTGTCCGTTAGCACGATAACTGCCGTAAAAATGAGTTTATCAAAATGAAATTTTAGTATGTTGTTCAGACGGTCTGTAGGACCTATGGGAATATAAATAAATAATATCACCCAATTAGTTTTTTATTGAACCCGGGTTGAAAAAATGAAATACATTGAACCCTATGGGACCTAATTTTTCAAACATTTTTTAAGTAAATTTAAAATTCACGAATTGCTTCGAAATTTTTAGGAAATATTCACATTATCCCATAGAATATATAAAAAAAAATTCAGTAAAATATGTTAAGTAGTTTTTTAATTAAAAAAATTATTTAATATAGGGAAAAAAACAAATTCAATTAAATTCTGACTTTGGGATATCTTCCAGAAAGAAAAGAGAGAGATATTATATAATAAATATCTCTCCATTTGTTTAAACGTTTTGCATATGGGAGTGGCTTCATATTTGAAAATAAATTTGGTAGATAACAATTTTTCATTTTTTTTAAATTTTATATAACTCTTCATGATAAATTTAATTGATGGCATTTTAAATGCACTTTCCTACGTCCTAGAGAGTTAAAATTTGGTACACAGCTTAAATTTGTTGAACATTTTATTCGACAAAAATTTGATGGATCTTTAAATATAGATCATACATTTTTTTCGAAATGGCCTGAAAATAATCCCCGTTCACTTCTATAAATCATTGGTGTAATATTGTTAAAAATTCTGATGTGGACAGCACATGTCTTTCCCTGCAGACTCATATTCGTTCTCTTTATTTATTCAATGATAATTTGAGTTTATCTGCACAACATAAGTATTTTAAATGACATTGAATTTACACGTTAAACTTAAATTTGGTTCTCATTTGATAGCTGGACTTATTGTCAAAGGTGGCGTAGCAAAAACGCGAAAAAACTAGAATATCTCAAGAACGGCTAGTCCTAGAGTAATGGGGTTAGTCTTATTCTTTTTGTTGTCAAAAATCACATATAAAATAGGAATTTAATTGATATAATTGAGCACACGTAGTATTTTATTTTTATATATAACGATTTTTGCTGGCCATTTCGCAAAAATAGCCCGTTCCTTTTTCCCGAATCGTAGTAGAATAACCTACAAATGATTTATATACAAAATTTTGTTAAATTTGGTATATAAATCACTTGTAGGTTATTGAAATATTATACTCCAAATTTTGTTAAATTTGGTTCATTAGTTTTTAGCTAGAGTGGATAAAGGCAATTTCTGCGGCCATTTCGCAAAGAAGGCAGATTCTTTTATTACGAATCGTACTATAATCTAATGAACATCAGGATTTCCCACAAAAAACATACCTACCAAATTGTATGAAATTCGGTCCATTAGTTTTTTAATTAGAGTGGATGTAATATCCACACAGACACACAGAAACATACACAGATACACCCTGACACACACAGACGTCTTCCTAAAAGTAGTTTTTTCGTGTTCTAGAAGTCCCAAAACGTGTAGATACTTTGAAAATTCGAGTTCCGATCTTCGGCACGATTCCAATACTTTGAGTACATACACATACACATATATATTATCTGTGTATCTAAATTCCGTGCCTATGCAATTACAATAGTTGTGATTTTAAATGATCCCTAAACTTTTATTATTTCTTCAAGGAAGCCTAATTTTAACATATGCAGAATGCAAATATCTCAAGCGATTGTAAGATGAATTACATAAGAATTGCTGAATTTTTTTCACACAAAATTATTTAGCTCTGGAGTCTGGAATACAAGTTATATGAATGAAATATTCATTGATTTTGCATAAAGAATCAGATGATTTATATTTCGATACAGTTTTAAATATTTAAGTATAATAAATTACTGTAGTACTGTGATAATGTAAAAGATATTACCACTGAATGAATCACATTTTAGAAATTTTTAAATGAAATTACATTTCAGTTGGAAAGTGTTTCATAATCAATGCTTATGCATGATTGATCTTTCTTGTATTCAATTTAAAGATGTAAAACAATTTTTAATCGGATTTATATGTTTGTTAAAATAATAATAAGAAAGAATTAAAGGTGATTTTGTGATTAAATGCTAAAAATACAAATAATAATAACAATAATAGTAATAATAGTAATAACAATTATAAAAAAATTAATAAAAATTTGTTGACAGACTGTTATTTAAATTTAAGTGGATTACGTGCACAAAATACAATGGCATGCAACTTCTAAGTAGAGATGTGAATTTTCCGGAAAATTTTCAAATGGAAAATTTTGAACTTATTTTTAAATATTACATTTAAGCTAGAATAATATGTCCAGTGACTTTTAAAAGCATTTGATCTTATATTAGAGCTATAGTCATATATATATTAAATAAAATGGTTAAAAAAGGGTTTAAATTTAGAAATACATAAAAATATTCTATACATAAATATTTCTGATACATATATATTGAAGTCAGCTGCTGCAATTTAATATTTTCACCGAGTACCTGTGCTTTTGAAAAAATTATAAAAGAATTATATTTTATCTAAATAGAAAAAAAATATTTTTGTAAATCATAAAATTTAAAACAATGCACAAAACAAATTATAAATAAATAAAAATTGCTAAACCCTTTCAGAATCATAAATAATTTACTGTTTATTAAAGGATAAAGAATAAATCATTAAATATAATTCACATACTCGTTTTCTTCAAGGAAAAATGAGAAAATTTTATTCTCACAAGCAGCAGTTTTATTCATTGTGATATAAAAATATTATAATAAAAATATTAATTGCTTATGATTTTAAAATAAAGTATTAAATATTATATTAACAATGTTTAAAAAATGCCTGTTGACCAGGGTTGGGTAAAAAGGGAGTAGTTTTTTCTTTTAAACCAAAATCCAACAAAAAAAAAATTGTTTAGATCAATAGGATTTTAATCAGCCAATTCTGCTGCTGATAATTGAAAGCGAAATCTGAAATACTCTTGTTTACGTCTTATAGCACATAAATTAGCCCAGCATGAGCCCTGAATCTACCACTTTCTTGAATGACTACTCTAAGTAATTAATAATAATAATAAGAAGAAGAAGAAGAAAAATAAATTGTTCAGTTTATTAAAGACATAAATATATTATTGAATACACGAAAATATTAAAAAAAAAAATACTTATAATTAAACTTTTTTGAAAAACAATTCCTATATATAATATTAAAAATTGTTTAAAAAATACCCTGTTAATAATTGAATGTATGAGTAACATAAGATAAAAAAGACAATTTGATGGACATTGAGTTAAGCATACATTTAGTGCTGTACTATTTTCCTTCAACCAAATCACTGCAAAAATATTCCATACTTATTATATTTTCATAAATTTTGCGTAATTAATTTCTGAAAGAAAAGGCTTTTAAAAATATTACCTGCTGTTTTATCAGAATGAATAAAATGTCACCTGTACCCTTCTAGTTCTTGCCTATCCTTTTTCTTCAAAATAAAGCGTTATGCCTTTTCCTCCTCAAAGTTAGAAAACTAAATAATCAAAGGCGTCTTGTAACGTTGCCTACTTTTCAAAAAGCAGTGTGGAAAAAATGTTACATTTCATTTTCAAATGAATTAGGGAGAAAATAAAAGGCGGAAAATTTTCCAGAAAAAGATAACGGAAAATAGTTCCATTTCTGGGAAATTTTTCCGACCGACATATCTACTTTCAAGATTGAGAGCTCGGTAGTTTTTACGCTATAATGTGCACACGGTTGAAAATAACAGTTTTAAGAAAAACGATCTCAAAGCCAGGGAGGCTTGCTTGATTTGGGAATGCATTGCTTCAATTTTATTGTACAACACGTTTAATTGTAATATTTTGATAATTCTCTCCCTCTCTCTTTTTTTAATATTCTCAAGATTTTATTTAATAAATGTGGAAAATAAAAAAAAAAGATTTCTCTTAATTAAAGGGTTATCTCCTTCTTTAAGGGGGTACATCCCCCTACCCTTTTTCTGTGGGTACGTCACAGGTTAACCTCTTGTTGAAATGGATCCAGGTGGAAGTGTATGTAGAAGGTGATTCACATTCGAAAATCCGCCACAGGGATATTCTAATTTTCTGTTCCGCGAAATAGGTGGGTGCGCTGACTGCGGCAGTCCCTCCGGAACCGAAACCAGAACCGTCCCAGACGAAGTGACCCACTCCAGCGTACCGAAACCACCTGCGACCCATTCATTCATTCCAAGCTGCAGATCGCCATCCTCTCTTCCACGCGTTCCTTCTTCCCGATGAGACGAGAAGAATCGCATCCGCAACCCCAACTGGGTCAAGGCCAAAGCCGTGCAATCACCTGGGCACGAGTACAAGCGGATGGAGAATATTTTCGCTTTAATTTCTTTCTCTCACTTCCAAGCCGATTGTTTCTTCTTTTTCTCCACCGGCAATAGCCAAGCTTGAACACAGTAACCCTTTCACTACTATACTTGCGTCAAAGAGAATTCGACTGCGGAGAGATAGGTACTTGAAAGACTGTAAACCTCCCGCTTAGTTAGTTATACAGGGTATTTCAAAAAGATTGCACGACTCTTGAAAGATGGCTCATATTACCAGTGTAAAAAATGCTTCAATTAAGGTTTACCATATATAAAGGTGCTATTATCGTAATGCAAATTTAGACAATGCCTTTTAGTATTAAAGTATAAAATGCAACTTTTTATACGCCCCCCCCCCCCCCTCCCTTCCTTTAGAAAAAAATTTCAATTATAAAAAAAATTTTCATTGTCAATGATTCAAAGAAAGCTTTACTGTTTTACGATCAAAATTATGGGTAAATAGACGTGTGTTATTTTTTCATCTTCACTGTCCTGCCGCCTGTCGGAAATGGGGTAAACCAGTTAGTCTGATGTTAAATTTTCTTCTAGGTTGACCCCCGAACTACGTTATTTAATAAAGTTTTACGTTTAAAAAAGTGTTTTTCACATACTCTAATGTAAGGTAAGTGCGAATTTGATTTCCTATTATTGAACTGATATTAGTTTTAATCAGCAGTTACAGAAAGTTCATGTGTCATACATGAACTTTCTATAATTGCTACACTGAATCTATAGCTATGGGAATATGCTTCGCCCTTCATCAGTGGCGAAATGCACTGATGCAGAGCATGTTGACGCCCGAAAGTGCTTTGGTTTTGTAAATTTATGTACGTTGAGGAAAGGAGCTTTATTAAATGACTGATTAAACCTATGTTGGTTGCCTTTAGTTTAATAGTTTATCATGTTAACAGCTATAACACCACAGTGTGTACCTTACGTATTTACTGCTAGCATTTTATGTCGTGAGGTAGTTTGTAAAGCGCTCCAGTACCATTTATTTTACGACTACACCGCTTCTTCTGAGGGCAAAAAAAAAAATTGAGAGCCGTTAATCTGAAATAAACATAAAGGCGTTTGAGAAGAACATTAATATCAATCGACAAGCTAAATTATAAATATAGGGACTTTATATGTATCAAAAATTTATGAAAGCGTCTTCATAGGGTGGCAAGTGGTGTGTACACTTTCTTTTCTACGGAACTCTTAAGAATTTTTATTCTCTTTTGCACACTTATTTCGTACGGTCATGCGAATTTTTGTAACACTGGAAGTGAGATCTCCAGAACCTGAAGTGGAAGTCCTTAGCGAATCCCCCATCTCCTCCGAAATTCGATGTTGAATCTATGCATTTAAGCTCTAATTATACTCAATCCTGAGAAATAGATGTTGCAAGGAAAATGGAATTTTTAAATCAGAACTGGCATCTCTAATACTGGAAATCCCACTGATATTTAATGCTGAATATATATTAATCATCACCTAATCTGTACCTATAGCTGATTCCGAAAAACAAAATAGACGTTTTAAGGAAAAGTTTGACCACAAGTAGAAAAAAAAACCGGAAGTTGAAATCCTTAGTGAATCACACACCTGATGCCGAATCCATGTCAGTGTCATCATTCGAGCTATAATCTATAGCCAATCCTGAGAAATAGATGGTTTAAGGAGAATTTTTTAAACAAACGTGGGAAAATCCCCCAAAAGATAAAATCCTCACTGAATTTCACTCTCCAATACAGAACTTTATGTTGAATCCGTATGTTATTATTTAAGCCCTATAGTCGATCCTGATAAATAAATGTTATAAGGAAAATGTAACTTTTGAATGGAAAGTGACATCTGGTGGATCGAAAGTGGAAATTCTTAGCGTATCATGCTACTCCTCCAAAATTAGATGCTGAATCCATATCAGTTATTATCTAAGCTCTATCTATAGCAAATCCTGAAAAAAAAAAGATGTTTGAAGGAAAACTTTTGACGCGGAAGTGAAGAAGAAACCAAAAGTGGAAATCCTTAGTGAACCACCCTATACCTACTTCAGAATTTGATGTTGAATCCAGTTAAGCTTTATAGCCAATCTTGAAAAATAGCTTTTTCATAGAAAATGATAAATATTTTGAACTGGAAATAGAAATCTTTAGTATATCTTCTTTAAAATTCGATGCTGAATCTACATCATCTACAAACTCTATCTATAGTAGATTCTGAGAAATAGATGCTTAAAAAGTCAAAACATAGATGTCAAATTTGATTGCCACCAAGAATTCCTGGAAGGTGAAAATAGCAATTATAAAATGTATGCAATAATGAAAATGCAGATTTGGAAATTTTTATATCATTTTATGGTAGAACTCATTAAATATTTCCAAACTTGTTTATTATTTCGGATATTCAGCGCCTCTACATAAATTTAGAATATTTTGAAGCGCGCCATTTGTAGAAAAACTATTCATTCAGAACTACATCGAATACTCAATTTTTAAACAACATATTTGTTGGTTTAAATGTCTGATGTGAGCAGCACCTGACTTTCGCTACACATCAAGATGAATTCGTTTAATATATTTAGAAAATGTTATTTCTTATCTTGTATTTTCAGAACTTGTATCACAAAATTTAAATTTAGAGAGACTTGCTGGTCAAATAAAGTCTTTTATTTATACACACATGCAGAATACAAATTTAAATATCATTGGTATTTAATGAATATTGCGTATATACAATATGGGAAATTTAGCGAATGAGTTGGCATTGAAACGTACTACTATTAGAAACGTGTTTTTTCTCTATAATAAAACGTGCTAAATCTACAAAAATAATATTAATAAACTTGTCGCGTAAAATATTACATATGTATAGCCAACTTTTTCAAACATTTAACGATACTTTATACTTTTTAATTCTGTGTTATGGCTTTTTGACAAATTTATTCGAAAAATTCCATTCGTTTACTTATAATAAAATACCTATAAAATGACTGTTTATTTAACATGATTGACTGTCCCAAATTCTTTTTTTTATTATTTCGAATTATTTTTTTATTTACATGATTAACTGTCTCGAGACACTTGCTTCTGGTTTGCCAGTAAGGGGACATTGACACTTAATTTTTTAATAAGTTGACAAGAGGTTTAAAGTAACAAACAAGTCAATGGGTTTTAGTCAGTGGTTGGAAAAACTACTTTATTATTGAAGTAATCTACAACTACAACTACATTATGACAAATGTAGTTAACAATAACTACAACTACATTTTTAAAAGAGTAGTGGCTACAAACTACTTTTAAAATGTAGTCACTACATAACTACTTTTATAAGACGAATTTTGCCACAGCTTCAATTTTCACAAAAAGTGGAGGATATGGGTATACTCTCTCTGTAGCAATTTAACATACTTATTCTGAGTAATTAAAATTACGCTTTTACCCACTTCTGAAAACAGTAAAATAAAATAAAAGTATAAATTTTAAAATCAAAGACAACCAAAAATAGAATTTAAAGTCCTTTAATAAAATCTCCTTTCCCCTTCATGAGTGGCCTGATGAAAGGCATTGTGATGCCCGAAAGCGCTTTGGCCGTGTCAATTTTTTACGTCGAGGAAAGGAGATTTTATTAAAGGACTTTAAAACCTATTTTTGGTTGTCTTGGATTTTAAAGTTTAATTACAGTTGACGTGCATCCATTTTATTTATTAAAAGTACAAAATAAAATAAAAGTAAAAACTATTTATTTAAAAACATGTTTGTTCATTTTTAGAATTTGCATCTCAAAATTGCAATCAGATAAGCAAGATCTTTTGGGAAAAAACACATTTGAATATATCCATATAAAGAATCAACTTCATGAAGCAATGGCCTTCGTAACCCTGCAGCCATTCATCGTACATCGTTGCGCAGAACACTAAATTTCGTACAAATGAAGAAAGGTTGATCACTTGATATGTAGAATGGCACCTTGTTTGTTTACTGAAGTAACGTTAAAAGTAGCGTCCAAACTCGATACAAACTAGTGATTTATTGTATCGCGCTACTCGCTACACTACTTATTATTAAAAGTAGCGCGTTACACTACAAACTATGAGAAAAAGTAGTGACTACTGTGGTTTCGCTACCTGTAGAGCGTTACTTCAGACCGCTGGTTTTAGTTAGCAAAAGTGGGTTATGAGCCCCGCTCCCCCCACCCCTAGTTCTGTATATACAATTTTGCACTTTACTTAGGAATTGTTTTGTTGAAAAAATGGAGGCACGCGCCAGTAAGCAGCATCCCGATTCTTCTGCAGCAACTAGGTCAAGGCCAATGTCGTTCACTCACCCTGAAAACACAAAAAAGAAGCGGATTTTTCAATTCATAATCTCCGGATCGCAAAAAAAGGCTCTTCGAGTTTGTGAGAGGGAAGAGGTTGAGGCTTGAAACAAATCTATCTCGTGTGCTTTGGAATTTGGAAGGGAGAAGAACAAGTGCAAAACAACAAAAGAGAGCGTCTGGTTCGAGGTCAATGTCTTCTCGTTCATCTCCACATTCTTCGACACGGACGTGAATCCACTTTTTTCGCTGCGATCTTGGAATGCCGCTCTCGGGACGAAAGGGTTTTCCGCCTCCCTCACGAAGAGGGTCTCAGACAGACTTCGGATTCGGCTACCCCTGGGCACTCTACTCCGGATACGTAGTATCATTAGGTGAAAAATATCGGAACATCTCCTAATCAAAATACCTGGCTCGACTTTCTCCTCATATTGCTTAGATTCATTTGTATGATAATCAGTATCAGAGTGAAAACAATTTTTTGCTTTATATACGCTTTCATTTAGATCATTTTTTATTACAACCTTTTATTTAACTTGATCCGTTGTTTGTCGGTATGATTGAGGCCGTAACTAATCAGATTAATCACAGTAACATGAAATTTGGTACGTCGAAGTCCTTTGTGGCACCTTTTAGTTATTTGAATTTTGAACTTTATGAGACGCGTCTATCTGCTGCTTTCGTTAGACATATTTGTCACGTTTCATATCTTGGATTCTCCGAGCTCTTAACCAGGTTTTACTATTTCACTGTAACTTGGAATTTAGCATGTCGTTTCCTTTTCTGGTACTTCAATCTTTGGATTTTAAACCTTGTCGGTTCGGCCAGTCCTAGGCCCGCCATAGGAATGTACTCGTTTTGGGACGAACAACTCGAAATCCTGAGCAGCTAGAAAGTCCAAATTCAATATGTCGTTGTTTTTCATATATTTAAGTTATGTACAGTTTAATAAATACCTTTTTAATGCATTTAAGTTACATACAAATACTAGAAAGGACATTTTCAAGAAATGCATCTTTTACTTGTTTCAAATTAGCAACGTATCTGTCAAGATAAACTAGATGTATTGATCGTATTTGTGTTAATTAATTATATACCATTTAAATATCCCTAATACGCAAAGCATCATCTAAAGTAGCAGTTTTTTGTGTTGACGATTCCGCTATCCTAAGATTATTCCTGGAACTATTCCCACAGAGAATAATGCTATGAAAATCTTAATTTTCTAATAATGAACAAAAAAAATGCAAAATATTCTATTTCTACGCCATTATGTAGGCTCAGTGACGTACATTATTTAATTATTATTATTATTACTGGCAAAAGTGTTACCGTATTATTGTTTATACCAAAAATTTCTGAAGTGCCTATTTCTCGGGATTTATAGGGCTTAAGAACTGATATGGATTAAGAATCAAATTTTAGAGTTACAGGGTTCAATGAGGATTTCCACTTCCGGTTCCTTTTCCACTTCTAGTTCAAAAATCACCTTGAAGCATCTATCTATTTCTCAAGATTGGTTATAAATAGAACTTAGATAATGACTGATATACATTCAGTATCGAATTCCAGAGGAAGTAGCAGGAACACTAAGGATTTCCCCTTCTATTTCTGGAGATGTCACTTGAAAAATTTGCATTTTCCTTGCAACATCTATTTCTCAGGATCTGCTTAAAGATTAAAGGATCAAATTATAGCTTACATGAATTAAGCATCAAATTCTCTAGAAGGTGGTGGAATTCATTAAGGATTTCATTTTCTGGCATTTTTTCTGCTTCCAGTTCAAAAAGTGTCCTTGAAAGATCCATTTTTTTCTCCAGAGTCTGCTATAGATAAAGTTTGAATGGATTCCAGAGGAAGTAGCAGGAACACTAAAGATTTCCCCTTCTATTTCTGGAGATGTCTCTTCAAAAATTTATATTTTCCTTGCAACATCCATTTCTTAGGATCTGCTGCACATGGAGATTAAATTATAGCTTACGTGGATTCAACATCAAATTTTCTAGAAGGTAGTGGAATTCACTAAGGATTTCATTTTCTAGTATTTTTTCTGCTTCCAGTTCAAAAAGTGTCCTTGAAAGATCTTTTTTTTTTCTAGAGTCTGCTATAGATAAAGTTTAAATGAATTCCAGAGGAAGTAGCAAGAACACTAAAGATTTCCCCTTCTATTTCTGGAGATGCCACTTCAAAAATTTACATTTTCCTTGCAACATCCATTTCTTAGGATCTGCTGCACATGGAGATTAAATTATAGCTTACGTGGATTCAACATCAAATTTTCTAGAAGGTAGTGGAATTCACTAAGGATTTCATTTTCTAGTATTTTTTCTGCTTCCAGTTCAAAAAGTGTCCTTGAAAGATCTTTTTTTTTTTTTCTAGAGTCTGCTATAGATAAAGTTTAAATGAATTCCAGAGAAAGTAGCAAGAACACTAAAGATTTCCCCTTCTATTTCTGGAGATGTCTCTTCAAAAATTTACATTTTCCTTGCAACATCCATTTCTTAGGATCTGCTGCACATGGAGATTAAATTATAGCTTACGTGGATTCAACATCAAATTTTCTTGAAGGTAGTGGAATTCACTAAGGATTTCATTTTCTAGTATTTTTTCTGCTTCCAGTTCCAAAAGTGTCCTTGAAAGATCTTTTTTTTTTTCTAGAGTCTGCTATAGATAAAGTTTAAATGAATTCCAGAGGAAGTAGCAAGAACACTAAAGATTTCCCCTTCTATTTCTGGAGATGCCACTTCAAAAATTTACATTTTCCTTGCAACATCCATTTCTTAGGATCTGCTGCACATAGAGATTAAATTATAGCTTACGTGGATTCAACATCAAATTTTCTAGAAGATAGTGGAATTCACTAAGGATTTCATTTTCTAGTATTTTTTCTGCTTCCAGTTCAAAAAGTGTCCTTGAAAGATTTTTTTTTTATTTCCCTTCAGAGTCTGCTATAGATTAGATGAGAACTGATATAGATTTAGTATCAAATTCTGTACTGAGAAGTGGGGTTCACTAAATATTTCCACTTCCTGTTTTAAAAAAAAATCATTTTCCTTAAAATATTTGTTTTTCAAAACTAGTCATAGATAAAGCTTAGATAATAATTGATATGGATTCAGCATCAAATTCTGCAGATGTTGGGGGATTTGCTAATGATTTCATCTTCTAGTTTTCCTTTCATTTCCGGTTCAAAATTTTTCCATGAAACATATTTTTTTTTTCAAAATCAGGTACAAAGCTTAGTTAATGACTGATATGGATTCAGCATCAAATTCCAGAGGGTTTGTGGGTAATTTCAACTTCCAGTTCTTTTCCCAATTTCAATTAAAAAAATTAATTTACCTTGAAACAACTATTTCTCAGAATCAGTTATAGATATAGCTTATATGATAACTGATATGGATTTAGCATTAAATTCTGTAAGAGGGTTGGGGAATTCCCTATGAATTTCATCCTCTAGTTCTTTTTACACTTCCGGTTCAAAAAATTTCTTTGAAGCATCTATTTCTCAGGATTGTATATGTAGATAAAGCTCAGATGATAACTGATATGGATTCAGTAGCGAATTCGGGAGGGATCGCTAAGGATTTCCCTTTGCGGTTCTGGAAATGTCACTTTCAATTCAAAAATTTTTGGCTAGCAAGACAATAAATGATAACTTATATGGGTTCAACATCAAATTTTCTAGAGAGTTGGGGAATTCACTAAGGCTTTCATCTTTTGGTACTTTTTTTACCTCAGGTTTAAAAATTGTCTTTAAAAGATCCATTCTTTATTTTTTCTTCATAATCTGCAATAGTTAGAGTTTATTAAATCAATCACATCTTAAAACCAGATCCAAAGGTCACTTTATTAAACAATCATCCTACAGACGTACACCAAATACAGCCAAAGCGCTTTCGAACATCCTCATGTTCATCTTCAGTGGCGATATAATTAAAAACAGATGTCAACATGCTTAAATACAATCCACCGTCAAGCGAAATTTGCATATCTTAGAAACTGTCAGCCGTACAAATTGGTATATTATAAAACAGATATAAATTATACAATATATACATAGCTCAAAGATAAATATCTTAAAAAACGTTTAAAGGTATTAAATATTTTAGAACAATATTATAAATTAAAGTAACTATATAAAGGTTTAACTTGCACGGAATCGAGAACGAGTCGCCAAGCATAGCTGAAGACCTGAACAGGATCAAAATTAATAATCAAGATTGGCATCATGTCTGCATACAATAGACAAAACCAAGAACAAAACGTTTTTAAAAAACGAAAGGTCTTTTATTTAATATCCTAAAAGACGTACAAAAAGTAGCATGAATCTAACTATTCCTTGCCTTTCCTTAATGTTCTGGTCACCCGTTCGGATTTTGGTTTTCATACTTCAGTTTTCCGTAAATCCACTTTTACTAACTCCTGTATACCCGCTAATTCTTTCCATCCTGTTCCTTTAAAAAAGCTTCTTTTAACGCGTATTTTAATCGCGCATTTAATGTTTGCTTTTCTATCCCCGCTTTAACTGATGAAATTAATTTTATTTTTAAACTTGGCCATGAAGCTGCTTATTCTTTTGAATTTATACATAAGATCTTCGCCAACGTTCGTCTTAAATTCACTCAAGTCGATAGTAAACTTGTTGCTATTAAAGATCGTTTAGTCCATAAATCTAGCGTTCCTTACCATCCTAGGATTTTCCGTCCTTTTATTAATTTCTGCCATGAATTTGATTTCAAAACCGCTCACTCTAATATTACCACTTTATTTAATAGTATTCGATCCGATAAACTTGGAAATTTTGATGACTTTAAAAGCTTTGCTGGGGTGTATGTCGTTCCCCTGTTATCCCCTGCTGGTGATTATAAATTTTACATTGGTAGTACAAAACGTACTGTTGGCATCCGTTTAGCAGAACATGCTCGCGATGTCAAATCTGGTAAACTTTCTACGGCTCTTGCTCAATATGTGGCTAATGATAAATTTCTTCCCGTTTTTGAAAAAACTTTCCTTTTGGTTCGTTGTAACAATCCACGTAGTATTTATTCTTCTTTATGAATCCCTGTTTATTTATATTTACCGTGAATCCATTTGTAATTTTGATCCTGTTCAAATTTTAAGTTATGCTTGGCGACTCATTCTCGACTCTATGCAATTCAAATCTCTTAAAAGTTTTTTGTGACGTCATTCTCAGGAATATCATGCTTGACATTTTTCTAAAATTTGTATTAGTTCTTTTCTTGTAATATTTAAAATTCGTAAGCGTTTAAACTTATTGTGTAATTTCAGGGTATATTTCTTATATTATTTTAGTAAGTTCATTTATCATTTTATATTTTATGCAAATTTGTTTTAAAATGGTCTCTATATATATAAACATTCCATGTTTTTACTCTCATGTAGCCACTGATGAAGGGCGTATATACGTCCGAAAGCGCTCTGGCTGTTTTTAACAATTTTTGTACGTCTTTTAGGATGTTAAATAAATTACCTTTCGTTTTTTAAAAACGTTTTGTTCTTGGTTTTGTCTAGGATCAAAATTACAAATAGAAGAACGATATAGATACATGAAAAGGGATTCGTAAAGTAAGATAGAACGAGGGTTATTACAGCTAAACAAAAGAAAAGAATTTTCAAAAAAAGGGGGGGGGGGCGAAAATTATCATTATTCACTAATTGAGCAAGGGCAGTCGTTTGTTTATCATTTTTTATGTCTCTTGCATGTTCAGACAAACGGATACCAATCGTACGTTTAGTATACTACCGATATAAAATTTATAACATTATCCGGAGAAAGAAGGGTACAACATACACCCCAGCGAGATTTTTAAAGTTAACATTATTCCTAAATTTATCAGTACGAAAACGATTAAACAAAGTAGTAACAGTTGAATGAGCGGGTCTAAAATTAAATTCGGTACAAAAATTGATAAGAGGACGAAAAATTTTAGGATGGTAAGGGCAACTAGATTTAAACGGTAAACGATCATTGATAGGAATAAGACTGGGAATAAGACTTAATTGATTTAATGATTTGAGATTTTGACGTGTCGCCACTTCTGGTAATTAGAGTTTAGTTTTATATGATGACTAATATAATATGAATCTAGCATCAATATGAATCATATAATATGAATCTCCATATCTTCTATACAGAGAAGCAAGGTTTCCTGAGAATTTCCACTTCTAGTTCATTTCCTAATTCCGGTAAGAAAAGAATTCCTCGTAATATATGTTTCTTAAAATCTTCCATAGATAGAGTTTAGATAATACCTGATATGGATTCAGCACCATATTCTGTAGAGTGGCTGGGGTATTTAAGAAGGATTTCATCTTCTAGTTCTTTTTCCACTTTCGATTCAACATTTTTCTCTTGAAAGATTTTTTTTTTTTAAATATGGTATAGATAGATAGAGCTTAGATGATGACTTACTTACATGTATGGAGCATCAAATTTTAGAGGGATTGGGGTTTACTAAGGATTTCCACTTCCAAGTTATTTTTCTATTCGGTACAAAAATCATTTACATTAAAACAATTATTTCTCAGAATCAACTATAGATAAAGATTATAAGGTAACTGATATGGATAGCTTTAACATCATACTCTGTAGAGTGTAGGTGAATTCCATATGAATTTTATCTTCTGGTTATTATTTCACTTCTTATTCAAAAATTTTCATGAAAACATCGCTTTTTTTTAATCGTTTCTAAATTAAACTCCGTTGATGACTGATATGGATTTAGCATCGAATTCTAAAGAGGTTAGAAGATTTACTAAGGATTTCCACTTCCGTTTATTTTTTAATTTCTGTAAAAAAAATCGTTCTACTCGAAAAATCTATTTCTTTCAACCATAGAAAGAACTTATAAATAATATCTGATATGGATTCAGCATACAATAATGTAAGGGGGTTGGAGAATTCACTAAGGACTAACTTCTTTTCCTGCTTATAATTCAAACATTTTGTAAAGCATCTTTTTTTTAACAAAATTTAATGTTGAATTTGATGATGAAAATTAATTTTTTAACCTAAATTAGGAAAAGAACCGGAAGTGTATATTCTTAATAAACCGCCTCACGTCTCTGGAATTTGATGTTGAATCCATATCAGTTATCATCTAAGCTCTGCTTACATGAAGACTCTCTCCATATCACCTAGACTAATCGTTATTTCGTGGAGTTTCTCGAACATTCCTGAAGTCGCCAGATTGGCAATAAATCGCCAAATCTGGCAACCTTTCTTCGAACTGGGAAAATTATGGAAACCCTTGGCTCACGTCATGCTTAAGTCATACCCACGTATGGTCTGTGTATTCACTATCTGGTCTTCGAGACAGCGCCAGTGCGAGAATATTACGCGTTCGCAACATTATACTTTCAATTCAAAATTTATATTTTCCTTGCAATATATATTTCTCAGAATCGGCAATAGAGCTTAAATAATAACTTATATGGATTCAGCATGTAACATTCCATAGGGGAAGGGGAATTCACTAAGCATTTCATCGTCTGGTTCTTTTTCCACTTCCTGATCAAAAATAGTCTTTGAGATAGCTATTTTTTTTTTCAAATTGTGCTATAGATAAAGCTTAAATTATGACTGATGTGAATTTAGAATCAAATTCTGTAAAGAGAAGCGGGGTTCACTAAGGATTTCCACCTCCGATTTTTTTTT
This sequence comes from Amaurobius ferox, assembly GCA_951213105.1. NCBI lineage: Eukaryota > Metazoa > Arthropoda > Arachnida > Araneae > Amaurobiidae > Amaurobius > Amaurobius ferox. Next base: position 149,254,196 of record OX578136.1, read on the forward strand.
CCAAATTCCAGTTAAAACAATTAATTTTTCTTAAAACAGTTATTTCTCAGAATCAGCCAGAAATAAAACTTAGACAATAAAGTACATCAAATTCTATAGACGATAGAAGGATTCTCTAAGGATTTCGTCTTCTGTCCCCCCCCCCCCCCCTACATCTGGTTCAAAACATTTCCTTGAAACACCATTCCTTTTTTTAATCGGCTGTAAATAGAGCTTAGATAATGACTGAGATGGATTCAGCGTCAAATTCCCCTGGGGTAGGGAGGTTTACTAATGACTTCCTCTTCTAGTCCTTTTTCTGATTTTGATTGAAAAAATTAACTTTTTCCTTGAAACATCTATTTCCTAGAAATAGCTATAGATAATCTTAGCTGATCTGACATGAATTCAGCATCATATTCTGTAGGGAGTCGGGGATTTACTAAAGATTCAATCTTCTGTTTATTTCTTCCACTGACGTTTCACAAATTTATCTTGAAACGTCGTTTCTGTTTCCAAAATTAACTAGATAAAACTTAGATGATGATTGATATAAATTCAGCATCAAATTTTAAAGCAGTAAGAGGGGTTTACTAAGAACGATTTCCGCTTTCAGTTTAAAATTTTTTCTTTAAACATTAATTTCATAAAGTGCTATAATTTGAGCTTAAGTGATGACTGATTTGGATTCAGCAGCAAATTTTGGAAGGAGTAGGGTGCAGGGGTGTTCACTAAGGATTTACACTCTCAGTTCTAGAAATGTCATCTTTAGTTTGTATCGAAAATTCGCACGATTGTACGAAATAAGTGTGTAAAAGTGTATAAAAATGCTTTATAGTTCCGATTTAAAGTTTTCGAAAATGAAGTGTACACACAGCTTACTGCCCAGCAGAGACTCCTCCATAGCTCCTCCATTTGAACCAGAAGTCTCATCCGTAGTTGCTGCTAATGGGATTTTGCTTTTATCCGAGAAATTCCATAAAAAAGAAGAAAAAATCTGTAACTCTCCCACGTTAAAAACTTTGCAATATTCAATGTACATGTTTCTAATTGTTCGCTATAAACAATATATTATGAAAGTATTGCATAAGAAATGGTAATAACCGATAGTTCGCTACATCCGAGCTCGTTATAAGTGAGATCGACGGTATTAACTAATTCCAAATGAGTGGACGTTTTTATCGCACTTTCGATCAGGAACGGTTGAACATCATGATATGTTGAAGCCCATATGCATTAAATTGAAAATAGTCGCGAGGGGGCGCAGCGATATAAGTTTTGTTGTGTTGAATAAACTTAAACGGTAGTATTGTGTTGAATGCGAATGGAAAGTTCACATTCCATCTTCGTGCTTGTGCAATAAAATAACAATACAGTCCGCTTGTGTTATTGACTTATTGTGTGAAACCCGATTCATATCTCCACACACACACACATTAGGAATTTTTACTTGTCCAAGGAAAATTATGTTTATTTTTATTTATTCTAGTAATATATTGAACACAAGTGTGCATTTATCCATTATTTAATTAAAAACAAAAAAGATCAATCATGCATAAAGCATTGATTATGAAACACTCTCCAACTGGATTGCAATTTTTTTAAACATCTCTAAAATGCGATACGTTCAGCGGTGATATTTTTTTAATTATCACAGAATTACAATAATTTATTTTACATGAAAACTTAAAACTTCATCGAAAAAAATGAACTTTATTCAAATGATGTCATCTAAATATAAATCGTTTGGCTCTCTATGTAAAAGCCATGAATATTTCATTCATACTCTTTTATTCCAGGGTTAAATAATTTTGCGTGGAAAAATTCAGCAAATCTTATTCACTTGTTTACCTTCTGTATCCATTAAAATTAAGCTTCGTTGTAGAAATAATCAAAGTTTGATGATTATTTACACTCAAAAATATTGTAAATGCGTTGGGGCAGAATATAGATCCACAGAAAATACGCAAAAATAAAGCGGAAAAAAAGATGGATTCCATATTTTATTTTGAAGTGGGTCAATTAGTAATTATTATTTTAATTTTTATTTAAAAAACTACAGAATATATTTTGCTGAAATTATTTTTATATATTTTATGGGATAATTTGAATATTTCCTAAAATTTTCGAAGTAATTTGTCAATTTTAACTTTACTTAAAAATGTTTGAAAAATTAGGTCCCATAGTATTCAATGCATTTCACTTTTTCAACCCGGGTTCAATCCAAAACTATTTGGGCGATATTATTCATTTATATACCCTTATGTCCCACAGACTCTCTCAACAACATACTAAAATTTCATTTTGATAAAGTCACTTTTACGGCAGTTATCGTGCGAACGGACAGACAAACAGACAGGATGAACAAAGTCATAAACACATTTCAACTGCGTGTTAAAAAGGAACAAGAAAGCACACTGCACTAAAAATATAACGAAATAACGAATGACTGGAAATATACCAAGAAAACAGATACAGAAAAGAAAAAAAAAGAGATAAAATCCATTGAAATACTTTCCTTGTACACATTGTACACACATTAAATTCGAAGGTCTTCATAAAGGTCTTCATCGGCCCTACTCCTACGCGTTCCATATGAGCCTCCCCTCCTCCCCCCCCCCCCCCCAATTTACATCCTAATTTTCCCCCGATTTTTTAAATATTAAATAAAAACATGGTTTAATTAAAAATAAATTAATAAGTAAACGTACTACCTAAATCTAAAGAAAAAAAAAATTAAGCACTTGCAGAAATAGTACATGCATGCTGTTGGTGTTTTACTCAGCTATGAATGACATCGCTCTCTATATATCAATTTTGACAGAATTGCTAATCCAAGACGTCATTATTTCATAAATCATAATAACTGGCATAAATCCAGAAATATTGACACTTTGAAATATTTAGGCGTTGAAAAGATGAAGATTACCATTCTTTGAAACGATTAGCAGAAGTATGGTAACATGCAAATCACCTATAAAAGAGAAGGGGTGATGACACAAGAAAATATAAAGGGAGTATTACAAGAAAGTGACACATGGAAGTAATACTAGAAAAGGAAAAAGAGAAGCAATAAACTAATAACAAACATGAAAATGTAATAAATAAATAAATAAAATTAATAAAACTGTCAAAAAGGTAAAATATTAATTATTTTTAGAAATTAAGGTAGAGTTGTTGTTAGAAGCTAGTTTGAGAGAAGCGTATAAAAAATAAAACGTTAAAAAAGTCCGATTTAGTAATGAAAATGATTTTAACACCAGAAAACCCAGAAACATGATTCGAGTTCCAAGAAAAATCAGCAATAGAAGATTTGAACACCATTTGTATACTAAAAAGAAGATAAATCACATGCAATACTGCCACTCATTGAGTTAGTAGACAATAATTGAGGCTCCAAGTTTACGCAAGATATCAATTTGAATTAGAGGTAGATTTACGCGTTCAAGAAAACTAAGTTGCATCATTCTTGGAAACCCCTATAACGTCATCAGCATTTTTTTTTTATATCTCATGATCATGATGTATTTATATAATGTTTATTTTGTGTGACGTAGCATTGATGATATCTAATAACTTTCCCTACATACGTAACACAATGTATAGAGAACGTTTTGTGACGGGGTCGAAAATTCGAACTCGAGTTTTCAACGGAAGAGCACGTTTTAAGCATCCCTGAACTCAATAGAATGGAACGTTTTTTTAAATGATGTCTCTCTCTCTCTCTCTCTGTGTGTGTTATGTATGTTAGTTTGTGTATGTATGTATGTATATTAGTTTGTGTGTGTGCCTGCCCATAAGCCTATGGACGCGATATCTCACGAACGAATGAAGCGTTTCGAAAATAATTTGAGACGATTATTACATTCAGTGAATACTGGAACCCTACTGATTTTAAATGCAATCGAGTGTTTGAAAGATCCCCCCCCCCTTTTCTAATTTTCGAAAAAAAAATTCCATAAAGTCATTAAAAAACAAAAACCTTCAATGATCATAAATAAATAATCATTTCATACGTAATTTTTCATTAGAAAACGAATGATACAAATTTTAGAACACTAGCATGAGCCATTCTCAAGATATTGCATAATTTTCTAATGAATTTTTTTTAAAAAAAACCTTGCTGCCCCAACGAGTAATCTAACCACAGATGTTCGTACTGGCCAAACGAAACTCTGCTGTTGAGCTACTGTTACGGAATTGCAAGCTTTTATCGTCGAAGTGGACTATGCAATTGTTGGAAAAAATCATTAAAAAATAATTATCTTTGATTCTAATTATTAGTCCTTCATCAGTCCCAATCGAATTAAGACGCGGTCATTCGCAATGCGCCTGTCACGTGCTTTAACAATCCATGCGCATTTATCAACGATAATTATGTTTATTAATAACTAAATAATAATTATTAATCATATAAATAATATTACAGTTGAACATTGAATTCCTTTAGAAGTTAATAATTTTAAATATAACATTTCAATTATAGATTTCAAGACATTGACATGCACTTTATGTGCTACTGTTGTTACCAGTTATATTGTATTATATTTATTTGTAACATTCATTATTTCGTCACTAAACCAGCAGTTATACGTTTTAAATTCCGATTTTACTCCTTTTGTATTTTGCTTCAGGCGAGTAACAATGTTATGAACTCTGGTTGTTAGGACTTTCAATGAAACAGTTTCTCTCCATATAGTTCACCATATTCATCCCGGCAAAATAGTTTGCTATTCCACTATATCATCATCATTCTACTTTCCCTCACTTTGTGATGCATCTGTGTTATCATCCTTCTTCTTATCGTCTTCACTGCTTTCTAAATCTCCATCTATATCATCTCTTACATCGCCATCGCTAGAAATTAAAATGTTTCGAACTTCCTCAAAGTCATTGATCATTTAAATTATAGAATTGCTGTTTTCTAGCCATAACTGCTGCACTAGAACGAAAATAAGAGCAGACGTAGGAAATCAAAGGAATGTTGTTACATTAGTCGCTCACAAAGCACCTCGGAAGTAATTGTTTTACTCAAAAAGCAGCTGCTATGAGCGTACTGATAAAGAAATATACAGGGTGTCCCAAAAAGATTAAAATGCGCTTTAATTCTTTACCTGTTGGAGATAAGTGGGCAATGTAAATTACAAAAATGTTAAAAGTAAGGTAGGAAATAAGGCTACGTTAATGAAATAGTCCTCCCATTCATTTTCAAAAAGTTACACTTTTTAAATTTTTATACGACCCCTTAGACAAATTGGGTCAATCAGAATTTTTTTAATTTTAATGCAACAAGATCATTAAAAAAACCGCATATCTGTATCTTTAAAATTGGGGAAGCTATATTTAATTGAAAATTGAACATTGTGAATGGGGACCCTATATCAAATTAGAAATGTAAATTTGTGACATATCACAAAAAAGATAAAACTGGATGATAATACGTAGGAGACGTAGTGAGTACCACTGCTTTATATGATCTCTGTCTGTGTAATGCTTTATTTAGATGCATTTGTGATAAAAAAAATTGACACATATTAACGTATTTTTGATCTAAACAATTTCCATCGTCAATTTGTTTATGATCCCTATTTTCACTGATGAAACAGCCTTTCACATGGTACGGAAAAGTGGCATAAGTCAGATTTTTTTCCTTTATCATAATTCAGGTGATTTTAAAGATACAGATATGCGGTTTTTTTAATGATATTGTTGCATTAAAAATAAAAAAATTCTGATTGATCAAATTTGTCTAAGGGGGGACGTATAAAAATTTAAAAAGTGTAGCTTTTTGAAAATTTATGGGAGGACTAATTCATTAACGTAGTCTTATTTCCTACCTTACTTTCAACATTTTTGCAATTTACAATGCCCACTTATCTCCAACAGGTAAAGAATTAAAGCGCGTTTTAATCTTTCTGGGACACCCTGTATACTCAGAGAAGAAGAAGCTGGAGGATCTGAGAGCATTTCTGAGCTTTGATTCCTCTCTCGTAAACCATTTGGGCGCGGCAAACAAAAATAAACCTCTCAGATACATTGCGAATGACGGATTGTTAAATAAATAATTATTCCGAAAAGCAATGCTTCAGTTCAAAACAAACTACATAAACTTTAGAACGCTATCTTGAACCGTTCTCAAAGTACTGTACGTTTTTCAAATGAATTACATAAAAATAAAAAGTAGTGAATATCCTTCAATATGTTCACTTTCCATATGCAATATTAAGCAGCAAATTTGCTAACATCATTATTGTAGACCTAGTTTATTACATTCACAAAAGCAGATACTTCTATAATAACCAAAATGTATGGAAACGCCCCAATTTAGCAACAACTTTAAAACGACATAATAAAGACAACCAAATTTGGTAAATTAAAAGGTATTTAATAATAATACCATTTATGACATACTTAAAATTACAAATCCAGAGCGCTTTCGGGCGTCACTTCGTTCATCAGCGGTAAAGTAAATTGTGTAAGATGTGCACATCTTAAGACAATAAATAAATAAAAAATAAAAGAAACGAAACGGAGTTATTTCTGTAAGAGAGGAGGCGTGGCTTAAACCGCACCAAGAACAGGCATGCGCGATGAACCGGAGAGAAAACTGCACTTCATTAAGAGAAATGCGTTTTCAGCTTTTATGCGTTTGCTTGAAAATCTACAAAAAATAAAATAATGTAGTTGTTAAAAAATATTTTTTTAATTAGAATGCGAAGATATACGCACGACTGTTTGCCAAAATATAGAATTGCACTAATCCTCCTTTTTTCGAATGCGGCGAAATACGGATCGGATCAGATAAACTAAAGAATGCAAATTTCGATGTATTTAAAAATAAATAAATAAATATGAAAGAATTATCCTACGGATTCGGTTCAAAAATCGTTGGGAACAAAGTTTTTCAATCTTACGAATAGGGTCGAGATAGAAACTCTGCAAAACTATTTTTAAGGACCTATTATTATAAATAGCTTACGTCAATACACGAAAAAATTATATATTTTCTAAAGACTCGTCTAATAATATGGATTCCGTCCAAAGTTTGTTTTGAAAGATAATTTTTTGATTTTTCCCATGGTATTAAGATGGAAAATCTGTGATAATATTTTCGGTCGCTATAAGGAACCGATTTGAGTGAACCGCTCAAAATGCCACTAAAACATAAAATAACTGAAAACTAATTCTAATTTTTAAAACATCTTGTCAGGGCGTATTTTTCAAGTTCTGAAGTACTTCTATAGTCTGTTCCGAATTTCGTCGCTGCCCGATGCTTAGATTACCCGCTACTGACGACACACTCACACACACATAGACAAGCATCTTATTTTATTATGCTAGCTATCATTTCTTTTTTATTTCTGTAAACTTTTATTACCATGCTGGATGAATAATACACAAAAATATAAATGACGTAACAAATTAAAGGGCACGGCCTATCGATTTACGCCGTATATTTTTTTTTTCAAACGTGCTACGGGATTTTTATTTATTTATTTTTACTTTCCCTGCAATGTATGGTAATGTATAGGGAAAGTATTGGAATCATACCGAAAATCGCAACTTGAGTTTTCAACGGATCAACACGTTTTGGGACATCTAGAGTACGAAAAAAATGTGTCTGTGTGTCTGTCTGTCTGTGCAATGTATGTACCCACTCTAACTCAAAAACTAATGCACCCAATTTCATACAATTTGGTAGGTAAGTCACTTGTGGTTAACCCTGGTGCTGATTAGTTTTGGTTACGATTCAGGATAAAAAAATCCACCGTTTTTTGCGAAATGGCCCGCAAAAATTGACAAAATCTAAAATAAACAAGAAAGATCAATTATGCATAAAGCATTGATTATGAAACACTTTCCAACAATGCAATTTGGAAATGCAATTTTTGCTTTCCTTCAATGCAATTTTATTTAAACATCTCTAAAATGCGATACCTTCCTCGGTAATATTTTTAAAATTATGATCATACTACAATAATTCATTATATTTGAAAACTTCATCGAAAACAAATGAACTTTATTCAAATGACGTCATCGAAATATAAATCGTCTGGCTCTCTCTATAAAAGCAGCATTTCATTCATAAACTTTTTTCCATTCCTTTTATTCATCACAATACTACAGTAATTTATTTTATTTAAAAACTTAAAACCATGAAGGTACACGTAATTTAACTCTATGCTTAAAACTTCATCGAAAATATCGTCTGCTTATCTATGTAAAATCAATGAATGTTTCATGCATATCAGCTATATTGCAGACTCCATGAGCTAAATGATTTTGCGTTAAAGAAATGCAACAATTCTTATACAACTCATTCTACATCTTTTGGTGTTTATATTCTCTTATGTGAAAATTAGGCTTCGTTGTAAAATTAATTAAAATTTGATGATCATTTAACCTCAAATATATTGCAATTGCGTTGTTTCAGAATGTAGATGCACAGAATTTAAGCAAAAATAAAGCGGTTTTGGGAAGGATACAGCACTAAATATAAATTAAAAAGAACTTTAAAAATCACGATTTTGACACAAGATGAATGCCATATTTTATTTTGAAGTGGGTCACGTGATCTTTACATATAATGGTCGCGTGATTTCTTCATATAAAGGGTGTAATTATTATTTTAATTTTTATTTAAAAAAACTATTGAATATATTTTGCTGCAAATTTTTTATATATATTTTTATGGGATAATTTGAATATTACCTAAAACTTTCGAAGCAATTTGTAAATTTTAAACTCGCTTAAAAAATGTTTGAAAAATGAGGTCCCATGGGGTTCAACGTATTTCATTTTTTGAACCTGGGTTCAATCCAAAACTAATTGTGTGATATTATTCATTTACATTCCCATAGGTCCCACAGACCGTCTGAACAACATACTAAAATTTCATTTTGATAAAGTCATTTTTATGACAGTTATCGTGCTCACGGACAGAGAGAATGAACAACGTCATAAACATAATGAGCAAAGTCATTATCAACTTTGTTGTAAAGTGTTAAAAACTACGTATGTTCAAATACATCCATTAAATGCTTATGTAAACATAATTTTTCACGACGAAAAGAATATGACTAACCCCATTACTCTAGGCCAGTGCTCGGAAGTAGCGAAACTACAGCAGTCACTACTTTTTCTCGTAGTTTTTAGTGTAACGCGCTACTTTTAAAAATAAGTACTATGGCGCGATACAATAAATTAATAGTTTGTATCGAGTTTGGACGCTACTTTTAACGGTGCTTCAGTAAACAAACAAGGTGCCATTCTACATATCACGTGATCACCCTTTCTTCCTTTGTATGAAATATGATATTCTGTGCAACAATACACAATTTGTAAAGTGCCAAGCAGTGATGTAGTCGTAAAAAAAAAGTGGGGGGACGCTCTTTTTTTTGAAGAATTTTAGCCAATACTGTATAATTTCTGTGACTGACATAGTGCTGGGCAGTATCGCGATACAAGTACTATATACTCGATACAATACTGGGCAGTATCGCGATATCACCCATATACAATGTCTTGAGTAACGACCCAATGTATCGTGGATTTTGTATTGAGATACTTTTTCAATTGTATCAAGTTTTTTTTTTCTTTTTTTACTTTCCAACTCGAACTCTCAACATGTTGATAAAATCAAAAGAATAATAATTATTTTAATTTTATTTAGTTATTTATTAAAAACCAAAAATTGTGCTCCAAAGCATATGATTCTCAGCTCAAGAAAGAAAAATCAATTAAGATCCTTGCATTTTGAAATGAAATTATCTCAAAGAACTTTCCATACAGATACTTTTTCATTGATTACATTGATTACTCATTGAATACATTGATTCATTGATTACATTGATACTTGTCATTGATTTCTCTAAGGATTTTTTAAAGCTTTTTAGCTTTGGAAAATTTCTAAAATTCGAATGTAAGTAAAATGTAAATAACATTTTTTTGTCTACAAACGTTTTCTATTTTTAAAAAAAAAAACCGAAAACCGGTTATTTTTGTAATAACCGCCATCCTTATCCATATGTTTTTCAGAGGAAGAGTGACCAAAGAATAATAATCTGAGGCCATCGGCCAAGCATTCCATCTATGCCAAGCTGCAGAGGGGTTATATATGTATATATAAATTTAAAAAAAAAAGAGCGTCCCCATACAAAATAAAAAGTGGGGGTACGCTTGAGATCAGGAGAAAAGGTGGGGGGCCCCCTCGACTACACCCCTGGTGCCAAGTGCTTTGGAACAAATAAAAAACACATAAAAAAGGTGGGGGGCCCCCTCGACTACACCCCTGGTGCCAAGTGCTTTGGAACAAATAAAAAACACATAATCTTCAGAGCTAAGTGTCCATCTCATAATACCAAATAAGACGAGATGGAACTCGATTCATTCATTCTGCCGTCGAACGCATATGACGATTCCTTAGAGAGAACGAGGAGAAACTATACAAGATTTTCGATGCTGTAGGGTGAGAAAGGCTATTGCCTCATGAAGTTGATTTTTTATATGGGTATATTCAGATGTGTTATGTCCCAAAAGTTCCTGCTTATCTGATTGCAATTTTGAGTTGTAAATTCTACTAAAAATGAACAAACATGTTTTTAAATTAATAGTTTTTGCTTTTATTTTATTCTATACTTTTGTTCCATTTTATTGTTTTCAGAAGTGGGTAAAAGCGTAAAGATTGGTAAGATAAGTTGATCAGCAAATTTGGGAATCAGTAAATTTTACGTATTCAGAAAAAGTAAGTTAAATTACTAAAGTATACCCATATCCTCAACTTTTTGTGTAAATTGAAACTGTGGCACAAAATTCATTTTATAAAAGTAGTTATGTAGTGACTACATTTTAAAAGTAGTTTGTAGTCTATACGTTTAAAAAAAATAGTAGTTGTAGTTCACTACAAAAATAACGTAGTTTTTTCAACCACTGCTCTAGGTCTAGCCGTTCTCGATATATTTTAGTTTTTTCGCATTTTCGCTACGCCACCTTTAAAAATAAGTACAGTTACCAAATGAGAACGAAAATTAAATTAAAAGTGCAAATTCAGTGTAATTTAAAATAATTATGGGTGTTATTTTGTGCAAATAAACTCAATTTAAGGAATTATTGAAGAAATAAAGAAAACGTGAATATTAGTCTGCAGAGAAAGTCATGTGCTGCCCACATCAGATTTTTTAATTTTAGAACTATTTGCCTCTGCATAGCGACATTTTGACGAGATTTCATTTAACAATTCTCTCTGTATGTGTTGCCATATGAAAAAAAACTAACTTTTAGGTCATTTAAAAAAATAATTACAAACTGATACACTGTTCATTGTTAAAATATATCAGTTTTACCACATTAATGTCATTAAGGCATAAATATGTAAAATAAAATAGCGCCATTTCTATTTATGTCCGATGGGAAATAAAATTTGTTTCTCAATAAAGTAGCCCACTAACGACATAAAACATATCCCATTATTATATTGTATCATGCCATTATACTACATTTTAAATTCGAAGATTTTACGATTATTATTTAGGTTGTTAAGAAATTTCTTACGCCAAGCAGACTGCAAATTATTCGGTAACTTAAAAAAAAAAAGCGTTCTTTTTTTTTTTGTGAAATCTGTTGTAGATTCTGAACTTTATTTTTAATTGCTTAATTTCGTGGGTTTTGTCACTGTACTATTTTAAATGCGTTTTTAAAGCGTGCAATCTTCAGCTCAAGAATAAAAATATTTGTCTACTTAGTATTTCAATAAATTACCCTGTTTTATATAGAACACTTGAATTTACATATAACTTGGCGAAAACGACTTACCCGCCCAGTTAGGAGTTGGTTCTTCCAGCTGAAGCGGGGATCAGCGACCGCTTTTTCGCCATCCTTGAACGTCCTTCTTCCGACTCCAGAGAACCCTTTCTTTACTCGCCAAAAACCACCGGCGATGCCAGATGCCGGGCGGCGACTGATCGTCTGCGGCTAGGCGGGAGGGATTGTCTGCTGTCGCAGCCCTGCGGAAGGGAAGGGGGGAAAAGGATAAAAAGAAAAAGGAGCGCGCACTCGCTCCAGTTTCTGTTCACTTAGGGCAAGTTGGCGTTCGTTGGCGACGGAGTATGCAGGATTTGCGCTTTTCTTAAATTTTCGTGAACTTTAGTCGCGAAAGGGTGAATTCCAGAATTATTTCAGAGATATCCGTGTTTCGAAAAATGTTGCCCCATTTACACAAGAAAAAAACTCTCACACTACTGTAAAATATACCAATAAATAAAAATATGTTAAAATACCACGGCGTCAACCGGCTTCTGGAGCAAAACGAGCTTTCTTCTTCGGGACAAGAAAAGGAGAGCAGTCACAACAGCAGAGGCAGAAACCGAATGTTGACTGAGACAAGAGCCACCCTTACGAATTGTGGTCCCTCCTGCAAACATTTATCCCGGGTCCTCCTCCAAATTTGATTTCTTCTCTTTGTAAATCTTTCTTTTTTCTCCTCCCTCAGAAAGAAGAGGAGGGGGGGTCTTTCTGATGCCCGGTCCCTCCTATTTCTGTTCGAGTCTGTGATGTCTGTCCCCCCTAATAGTCGTCCCTGATGTGGCTCGCACTCCCATTACAGATGTACCCGAGAACCTATTTTTTTCTCCAGCATTTCCACACAAAATAGTCAGTAAGTGCAACGGTAGCAAGAAAACTGCTATTAACCCCGCATTCTGAGGACACTGATTGTACAGGTGGGTACGGAGGATAGCTATCGTAAAATGTGTAACGTTTTACGATAGCTACGCACGTTTTTTCCGTGCAAATGCAGTGCTTTGGTGAAAAGAGTGATTTTTATAGGTCTGGCATCCTTTGAAACTGCATATGATTACTGTACAGTACGTGTAGGTGTACTGTCTTGATTCAATGATCTATCGTCTCTTAAGGGATTGCTAAAACGTCAGTCAAAATCCCTTACTTTCATTTGTACGAGAGAAAGTACACTAAATGTACAACATAGTGTGCAGAATATACACTTGATTATGACTTTATTAAATGTAGATTATGACTTACAGTGCCTAATATATCAAATAAACTTCATCGTATATTGAATCAATATCACGTTGGAACCACGGTAGGTCTTGGAATGTATGACCCGCTGATACGGAGCACTACTGTATATAAGGATCAAAAAGTTCGGAGACTGTGCTGATATCTCCAACCCTGATTGTAGGAGACGGGAACTATTTTACTGTGGCGTAGAAGCACATGTGACGCGAGTTAGCAGGTCCGCAGTGAAGGGTTTCTCATTGTTTGGAAAAACTCTGCACTGCGGACCTGCTTCTTCCTTTTCACATCTTGCGTCACATGTGCATCTATGCCACGGTAAAATAGTTCCCCTCTCTTCCAATCAGGGTTGGAGATATCAGCACAGTCTCCGAACTTTTTGATCCTACCTTGTATTTTAAATGCGTATACATATATCAATACATTTACAAATATATTAAATGGCAAACGTTGGTAACAGCATGTTCTCTTAGGAGATGATCTAAAAACGTATATAAACGATCAAAATTTTGGAGAGGGGGGGGGGGACAAGCTCCCCCTGGCTACGTCCCTGGGTGTATGAATGAATTTTAAACAAGAACAGAATTTCTTCCCCAATCACTGAATCTCGGCACTATAAATATATTGTTACCAATACATAAAATGTTTCACGGCATATTGCCTACCTCCAAAGTAAAACAACCTACAGGTGGCCATTGTTATTATGTGAAAATAGGTTTGTGCGCCACACAGACCTTGGCGGCTTTTTATTCAAGATTTGACGAAATATCGTCAATTTCGTGACTTTTAGCGAACTTTCGAATCTGCTGGAACTTTCCAGAAACATCCACTTGTTTCGATGATACCGTCATCTTTCTAGAAATCTCTATGGAGAGTATATAAGGAAGTAAGTCATCGTTTCTTTCGATAGAGTTGGCCTGATATGAGTCAAAATAAATTGTGAAATACGTCAGTGTCTTAAGAGCAGAATTTGCTGTTTTGTGAATCAGTGGAGCATTTCATTGCTGTTTTATTGTATCTGACAGTTGTTTGGTGATCTTGTAAGATAGTTATCGAGCTATTCGCAATATATTCTTCCTGTTTGCGCTTATCGATGCTTTTAAATAAAAAGTTTAGTTATCCAGAGATTCGGACTCATTACTTATCCTGAGAGTACAACAAAGATTTGAGATAGGGTACTTCGCAGGCAGTCTTTCAGGACTTTTTTGCAGGGGGGGGGGGGGGGGGGTCGAGCAAGTTTTCTATTTTCCCTATATAAATATATCTAAATGCTGACACATAAATAGAAACTATGTTAATATAAAATGTCTCCAGGGTGCCTCCCTCCCCCTTTATAATGTCTACCCCCTATATATGCCTCCCCCCCTGTCGTAATAGTACCATACACTAAGGGTTTCTAATGTATCATGGATCAATATGATATTCTCGAAATAATAATGTATTAAAGTAACGAAACGGCAAAATTCTAAGAGTATAATACTTGGTGCCTGTGCCCCAAAGGAAAAAGTTTAGTTTCGCTTCTGATCTTGGGTTTTAAGAGGTTTTGTTTGGAGTTAGCTTCACTGGCCTGTAGTTAACAAGACCGCCGACGGCAGAGGGCACAAGGATGCATTGCATAGGGGCCGGAACGTATAAACAGTTTATGAAAAAATGAGAATAACGTGAAATTTGGGGCTGAGGTAGAAGGGGTCCCGCGCACAAGTTACATAGGTGACCAAAGATTCTGTCAACAACACTGGAAGTTGGTCTCAATCTCGGACCCATTTTCTTTGGGGTGAGAATCTCCTGTAGCTCCATCTTATTTTATTTCGCTTTTTCAAATGACTACCTTATTTCGAACCGAAAATAAAGTTTTACCCAACTCCCTTTGAAAATTGTTCTTTTCTCTCTACAAAACCTGATTCATTCACTAATCAACCAACAGATGGCAGCACTAGAAATATAAATCAACTTCCCCCTAGATGGCAGCACTACGAGAGTGTACCCGTGCATCACATTTTAAGTCTTTATCTCGTATTTCACCTTTCGAATGTTCTTGTGTTGCTGTTGTTGAGACACAAACCGTCCGACCTACCATAAAGGTCCCCCTCCCTCTACAAAATATTTTTAAAAAAAACTCGATTTATCTTTATTCTTACGATTGATGTGTGTATCAAATTTCAAGTCTATATCTCATTTGAAATAAAGTGTTTCTCATTTATTCCGCAAATCGAACATTTTCGTGTTTCCGGCACTCTTAAAGAAGTAAATACTGGAAAACGGAAATTGTACATTTTCTTTCTTTCTAGGTGCGGTAGTCCAGTGGTTAGCGCGCGGGAATTGCACTCGGTAGGCCCGGGTTCGATTCTCGCCACTGCCAAAACTGCCGCCATGTTCACGCAGAGTACGATCACGTTAAACATATGGATAAGTAAGTCCTTCCGAGAGGTTGGTGGTAAGGAAAGGAGGGTACGGTCCCTGTGGATACCTCCCCCACTGGATTCCGGTCTAAATTGGGTGACACTTCCCAGCCGTCCAAAAAACAGTTACCTTACACCTTTCTGGTAGGTCGGACGGTCTGGATCTCAACAACTTTCTTTCATTCGAACAATATACCCTCACACACAATTTCTTATCTATATCTGATCGTGAAGTATATTGTTCTATCATTTCACCTTTCGAAAGTTTTTGTGTGAAGTACCCCCCCCCCCCCCCCCCTTTTACTAAACATTTTTGAAAAACTCGAATTTAAGAAGATGTTTATCTTTTATTCGGCAAATCGAACATTTTGGTGAATGGTAAACCCTAATGTAGCAAATATTAAAAAACAAAAATTGCTCACTTCTTTCTTTCGAAACTATCGACCCATACATCAAATTTGGAGTCTCTATCTTATCACGAAATGTGCTCTTCTATCGTTTCATGTTTCGAACGTTTTGATGTGGAGCACCCCCTGTACAGAGCATGTTTGAAAAATTCGTTTTTTCCCAGAGGGTTTTATTGAACGATTGACCCGTGTGCCAGATTGCAAGACTCTGTCTCACTTAAAAAATCGTTCTTCATTTATTCGGCAAATCGAACATTTTGACATGCAACACCTCTAAAGTATCAAATTATGAAAAACTAATATTGTACACTTCCTTCTTTTCGATCTATTTATGATTACATCAAATCTAAAGTTTCTATGTCATCGCGAAATATGTTTTTCTGTCATTTCACCTTTCGAACGTGTTGGTGTGGAACACTCACCTACTTAAAT
Organism: Amaurobius ferox; assembly: GCA_951213105.1. Taxonomy (NCBI): domain Eukaryota; kingdom Metazoa; phylum Arthropoda; class Arachnida; order Araneae; family Amaurobiidae; genus Amaurobius; species Amaurobius ferox. Next base: position 149,270,442 of record OX578136.1, read on the forward strand.
GAAATTTTTGAGAAACTCTATGCTTCCTTACTTATTTACATGATTGGTCCATTTACCAAATTTCATGCCTCCATCACATTTTAAAGGATGCGTCTCTCATTTGTTCGAAAAATCGAACATTTTGGTGTGCAGAACACCTATTGGCAATTATTGCAAAACTCAAATTGCACACTTTCTATCTTTCAAATTATCTACCTATACACCAATTTTGAAGTCTCTCTCATCGCGAAGTATATTTTTTTATCATTTCACCTTTCGAACGTTTTTGTGTAGAGCACCCACATCCTTGAATAAATTTTTTGAGAAAACTATATTCTTCTTGGCTTCTTTACCAAACGATTGGACTATCTACCAAATTTCAAGCTTCTATCACATTTTAAAGGAGGCGTTTCTCATTTATTCGGCAAATAGAATATTTTGGTGTTGTTGATTGTTGAAACCCAGACCGTCCGACCTACCAGGAAGGTGTAAGGTAACTGTTTGGACGGTCGGGAAGTGCCACCCAATTTAGACCGGAACCCAGTGGGGGAGGCATCCACAGGGACCGTACCCTCCTTCCCCTACCACCAACCTCTCGGAAGGACTTTCGGACCCACATGTTTAACGTGATCGTACTCCGCATGAACACGGCGGCAGTTTTGGCAGTGGCTGGAATCGAACCCGGGCCTACCGAGTGCAACTCCAGCGCGCTAGCCAATGGGCTACCGCTCCCGAATATTTTGGTGTGTAAACCCTAAAGCGGCAAATATTGGAAAACTCCAATTGCACACTTTCTTTCTTTCGAATTACCTACCCATACACTAAATTTAAAGTCTCTGTTCCATCGCAAAGCAAGCTTTTTTTAATCATTTTACCCATCGAATGTTTTTCTGTAAAGCACCCTTTGAATAAACATTTTTGAAAATCTCTATTCTGCTTGGCTTTTTATCAATCCACATACCAAATATCAAGCCTCTATCACATTTTAAAGAGAGTGTTTCTGATTTATTCTGAAAATCGAACATTTTCATGTGCGGAACCCCATAAAGTAGAAAATATTGGAAAATTTAAATAGCACACTTTCGTCCTTTTGAACTATCTATCCGCACACCAAGTTTGAAATCTTGATCTTATCACGAAGCATGGTTTTTTATTTCGAACGTCTTTCTGATGAGCACCCTTTCGACTGAACGTTTTTCAAACACTCTATTCTTTGTTTTTTATCAAATGATTAGCCTGCTTACCAAATTTCAAACCTCTATCAAATTTTAAAGGAGACGTTTCTCATTTGTTCGTTAAATTGAACATTTTAGTGTGAGTCACCTCCTAAAGTAACAAATATTGGAAATCTGAAATTGCAGTCTTTCTTCCTGTCGAACGATTTATACATACACCAATTTTTAAATCTCTATTTCATCGTAAAGCATGCTTTTCTATCATTTCACTTTTCGAACGTTTTGGCGTGGACCCCCAACCCCTAATAAACATTTTTAAATAATTCGATTTTTCTCGTGAGTTTTATTGAGCAATTGACCCATTTACCAAATTGCAAGTTTCTTATTTACTTAACAGAAGACGTTTCTTATTTATTTGTTTAGTCGAACATTTTGGTGTACAGCACTCCTAAAGTAGTAAAAATTGGAAATGTAAAATTGTACATTTTCTCACTTTTAATATACTACGTAACAGTGAAAATGAGACACCAAGAAGGAGTGGGCAGAAAGTGATGAAAATCGGCAAACAGAGAGAGACAGCAACGAACAATAAGTGATGTTTATTGCAACATGATACACATCTACACTGAGCGATAACACCGTCTGATCAGTAGGTTGTAGGAACACCGCGAGCGGCAATACAGGCAGCAACAAGTCTAGGTACAGAGTCAATAAGCGTGCGGATAGTGTCCTGAGGGATAGCTGCCCATTCCTAGTCAACCATTTGCCAGAGTTTGTCTTCTAAACGCGGGGGTGGCAGCACACGCAAGCGACGTCCAATTACGTCCGAGACGTGTTCGATTGGTAAGAGATCAGGGGAGACTGGTGGCCAGGAAAGCACCTGAGTATCTTTCAGGGCATGTTGGCTGATGTGTGCCGTGTGTGGTCGGGCGTTATCCTACTGGTAAGTGGCATTGGGCACCCCTGAAGGAAGGGTAGTGTCACCGGCCGCAGTACGTCATCCACGTATCGTTGGGCCGCCATAGTGCCCTCAATACGGACCAGAGGTGACCTGCTATCGTAGGCGATGGCACCTTAAACCATGATGCAGCGTTGTCGCGCGGTGTGCCACAGATGCGGACGGATTGGACTTGTCACCACTTCGGCGTCCCCGGCCACTCAGACAGCAGCTGTATACTCTATGGGTCAGTCGAGTGGTCTGGGTGTTCAACCACTTCGGCGCCAGACTCGTACACGGCGACTGTCATTGCTAAAACAGAAGCGTGACTCGTCTGAGAACACGACCCTGTGCCATTCCACCGTCCATGTGGCTTTATCCCGACACCATTGCAAACGCAGGCGTCTGTGCTATTGTGTCAATGGCAATCTTCTTAACGGGCGCCATGAGTACAGGTCGCCGGCGACCAATTGACTGATAATGGTCCTGGTCAATATGGGAGCATCAAAAGTGTCCTGCACATGCTGCAAAAAGACGACGGAAGTGGCCTGCGGGGACACCAATGCTTGCCGGTGGATGCGTCGGTCCACGCGTGCTGACTTTGCTCTGGCCGTACCGGCACCCCTCAAACATTCCCACATTCCAACCATCTTCGCCACAGTCGGTGCACCGTGGACGCGTGTAGGTGGCTGTCCGCTGAGAGTTGAAGTATGGACCAACCTGCCCTTCTGAGTACAATTACCATACCCCTCGTGAAATCGTCTGTCTGCTGGAACTGCCTCGGTTGGCGGCGGCCTGGCCTTCTCTGCTACTGCACGTTTCCTCTGAGGCAAAAAAATTGCAAAATAATTTCCCTGGCAGACAGAGCGGCGCGACTATTGCCGATTTTACACGTTCCTTCCCTTATATCTCACTCAACGTGCGCGGGACAGCTGCGCATTTCGCATCATTTACATAACTTGGTGCGCTGCGTTTACCCTTCAGTTTGCATATTTTTCTGCCCACTCCTTCTTGGTGTCTCATTTTCACTGTCACGTAGTGTATATCTACCCTTACACCAAATTTATAGCTTCTATCTCATCACAAAGTATACTTATCTACTATTTCGCATTTCGAACGTTTTGGTGTGAGGCACCCTCTATATGAATATTTATGAAAAATTCAATCTTTCTCGTAGGTTTTATCAACTTATTAATCCGTATATCAAATAATATTTCTCTACCCCACGTAAAAGAAGGGGCGTTTCCCACTTATTCGGTAAACCGAACATTTTAGTGTGCGGCATCCCTAAAGTAGCAAATATCAGAAAACTGAAATTGTGTTCTTTTTTTGTTTCGAACTAGCTACCCTTAAACCAAATTTGAAATCTCTATCTCATCTTCAAGCATATTTTTCTGTCATTTCGCATTTCGAATGTTTTGTTGTAGAACAACACCTCACTCTAGTGAACATTTATGAAAAATTTGATTTTCCCTGCGGGTTTTATTAAATAGTATCGAGGGATTTACGACACATCACCTTCAAACGACATTGCAATATAGAAATAAAGTTCAATTATCCGAAAAATGACCTTGAAATTGAATTAGAGGTCAAAACATTTCATTTTTTCCTAATAAAATGACCTCTAAATTACATTAAGAATGATTGTAAAGGATACCCTTTCAGTGTTTTGAACATTAGCGTGATTAACTACTATATTACCTTCATCTTAGGACCTTCAAATGACATTGAAGCACTTAGATCAGGTTCAACAGCCCGAAAAATAACCTTGAACTTGAGTCAGAGGTCAAAGCTTTTTTTTTCTCTTATAATTTACCCTTTAGATGACATTGAAAATGATGATGTAAAATATTCTCACAGAATTTTGCATAAAATAATTGTAAACTGTTATATCGTATAAAAATATCACCTTCAAATGACTTTGGATTATAGTTTTGGAAATTAAAGATTTTAGTCACCTTCAGGACCAATTACCCATATGTCTTCAAATTTTTACTTTCCTTATATGCATATAATGTATAAGGAAAGTAAGGTGACGTATTCGAATTCAAGTTTTCGACGGGAGAGCGCGTTTCAAGCATCCCTGAGCACGAATCAGACGATTTTGAGGTGAGTCTGTGCGTATATGTGTGTGTGTGTGTGTGTGTGTGTGTGTGTCAGTGGAGACGATAACTGACGAACGAATAGACCGATTCGAACGAAATTTGATGCAAAAATTACAATCCATGAATATTAGAACCCTATTGTTTTTATACGCAATCGAATGTTCAGACCCTCCCCCCCCCCCCAATTTTGATGAAATTTTGAAAAAATCATCAAAAAATTAAAATCTTTAATAAAGTTACGTAAGTGATCATTTCTTATGTAATTTTTCATTAAAAATCTATTAAAATAAATTTCAGAGCGCTAGCACGAACGGGTCTCGAGATCTTGTACATTTTTCAAAATAATTATCAAAAAATCGTATAAAATTAAAAAACAATATTACCTATTGTTAAACATGTTCACTTTTCATAAGTAATATCATGCGATAAATTGGGTAACATCATTTTCGTGGATCTAGTTCGTTGCATTCATGAGAAAAAATGCTTTAAGTAATACTTTTATATTTGGACGCCAATAGTCAGTTACATGCTACAAGAGTAACTTATTTCTCCGTCCATAACGCTTGGCGAGATTTTGGTGGAATGTCTCCAACTTGGCGACTTTTTTAAATGTTGCCAAATTAACGAAAATGACGCTAAATAAATGAAAATTATGACTATATGATGAAGTGATGAAGTAATTTTTAAAGTATTTTAATATATGGACTATATCACTCATTGAGGATGCTATTAATGTTGATGATTGTTTAGAGTTGCGCGAAGTATAAGTTAATTGAGTATTTTGAAATAGTTTTACATGTCGTCATCCTGAAAATCTTCCAATGTACAATTTAACGACAAAAACACAGCGCTGTGGATCTTATACATTCATTTTTTATTTTAAAAAAATCTGATGTAGGCAGCACATGACACTTTTTATATAATGCAGTGAATTTACTACTTTTACAGCAAAAAAAATAGGTTATTCTTATAGTAGATACTTATATTCTTTCCAAGATATTGAATTTTCGTCAATTAGTCGTCATTTTCATTGATTTAGCATCATTTTCATCTATTTGGCGAGATTTTCGTTAATTTGGCAACATTTAAAAAAGTTGCTAAATTGGCGACATTCCGCCAAATTCGTCGCCAAAATCTCACCAAGCGTTATGGACTGAGAAATAAGTTATTCTTATAGCAGATAAATGACTATTGGCATTCAAATACAAAAGTATTATTCAAAATATCTTTTTTCATAAATGGAACAAGCTAGATCCACGAGAATGGTGTCACCCAATTTATCGCATGATATTACATATGAAAAGTGAACATGTTTCTCAACAGTTAATATATTTTTTTTAATTTATGGGATTTTTTGATAAATTTATTTGAAAAATGTGCAATATCTCGAGAACGGTTCATGCTAGTGTTTTAAAGTTTATGTCAATCATTTTCTAAGCAATCGTAAAATTACATACGAAATGTCTATTTGCGTAGCCTTATTAAAGGTTTTGATTTTTTGATGATTTTTTCAAAATTTCACTCGAAAATTTAGGGGAGTACTGAACATTTGATTGCTTTTAAAAACAGTAGGCTTCCAGTATTCACGGATTGTGATTTCTGTACCAAATTTCATTCGAATCGCTTAATTCGTTCGTGAGATATCGTCTCCACAGACTCACTGACACACATATACACATACTTTCACACACAGCCAGCACCTCAAAAATGTTTGATTCGTGATCAGGGATGCTTGAAACGTGCTCTCCCGTCGAAAACTCGAATTCGAATTTTGGACCCCGTCACAATACTTTCCTTATACATTATGTATATAAGGAAAGTAACTAGTAAATCCATTGCATTATATATGTATGTATGTAAATGCGATGTATGTAAATGAATTCACTTTCTCTAAAGAATAAATCTTCATTTCATTAATTGACTTAAATTTTTTTTTTAATTGTTGTCCCACCTCCACCCGATCTATATAATGCACCGCTACAATTTAATTTAGCATGGCTTAGTTATTTAAATTTGATAATGACCATATGCTAAACTCTTGATTCCATCATTTAAAATATATCGTTTATCATCATAGGGTGATAACCCCATTTTAATTTGTTTCACAGTATATATCTTCTGATCTTTACATGCAATTTTAATTTGCTCAACACTATTACATCTATGACTTGTTAGACAGTTATAGTAATCTTGATGATGAAAGAATCTTTTCACGGCATTCTTATTAACACCTTTGGCAGTTTTCTTTTCCATGAAGGATGTTTTTAAACTATACATTTTTGATCTTAACCCTACAAACTCCAGGGCAAAAGTACTATTCAAGTCATCTTTCATTTTTCCAATCATTTTTACTTTCCTTATATGCATATAATGTATAAAGAAAGTATTGTGAAGGGGTCGAAAATTCGAATTTGAGTTTTCGACGGGAGAGCACGTTTTAAGCATCCCTGGTCACGAATCAAACGGTTTTGAGGTGATGTCTGTGTATGTGAAAGTGAGTGTGTGTGTGTTTGTGTGTCTGTGGAGACGATATCTCATGAAAGAATGGAGCGATTCGAATGAAATTTGAGAAAATCATCAAAAAATCAAAACCTTTAATAAAGTTACGCAAATAGACATTTCTGAAGTAATTTTTCCTTAGAAAACGATTGACATGAGCCTTAGAACGCTAGCATGAACTGTTCTCGAGATATTGCACATTTTTTAAATAAATTTATCAAAAAATTCCATAAACTAAAAAAAAATATATTAACTGTAGAGAAACGTGTTTACTTTTCATATGTTATATCATGCGCTAAATTTGGTGATCTCATTCTCTTAGATCTAGCTCGCTCCATTCATGTGAAAAGATACTTTGAGTAATACTTTTGTATTTGAACACTAATAGTCATTTATCTACTATAAGAATAACTTATTTCTCCGTCCATAACGCTTGGCGAGATTTTGGCGGAATGTCGCCAACTTGGCGACTTTTTTAAATGTTGCCAAATTAACGAAAATCTCGCCAAATGGATAAAAATGACGCTAAATCGATGAAAATGACGACTAACTGACGAAAATTCAATATCTTGGAAAGAATATAAGTATCTACTATAAGGAAAACTTATTTTTTTTACTGTAAAAGTAGAAAATTCATTGCATTATATAAGGAAAGTCATGTGTTGCCCACATCAGATTTTTTTTTATATATAGTCTTACTCCGAGATTTTCTCCGCATTGAGAGGAAAGTTGCAGGGAAGACTTCATATTTGCAGAGGAAGAGTGGAGTTTTGAAAAATAACACAATTGTTCGGAAGAATTAAACATTAAACATTCTTTTCAACTGGACTTTAAGATGCTATAAAGGTTAGGAATTTAATTCACAGATCACAGAAATTTTTACTGGCAGTTTACATTTTACGAAAATCCAAAAATTGAATTTTAGGGGTTGCTGATACTGACAAAAATATTCGAATTGTCCAGTGAAAAGAAAGTACAGGTTTATTGAGCTAGGAATTTGAAATTTGGTGCAAAGGTAGATCCTATAATAAGATCAACATGGATACATGCTGTTTTCGAATATTTATTATTTCAATGGGTGTCATTAAACTCCAGGTTTATTGAACTAGGGACTAAAATTTAGTGCAAATGTGGATCATATGATAAGATCAACTTGAATAATTGCTGTTTTCAAATATTTAATTATTCTAAGAGGGTATCAAAGGCAAAAATGTTCGAATTGTCGAATGAGTGTTAATCTTATTGAGGTAGAAACTTGAAATTGGGTACAAAGGTAGAATATATGATAAAATCAACATAACTAATAATTGTTTTCAAGTGTATATAATTATTTTAGGATGTTTCATGCAGAAAAATATTCGAATTGTCAAATGAACACAAAACTCCAGATGTATTGATCTAGGGACTTTAAATTTGGTACAAAGGTAGATCTTATTATTTAAGATCAACAAGTATAAATGTTGTTTTCGAATATTTATTATTTTAAGGGTTGTCATAAATAAAAATGTTCTAATGGCCGAGTGAACATGGAAACTCCAGGTATATTGAATTAGGAATTTTAAATTTAGTACAAAGGTGGATCATATGATAAGATAAATATTGTTTTCAAATATTTATTATTTTAAATGGTGTCATAGACAAAAAAAATTCGAATTGCCAAGTGAACATGAAACTTCAGGTTTATTGAGTTTGATTTAGTACAACAAAAGTATATATGATAAGATACACTTGAGTAAATGCTGGTTTTACACAATTAGTTAATACACAATTAGTTTAGAGAGTGTCATAGGCTAAAACGTTCGAATTGTTGAGTGAACATAAATCTGAGTTATTAAGGTAGAAACTTGAAATTGGGCACAAAGGTAGAACATGTGACAAAATCAAAATTTCTAACTAATGTTTTCAAGTATGTATAATTATTTTAGAATGTTTCATGGACAAAAATGTTCCAATTGTCAAGTGAGGTTTAAACTCCAGATATATTGAGCTATGGACTTTAATTTTGGTACAGAGGTAGATACCATTATAAGATCAACATGGATAATTGTTGTTTTTGAATAGAGGAGTCGTAGGCCGAAACTTTCGAAATGTCGCTTGTACATAAAACTTCAGTTGGCCGGGATCTACGTTTAGAAGACCGCGTGATCTGATGTTTGGAAAACCACGTGATGCTCCTTCATCACCTGATGAATATATGGAAGATCTGCAGGCACGGTTAGAGGAGGTTCATCGTTTCTCGTGACAGAAGCAATATTGCTACCGATAAAATGAAGACCTGGTACGATGTTAAAGCCAATAAAAGGCGATGCTAGGAAGGTGACAAAGTGTGGCTGTTTCAACGCTCGGCAGTAGTGTATATAAAGGGATTTTGGCTCATCCGGAGCTATACTTTAACATGGAGATATTTCCGGTGCTATATTTCCCCATGTTAAAACATAGGTGCACCGGATGGAGAGAGGGCGGAGCTTCATCTTGCCACGTGCTGTTTCTATGAATGGAGATTTTATCAGTCAGATAAGAGTAAGAAGAATGTTATTAATCAGTAGGTAGATATGAAGGGTTTTTTTTCTTCACAGTTTAAATCTAAACTTTGCTTGAAAATGTCATTTCGTTTTGCATATACATTTAATGTGTGTGTATGTATATATATATATATATATATATATATATATATATATATATATATATTTCAATCGTTCCAGTTTTTTATCTATAGGCATCTTCATCATGTTGCCATCTCTTTAATTAAATTGTATTCTTTCAGTATACGTGTAAAAAGCAATGTATCCTAATATAATTCAACATTATTCTACTTGATCATAGACAGCTTCTTACAATGTATGTAAATGAATTCACTTTCCCTAAAGAATAAATCTTCATTTCATTAATTAACTTAAATATTCTTTTAAATTGTAGTCCCACCTTCGCCCGATGTATACAATACACCGCTATAATTTAATTTAGCATTTGCTTAGTCATTTAAATTTGATAATGACCACATGCTAAACTCTTAATTCCATCATTTAAAATATATCGTTTATCATCATAGGGTGATAACCCCATTTTAATTTGTTTCACAGTATAAATCTCCTGATCTTTACTTGCAAGTTTAATTTGCTCAACTCTATTACATTTACGACTTGTTAGGCAGTTATAGTAAACTTGATGATGAATGAATCTTTTCACGACATTCTTATTAACACACTAGCAGCATACCCGTTCTTCGTACGGAGTATATAATATAAAGAAACTTGAAATTCATAATCATGCCCAAATTCTTATAGTATACTAAATGACATGTTTAATCAAAATATTCTGTTAAAATATTTAATATAATGCTCCTAAAAAGAAGTTTAAGAATCTCTGTTCTCGCTATATAAAATTATCTTCATGGACATATCTGAAGAATAAAACATCTTGGACCCCTTATGTAAGCAAATATAAAAAAAAATATGGAATTGAATCAATATATGCAAAATAAAAGCGTTAAAATTGTATGGGACCCGTACTAATTATATACGCGAATATTAGAAAATATAACCTGTATTAGTAGATTACATGTATAAATTGAAAATACCAATAAACCCGTAATCTTTAAATCTGAAGACAGTCATTTATTCCAATATATGTCAAAATTAAAGTGCTAAAATTATATGGGAAGATATACACGTACTACTTATAATGTCCGATTATTAGTAGAAGATTACCCGTTTTGCAATATGAGTCACAAATGTTTTTTGGTAAAATACAACAGACGACGTAATAAATTGAATATATAATTAATCCCCTTAATCTTCATACCAGAAGACTGTACTTGATTCCAATATATATGCCAATATACCTGTACTACTTATATTCTCGTAGGTTAGAAGATATACCCGTGCATTCCTAGAAGATTACTCGTACAACGTACAATATGCGTGTGTCAGCAATTTTTGCCGCAATAAAACAATGGCGTAATAACTTAAAAATATCAATAATCCCTGAATCAATAATTCCGGAAAATATCAATAATAATAATGTTTAAACCTGAAGAGTATAATTGATATTATCCAGTCCAAAATGAAATGGCAATGAAATTTATTTTATATACATATCTTCATTATTCAAATCGGAAAGGATTTAATAAAAATCGTCTGCCGCATAAACACATTGGATTTAAATCCGTTGCTAAGCGACATGATATCATTTGCTTCAAATAAATTGGTAGAAAAAATATCGTCTAAATAGTTATATTTCTATGGAACATTTGGCGACAGTTTCGTCAAATTAGCGACATTTTAAAAAATCGCCAAATTTATCGCCAAGTGGGACTGTAGAGCTGACAGTTCCACTTTGCGACAAATTGACGAAATATCATCACAATACTATCCCCTAACAAAAAACAATTAATATCATTTATGTAGCGCAATTTTATCAATTTCAAGATATTTTTATAGATTTGAAAACATTTTTATCAATTTGGTGACATTTTAAAAATTCGCTAAATGTATTACTAAGTAGGATGGATTACTAAGTAGTGATGTATTACTAAGTTGGTCTGACAGACAAATGCTAACCAAACATCATTTCAGTACTCTCTTCTAACAAAACAAAAAAAAATTTCATTGATATGTAGAAGACCCAAGCCACACGACCAACCCGAAGGTTTATGGCAGCTGTTTGTGTGTCGTTTATATCAATTTGGCGACATTTCCGTCAATTTGGCAAAGTTTAAGAAAAGTTGTCAAATTAGCGATATCCCTCCAAATTCGTAGCTTTGAATTTGCATATCTGAATGAAACATTCTTATCCCGTTTCAATATACTAAATGAAAACACTACAATTGTATTAGAAGATATACCCGCTCTACTCTTTTTCTGTTTCAACAATCGGCTATATGAATTTATTGGCTAAACACAATATATGAGTTTAGTAGCTAAATACGATATAAGCTTGAAAACTCTTTGCCAAAATAAATGAAATTGATGTACGCAGTCAGCAATTAATATAATTAAAAGAAAAATCAAACCGTCCATTCATAAGATATACTTTTATATCCATTTATCCATTTATTTATTATTTAAATCGAAAAAAAATAATAAAAACATTAACAAACACATTTAATTTAATTGCGATGCCGAGCAACATGATATATCCTCCTAAAATGTTAAAATTTATTAACCACTAACAGCACACCCGTTATTCGTACGGAGTGTATAATTTAAAGAAACTTAAAGTTCGCAATCATGTGCAAATTCTGTTAAAATATTAAATTTATTGCTCCTAAAGAGAAGTTTAAGAATATATGTTCTCACTATGCAAAATTATCTTCACGATCCGATCTGAAGAATAAAACATCCTGCCCCCTTTTGTAAGCAAATTTACAGAAGAAAAAATAGGAATTGAATGAATATATGCAACCCCGTACTAATTATATTGTCGCAGATCAGAAAATATGCCAATGTGTTAGTAGAAGATTACCCGTATTACAATATGCGTCTCAAAAATATTTGCTAAAATAAAAGAGATGACGTAATAAATTGAAAACATCAATAATATCCGTACTCTTTATACCAGAAGGTCGTAATTGATTCCAATATATGCCAATATATATCAAAACATATGTCAATATACCTGCACTACTTATATTCTCGTAGATTAAAAGATATACACGTGTATTTGTAGAAGATTCGTACAACATACAATATATGAGTTTAAACAATTTTTGTCATAATAAAATAATTGCATAATAACTTGAAAATATCAATAATCCTTGAATCAATAATCCCCGAAAATATAAATAATAATAATTTTTAAACCTGAAGACCGTAATTGATATTATCCAGTCAAAAATGCTATAAGAAAAATCAAATCGTTCTTTTCTAAAATATATTTTTATATCCATTTATTTATTATTCAAATCGAAAAAATAATTATTAAAATTAACAGACAGATTTAATTTAATTGCGTTTCTGAGTAACATGATATAAGATAGAATCTTATAACATGTTAAATATGCCATGTCTTATAACATAAACTGCGAAATTAAATAACGATTTTGATTTCTCTATACTTCTCATTGTTCCGTAAAAGCTTGTTTTAAATAAACCATGAACCATGGAGATAGATTTCCCCTTTAAATCATGTTTCAAACAATTCATGTTTTCAGAAAGTGACTAATTAACGCAAAAAATCTGCCATCAAACTCAGAGATTAAATTTTAATTCACTTTCAAACGATTTTCAAGCTTTTCGTTTGGATAAACCACGGAGTTAGGGAGTAGAACTCCTAGGAAAAAGTTCCGTTTTTCATTAATATCTCGACAACCCCAGGTCTTAGAAACTCGAAACTTGGACAAAATTTATGGGGGGATATTTCAAGGCTATTCACCAAATTTCATTAAATTCGGTTCCGCCGTTTTTCCGTGACGATGAGACAAACGAAAATTTCGTTTTTTACTAATATCTCGAGAACCACTGGTCGTAGAAACTCAAAACACGGATATAATTTTAAGTGAGGCTATTTCTGGGCTACCCACAAAATTTCATCAAATTCGGTTCAGCCGTTCTCCCGTGATGGTGTGACAAACAGACAGACAGACAGATTTTCATTTTTATTTATATAGATTTAGCAGTTTTTTTTTTCCATGAAGGATGCTTTTAAACTATACATTTTTGATCTTATTAACTTAACCCTACATACTCCAGGGCAGGAGTACCATTCAACTCATCTTTCATTTTTCTAATATTTTTTTTTATTTTTGTTGGAATAAAGTGAATGATCACATGGGTAATCTGAAAAGACGAAAAAATCCTGATGACTTTCAAAATCTTTATGAATATCTTCTGTTTCAACTTCATAACACAGAGAATCCGCGTCTGTGAAAAGTAATTCAGCTCGACTTCCATACACCTTTTTAATAAAATTTTAATGAAACTCATACCTGAGTGTTTTATTCAAATCTAGTACTGAAAAACCATCACAGATAGGTCGATTCAATTTTAAATTAGTCTTATGCATATTAACTTCAACTAAATGTTCATTAAATACTTTGAATACTTAGAGTGAAAGGCCGGTGATGCAAGATATTTTTTTAATCTTTCCTCAGAGTGTACTAGTTTAACATCCATTCTTTTTTTCAAGTTTTCCATGGTCTTACGAAACACTACGTTGTTCATAAGTTTAAACAGACCTTTTTCGAAAGAACTTTTTGCCAGTATTCTCTTCTCAGTGTTAAATTTCACATAGGGCTTCAACCAGGGCTCTTGCTTGAAAGTTAATACTCGATAAATTTTCACAAGTTTCATCCCCAGCTTCATATACTGCTTTAAATTTCTATAATGCAGAACATACTTAACCTTGTGATTCAAATTGGGTGTTAATTTAATCTGATCCTTGCTTATTTTTAAATTCATTTCTTTAGATAAATTCCGGCTATACTCCAAAATCAGAGACGGGATGCTATGAAACCTTACAGGCGCTAGAGGATAGTGATTATGTTAATCGTGCAAATCATAAGGATAGTCTATATCCGCCTCGATAATATACCCCATAGGTGATTCATCTTCTACTATAAGTGGATCAAAATTCAGGATTTTTTCAGAATCAAACCATCTAAAATCCGATACAGGGAGTGCTTGGCTTAGAGCCAGCCCATCCATAAAAACTATTAGCATTTAGATACATTATATACCTGCTACTAAGTGCAGAATCATAATGTTCCAAATACTTATTATTAGCCTGGCTTAGACGTTTATTAATAACACTAATACCACCTCTAATACCTTCTTCCAAAAATTGGTACATATCAGGATCTGTAATCAGTTTTAATGATACGCTGCTAGTCTTTAGGGCAGTACTCCAAGCAAGAGATGGTGAAGTTATACAGTGAGCAGCACCTATTCCATAATAATTCAGTGACAAATCACGGAAATTTTCAAAAATGTCCGATAGCAGAAGAATATCAATTTTTATGTACAAGTCATGATATTCTCCCACATTCTTTATCTTTAAAGATGACCAAATGACCAAACATGTTGGACATAGGCATAGGCCTCATCAGAGACCTCTTCCTGATTTAAATCTTCGAAGAAGGCCTTTTTAGAGGGTAGACTCGTTTCTTCAAACTTTTTATCACAACCTATATAAGAATAGGGGTAAATACCCTTCCTATTCAGCAAATTCATTTGATCATTTATAAAATGTTCTTTGATAATGCGAAACTGATCGGATTCCAAACTAGAGCTTAGTTTCTCAATAGAGGCAGTTAAAAATTGAAAGGAGTCTATATAAACTGTAGACTTCCAACACTGAATGTTATATAATTCTGCATATTACTGGAAATACACGCAATTCTTTTTTCTTTAAATTGACCGATTCCCTGCATAATTAAATGTCCATCATACCCTTTTAAATTGGATAAAACAACAGGTATGCCGTCTTATCTTGTAATTCAGATTGCAATTAGGATGTGCTACACCTCTGAACTTAGAAGTTAAGTGACAGTGGTCTCTTACACGTTCTCCTCCTAAAACCTTGTTAAAGATATGACAGATAGCAAAATTTTCACGATCTTCAGCAGCGAAACTCATTTTCGTATTTCCTTTCAATATTCTTTGAATCTCCCCTTCTTCATGAATAAAGGCTTTCAAAAAATGTGTAATCACATCTTCACCCCTATAGATAACAGGACCTTTAAAGGTTACCAATAATAATATATGCAAAACCACAAGGAACATGATAAGATGTTCTCATGTGAAATGGAAGGGGAATTCTCACACATATCCGTTTTTATTAAAAAAATTTAAAGTCCACATCTACCACAAATGGTACACGCATTTGCATATAAACACTTTTAATTTTCAAAATTTTATCATCATTACTAGGTAGTTCCACCCGCTGCAGGACATACTGTTTGCATAATTCAATATGACTCTTTAAACGAGTTTCAGATGAAAACCGCTGTAAACAGTGATTGAAAAATGTTGCTTCTCTTTAAGCTTTCTTATACTGTATAGAAGTTTATTCATACTTTTAATACAGAAGTAATGATAATGCTCATCATTACTGATAAGCAGTAAATTACAGTATTGATCCCGTCTATCAGATGGTATATAGAGCGGAAAAACCTTCTAATCTTCATACCCAAAGACATTCAAGCTTATACTGTTATTTCGTTCAAACAATTTAACTTGGTGTAAAGGGGTAGGAAACTCAATTCCGTTCATATTTAACATACATTCATGCTCGGTATATTTGCCGACACGGGATGCATTCTTATTAACTGGATAAATACCTGCTAAGATGGACCGCATAACGCATTTTTGGTCACTATTTTGTACATTAATAGTACCTTTCTTAGCTGCTAGTTCATCGGGTAGAGAGATATAACTAGAAACAGCTAGAGGTTCATATATCCCAAAATGAATCATTAACTCATCAATCCTCTAAGACCCAATCACTGCCACAACATTCATAGGTTTCGAATGATATTAATACTTTTCCAAAAGCAGAATCCATATTAGCATTCAAATCTTCTTCAGTAATATTCCTCATGCAGGAACTTCTGATATAGGCTGTACAATATACCTGCTCTTTTTCAGGTCGGAAGCGAGTAAAAGAACAACACAGATTTATGAACCATGCAAACTACGTTTCAAAGCAATCTCCTCTAACAACACCAGTGTTATACCAATTCTGTTAGAATTTAAAAAAGTAGGGATATCTTTTTCACCATCGTTGGCAATTTTATGAACGGTTACATTACTGTTTAAAGCTTGTTGACAGGGATTTATAGCCACTTTCCTCTTCTTATTTATATCAGAAACACCTGAAGTTTTTCTTTTACCACCTTGTGCAGGACAAGCACTAAAAGTTCTACTTTTCATATCCAACATAGACTTATAACCATAAGCTGCACTCTCATGACGTAGCATATCACTCATTCGAGTAAATGTAGCAGAACAGTGTGGACAAGGAACTTTACTTGAAGAGTCATGAATCTTCATGTGTCGTACTAAACTTCGCTTCTTTGTAAACCTTTTTATGCAGGTAAAACAAACCTGTGTAAGATAAAAATACAAGATTTCAGTATAAGCATGTTATAAATTTTTCTTTAGTATTATAATATTATTTCTCAAAAACATATATAGGGTAATCATAGATTCCTTATACCACCCCAATTAGAATCATTTAAAAAAAAGTAATGTTAAAACCACCAAGTTAAAGAATATTCATGGATATGAAAACACTAATAAGTTACATTAAATTCATAAAAGTTCTAATTAAATAAAAATAAGTAATTTATCACATATTATAAAAATAACAAGTTTAATAAAATCACGAAATAAAATCATATTAAAACAGTACTTACATGATCACTCATGTGTAAAGGCATAACATCGAGCATATCAACATCACTAATGTTAGAGGCAGTATCTCCAATATCACTACTTAAAACATCACGATTTAAGAATATGAGATAGCACCGTAAGCACAACCTACCACTATGAAGATTACATATAATTTAACACCCTTCCGAACGATATACAACCTTTCAAGGCTATCCTTTAATCTTCCTTACCTCCCTCCGAGAAACTGGTAATTACCATCATTGCATCCTCAATATACTGTTTATATACAATAAACATTTCCCTCAATATCTAGAAATTATAATAAAACCCGCATTTCCATCTCAAAGTCCAAAAAATACCTGTAATCCTACACGAAAGCATACTTTACAAGGGTTTTTAAAATGGGTATAAAAAATCATAAAATTTATCCAGGAACTAGTTAACACCCTTAATTTACTCAGAATTATCCTTTACATATACTCTATAACCATATCAATCCATTTACTCTACCGAAAAACATGCCTCCATTCGAATTCATACTAAAGACAACATTCATTCGTAACATCCCACCAACCGATTATAGCTCGATGGCTAGTGCGTTGGGCTGTCATTCAACAGTCCGGATATCTAATCCAAGTCATTCCAAGCGAAAATATATCCTTTAAAATTCAAAACTTAAAAGAAATCCCGATAGATGGCAACACTCTTCATTATCTACCTAAATCTTTCGATAGGGGCGACACCTCCGACACTTTACTTTAAGTACGTCACGAGTGATATAGATCGTCAGTACGCCACTAACCGCCGAGGGCTAAGATCGCAGCCCTCCTGTTATCCGTTCAAGGTCGCCTCATCATGTCATATATACAAAGTTCAACTCCCTCGCCCAGATTACCAAAGTTCAACTTACTCGGTCAGATTATCTATCTTGTTATCGGTCCACAATCAGTGTCTAATTATTTACCAATACGTCCTCCTCATTACGTCATCTCTTCAAACAACAACAGTTATAAAACAGGCGTTCACCAGCAAATTCACACAGCACATGCGGAATGGATGACTAATGAGGAGGAGGGAGAATGACTCATTGAGGCATTGCTTTGCCGCAGAACGCCTGTTTTATAACTACTGTTGCTGTTTGAACAGATGACGTAATGAGGAGGAAGTATTGGTAAATATTTAGACACTGATTGTGAACTGAGTTGAACTTTGGACGATGTCGCAATGGAGAGAAATATTTGAACATGGACTGTTGAATGGCAAGCCAACGCACTATCCATCAAGCTATAATCGGTTGTTGGGCTATTAGGAATGAATGTAGTTTTTAGTATGAATTTGAATGGAGGAATGTTTTTCAGTAGAGTAAATGGATTGATATGGTTACAGAGTATATGTAAAGGATAATTCTGAGTAATTTGAGGGTATTAACTAGTTCCTGAGTGAATTTTATGATTTTTTATACCCATTCCATTTTAAAAATCCCTGTAAAGTATGCTTTCGTGTAGGATTCCAGGTATTTTTTGGACTTTGAGATGGAAATGCGGGTTTTATTATGATTTCTAGGTGTTGAGGGAAATGTTTAATGTGTATAAGCAGTATATTGAGGATGCAATGATAGTAATTACCAGTTTCTCGAAGGAGGGTAAGGAAGATTAAAGGATAGCCTTGAAAGGTTGTATATCGCTCGGAAGGGTGTTAAATTATATGTTTTCATGTCTGCAAGGGGGAGTACGTTGTATTATAAGTAGCTTCCTAAGATGTTGTATTGCGTAATGATTGAGGGTTCTAAGACATTTTTCACTATAAAGGGATTTTTCTTTCATAGACTTAGTGTAAACATTTATCATTAGGAATTTGCTTAGAAGGTATTTTGAAGAGAATTTTATGTAAGTTACATTGGTTTTCAGTGTGTGTGTGTAGGGATTTTTTTATGAATGTTAAGGTGTGTTTTCCCTATGTTAGGGGGAAATGGTTATTGTGTGTAATTATGATAACTTGTACTCAGTTTAACGGTAACCGTGATATGACCTTGGCAGATGGCTATTACAAGAACTATTTTGTTTTCTTTAGAGGTGGCTGTATTTAAGGAGAATGGCCTTATCACAACCTTGTCGTAGGGATATTCTAAGAACTATTTTTTAGAGATGAGCGTGAGTGGCTTTCAAACTGTAATTTGGTCATTCTACGTGAATACTTCATAGTGGTAGATTATGCTTACGGTGCTATCTCATATTCTTAAATCATGATGTTTTCTTTAAGTAGTGATATTGAAGATGCTGCTCTAACATTAGTAATGTTAATGTGCTCGATGTAATGCTGTTTCACATGAGTAGTCATGTAAGTATTGGTTTTAATATGATTTTATTGTGTGATTTTATTTAACTTGTTATTTTTATAATATAGGATAACTTAATTATTTTTATTTAATTAGAACTTTTATGAATTTAATATAGCTTGATTAGTATTTTCATATCTATAAATATTCTTTAACTTGGTGATTTTATCATTATTTTTTTGAATGATTCTTATAGGGGTGGTTTAAGGAATCTATGATTACCGTATATATGTTTTTGAGAAATGTGTTATAATACTAAAGAAAATTTATTACATGCTTATACTAAAATCTTGTATTTTTATCTTGCACAGGTTTGTCTTACCTGCATGAAAAGTTTTACAAAGAAGCGAAGTTTAGTACGACACATGAAGATTCATCCGGCCACTCAACCAGCTGCTCATACTCTAAGGTGAGTTGGGTGGCCTGGGTCTTTCACATGAAGATTCATGACTCTTCAAGTAAAGTTCCTTGTCCACAATATACTGCTATATTTACTCTAATGAGTGATATGCTACATCATGACAATGCAGCTTATGGCTATAAGTCTATGTTGGATATGAAAAGTAGAACTTTTAGTGCTTGTCCTACACAAGGTGGTAAAAGAAAAACTTCAGGTGTTTCTGATATAAATAAGAAGAGGAAAATTCCCTGTCAACAAGCTTTAAACAGTAATGCAACCGTTCATAAAATTGCCGGAGATGGTGAAAAAGATATCCTTACCTTTTTAAATTCTAACAGAATTGGTATAACACAAGTGTTGTTAGAGGAGACTGCCTTGAAACGTAGTTTGTATGGTACATAAATCTGCGTTGTCGTTTTACTCACTTCCGATTTGAAAAAGAGCAGAAATATTGTACAACCTATTTCAGAAGTTCCTATATGAGGAATATTACTGAAGAAGATTTGAATCGCTAGTATGGATTCTGCTGTTGGAAAAGTATTAACATCATTCGAAACCTAGGAAGGTTGTGGCAGTGGTTGAGTCTTAGAGAGGATTGATGAGCTAATGATTGATGTTGGGATATATGAATCTTTAGCTGCTTCTAGCTATATCCCACTACCCAAAGAACTAGCAACTAAGAAAGCTGTTATTAATGTACAAAATAGTGATCAAAAATGCGTTATGTGGCACATCTTAGCAGGTATTTATCCAGTTAATTAGAATGCATCCCGTGTCGGCAACTACACCGAGCATGAAGTTAAATATGAACGGAATTGAGTTTCCTACTCCTTTACACCAAGTTAAATTGTTTGAGCGAAATAACAATATAAGCTTGAATGTCTTTGGGTATGAAGATTTTTCCGCTCTGTATATCATCTGATAGACTGGATCTATACTGTAATTTACTGCTTATCAGTAATGATGAGCATTATCATTACTGCTGTATTAAAAGTATGAATAAACTTCTATACAGTATAAGAAAGCATAAAGAGAAGCAACAGTTTTGCAATCACTGTTTATTGCGGTTTTCATCTGAAACTCGTTTAAAGAATCATATTGAATTATGCAAACAGTAAGGTTTGCAGCGAGTGGTATAACTTAACAATGATGATAAAATTTTGAAATTTAAAAGTGGTTATATGTAAATGCGTATAGCATTTGCGGTAGATACGAACTTTGAATCTTTTATAATAAGAACGGATATGTGTGAGAATTCCCCTTCCATTTCACATGAGAACACTTTATCTTATTATGTTCCTCGTGGTTTTGCATACATTATTATTGGTCCTTATGGGAAAACCTTTATAGGTCCTGTTATCTATAGGGGTGAAGATGTGATTACACAATGTTTGAAGGCCTTTATTCATGAAGAAAAGGCGATTCAAAGAATATTGAAAGAAAATATGAAAATGGGTTTCACTGCTGAAGATCGTGAAAACTTTGAAAATGCTGCTATCTGTCATATCTGTAACAAGGCTTTAGGAGGAGAACGTGTAAGAGACCACTGTCACTTAACTTCTAAGTTCAGAGATGTATCTCATCCTAACTGCAATCTGAATTACAAGATAAGGCGGCGCATACCTGTTGTGTTTCACAATTTAAAAGGATATGATGGACATTTAATTATGCAGGGAATCGATCAATTTAAAGAAAAGAGAATTGAGTGTATTTCCAGTGATATGCAGAATTATATAACATTTAGTGTTAGAAGCCTACAGTTTATAGACTCCTTCCAATTTTTAACTGCCTCTATTGAGAAACTAAGCTCTAGTTTGGAATCCGATCAGTTTCGTATCATCAAAGAACATTTTACAAATGATCAAGTTGTTGTTGTTGAAACCCAGACCGTCCGACCTACCAAAAAGGTGTAAGGTAACTGTATTGACGGTCGGGAAGTGCCACCCAATTTAGACCGGAATTCAGTGGGGGAGGCATCCACAGGGACCGTACCCTCCTTCCCCTACCACCAACCTCTCGGAAGGACTTTCGGACCCACATGTTTAACGTGATCGTGATCGTACTCCGCATGAACACGGCGGCAGTTTTGGCAGTGGCTGGAATCGAACCCGGGCCTACCGAGTGCAACTCCAGCGCGCTAACCAATGGGCTACCGCGTGTGAATTTGGTGAATAGAAAGGATGTTTACCCCTATTCTTATATAGATTGTGCTAAGAAGTTTGAAGAAATGAGTCTACCCTCTAAAGAGGCCTTCTTCGATGATTTAAACCAATAGGAGGTCTCTGATGAGACCTATGCCTATGCCCAACATGTTTGGTCATCTTTAAAGATAAAGAATGTGGGAGAATATCATGACTTGTACATAAAAACTGATATTCTTCTGCTAGCGGACATTTTTGAAAATGTCCGTGATTTGTCACTGAATTATTATGGAATAGATTCTGCTCACTGTATAACTTTACCATCTCTTGCTTGGAATACTGCCTTAAAGACTAGCAACGTATCATTAGAACTGATTACAGATCCTGATATGTACCAATTTTTGGAAGAAGGTATTAGAGATGGTATTAGTGTTAATAGTAAATATCTAAGCCAGGCTAATAATAAGTATTTTGAACATTATGATTCTGCAAAACCTAGCAAGTATATAATGTATCTGGATGCTAGTAATTTATATGGATGGGCTGGCTCTAAGCCAAGCACTCCCTGTATTGGATTTAAGATGGTTTGATTCTAAGAAATCCTGAATTTTGATCCACTTGTAGTAGAAGATGACTTACCTGTGGGGTATATTCGAGGCGGATATGAACTATCCTCATGATCTGCACGATGAACATAATGACTGTCCTCTAGCTCCTGAAAGGGTTCATATCATCCCTTCTCTGATTTCGGAGTACAGCCGGAATTTATCTAAAGAAATGAATTTAAAAATATACAAGGATCAGATCAAATTAACACCCAATTTGAATCACAAGGTTAAGTATGTTCTGCATTATAGAAATTTAAAACAATATATGAAGTTGGGGATGAAACTTGTGAAAATCCATCGAGTATTAACTTTCTAGCAAGAGCCCTGGTTGAAGCCTTATGTGCAATTTAATACTCAGAAGAGAATGCTGGCAAAAATTCTTTCGAAAAAGATCTGTTCAAACTCTTGAACAACGCAGTTTTTGGTAAGACCATGGAAAACTTGAGAAAATGAATGGATGAGTACAGATTGAGAAGAGATTGAAAAAATGTCTTGCATCACCGACCTTTTCACTCTTTTAAAGTATTTAATGAAGATTTAGTTGAAGTTAATATGTATAAGACCAATTTAAATTTGAATAGACCTATCTATGCTGGTTTTTCAGTACTAGATTTGAGTAAAACACTCATGTATGAGTTTCATTATAATTTTATTATAAAGGTGTATGAAAGTCGAGCTGAATTGCTTTTCACAGACACGGATTCCCTGTGTTATGAAGTTGAAACAGAAGATATTTAAAAATATTTTAAAAGACATCAAGGTTTTTTTCGACTTTTCGAATTATTCATGTGATCACCCACTGTATTCCAACAAAAATAAAAGAAATCTGATGTGGATAGTACATGACTTTCCTTATATAAAGCAATGGATTTACTAGTTTTACAATAAAAAAAGAATGTACTATAAGATCCACGGCGCTGTGTTTTTATCGTTTAATTTTACATTGAGCGATTTTCATGTAAAACTATTTAAAAATACTCAATTAACTTATACTTCGCGCAACTCTAAGCAATCATCAATATTGATAGTATCCTCAATATGCGATATGGTCCAGATATTAAGATATTAAAATACTTTAATAATTACTTCATCATCTAGTCGTCATTTTCATTGATTTAGCATGATTTTCGTTAATTTGGCAACATTTAAAAAAGTCGCCAAGTTGGCGACATTCCGCCAAAATCTTGCCAAGCGTTATGGACGGAGGAATAAGTTATTCTTGTAGCAGATAACTGACTATTGGCGTCCAAATTTAAAAGTATTACTTAAAACATCTTTTCTCATGAATGGAACGAACTAGATCCACGAAAATGATGTCACCCAATTTATCGCATGATAATACCAATGAAAAGTGAACATATTTCACAATAGGTAATATTTTCTTAGTTTTTCTTTTTTCTTAATAATTTTTTCGTTTCGAGTGCACGCATGTTTTCCCGCTCTCGCTTTCTTGCGCCTTGGGCGCGTGATCCTTCGTCTTATCTGTGTTTGTGTTGTAGATTATTGTGCCCCGTCTTGCCAGCTTTCTATGGGTACCATTGATTTCCTTCTACGACCTCTGTGTGGTGAGATACCAGTTTATATATTTTTAAAATGTTCTATCGTTATGCTTCGTATTCAACACGCCATTGTAATGGGGATTCTTCCAAAAGTTCCAGATTTGAAGCTTTTGTACATCTGTAAAACAAGTTAATTTCTATCAATTTCTATATTTAATTTATACATTTAGTATCTTTGAAGTGTGTATTATGTTAATTGAGTATTTTTTGACCACCTGGAACAGTTTTTAAATGTTTAAAATGCAAATTTGTAAACTTTGTTTTCATGTTGTATGTATCTGAGCATGCGAATCATCCCTTTTTATAAAATGAATGCTTCCCCTTCCTGTACAATGTCTTCTGATCTACGTTTTCCCCCTTTTTCATATAGTGGATTTTCCCAGTGTCTTTCCCTGTTCGATCTGTTGTCCTCTTCTTCCTTTTCGGCTTGTATTTTTTTTTTATTCGAAATTTCATTCCCTCCCTTGTTTCGTTCCTGGCCCTTTTTATTTTAGTTTTTTGTTAATTTCTCAATTTTTAAGATGTATACATGTGACTTTTTTGCATTTTTGAAATCCTTTCGTTCTGCTGATCATTTCAAGGGGTCATGTCCCTAGGTTATTTTGTGTTTTTAAATTTCAAAAATTTTTAAAATTCTCAACTTAAACTTTAAACGGCCTAGCTCAAAAACTAAGCGTCGTAGCCACTTTCTGTGTAACATTTTTGTGACCCAGACCATATGTACTACATTTTGATAACCCTTCCAATGGTATATTACATGCTCGCCTCTGCTCACCACCCCTGGTTTTGCATTTAAAATTTTTCATTTTATCTCAGAAACATCTAGTTTTCTATACATAATTCCTACTTGTAATCTGATATTGAATTACTACCACAATATGCTTTTGATATATTTTCATATTATAATACTTACTGTATATATATATAATAATTTTTTTTTTTTTTTTATTGATATCTCTATATAATAATGTCTACCCCTAATTCACTCTTTATGTCTGACACTGATTTCCCCCCCCCCCCTTCCTATCACTTCTTCTGCTGCCCCCCCTTGTACCACCACCACCCCCGCTTGTACTTCTGCCGGTGTATCTGAAGTTTCAGCTTCTGCAACTGTTTCATCTTCCACTACTTCAGCTAGTAATACAAACATTGTATCTTCTTCAATCTCTAGCAACTTTAATACATGTCTCCTTAACCAACCAATACTAAAACTTGTTGACATTAAGGACAGCAAATTTTCCGCCACCTTAAGACCTTCTTATTCTGAGGCCACCAATGCCAAGCCTACTGGTCCTAGACCTTCCTACGGTTTGGCCAGCTGTTCCCGGACTTCTCCCTCTGGTTCCCGAACTCAAGATTCCTATTTTGTGTCTTCAAAAAAAGCTAGTCCTGCAGCATCTAATTACAGTCCATCTTCTCAAAGATCTTCCACCACCGTTCCGACTTCTGCTTCATCTGACCTACCTCCTCCTTCTCAAAAAACATTTGCAATATCTTCTTCAACCGTTGTTACTCCCAACTCTTTCTCTCAGAAATCGTCTAACACTTCCTCGGCTCCTTCTTCTGTTTCTCCGCCTCCTGTTTATCCACCTCCTCTCCATCAGAGATCATCCACAATATCTTCTCCAACCCTTTCTGCTGATGGCTCAGAAGTGATTCGATCCGCCACTAATACTGTTGAAACAATTGAAACCATCGAGGATACTGACTATTGCAATCAGTACCTCTCTAAAGTCCTTCTAAGAGTCGAACAACTTCAAAATTATATCCACCGCAATGTGAGACTTACTCAAAACCATGCCTACTATCTAGACCGAAAATTCTCAGACCTGAGGGCGGCATCGGTTCTGTTTGAAAATCAGCACAAAAGTTCTACCTTACCTACTACTTCCTCCTCAGAAGCTACTCTGGCTGATATTAGAAGCTCTCTTACCGAAGACCTTGAATCAATGAAAAATGCAATAACTCAAAATTTACAAATCTTTGCTCAAAACTTGAATGACAACCTACCAAATTTGATTAATACTACTGTTAAAGAGCAACTGGCTGAAATCAACAACACTGTAAAAGATCAACTTACAGAAACTCTACCAAATCTTCTACCCAAATCTCCAACCTCATCCTCCTCTAGACCTAGCTATTCATCTGTTCTTCTCCAAGGTAAAGACCGGTTAAAAAATAATGCTCAACTTCGTGAAGATCTTCTATCCTTCCCTTGTCCAAAAGAGGTCAACATAAAGAATATTGCTGCCCTTCCTAACGGAACCTTAAAGTTCACCTGCAACAACAACCTTGGGGAAAACCTTCTTCCAACCCTTCAGAATTCTGCTCTAAGTGACAAATTTAATATCAAAAATGAACCACCTAGAAAACAGCCTCTAATCATCTTTAATGTACCACCCGTCTTCAAAGAGGAAGAGATCAAATCTCTCATCTGTGATAACTTTCCATCCATTAAAACTACCGATGTGAACTTCATCCGTAACTTCCGGAACCGGAGGGGGAACCTTAATTGGGTCCTCTTATTGGAGATTCAACACGCCAACAAACTACTTGATGTGAAAAAACTTTTTTACCACTTCACATACTTTTTGGTGAAGAAATATATATCATTGAAAATTTGCTACAAATGCCAGGACTATGGTCACACTGCTAACTATTGTACTTTTCCAGCAGGTAATTGCAGTCGCTGCACTGTCAGTGACCACACCCACCGTAATTGCAAGGCACTCTCACCAAAATGCGTAAACTGTTGTACTGCAATGGATATAAACCCTACCCTTAAATGGGATTGTAATCACAGCGCCCGTGATCATGCTGCTTGCAACTCTTATCTTCGGGCAATAAACCAAATTAAAAAACTACAGAAAGATCAAAAATAATAATCTTTTCTTTCTGCTATGGTATCTCACCACACCTATCGGTAAAAATGTTTTATACCCATTCTCATATTTTTATGCCATTGTATATATTATGTACTCTTATATTCTGTATTTTTCTGTTTATGTTTTAACCTTTAGCCCGCCCCACGCTGTGTCCTGGAACTGCACTACTTGCTATGGTTCTCAATATAGTCCAAATTAACGTCAACCATTCCTTAGCAGCGCACAATAACTTATTCCAATTTGCGCTGGAAAATAAAATAGATATTGCCTGTTTACAGGAACCTTATCTATCCCAAGACATCGTCCTCAAACCCCCCTTTGGCCTTTCTCAATTTAATTCAACCTCTAAAAAAGCTGCTATTGTCATTTTTAATTCAAATTTAACAGTTCATTTAAAATTGCAATCCCTCTCTTTTGTTTTAATTGAAATCATGCTCCCTAATAATACTTCCCTCAATTTGGCTTCCACTTACTCCCCCCCCCCATGATAATATAGATGAGCTACTCGCAGAATTTACGAACCTGCGTATCCAATCTTCAAATTTTATAATCCTTGGTGATTTTAATTCCAGGGCCCAGATGTGGGGCTATAACTTTACTGACCGACGGGGCCTCAACATGATCGATTTTTGTTTTGAAAATGACTTGACTGTTATCAACGATCCGAAGCAGGGTCCTACTTTTATTTCCCATTCAGGCAAAGGCTTTCCGGACTTGACTCTATCCTCTTTTGGCTTTTTCGACAAACTTCAGAACTGGGAAGTCCTCTCTAACGACTCCCTCAGTGACCACAAATACATCAAATTTTCAATTAATATAAACCCCCCCCCTCTAACGACTCTTTTTTCTTCAAGACTAATTACAGCATTGGCAGATTCCTTTACAATTTTAAATCCCTCATTAAATCTCTTACCTCTCAAATCGACTCCGCAATAGATATCCCCTCTCTGGACTCCTTTTTAAAATCATTTATTAAATCTACACAAGACTGTGCTTTTAAATTCATTAAAAAGAAAAAATCGTCTAAAAATTTTAATTTCCGTTGGTGGAGCCCAGAACTCTCCAAATTTCGTAACTTTGTCAATGCTCTCTACAAAAGAGTAAAATCCCTCGAGAAGTCTTCGGCATCCCCTGATTTAATTTCCAAAGCTTCAATTAAATACAAACTCAATAGAGCTAAGTACAAAGTTATGATTAATCGAGCCAAGTCCGCTGCCTGGAAAGATCACTGTTCAAACTGTTCCTCTAAATTTGGATCTCTATTTAAATACACATTCCAAAAGAACAAACACTTTAATGATATTAATCTACAGTTCTCCGACGATATAAACCTCAGCTACTCTGAAAAAATTGAACGCTTGATGGACCACTGCTTCAAAACTGATCCCGATTTTTCTTCCTTTCCCTCTTTTTCACTTCCTCCTGGCGGGTTGGGCTCGGTCTCGGATGTTGAGCTCCTTCTCGTCTTTAAATCTCTCCCCAATGGTAAAGCCCCAGGTGTTGACAATTTAGATTTCAGCATCTGGAAAAATATCTTCAAGTCCTTTCCTTCCCTAATCTCTAAAATCATCAACAAAATCTTTTATTTTGGCTACTTTCCCGATCCACTAAAAGTTTCAAAAGTTATCTTCTTAAATAAACCCGGAAAAGATCCAGCTTTTTGTACTTCATATCGCCCCATTTGTTTACTCCCTACTTTTGGTAAAATTATCGAGAAAATCTTCATTAATAAACTAAATTTCTGGTTAAATTCGGAGAGAGCTCTTCATCCCTTACAATTTGGGTTTCGGGAGCTTCACAGCTGTGAAGATGCTGCTTTCAAGCTTGTTAAACATATTGAATCTCTTCGATCAGTCCATCATGTCTCCCTTACCACGGTTGACATCTGCGGGGCCTTTGACAGTTTAAACTGGAATGTACTTCCCCTTACTCTAGAAAAAATTAACCTCCCTCCCCCCTTTCGTGCCTTTATTTTTTCTTACTTGTCCTCTCGAACAGTTAATTTTACAGTAAACAATTTATCCGTTTCAAAATTACTTTCTTGTGGTGCTCCACAGGGCTCGGTAATTTCCCCGATCCTGTGGAATATCTACTTCAACAGTGTTTTAAACCTTAACAACGATCTTTTCTACCTGCAGGCCTTTGCAGATGATCTAGCCGTGGTCGCCTCTGGCAGTGATATCATAAATACCACTCAAAACACAAATTTAATTCTTAATCTCATTTCGGACACACTTACTACTTTAAAGCTTTCAATCTCACACGAAAAATCAAAGTGCATCATCATCAACAGATTTAGATCCAAAAGAAAATACAATCGCTGCATCAAACTTCAAAACAAGACTCTAAAAATCTCCAAAAACCTTAACTATCTAGGCATTATCATCGATAACAACCTGAAATGGAGTGCCCACATCTTCCATTTAAAAGAGAAATGCTTCAAGTTGTCCTCAACATTTGGTAAAATTTCCGGGAACAATTGGGGGGTAAGCAAAAATCTCTTAAAGATTTGGTATTTAACTGTAATAGAGAAAATAATTGTCTACGGTTCGGGTGTTTGGGGGGGTCATCTTACTCGGGACCAAATTTCTAAATTAACCTCTTTACAAAGGACTTTTCTACTGAAAATTTCTACGGGCTTCCGGACAACTTTAAGTATTTCTCTATTTTCAATCACCGGTATCCCACCTGTACACTTAGTCATTAAAACCCTCTTTATTAAGTACAACTTTTGGAAACACAAACTAAATTTCTTTCCTGACCCCTCTATTCCACCCCCTGACCATTTCGACTCCTTTTGCTCTCTTTCTGGCACACCGCCCCACCTCAGGGTTATAAACTTTCCCCCCTGTAACCCTTCTTCGTTCTCTCAATACAATATTTTTACAGATGGCTCAAAAATTGATGATGATGTAGGATTCGCGATATGTATTTTTAAAAATGATCGACTGATCGAATCACTCTCTTTCAAACTCAAACCTGGAAACACAGTTTTTCAGGCTGAACTAGAGGCCATAAACCAGGCAATCCTATGGGCAGGCAAGAACAATATCAAAGTCAATATATTTTCTGATAGCCAATCTTCTATCTCGGCATTCAAATCTATTAAAAATAAAACAACTCTTCTATCCAAAATTAAAGGAAATGCCCATCCACATAAATCTCTCATCAATTTAACCTGGGTTAGAGGCCATTCTAACATCCACGGTAACGAAGTCGCAGACGAACTGGCCAAAAATGCTACAACCTCCGGTACCCCACTTTTTATCCCTTTTCCTTACTCCTTTTTAATTAATAATTGTAAATCTTTCCTACTTTCGAATTGGCAATCCCTCCTTAACGACTACATCTCCCCCCGTACTCATGACCCTGCCAGAATCTTAAGCTATTTACCTAAAGTAAATCCTAACTTCCAAATTCATAATAAATTTTTAATATACTTTTTAACTGGTCATGGTCCCTTTTTAGATTATTTACACTTTTTTAAACATAAACGCTCTTCAAATTGTCCCTGTAACGCTTATGGCGACGTCGACCATTACGTCTTCACCTGTCCCCTTACTTCAAAATTTCACTTGGTCCGCCCCCCTGATAACCTTCGTGCGACTTGGTTCTCTGGTGTTAGAACCAACAAAATCTTACTGAACAAATTGAAGAACTGTGTTTTACTGGCAAGAGAGATCTCCAACCAGGTTCTCTAACAAGCTTGAAATGCCTACTGCTTTTAACTTTCACTCGGTCACTGAAGTCCTTACTGTGTCACTGTTCCAGGTGCTCTCATCTTTGTATATAATTGTCCTTCATATTTATGTCAGTATTATCTGTTTGTCTGTTTTGTAATATCATATCAATATTATTCGTTTGCCTATTTTGGATATATACTTGTACATTCTATCACTTTTATGTTTTATGTACAATACCGTTCAAATTGTTCTAATATTTTAGCTATACGTTGCTACTTGTATATATCCATATAATTATTGCTTTATGTTCATATGTCATTTTTGATTCCATGTTATTTTCATTTTTGTATTTGGTTTCCTTTGTTTTGTCTCTTTTTTCGCTGTTGCTCGGATTTTCGGCAAAAAAAAAATTAAAAAAAAAAAAAAATCTTCTTTTCGACATATTAACTTAAAAAAAAAATTATCTAATTCCTCCACTCCTGACCTCCTTTATTTTTCACTGCTGTACGCCAACACCCAGGCAACAATCACTGGGATCTGCTTTTATGCACAGCTTTTATGCACACACTTGGCCATCCGTTAAGTTGCTCTTTGTCCTCGGATGAGTCGGGTGGTCTAGGCTTTTGACACTCAAGCAACACCCTTCCCGGCCGTCCAAACAGTTACCTTACACCTTCCTGGTAGGTCGGACGGTCTGGGTCTCAACAACAACAATAGGTAATATATTTTTTTAATTTTATATGATTTTTTGATAATTTTTTTTAAAAAATGTACAATATCTCGAGAACGGTTCTTGCTAGCGCTCTAAAATTTATTTTAATCGTTTTCTAATGAAAAATTACATAAGAAATGACTATTTGCGTAACTTTATTAGCGGTTTCAATTTTTTGATGATTTTTTCAAAATTTCACTCGAAAATTTAGAGGGGTTCTGAACATTTGATTGCATATAAATACAATAGACTTCCAGTATGCATGGATTGTAACTTTTGTACCAAATTTCGCTCTAATCGGTTCATTCGCTCGTCAGTTATCGTCTCCAAAGTCTCACTGACACACACACACACAGACATCATCTCAAATACGTCTGATTCGTATTCAGGGATGCATGAAACGTGCTCTCTCGTCGAAAACTCGAATTCGAATATTCGACCCCGTCACAATACTTTCCTTATTACATTATATGCATATAAGGAAAGTAAAAATGATTGGAAAAATGAAAGATGACTTGAATAGTACTTTTGCCCTGGAGTTTGTAGGGTTAAGATCAAAAATGTATAGTTTAAAAACATACTTCATGGGAAAAAAAATTGTTAAAGGTGTTAATAAGAATGCCGTGAAAAGATTCATTCATCATCAAAATTACTATAACTGCCTAACAAGACGTAGATGTAATAGAGTTGAGCAAATTAAATTTGCAAGTAAAGATCAGAAGATTTATACTGTGAAACAAATTAAAATGGGGTTATATTTACCCTATGATGAAAAACGATATATTACTTTCCTAATATACATAATGTATAAGGAAAGTATTGTGACGGGGTCGAAAATTCGAATTCGAGTTTTCGACGGGAGAGTATGTTTCAAGCGTCCGTGATCACGAATCAAACATTTTTGAAGTGATGTCTGTCTCTGTGTGTGTGTGTGTTTAGGTATGTGTGTGTGTGAAAGTATGTGTGTGTGTGTGTGAAAGTATGTGTGTGTGAAAGTATGTGTGTGCGTGTGTGTGTGTGAAAGTATGTGTGTGCGTGTGTGTGTGTGTCAGTGAGCCTTTGGAGACGATAACTGACGAACGAATGGACCGATTCGAACAAAATTTGGTACAAAAATCATAATCCATAAACACTGGAAGCCTATTGGACCTAAATTGGGTGACATCATTTTCGTGGATCTAGTTCGTTCCATTCATGCAAAAAGATACTTTAAGTAATACTTTTGTACTTGAACGCCAATAGCCATTTATCTACTGTAAGAATAACTTATTTCTTCGTCCATAACGCTTGGCGAGATTTTGGCTACGAATTTGGCGGAATGTCGCCAACTTGGCGACTTTTTTAAATGTTGCCAAATTAACGAAAATATCGCCAAATGGATAAGAATGACGCTAAATCAATGAAAATGACGACTAATTGTCGAAAATTCAATATCTGGGAAAGAATATTAGTATCTACTATAAGAAAAACTTTTTTTTTTTTACTGTAAAAGTAGTACATTTATCACTTTATATAAGGAAAGTCATGTGTTGCCCACATCAGATTTTTTTAAATGATGGAATCAGGAGTTTAGCATATGGTCATTATCAAATTTAAATGACTAAGCAAATGCTAAATTAAATTATAGCGGTGTATTGTATACATCGGGCGGAGGTGGGGCTACAATTTAAAAAAATATATATTTAAGTTAATTAATGAAATGAAGATGTATTCTTTAGAGAAAGTGAATTCATTTACATACACCGCATTCACATACATACATATATAATGCAATGAATTTACTAGTTACTTTCCTTATATACATAATGTATAAGGAAAGTATTGTGACGGGGTCGAATATTCGAATTCGAGTTTTTGACGGGAGAGCACGTTTCAAGCATCCCTGATCAGAAATCAAACATTTTTCAGGTAATGGCTGTGTGTGAAAGTATGTGTGTGTGTCAGTGAGTCTGTGGAGACGATATCTCACGAACGAATTAAGCGGTTCGAATGGAATTTGGTACAAAAATCACAATCTGTGAATACTGGAAGCCTACTGTTTTTAAAAGCAATCAAATGTTCAGTACCCCCCCCCCCCCTAAATTTTCGAGTGAAATTTTGAAAAAATCATCAAAAAATCAAAACCTTTAATAAAGCTACGCAAATAGACATTTCATATGTAATTTTTCCTTAGAAAACGATTGACATAAACTTTAATTGAGCAAATTAAAATTGCAAGTAAAGATCATAAGATTTATACTGTGAAACAAATTAAAATGGGGCCCTATCACCCTATGATGATCATCCTATGATGATAAACGATATATTTTAAATGATGGAATTAAGAGTGTAGCATATGGTCATTATCAAATTTAAATGACTAAGCCATGCTAAATTAAATTGTAGCTGTATATTTTATATATCGGGTGGAGGTGGGACTACAATTAAAAAAAAAATATTTAAATTAATTAATGAAATGTATATTTATTCTTTAGAGAAAGTGAATTCATTTACATACATTGCAAGAAGATGTCTATGATCAAGTAGAATCATGTTGAATTATATTAAGATACATTGCTTTTTACACGTATACTGAAAGAATCCAATTTAATTAAAGATATGGTAACATGATGAAGATGCCTATAGATAAAAAACTGGAACGATTGAAAAAGAAAAAAAAAAGAAATATATATATATATTAAATGTATATAGAAAACGAAATGAAATTTTCAAGCAAAGTTTAGATTTATACTGTGAAGAAAATAAAAACCCTTATATCTACCTACTGATTAATAACATTCTTCTTACTCTTATCTGACTGATCAAATATCCATTCATAGAAACATCACGTAGCAAGATGAAGCTCCGCCCTCTCTCCATCCTGTGCACCTATGTTTTAATATGGGGAAGTATAGCACCGGAAATATCTCCATGTTAAAGTATAGCACCGGAAATATCTCCATGTTAAAGTATAGCACCGGATGAGCCAGCAGAACCCTTTTATATACACTACTCTCGGCGATGACCACGATTTTTGCCGAAATTGCAGAACAACTGGGAAGGATCCTGAATCATAATGAAAACAAAACATTAACAGTGTCATATATCGAAATTCAGAAATCGTCTTCAACCAAGCCAAAAGTCTTCCATATTGACAGATTAACTTCTTATTATGAACCGCAGTAGGTTGATACTGCCCGAGATGTGCAGTCTGAAAGAGGAGGCCGCGTTACGAATATGCAAAAAAATTTCATTGTGCTCTTTTCAAATAATACATAGCGTAAAACGTAGCGCAAGTATTCAAGGAGAAAACACATTTACAGGCAGCCATTTCTATCGCGTAAATGTAGGGTTTCCATATTTATACTTTCGGGGCATACTCGCCGGATTTGACGATTTATCGCATACTTGGAGACTTTTTTTCGAATGCACTAGAAGTTTCTCGCAATAACGAATATTCTTGTAAATACGAGTTGGGAAATTTCTACGGAGAGTATCTAAAAGGAGTCATGGCTCAGTTGGAGAGTAGTTGACGTGATACGAACTAAAATGAATGATGAGATATGTCAGTGTTTTGAGAAAAGTATCTTCTACTTTGTGAATTAGCTGAGCATTTAATTGCTGTTTTATTGTATCTGACAGTTATTTCGTGATCTTGTGAGACAGTTATCGAGCTATTCGTTGTATATTGTTCCTGTTCACGCTGATTAGTGTTTTTAATTAAAAGCGTCAGTTATCCAGACACATTCTTATATCCTTAGATTTCTACACCCACGATTCCAGCCCGGCCACTCAAATAGCGGCGGTAAACCCTAGAGTCAGTTGAGTCGTCTGAGTGTTCGACCCACGATTTCAGAAGATACGCCGTAACAATATTATCAGAGTTTGCAAGAATTTTCGTTTAGAAAACGCGCTGTTGATTTTAATAGAAAGAGCTTATGTAGCTTATGTAGTGAATCGGAGGAGCTTAAACACAATGGGGTGTATCAAAAGAGCATATTTACAGCGTATTACGTCCACGCAGAGGGTGAAAGGCATATTTGGGACGTATAAAAGGAGTTCATATGGCTTATCAAAAGAGCTCATTTAGGGCGTATCGAAAAAACTTATTCAGGGTGTGTATCTAAAGAGCTTATTCAGGGTGTATCAAAAGAGCTTTTTTAGTGTGTACCAAAAGAGGGACTTTATATATGACTTTTTGTGATGGTTTTAAAAATCATGCATGCTGAAGGACAAAAATCGTGCTGTAGATTAATAAAAAATATTTCTTTCGTATTTTTACTTTTCCTGCAATACATGGTAATATCTAGGAAAAGTATTGAAATCGTGTCGAAAATAGCAACTCGAGTTTTCGACGGATCTACACATTTTGGGAACTCTAGAATACGAAAAAGCTATATTTAGCGTGACGCCTGTGTGTCTGTCCGTCTGTGCAGATTTTGTATCCACTCTAACTGAAGAACTAATTAACTGAATTTCATAAAATTTAGTAGGTAAGTTCCTTGTAGATGACCCTGGAGCTGATTAGATTTTGGTACGATTCGGAATAAAAGAACTTGTCTCTTTTTGCAAAATGACCCTCAAAAATTGCTTTACCCACTCTAGCTGAAAAACTAATAGACTAAATTCACAAAACTTGGTAAATAAATTACTTGCAGCTTAACCAAGTGTTGATTAGATTTTGGTACGATTCGGAATAAAAGAACTTGTCTCTTTTTGCAAAATGACCCTCAAAAATTGCTTTACCCACTCTAGCTGAAAAACTAATAGACTAAATTCACAAAACTTGGTAAATAAATTACTTGCAGCTTAACCAAGTGTTGATTAGATTTTGGTACGATTCGGAATAAAAGAACTTGTCTCTTTTTGCAAAATGACCCTCAAAAATTGCTTTACCCACTCTAGCTGAAAAACTAATAGACTAAATTCACAAAACTTGGTAAATAAATTACTTGCAGCTTAACCAAGTGTTGATTAGATTTTGGTACGATTCGGAATAAAAGAACTTGTCTCTTTTTGCAAAATGACCCTCAAAAATTGCTTTACCCACTCTAGCTGAAAAACTAATAGACTAAATTCACAAAACTTGGTAAATAAATTACTTGCAGCTTAAGCAAGTGTTGATTAGATTTTGGTACGATTCGGAATAAAAGAACTTGTCTCTTTTTGCAAAATGACCCTCAAAAATTGCTTTACCCACTCTAGCTGAAAAACTAATAGACTAAATTCACAAAACTTGGTAAATAAATTACTTGCAGCTTAACCAAGTGTTGATTAGATTTTGGTACGATTCGGAATAAAAGAACTTGTCTCTTTTTGCAAAATGACCCTCAAAAATTGCTTTACCCACTCTAGCTGAAAAACTAATAGACTAAATTCACAAAACTTGGTAAATAAATTACTTGCAGCTTAACCAAGTGTTGATTAGATTTTGGTGCGATTCGTAAAATAACTGCCTTATTTTGCGAAATGGCCCACAGAAAATCATTAAATCTAAAAATAAAAGAATGCTCAAATGTATCAATTAAATGCTTCTTTTATACTAATTTTTAACGATGAAAGGAATAAAATCAACCCCATTACATTAGGACTAGCCGTTCTCGAAATATTTTAGTTTTTTCGCATTTTCGCTAAACCACCTTTGAAAATAAGTCCAGTTACCAAATAGTTACCAAATGAAAATGAAAATTGAATTAAAAGTGCAAATTCAGCGTAATTAAAAATGATCATGGGTGTCATTTTGTGCAACTGAACTCAATTTAGTGAAAGAGAACTCAATTTAAATAAAGAGAAAGTGAATATGAGTCTGCAGGTAAAGTCATGTGCTGCCCACATCAGATTTTTAATTTTTAGTAGGAGGAGGTGAATTTTATCTCTGTAAAAATAAATAAATAAATAATATATATATATATATATATATATATATATATATATATATATATATATATAAATTAGTAAATCCAATGTTAGAATATAAGTAGTAACTGATAATACACTATTCCAAAATTTTCTACAAAATACAAAGAAATAAAAGAAATTAAAACATAAAGAGGAAATTATAAAGCGTAATGTAGGTTATAAAGACAAAGACAATCAACAAATTTCAAAGATGAGGAATGAAAATAGGAAAACAAAAAAATCAAGCAAAAAAGCTTGCACATGGAAGAGCTTTAGGCTTAAGATAAGTTCATTTCGAAAAAATTCTCGTCAAGTCCATATATCCCTATATATACAGTATATATTAGAATATGTAATGATAAAAACAAGAAAGTTCAATCATGCATAAAGCATTGAGTATAAAACACTTTCCAACTGGAAATGTAATTTTATTTAAGCGTCTCTAAATTGTAATACATTCAGCGCTGATATTTTTTTTTAAATATCACAGTAATTTATTATATTTGAAGACTTAAAACTTCAGAAAAGACAATCAAAAAATACAATGCCAGCAACCATGGAGGTAAAAGTAAGGAATTAAAACTTCACATTAAGAAAACACCAATATCGTGTAAGACAATAATTTAGGTGGCGCTGGGATAAGCTGCATTGCATGAATTTCTATGGCGAAAGAACTAAAATATTTTTTAAACTGTCAATTTTGTAAAAATAAATGATTAACGCAATGCAAGTTAGAATTGAAACAATAACGAATATTCCTACTCATTCAAAATTATTTTACCTTTAAATTTATTTTTATCTCTATAGATTCTGTACTCTATCTTACTACTTTGAAAAAATACTGGTTAGTTATACTCATACTTAGTTAACTCTTAATTTAAAACTAATCAAAAATACATGTACTAAATACTATGCCTTTCTGTTGTATCAGTTGGCAATAGCAGCCACTTTATTAGCACTAGCGACACCTATATATAATTCTCAAAACATTATGGCATTAGGCATTTCTTCCATAGAAGTTTTATCTCCTTTCTAACTCCATGCTAGTTACACTAAATGAACTTTATTCATATAACGCCACTGTAATATAAGTCGTCTGCCACTATATGTAAAATCAATGAATATTTCATCATTTAAAATAAAAAAATATTGTAATTGCGTTGGCTCAGAATTTAGATAAACAGATAATACGTAAAAAAAATCTGATGTGGGCAGCACTTTCCTTATATAATACAATGAATTTACTACTTTTACAGTAAAAAAAAAATAGAAAATAGAAAAAAAATAGAATTAAAAGCTTGCTGGGTTTGCGGGTGGCAAAATTATTTTTGATTGCAGCCCACAATTTGACAGCCCAGCAGAAGTGAAGAACTGGGTATGTAATATCTTAACATTTTAACAAAATAGCGCTCAGCTCATTTGCGTCAAATTAACATTGGCGACAAACTCACTAACTCTACACAGCCTGATTAGAATCCTCGAATTCGAGAAAAGTGTTTTTCACCCATTTCTACTTATAACGATATCGACTATCTTTCGTAATATATGGCCTACTTGGTTATGATTTTTGAAAATAATTTACTCATGGACATGATAAAAAAAATCTGATGTGGGCAACACATGACTTTCCTTTTATAATGCAATGAATTTACTACTTTTACAGTTAAAAAATATGTTATTCTTATAGTAGATACTTATATTCTTTCCAAGATATTGAATTTTCTTCAATTAGTCGTCATTTTCATTGATTTAGCGTCATTTTTATCCATTTGGCGAGATTTTTGTTAATTTGGCAAAATTAAAAAAAGTCGCCAAGTTGGCGACATTCCGCCAAATTCGTCGCCAAAATCTCGCCAAGCGTTATGGACGGAGAAATAAGTTATTCTTACAGATAAATGACTATTGGCGTTCAAATACAGAAAGTATTACTCAAAGTATATTTTTTCCTGAATGGAACGAGCTAGTTCCACGAGAATGATGTCACCAAATTTATCGCATGGTATTACATATGAAAAGTGAACATGTTTCACAATACGAAATATTTTTATTTTTATTTTATATGACTTTTTGATAATTTTTTTGAAAAATGTGCAATATCTCGAGAACGGTTCATGTTAGCGTTCTAAAATTTATTTCAATCGTTTTCTAATGAAAAATTACATAAGAAATGTCTATTTGCGTAACTTTATTAGCGGTTTTGATTTTTTAACGATTTTTTCAAAATTTCAC
Source organism: Amaurobius ferox (assembly GCA_951213105.1). Lineage (NCBI taxonomy): Eukaryota > Metazoa > Arthropoda > Arachnida > Araneae > Amaurobiidae > Amaurobius > Amaurobius ferox. The sequence continues at coordinate 149,309,900 of OX578136.1, forward strand.
TCGAAAATTTAGGGGGTTCTGAACATTCGATTACGTATAAAAACAATAGGCTTCCAGTGTTTACGGATTGTGATTTTTGTACCAAATTTCGTTCGAATCGGTCCATTCGTTAGTCAGTTATCGTCTCCACAGTCTCACTGACACACACATACTTTCGCGCGCACACACACACACACACAGACATCATTTCAAAAATGTTTGATTCGTGATCAGGGATGCTTGAACCGTGCTCTCCCGTCGAAAACTCGAATTCGAATTTTTGCCCCGTCACAATACTTTCCTTATACATTATGTATATAAGGAAAGTAAAAATTATTAAACTTTTGGAAAGATATTTATTATAAAATATATCTCTTTTTTCTTTCTGGAGAATATAGCAAGAGTCAAACTTTAATTGAATTTATTTTTTTCCCTATATTAAACAATTTTTATTTAAAAAACTACCTAACATATTTTACTGAAATTCTTTTATATATTTTATGAGATAATTTGAATATTTCCTAAAACTTTCGAAGCAATGTGTGAATTTTAAATCCGTTTAAAAAATTGGGTCCCATAGGGTTAAACGTATTTCATTTTTTCAACCCGGGTTCAATCCAAAACTAATTGGGTGATAGTATTCATTTATATTCCCATAGGTTCCACAGATCGTCTGAACAACATACTAAAATTTTATTTTGATAAAGTCATTTTTACGGCAGTTATCGTGCTAACGGACAGACAGACAGACAGACAGAATGAACAAAGTCATAAACACTTTTCAACTATGTTGTAAAGTGTTCCTAATCAATTCAAGCAATCGTGAATTATTAACATCACCATATAAGCAAAATCACGGCCATAATGCCGATAATAGAAAAAAAAAATATATATATGTATTTTTTTATTTCGACCCCCTTAACTTGTAGGTGCCCTAAGCACGTGCTTGGTGTGGTTATTGGGGGTAATCTAGCACTGACCTTCTCTTCCCAACACTTTGCCACTGCATGTCAAATTTCATAAACCAGCGCAATCTAGTTAATGTTCTAGAGGCTAACAAACACACATACAGACATTGCATTTTATCATTATAGACTAAGATATATTCATAACTTATTTATAACTTTTCCTAGAAAATCAGGGGTTTTCGCATTTTTTATATTATGTTGGCCTCCCCACCCCCATCACAACTTAACTAGGGCACTAGGGGCAGCTATCTTAAAATCGTCCGGCCCGAAAATCATACCCAGTTCAACCCTGGCAGGCACACCATGGTAGGAGTCTGACTTTGCTTAACACCACTCAATTAATTTAGACGGAAACCTATAGTGGGGGTTGCATACACAGGGACCGTACCCTCCTTCCCCTGTCGCCAACCTTTCGCATGGTATTTTAAATCTACTGAATTTATTAGCCTGTTCTTCGTCACGGCAGCGCCGGAAATCGAACTCGGGCCGTCCGAATGTGATCCCCGTGCGTTGACCGCTGGTCTATCCCTGCCTACTACCACTTATTACTTTCTTATATTACTGTATAAAGAACGTGCCACCTAATTTTCATATGCCTGCTTTCTTTAAGGATGTATTGAAAGTTTTATTGTCCCAAGCAGCAGTTTTATATTTATTGTGAAATCATGCCTCTATGTGTGGATATGATGAAAGATAGACATGAAGATGGATCGGGCTTAGCAATTGGAGCTGTGACCGCAACTTTCCAAGCCTGAAAAAAATAGTGAATGGAGGGTATGAAGATACCTTCATGGTGGAGGTACATTATACATCACATTAAAAGTACATATTAAAAAAATACATCACATTAAAAGAATACACTACATTGAAAGTACACATTAAAAGAATACATCACATTAAAAGAATACATTAAAAGAATTCACCACATTAAAAGTATACGTGATGAAACAAATGAAATTATATAAATGATGTTTAATCATGTTAGGAGATATGGAATCTAGGATGAATCTATGACCATGTTAGGAGATATGAGCAATATGTCCGAGGGGTGATACTTCGCAGAGTATTATGTGTCGGTGTATAAAAAGGAGTTGTTCAAGTACGAAATCCACTGTAGAAATAGTGGAGGAGTCAACACTATCATGATTTGGTTCGAACTGATTTCTAAGAGTGTATGCAAGCAGTTCAGTCTTTTCTGTATGGGTAGTAGCACTGGAATTTGTGTCGAAATGCATGTTTTCTTTTTGGCTTACGCAAACGAAAGGTCGTTCTCCAAATTGTGTTGTCTTTGGTCGAAAGTTGCTCAATATGTTCTCTACATGTGTTCTTGTGTACACCTTAATCAGTTTTCTGACTTGATTCTTGGAATTTTTAATTATCTATGAACGATAGGGTCGCAATCCACCTGCCATTCCTTACGGAAGCAGTTGCGGGTCCTAGTCAGCTCCCTTAGCGACTGGGGCGACAAGTGCGACCTTCCAATTCCGAGGGAAATAATTTAGAGAAAGCATCACATTGAAAATCAATGTGATGAAACAAATGAAATTAGCTGGAAGAGACTTGACCATATTAGAAGTGATGAGATCCTTACCAGACGATTTTTTCTTTTTCAACTTTTGAATATATGGCAGTATGTCAAAAGAGGTGATACTCCTAAGAGTATTTTGTGAAGGTGTAGAAAGGAAGTGTCCACTATAGAGATAGGGGGGAGGGATCCATAACATCGTGATTTGGTTCAAACTGTCTTCTAAGGCTCTCGGCAAGAAGTTCGGCCTTTTCTATATGAGTGGTGGCACTGGGAAATTTTCTTCCTACGCATACGTGAGGTTGCCCTCCAAATGGTGTTATCTTCAGTCGTTAGGGGCTCAATTTATTGATTCCATCGTGCTCTCGAGTAATCGTTGATGGGTTTGCGAACTTGATTTTTAAGAATTTTAAATTCCTCATGACAAGTGGGGTCTCTCGTTTCTTGCCATTCTTTCCTGAATCTATTGCGGGCCTCGATCAGTGTTGCCCTGATGTTGGCAGGCAACTTGTAATAATTTAGGGTATCGGTCTTGGATGAGGAGGCCGCCGTGACTGCTTCCTTTAGAATTTCTTCAAAAGTGCCTAACACGGCATCAACCTCATCCGGAGATCGAGAATTTAGACTTTGGGATCTTGGCTAGCCAAAATATTGGAGAACTTGTTCCAATTGGTATGTAATTTTACGGGTTTTTCTAGGTCGTAGTTAGTGAGTACCAAAGTGTAAAGAATAGGGAGATGATCAGAAGAAAGTTCATTTATTGTTTCCATATGACAGCCAAAGGGGATATTACAGGTAATAGCAAAGTCAATGATATTGTGGCCTCAGGACGGGTCTAAAGGTGCCACAATATCGAAATTATTAAAATCAGTATTTAATTTTGTTTCCGTAGGCATTAGCGCTAGCACAGCCCCATGCGGGGTATTCCAGCAGCTATCACATGGGTGGAAATTTTGATTAATAATAGAGCATGGGCACGAGTGTAAATAAGCAACCTGCGTGGTAGAATGCGCAGAAACGTAAGGGCAACAGGGCATTATTTTTACCATAACGTGTAATATTGAAGGGATGATGATGGCCAATAAAAATTGCAACTAAACCTATTAAACATCGAAATTTATCTTTATGATGAAAATAAGTTATTGAGAGTACTTGAATAACAACATATATTTAAAGATTCCATTTGCTAAAGTGCACTTTAAGTGATGTACACTACTACTCATTTTTACTGTGGTCCTAACTAGCATTCTACAGATGTATACATTTACTAGCAAATTCTGAAATGTATATGCGAGCGTGAAGGGAAAGATATGTGACGATTTTTCTTATTTTCCGGTCAATTAAAAATATCCATGAAACAAGATAAATTTAGTAAAATTAGAGGTTAAACGACCTTAAGTTTCTAAAATAATTGTTTTTAATACAGATATAATGAAAATTTCCGTTCTCAGAGATAATTCATAGAGTTTCGTCCAGAACAGAGCACCAGGCGCGAAGCGCCTTTAATCTCCAATCTCTAGGTGTGGTTCTTATCTTCATACTGTGACATTATTTCATTGGTCCATAGTTGGAGGTTCGAGGTTTTTGATTTACTGTTTTTATTATTTGTCCTAGCTCCTAGTGTGGCAGTTTGTTGCACATTAAGAGTTTAAGCAGTTTGGGGGGGTTGATGCAGATCTGAGGGTAACCTAGCATTTTAGCAGTTTAGGATTTTAAACATTTTGTAGAAAACCAAAGATCGCGAGTTTTCTTTAATATCAACTGATTAAGGTGGGACGTTCCTAGTACCGAATATCAAAGTTAAGTACCGAGCGGGGTCTCTTACGAGATTTAGCCTTGCGATGATCATAGTCATGCAGATTAAATAATAGTTCATTTGGGACAGATGGCAGATTTTTGTAGAATTTAAGCGCTAGCTTTTTGATTTGGGCTCTAACAGTTTTTATTTTGAAGTCTTTCCTAATTACCGAGTTTCTTAAGTATCTAGGGGCTTTCCTTATAATCCTTAGGGTTTTGTTTTGTCTTGTCTCTAATAAGTCTATGGTAGTTTTACAGGCATATCCCCATACGGGTGCTGCATACAGCATTCCCGGGCAGATGACCGATTTATAAATTAGGAGTTTATTTTGATAACTTAGATTTCCGTTTCCTATCATTGGGTATAAGGCTCATATGGTTATATACGCTTTTTTGATTATGTTCGTTACGTGCAGTTTCCAAGTTAGGTGGGAGTCTATCGTTACACCTAGGTATTTAGTAGATTTTTCCGCTTTTAGGGCATGGTTGTTTATGTACAGAGGAGGCGGAGGTTTACGTTTTCTTGAGAAATAAATCCAATGACATTTATTGGGATTTAATTTTATTCGCCATTTTTCCAGCCATGTTTGGAGTATGTCTAAGTGTTGTTGTAGCTGTCTGTGCATTACTGAGACGTAAGGGTGTTTTGCAAGTATCGCGCTGTCGTCTGCATAGAGTGCCAGCTCCGTGTCTGGGGTCCTGGGAATGTCATTTAGATATATGTTAAAGAGTGTCGGGCCCAGGATGGATCCTTGCGGTACACTACTTTTAATGAGCTTGGGTGTAGATAAGTTATTTTTTACTCTGACTTGAAAGTGTCTGTTATTTAGGTATGAAATTAAAAGTTTGACAAGTGCGTCAGGGACTTTTAGAGTGATCAATTTGTAAGCTAATCCACAGTGCCACACTTTATCAAAGGCTTTTTGGATGTCAAGAAAAATCGCAGCTGTGGGTGTCTTATTATTAAAACCAGAAGAAATGTACTCTACCACTCTCAGCAATTGATGAGTGGTGGAGTGTTTTGGCCGAAATCCAAACTGCTCCGGAATGATAATGTCATTCTCACTAAGGTGCGTGTTCAGTCTCTTAAGAATTATTTTCTCAGTAATTTTACTAAGTGTCGGCAACAAACTGATTGGTCTGTAGTTGGCTGGAATTGAGGCATCCTCACCAGGTTTATGGATCGCTATAATTATCGCTTCCTTCCATTCTTTGGGGAAATAATTTAGTTCTAGTATTTTATTTATTAAGATGGTCAAGTAAAATATTATATTTAAGGGTAGGTTTTTTACCGCGATATTCCTGATTTTGTCGTGCCCTGGGCTTTTAAGGTTTTTGATAATCTCTACTATTTCTTGCGGGGTGGCTGGGTTAATCTCAGCCATGACCGGGGAGTTCCTGAAATTGTTTAGAGTTTGCCTAACCATTCTTAGGGTGTCCTGACACATTAGATCGTGGTTTGGTTCAAATTGCTTTTCGTAATGCCTAGCAAGCGCCTCTGCCTTTTCTTCGTCTGAGTACGCAATATTAGCGCCATCTATTAGTGGCGGGAGTTTAATTTGAGGTTTTCTAAGTCTTTTAGCGAATTGCCAGAGCGATACGTCTTCCTGGCTAAGGGATTCGATTAATTCTTTATACTGTTGCTGCTTTTCTGCGACAATTTTTTCACTGACTTTACACGTGAGTCTATTAAGCTCCCTTTTAAGGGTAGGGTCTCTGTTAGCCTGCCATGTCTTACGCATTCTATTTCTCTGTTTAACTAACTGTTTGACATGGTGGGAAAGTGTTGGCATTTTTGATGACTCACGATGTGTTGTGGCAGATGCAATAGCTCTCCTGATTTCTGTTGTGAGTGTGTGCGTGGCAGAGTCAATATCCGCCGTGCTCATAATGTTGGGTACTGCTAAATGCGGCTCGAAAAGTGCTCTTTTGAATACGTTCCAGTTCACCCTCTCTTGTCCCAGAGAGGCTGGAAGGGGAGTGTTCAAATCGAATGTCACCAGTACCGGTAGATGATCCGAGTCGAATTCATCCAGGGTATCAATTGTGTGAGCGTATTCTATGTTTCTCGTTAGGACAAAGTCTATGAATGAGCCATTGGCACCTGAGAAGCAGGTTGGTCTCGACGGTGCAATGATGTCAGTGTTTGTTGTGTTTAGCAATCTATGTATCTGTGTACCGCGTGTGTTGGCTCTCCTGCTGCCCCACGCTCGGTGGTGTGCATTGAAGTCGCCCGCGAGTATTGTGTTTGGATATCGCGAGAAAAGCAGTTCCAGCTGCGCAGCTACATTTATACCACTCATGTTTTTGACATATATTGAAGTTAGGATAAATGGGTTTACATTATTTATTTTAATTTTTATACTAGTATTTTCTATACCTTGAAGATTTATGTTGTTTATTTCCTCGTGGGGAATATTACTTTCAATATATATTGCTGTTCCTCCATGGGGATTTCTAGCAGTTATATTTGAGCTAAGGGTATGATAGCTATTATAGTTTGCTATATTTAGTTTTTTGTTTTCTCTAACTTTAGTTTCCTGGATTAGCAGGGCATCTACATCATTTTCATTTACGTAGCTCCTAAGTTCATTTATTCTTGGAGATATGCCGTTCGCATTCCAAAATATTATTTTAAAACTTTCTTTTTGGGACCTATTCATGGCGGGTTTGTTTCTCACTGTTTTTATTAAATTCCGCGATTAATTTAAAAGCCTCAAAGACCATTTGCATTGGATCGCTCTTTTTTTTAATTAACTCAGCGAGCTGCATCAACAGATGTTTTATATCGTCTAGGTTGAACATACTGATAAATCCTCTGACGAGGTTGAGGATTTCATCCATCTTTTCATCATTGGATTTATCAGCAAGTTCAGTCTCAGCTTCCATTTCCTGAGTCTCAGCTACAATTTCCTCAGCCTCAACCGCGGTTTGATCTGTTTTGTGAGTATCCTTTTGGACCTCGGTAGTCTTTTGTTTTTTTTCAGCCGATTTGTCTAACTGCTGTGTTTGCGCGAGCTCTTCTCGGGCGCGTTTAGTTTTCTGCCATTCCTGCACCTTTTTTTCTAATCTTTGTTTTGCTTCTCTTGCCTCTTTGGCGGCTTTATCAATTGCTATCCTCTGATTTATGTCTTCATGAGCTATTCTCACTTCCTCCACAGTCATTTCTCTGGAGGTCGACGGTTTAGGGGCCTGCTCTTGCACCGATCTGGTAGGTGCTGAAGTTTGAGTTCTTTTAACCTGTGGCACAGAGTGCGAGGAGTCCTGATGGGGTGTCTGAGGGTTTAGACCGAGGGCCTTTTGCCTCCAAGGGGGTATCTGATTTTTGGGGGAGGGGGGGCATACCCCGGTGCCTTTCCTCTGTTCCAAGGGTTCTTCGGGCATTGCCTGAAGTTCACCGGGTGATCTCCATTGCAGTTAGCACACGTTGCCTTCTCTGTCCTTGGTCTTTGGCAGTCACGTGTGAAGTGTTCTTCAGCACACTTAAGGCACTTTGGTGGCATGCTGCAATTCTCAGAGGAATGATTGAATTGCTGGCACCGGTAGCAGATTTTGAAGCCCCGTGCTCTGAAGGCCTCTACCTTCACAGCCAAGTATCCTAATCTTATCAGTCGGTATACCCTCTGCCAGTCTTCCGTAGGCCTAATGCTGACTAAGAAGATCGGCAGGGACAATCTCGTTTTTGTGTTTCTCAGTTGAGAAACCCGGACTACATCTAATCCTTCGGATGTTAGAGTGATTTTTATTTCCTCAATGTTATAGTTTGTTGGTAGCCCCTTCAAAACTACCTTTTTCGGCCTTTCCGTCTTTAAGTTTAAACTGTGGAAGGGGATTTTCTCACTAGATAAATGGCGTTGTACAACCCTATAGGCGTCAGCGTCATTTGGAATCAATTTTAGCATGTCTCCTGTGAGCTTGCCAGATACTTTATTACCTGAGATTTCATTTAATTTTTTAAGGAGAGCCTGGTAATTGTCATTAAACTTGATGAAAAAACATTCCGCTTTTGGGTCTTTTTTCTCAACCACTACACTATTTTGCCTGTCACTATTTTGAACCGTTTTTGGTTTTGGTGCACTTTTGAACACTATAGGTTGCGCGACAATTTCAGCATAACTCTTAGTTTTAACATTATCATTTACATCTTTATCAATTTTTTCACTACAATCCATGTTATCCTTGTCATTAGATTTTAAGTTTAATTCTCCATTCTGGTTTTTAGTAGGAGCATCCATAGTAGATTGCCCCTCTATCCTCCTCTTTTTATTTGGATTTTCAACAGGTTTAAGTTTATCTTCATCTTTTATTTCTTTAATTAAGCCTAGTTCTATCATTTTACATTTAATTACATCACTAGAATTACTTCCTTCACAGTTATAAATCTCATTTAAATTACTAGCATAAAACCTATCCAAATTCTGGACCAACAAAAAAGAATTTACAGAAAAAAACGAACCCAGAATCTTGGAGACTTGGTCCTCGTCCCGTCCGAGTAGTCCATTCGTCAGTAGCTCCCTGATGTGTAGCGTCAGAGTGTAGATTGCCAGTGCACAAAAGTTCACAGCGTTTTTCACTTCTTCCTTCCAAGCGGGCATCAATCCATCCTTGGGCAGAGTATCACAATATTCAATCATGGCATCCCTGAGAGGCCGCAGTCCATCTTCGTCTAGCTCACCAGCAAGTCCGCGAGTAGCTTCCGTATCGAATGCATCCAAATCCATGTCGTCAGCGTAGAAACGATCAAAGCAATAGCACTACCACGTGGGAAAAACACACGTGGCACTCCAAAGTTGAAAAAGCACGAATCCAAAATGGCGAGAAATCCGTACACAACAAAGCTGTAATTGCTTAGCCCGACGTGTTCTATCGTAACTAGATATAACACGCCAAACTTAAGCAAAGAAAGTCACCACAATCAAAAAGCAGCAGCTTCACAAAATCACAACCTCGTAGCTCGGAGTCTGAGCTCCGAATGGCGCGAATTTCCGTTCTGCTAAGCGAACGAGTATTTTGTTTTGGAAACGTCACGAAACGTAAGGGCAAAATTGTCCGTGTGACGTCACGTTCCCATACTCTATAGCATTCTTCTCGTGCAAGGTGGGTGTTAAAAGGGGTGCCTAATCTGGGTTTGAAAACCAGACTTTAATCCCCTATCTAAAAAGAAAAGAAAAACGAAGAAAAGGATTTTTTACGAGAAGAGATTTACAAAAGTCAATAGGTTGCTCGGAGAATTTAGAATCTTCCGAGTCTTAAGAAAGAATTTCAAAAATATAGAATTTAATGAATTTACTAAAAATTAAAGTTTATGGAGTGGGAGAATCCAAAATAAGAGGAGAGAGGAATTTAGAACGTGTGGGCGCGCTCAATTTGGTGGCCTTGTCCCGAAGACAATTTTACGAACTTTGATAGGTTGAAAGTGGTCACATGATATATTCTCTTTTTAATCAAGTCAGAATTTAGTCAGCCTCTGCAAGTACAATATTTTCTCCCAAAAGTAGATTTAAAAAGTTTTATTTACTCTTATACAATAGTAAGAGTAATTTTTAGTAACATGCGAGCGTTAGATGATTGCAAGACGACTAACTGCGAATCTAACAGATGAATATCTACGTAATGCTGATGTTTTATATGGAGACTGAATATGGCAACATTGTGTTTGACAGGCATACGGGAGGGATTACAGACAACAAAAATGTATAGAGTGTAATATGTATAATTTTATTTTTTTATTATCACACTGCATTTCAAATATTATTCACCCATGTTTAACAAAAAACGAAACATGTCTTTTGAGAGGATAAAAAGGGAGTTTCCGCTTCATTTTTCCGTGTGGTTCAACGATTACAACGAGCTTGAAAAACTCTTACAATCATCTGAGGTACCTATCTGCAGTAAAAATATTTTTCACAATACTATGTATCCCTCAGATGTACAAAACTGCTTGAATGCTAAACCATTAACGGATATGGTATCCATCCATATTTCTAAAAACAGTTGATAAAAATTGCCAGTAGAATTGTTATACAAAAATTTTAAAATATAGTTATAAGTGTTTCAAATAATTGTATTATAAAACACAACACTTAATTAAAATTGGAGTAAAATAAATTGTGTATTTGAAATACTATGAGTTATCAAAGTATTTCTTAGCTTCAATTAAAAATATATTTCTGCAAGTCATTATTTCCTGACAATATGGCTATCTCTATCTCTTTTTGGCTAAAATTTCCTTCTTTCTCTGCTTAAATATCTTTTATGCTGTTGAATTTAAATTTCGGTGGGAATTTATTTTAGTTCTATAAATTTTAAATGTTTTTATAATTGGTTAAAAATATTGCAATGTGCTATTTACAGAAGGCAGGAATTTTGTCTTACTACTATTATGGTCCCTCTTTTCATATTCAAAATTCAACGCCGCCAGCATGATAGTAATTAAAAAAATGCACCCTATATCTAGACACAAAAGTAACCACACACCCATGTTTATAACTACATCATTGGAAACTTGGAAATCTACTTCTGCCAAATCATTCTTTCTATCCCACATATCCCCTTACCTTAAAATTGGCAAAAAGCAACGTAAATGTGTAATTTTAATTTCAATTGATCTTGTATTATTTTATACTAAAACTTGTTTTTCATTTCTATAAACACTTTGTTAATGAAAATTAAGCAATTTGCATAGAGTTTTCAGATATAAGTAATCTTTTTATGTTCCTCATTTAATTTATATTTAATTATGTGCTATGTAATAAAATCTTGATTATGCTTGATCCTTTACAAACAATAAAATTTATCGATTGTGCTGAAAATAACTGACCATAAGCACATACAAAAAGAGACAGTAAAAAGAAATAAGTTGTTTCTAATATAGTGAAATAGGGAGAGAGCTTAAATTTTGAATTTGTTCTTTAGATCAATTGATAATGATATGTCTGATGTATCTTTTCATAAATTTTCAATGAGAGTTGGCCTCACCCAGACTTGAACTAAACTAAGATTAATGACTTTGTACTCCAGGCATCTATTAAGGGGGTAATGATCAAGGTGGAATGAAATTCTCACAAAAATTGAGTTGTGATCCAGGAAGTGTGATTACTGTGTTTGGGTTATTTCTGTCAAGTTAAGAATTTTTACTAACATTTTCCACCGTAGTTGTAAAGTGTTTATGACTTTGTTCATGTCTGTCTGTCCTTCTGCATGATAACTGCCGTAAAAATGACTTTATCAAAATGAAATTTCAGTATGTTATTGAGATGGTCTATAGGACGTATGGAAATGTAAAATAATAATATCGCCCAATTAGTTTTGGATTTAGCTTGAGTTGAGAAAATGAAATACATTGAACCCTATGGGACATAATTTTTTAAACATTTTTTAAGTGGAGTTAAAATTCATAAATTGCTTTGAAAATTTTAGGAAATAATTAAATTATCACGTAAAATGTGTAAAAAAATTTTCATCAAAATATGTTAAATAGTTTTTTAAATAAAAATGGAAATAATAATTACACCCATTATATATGAAGAGTTCACGTGACTCATTGAAAAATAAAATATGGCATTCATTTTTTTTCTGCATAGTGAAAATTGCAATTTTTAGTGACACTTATATTTTCATTTTGTCTTGCATCCATCCTAAAACTGCTTTATTTTTGTATATTATCTATGTTTCTAAATTCTGTGCCTACACAATTACATTTTTTATTTTAAATGATCACTAAATTTTGATTAATTCTACAATGAAGCCTAATTTTAATGTATGCAGAATGTAAACAAAACAAGCGATTGTAAAATGAGTTGTATAAGAATTGCTGATTTTTTTTCACTCAAAATTATTTAGCTCTGGAGTCTAGAATATAAATGATGTGAATAAAATATTCATTGATTTTACATAGAGAAGCAGACAATTGTATAGCATTGTCTTTTCTGGTGAAGTTTCAAGTTTCCAAGTAAAATAAATTATTGTAGTACTGTGATAATTTTTAAAAAATCACCGCTGAATGTGTTGTATTTTAGAGATGTTTAAATAAAATTACATTTCAGTTGGATAGTGTTTCATAATCAATGCTTTATGCATGATTAATATTTCTTGTTTTGTTTTAATCTGATTCAAAACATTTAGTAGTCAATCAATGTATTATTTTTAATTTTCAACTGCACAAACTCTTTCTCTACTTTTCCCCTTAATTGCTTGATCCAATTGATAAATGTATTGGCATATATATTTGATAGCAATTACAAATGAATTTCAAAGTAATATTTGACAAAAAGTTAATTCAATTTGAAACAATTTGAACTTATAATGCAAACATAACATATTTCTCAAAATACATTGTTTGCATGATGAAAATTTAATGTATATTTTATATAGAAATTTAGTTTTTACTAAAATTGTGTGAATTTTTATTTCAACCAAACCTGATAAAAAATAAATGATGCTAGAATTTAATAAAAACTTCAAAGTTTTTACAAAAACTCATTTTGTATAAACTTTGGTGCTACTCACTAAAAAAACCCTGAGATTCTTTATAATGAATATGAAAAATGTCTTGTTGAAAACACATTACCATATGGGATAATAACTACTAACATATGGTGCTGTAAATAAGTTTAAAAGCAATAAATATACCAATATCTATAAATAAAAGGAATGAATTTTTCAGAACCCAAAAAAGCTTACATTTTAGCACCTAGCATACATTTTAGAGCAGCATAATGTTAACTTATTGATGCCCAGACACATGTTCTTAAAATAGCATAAATTTATTTTTTCAGAATATTCCATTATTATTATAAAGACAATTTTGAATATATCGAAATTATAAAGACAATTTTGGATAAGATTGGTCTAATGAATTGTGCTATACTGGATATATATTGGTAATCTCGTTTTCATTACACCCATACCAAAAAGATTATACAGTCAAACCCCTCTAAACGGTCACCCCTGAGATATGGTTACCCCGTTTTTACGGTCACTTATAAATTCCCTGGCTGGAAACTCATTCACAATATGCACTTTGAACCCCTGATTAGCGGTCACCCTCAGATACGGACGCGGACACTATTTTAATGATTCATTCCATTAGACTATAACCTCTGTATGGACACAATCAAAATTTGAAATTTCTTTACCAAAGATAGATTCCCAGAAAAAATTGCAACTCACCTGAGTAAGAAAAACGCCTGCGCCTACAACAATGGTCATTCTCTAGGGACATTAAGAGCAAGCAATTCAAAAGGGAGATAAGGAGTAACGGGAACTCCCCCATCCCTCAGTCACAAAGGAGTGAGATCCCACTTCAAGGGAAAAACTCGACAAAGAGCACGGACGTGGAGTGCACATGGTCGTTAAATTAACATTTAATGCATTGCTTTTCGAGAATTCGAAGTCACATCGATGTTGAGGTCGTAGAGTTCCTACGTGTATGTATAGTCACCCTTATTTCGAAATCGCCAGCATTAGTAATCGTCATGCTCTGTCTCTGAAAGATAAAATTAATGTTATTGAGTATAATGAGAAACATAAAGTTGGAGTTCGTACCCTCGCAACTAAATTTAATGTAGGAAGAACCCAAATATGCTGTATTTTGAAAAAGAAAGAATATTGCGAAACCAATGGTTGAAAAACAGAAATCAAGAAAGAAAAAATAAATTTCCTAAAACACCTGGACTTGCTGTAGATACAGTTGTTTACGATTGGTTTGTTTCTGCAAGAAACAAAAATCTCCCTATTTCCGGGCCAATTCTCCAAGAGAAAGCGAGAGAAGCCGCAGAAGAGTTAGGATACACAGACTTCAAAGCCTTGAATGGTTGGCTGGATCGATTTCGCGTTCGACATGAAATCGCATTCAGGAAACTGGTCGGCGAATCTGCTGATGTCGACAATGGTGTGTGTGACGATTGGGTTGAAAAAATACCAAAAATTATTGAAGGATATTCAGCAAGGGATATCTATAACATCGATGAAATTAGACTGTTCTATCGAGCTCCTCCTGATAAAACGCTTTGCTTAGAAAAAGAACATTGCAATGGAGAAAAAATTTCTTAAGAGCGATTGACAATACTGCTGGGAGCAAACATGCAAGGTGAAAAGTTGATCCCTTTGGTGATTGGAAAAGCAGCAAAGCCTCACTGCTTTTAGGGACTGGATATACGTGGCTGACCCGTCGAATGGCACTCTAATAGGAAAGCATAGATGACTTCTGATATCATGTTGAAATATTTGATAGACTTAGACAAGAACTTCGTGAAGGAAAAAAGAAAAATCCTGCTGTTTATAGATAATGCCACGTCCCATCCAACAGACGTTCGCCTGAAAAACATAAAGGTAATTTTCCTTCCCCCTAACACGACATCAAAGTATCAACCACTGGATCTCGGTGTAATCAAATCTTTTAATGTTCAATACCGCAAGCTACTTTTAAAGCATTTGATCTGCAAAATGAAAGAAGCTAAATCAGCCACAGAACTATCAAAGTCGATCAACGTTTTACATGCAGTTGGATGGATAAAATCCGCATGAAATAGTGTAAAAGAAGAAACGATTTCTAACTGTTATCAAAAAGCTGGTTTTAGGGAGTTTGCAACAATTCCGACTGATTCAGATGAAGAATCTAAAAGTTTACAGAGCTTGATGGAAAAGGCCGGATTCTTGGGCATGTCGTCTGAAGAATATGCTACTATAGATGCAGATGTGATGATAGAAGAAAGCAACAGAGAAATATCTGATATTGTCAGGAAATTTGCAGCGGAATCATCTGAAGAGGAAGAAGAAGTCGAGTATGAAGAGCAAGGAGCCAGCATCAGAAATTACTCTGAAGTTTTTAAATTGTTAGATGGACTAAAGACATTTTCCTGTAAGCATAATGATGGAAAGGCATTAAATTTAATCTCACAACTTAAAATACACTTCGAAGGAGAAAGACTGGTGGCTAAAACCCTCCGAACATCAATTGATCAATTCTTTCCCCAAAGGTAAATAAATTCAA
This sequence comes from Amaurobius ferox, assembly GCA_951213105.1. Lineage (NCBI taxonomy): Eukaryota > Metazoa > Arthropoda > Arachnida > Araneae > Amaurobiidae > Amaurobius > Amaurobius ferox. The sequence continues at coordinate 149,325,162 of OX578136.1, forward strand.
TGTATACTACTATACGTTTTTTGCATATGAACTTACATGTTGTGAATTTAATTGTTTTCATGAAACAAATGTGCACGTTCGTCACCAAGATCGCAGCTGGGGGGGGGGAGTTAACCCCCCGATGAAAAAAAAATTTAACACTGAAAAGGTACAAGGTAAAAATCCAATCAGGTATAGTAATAAAAAACAATGTTCAACCCCCCCCCCCCCCCCCCCCCCCGAAATCAAATTTCGGCTACGTGTTTGTCTGTTACCTTAAAATTGTTTTATGTTCTCAAAAATAGGTATGTTTCAATATGAGGAATTTAAAACGATTAAAGTGTAATATTTGATCTAATTTAGAACGATCCCCTCTTTTACAGTCACCCCTCGTTTACGAACAAATTTTTCTGTCTGGAAAGTGACCATAAATGAGAGGTTCGACTGTATTTTGAAGTCAAAATTTAATTTTATTATGAATTTTAATCATGCAAAAATAGTATAACAAAGCTACTCTGCATTTGTTCTGTTTATTATTCTATTGAAAATAATTTTTCTGTATTAAACATTTACAGCATGATATTGAAAAAAAAGATCCACGTGGCAGGACTCCATTGATGCTGGCAGTTACATTAAATCATTTAGAATCTTCCAGAGTACTACTAAGACATGGTGCTGATGTGATTGTTGAGAATAAACAAGGTTACACTGGTAAAATACTTTTAATATAAATTTAATCTGTGAGCCTGTTTTTGCTTGTACATAAATTTTAATTCTTTAGAATTACTTATATAATATATATATATAATTTTATACATTAGGACAGGGGTTAGCAACTGGTAGCTCCTGACAAATTTTTATGTGGCACTAGAATATTATTTAAATTTATAATTTGACGATTTATAATTTTATTTTTCAAATTAGGTTTTTTTATTTATATTTTTTAAACCATAATGTATACCAAAATATTCTAATTTTGTTTGATTTTATTATACTCTTTCATGAGTACTTTCAGTGAATATTATAAAAGATATAGGATATAGTATGAAGTTTAAGCCCTATTTAAATGTATTTCTATAGGCAATACATAAATAATGGTCTGTTAAATATCTTTCTTTTCAGATATCCTGTTATAATTTGCTGATCTGTTTCTATACTACTCTCACTGGAAATATTATACTAAGGTCGTGGTATTTGAGCTAGCATAGCAAAATTTTATTTACTACTACATCTATCTCTCATTCAATTCTCAAAATCAGTTTTTTTCAATCATTTGACTTTGATGTTACTGGACATTAAAGCAGCATTATTAAATTACTTATCATTAAATAAATAAAAATTGTAATAGATAAATATGTTTAGCAGAAAAAATGTGTTTTTTCAATATTCACAATTTTTTCATTTCCAACTTTTTAATTTCTATTATTAGCCTTAAATTGAACTTGAAAATTAAAAGAATTAAATGTTTTAAGTTTCTCCAATAACACCCAGAACATACCTTTGATTATTTTTTCATTCTCTATCTTTTAAACTAGCTTTAATAATTAGTTCTGTGAAATGGGCATCAAGAACATATAATGATAGAATAAAAAAATGTTGAAGTGACATAATGGCATTAATACATGAACAGTAAATTTTATGTTCTTTCTAATGGAATTTTTTTTTATTGAAATGTTAAGTATGTTTCATATATCTAAAAACTATTTACTTTCTGAAGTTTTCCTTATCCTGTTTAAAGAAAACATTTTGGTTTTTAATATATCTGCTATCACTGACTACTATTTGAAACATGATACAGTTAAACCTGGCTTAAACAGAATTTCAGGGGACCGGAAGAATTTTCCGTCTGGAAAAGGTTTTTGTTTCATTCAGGTTCTTTCAGGAAAAGCAAAGTGTAAGGTTCAGCTAGAAATGCTGATGGTCCATATGTAATTGCTTACCTATATATGATTTTAAAAATTATGAAAAGTTTATTTAGATGCACTTAATTAATACTATATTATACTATAATAGCTAATTTAATTATTCTTAATATGTATATACATATATTTTTGCATTCTGCGATCACAGACATATATATGAATATAAAAGTAGTATACCCCCTGTCCTTAACTGTTAGCTTATTTCCATGCCTGAAAAAATAAATAAATTTACTTACCGATAAAATTGTACTGTTTACCATGAACCCTCCCCCCCCCCCCCCCCCACACACACAAAAAATAATAACCACTGTATTTTTATTGAGATTAACTTTAAATAATACAACATGGTTTTTTGGATATATGTCTTACTAATGATGCTTATTAATGACTTTCAGTTAAAAATCATGCATTGATTAATATTTCTAGCATTTCAGAATCTCCCTGATTAAATGAAAATTCTTGAAGTTCTGAAACAGCTTTCAGAAAACCGCCATATGATTTAATAGAAAGCTCCTTTTTAATAATACCATTTTTATTTGTGAGTGACTACGTTATTCTCTTGGAAATAAATGGATGAAACAGTTGGATAATTTTTCTGTTCTTAATTTGTTACAACAGGTGCTTTATTAACAAATTACTTCAAATTAACTGTTCGTTTCCATGTTGTGCATTTTCCATTTTCCATAAGGGAAATAACATAAATTTCCTATATTTTTGGACGGGACTAAAAATATTTTCCTCTTATCTGTGTTCCATGTCCTGCAGGTTCCATTTCAAGTAAGTTTAACTGTATCTATATTAAATGCGACCTCATATGCATATCAAGTTTAAATTCTGCTCATAAATACTTTCAACATGTGGTTACATGTTCATCAGTCATTAATTTACATTAAACTAATTACATGTGGTTTACAAAAAACAATCCTTTGCAGTAATAAACTAAACAATTTTTTTTTTTACCAGATGTTTTAAATTTATAAGGAAATACAAAAATAAAATCTAACGTGACTGGAATGGAATAGTGGAATGCAATCCAAGATGCTCAGATTTGATTCCCGGTTCTGATTGAGATTTTGAGAAGAAAAAAAACAAGTTTCAATCTTCCTTTTTTTATAAATCAGAAAGACTTTATCAAAAAATATGTCACCAAAAGTACTAAAAATTTCCCATGTATCTCAGCAATTATTTGTTTGTTTTATTAATTCTTTAAAATCACTAAAAAGTTACTTTATTCGCAAGAACAACTGTGCAAATAAAATTACTAAAATGCCAATAGATTCAAATGAGTAAAAAGTATAGAAAAACATAAAATATTTTGAAATAATGCTCATCTCAGAGAAATATATATAAAAGTCATCAAAATTTAAATTATTATATTAGTAGCAAACAAAATGTAACTCAGTTTTGAAAAGTAATTGTGTGACAGAAATTACTGAATACATAAATTTCTTTTCAACTGAAGATAGAAAATGAAAAATCAATTGAGAAATCATAACTATGAGTAAATTCTGAACCATTAAAAATCAGTGATGGCTCCAAACGGATTGAACTGAAATGGTTTTATGTGAATAACATTTTGTAAATTCAAACTTATAAGTTTATATGTTGTTTTCAGACTTATTTGTGTTTTTACAGTGGATAATTTTGGCCTATGGTAACTAAAGTAAAACACATAATTGAAACAACTTAATCTTTCTAACTTATGATCAAATATGAAGTATATTCAAGTATAATCACACATAATTGATTTTGCAGGATATAATGAAAGTTTTAAATTAAACATTGTCCACATGAAGTCATTTTTTTGTTCTATGATATCTTTAATCTTTCAGGAGATATTTTGAGTAAAAGTAAACAAAGTGAAGTAAAAATAGTTCAAAGTATTAAAATATTGAAATTATGACAGAACAAGTATAAATTATTTATATTTTTATATATTAGGTTTGAAGGTATAAGCGTCCAAAGCGTTTTACACATTTCATAAATCTCTGATTGCAGCTGGATACCCTGACCATAGATGTTATTCACATCAAAAGGAATCCATCAAATTGAGTAAATTAATGTACATATAGCAGCTTCTATTACACAAATAAGAACATCACATAAATGAGCTCAGCACAACAGTCCTTATAAGGTGCATTTTGCATTCTTGAAAAAGGAGACAACTTTCAGCAATGCTGTCAATCACATTCCTTGCAATAGTCATTCATTATCCAAAGCAAGTTTGAATAATGCTTCCAATAAATGAGCTAGAGATGGCATGAACTATTGATTTGGGCATCAATAGGGAGATTGTGCCAAAATTTCTCAAGTACACATATATCATGTTTTAATTTTCATTGACAGTATATAGCAACCATTCAGGCATTTAATGTAAGAGGCATTGGTTAGACACAGACACTGAATATTATAAACTACTGATTTTGTGCATAGTAATCAAAATTAATACCCACTCTAACTTTTATTTAATAATCACATGTAACAGATCACCTTGTCACAAACACAAAATTAGTGATTTTAAGAAATATATAAAAGGTCACAAATCCTTTACTCTGATATATTCATTTCTCACTATTTAATGGATAACATTTTTCCTTCTACTTTACTAAATTGGAGGATGTTTTTACTTTTTAATGTAGATTAAATTACAAACTTCTATATTGCTAATGGTCAGATTAGATCACTAAGTACTTAGCCAATAAATATAATGGCAGAGTAAACATTATTCTTTATTTTTTGTTTCATTAATGTGTATAGATAATTTGCATTTCCGAAAATTTGCTTTCATTTTAGTTGTGCATGAAGCTGTTAGTACTGAAAACTCTCAACTATTACAAGAGATACTAGAAAAGCGAGATTTTCAGCGCTATAGTACTCGAGCTATTGGCATTCCAGATCTTCTTTCCAAGATACAAGGAGTATGTATAATATCGTTTCATAGATACCATTTGATTCATATGTATAGTTTAAGCAGAAATACTTTTTGTAAGCTTTAAATTTGTGTATGAAATAGTTTACATGGCATTAAAACTATTTTTTATGATTGTATGAAAAATAGTGTAAATAAGTAAAAGTATAAAACATTGTTTATATATATATATATATATATATATATATATATATATATATATATATATATATATATATATTATATATATATATATATATATATATATATATATTATATATATATATATATATATATATATATATATATACACACACACACACTCATAGTAGACTCCCTCTTATCTGCACAGCTTGGTACCAGAGGCTGTGTGAATTATAGAATTTTGCTTATTATAGGTCATTGCTGCATAAACTGATGTGTAAAAATGAGACATTGGTACGTCCCGAGTTATTTAATTAAAAATCGCTCTGCAATACATTTAAAGCAAAATAAGCTAATTTTATAAATTTCAATGCTTGTTTTTAAAAATTTTAAACATAGATTTAATTGTCATTTAAGGATTTTTGTTTTAATATTTTTTCTTACCTTCTATGAACAGTCGTTATTTCTTGCTCTGTGATAAAACTCTGTTTCTGTATAAAGTCAAGGTATTTATATCACAGAGCTAAACCCTGCTTAAAAGTAGTTTTTTTGCTTTTATCATTAGTATTAACTATTGCAGAATTTAATACACTATTGTAATTTATTGTAAATCTAACTGTTTATGTCCAAAATGTAGTGCAGATTATTGGGTTGTGGATTAACAAGAGTCGACTGTATATATATATATATATATTAAAAATGTTATTATAAACATTAAATTAACGAAGCCTAGGTATCCTTATAAACAATTCCTATCTGCTATTAAAGAACTACAGCAACATTTTGTCATAACTTATGTAGATAAAGCTTCTAATAATTATGCCATCATTTGTAAAAAATATTATGTTTCTCTGTTACAGAATTACTTAAAAAGTAATCACATTTTTAAACCCATTAATAATCAGTCTATCAAAATCAAAACTAAAATGCTAGAATTATATACACAAATATTAATTGTAAGTTTTTTAAATTTCCTTATGTTACTTTGGTTCCTAAATTCCATAAATCACCTCTCAGTTTTAGAACAATCACTTGTGGACATAATACCTTTATCACTACAGCTAGTAAGTTTTTGCTTAACTGTTTAAATAGAATTAATGAATCTCTTAAATTTAGGAATTCAGGATATTTCATTTTAAACAATAGTTTTGATTTAGTAAATCACCTTAGCAAGCTTCCGCACATTCTTGGTTTCCATACCTTTGATTTTAAAGACCTATTTAATAATATTGTCATTAAAGATTTATATAAAGTTATTATCTCTCTTTATCATGACTATCTATCTTCCAATAATGTTGCATTTAATGTCAAAAACTTTCCTATGCTCTTGCACTTTGTGTTATACAACAATTATATTATCCAAGGTGATAACATTTATTTACAAACATCTGGTGTACCACACAAGGTGGCTGTAGTAGTAGTATACTCGCTAACTTATATCTTTATTATTATGAATGTCATTTTAACTCTAATTCATATATTATATATAGATATGTTGACGACTTAATTTGTATTATCATTGATGATTCCGAACCAATTAATATTGATTTTTACCCATCTAACCTAGAATTAATTCCTAATGAGCCTAACGTTAGTCAAACTGTAAACTTTTTAGACCTAAATATAGATACCCTCCATAATCATGTAATCACCAATCTATATGATAAAAAAGATTCTTACAACTTCCCTATCATAAAGCTGCTATCATACCAATCTTGTAATTCTATTCAATTGTTTAGAAACATCATTTTAAACCAGCTATTTCGAATACATCGACTTTCTGATCCTCGGTTTCACTTTCTCCACATCAATAATCTTAAACGCATTTGTAAAAATTACCAATATCCGGAAGTATTTGTAAATAATATTAATAATTTCAAATATACCACATAATTTTTTTCCACATGCATTATTTATCTTTGATTGGATAACTCATTTTTGAGAATTCACCCATTCTTATCACCTAACTTACCACTTGGCCTGAGTCTATTACTGTTTACTATTTTCGAATGACTATTTTCCACTTGTCCTGAGTCCTATACTGATTACTATTTTTGAAAGTCTCCATACATATTATGTATCGTTCAAATGTATTCATTCCGGTGCCCACTCGCATTGACAAAGTGAGGTGAAATGCTCAGTCGCTTCTTCCACTTACACGTGGTAACTATGCTTCTGAGTTCATATTTCTGTTCGAGGAGGTATTAATTTTCTGATTTGTAATTCAATTGATTTATTTTTCTCCTTCCACTAGCCAGTAGACAGTTCCAATGGTGTCTATAGTTAAATACTATCGCCATTGTCAGAAACTGGCTATTCTATCGGTTTTAATTCGAATTGTATGGCTGTCCTGATGAGAATGCAATTTCGAACTAACCGCCATTTTTTGTGTAGTTTCAATTGATTGTTCTCTATGTCTTAATCTTTTATCTTGAGCTAATTATTATTGCCTTTTCTCATTTTTGCCGTGTTTTTTTTTTCTTTTTATTTATATTTATATACTTTTAATTGTGAATTTTGTATCCTAATATTCTTCTCATCCCCCTTTCCATTGTAGTGATATGTTACCTTCTATTTTTATCCTTAGTCTTGGTCTATAGTTACTCATTTGTAACAGATATGCTGGAGATAGGTTTTTTGTTCATACAGTAGTTTATGCATAATTTACGATTAAAATCTTTCATTTTATATATATATATATCACTGAGATATATATATATACTGAGATATATATTGAGATATACTGAGATATACTGATTTATATATATATATATACTGAGATCACTGATGTTACTTGGTACTAAGTACCATATACCTACTAAATTTAAACATAAATTAATATGTAGAGGTTTATTTCTTGACTTAAATAAATTTATCTATAAAATCAGGTATAAATATCAAATCCCTGTAGAAGCCTTCAAACCCTGGCGAGTCTTAATGGAGCAATACTTAAATCACTATATATATAATCAGAAAATTAATAATTCATATAAACTTAATTCAATTAAAAATGATATTAAAGAAATACAAAATGATTTTGTCATTACATATGTCGATAAGGCAAATGGTAACTACTTAATTATTTGTAAATATTACTATAAAAGTACCCTCCAGTCACACTTACTTAATAATCAAATCTATAATTTACATAAAACTAACCTTAAAATCTTATCCAATAGAATTTCAGCCAAATATAAGCAAATCCATCTAAAAAATAGTTGTAATAACATTCCATATATTGTTTTAGTACCCAAGTTTCATAAATCCCCTGTTGCTTTTCGATCCATTACCAGTGGGCATAATTCTTGCATTACTAATGCTGGAAAATTATTATTAAAGATATTACATGAAGTATCCTTGTCAGATGAAATCTCAAATAATTGTCATATTGTAAAAAACAGTTTTGAATTAGTTAAGAAATTAAAAAAACTCTTACTAATATTCATAATATTTATACCTTTGATTTCAAAGATTTGTTTAATATTAATATAGATGATCTGTATAGAATTATTTTAGGAATTTTTGAAAAATATAATATCAACCTAAAATATTCAAATTTTCTCTTTAAAAAATTACTTAATTTCACTCTTTATGAGAATTATATTCAACATGGTGGTACTTTTTTTAAACAACAGGTTGGTATCCCACAAGGGGGTGTGCCTCATCATTGTTGTTATCTAATCTGTATTTATTCTTCTATGAAAAGAACATTAATCCAAGCTTGCATAATATGCACATGTTTAGTGTATCCCCAAATAATATCCCTATAGTATTCAACTTTTATTCAAAAAATTTACAATTAAATGCAAGTAATAATGACTCAAATTTTGCAAACTTTTTAGATTTAAATTTAAATTTACAAAATTGTAATATGGTTATAAACTTGTATGATAAAAGACAGGATTTTAAATTTAATACATCAAAAATTCAACATTTTGACTCTTGTTTGCATATATCTGTATTTAGAAATATTATAATAAACCAGGCTCTTAGAATCAATAAAATTTGTGATGAATATTATAAATTAGCGCATTTTATGGAAGTATTGAGTACAGCGACTAATAATGCATATCTGCCCAAGTTTGTTATTAAAATTATCAACTCAGTGTATCAACTTTCACTTGATAACATCCTAGAAAACTTTCCCAATTATAGTGGCTAACATACATTTAAAAAAAAAAAGATGAAAAATTATGTATAATTATTTATTAATTATATAAATAAATAAAAATGAAAAATAATAAACTTAAGTAAAAAAAAAACAAAAATTAGGAAAATCAAAAAATCGGAAAATAAGATGCATTAACATTAATGTTTTGAATTTTATTTTCGCAAAAATTTGTAACTTTTGCCAGTATTGAAACTACAATTTGAGCGCCCTTATAATGGTGTATAGTGGCATTCTCGTTTATCCAGTTTTCCTATGAATTACTTGTTTAGTAAGAATTTTCATCTTTGATTCATGTTTATATTCATTATTGCGTATATGGGTTGTTCATATTCTGAATTGCTTGTCCGATCTCCAGCTTAGACTCACTGAATGGGTTTGGGAGTATTACTGTGAACATTCGTACTGCATCCCTGGTAGAATTTCGACTTGATCATTCCGGTGCTTCTAGATAATTAGCTGTTGAGATTGATCGTGTATACACGTGTTGGAAGAAGAAGGGTTCATGCCCATGGTAATACAAATTTTCTTAATATATCCTATTTTCATTTTTTCATTTTTTGATGCCTGTAGTCTGAGTTGGAGTATTTATAGTAATGTACTATTGCTCTATCTGAAACAGGCATGTGTTTGGGTTAGTTAGAGTTAAATACTCAGACCTGAGGAGGAATTTAACTCTGACTAATCATCGAATTTGAGCTGGTGCTGTTCTCTTCTGTTATCGACATTATGGCCGTGAATTTGCTTCTATGGTGATGTTAATATTACTAATATTACTTGATTTTTTTTTTTATATAATTATTACATAAAAAAATTTTATTATTACATATTTCTAATATATATATATATATATATATATATATATATATATATATATATATATATATATATATATATATATATACATATATATACATATATATAAAAGCAAAGTGAAGCTGAATATTGGGCTCTTTAACTATCTCACAACAATTGTTATTCATATCACCATTGTTATAAATAAACTGCCATCCAACTAAAAGGGCTTCCATGGCCAGCCAAAAACTTAAAATTTAATGTTTAGCCCAGAACCGGTTGGCCTGATAAACTTGAAAATCTGAAGAAATAAAATGTGCCACAAAAAATTACATGTCAAATATTATGTTGCTATGATTAGTGGAACCTGGTTAGTTAGGACCTGAAAGATTTAAAACGAGGCAAATACAATTATATATTCTCCATTTAAAGTTAAATAAAAGGTTGTAAAAAGTGTTTATTTTATATTTCTGTATGTGGTTAGAATATTTTTGAATGGAGTTGGTAAAATAATTATGAAAATATAACATGGAAAACTGCTTTTAGAGTTATAACCCGTATCTACAATTATATATTTTACTAATTTTTTTTATTAAAGTTTATTTCTGATTCTTATTGTTGAGATGCATGCAAAAGTCATTTTACATTTGCATGCTTTTCTTTTTGTCATTGTTGAAAAATGTCTTAGAGTTTTATTTTGCTCCCATTACTGAAGAAAAAATGAAGTGAAATGTTGCTTATTCTGTATATGTGAAAAGTAGTATGTGCTAAGTAAGTTAATTAGATATGATAGGCATCTAATGAGTGTTATTAAAAACAAGAATAATATAAACCAAGATAATCAGATAATCAGTAAGAATAAAAAATGAAGCTTATTCAGTACATTTCCATATGATGCATTGAAAGGCTCTTTTATAAAATGAATACTTTCTACTAATAATAAAATGAATACTTTCTACTAATAATAAAATGAATATTTTCTGCTAATAATATAATGAATGCTTTCTACTAATAATAAAATGAATACTTTCTACTAATAATAAAATGAATACTACTAATAATATACTACTAATAATAAATTGAATACTTTCTACTAATAATAAAATGAATTGTTTCTACTAATAATATAATGAATACTTTCTACTAATAATAAAATGAATACTTTCTGCTAATAATAAAATGAATGCTTTCTACTAATAATAAAATTAGTACTTCTAATGAATGCTTATAATATAAAATTAATAGTTTGAGGTGACACAATTTTTTACAGAAAAATGAATAATTTCTTTCAAAAATGTGTAAACATGAAGTTTTCTTTTGGGGCATAAAGGTTGAGAACTTCCTTTCTAAAATCTTCCAATTCTCACATTTGTTGATTTCAATTTTAAATTTCAATAATTTAAAAACCTTAAAAATATCTGAATTGTAAGAACAGTAATAATTAACAGGATTATAGTTTGGTTTCAATGCAGAAAATTGCCAAATCCCTTGAAAAGTAATTTAAAAAGCAATTAATTCACTTTATTAACATTTCTTATTTTCAGTTCAGTCTGAAGTAAGGTAATGATGAAAGCAGGAGAGATCATTATCACAATTTATTTCTAACTAGTGTACCCATAGTAAATTATATTTTGCTAAAACTTTCGATCTCTCGCCTAGGTTTCACAGAGTCCTTTTAATTTTCTTTTTATTTCTTTTATTTCATGCTGACTGCTGTATTTGTTATTTAAATTTTTATGTTGATATTTTCATAGTATTAACAAATATATTAGATGATTGAAATGTAATAGCAAAAGTGCAGTTAAGGACAAGATGCAACTACACTATTATATGCAGCACTATACATATCCCCCCCCCCCCCCCCCCCTAAAATGCTTATTCATATTTTTATTGACTTGCCAACATTTGGAAAACATTACTTTATTATTTAGTACCATATATTACAAATATTACTTTTCACAATAGCATAATTTGAAACATGTTTCAAAACCACATTCATACTTACTGATATTGTTTTTTTAATTTGTCTGTAGACTCCAGATTTCTATGTGGAAATAAGATGGGAATTCATCAGTTGGGGTATGTCTGTTTTGAAAGTTGTTTAATTTTTGTTTGAAAATATGGAATCCTTTTCATGTGATGTGAAATATTTCTTTTAGTTTTTACTATATGCTTCTTAATGCATGAGTGTATATGGTATTTCTTGTGTAATTTTCAATTTAAATTATCTCTTAATTTTCAAAATCATTTTGTGTATTTATTTTTTAACTTATTGTAGAGAGGGGAGCTAAATGTTTTACAATTGCATGTTTAACATCCTTCAAAAAATGAATGTTAATAAAAGGGTCATTTAATGTCAAATCATCCATGCTCTAGAACTCACCACCTCAGAATCTAATGAAAATTGGCCTGAATATGTATCCTATGAGTCTCAAAATTTTAGTTTCCTACTTAAGACAGTTAAAAATATACAGACTCTTGAAGCTTCATTATAGGGCCATAGTATGACTTCTTGAGAGTCAAGCAGTGATACTTTGAAAAATCCCTATTATTTGCTTATCTCTTTTATTTCCCTATAATTTACTTATAGTAATGAAGTGTCATATGTGTATAGTGTTAGGTGTGGGGATCGAAAAAGTAATAAAAAAATTATTTATTTGGATTTTAAGTAACTGAAGTGAAGTGAAATGATAAAAAATGTGATAAGAATGAATTGTAAAGTAACAGTCCATGCAGCAAAAAGCACAGGTAGCTGGAAGTTAATTATTTTTTCTTTGCAATGCTAATGATGTACTTTAATAGTTAAAATTTAAAAAAAAATGCCTGGTTATGGATTTCTTAACTGGATAAATCAGAAGTATGATTTAACTAGGCATATAAAAGTTTTGATTTTTTCTGGAATATTAAATTGTTTTCATACACTCTTTAAAAAAATATAATTTAAATTGCATTTAATACCAATAGGTGTGTGCATGCCAAAAATTATTATTTTAAATTATGTCATGTCGAAGTTGAAAAAATGTATATCTGCTAAATGAGGGCTATCAAAGAATAAATTATCTTTTCAGCAGTGAGCACAATTAGTAATGCATGTAAGAAAAAATTAAATTTAGTTAATGATTATGTGTATATAGTATAAATTTCTTTTTAAACAAAAAATATTAAAAACTTTTTAATTTGCAACATATATATATTTTTATTAGGTGTGTGTAAAGCTAAGTGGTGAAAGATCCTTTTGTTAAATTTATACTCATACCACTTGGCTATTAAGTGTCCTATATATATTTTAGGGGAGGGCAGGGTTTATACCCTTATATGTTGGCCACATGTCTCTGTTGATCAAGAAAGTACAGAACCATTAGGTGGTCAACTTGGCAGATTTCATTGTATATATTTTGAATATACTTTTTAATTACTTGCCACATAGTTTTTTTTAATCATTATTTCAAATCAGTTTTTTCAGCATTCTCTCCTAGGTAATTATGTATATGGGCACAGCTGATTATATTGCTCCAGGACACAGTTCATTTTATTGCTTCAATTTGAGTAATTGTGGTATCTATTATGAGCCATGAACTGCACACCACAGAGATGCAGCATCTGTGTGTTGTGGAATCCGAGCATATTAGGTATACATCACATACTTAAATGCTTTGCAACTTTTCATTCAGAAAATTTTAGAAATTATTTTGATTTTGAATTTTTTGTGCAAGATATCCATAACCATGCACAAATTTAGTAAATTCAGAGTTTTTCAAAGTAATTCTCCCCTAAAACAGCATACCTGGAAATTAACACTATAAATTGAATACTTTCTACTAATCGTATGTCAATATTTTAAACACAATTTAAAAAAAAAAATTTGTGAAAATTTTAAAATATAATTTGCAATGAAAGCTATTTTTTTGTATTTTGATACTGATTGATACTAGTGAGCCTACACAATATAGAATGCAAATATATGAGAAAATCTAGGAGCTTCATCCTCTGTTTTTATTTTATGGGTAAGTAATTCTCTTTTATTTTCAATTTTAGTGCCCTTGCTGTCTCGCATGTGCCCAAGTGATACTTACAAAGTATACAAATGTGGTATGTATTGATATGATTTTATAATTTAATAATATTAATTTATTTTGGTATTATTCTTTATTACTTTTAATGCTGTTTCTTTATCTATTAGCATTATTTTTTTTTTTTCAATGCAGGTTCCAGTGTTCGCATTGATAGTACACTTTTAGGTTTCTATCAGTCCAAATGGCAAAGAGGGAATCGAAGCTATATATTTAAAGGTCATGGTATGTATCTTTACAATTTATATATGTTACATTTTTATTAGATTAATGCAGTTAATTTCCTAGGAAAATATTTGGGGAAATATATCTCGAAATTCTTCAATGAAATATTTTAGAATTTTAAAAATGTTTTTAAATATTTGTGAAACATTTCATTGAATATTTATTATATTTGACATGCAAGTTAAAAATAAAGATAATTGAAAAAATAAAATAAAATTTCAACATGTGATAGGAAATTTTTTTAAACTTATGAATTAGTCTGTTGAGAAAGGCAGTCAGGGGGAGGGGGGGGGGGGGAGTTGTGGGAGATCAGAAAACATGTATTTTTTTTCTTTTTCATAATTTTATTTCTTTCAGTGTGATTTCTAACGGTAGCTCTTTGGGTCAAAAGTAAGTCTCCTGTTTCTCAGCAGGTGAAAAGGAGGTTTATTTAGATTACATTGCAGTTATAGGGAAGCAACTTCTAATCTATAATAGAGCATTGCATATAAGCAAGTATTTTCAACAACACCTCTCACCATTCATGGACAATGGTTTTGCAGTCATTGCCACTCATCAGCATGAGATAGACAATGAGATGACCACTGAGTAGAAAACTTCTTACAGCAAGGATTTTAGTAATTTTTTTTTGGTAGAAGTATTTGTTCAAATCCTGAGCTTTTTTTATAATCTTGGGCACTTAGAATTGTGTCAACAGTGGGCAGAGTTCAAAATACAATTTTTTATTTGTTTCATTAAAAATTTTTAAAATGTGTTTTAATGATAACACATAATTTATTGAACCCTCTTGACTGATAATGCAATAAACAGAGGTACCTGTAAATTAACTATTAAAGAAAATTACTTTAAATTCATGGTTTCCTTTCAGCTATTGGAAGTTCTATTTTCTGATATTTTAATTTGATTTAGTTGATAAGTATAATTGTAAATGGAATATTCGATTTAAGTAGATAATACTTCTAGCATTATGCAAATTTTTAACTATCCCCACATTAACTCTTAAAAAATAAATGCTTCCATATTTGGTAATTAAAAATTAACTGGAGTGTAGCTTAACTTGACTTTCTCATACCAGAATCCATTTTGTTATTTTTTTTTTTCAAATTTTACAACAGTACCTGATAACATGCTATAATTGTGGTCATTTGGAATAAAGATTTTATCAGTTACGGTTAGACTGCCAGACAAATGCTACCGATACATCATTACAATACTATGTCTTAACAAAACACAATTAATTTCATTGATTTAGCATCATGTTCATCAATTTAGCAATATTTTTATCGATTTGGCAACGTTTTTGTCAATTTAGCAACATTTAAAAAATACTGCCAAATTTTTTGCCAAGCGTTATGGACGGAAAGGATGGAGAAATGGGTTATTAAGATATTAAATTAATAAATCCCACAAAGCAACTTTGATTATCAAGGAAATTGAACTTAATTTTGTGAATGTTGAATTTTGATCAATTATGCACCATTAGGTCATTTTAGGAGAGATATTGCACCAAGTTAGGGTCATTTTATCAATTTGGAGACATTTTCGTTTATTTGGCAATAATTTGTTCCATTTGGCAAAATTAAAAAAGTTGCCAAATTTGTAACCAAGTGGGACGATTGGATTGTCAGATAAATGCTACCGAACATTATTAGAGTACTATCTCCTAATAAAACACATTTAATTTAATTAATTTAACATCATTGTTATCAATTTAGCGGCAAATTTTATTGATTTGGTGACATATTTTATCAATTTGGTGACATTTTCATCAATTTTGCTACATTTAAAAAAAGACACCAAGTTGGCGATATCCCGCCAAATTTGTTGCCCAATGTTACAGAGACGGACGGATGGAGAAATGGGTTCTTAAAGTAAATTTAAGTATGTTGTGATAATTTTTTTTTCTTTTCAAATTTTTTCAAGTTTTTTTTTCTTTTGCAAGAAAAAATTTGATATATCAGTATTGCTTATCCAAATGATCAGAATTATAACATACTTTTCACTTTAAAAGTCTTGAAAAAAATCTTTCAATTGATACCATACTTGACAATGTACCCTATGGGGGTGGGGATGGCCTAATGACGTCACGATCACAAAAATTGTATCATGGCTTTTTACTTTCCTTATATACATAGTATAATGTATAAGGAGAGTATTGTGAAGGGGTCAAAAATTCGAATTTAAGTTTTTGACCCGAGAGCCCGCTTCAAGTATCCCTGAACACAAATCAAATGTTTTTGAGGTGATATCTGCGTGTGTGTGTGTGTGTGAGTCTGTGGAGACGATATCTCTCGAACGAATGGAGTGATTCGAACAAAATTTGGTACAAAATTACAATCTGTGAATACTGGAAGCCTATTGTTTTTAAACACAACCGAATGTTCAGAACCCCCTAACTTTTCGAATGAAATTTTGAAAATATCATCAAAAAATCAAAACCTTTAATAAAGTTACACAAATAGTCATTTCTTATGTAATTTTTCATTAGAAAACGATTGACATAAACTTTAGAATGCCAGCATGAGCCTTTCTTGAGATATTGCACATTTTTCAAATAAATTTATCAAAAAATCATATAAAATAAAAAAATTTTTAACTATTGTGAAGTATGTTCACTTTTCATATGTAATATCATGCGACAAATTTGGTGACATCATTCTCGTGGATCTAGCTCGTTCCATTCGGGTCATTCCAAGCCAAATCAACATAGAAAAGGGACATTTTCAACTCGACCAATTAGTTTTTTTTTTTAAATGTGGCTATTTTGTTATCCACTCATATTTAAGATACTATGCAAAATCATAGCCATCAATTTGCATTAGTTTTTTATTTGTAAAAATTTTAAGTTTGAAAATTTGGTACATTTTTGACGATTCTAGACATGTTTAAAAGTTCATATTTGCTGACCTAATGAACAGATTGTGTTGAAATATGGCTTATTTGGTAGTTTAATGTACGGCCTTTCTGATGATATGTTACATGATCCTATAAATAATATTTTCCATTTTAAGGTCATCTAATTTGATATTTGACCTTAAATTTTAAAAAATGCGTTACTCCAATTTTGCTGCAAAAATTGCTATTTGTAGCTGTTAACTATTGTTTATTATGAAAATAGTCTTAGGTTGGAACAAACATGTGATCTTTAGTTATAAAAATCTATTCAATAGTGCATTTTAAAGAAGTCGATAAAAATCATACATTAAATTCAATCCACAACAAAGTGTGAAATATACAACCTACTTTGAATGCAAGAAATTATTTTTTATCATTTTAAAAGATTTTTCAAATTCGAAAGGTTACACTTCCCCCCCCCCCCCCCCCAAAAAAAAAAAGGGAAGAGAGACTTGGTAAAACGTTTTTCCTCAGTTCCATAACTATCTGTAGTTTATTAGAAGTACTGAAACTTTCAATCTGTTATATTATATGGCTATTAGTACACTTTTTGCTTTGCATACAAGAAAAAATTTTTATCACTTGAAAATAATTCTTTTGAAGATGTAATAAAAAATTATTTCCCCTCCCTGAAAAAAAAAGGACTTAGTCAAGAGAGCAGAGTTACATTTTATATAGCTTTGTAACTGATTGCAATTTGTCAGAAGTCCTGGAATTTTCTGACTCTGTTATGGTATATGTTCATTCAGTTGCTGTGGAAGGATTGCCTTTAATGAGAATTACAAATGGAAGCACTCTCAAAATATCAGAATGATCTAGATATCTGAATGATTGTGATGTCCCATGAGGGGGAAGGAAACTAAATTTGATTTCATCCTTTTCTTCATCTGTAGTCAGAACACAAGCCAGCCACAAAAAATTCTCATAGTTACAGGTTACAAAGCCTATCACATATTTTGAAGTTATGATTTGAGTAACTTGTGACATGAGGTTTTTCAGAATTCGTTTACGCTGAATATGTTTTTACTTTTACTATACCAATTTTAACAAGCATGCAAGTGTGGATTTTCTGAGTTTTACTTACTGGGACAGCAGAAGCAAAGAGTTCCTCTTGTTGCAAATAGTCTTAATGAAATTCATTGCTGTTATACTTTTTACTCACCAATCATATAACTGCCATGGTGTCATTATTTGATCCTGGTATGGTCTTAGGAGACTTGCTTTGGCAGCCAATCATTTTACAGTGCCCACAAGTTCATCACATGCACCTTTACCTGGGAACACCGTATGCTGTTGACACATTCCGGGCGTGGTAGCCCGGTGGTTTGCGCGCTGGATTTGCATGCTGCCACAACTGCTGCCGTGTTCATGCGGAGTACGATCACGTTAAGCATGTGGGTCCTTCCGAGAGGTTGGTGGTAGGGGAAGGCGGGTACGGTCCCTGTGGATGCCTTCTCCACTGGGTTCCGGTCTAAATTGGGTGGCACTTCCTGGCCGTCCAAATGGTTACCTTACACCTTTCTGGTAGGTCGGACAGTCTGGGTCTCAACAACATGCACTTTTACCATGTGATGTAGCAAAAAAATTCCATTCTACTGGCATACCGAAATCATTTTCATAATATATAATGTTCAAGAAGTTTTTTTTATTTTTATACTGAGCAGCTGCTTCATCTGAAAAATAAAATATTCTGTTTATTTCATTTCCATATTGCTGTCTTAAAAATGTTAGTACGCATTTTTGAAGTGTGTAAACTGCTGTGGTATTATGTTTCATGCAGTCAGAGACAATAATTAAGTTGTCGGTGTCTAAAGTGTTGGTAATGGCAATTTGAAAATATCTAGCAAATGGATGAATGATAGCTTGGACATTGTTCCAGTGACACCCTTGGACTTCATCTTGAAGAATAAATGAATAGTTTTGTGAAAAATCACATAAGACAATAAATTCACCTTTAACTAGACGCTTCTTTAAATCTTTGAGGTAAGCAGATTGCTGACTGGCCATAAATAAATGGTGATTTAATATTGTTAGCTTCTGAATTAAATAATCTATAAAATCTTCAAAAGATTTTACAAGGGTTTCAAGCGCTGACCTGTCTCTAGCATTAATTTCACATTTTGATGCATGGTGCATACACACACTGCATGTGTGGCACTGTGGCCAACTAAGATACAGTTCTTGGGTCTTAATGCAATAAATTTTGAAAAACTAATTGAAATATCTGGGTATGTATCTTTGAAATGAGCATAGACCTCTTTTAAATTGCTTATAAAACCAATCTCTTTTGAACATTTATCTTACCTTCCTGAGTTTTAATAAAAACAAAATCTTTTTTTACCAATCATAATTCGACTCACATCATCAAAGTTGTAGAATTCAACTACAGTTTCTGCTGCCTTTAGATTTAACATTTTCCCAGGTTTTGAATTTGGTGATGTTAAAATTCCATGCTCTTTAACTAGTGATTTTGCTTTTCGAATCATTTAATTTGTTGCAGTAGGAAATTTAAACATGGTTTTTCTGATGCTCCAGCTTTGTGGCAGAAGTGTTATAGTAACTTTTAAACTTTTGTCTGCAGTTTCAAGAAATTTTTCTTTTAATTGTTGAATTACTTCTCTCTCTGATGATGGCTTGACAACATTTCAAGCTTCTTCGGAGATATTGAATATTCCCCCCCCCCCCCCCCCCCCCCCCACTGCCTTTTCTATTTTAGATTTCTTTAGGATATTTAGATTCTGTTAGCCTTTTTACTTTAACTGGTGATTCACCTATGTTCATGAGGCTTTGATTCAAAGAATAGAGTGCTGCCACTTGTGTAGAGCTGAACTTGCATCTCAGTGTCATCTCCATTGCTTGTTCCTTCAATTATAACTCATCTTTTGATGTTTTATCATCTAAACATATTTTTTTTCCTGCATTTGTCACAAATTTTGGAATCATTTTTCAGTAATGGTAATT
Source organism: Amaurobius ferox (assembly GCA_951213105.1). Taxonomy (NCBI): domain Eukaryota; kingdom Metazoa; phylum Arthropoda; class Arachnida; order Araneae; family Amaurobiidae; genus Amaurobius; species Amaurobius ferox. Next base: position 149,345,229 of record OX578136.1, read on the forward strand.
TACATATCATCCATGGCAGTACAGTCCTTAAATTATTCCTACATATTCCGTGATTTTCATCATCAAATGGATTGCAACATTCTATTGTGCTAAATCTTGACTCCAAAACTCAGCAATTAATTTTACTCCTAGAAGTTCAGTTAAATCACAGCTTTATTTCATGATGCATTTTCTTCAAAATACTGATGTGCATTAAATAAATAATTGAAAACTTAAGGATTTGATTTTTGACAGTAATCAAAGATATCTTTCAAACTTTAAAGCAGTAATCCATATTAAATAACTAAAGAAAAGTTACCTAAAAGCAATCATGACACTTTGTGCACTTGACTAGCTGCAGCTAAACTCACTGATTGATTCAGGTTACTACTTAAGACTCAGCTATCTATAAGCAAACCTAAACTAAAGGCTATTTCAAACTCTAAATTAAAACCTAAACTATAATTAAACATAAACTGAAAGTAAAACTTGAATCTGCCATAAACAAAACTAGCAAACTGAAACTACTGATGAAAGATGATTAATTCAATCACAGTGTGAAACTGAGATGGATAAAATATATTTTTAGGAATAAATAGAGAGGATTGTAATTGAAAGTTAAACATATTTTGAAGTAAGGAAATAAAATGATGTTGATAATAATAATAATTCAATGTTATTAATTTTATTTTTTTGGAATATACATGCATGTCACAAAATGAATGACTGTTCTTTTAGTGACAGTGTTTTATTACAAACATCAAGCATTGAGGCTGTAGGACTTGATGTTGCTGAGCCTGAACCAGGGACCCGGTGCTTACAAGACCGACATTATAAGGTTAGAGCAAAAGCTAGCTTCCTCTCCAAACTTATAATTCAGGTATCCTAGAATCTTCGATCGATGTCTTTGGCAAGAGCAGAGTCAGCTGCTGCCACACACTCCACTCCCTGATGAGAAGCCTGATCGAATTTCGGTGAGGAGGGGTGCCATCCAGAAAAACCCCTCGCATCCTCATCCGAAACTCAGTCAAGGGGCTGAATGGCCGGGAGGCGTGTCATACCTTGGGTGTGACGTCAGTCGTGGTCAACCAGAAAGGGAGTGGTAGCACCTCTGACTCCGTGTGGTGCTGCCATCTCGTGTTGAGAGGTGAATCATTGGAGCGAGAAGGTTCGTACTCGTACGTCCATGGTCATCATTGTAGGACTTGATGTTGCCGTGCTCAAACCAGGGACCCGGTGCTTACAAGACTGACATTATACGGTTAGAGCAAATGCTAGCTTCCCCTCCGAACTTATAATTCGGATATCCTAGCATCTTCGATCGATGTCTTTGGCAGGAGCAGAGTTGGCTGTTGCCACAAGGCCATGGAGATTGGGGTTATGACAAATAATAAAGATTTTGGTATTTATTATTTAAGGTATTTTTTTTTTTCACAAGCCCTTGCTTATCCTAGTTTCAAACTGAAAAATTATCAGCAAAATTGAAGTAACACATTTATTTTAAATTCAAGGTGAAATGTCAAATTTTACGATCTTGAAAATTTAATTGTTTTACATATTGGGCAAGCATATCACATGAAAGGACACAAAAAATTCTTTATAGACACATTTGTTTTAACATTCTAATTTTTTTCTTTCCAAAAGTTACAAGAGTTTCAAAGTATCATGTTTTGGTGAGAAAAAAAAATTCAGTTTTTGGAGGGCTGTAAATAAAAAACAATTGCCAACATAGAGCTAGTATTTTGCTTGGTTGAATATCTCTACTAATATTAAAAACTCACAAAATTTCAGAAAAGTAATGTTGAGAATAGCAAAATTAAACACACATCCATAACAGAAGGTCTTTATTTCACTTCCTTAAGATGTACCAAAGTTTAAAAACAGGCCATAGCGCTTTCGAGCATAAGTATGCTCTTCATCAGTGGCTACACGGAAATAAAGTTTGAATCGTTCATATATAGACCAGATATAGCGACAAAATTTGCATAAATACAATTTACAAAAGAATCTACGTTTAGACAAGGATGAACCGCAAACAATTTTTCAAAAATTTTAACAACAAATGAACAGCATATTACAATTTAATTACAGAAATCGAAAAAAAGGGGGGGGGGGGCAATCAAGCATAATCCCAAAGAGGAAGACGTCAAAGATAACTTTGCAGAGACTTGAATTGCATGGAGTCGAGAATGAGTCGTCAAGCGTAACTCAAATTCATAACACGATCAAATTTACAAATGGACTCACAGTAAATATAAATAAAAAGGGATTCATTGTTGTAATTTTGACCCTGTTATGAATTTGAGTTATGCTTGGCGACTCATTCTTGACTCCATGCAATTCAAGTCTCTGCAAAGTTATCTTTGACGTCTTCCTCTTTGGGATTATGCTTGATTGCCACCCCCCCCCCCTTTTTTTCGATTTCTGTAATTAAATTGTAATATGTTGTTCTTTTGTTGTTAAAATTTTTGAAAAATTGTTTGCGGTTCATCCTTGTCTAAACGTAGATTCTTTTGTAAATTGTATTTATGCAAATTTTTTCGCTATATCTGGTCTATATATGAACGATTCAAACTTTATTTCCGTGTAGCCACTGATGAAGAGCATACTTATACTCGAAAGCGCTATGGCCTTTTTTTAAACTTTTGTACGTCTTAAGGAAATGAAATAAAGACCTTCTGTTATGGATGTGTGTTTAATTTTGCTATTTTAACATCAGACGTGATGCCAAATTATTTAATGTTGAGAATGTTATTTTTTTTTTGTTGATTTGATACGGAATGACCCCATGCTATCTTACTTAAAATTAAATTTTTTTATGATCCCATTGTGATCCCATTATGAAATTTACAGCATATGTATAATAAATAAGTATGCAAAAAAAAAAAAAAAAAATTCAGATTTTTAAAAAATATGCATATTTTGCAGTTCCAAGGTCAAAGGTCAAATTGGATGACCTTCAAAAACATCATAACGGAGTCATGTATGTGACATGTCATAAGACAGGTCTTACATTAAACTACAAAATAAGCCTTATTTCAACACAATCGGTACATTAGGTCAGCAGATACAAGATTTTGAACATACCTAGAATTGTGAAAAAACTCACCAGATTTTCAAACTTCAAATATTTATAAATAAAAAACTAATGTAAATTGAGGACAAAGATTTTACATAGTATCTTATATATGAGTGGACAACAAAATAGCCAAATTTAAGAAAAATCCGGAGGGGTCCGGTTGTGGGCTGTGTTGAATTGACGTGGAATGAATAAGAAAATAATTCATGAAAAAATATACTTTGAATAATGCTTTTGTATTTGGATGCCAATAGTCATTTATCTGCTATAAGAATAACTTATTTCTCTGTCCATAACGCTTGGCGAAATTTTGGCAGAACATCGCCAACTTGGCGACTTTTTTCAATGTTGTCAAATTAACTAAAATGTCACCAAATTGATAAAAATGACGCTAAATAAAATAAAATGATGACTAGTTGATGAAAATTCAATATCTTGGATATAATATAAATATCTACTATAAGAATAACCAAATTTTCCATCCATAACATTTGGCAAAATTTTGGTGACAAATTAGTCGGAATATCTCCAACTTGCTGACTTTTTAAATGTCGCTAAATTGACAAAAATGTCATCTAATTGATAAAAATTTGCCAAATTGATGAAACCGACACTAAATCATTGAAATGATGACTAATTGATGAAAGTTCAATATCTTGGAAAGAACATTAGAGTAGAGTATAAGAATAACCCATTTTTCCGTCCTTCAGTAATGCTTGGTGAGAAATTTAGTGGGACTTTGCCAACTTGGTGACTGTTTCAAATATTATCAAAGTGATAAAAATGTCACCAAATTGATAAAAATGGCGCCAAATGCGAAGTAATTTTTCGCAAATTCTGATTTCCATCATACATATGGGCATATCTTCTAGTATATAGGAAATACTCTTCTCTCTGTTTTCCTGTAACACTTGGTGATGCATTTGGTGAACTTGGCGAATAACCTAACAAAGTATCAGCAACTTGGCAATATTTCACCACAGATTGATGAAAATGTCATCAAAATTGCAAAAATGAAACTAAATTAATGAAAATGATGCCTAATTGATTAATTAATTATTGAAATATTTTAACATACAGACTATATCGCTTATTGAGGATGCAATCAATATTGATAATTGTTTATTTAGAGTTGCACAAAATATAAGTTAATTGCATACTTTGAAGTAGTTTCACATGTTCTCATCCAGAAAATCGCCAAATGTGCAATTCAACATTAAAAACACAGTACCATGGATCTTATACATTATTTTTTTACTGTAAAAGGATTAAATTCATTGCATTATATAAGGAAAGTTATGTGCTGCCCACATCAGATGTTTTTCACAACAATGATTGAAACTATTAAGTCTTGTGATTATTGAGCCATAAATAAACCCTTTTATGCATGATTATGTTAAATTTTGTCCTATGCTGTCATGTTAAAAAATATAAAATTTCGAATAAACTTCGAACTTTTTGCTCCAATTAAAAAAAATTCCATCTAGTTCTAGATTTTTTGATAACAAAGCCAGATATAAAGTATCATGAAATTCCATTAATATTTGTGGCAGCTACCTTGTACACACACACAAAAAAAAGGAGACATACAGACAGACAGGTGGAGATCACTCCAAAAATAGTCAAAACGTGTTCAGAAGGTCCTAAAATATATATTGGCATCAAAATCTCGAATTCAAACATTCGTGAAAACAATGCTTTATACTATATTACATATTAGTATGAGAAAGTAAAAATACTGTATGTCTTTATGTATTTTGTTTTAGATGAAGGAGCAGTTATCATGGAGGTAAATCATGACTCCAAGAAAGTGTATGTGGAACAAATGAAGATTCTTCCTGCACATATGATGAGCGTCATGGTTGCCCTCTCCCCATCACCAGAGCAAGTGGCTTCTCGATTTCAAGCACCTATAGTTACTACTTATGTTGATACAGAAAAAATTAGATTTGATAGGTTAGTGGTCCTAAATTTTTTGCTTTACATTTGCAAAATAATGGCTTTGTGCCCAAGTATTGTTGTTTGGAAATTATATTTTTTTCTTCATATTTGTAAAATAATGGGGTTTTTTATCCGAGTATGTTTGTGTTCGAAAATTAAATTTTTTTGCTTCATATTTGTAAAATAATGGTTTTGCCCCCAAGTATATTTATGTTGAAAAATTAAATTTTTCTGCTTTATATTTGTAAAATGATGGTTTTGCACCTAAGTATATTTAGGTTTAAAAATTAAAAAACTCAGATGTGAGCAGCACATGACTTTCCCTAGACTCCAATTTATTTTTCCACCTTTCTTTATACACATTAATTTAAACTTATATACATTACATGAAATTTAATTAAAAATAGAATATTTTTCTTTAGCATCTTGGTGCTATTTAAGATGTGCCAAGTACCCTAAATTCCATAAAACTGGCATATTTTTAGAAGAGTTTATCGTATAGCAGTGTTTTCCAACTTTATGTGGTTGCTAATCTTTTATGAGAAAATTTCAAGTGTCATTGCCCTTTTAATCACATTTGTGTGTGTGGGAAAGGGGGTCATTTTCATGTCACCTGAAAATTAATATATATATATATCTGTGATAATATTGGATCACCACAAATGAACTGATCTCTGTGTAAAGTCAAATGAAGAGGCATCTCTCCTCAGAAGCTTTTTTATTTACAGTCGCCGTCACTTCATCATCATCATACATTCTTCTCCGTAATGGAGATGCATAGGCCTTTTAACAGTACATGATTACAGGCATAAGATTTCTGTGATAAGTTCCACAAATATCGGAACATAGAATCGTTCTGCTAGATAGAGTTCTCTCTACCTGAATCAAAATCAAACTCTCACATTTCTCTGAGATCTCTGCTCCAAAACGCTCTGCACAGCTCTTTATAGTCTCATTATGAGAACACTTACAAAACTCGTGATCTACTTCACAGATACTTCTGAGGACACTTATCTAGTTTCCCGAGACTTGATAGTGGAATGGTTTACATCATTATATGCACTTGACTCTATACCGAACTCGTGAGTCTGTCGCCATTCTCATTACCAAGATACTTATCCGATACTTATATCCGTTCCCACTCTGATATTTACGTGATTACTGCCCCTATATGGTCTAATTTCATGATATGAAGAGTTTCTCGAGTATTAACCTCTTACTAGTGCTTATAGCTTAGGCTCTCCATTCCTTCAACACAGTTTATCATTAACTTTTATGGCTCCTCGCTCTGGATAAGGACTGCAATTAATGTTAAGAGCCAAGAATGTCGGCTACGTCTTAGAAAACTAAAATCTTCTCTGATATAGAAAAATTTAAATCGAAAAATATGTATCATATCCCCCCCCCCCCCCCCCCCCCTACAGTTTCAAGTCTCGGTCCACCTATCATGACATACCTTATACTCTCTACAATACTCTAAATACATTTCAAAATCACACTACAAAAATATAATATAGAAATAAACTCTTACAACCTTGTTACATCAATCTTCTTAAAGTACATTTATCCACTCAAATTTAATATATCCTTATGTAAATACGCTATGTGTTATTTAATTTATAAATGTAGAATTCCAATAAATTTATTTATTTTAACCTTTAATTTGTCACAAAATCTTCTTTTATTTTTATGTAATATGATATGTGTCATAAATGTAGAATTCCTTGATCAGGGGAACTCTCATACACCATTCATTCTTCTCACAGTGTTTATGTTTATGTTGTTATGTTATTATATCGATACACCCTAATCTCTAATATGACCATAATATACTCAATATAAAATAATATAAACAAGAATTTTCAAAGAACTCTTAATTCTGTGACCCTACTTATTTTCTTAATTAAATTGAAGTTACTATCTCTATCTTACTCATCAATATATATGAAATTACATACAATGCAAATAATCAACACACTAGCAATTCTAAAATTATATGAGATTATATATGATTTTTCTTAATACATCCACCTCTCAAATACCTTGACATTTATATTTTCAAAGTATAACTCTTTATTTTATTCTAACTTCCCTATGTACATGGTACCTTCTCTTTCTTCTTACTTATATCTCCTAAGGCCTTCCTAACTCTTTTCTCTAAATCCTTATACTCCTTCTTTTTCCCATTATATTCTACATTGCCATCTTAATTCGTTATCTCTTTTCCTTAACTCTCTTATATTTTTTCTTAATCCAATAACACTGGCAGTAGAAACATCAGCTTATCCTCACTTGGGATTGATATATCCTTTCCCAGTATCAATGCCAAAGGGTAAGTAAACACTCCTATCAGAATAAAAATATTACATTCAATCTCCTCTCCCTATCCATTACTTTTTTATTTATAGGATTGCCTCTCTGCCAGGTTTCCCGATCTCTTATTTGAATTCTCCCTATCTTTATCTAACCTCTAGTTCCTCTTTACTCTATTCTGTTTCAATTTATCTCTAATCATCATCAATACAATAATCATAATTACACAATACTCTTCTCAATTATAATACACTTCACTACTATATCTTCACTTTTTCATATACATTTCTTCAAACTTTATTTAATTCTCATAAAGTGGAAGAAGTAAAACACTTCTCCTAAATGTTTTGATCACTCGGCAGAAGTATGGCAGAATTCCGGCATCTTCTGTCCCAGTATCAAAATAAAAATTTTCTTTAGTATAATACTAAAGTGTTTTGAAAAATGTTGGTAGGTATCTTTGTGTATCCTTTCGACAGGAAAGAATCCACAAAGCGACACTCCTTTCTATAACTTCATTTAATAAATCCCTACTCTCTAACTTTTCTCCGAATTACTACGAATATGTTCTTAATTCCTACCCAAAATAAACTGTTTTGGAAATCAAGGAATTTCTTCTCCCTGATATCCACTCCTAATTAATCAATTATGTATCTAAATTAATTATACTTATCTTATACACTTTTAAACAATAAGAAAGAACTTCCTCTTGGACCACAATTTTAGAATCACCTGAAGTACTAACACACATCCATAAAGTTAAATATCAAGAAAATGTTTCTCTGCCTACTTCATATCCTTGTCACAGATATATAAAATAATACTAAATCTTTTAATCTTCAATTGCTTGTTCAAAAGATGTGAACTCATCTATCTTCCTATTCAAATCTTTATTAAGTTTTAACATGGACTCCAGCTCCTACGCTAAATCACTACTCTTATCATAATCATTAAAATCATTAATATTTCGAAAAATCTTATTTATTATTTTTCGAATTTCTACCCTATTTCAAATTTTTTAACTCAAATGTTTCTGCTGGATAAAAATGTCTTAATCTCGTAGAATGTACAATTTCTGTGTTTTGTTTACTTAACATGTTTGGTTTATCTATTTCAAAATTTACACTGGAAATTTTATTTAATATGGTATATGGGCCTGTATACGGTGAAGTTAATTTTCTTGTATTGGGATATTTAAATTCTTCTAGCATAACTAAATCTCCTTCTTTAAAATCAGCCTCTTGGAAATGAATGTCATATCTAAGTTTATTTTTTAAATGGTATTTTTCAGTCCTTTCTTTTGCAATCTTTCGGGCTTCCTCTATTGATGGGTATATCTCATAATTATTCAGTGGTGACTTATACGGTAACTTTCCATACATTAAATAATTTGGAGTATATTTAGTCACGGAATGTGGAGTATTATTATATTCTGCTGTTACCTGTTCTAATAATTTAGTCCATGCAATTTTACCTGGAAATGAGTTAATTTTGCAAATTAATCTGGTTATAATTGTTTGATTTACGCGTTCGTTTTTTCCGTTAGACTGTGGTCTATGAGCTGAAGTTAACAATTGAGTTACATTGTAACTTTTAAGAAAACGCTTAAATTTGGATGCGGTAAAAGCTGCATTTCGATCCGTTAATATTTTCCTTGGCGCTTGAATTTGGAATATTTGTCTTAAACAATTTATATAGGTGTCTGTGGTAACACTCTTTGATGGAAATGTCCATACATATCTAGTTGCATGATCTATTATAACATGTAAATATTTCTTTGCAGAATTGTAGTAACTTAACCCTCCTACAGTATCCATAGAAATTATATCAAAAGGTTCTATCGCTGGAGGTAAACATCCTAATAACCCAAATTTCTTCTGTTTCGATTTCTTATTCAACTGACATGTTTCACAATGTTTCACATAATTTCTTACATCTTCAATAATCTCTGGCCAATAATAATTCGGCGAAATTAAATTTAGCATGGAGTTTACTCCAGGATGTCCAAACTCTGAATGAGTTTTTTCTAATAATTTAGCTCTTAATGAGTATGGTATTACAATTTTAATAAATCCTTTCTTCTTTATTGTTAAAACATTATTAATTTTTTGAAATTTTGACTGATTAAGATTATCCTGTGATTGATGTTCTTCAATTTCTCCTAACTCTAATAAATGTGTGCATAATCTCGTCTGATGCGCTATGGGATTTCTAGTGAGCATATCTGCTTCATAGTTAGTGGACCCTTTTTTGTATTTAATATCAAAATCATACATAGATAATTTAAGTGACCATCTAAACAATCTCCCTCTCGGATGCTTAATCTTTTTTAACCAGACTAGAGCAGCATGATCTGTATGTACTGTAAAGTGTGATCCATGCAAATAACAGTAGTACTTGTCAATAGAATCTACTATGGCAAGACACTCTAATTCCGTTATGGCATAATTCTTTTCATAAGATCTCAACTGTCTCGAATGATATGCAATAGGGTGTAATGAACCATCTGGATGCTCTTGTTTTATGATACTGGCGATACTTTCTGATGAAGCATCACAAAAAACATGACATGGATAATTTGGGTTGAATAATGTAAGCACAGGTTTTGAAATTAAAATATCTTTAAGATGCTGAAATGCTTTTTGACACTCTATGGTCCAATTCCAAACTTCATTTTTCCGGAGTAATTTATTTAAGGGATTTCTAATTTTAGCATAATTATGGATGAATTTATTATAAACATTTACACTTCCTAAAAATCTTTGTAATTCTTTAACATTCCTGGGGGGTTGTAATTTCCTTATAACATCAATATTAATATTATTAGGCTGATATTTTCCATTTTCTATCTCGTATCCGAGGAAGTTAATTTTTCTTTGGGCAAATTGGCATTTTGAGTATTTTAACTTAATATTTTCTTTTTCACAAATGGAAAAAATAGTTTTCAAATGTTCCATATGTTCATTGAAATTTTGAGAGAATACTATGATGTCATTGAAATAATTAAGGGCAAATCGAATTTGATACTTATCTAAAATTTGTCTTAACGTTCTTTGAAATATGGCAGGAGAATTTTTCCATCCAAATGGAATTCTTGTCCATCGATACAAGCCATAATTAGTGGTGAAAGCCAGCTTTTCAGAATCGGTCTCATTAAGTTTAATATGCCAATATCCCGACGTCAAATCTAATGTCTAATCTAAAAAATTTTAGCGTTGGCTAACTGATCCAGTACGGCATCAATCCGAGGAATGGGTTCCTTATCGGTTTTACTTATTTCATTGATTTTTCGATAATCGCAACAAAATCTATTCTTGGCATTTTCGTCTCTTTTGTATGCTAAAGTTACAGGGGATGAATACGCGCTATATGATGGAGTAATAAATCCGGCTTCAAGTAACTTATCTAACTGTTTTTTAATTTCTAGATTATCTTTGGGTGATGCACGATAAGGTCGCATTGATATGGGCAACTCAGAAGTCAAAGTAACCTTCTGCGGCTCTAACCTTATACATCCTACATCATATTTATCTTTGGAGAATATTTCATTTACACTGTTCAACAATTTCGTTAATTTAATTTTCTCTTCCTGATTTATCCTGACCTCATTATTTACATCTTTGCTAGTATCACTATTATAATTATCAAAATGATATGAAAATTCATATTCAGGAAATGAGCCTCGATAGGTTATATCATTATAGAATTGATAGACGTGGAAATTTTTAAAATTTAAATACAATTTAAAAAGTTTACATTGATACCCTGACAATAAAATATATCTAATATTGGTATCAATCACAAAAAATTTTACGGGACGAGTTATTCGTCCAATCTTAGTATCAATTTCAACAATTTTTTTCACACTCACCTGACCTCTGGTCTGTTGCAATTGGACATGAGGTGCTTCTTCAATAAGTCTATATTTTACTGAATTAAGTTGGTTTGCCGGTAAGATAGAAATGTTTGTTCCGGTATCAACAAGTCCCATGTGCACTCTATTGTTCCCCAGATACGCAGCAATTCGGAACGTTCCTCATTGGTTTCCATTGGGTCGCGGAATCCTCGGGTTTGGTTCCCGGTTCTGTATCGGCCATCTGGGCGGTGGTCGATAGAATCCTCGGTTATAGTTAGCATTGGGAGGTCCAGCATAGGCTCCTCTGGGATCACTTGTATTTGGTGGTCTCCAAGGTCTCCTGCGTGTTATCTCCGGATCCGACAGTCGAGTGTTTTGGGATGGTTTTTCTTTTTCTTTCATCACTCTCCTTAAGTTGTTTGCCAGTTTCCGCCAGTCTTGGGGTGTCTCTGTGTTATTGGCACAAAATATGGGTTGCCATTCGGGTTTCAGACCTGTGGTTAACGCTTCAGTAATAATCTTCTCAGTGAGGCCCAAACTCAGGCCAATCTCAACCTTGTTCTTATAGTACGAGTCCAAATCTTCCACTTTGTCTAATTTCATCTGAATAAAAGTTTCGAAGGACTCCCCCACTCCGCGTTCAAAATGTTCTATGAATGTTGCCTCTAATCTGGTCCATTCTGTCAGATGTGACGCATATTTAATAAAGAAAGTCAATGCCTCTCCCTCTAGAAATTCAGGGAATATATCCCCTTTTCTTTCATCTGATAACCTTTGTTTTCGACATTGCAGGTTAAAAAATTTCATCCAAGTCTTTACCTCCATTTTACTGTCACCGCTGTATTTTGGACAGATGATACGCACATTCCCCAGTTTCGGTTTCTCTTCCACGCTCTCCACCATATTAACCTCTCCATTCTGCTCATTTACAATCCCGTCCTCCGTTTGATTTGCCGTGGCATTTTCAAGAATCGGCATTCCGTCTTCCCCTTTCATTTTTCCGTTCTCAGCAACTCCACTCGAAACTAGGTCAGCACTTCTTTTCTTTTTTCGTTTGATGGCGGGGAGAAACAAGCGCTCTCGGCTCCGTTCGTATCTGTCATCCGTTCACATTATCTCTCGGAGGAGCTCCTCGCTGCAATGGACTGGAAATCCATTGTTGATAGGTTTCCATCAGCACAGAACAGAATCCTGCCGGCTTATCTGTGATAATATTGGATCACCACAAATGAACTGATCTCTGTGTAAAGTCAAATGAAGAGGCATCTCTCCTCAGAAGCTTTTTTATTTACAGTCGCCGTCACTTCATCATCATCATACATTCTTCTCCGTAATGGAGATGCATAGGCCTTTTAACAGTACATGATTACAGGCATAAGATTTCTGTGATAAGTTCCACAAATATCGGAACATAGAATCGTTCTGCTAGATAGAGTTCTCTCTACCTGAATCAAAATCAAACTCTCACATTTCTCTGAGATCTCTGCTCCAAAACGCTCTGCACAGCTCTTTATAGTCTCATTATGAGAACACTTACAAAACTCGTGATCTACTTCACAGATACTTCTGAGGACACTTATCTAGTTTCCGGAGACTTGATAGTGAAATGGTTTACATCATTATATGCACTTGACTCTATACCGAACTCGTGAGTCTGTCGCCATTCTCATTACCAAGATACTTATCCGATACTTATATCCGTTCCCACTCTGATATTTACGTGATTACTGCCCCTATATGGTCTAATTTCATGATATGAAGAGTTTCTCGAGTATTAACCTCTTACTAGTGCTTATAGCTTAGGCTCTCCATTCCTTCAACACAGTTTATCATTAACTTTTATGGCTCCTCGCTCTGGATAAGGACTGCAATTAATGTTAAGAGCCAAGAATGTCGGCTACGTCTTAGAAAACTAAAATCTTCTCTGATATAGAAAAATTTAAATCGAAAAATATGTATCATATATATATTATTTAAATGTAATAAATGATAGTTTATGTTTTTCTATCAATAACTACCATATTCTAAATAATAGTAAAGAATTAAAAAATAAATTAACATCACTTGGTAAACTAATTGGATTTCAAACTTTTGATTTTAAAGATCTTTTTAATAATATTAAGATCTCTGATCTTTATATAGTAATTTTAGCTCTATATAATGCTTATACTACTTATCATACTACTCATACTATATTTACCAATTTTCCTAAACTTCTTCACTTAGTTCATTTCAATAATTATATATTTCAAGGTAATAAATTATACTTACAAGTCTCAGGGGTTCCACAAGGTGGCTGTAGTGGCAGTATATTAGCTAATTTATACCTTTATCATTATGAAATTTTTTTTACTTCAACCGATTATAAAATTTACAGATATATTGATGATCTGATTTGTTTGGTCTTTACAGACAACTGTGTCATAGATATAAATTTCTATCCGGATAATTTGGAACTAATTCCTAATGAAGCCACTATTTGTAATAACAATAATTTTTCGAACTTGAAACTTATTATTGAACCTACTAATAGCATAATTACTAATATATATGATAAAAGACTATTTTAACTTTAACATTAATAAAATATTACCTTTTAATTCCTGTAACTCGATTCAATTGTTTAGAAATATTATACTTAATCAGTTTTTTAGAATTTATAGATTATCTGATAAAAAATTTCATGCTATGCATATTAATAAACTTAAAATTACTAGCAAATTATATAAATATCCAGGTTATTTAGTACATAGTATAGTTAAAAAGTTTGGAATGGTAGATTATACTTACATTCTCTCCTTAGTATCTTATTTTAGCCAGACATCCACTTTCTCTTGAATAAACATTACCATGTATTTACATGTTCTTACTGTTGTATATCACCTTTTATCGTCTTTTCGCATTACTGTGATTTCTTTCTCACGATTGGCAACAGCAATTCTCTATTTTTTATTTTTTGAGATTGGCAACATTGGTCTTTTTATTCAAGGCTCCAAAGGATCAGACATATGCAATCTTTTTTCAGGTATTCTTGTTTCCTATTATTTTTCAATCTTCATGCATGTTATCCAAGTTATCAAGTTTATAGATATAATCTAACACTGATATCAGAAACATGCATTTTGTGTTAATTTTTATAAAATACTTGGACTTGATAAAGAGTTATATCAAAATGAACAATTCATTATTAGGCGTAGGGCTTGTCCACGTGTAAAGCTTTCATGCTTGGATTTTATTTGATATTATTTTATCGATTCCTTTCCATTGATGTTTTTTGTTTGTCTTCAGCTTGATGACTAGAGGTTTGCATTTTTATTTTCCACTTGATTGATGATTCTCTGCTTGATACTTTTATTTGTAAGGCATTTTGTAATGTTGGGGTTTTTTGAGTTGAAACTTCTCTCTATTCTTTCATTGGATTTTCAAACTTTTATTATATATATATATATATATATATATATATATATATATAACAATGAAAACTCGTTAATGTGGCACCCTCTAACGTGGATTTCTCGTTAGTGCGGGCAAATTCTCATTCCCCATCTTGGTATATGGACTTTCAATGTTAAAAACATAGTTTAATGTGTACCGCTCATCAGATAATACATACAAAAAATTTAAGAATTTAGTGCAAAATATGCCTTTTTCAGAAAAATTTCGAGAAAAAAAATAATTATTTCAAGAGATGTGTTCACCTGTTTTTCAAAAGAAACCTTGCGAATTCATTTGGATTTTCTTTTATATCCGGCCTGGAGAGATGTGGGGGTGGGGTGGGGGATGGGTGGCAGAGTAAAACTGTATTGTATTGGTTTCAGTGTGAGTGCATATTGACCTTCCTCTGTTTTGGTTGGACCCCCCTCCCCCCCCCCCCTTTTATTTTATGAGCCTTCTCACAGGTAGCAGGAAACTTGATGTAGAACACGTGACCTTCCTTGATCTCGCAATCAGTTTACCTATGTAGTATATATTTGAGCTTTGCAATTCTGTATCATCGCAGGTGTGCTTTTTAACATCTTAACATGATGAAAAGTTCTAGTCAAAAGAATACATTGTCAGTTACGGTGAAAGTAAAAATTATCAAATTCATTGATAGTGAATGAAAGCAGATCAGTCAAAAGATGTTGTTGCAGATCAAACCTTTGAATGCCTTGCGAACCTGGAGAACGATATAGAAAAAAGATTGTTCTCCCACCTGAAGCAACAAAAGATTACTCATTTCTTTAATCAGGAATAAATTATGAATGTGGAATAGAAAACTACGTTTGTTCTTTAGATGAAAATAAATGAGTTTCCATTGTATGTATGTAAGTACTGTATTGTTTCCTTATAAATGCTTTCTAAGTATCTAATAGTATTCATTCATGATATAGCATGTATGTACATTAGTATTTATATTTTAGTTATTACTGTATATAGTTCCAAAAATACTGATATATGTGTCCCCTTAGTGCGGACTTCTGTTTGTACGGACAGAAGTCGACGGCCCTTGACTGTCTGCATTAACAAGATTTCACTGTATATATATATATACAGGGTCTGTCCGGAAAGTAATGTCAATGATTTTATTCCAAAGCGACTGTACGTTCTAGTGCACTTGACCACTGTGGGAATTGTGGTGGGGGATCTCGGGAACGAATGCAGCCGGTCGCCAGTAGTCTCCGAGCAGCCGGAGAGTTCGGATAGATTTTTTCGTGAGAGTCGTTTCGGTAACCCGTACAAGTGAAAAATGCAGCGTTCGCGCGAGCAACGCACGGCGATCAAGTTTTGCATTAAACTCGGCAAGACCGCTACTGAAACTGTTCTGATGATGAAGAAGGCCTTTGGCAATGTTTGCCTTTTGGATCGACAAGTTTACCGGTGGCACAAGGCCTTTGCAGAAGGTCGTGAGGAGGTGAGCGACGAAGCCTGCACTAGATGGCCATCGACGACCAACACCGAAGAAAATGGGACTCGTGTGAGGGTCTTCTGAATTCTGATCGTCGTTTAAGTGTTTGTTTAATTTCAGAGACATTAGGTATTCCAAAAACTAACGTCGAAGTGCTCCAGAGGCTCAAGTACAGGGTTCAACGCGTCCGGCGCAACATTGCCACGGATTGGAAGCTCCATCACGACAATGTGCCTGCACACACATCCTTTCTTGTGATGGACTACCTGGCCAAGGCAGGCGTGCCAACCATTCCCCAGCCTCCCTACAGTCCCGACTTGGCTCCCCCAGATTTCTTTTTGTTCCCGCGACTCAAAACTCCGATGAAAGGATTGCATTTCGGGATGGTCGACAACATCAAAGTGGCTTGAACTAGGGCTTTAAAGGACATCCCGGAGAAGGATTACCGTGCCGCCTTCGATGCATGGACATCCCACTGGACCTGCTGTATTGACGCAGGAGGAATGTATTTAGAAGAATATTGATGGGTTGTAACGATCGGAACAATAAATTTTTTATTCTAGAGTCATTGACATTACTTTCCGGACAGACCTTGTATATATATATATATATATATATAATAAATAAAATGAAATTAAAGATAAAATTAAAATAGTTATACTAATTTAAAACATGATCAGTGTCATACCCTGGTTCAAAAACAATACGGAGGAAAATTAATTAAATATGATATGATAGGAAATATCAGACAAAAGGAAAACAATGCTACCATAAAAGACAAAATGATCTTAATTTTAAATATGAATAATACAGATGAATTTATCAACATTCAAGAGCGAAGCATACTAATCAAGTTCAAACAACAAAGGATTATCAATACGATACAGCCGATACATTATCAATACGATACGACGATACAGCCACATTGGCCATGTGGCTGTATCGTTGAGCGAAACACATTTGGAACCTCTGTGGATGCAAAGATCCTTGATAAGCTGGATTCACAGAGCTTCTATCCTATTTCATATTTTTGGATTGTATCTTTTCTCTTATTTTGTCATTTTAATATTTTGAGCCTCCAGATTTTGATAATCCTTTGTTGTTTGAACTTGATTAGTATACTTCGCTCTTGAATGTTGATAAATTCATGTGTATTATTCATATTTAAAATTAAGATCATTTTGTCTTTTATGGTAGCATTGTTTTCCTTTTGTCTGATATTTCCTATCATATCATATTTAATTAATTTTCCTCCGTATTGTTTTTGAACCAGGGTATGACACTGATCATGTTTTAAATTAGTATAACTATTTTAATTTTATCTTTAATTTTATCTTATTTATTATTGACACATTGTAAAATATCTGCTGCATATGCGCAAATTTACAAATGTTAGTTCTATATTGAATCTGTAGTACTGTAGTTATTAACTGATATTAATAATAATAATATATATATATATATATATATATATATATATATGTATGTATGTATGTATATATATGTATATGAAAACTGTTGGAAACTTGGTTCTGTTTTCGTCGCGATTCTCGTTATCGCGGGAATGTGTTTACATTTTTAGAATGGTTTTACCGTTCTCGTGAACGACTCGTGACGAGAATAGAACATGCCATTCATGCAAATCGCCTTCTCGCCGTGCGCGCATACTGTTTTGCATATAGTGAGGGCGCTGCCGTCAACGGTTGTGTTCCGGAGCGTACCCATCACGGTGTATATATGATAGGACACATTCTCAGTTATTCAGAACTTGACCTTAAGATCAGACCTTATGATCAGACTTGATCAGATCTTCAGACCTTGTAGACCTTTAAGGTAGGAAGACCTTATGCAGACGCTTAGTCAGATCGATCAGACGGTGATCGACGGAGATCTTGCAGACCTTGAGAGGTAGACCTTGATCGGCAGAGCGTAGTCTAACTTGTAATGCCATGACGTGTGACCTGATGATGGTGGCTTCATTAACGTGCACAGCATTTGTGGTAATGTAGCTGTTTTCTACTTACCGATGTTATAGTAACTGAGAGTGTGTGCCTAGTCATAAACTGTTTACAAACCTTTTTCATGAGCTTGCTAGCTCATTGTATATAGTTTTGCTTTGCAACGAATGTTACAGTGATTTTGTAACCTTATATTGTGCAATGGATCTCACAAGAATAAAATTGTGTTTGTGTTTAACGAACTTGCTTTCTTGAGAAAACACTTCACTACTGCGCATCATCTTCTACTAAAATTTCTACCAGCACTTCAGATATGGATATGGCCAAACACTGCTAAATCTGCTAAATGACTTTCTAGTCGCAAGTCTAACATTTTGAAGGACCTTAAATGACATGAAATAGCCATATTAAATGAAAAATACTATTAGAAGGTAATGTTTTGTGCACATCTTCTAAAGATTTTACGATTTTATTGCCTTCTATCTATTGTTATTCAGTTTCTTTTAGTTTTAATTCATGCAGATTGTTTTTAGGTTTTCATTTCGACTTCCATTCTTCAGAATTTTATTTAATTATCAAATGAATATATATATATATATATATATATAAAATATATAATATAAAGAAAGTGGATTATCAGAAATATATGTGTTATAGTAATTATGCGCAAAGCAGCAAGAGGTACTATACACCATATAATGCATAAAAAAGGAATGGATAAAAAGTGAAAAAAGGAAGGAAGGCTTAGCAAAAAGCTTACGTGATGGCGGTAAGGGGTTGTGACCTCACTCCCCAGTTTTCAACGAGCTCGTCATAAATGCCGCGGCACTGCACTCCTGGTCGCCAGCTTTGGCTCAAGCCCACCTCCGGAGTGACAATAAAAATTGTCACAAGACCTTCAAAAAGGAATGAACAGAGGACGAGAGTAAATTCACTACCGTACAAGCGATCTGTATTGCTGACCTCGGTGAAATGTATACAGCATCTGATGATCGTGCTGCGGTCCTGTCATATGCATGATGCGATCCTTCATTCTCTAAATGAATATAAAAAAGACTTGAGCTTTACACCATACGCTAAATTGTTTCGGTATAAATTATCTATATTTTTAAGCATAAAAGGAACTGGATATTTTTGAATATATGCTTGCTTTAAAAATACTTGATCAAAATCAATACGTAAATTTTCTTCTTTAATAGTTCTTTTAATTCTGACCAATCCTCCCAAGAATACATTGCGAAATATATTCAAGTGTAGGTTGGAGTGCCAATGTATTATTCCATTTATAGGTATTTTAAAATGGTTTCTTTTGTCATAGATGGTAAATATGATTGGGATTTGTCTAAAGTTGATATTCAAATCCAAAAACTCAACCACGTTGTTATTTTTAACTGGATTTTCTTTCAATATGAGGTTGGGTGGGTAGAAATCAAAGTTCATACAATAGTTTTCATTTTCATATGCAATAATCACGTCATCTACATAACGCAGGTAAACGATTTCGTTGTTAATATGAGACTGGCTTTCATAAAAACTAAGGTAGAGATCGGCTAGTATGGAAGAACATCCCCCCCCATGGGGATGCCTTTAATTTGTTGATATGCAAAGATTCCATTGAAAAGATAATTTTCTTTGATGACTATTCTAATTATAGTCTTGAATTTATTGAATTCTATATTTCTTTTTAATTCATATTCTTCATATAAACGGTAAAGGATATTTGATAAGTCTTCTAGATCTATAGTGTTGAAAAGTTCTTGGAAGTCATAAGTCTTTAAGTATAAAGGATTTTTATAATATTTTAATGAATTTATCACTTGTTGGCTATTTTTTATGATATAACTTCCTTTATTATTAATTTGTAGCAAAATAGGTTTTAAAAGCTTTAGTAACATAGAATTGGCTTTTGTGAGATACGTATTGCATCCGACAGTAACCGGTCGGAAACATATAGGGCTTTTATGTAGTTTTGGAATATTTATCAAGTAGGGGTATTGTATTATTCCAGTGTATTTGATACCTGTTAATAGATATAAGGCTTTAATTTTATTTGAAATTTCCCTAAGGGGAATGTTGATTTTGCAATAAAGTATATCATTCTCATATTTTGCTCTCAAGGTGTTAATATAAAAGAACTTGCAGGTGAATGCGTAGTTGCTTGAGGCTTTGTCAGTATAAGTAATTATATACCGTTCTTGAATGGTCTTGAGAAGCTGGATGTTCAATTTACATTTATCAGGTGGTGGGTAAAGTTTATTATAATAATACTTGAAGTCTCTGCATATCATATATCTCCATTGATGGAAGGTGAAATCAGGCAAACTGAATCGGATGGATTGGAGAGTAAAATGTTTAAATTATCAAATGAAGGTACATTTGTTTTTAATAGACATAATGACTTTGTGTTTGGTACAAGTACAGATTAAAATCTTGAATTTGTGGATTGATTCAAATTTGTGCTATTTTTGCAACACTATTAATTTCTAATTGTCATTTGACTAGTTTTTATATAATACTTTAGGCTGGTTAGTAGCATTATTAAAATCTGCCATATTAACTTTTATTTCTTTACTACCCAGATTAAAATCAGGACTTCTGCAAAGGAAAAGTTCTAAACCTGTGATTGTTAATGGATATGAATGTCAGGTAACATTTATTTTCAATTTTAATCTAATGTCAAGGGCATCTCATAGTACTTATGATATAACATTAATTATGCCTTTATTTCTTTCTTATT
Source organism: Amaurobius ferox (assembly GCA_951213105.1). NCBI lineage: Eukaryota > Metazoa > Arthropoda > Arachnida > Araneae > Amaurobiidae > Amaurobius > Amaurobius ferox. The sequence continues at coordinate 149,365,980 of OX578136.1, forward strand.
AATTGTTTCTAAAATTGTATTTTTATAAATAGTTTTTTCTACATACCTAGGTTTATGTTGCTAACAATGTCGAGTTAGTAACTAAGACCAGGACTGAACATTTGTCAGAGAATGACAAGAGAAAATACAAAGCTTCTCGCTCTGCTTTTCAGTCATTCCTTGGTATCATGGAAGTAGATGAGCGTACCAACACTATGCAAGTATTTGGGGTAAGATAATTCAATCAAATTTTGGGGAAATGTTTGAGATATATTTTCTTTTAAAAACTTTTTATGTATATCTAAAGTGCCAAATATTTTAATGCAAAGAGTTACTTTCAGGGACGTTTTTCATTGTGGGTTATTCAAGTAGATTTTGATACTACTTAACCAACACCCTAGAACGTTATCATAATTAGGTGTACCAATGCTTTCCAGGTAATGAACCTTTTATTGTGTATGTTCAACTAATTATATGCTGTTATAATTGCACTTACAGATATTAAAATATTACACAATGAAGGAGTTCAGCGGTACCTGCAATAGACTTGGTTTACATTCTGAAGCTCTTTGAACCAAAGATTAAGAGGATAAATGTAATTGGAACATGACTAAGGACATGAAGTGTACCCAGTGTTTCAGATACTGCCATGACGCTGGACATCATTGTTATGTGGCAAAACACATATAAATAAGAAACATAGTCATGTTATTAGCAGCAATACAGCCTTGTACTCTGTTTAAGTTAAACTGCAATTGAATGTTATTTTGAGGGATGACTGTTTAAGTGTGCACAATTTGTCTGGTTAATAGCTACTCTATAGCTTAAACTAGAGGAGGCTCATTAGAATAAATGGCCTTTTCATTATATTTCAAACATGACTGATTTCAGACAAATCAGGAAACTTCAAAGGCAAATCTATTATCCCAATTCTTCAGACTTGTTTAGAGATGTTAGTGGGGGACCATGCATTTATTTTTAAATGCTGTCTTGGAGACTAGATGGTGTTTATGATTCTGTCATGAGCGAACTGGGATATTTGTGGTGCCCAGAACAAAACATTTTTTTCCTCAACAATTTTATTGAAAGTACTTTATTGTTGTTATAACAATAAGTATTAAGTTATTTATGACTAATTAAATTGGTCTTTGTGATAAACAGTAAAACAATTTTACACAAGATATCAATTACTTGTTAAATATAAATGAAAATGTTTGAAAAGTGCAGGTCCCTATTAACTGTGAGGCAGGAGCCAGGATGAGACCTAATAAGTGCACATGCATTTAGCATTGGCTTCACTTTGCAATTACCTTCATTTCACAGTGGAGAATAGCACATAAAGTGTAAATGGTTTAAAGCACTGTTTCTCAACTGCCGGGCCGCGAGAGATTCTCCTGGAATTTGTCGTTTTAGCTTTTTAGACATTTTTTATGAATAAATATTTCATAGTGGAAATATTCTTAGGAGAATAATATTCGTGAAAGTGTCGAATAGCTCAGAACCAGAATTCCTAAATAGCAGCTATGTAACAAATGTCAGTGATCAAGTTGCTGTTAAATTTTAATATGAATAAGACTGCTTAGCTGACTTCTATGGTGAATTACAATGGATAAATAGTTATAGTTTTCTTTTTTTCAAGTCAAAATGAATTTGATAATACAATAATCAATTTTTTGAATAATATAAATTTTTGGTGATCAGAATGGGATATGTTAATGAAAATCAGCAGAAATTAATTTAATGATGTTGGCATGGGGAAATTAGAATATGCTACAAAATTTCATTTGTCCAGTGATTGATAACTTATTTAAATGCAATTTTATATTTATCAACATGCCACACCATATACATAAATATACTAATACTCTTATGATTAATGCTTAAGTTAGTTTATGTATGAACTTAAAAAATTGGAAAGGTATTTATGAGTCAATTTGTTGAGACCCGGCCATCATTTTATATAAAATGTATTTACGGGACCACGGACTCTCAAAGGTTGAGAAACATTTTAAAGTTCTAATGGTTTTTTTTATATAAGCTGAACTAGTGAATAGTTTCTCAAACTATTTTAACACATTTAAAAATAATTTTCATTTAATTGCCTATGGCTAACAAAAATTGAAATAAAACTTGTGAAGTTTTAAAAAGGAAAGAAAAAAATGAAGAAAAAAGATATACAAACATTTCAAATTTTTTCACTTATGAATTTATGATTATGACACCGCCCCCCTCCCCCCCCAAAAAAAGAAATAAAAAAAATAAAAAATAAAAACTTTTTTTTTTTAAGGTGGGGGGGGGGGGGGGGGCATAAAAGTATGCTCTTACTTTTGGGGTTCAAAACTAAAATTTTTCTTTGGGAAAAACTAAAATTTGAGGGTATCAGAAATTTTATTTTGGGGGAAACTAAAAATTAGGGATATTTTGCTTACAGGACTATTCCTAGTTATACCGCAGACTGGATGTCATTGCTTCAGAGAGGATAACCAAATCACACTATCTTTTGTATGCAATTTCGCATGAAATCATAACTCCAGGAGTTGCAGAGCTGCAATAGCTGTGTTTCAGCAGTAACAGTCTTGCAAGCTTCTATGCCTATCAATCTTTCGTTACATGCATTTATGGCTGAATATCTGATAGTTGTTAATTTTATGTCCCTTGAGCTAAAAAAAAAATATATATATATATAATATATATATATATATATATATATTTTACTTTATTTGTTTATAATACAATCTGTTGTACATATTTTTCAACAATATTAAATATAGTTTTGACTTTATAAAAATGCAAATTTGACATTTTTGTCACTGTTCTCCTGTGATGTTGATGAATTGAGTTTTTGTCTTATATTAGCAGAAACATAAATATAGAAATAAATTGATAAAGTTTAAGGAATTATGATTTTAACTTGTTAAAAAGCCCATTTTTGTAAAAAATTTAACAATATCATTTTGTGCAATTGCTTTACATGTTTATCTCAGAGAATCTGCGACATCATGGTATTATCTGAAAAATCATTTTTTTCATTCACCAGATGGCAAGAGCAAACGATTTTAAGTCAGTTGAAGTACACTATTTAGATTTTTTTTCCATATTTGTTTGAAGTTTTGAACTTTGTTATTATTATTCATTTTTGATGAGTATTTATTACCTACCATTTCTGACATGCATTTAGTTATTAATATGAATAAAAATTTGAAAATATGTCTTTTGTTATTGCATAAAAGTGAGTTATGCATAGTGCATACTTTGTTTCCCAACGTTAGTTTCGATTTTCATGTAAAACAGAAACATACCTGTTAATCATTTCTGCTACTGCCATTTCTGCCATATGAACATTTCCATTAAATCAATTAAATAGCTCTGCCATCCATTAAAAATCTTTATAGATATTTCTAGAAACTGTATAAAAATAAATTATTTTGGAGCCTGAAAATTGAATATTATCAAATATTCAGCTTTATATTAATTATTTACTCCATACATATTCAATATTTACAAAACAAAAAATTCCATTCCTTTGTATTAACCATTTTTTCCTGACCTCACCATGAAAGTATCTGAGTAATACAAAGTTTTTCTTGAATGTACCTTAGATGATAGTCAGCTACACTGTGATTATTACTTCTGATTCCAGAAAATATTAAATATCTGAATGTTTTCGACTACTTATAGTTTTGTGATGGTTATCACAGATACAGAAAGAATATAGTTAGTCAGGGACACCATGAACTTAAAAAGGTTGAAATCTACCAGAATAATGAGTTCATTCATGGTTACAACAAATAGTGCAGTAGCACACTTACTTGACCATAGTCCAAAGTGAATTAACCTGTTGTTTTTTTCTTCTGTAAATACCTTTGTATCAGTTAATTTAATTTGTAATACAGTTATTTTCTTGGTTACTCAAAGCCACATAAACAATTTTACAGTCTCTATGGTGTGTCATTTATCTGGTTCTGCTTGCCTCCAGTAGCCCGTTCAGGATTTAAGTTGGAGGGGGGGGATGCAAATTGAATACACAGAAAAATTATAAGAATGCACAAGAAAACTGTATTTTAATAACTAAATTAAGCTCCTGGGGGGGGGGCAAGTCTTCGGTCCACCCCCTTTGTTGTGGTGCTGCTTGTATCAAATTTCCCCATATCATACATATCTCTTTGAGTCCACTGTTGAACTATTTTTAGTATATTGATTGCATTTTGACAATTTGAGAAGCAAATTATTGACTATTGTATTGAGAATAAAATTTATTTAAGACAAACTCTGAACATATTAGAACTTATTCAGTTGTTATATGTAATTTCAAAAATATAAATTATATTGTATAATCACAAAAGTGCTCTATCAATAATTTTTTTAATTTTTTCTGATTACATTAGGGAATACTTTGACTTATTTGCTTTTATGAAAGAAGCCAATTTTCTTTTGTGCTCCAATTTGTTTGGAAAACATGCATTTCATTCCCTCACCAGTTAGAAATGCTTTAGTTGTCACTCAGTAGTCTGAAGCAGTGTGCACAATCCTATGAGCCCCTCTCTGCACTTTTTAAATTCAATTTTTTGTCAAATACAGAGTAGTTATTTTGCAGGAAGTTAATTCTCCAAATCCTAACCAGATTACTCCCGAGGAATACTTTGATCCCTACACTGATCTGAGAGGTCGAGATATCGGACGACCCCGAGAAGTGACCACTAAAATTCAAAGGTTTAAAGGTACTTTGTGGCTGTGTGAAAACTACCCTCTCTCTCTTCAAGAGCAGGTGAGCTGTAATCTTGCTCATATTCAAAGCTTTTGATCATTTATGCTGTAAATGCTACTGAGTTATGTGAAATGAAATTTATGAAACATCATTTATAAAATGCCTATAAATATTCATTATACATATCCTAAGAATTTTATTAAAAATAGGGATCTGTTTTGGAAAAATAGCAAGAGGAGTCTTTTTCAGGATATTTCACATAATTCCAAATGTGACAAAAAATAATCTTTCATAAGATTTCAAAATAATATTTCATGAAAATATGAGACTCTCATAGAATAGGTGCTTCACAAAATTTAAACCAATCATCCAAAATAATTTATTCACAAAATATGAATACTAAGAATGTCGGAGCAGTTTACAAAATTTGCAATTTTAAGTAGTAAATTTGCTGCAAATTTTATGTTACACTCTTGAATCTTTTACAAAATTAATCTGCTATTCACACAAATGGGGACCCTTTGAATAAAATGCCTGGACAGATTCCTGTTGAGTTAAATTTGTTGTTAATCATAACACAGATTTTGCAGTTTATGTGCACTATATAATTGTCACAAATAAAAATACTTTACGATTTTTTAGTACTTATTTATAGTCTGTATATAAGATGTGAAAATTTACAATTATACTTTTTAGCTCATTCCTATCATTGATTTGATGGCCATCAGCAATCGTCATTTTGCCAAGCTGCGTGATTTCATCATGCACCAGTTGCCTGCTGGATTTCCTATCAAAATGGGTGAGGTATAAAATAAATAAATCTTCAAATAGAGTTTGTATGTGTAGAATGTTTTTCTTATTATTCCATTTTCTTATCACTTGAATTTCAGCCCAGTGTTCGGTAACATTTTTGGATTAATACCAGTATTGTCATTATTGTATGTGTGCAGGGGGATAATTATTTTCAATCATCTAGGAAAATTTCAAGTAAAATAATTTTGCTTTAAAAATGTCATGAAAACCTATTTATCAAAAAAATATTTAATAAAATATAATAAGTTGTGTTAAACTAACTTATATTTATTAGAGGAAATCTTTCTTTGACAAATACTAGTGCAAGTAGCTGTAATAATCTGCTGTCAGAAATCCATTTATACATATAGAAAATCCCTTTTACCGAACACTGCTCACCATGTTTCTATGATCAGATTAAAATTCTTTTGATGGAACTCATTCACAATAATGCATTTCAAATCCCTGCTTAGTGATTCTCCTTAGATATTGACACTTGAGGCAGTGGTTATTCAGCAGAGACAATTCTAACAGCAAACTCTTCATAATTGCTAATAAAAAGTTCCCCACCTGCCAATCTCATTCCTGCAGACAGATGAAAACAAGTAGCTATTCAGCAGTAACAATGACCCTTTTTCTTGCCCCACCCAGAACATTTACATATGTTTACTTAAAAATTCTCTGCAAGGAGGTTCTGACCATTGACTCGATAAACAAAAGGTTCAGTGTTCTTGGGGTAAAATGATGAAAATGGCACAGAGTGCAGAAGTGGGATGTGTATGACTGTAAAAATCATCTTTGAAATTTATTGCCTTGCTTAGAGAATTTGAGACCACATTGATTTTTGTTAAAATCATTAAGTTCATATGGTCACTCTTCTTTCGAAATGGCCAATATTAGTAATTGTTTAGTCTCTCAAAGAGAAAATTAGTGTCATTGAATATTGTTATGAAACGTATCCTCTATAATCGTGGGTGTATACGCAGGATACAAGAACAAGTCCAAGTTTCTGAATAACTTAAGTTTATTCACAAGCTCAAAGTAAACAGGAACAATATACAGTACAGGATCTATTATCCGGAATGCTTGGGACTTCAGGCATTCTGGATAAGAGGTTTTTCCGTAATTCGGAACACTTTTTCTAAAACTTACTGGAATGGTCTCAAATGCCGTTATAGAAAATTATAATTCATTTTAAAAACATAAATGTATTAAAAAAAGAGCTTTTTTGCAATCTATATGGGTTAACTGAAATGCAAATTACATGTAATTATAGTATCAAATTTAGTGATTAAGAAAAATTTTGAAAGAAAAAAATATCTGAAAAAAGTTGATTATTCAGGGTAGTTATTAGAAGTCTCTTTTTTTTTTTTAACATTTCAACTGAAGTGGGCCCTCACCATAAAGTGCTTTTAATAAAATTAAGATGAGAAAGATGTTCATTTTTAATTGAAATGAGATTATTCAACTATGGGTGCAAATATATCAAATTCTAATTTATGCTCTTCAAATGTATTTCTAATAAGCCTTATAATTCTAAATGCCTGCATAAATAAAAAAAAATTAATTTCGTTATCCTAATCATATATCTCATTTTCACCAACAATATATTTACAAGATAATATCCCAGCATAAAAAGCACAAAAAATATAAAAATATTAGAGGATGGAAGCAGATTGAAAAAATGGAAAATATTTAAAAATAAAACGAAATATACCGGCGATCGTGTTTAAATAAAATATTTCGCGATATTGCTAAACTGTCTTCTATAAATTATTAATTAATAAATGTAACACGTTAAAAGCCCATAAATATACTGCAATGGAACTTTTTGCTAGGGTCAATTTTCGGTTCAAAATAGCCATTTTCATCCAAATAATAGGATTTAATTGAAAATGATTTTGATCTTGGAATTCCATCAACGTTTTTTAAAATATTGAAGATGTGTATATTTCCACGAAGATGAAAAAAAAATGGATTTTCCCGAGAAAATGACAAGTTTATTGCTTAGGTTAAGTATTTAAAGAGATCAATCCGAAGGCCCTAAATGACATTTTATAGCTGCTATACTTTTCTCTGCATTTCGGCAAAAGTTAACTTTCATTAATTTCGGGAATTCCTTACTTAAACGTACTTTCTATCATGTCGTAAATGCGCTGATGACTCTCTTTTTTTTCATCTTTTCCAATAAATGTTTATTAAATTGTGCAAAATAGTGTGAATTCTGCATGGCGCATCGCGTTTGAAGAGCGTAGGATTTCTTTAACGATATCGGGATATTTCTAGCGAAAAAGTTGGAATACTTTTACCGAAAATCAAAGTCCCGGAACATAGCGCAGTAAATGTAACGCAAGAAAATGTAATGAATTCGGAAAATTCGAAACCTTTGTGCCTAGTGTGCTCTGCCCTATACACCCAGAAAAAAAAGGAACGCCATTAAAAAAGCACCTTGCTGCGACTTGTCCGTAACTAACTCTTGTATTATACTATACAGGAGTTAGTTACGGACAAGTTGGAGACTTATCCGAAACTAGTGAAGAATGGAATGACGCGTCTCGCCGTCAATGTGACGGTCTCGCCCGTACCGGATCGTCACCTCCGAGAGCTACTATCGGGGATGACGGCCGGATGCAGCCACTTAGGAAATTTTTGAGAAAGGCGATGCTACTTCAGATGTTTTCCGGAAAAGAGGAATTGTGAAACTTCTCGGAAAAAACATGATCCGCGGAATATTTTCATATGCTATCGCAAGAATTCCTCGCGTTCGTTTTCGAAATTTAAGAAGAATCAGCAGCGGCGAGTACGCGCGGTATTTTTTTCTGCGCGGGAATTTTGAATTTCGTACGCGGTTTGCGCGTCCTATTTCAAACCCTCTAAAATAGTAGGTTTCAATGCATTTTTTTAATTGATATTGCTAATTAAAGTAAAAAAGCATTTGGCGGGATTTTAAACAGAAAATCGCTATTTGGTGCAATATTTAGCAAATAATCGCTTGTTGGCGCAGAATTTGGCATTATTTTGCCGTATTCTGGTTTTGGGAGAGTCCGGATATTGGAACGCCGGATAAGAGGTCGCGTACTGTACAATCAAACAGCTCTTAAGAGGCAGATTTTATAAGAGTGAGGCAGGTCATTATACACACCATTTTTGATTTTGCTGAAATTTTTATGGTGGTTTCTTCTAATGATTTTAGAAGACACGTAATTCTTTTTTCCCCCAAAAAAATTTTTTGTGACCCACAAAAATTTCTAAAGCGGGCACGACCCAGTATTTTTCTCAAATCGACATCTCTCTCTATTCTATTATCTCTGTGCATTGAACATCAGCCAAAGTAATTCTTGTGATTACAACATGACCTTTAGTAGCTAAATTGAATTATTTTCCAAATTTCACATGGCTGACCTTCAGTGCAGCCTGGCAGGGTTGGCCAAACTTTGTCTCAGAAAGTGAAAAAGCACCATATTTGAGACCTCATGGGCCCATGCACTGAGGGTCAGCCATAGTTTTCGGGTTTAGCTTGTGTAGTACTACCCAGTATTAATTTAATTAGCTCATTTATTGCATGGCTCACCCTCAGTGCTGCCGAAAAATAGCTACTTTTGTATCTAACGAAATGAAAAAGGGTCCTTTTGATGGTGCTGTATCTTAGTGCATTGAGGGTCAATGTGGAACTTGATAATTGTATTTCATAGTATGAGACCTGTCTTTTAACAGACAATTGACAGAACTTTGGCTAATGGCCATGCGAGCACATAGGGCTTACTTCAAGACATTGTGGAAATGGAATATATACTGTAACAAAGCATACAATTAGCTGTACAGTAGGCCTATAACCTATTCACTATAGCCCCATTCACATGCAAGTGGGTATTTTCCAGCCATGAAACATTGGGGTGAAAAAGGGGGTATTTTCCGGGATCCATTCTAGACCCGTTCATATGTGCAACCCCCATTACTCCCGCTTAAAGGGCTAGGACCAATTCTTCTTAAATGCTTTTGACATTCATTTTTGGTAAACAATATATCTCCTTTTTTTTTAATTGCTTTTTTAAAAAGCGTATTATTTTTAATTCATTATCCCATATTATTATTTTATCTATTTAATATGACAAATGTGCAGAAATGAGAAACAAAATAATCTTATATATATAAATTAAATCTAAATAATGTATATAAATTAAACTTGGATCTTTATAAACTAAACATCAAATTAAAAATAATATGCCAAAATTAAATTTAATATATTTTTAAAACTGTAAATATATGCTTATTGTAATATATATATATATATATATATATAAAAGTTTTATTCCATGAAACTGTTTAAAGAATTCATTCTTAAAAGTCAAAAAAGAAAGTTTTTCTCATGTAATCTTCGTTTTAAAGCTAAATTATGACGTATAAACTTGAATTAGTGGAAAAAGTGTAACACCATTTTAAGAAACTTTATTCAAGACAAATCAATATAAGAAGTTAGCATAGAGAAAAAATATGCATATTTATACCGAATACATTTTAACTATTACAAAATCGGTATAACCCATTTTTTATTAAAAACACATAAGACCTTACTGCATGGCCCAGATACAAAAAATCTCATATACCACTAATACCGCAATTAAAAATGTTTTTAATATAGCAGTATAAAAAATACTTATGATGGACATGTTTCATTGATATGTAAAATAGGTGGTCCTCTAAGTAATCCAAAAATAAATTAATAAAATAAAATCGTCTTCATATGTAGTTAGTATCTAAAGTATATAAAAATAATTTATATTTCTGATACTAGCAATCATGGAGTATTCTTTCTTTTTTTTTTAAGGGGGGGGGGAGAATTTTGTAAGCTAATTTACACAGTTCAGTTTATTGCAAAATGTATGTATGTAAAGTTATTTTGAATGCCTGAAACATTTTACTTTGTTATTGATATACATAATTATAAAATGCAATTCTCTACTAATCATAATATTGACATCATAATCACATCATCTCAAGTTATGGAACATTTCACATTGATATGTAAAAGTTTAGAATACAGAACTAAAATAATCAAACTTGAAATATAATGTATAAATAATTTATTTACAATAATTAACAACATATATTCATTTAAATATAAACACATTATACTCCTTTTTAACAATATAAAATAAATGAGTATTAAGATCGATTTATCTAATATACATTCTCCTTATATAAAACTAAGAAAATCTTTTTAGCATTTGTTAAAAACTACTAACTGATAAATCCAGAAAATTTGCCCAAGAAACAGAACATTATATTTTAAAGTTGCTGCTTCAAAGGAAAATCAGCTGGCTTAAGACTTTTAACTAACACTTAATTGTATACATTTTGTGATTAAGAAACAAACATTTCTATAAAAATTATCCTGAAATCGAGGAACAAATATTTCTAATTCATGAGATAACAGTTAGCTCAAATAAACAAAATGTACATACCCTCATCAGTCTTTTTCAGTAGGATTCTCCGTTCATTAAATTCTGATGTATAATAAGGATCAATCCGTTTAATTCATAAATAAGTCCGTGTAATGAATGCAAAATAATCTATATAACAAGCTATAAATTCATCATTATTGTACAATCTTCAGATAGAATTTGTAAACAAGGTCCATGAGGTATCTCAGTATCCGCCATGTTTTTCAAGAAATTGCAGTTGCACAAATGGAATTGTGGGTAAAAATCCCCAATCTACCCCCTTCATTCCTTCAAATAAGAAGGAAGGAAATCATACCTCCTTTCAACCCTCTTTCGAATCGGTATTTTCCCCGCTTTGACATGAGAACGGTGACACAGTCGAAATGCGGCTAAGATACGGACTTTAAATTGTGCATGTGAACGGGGCTTATATGTCATATGTTTTTTTATTATATATGTGACTAGTCAGTAGGCCACCATATCCTTTTTTTACAGTGTCATTTATTTTACTTGTAGCATAAGTAATACAAAAATAACATTGTAATTGTTAGCAATCATAGTACCGGTAGCCTAGTTTCGAGAAAATAATTTTCAATGCAATGATGTACACCCTAAAATTGAAAAAAGATTAAAAAACAATGTTTATCATTCTGGTAAAATATTTTTATTGAAATATTTTAAAATATTTAAAACACCCTTAAAAGAAAATAAAAAGGTGTTACAAATATTTTATGTTTTTACCGTAATGATAAATGTTGTTTTTTACTCTTTTTCAACTATAATGTATGGTGTAAAACATAATATATCTATTTATAACAGCCTATTACTATTTTCTGATATTATTTTGATCACAGCACTGTTACTTTTCAGGATCTAGCAACACTTTTCATGATAGACAACCTGGCAGCAAGGCAATTCAAAATGGCTGAATTGTGGTTCTAGTGGAAACTTATGAGAAACTGATATAATTTTTTTTAACAAGAAGTATGGATGAACAATGTGTCTTCCATAAGAAAGGTGATTGTGGAGACCATAAAGTGTCAAAAAAGAGTGGTTCATATCAACTTAGTGGTCTTGAACTATCTGTAAATAAACAATTGGAAAAAATTGGAATTTACCCAAAACAAAATGTTTCTGAAGTTCAACTTATCAGTAATAGAAATTAAAAAGACATTTCTACTGTTGAAAGTGCAATATGTTCATTCCACAGATTCAAGTACGGTCCATTTTTAGCAGCCATCAAGGAGGTGTGCACACCCTGATCAGTGCATCCTGCTAAGAAAAAAGAAACTATTCGCATGGCATCATGGAAGGTATATTTACGTTGGAATTTGAGAAGACTGATGTCAGGAGCTGCAGTTTCAGTAAAGGTGTTGAAGACCCAGACCGACCGGCTCGTCAGCAAGGACATGAGCAACTCAGTAAAGGTGTGCATTTGTTGTTTACGTTGATCTCTCTCTGCCTCATTCATATATAAATACCAGCTGGAGGCTGATAATGTGGGTTAGCTGTTTCTTCTGAATGGTTCTCATCCTCAATTTCTGCTGCACGGTTCTCATCATCAATTATTCTGTACTTGCTACATAATATGCCACCCATTGGAAAAGATGGTAATCTCAAATTCCAATGTAAATATACCTTCCATGATGCCATGTGAATAGTTTCTTTTTTCTTAGCAGGATATACTGTGTGATCAGGGTGTGTACACCTTCTTGATGGCTGCCAAAATGTACCGTACTTGAATCTGTGGAATAAACATATCACACCTTCAACAGTAGAAATGTCTTGTAGGCTTCTATTACTGATAAGCTGAACTTGAGAAACATTTTGTTTTGGGTAAAATCCAATTTTTTCCAATTGTTTATTTACAGATAGTTCAAGACCACTAGGTTGATATGAATCACACTTTCTTGATGCTTTATGGTCTCAACAATCACCTTTCTTATGGAAGACACATTGTTCATCCATACTTGTTAAAAAAAATTATATCAGTTTCTCACAAGTTTCCACTAGAACCGCAATTCAGCCATTTTGAATTGCCTTGCTGCCCGGTTGTCTATCATGAAAAGTGTTGCCAGACCCTGAAAAGTAACAATGCTGTGATCAAAATAATATCAGAAAATAGTAATAGGCTGTTATAAATAGATATATTATGCTTTACACCATGCATTATAGTTGAAAAAGAGTAAAAAACAACGTTTATCATTACGATAAAAACATAAAATATTTGTAACACCCAAAGGTGTTTTAAATATCTTAAAATATTTCAATAAAAATGTTTTACCATAATGATAAACATTATTTTTTACTCCTTTTTTCAATTTTAGGGTGTACATCATTGAAAATTATTTTCTCGGAACTAGGCTACTGGTACTATGATTGCTAACAATTACAATGTTATTTTTGTATTCCTTATGCTATGAGTAAAATTAGATGACAATGTAAAAAAAGGATATGATTGCCTACTGACTAGTCACATATATAATAAAAAAACATATGACATAGTGAATAGGTTATAGGCCTACTGTACAGCTAATTGTATGCTTTATTACTATATATTCCATTTCCACAATGTCTTGAAGTAAGCCCTATGTGCTCGCATGGCCATTAACCAAAGTTCTGTCTGTTAAAAGACGGGTCTCATACTATGAAACACAATTATCAAGTTCCACATTGACCCTCAGTGCACTGAGATACAGGACCACCAAAAGGACCTTTTTTCGTTTCATTAGATACAAAAGTAGCTATTTTTCGGCAGCACTGAGGGTGAGCCATGCAACAAATGAGCTAATTAAGTTAATACTGGGTAGTACTAAACAAGTTAAACCCGAAAACTATGACTGATCCTCAGTGTATGAGCGCATGAAGTCTCAAATACGGTGCTTTTTCACTTTCCGCGACAAAGTTTGGTCAACCCTGCCAGACTGCACTGAAGGTCAGCCATGAAATTTACAAAATAATTCAATTTAGCTACTAAAGGTCATGTTGTAATCACAAGATTTACTTTGGTAGATGTTCAATGCACAGAGATAATAGAATAGAGAGAGATGTCGATGTGAGAAAAATACTGGGTCGCAAGCCGTTTTAGGAAATTTTGTGGGTCACAAAAAAAATTTTTTTGGGGAAAAAAAAATTACGTGTCTTCTAAAACCATTAGAAGAAACCACCATAAAAATTTCAGCAAAATCAAAAATTGGTGTGTATAATGACACCCGCATTTCTGCCTCATTCTTATAAAATCTGCCTCTTAAATGCTCCACTAATTTCACAGAATAAGCGATATTATTCTCAAAATGTTGACGAAAGTAATTTCACAAAACAGCAGCTACTATTCTCAAAACATAGACAAAAATCACAGTCTAATATAGCTCATGTCACATCCATTTGTCAACTCATCAACTGAACTCTCCGATTCAGTGATGACTCCTATGTATAGTCTTTCCACAGAAACTTCTGGAAATCTCTATATCTCAAAAAATAATTGTTCTATTCAGAAGTTTCTGGAACATTTCGGAAGTCACAAAATTGGTGATAAATCACGAAATCTAGGAACCCTTCTTCTAACTAGGAAATCCTAGCAATCCTGGGCTCACGTTATGGACTATGTTTTTTTCTCCTGGCCTTCGACACAGAGGAAAGAATTGGCACCAAATTGCACGTTCACAACTGTATGCAGAAAAGCATCGATGAGAGTTTGTTTCCTTGCTAGTAAATTTAATGTAAGAATAACCTAAATATGCTATGTCCTGAAACAGAAAGAAAATTTGGGAAAAGATATGGCTGAAAAAAGGAAATAAAGAAAGATAAAGTAAATTTTTCAAGATAGATGGACTTGCTGTAGATGTGGTTGTTTATGATTGGTTTGTTTTTGTAAGAAGCAAAAATCTACCTTTTTCTATAGCCCAATTTTCTAAGAAAAGGAAGAGAAGCTACAGAGTTGGGATTCACAGACTTAAGACCTTGATTGGTTAGTAACATTTAAACTACTTCAGAACACCCATCTCCCTCATTTATAGACAAATTTTTCTATCCAGTGAGTGTCCACTAATGAGTATTTTTATTGTACTTGGAATTAGTCATTCTGTATATAAAATGACTGTGTAGTTCCCAAACAATGCAGTCCAGCCTGTCCACTCTTGCTGCACATATCTAATGTTACTAATGGGCAAGTGATGTCTGGCAAGTCTCGAACAATGCATCAAGCTATGAAATAATGTTCAAATGCCCAGTGAAACCTCACCATCAAGTAAGAAAATAAGAGGTTTAAGTAGCTTTCATAGGGAGAGAATTGCATGGCGTCATAAAATATATCATGCATATTCCATGATGTTGTTGTTGTTGGGACCCAGACTGTCCGACCTATCAGAAAGGTGTAAGATAACTGTTTGGACGGCCGGGAAGTGCCACCCAATTTAGACTGGAACCCAGTGGGGGAGGTATCCACAGGGAACGTACCCTCCTTCCCCTACCACCAACCTCTCAGAAGGACTTACGGACCCACATGTTTAAGTTGATCGTACTCTGCATGAACACGGCGGCAGTTGTGGCAGCATACAAATCCAGTGTGCAAACCACCGGGCTACTGTGCCCAAAATGTGCCAATAGCACGCTGTGTTCCCAGGTAGTCACCTACCCAAGTACTTACCGCGCCCGATGCTGCCTGACTTCGGTGATCTAACGAGAACCGGTGTTTTCAGCACGGTACGGCCGATATATTCCATGATGTTGTTGTTGAGACCCAGACCGTCCGACCTACCAGAAAGGTGTAAGGTAACTGTTTGGACGGCCGGGAAGTGCCACCCAATTTAGACCGGAACCCAGTGGGGGAGGCATCCACAAGGACCGTACCCTCCTTCCCCTACCACCAACCTCTTGGAAAGACTTACGGACCCACATGTTTAACGTGATCGTACTCCGCGTGAACACGGCGGCAGTTTTGGCAGCGGCTGGAATCGAACCCGGGCCTACCGAGTGCAACTCCAGCATGCTAACCAATGGGCTTCCGCGCCCCATATTGTAATAATTCATAATACTCTCTGTATATGGCTGAATATCTGATAATTGTCAATTTTCAGGTTCAAACAAAAAAATTTTAACTTTATAGTTTCTAGAAACTTTTATTTAGAATAAGTTCTTGGAATTATGTCTTTTGAGAGATTTATAGATGACATAGCTGTTTAATAGGGTTAATAGAATTTTAATGCATATGCATTATGTTCCTGTGTCAGAAATAGCTTTGACAGGAATGACATATAGGTTTGTTTTTGTCCTGCATGGAAATTTAAACTAACATTGGGGAAACAAAATATGCACATTTTTGTACTAACAGGCAACACAGTATTTTTAAATTTTCATTCATATTAATAATGACTAAATACATATCTGAAATAACATGTAATAAACATATTGATCGAAAATGATTACTAAAATTGTTTTTTTTTTCACTCACCTGTTAATAGTAAAGTTCCAAAGCTTCAATCAGGTGTGGAACAAAACTTTAAATAATGTTCTTCAACTGGCTTAAAATTATTGCTGTTACCATTTGAAGGATGAAAAGGATGATATTTTGAGCAACATTGTAATATTACCAATTCTCAGGGACAAACATGCATCAACACTTTCACAAAATAAAAATACCATTCAAATTTTTTATAAATAAAAGTTTTTTAGTTAAAATTTTAATTTCTTAAGCTTTAACTATTTATTTCCATTTATGTTTCTACCGATGTAATTAGGAGGTGAAAACTCATCTCACCACTGGGGGAGGAGGGGGGGGGGCAGTGACAGTAATTACAAATTTTCATTTTTATGAAATCAAAACTTCATTTAATATTATTGAAAATGCTATTTTGTTGAAAAATATGTAGAACAGATTGAGTTTTAAACAGAAACTACAAAAAAATATCTATCTTATTTATTGTTATCTTTTAATGCTCAAGGTGTAAGAAATTAACAATTATTTGATACTCAATCATATATAGAAATTTCTTTGCCTTTGCTGTAGTAACTGCTGTTTCATTTATCCAGGCAAGGAAGGCTATTATTTACTTTTGAAACTGGTTGATATATTTTTATCAACTGTTTATGCTGTTATTAACAAATTATTTTTAATTTTATATTATTTAAGACAGCAGTTTGAGCTAATTTGTTATATTTTCAGAATATATTTGTGTTTGAATAGCAAATATAGCCTAGAAATGCCAAAATATTAGTATCAAGAGTAACAAATATATGTGACTGGAATGGAAAATGCATTAGTGCCTAGATTGGCAAATCTTTTGTCACCTCAATCTCTAATAAAGTTACCACAAGGATACTTTGAATGTTTATCAATAAAATTTTTTAAAAATATGGATACGATACAGTATAGAACAACAAAACATAGTTTTATGATGACCTAAATATGTGAAAATATTGTATGAATGAATGTGTAAGCTCAACATTTGTTGTATAGGGCCAATGAATATTAGTGAGAAATAGTGCCTTTGTAATATTATTCATTTTTTTCTTGCCTCTATTCCCAAGTAGTCAGTGTACTAGTATTCAGAGCTATAGATGCTGGGTTTGAACCCTGAGTACAAAAGTGAAGCCCCAAGTATGTATGGATATTCATAGTTCATAATTCACTTTAAACTCTAGATCCAGAAGAGTCTACCTCCATTGATGAACAAGTTCAATGTGTTTATGACAAAATGGTTCTTTTCTTAGCCTTTTTTATAAGCTAGTCATGGGTATCAAGTACTTCAATGAATCAATACGTACAATACACTTTGTGTAAAGGATAAGGAAAACTTAATTTGCAATGTATAAAAGCACAAATAACATAATAATGCAGCATACAGCTGTTTTGAGGATACACTGGATCCCCTTTGTTAGTGCAAAAGAACCAACAAACCCAAAGTCCAAACAAAGAATGTGTGCAAAAGGAAGAAGCAGGGATCCCCCTGCTTTTTCCTTTCACACCCATTCCAAATATTCCAAGACCTATATTATATTCCAAGACCTGGATCAAAAGAGAGCCAATCAGAAAGCAGCATGAAGAACAGTCCAGACACTTGTTTTGTCTTGTTAGGTCTCATTTATTCTTGTTCTGACTTATCTTGTGGAGATATTCCTTGTGTATTTTGGGGCATGCCAACCGTATGTGTTACTTGTCATTTTGGATTGGCTGGACTGTTCTTCATGCTGCTTTCTGATTGGCTCTCTCTTAATTCAGGTCTTAGGTATATAATCCCCCTGCTTTCTTCCTTTCGTGCCCATTCCTCTTTTGAACTTCGGGTTTGTTGGTTCTCTTGCACTGATGAAGGGGATCCAGCGTATCCCCAAAACAGATGTAAGCTGCATTATTGTGTTATTTGTGCTTTTATATGTTGCTCAAATTTTTCTTATCATGATGAATATCAAGTGTTATGTAATTGCAAAAATAATGACAATGGTATTTAAGTTTTCATAATTAGGAATTTTTTTATAATTTTACTTAATTTATTTTAAGTGTGTTATAATACTTTGTCTCAAATTATGTGTAAATTGAAAGCTTTTTAATTTTAGTTTTTCCAAGAAAATTTTTTGTAGCAAGTTGTATTGAACAAAATGATTTGCAACAAAATAAATATATAAAACGTGTTTATAATTATTTTAACCTGGAATTTATAATCCAAAATACCAAATTGTATTTTATGAGCTATCTAATTTTTAATGAAAATTTATATAATGCTTCTCACTGTCAAAGAGTAAATATATGCAATTAATTCCTTTTATAAAATTATCTGTTTCTTCCCTATATAGAAGTCCCTCTGTTTCGTGTTTTGCAAGCTCGGGTTACTTTTGGAAATATATTTGCCTTAGACTCTCCTGTTGCTTTTGTATCACCCTACAAGATTGATGGTTGCCTTGCATGTGAAATCGACACTGCTTGTTTTGATGTACCTGAAAGTTATGTTAAATTTGGTAGGAATAAATATTTATGTAATTTATTTCAAGAAATCTTTTTGAAATGATTTGTGGCTGAATATCTAATAATTGTGAATTATGTGTTTATTCTTTAACCCTTTCGCGACGATCGGCATGCCCACGTGCCAGCTGCGAACTTGCATTCAAGGATGAACAAGGCACTCGTGACGGAGGGAACTTTACCGTAAGCGGAGTGTGGCACGCAGAACATTTTAATTTGTTTACTAGATGACGTTACAAGTCCGTGGAACTAACTTCCATGTATTTTACAGAGGCATGACCTTGGCAGAAGAGGATCGAATGAATTATTTCTCCATTTGGAGCGGTGAAGATCATTTTGTAATATAAACAGACAGAGGAATTCTCGTAGCATCAACAATTTTATAATTGAGTTTCGGTTTTTATTTTTATTTCAGCGTTATGATTTCGTTGGTGAATCAGAGGAATATAAGAGAGTTTTTTTTTTGGGGGGGGGGGGGGGTTTAGAGGCAGTGAAATTATTCGTTTATTTTGAATAAAAGAATGGGAGCAACTAACGGGTATTTTGTATTCAGATTTGTATGAAAAATATACATCAAATAGAAAATAAATATTTCTTTTATTCCTGAAAAAAGTAGATTTCTGTGTTGAATAGGTGATTTTTAGGGAATTTTTTTTCGAGAGTTAGGCTTAGCACAAAAAATGTGCCGTCCTTTGGGACCAGTTTGGAAGCGAAGTGCTCCGTCTTTTGGGCCACGACAGCTCCGGAATGCCGCCATCACGAAAGGGTTAAGCTTTAAAAAAAATTTTTTTTTTACATTATTTTGTTTAGAATGCAATTTTTTACAAATTTTTTTTAACAAAAAAGTCGTTTTCAACTTTTGACTTCATTAAAATGCAAGTTTGTTATTTCTGTCATTGTCCTGTAATGATGAGTTGAGTTTTCATCTCTTAATTACATCAGTAAAAAACTTAAATAATGAAAATAAATTAGTGAAGCTAAAGAAGTTTTAACTGGTGAAAAAACCCTTATTTATCAAAATTTTAATGATATTTTGTGAAATTATTGATACATGTTTGTCCCTGAGAATATTGAGCGACATTATGATGTTGTTCAGAAAATTGTCCTTTTCTTCATCCGCTAGATGGTGACAGTGATGTTAAATCAGTTAAATAATGCTATTTAGAGTTTTGTTCCATATCTGTTTGAAGTTTTGAAACTTTGCTATTAACAGAAAAGTGAAAAAGGCAATTTTATTATTGATTTTTGATGAGTGTATTTATTACCCGTTGTTTCTGGCATTCATTTAATTATTATTACTTTGAATGAAAATAATAAAAATTGTGTTTCCTGTTAGTGCATAAAATTGAGTTATGCATAGTGCATACTTTGTTTCCCAATGTTAGTTTTAATGTTTATTCGGAGCAAAAATAATATGTCATTCCTGTCATGGTCATTTCTGTTATGGGAACATAATGAATATACATTAATATTCCATTAATCATGATAAGCAGCTCTATCATCTAGTAAAACTTAAATTACATTTCCAAGAACTTATTTTAAGCAAAAGTTTCTAGAAACTATAAAGTTAAAAAAAATTATTTTTGTGACCTAAAAATTGACAATTATCAGATATGTTTCAAAAGTTCCCATACTCAAAGTTTAGAATTATATTATTGAAAATTATTATTAAAGCTAAATATAAGAATTCTTTATGGCATATGGCAGGTAGTACAGACAAGTTTAAAGAACATTTCTCAGTACTTTTATAGTTATATTACTTCTAACCTGTCTGGAAAAATGAACATAAATGTGAGTATGTGAAAGATCTTTTGCAGGTAGTGAATCACTACTAGAGGCATGTTTTGAATGTTAGATTAATGACACCAGAGCTGTTATATCTTTCACAAGTCTGATGTCACTCTGGAGACTGATTATTTTTGGTCTTTAACACTGTCATTGTTTCAAACACGCCAACACCATGAACACTTATATGGTGGTGGACTATTGATAAGTCTTTTCCCTAAAGATTCCAATATTATAGAATTATAATAATATCCTCTCTTTTTCAGAGAAAAATTAAGGAATATACAGGTTAAGGTTATAATTGGATTTTATGAAAAGGATAACCAGTATAACTTGGGATTGTGTTAAATATTCAAGCATAAATAAAAGGGGTTAGATTTTGAAATATTTTGGATGAAATGCTGATTCTCAGCATCTTATTTAATTTTTCTTTAATACAATTTATATTCTATGAACTATTAAATAAAAACAATTGTCTTTTTTCTGCAATTTTAAAAACTGATAGAGACATCAGCAGTAAATAAAAAATTATATATAAACAAGTACTCTTCATCAGGAAAATCATCAAAATCTTCATTAATTTTATCTTTGTCTAACAAAAGAGTTTGTGAGAACAAATTCAGTAAAAAGTGAAAAAAGTGGGGCAGCTTTAGAAAATATAAAATGTCTAAATTTTCAAAAGGGGTACATTCATGAGGTAAGGTATTATCAGGGTTCTACATCAGATTTTTTACAGAATGTGTATTCAAAATATAGCAGAGCTATCTATCCTCTTCCTAGAGATAATTCTTTGTCAACTGACTCATAGTTATGTTCACTTGTATAGTGAGATCATGTGAAGTAAATTTTTTGACTTTGAGTGTGGGAACTTTTGAAACACCTGATCATGTAAAAATAATATAATAATAATTTGTAATATAAGTACACTTTTGCAATTTCTATTAGCAATTCTTTCCACTAGGTCATACACAAGCAAATAAACCAGTTGAAAGACCTCCACGCACAGCAGAAAGCATAGCAGAAAGAAGGGAAGAAAGAAGGCAAAAAATATTAAACAAATATGGTTATCAATCACCTCCTGCATCATTTACTGCAATTCCTGTAAGCATGTTTTTCACTTAAACATACTGCAATCCAATCATATGTATTCCACTTTTTTGTATCACATATTTGGATATGCTGTACTCTTGTCTCCTGCAAGATTGAATGAAATTTTGTTGAAAGATTTTTAACATATTTTAGATTTTTAATATTTATAAATTTAGTTTTTTCTTTGCACACTTTCTCATTTTTCTACATAGACCAACATTTAGAAATTTTTACTGATAAACAAAATATTTTTAATTCAGAATGTTTTCAGCTAACTTTATTGTGAGTAAAATTTCATGTGTTATGAGTGTCTAAACTTATTCTCTTCTCATTGTGTAAAGTATATCTTTAATTTACTTTCTATTTCATTAAAAGAAAAATTTATTTTTAGAATATATGTGTAGATTTTAATCTGTTCTATTAGAAGCTGTTAAAATAATATATGCATAAGTTGTTCACTTTAGCATATCATTCTACTTATTTGCAGTCTTCTAGTCGTGTCACTTCCCCAACAACTTCTCAAGCTCAAGCATCTTCAAGTACAGAAACTGCCACACTAACTGATAGTTCAAACAATCCGGAAGGTGGTCGCTCTTGGAGACTAGTTGCAAGGAAATTAAAGTAAAATTTATTTCCTCAAGCCCCTTTTTTCCCCTTAAGTTTGTTTTCAGAAAAATTTTTAAACTTTGTTTCAGTGAGTCATCAAAATTTGTATTTTCCCATTACTTCTTTAACTAAAGGGAAGTATTGATTTTATGCCAACACTTCTGTGTCAATTTGAAAATCTAGATGTTTTAAAGGGTGCTGATTACAGAAAAACACTTTTACAATCTTTGTTCAGTTTGCTTTTTCAATTCTGCTACACTTTAGAACTGCCTTTCATTTGTATACATATTACAAGCTAATATTCCCCAGAGGTTCTGGATAGAGTTAAAATCTGAATTGGGTGCTGGTCAATCCATTAAAGCCACATAAAAAGCATTAAATAAGCTTTTTATTGATGCAGACCCATGAGTAGAGGTATCATTTTACTGGAACACATAATCATTCCATCGTAGGGCTTTGGTAATCAGTAGAAGGTGACTGCCGAGTATGTCCTGATAGGTTATGGAGTTTTGCCTGCCTTGCAGGAAAATTATATCCATTGTCCCATTGAATGTGAAAGCTCCCCAGACCATTACAGAGATCCCCTTTATTTTTGTCGCAAGATTAAATCATGCCAATAATCATCAGGACTATTCAGGATCAACTTTTTTTCCTCAGGGAAAATAGTTGTGATCCACTCGTCCATCCAGTGTATGTGGCTTCTTCCTCGTAGCTTGCTTATGGTGCTGTGTGTTTTGGCATATTTTACAGAGCACAATACCGCAACTTTCTTTGATTCATTAATAAACTGTATCTTTTGAGACAGTACCACCAATACTCCTAGAAACTTGACGTATAACCTTTAGGTTGAAACTAAATTCATAATGGTATGATCATCTCATTTTGTTATTATGCTTGGCTTTACATGTCATCTTTGGGCAGTGAGAGCACAACTTTTGATAAAGCCTTATTAATTATTGCCATATGCCTACCCATTTCTTTATAGATTTTTGAAACAGGCATTCCATGTGCTCTGTCTCCTCACTAGAAAAATGAATGCTACACAGCATTTCTGCAAGTGAATAATTGATAGAAGAAGAAGTTCTGCTATCTTTTGGAAGCTGTACTGAATTATGAGACACCTAAAGTTTAAATATTTCTATTTTGGGTAGTTTTTTTTACACAATAAATCATCTAAATGGATCAAAAATTATTTTTTATCTAATAATTTTTGTTTAGGTAGCAAAGTAATCAGCTTTATGCCTAAATTCTCATAGTTTTTATTTTATAAATTAGACAGTGTCTATATTTATGAGATGCACTTTAAATGGCTCCTATTTGATTTTAGATTTATCTGAAGAACAACAGTTTATGCCTGACTAGACTGAGATGTAAGGACTCACGGGTCAGGTTGGGGGTCCGGCTTTAGCATGCAAAATGTCTTTGGTGCAAGTTTGGACTCTTTTACTGTCAGTCAGGGTTAGGTGAAGTAAAATTTCTATGCAGATGTTTACTAAAAACAATTAAAAATTAGGCTTGCATCTATATTTACACTAATGGCATTGCATCAAGAGTTTCGTAATATTTTTGCATGTTGTGAGTGTATTGAGTTTATTTAGAGTTACATTTTTTTTTTTTAATGCTTGATTCTATATTCTATAACATTTTGTTTCTTCCTTCTTTAGAGCTGCCTTCACTAAGCATTAACCATAACTGCTGGTAATTATTGGATTAATAAAATGTACATCTAGAAAGGTATTTTTCTTTTTTATAATCTATTTTTAATTATCAAAATATGTAATTATATATTAAATATTATTGGCTAAATATTATATTAGCGTATAAATACCAAAATCAGGGATTAGTGAGTGTGGCAAATGAGGAGGGGGGGAACAGCCTCCTAGTTTATTAAATTAAAATTATCAAGTCCACTTCATTGAAAAATCTACAAAATATTTAATGTTTTATTTTGTTTTAAGTAAACAATGGACCAGTAGTCATCAGAACTATATTGTAAAGTAACTTTACAGAAAGAGTACACTATACACTATATTCATTGACTAATTTTAAAACTTTTACATAAGAATTATTTGATGGATATAATTAAAAAAAAAACTATTTCCTACTTTCCAATATCACCCAAATACCTTACACTACTATTACAACCAAACAGCTATCCAGCATAATTCATATATAGCCACAAACTAATCTATTTTGAGAGTTGTGTCATGTGCTTTTGTGACATTGTTCAATATGGAAGGATATTTTAGGGGTTTTCTTTCATGCTTTAGTGCAATAGATGTTTAGTTTAGAATAAACTTTTTTTTTCATTTCAACGTTCATTCTTTTAATATTTTATTTAAAATTTATTTTTATTTTTCAGTTCTCAATTATTTTTCTACATATCTTGTCTTTTCTATTTTTTTTATTTTTTATTTTTCACTTTTAACATTATCTTCTTTTTTTTTTAATAAATTTTTAAAACACCATTTATTGTAAGTCATACCCCTTTGATAGCAAGTCTTGGTGGTATGTATCTTACCTTACTCTACCCCTTTTTATATAATGCAGTAATAACTTATATTATAGCCAAATTCAATGTTTTACTAATTATCTGAATATGATTTGTGATTAGACTAAAGCATGAAAGTAAATAGTTTGATCTGCAGATCAAAAGATTTGGGTATATGTTTATTTTGCAGTACACCTAACTCTTTTTTTGCATGCTTTTTTTTACACGAATTTGAAGTTTTCAAAAAAGTCTTCCTATTTTGAAAAATTTATTTGATCTAACACAATTTCAAAGTCATTGTTTTATACTTATGTGCATGACCATGAGCGGTCTAGTATAAATTGCACTCTTTGGTACTAATGTATAAAAAAAATTCACGTTTTTACCACACTTCAAAAATTAGGCAGTACTGCACACTGCTATAATGTTATCGAATAAGGGGATTCCCCAGTAACTACTGGGAGATCCCTTTATTCGAAGGGATCTCCCTTTATTCGATAACTCTTACCTACCCATTTCGTAAGACATTTACATAACGTATTGCATCATTAAATTGTTTAACTTTATTAGCTCACAATATTTAATCAATTGTTCATGTTATCAGTCCATAGTGCTATCAATTGTGTATTTGAACATTTCTGACCTTAAGAAGTGAAAAAAAGTCTTTTTATCTAGATAAAATTTTTACCCTAGATAACATTTAACAAAATGTCGAAAGTTTGAAAGATTCGTAAAAGGCAAGCCATTTCTTTAGAAGTTAAATTAAAAATCTTGGACTGTCTTGCGAGAGGTAAAGGTGCAACATCTGTGGGCAAGGATTTTGGCTTGAACGAAGCTACTATCAGAACCATTAAGAAAAATGAGAATGCCATACTGAAATCTGTCATCAGCGAATTAAAACTTAGTTCCAAAACATCGTCATACATTAGAGATGAAGTGTTAGTAAAAATGTGTAGTGCTTTGGATGGAGGATTTATTGCAAAAGAGAATACCTGTAGATGGAAATATTATAAAGCAGAAAGCACTACGAATTTATAAGCAAGTGCAGATATCGGAGCCTTCAACAAGTCTTCAAGATAAGAGAAAATAATTTTCGGCTAGTGATGGATGGCTAACAGGATTTCTTAAAAGAAATGCATTTTATAATTTAAAATTTAAAGGAGAAATTGCATCAGCAGATGAAGAGGCTGCTATAAGCTTTCCAGCAAAACTAGCCAAAATAATCAAAGATGGGGGCTATGCTCCCGACCAAATTTTCAATGCCGATAATACAGGTCTATTCTGGAAAAAAATGCCTGCCAGAACTTTTATAGCAAAATCTGAAAAAATTGCTAGTGGGTTTAAAGTTGTTAAAGATCGGGTGACTTTTTTATTGTGTAGCAATGCTTCTGGTGACAAAATTTTAAAGCCTCTTTTAATCAACCGATCATTAAAGCCACATGCTTTGAGAGGAAAAAACATTCAACACTTGCCGGTTCATTGGAGGGTGAATAAAAAGGCCTGGATGACAGCAGGTCTATTTATGGAATGGTTTGAAGAATGCTTTGTTTCTAAACAGGGTTGTTTGATTTAAATCGGCTTGATTTAAATCATGATTTAAATCACTTGATTTTTTAAAAAAAATCATTGATTAAAATCATTTTTTAATTTTGTCATTTCTTGAAGGGTTTTTTTTTTTTTGTATTTTTATGCTAAAATAACCTGGAACAGAATAAATGTTTAAAATAATAAAGTTCTACATCTAGACATCTTTAGAGTATATAAAAAAAAAAAAACTGAAATCCTTTCCTTAACTCTCGGTCAGTGGAGATAACACTATTCATTGCTTGGAGTATAAAATCAAGTAACAATGACAACTGACCAGTGTTGCCAACCTATTTTCTAATTTTATAGCTAAAAATCACTCAAAATATATCTAGAATTATCTAGATTTTCTGTCAGTTACCTATAAACATAGCTAAACAATATTTAACATTTTAATTGTTCTTGTGATGATTTATTGGGATCAGTGGTTGCGATACAGATTTTACATGCATATTTCAAGCTACAAAAATTTAAAATACCTTTTGAAATGTTATTTATATGTGCTGTAATAATTTTTACCATAGAAATAAGAAAATTTGGTTCCTTCCATTTTTTGTGATTTTTGCTGGCGCATACCAATATAGCAAACATTGTTGGGAATAGGATTGACCGTCCCTTAAGCAGTTTAGCAGATTGAGCTCCCCCACCAATCACTACCCTCACCTATTTTTTAAGGACTTAAAAAATCACTCAGTTCTTTTAGGGTCATAGGGCCCCTGGACATTATCCCCTTTGTCCCTCCCTTTCTTCAATTTGATAGTCCCCAACCTATACAGTACAAAAACTAAGGCTTTTTGGTACTTTTTGTTCTTGCTCACAGTAGAAAAAAAAACTTTTGAGAAAAATTGTAGCTCCACCTCTGATAAGAATATAAAACACTTTATTTTCACATTAACGAATCATAATCCTAATCTGTAAAATTTGAAGTGCCTGACTGAGAAATGATAAAACTTCATTTTCTGTACATTTTCAATATGTAACCATAGCTTCTATGTCCTTCAAAATTGGGGGAGGGGGGTTATAATCATAACATTTCCCATATGCATGTGTCTTAATAGCCTTAATTTGACTGAATCCGAATGTGAAAGAACACATTGTTCAAATTATAAAGTATTTTAGGAACAACCACTTTGCTGCAGCAAAATATAAAGAAGAAGGTGGCCAAAAATTGGTTTTGCCTCAAAATGTTCGATGGAATACCATGTTTGACTGTTTGACCATTTACATAAAACATTGGTCGAAGTTGATGAAAATATGTGAGGAATTCAGAGATAAAATTGATAGCCTTGTGTACAACAGAGTCCTGAATGTTTCAATTAAAAGAAATGCTGAAGACATGCTCAAAAAGCTTGAACCGATTTCCCTATCTTTAGATGCAGTGCAAAAAGATAGCTGCTCAATTTCCACAGCTGTGCACATATGGAAAAGCTAGAAGAAAATTTGACTGAACAAAAAATAGATAAAACAAACATGAAGCATTTTTCCATCAAGCACAGGGTGCTCCTACAATCAAGCAGTGGGTGCTCCTCGCTTTTTATCGCACTTATCGGACCCTCGATATTGTGGCAGCAAGCTGACAGAAAGAGAGAAAAAAGCAGCATTCACCTTTGCCATTGAAAAGTATACGACAAGTTTTATGCCAATAATAATGAAGTTTTTAGGCAAGGCTGATCCGTTTTATAATTTTCTATTTGAGCAAGATGTTGTTTCCCAAATGTCACCCTTGGGATGGTGGAAAACACATTTTAATTCTGTTTGTGTAGCTACCTCTACAAACAACAAAATCATCACCAAGGCTATTCAACAACTTTTTACTGCAGTAGCTACCTCTGCATCTGTGGAACGTATATTTTCTACATATGGATTAGTACATTCCACTCTTAGAAATAAGTTGGGCAATGAAAAAGCTGGAAAATTAGTTTTTCTGT
This sequence comes from Amaurobius ferox, assembly GCA_951213105.1. Lineage (NCBI taxonomy): Eukaryota > Metazoa > Arthropoda > Arachnida > Araneae > Amaurobiidae > Amaurobius > Amaurobius ferox. Next base: position 149,394,331 of record OX578136.1, read on the forward strand.
ACGAAGCTTTAAATCAAATACTATGTCCTAAACGCTTTTTGTAAAATAAACATTGTACAGTAGACTCTCGATATAATGATCCCAGCGGGACCGTTGAATGTGGGTCGTAATAACCAAAGGTAGTTATAAAGATCACACGTAACATCTATGAGGATGCATCCAGGGCCAAAGTCTTTGGTCGATATATTGGAAAGGACTCGAAAAAGAGGGTCATTATACCGAGAGTCTGCTGTATTACTTTACTGTTTACTTAAATTTGTATTTTCATGCTTTTTTTTTTTTTTCCAATTTCTAGTGTTAGAAATTTGTACTAATAAAAAATCATTTAAGAGACTCAGATGAATGAAATTACCTGTTAAATGGTACGTTTTTATTATATAAATGAAAAAGGTATTATTAAATATTAATACTTAAAAACATCATCTTTCTCTAAAATCTTGACTTTTTAATAAGCTTGTCATAATCCCTTCCCTTTTTTTCAAGTCCTTCATAATATCAAACCTAAATAGATTTTAAGATATCATAGCTTTTTATTAATATAAATTCGAATAAAGAACTTAAAACCGCATAATAGTTCCATATAATTAATATAGCCTAGATTTATAAATTGAATAAAATAACCCAATTAAAAAAAACCCTATTTATTTAAAAAGTCTTTGGGTTTTTTTAACCCCTGTATATATTTTTTAATCTTATATTAATATATATTCAATTAAATTTTTTTAAATTATACAGTACATTAATATAGTCTAACCTACCTTCTGATCTGAAATATATAAAAAATTGATTTTGAAAAAGGCTAATATAAATAAAAAAAATCCGATTTAAATCAAAAAAATCTGATTTAAATAAAAAAAATCCGATTTTTTTGATTTTTTAAAAAAAATCATGATTTTTAATCCACCCTGTTTCTAAAGTTAAAAGATATATGGAGCAATGATGTCTTGATTTTAAAGTACTTTTGGTCGTAGATAATGCTCCCAGAGTCATCCGGTATTAGAGCATCCAAATGTTCAAGTAATCTTTTTGCCACCTAATACCACTTCCTTGATTCAACCATTAGACCAGGGTATAATCGCTACTTTTAAGCTGTATTATACTCAATAAGCATTCCAACATATTTTAGATGCAGTAGAGAAGGACAACCTCACAATCGTTGATGCATGGAAAAAATATTCAATTATGAATTGCATTACATATGCTTCATTGGCCAAAGAGAAGTTAAGGGTATCAACATTAAATGCTTGCTGGAAAGCACTTTGGCCAGAATGTGTCAAGAGTGGTAACTCAGTGCCCCAAGCGACGATGGAGTCTTCTAAAATTATAGCCTTGGCACACAAAATTGGAGAAGGATTTGAGGACCTACAAATGGAAGACATCGACAAATTAATGATAGATAAACCTCTAAATGTGGGTGATCTGATTGATTTAATAACAGATGACGGTAATAGTACTGAGGATCATAATAGCGATAACAAAAAAGAGGCAGAAATATGTCAACTAACTGCTAGTTTAATTGGTGAGGGTCTAACATTTGGAAAAGTATGGTGAATCATTTTTTAAAAATTGATCCAAACATGGAACGTGCCCTAAAATTCAAACGAGATATGAAGAATTGTTTGGCTGGACATCAAGAGTTGTATAAAGAACTTAAAAAACCAAAAGTTCAACTGTCTATAACAGATTTTTTAATAAAAAAGTCGACAGTGCAAGATCTTTCAGAAAGTAATTTGGCAGTTCAAAACAGTATTACCAGACGAAAGTCTCCGTTAAAGAGCTTGACGGATGTGGATATCTCTAGTGATGATAACGACTTTGGTCCAGTTCATCTCAAAGAATTGCGCTTATTATCAAGTAGCAACGAATAATTATGTAACTAAATATTATTTCTTTATTTCTATTTTTAATTTTGAGTTTTCTATTCTTAATTTTGGATTAACAGATTCCTTTTTCTTTTGCTTGCGCTACTTATTTTTACCTATGATTTATGTATTTTAAGTTTTATTGCTCAATAAAATTGCATATGTAATCATTCGTATGCATATCAGAACTTTTACAGTTTTCAGCATTTTTTTTACACGGTTTTAAACTAAATATAGTTCTTTATTTCATCTTACATGGTTTTCGGATAACATGGAACGTATCCCCGATTTTACTATAGGAAACTTATCTTTTTTTACACTTTTTTTTTTTTACATGAATTTCTGAGGAACGTATCTACCGTGTAAAAAAAGAGTTGGGTGTATATTCTTATAGATAATAGAGGAAGGAGAGAAAAATAAAAGGAAATAAGATGAAAAATCTTTTATAACACCAAATAGCATTACAATACAGGCTACAAGCAGAGTAGCACCAATCTCTTTACAAATTTCATTTTACATCATTTAAAAAAACTAAACATTAAAATAATTACAAATATTATAAATTTAATATTAATGTGTTCCTTAAAAATTGTGCCCCTCTGGATTTAGCTGGAATTCTTCAGCAATATCTGGTCTTTTTATAGCCCTTGTTTCAATCTTGATTTGTTAAACAGGAAAGGGGAGACTAAATGATGAAAAAAACATATTTTTTCATGCTTTAGGAGTGACATGCTTTATAAGCTAGAAGTAATGACTTCAAGTGCACTGACAAAAATACGAGTGGGAAAAATGAAGACCTGTGACAACTTGAACATTGAGAAAAATATAACTGGGGAGTTATAAATGTAAATTTTATAGAATATTAAAAGTCGTCAATTTTTCATAAAGGGATATATTCCAGTGTGTGTGTGTGTGGGGGGGGGGGGGCGGGGGGGGGGGGGTATTATAGTATTATCAATTCATGAAATAAATAATTTTGTTATCTGTATGTCACATTAGTGGTATAAAGTATACTGAATTTAATTTGACATTTTTAAAATGAAAAAGCATTCATTATTTTCAGGAAGCAAATATAAATCGAAGACTGCTTTTAATGCCTTTCTGAACCATCCATTGCATGCAGAAAGGTTATCATCATTATCATTCATTCTTTTCTCTACTCATAGTCATAATTTTATATATACATATATATTATATAATACATTGTGTGTGCGAGTTTCAATATCAATATATACTGTAGCATAGCAATATTAATTTTTGACTTTTATGCTTATACAAATTATAAACTATAATGGATATTTTTTCTTCCATTTGTCTGTTCTGAAACAGATTGTTGTGTGTAAATTATAGTTTATAATAGGGTGTTGAAATGGTAAATTAAATGTTGTATCTCAGTTTTCAAAAAGGATTCTGAAATGTTCTCTTAATTTTTAAAAAAAGAATGTTTATGGTTATTTATATATGTATATAGTTTTGTTAAACTGATGAGTCTCATATTTTTGAAACAAAAAAAATCAGAGCTGTAATTTAAAGATATTGTAAATATGTGCTCTATATAATGAACTTAATGTAGATTTTTGTTTTCAGTTCTAGTTAAATGTAGAAATTTTATTATATATATATATATATATATATATATATATATATATATATATCGCACATTCCATTTAAAGTGTTAAATTTTATCTATGCTTGTTTATAACAATGTACTTAATAATATTCTTCTCAGCGTGGATCTGCCAAAATTTTAACAAACAGTTCTCCATGAAACTTTAACAACAGATACTCTTTAAAAATGTCAACATTCTACAGTCCTGATATGTTAAGAACCTATACTACCTAAGTATACTGCACATTTATAGTGTATGTATGCATTTCTTTAAGTTAGTAAATTTATGACTATTAAGTATTAATTATCTTAAATATTTTTCAGAACAAAAAGTTGTCGCAAGCATTTTTCAGAATTGATTAACTCTTTCTTAGTCCCTCTGAATATTATTAACACCCAATACACATGTACCAATGAGAACTGGCTCCAGATTATATCTGATCATACCTTTAATCAAACTTGGGAATAATGCTGTTAAAAAGTTAAAGTTAAAAAGTTGCTTTTTATGTTAATTTTTAATTTATTTTGTTATCTTTATTTTCATTAACTTTTAATTTAATGTGATACTTTTTTCTGAAAAGTAATGAAAATTCTGTTAAATTAAAAAGTTATTTTATTACGTATTTTCCCCACCATTTACTTTCAAATCACTGTTCTATAACATCATCATCTAGCCTGAAAGTTGGATGCACTTTGTGTCAAAAGTGCTGTTCATGGTACTAAGATAACTCTAAACTAGAAGTGTAGTGATATATAAAGTACTTGTATATTTCAAATTGCAAATGAAATGAATTTTTAATGCTACAATAGAACATGATTTCTGAGATTATGCTGAGTCAGAGTATTCCAAATTAAACATATTTTTGAGCCATTTTTAATACCAATGATTTTTTATTATTATTAATAAAAAATAAAGTCTAACATTTTGTTTTAAATGTCGGATAAGTCATGAGAATTTAATTTATACTTTTAATTCCAAGTCTAGCAAATACATAAAACATTGATACTCAAATTTTAATAACCTAAGAAAAGATTTATTTGCATACCACTTAATTGAAATAAATATGATACATTAACTTAAATCAAACAAAGTTATCATAAATATATAACCGCAGCAGTTTCCACAAATATTTTATCATAAGTGTTAAGCCATTAATCCTTTTACCCCATCAATATTTTGATAGTTTAATAGTTGGTGATATAGTATAGAATCATAAATAAAATGCTAATATACGCAGATTTACAAACATCAAGTTGCATCAAACTAAAATAACTTTATTAGAAGCAGCGTACAACATAAAGTTAATAGTGTCAACTAGTTTTGAAGGCCAAAAACAGCATTCTTTGAAACATAGCCTTCACTCATGAGAGATAGATTGGGGACCTATTTCAGTTACATTTAATGTTCTTACTTCAGTCACCAATCTAGCCCTCACAAGTGTAGGTTGCACTTCTTATGTGTCCTAATGAAGAAGGCCATCTTTTACCTTTGAAACCAGTCGATGCTATTTTATGTTGTATGTTGCTTTTATTGAAGTTATTTTAGTTTTATTACTTTAGCTGTAGTTCCAGCTGTACATATCAAATTACATGTAGTTTTTTTTTTACATGTAGTTTGGGTTGATAAGTTATTTCTGGATTTAGGTATAATTTACTTAGGTACTAAATCCATGGTTATTGTTACAGGCATTGTTAATATAGCTATTTTAACCTTATTTAACTGTTTTTTTTATCAATGTAGCTGAAAGTCCCTCATTTCTCCTAATAAATCTTAATTTTAAAGACTGTATTTATATTAAATTGAAAATGTAGTTTTTTACTTTCATTTTGAAATGTATTCTAATGTGTATAATTCCACTAGTCCTCCATACAAAACCATTGATTTCTTTTGTATTAACTTTAATCCTCCTTAACATTTCCTGATACAGTTAATGGTGGTTGTAGACAGCAATCTAGTTTGCAAATTATTCACAGATTCTTGTAAAAAGTGTCAAAGTTTTTTCTTTTTTTTTTATAACAGATTACATTTCTTTCAGCACAGCATTTCAAAGCTATCACACATGTTGAACGTTTTTTTTTTTCCGGCCGCCCATTAACTATATGCTATATGTCCAAGGATGAGCTGGTCGGCCTGGGCTTTCGGCATGTTGAACTTTGAAACTCTTTGATGATTTTATTTTAATTTATACCTTCCTAAAGATATATTGTTTAAATTTTGCTAATATTTTTATCATTAACCAACAATTTTTGAACAAAAACTTAAGTTGCTTAATTAACTAATGTTGGCATTGACTGAACAAAATTATATTTACACCCCATTTTATTTCATAAAATTACCATAAAAGTTTACATATGATGTATATAAAAATGGTTCAACCAGGGGCGTCATTTCACCATATTCTAAAGAGAAAGGGGGCAAAATCCAATAATAAATTTTTGTTGTGACTTGTAGATATGACTATTTTTAACACTCGCAGCCTTTTAACAGCATTGAACTGCTAAATTATTTCAATGATATAATGAGTCATGTTTCACATTGACACACCAGTTTTATGTGTTGTGTTAAACTTTGTACTATATGTTCCTAAAAGCCTATGTTAAAGTAAAAATAAATAAATAAATATACAGTTTCTTTTCTAATTATTCAAATGTATATAAAAATTACTTCGATTAACAAACATAAATAATAAATATTAGATATGTTTGTTTTTTAAACTATTTATGAATTTAGGATTTATGTGAAGGATAAAATGAATCACTTCTCTAAAAGTGCAGTGTTGGTATGTCAGAGCACCAAATGCAACTTCAAGGGCTGAAAAAACTCTTGTATACTAACTAAATTGGCCATGCTGAATCCAAATCTGAAATCAGCTTTTCAGATTTACCCTTGAATCTGGAAAAATTGTTTATTATTCGTTTTGCTATTTTTGTGTTTACCATCTCAGGCGGAAGGCATTGCAACAACATGATGCAAAAGAAAATTATTCAGCTCATGGAGTTAGAGATGAGACCACCTACATAATTCAGCTGAATAGGAAAGTTAATATTGAGAAGTCATCCTAATTTAAAAATCCAGAATATGAATATTTAAACCATGGCATTAGAGAGACTTATTTCCTACTTTTAACTTCAAATTCATGTTTTAATACAAACTTTGTTTATAGATAGATTGGTTGGATCTTAACTGTATGACCCATAAAGTTATAGGAAATCCTTTTTCTTCCATGGTATGAATAAAAATTAAAAATTTGAGATAAAATATTTGACACATTAACCTTTTGCAGATGGCAGCATTACAGAATTGCCGTGACACAAAAGACAGAGTGCTTTGCTTCCGAACAATTCCCAAAGGACGGCTAATTTTTTTCGCTAAGTTTAACTCTCGAGAAAAATTCACTAAAAATCACCTGTTCAACACAGTATTATACCTTTTTCAGGAATAAAGGAAATACTTATTTTCTATTTGATGTATATTTTTCATATTAATTTTCTTTTATCAAAATATTAAAAATTTTAGTGTATTAAAAATGATTACTTACCTTGATTAAAATAGTTATCAGTTATACAAAAAAAATATTGAAATGATTGTAATTAAATATTTATATAGCTAATAGAGATTATGTACATTTATATACAAGAAAATAGCGTTGCTATTTTCACTAATACGCCTTTTGCATAAGGTACATAATATTCCTAAAAATTGATTACGACTCATAACTGAATTAAAAAAAGAAGTGCCAATAGCAGGATTCTTGGAAAAATACATTTTAAGATCTGCTTTTCTGACAAGGTTCGTCAAAACTACTAGTCCTAGAAACACTCAAAGTTCATCTCCTGTCTCAGGTGTAAATACATTTGAAATAGGCAGAGTTTTTAATGTCGAAGGAAAGAGGAGATCGTTCTCCAATTTTCTCTTTGCAAATTGATTAATTGCTTTTACTATGAATTCCACTAGTTTATCATCGAAAAATATGCTAAAAAAATCAATTTCCTTATCTAAATTAGACGGCATAATATTGTGATTGGTTCCAGGTATGCTAAAAAATTGAAAAGAATTCAGATCTTTCAAATCTCTTATCCAAATATTATTCGCAGAAACAGCTACTGAAGTTGGCGGCGTTGTTGAGACCCAGACCGTCCGACCTACTAGAAAGGTGTAAGGTAACCGTTTGGACGGCCGGGAAGTTGGCGGCGTTGTAATAACAGCATGCTCAGAATCTGAAGAATCACTTGCATTTTCAAATTCATCATCGGAAATATTCTGTTCACAGTTCTATGAATCTTCACTATCTGTATCACTTTTATTACTGTCCTGTACATTTATCATACAAGTAAGTTCTTCCACAGAACGAAAACGTCTTGGCCCAGCCATTCTTTTATCCAAAATAACCTAATAATTTCACTACCACACATTCCTCTGAAATCCAAACTTAAAAGAAAATTATCTCTTATATTTCTATCATTAAACTAAAATCAATATGAGAACCAAAATTCAATTGTAAAATAGCAGAGGCTACAAGAAGTACTCTGTTTGTTTATATTACAAAACCATGTTTCACCACTCCAGCTGGAGAACTGATTCATTGGATCCCCCCCTATGCCAAGGTCAAGCATTTGCAAAATACATTGGAATTGTTCGCATGGACATATCAGGAGTCCATAAATTTCACGTAAAATAGTAATGAAATAGTAAAATGGTAATGAAAATTTGTTGTCCTCAATTTTATATAACATACTCAGTACATTGAAAAATACAACCTTTAAACAAAAGAGACAGAACATTTTAATCAAAGAATATTAATATGTAGAATAAGATAAATATTTAAAAAATATTAGTATTCAAAGCCTAAACAAAATGTAGTTGTACGTATTACTATTTTTAAAATAATGTAATCCTTATTTGTTTCTTCTGGGTCAACAATCTTCTTTTTATGTCATTCTCAATTTTAGTCAATTGCTCAAAAGTATGTTCTGGAACACCTTCTACTGATTAAAAAACTAAATAAATTTTGTCTAAATAAATAAACGAATGTATTAAGTGATGTTTATAATATGCATCGTGCATAAAGCTTAACCGTGGAATCCCGTATTTGTACGTAATAATGAGAAATCCAGTTTAAACGGATGCCATCTTAACGAGAGTCCACTGTATTTATATATAGAGAGAGAGAAAGAGAGAGAGAGTCTACCTTGGACAGCAATCTCTATGCATCTTTACTTCAGTACAGTTGTCTTGATAAGAGATATATTTGCACATATGACAATACCTCCACTCACATTTGGCAGTTATTGTTTCATCCTATACATATTTTAACAATAAACTTGCCATAATATTGGCATGGGTAAAGCGTAGAAGTTCAGATAATAAAAAAACTACTAAAATAGGCAGGCAAATAAACAAAATAAAACCCTAGTATGGGTATTTATTAAGTTTATAGTGTTTGAAAAAATTCAAATTATATATAGGTATTTAGCTAATTTTACAAAATTATTTATCAGATCACTTACTTATTCTCGAGGTTACACATAATTGCTAGATGGTTCTCTAAACTGTCAAAAATTAAACTTAGATTTCTGTCACTTAGAATGTGTTTTAGAATCAAAAATAATCTTTTGACCTCTATTGAGGTTATAGGAGCATATTTAAAACTTAAAGCATTTGCAAAGATCCATTTCATTAAAAGCTGAATTATCAAAATTACCTTCAAGTAGTTTAGCAATATCTTTTTATTTTTTCCAAGCCATTATTTGCTAAATGAATTTGTATTTTTTACTCACGATGTGAGCCTTTTGTCTGGGAACAGATTCAATTTCATGAATTACATCATTAAATAATGGCACAACATTCACTAATGCTTCGTTCCTTTTTTCAAGAAAAGTAATAATATTGAGCAACTTTGAAAGGAGTGCTTGAATAGAAGTTCAAATCGTAATGAATGGAATCTTTAAATAGAATTTGATTAGCAATTCATATTGAGCTGGATTCTTTCTTATCTGAACTGTCAACAATGCGAAAGATCAACTCATTCAAAAAAAAAGTTTCTTTTCCTTTGCGAATGTTTATTACACAGTTCAGCTGAACTTTATTTTTCTAAAAAGAAAAGAATTTCAAAATAAAACATAAATTGAGGCCAATAATAAAAAAAGTCTTAAAATATAAAAAAGGGGCATTTTCTTCCAATATGAAACAAGAATGACAAAAAAAAGGCATTTTGCCTTAACTTCTGGGTTTTATCTTATCCATTCTTGCCGTAGAATATTTTTAAAGTTTTCACCAGTATCAATATTAGCATCTATTGCTTAAAGTAGTAGTCTCTGATATTTCACATTGGTTTGCAATGATGTCTTTCTTGTAAGGTAGACTGGACATCAAATTTTTCATCAATACCATTCTGAAGTCATGTAGTCCCAAAATTCACATTGACACCTCTTGGCACCAAGCTGCAAATATATAATGCTAGAACAAATCTGAGATTTAATGCAGCATCCATGTAGCTCAAGCTACTGTCTACAAGTTGAGTTCTAGTATTAGCCCATAAATAAGCACCTTGCAATAATGATACCTCACTCTATTCAACAGTACACATGCTTAGAATTAAAATAAAAATGCTCAATTCAAATGCAAACTCAAAAATACAAAGACTGCTTCTTCCAAAGTGTACATAATCGTGCACTCCTAATGTGCACCCTTGTAGTTATGATGCCATGAACACAGAAAGAAGCCCTTCAATTCATTTTATGTGTGTATTCGAACATATATTGTCAGTACCTTAAATTTATAAAAATTTAATTGCCAACACCCACTAAATGAAGTTATAAACAATTTTTTTTCATAGAGTTAAGACATGCATTTTGGTACTGTCCAATTTATAAGATCAAGATTGTGGTAAGATTCACTAATGTGGGAATTTTAAAATGAATTACATGTTCAAAGTGCAATTTTTTTTTTTATAAAATTGTGAAAAATCAGTATATTATGTTACAGATTCTGTTCAAAATTTGTTGGAAAGTGCAAAACTAAAATTAACTGTTAAACTCAATGTGGTTAAACTCACATTTCATATCTTGATGGATCTTTACCTTTTCAATGTTAACTTTTTCATTTTGGGGGGTTTGAACCCCCGGAAAAAGCTCTTGGTTATGGCCATAAATCCAAGTAAATAATATTTAAACAGAAGCAAATGTTTACTTACCGAAAAATGATTTTCACAACACCAAAGAGATGTTTTATTCGATAATTTTGGATTTTTCTGCTCGTCCCTTTTCATTGTTTTAGTCCATGCTTTTCGTTTAATTGGATCTTTTGGAACTTTAAAAAACAGCTTATCAACTGAATTAACCGTTGTATTTGTGCAGCAAGGTACTAAACAGTACTTGTAGGTCGGTTTTAGAATCTCACTCATTATAAAAATATGATAAATAAAATATTTTGTCGGAGAATCAAGTGAGCACCTCTCGGAATCCATAGTAAACAGTGTATTGCGCTCTTTGTTTACATGCATAGTGGCGTCACAAGAGCGGAAATTACAGGAACAGCGTTTTCGCGCCAGATTGCTAAGTGTGCGAGTTTAAACATTTTTATATTAACTATTTAAGTTCAAAAATTAAAAAAAATATATATACTATCATTCATGATTTTTTCTCTACTACACGATAAAAATAAGAAAAAAACGTGAAAATTCCTCATTGCTAAGTAGACAATTGATGTGAAAATTGCTCAAAATTCCACTTTCCTATTAAATAAATCAAAAACTAATTTGAATTAAAAAAATCTCACCATTGTGCATCGCTGCTCAAGCTTAGGTACTCATGTATCGAATTCTGTGGCTGTAGGTTGCTTGGATTTTTGACTACATGCAACACAGACGGACATTCTCTTATTTTTTATAGATAGATATATGTTTTATTTTTATAGATATTTATTATCTATTATTATAGATTGAACTTCATTAATATTTTTTCCTAATAATTTAATGAGGTACCTGATCTATATAAGTAATTATGAATTATATTTATATCTATTAAAATAAATTCTTATTCCTAATAATAATATATTCCTGATGAAAAGAAAATATTACTATTTTTTTTATGTATTTGAACCAGAAATTTATCCTCTGAAACATTAAAAAACAGAAGATATTTAAATACTATTATCGATTCGATAGCATTGACTGTTGAACCTGCGTTTGCATTATATAATTAAAAGATAATCAAAATCTCATTGTTATATAAAAAAAAATGCTTTAAATTAAGTTTTGCCTTTTTCATTATGTGTTACATTTAGATCATGTAACTGAGGAACATATGACTAACAATTGTATAATAATACAAGTTTATGTAATGTATTATATAATTATTTCTTTCTTCTAAATTGAATTCTATTTTGAGTAACAAGCTGTTTATTGTGTTCACAATTTCTATTGCACACAACTGTAATGTGCCAAAAATATCTTAACTTTAAGAATCTGAAAGTTAACTTTTCAAATATCCTGTATTAAGATTAAAAATAACTTGCTACTTCCAGAGCTGCTAAGTTTTTATTCCTGATAAGGAAATGTCTTGTGCTTCTTTTGAAGATGGTCTTTGATATTTTTATTAATTGCTAACCTATTGTGATCTGTTTTTTCAAACATGCTTGCCGCCAAACAAGATGTGCTGACTTTTTACAACTTTTCATCTTAATTTATAACAGGTCTTCCAATTAATTTTAGATTATTTTTAAGCTTATACTAAGAATCTACATAAATTTGCTTCAGATAATTATGCAATTTGTGTATTCGCTGCAGAGTTTAGTACTTCATCTTTTATTTCAAACCTTACTGTTTTACAAAAAAATTCAGTTCACTAAAGTTTTCTTTGTGCATATCACTGTATTAGCTTGAATATAGTGTAAGTTTTGTTAGGGATATGGGAAAAAAATTAATAGATACTGCAATTGAAATTTTATTTTTAATTGTAATTTTATTTAAGGGAGCATATGCACTTGAGATACTTGAAAATAAGAGGTTTTATGTAATTTCAGACACTTGATAAACAATTTTTAAACACTTTTTTTTTAATTCAAAAGTACATATAATGAAATGTGAATTAAGAAATTTTTGTTTAATAATATACCAAATTCTGCAAATAATAATAAGTTTCGTCAGATGTGTTTTTGTCACAGTTAGCAAAATATATTCTTCAGATTTTAGTTAATAAAAAAATCAAAGCAAATCTTAAAGTTGTGAGTTGCGAGTTGACAAAATGTGATGAGTTAATCCAAAATGCAAGAGAAAAATTAGTGTTCATTGCAAAATTTCCCCAACTGTTTAAATATTAACCCATAAACAGATTCTGTCAGCCAATGGGTTGATTTGAGTCAGCTTAAACTTAGTTAGAGTTTAGGATTATTTGCAGTTATCATAATAGGATTTATTTTATATTCAATGTGACGAAAATTGGAGAATTTTGTTAAAATGCAATAAAACTGCAGGAAAAGCGTCAATGCAAAATTGACTATGTAGCTAGCTGCATATTACTGTCTGGAAGAATCATGCCAAATTTCAAATAAATTAGTTGAAAATTTGCCAAACTATCATAACTTTTTTTTTTTAAATTTATTTTGCGAAACATGTATTTAAAGTTTTGAAAATGCAGTCCTGTGAACACTTGTACTTGTATCAGTATCATCACTATATTTCAGCCATTCCTACATATTTCTTTATAAAATCTGATCAGAATATTTTTGAAATATATATATCATACTTCTAGAAAATGTAAAAATCAATTTTTCCATCCTACCTAGGTGCATGTGTTCCTTTAAAAAAGAAAGAACATTTCAAATTACTGATTTTTTGTAACCAATTGTAATAGTTACACTACTTAAACTCACATTTCATATCTTGATGGATCTTTACCTTTTCAATGTTAACTTTTTCATTTTGGGGGGTTTGAACCCCCGGAAAAAACTCTTGGTTATGGCCATAAATCCAAGTAAATAATATTTAAACAGAAGCAAATGTTTACTTACCGAAAAATGATTTTCACAACACCAAAGAGATGTTTTATTCGATAATTTTGGATTTTTCTGCTCGTCCCTTTTCATTGTTTTAGTCCATGCTTTTCGTTTAATTGGATCTTTTGGAACTTTAAAAAACAGCTTATCAACTGAATTAACCGTTGTATTTGTGCAGCAAGGTACTAAACAGTACTTGTAGGTCGGTTTTAGAATCTCACTCATTATAAAAATATGATAAATAAAATATTTTGTCGGAGAATCAAGTGAGCACCTCTCGGAATCCATAGTAAACAGTGTATTGCGCTCTTTGTTTACATGCATAGTGGCGTCACAAGAGCGGAAATTACAGGAACAGCGTTTTCGCGCCGGATTGCTAAGTGTGCGAGTTTAAACATTTTTATATTAACTATTTAAGTTCAAAAATTAAAAAAAATATATATACTATCATTCATGATTTTTTCTCTACTACACGATAAAAATAAGAAAAAAACGTGAAAATTCCTCATTGCTAAGTAGACAATTGATGTGAAAATTGCTCAAAATTCCACTTTCCTATTAAATAAATCAAAAACTAATTTGAATTAAAAAAATCTCACCATTGTGCATCGCTGCTCAAGCTTAGGTACTCATGTATCGAATTCTGTGGCTGTAGGTTGCTTGGATTTTTGACTACATGCAACACAGACGGACATTCTCTTATTTTTTATAGATAGATATATGTTTTATTTTTATAGATATTTATTATCTATTATTATAGATTGAACTTCATTAATATTTTTTCCTAATAATTTAATGAGGTACCTGATCTATATAAGTAATTATGAATTATATTTATATCTATTAAAATAAATTCTTATTCCTAATAATAATATATTCCTGATGAAAAGAAAATATTACTATTTTTTTTATGTATTTGAACCAGAAATTTATCCTCTGAAACATTAAAAAACAGAAGATATTTAAATACTATTATCGATTCGATAGCATTGACTGTTGAACCTGCGTTTGCATTATATAATTAAAAGATAATCAAAATCTCATTGTTATATAAAAAAAAATGCTTTAAATTAAGTTTTGCCTTTTTCATTATGTGTTACATTTAGATCATGTAACTGAGGAACATATGACTAACAATTGTATAATAATACAAGTTTATGTAATGTATTATATAATTATTTCTTTCTTCTAAATTGAATTCTATTTTGAGTAACAAGCTGTTTATTGTGTTCACAATTTCTATTGCACACAACTGTAATGTGCCAAAAATATCTTAACTTTAAGAATCTGAAAGTTAACTTTTCAAATATCCTGTATTAAGATTAAAAATAACTTGCTACTTCCAGAGCTGCTAAGTTTTTATTCCTGATAAGGAAATGTCTTGTGCTTCTTTTGAAGATGGTCTTTGATATTTTTATTAATTGCTAACCTATTGTGATCTGTTTTTTCAAACATGCTTGCCGCCAAACAAGATGTGCTGACTTTTTACAACTTTTCATCTTAATTTATAACAGGTCTTCCAATTAATTTTAGATTATTTTTAAGCTTATACTAAGAATCTACATAAATTTGCTTCAGATAATTATGCAATTTGTGTATTCGCTGCAGAGTTTAGTACTTCATCTTTTATTTCAAACCTTACTGTTTTACAAAAAAATTCAGTTCACTAAAGTTTTCTTTGTGCATATCACTGTATTAGCTTGAATATAGTGTAAGTTTTGTTAGGGATATGGGAAAAAAATTAATAGATACTGCAATTGAAATTTTATTTTTAATTGTAATTTTATTTAAGGGAGCATATGCACTTGAGATACTTGAAAATAAGAGGTTTTATGTAATTTCAGACACTTGATAAACAATTTTTAAACACTTTTTTTTTAATTCAAAAGTACATATAATGAAATGTGAATTAAGAAATTTTTGTTTAATAATATACCAAATTCTGCAAATAATAATAAGTTTCGTCAGATGTGTTTTTGTCACAGTTAGCAAAATATATTCTTCAGATTTTAGTTAATAAAAAAATCAAAGCAAATCTTAAAGTTGTGAGTTGCGAGTTGACAAAATGTGATGAGTTAATCCAAAATGCAAGAGAAAAATTAGTGTTCATTGCAAAATTTCCCCAACTGTTTAAATATTAACCCATAAACAGATTCTGTCAGCCAATGGGTTGATTTGAGTCAGCTTAAACTTAGTTAGAGTTTAGGATTATTTGCAGTTATCATAATAGGATTTATTTTATATTCAATGTGACGAAAATTGGAGAATTTTGTTAAAATGCAATAAAACTGCAGGAAAAGCGTCAATGCAAAATTGACTATGTAGCTAGCTGCATATTACTGTCTGGAAGAATCATGCCAAATTTCAAATAAATTAGTTGAAAATTTGCCAAACTATCATAACTTTTTTTTTTAAATTTATTTTGCGAAACATGTATTTAAAGTTTTGAAAATGCAGTCCTGTGAACACTTGTACTTGTATCAGTATCATCACTATATTTCAGCCATTCCTACATATTTCTTTATAAAATCTGATCAGAATATTTTTGAAATATATATATCATACTTCTAGAAAATGTAAAAATCAATTTTTCCATCCTACCTAGGTGCATGTGTTCCTTTAAAAAAGAAAGAACATTTCAAATTACTGATTTTTTGTAACCAATTGTAATAGTTACACTACTTGATGTACATGTTTTAATATCAGTATTGCTTGATACTGCCTACAGAATTACCAGAGTGTTGATTCTATGCAAATTCTGAGTACTACCTCGTAAATCTATTCTGATTCAATATATTTTCAAGCAAATGCAATCTTCCCAAGGAACATAAATTGTTGTTTTATTGAACATGTACCTTCTAGGTCATATATTATATATATATATATATATATATATATATATATATATTAATAAGGCATCAAAAAAATTAGTTGTAGTTAAAATATTGCATACATTGAAACCAATATGGTACTTAATTTAAAGTAACTAAGATGGTATTGTGTCATAAAAAATATATATATATTCTGCTTATTTTAAAATACTCAGGAGTTCCATGTTATTGCAATATTTCATGTCAGTCTTGCAGTTTATGAGGAAAAATGAGCTGCATATATCAATTTTAAATTTTGTAATGGTGCTACTTGTTAAGCAGGATGTAGTTTACTTATAGATAATTTAATAGTTTTATATTGAAGTATGTAGTATTTAAGAAAATGATATTGTTTGAAAGTTATACTTTCGAAGTCACCCAGTACTTGCTATGTTCTTAAGTTTCATTTTAAAAACTATTTTTTTATGTGTGTGTTGAATGAATATTTAAGTGTGAACTATGCAAAAGATTGCTGATAAGTTAACTAAATGTAAACAATTTATGATATCATATTTTCATGTTACAAAAATAAACTGCCATTCTGATTCATCAGATATTGATTTTTTTCCAACTTTTGCAAAGATACCTAGTTTGTGATTTAAGTAATATATAAATTTCTGGCAGTAATAATTCATTTTTGTTAAAAACAAAAAATTCTACTGCCTATAAAAGGTTAAAAATATGCTTTAGCAAAATTGTTTCATACAAATCTAACAAAATTAAAAAAAATATATTACAGCACTCTCTTGATTAGCGCAAAACTTAATTTAGTGCGGTTTATAATTAAAAACCAAATTTTAATTAGCATGATATTTAGCTAAGGATTAAGTTTAGTTAGCTGAAATTTCAGATATAGGTTGCATTCATAAAGCAGTGATGTACAGTTATATAAATATTTTTTGATGCATCACTCATAATATATAGTATGTGATATGTGTATACTGTACTATACATTAAAAAATTTTAAATGTGCAGCAAGTTAAATGTTAGTTCAGAAGTTCATAGATTTCAAAACATTTTCACATTTTGCAGGGATATTGAAAAAACGTTGTTTCCATACAAACAAATTTAAGATGAATAAAAAGGAAAGAAAAATCTGTGTGTGCCTTTTAAAATATTCTAAAGAGAACTGAAGTGCTAGCTAATTCTTTACATGTAATTTCATTAAACTTTTGAATGTAGGTAGTATTCATAGTGCTGTTCTGTAGTAGTAAAAACAGTGCAGACACTGTTTTTATTTTAATACGTGTTTTAAATTATGAGTATAATGTACATACTCATTAAATATTTTGAAATGTACAGTATCTTACTGTACTGTAAGTTATAAATATTTTTCAAGTACATACTAAAGTCAATAAGTAATATAAACTCAATTTATGTTTTATTTTGTGCAAAGGATAAGGAAAACTTGAGCAATGTATATAAACACAAATAACACAATAATGCAGCATACAACTGTTTCGAAAATACACTGGATCCCCTTCGTTAGTGGAAGAGATCCAACAAACCTGGTTTTATTGATGTTCTTACACTGATGAAGGAGATTCAGCATATCCCCAAAACAGCTGTATGTTGCATTTTTGTGTTATTTGTGTTTATATAAGTTGCTCAAGTTTTCCAAATACTAAAGTGTTTAGTTAATTTCCATAAACTTTTACTGCAAATATTAATAATTATCCTTTGTGTTTATTTTACTGTATGCTAAATTACCACAAAAAAGGCATTGAAAATATTGGTTGATGTTTTCAAGATCTTGGATGCATTAGAATATTTTATATTGATTACTACATCCATGTAACATGATTTAGCTTAGCATGGTGTTTTTATACAACCAATTAATTGCACTAATTGGGAGATTGCTGTATACATCATAGATCCAATTATTACCTAATTTACGAAAAATATCTGGAGTTGTATTTTGTACCAAAATAGAACAGCTGATTTAAGTACAGCCTCTAGCCAAATTATTAGATGCACTAGAAATTGTTATAAAAAAAAATGAAATTCTAGCAATTTAAGCTACTATATATATTGTGTTGATTGATCCACTTAGTTAGGTTACACCTATAAAAATAAATATTAGTTACTTAGTTAGTTAAGTTAGGACCACGCTCCCTTTGTAGATAACAACATTTATGAATCCCTCTACAGGTGGGTTCTGAAACTATGAACTTGGCTATTGCAGCCTCATGTATCCTGAGCCAAATTTTTCAGAAAATTTGAAGCTGCTTATGGGGATTGAGTTAGTCAGTTCTGTGGCGAGCATGACTTCAATTTTATAGCAGTGCCACTGAATTTTTGTTATGGGCAATTTGTCCCCCTTTTTGAAGGCTATGTTTTAAAAACTCCACTCCACTCTAATCTAAACACAACATCCTGGTCAGCACTTTTATTGAGCTGCTGATATTTTTCTTGGACCTCTGGCATCCTAATTTGTAAAGTACTTTCCCTAAATAACACTGTTGGTGGTAGAGATCACACTACACGACTTGGACACTTTTAAAGGAAAACACCACATAGTCAAAACTCAACTTTTATACACAAACTTCATATTTAAAATTTACAAAAACTTAACTAAAAGTAAGCCTATGACTAAATATAAGAAACTCATAACACATGAACTTGTTATAATAGCCAATTAGCTAGTTATGTGCGTATCTTTTGGCATCAAGAATAGAGAGAGATGGGAGCAAAGCCTGTAGTTAAATACTCTTCACATACCTGACATCACTAGGCAAATAACTTGCTAATGTTAAATGGCACACCTTACAAAATACACAAATCCATATGCATATTCTAAAACAAAAATTATTATGCACACAGCTACTGTATTAAATGTAACAAAATAATATCTTTCAAAAAGTTTGCAATAATTCAAATCTAAGAATTTGAGTCACCACAGTTTACATAGAGATTCACAAAATTGTAACATATAGCAAATTTTTTTGCTGCCATTGCAGATATCAGCTATTCCAAGCTGATTGTATAAGTACGAAACTGTTTCATGGATGCTATTATCTGAAATTTAGATTTTCTTTTACTTTTAATAAAGTTGTAATTAAGTTTTTCTTTTTAGGACTTATTCAGATAAAAAAATTTGATACTTATTTTAATGTGTAAAATTAATTTATTGTCATCAAGATAAATTTGATGCCAATCTATATATATATAATTCAAAGTCTGCCGGTTTCATATGCGAATTCATAGCTTTTGTCTTTACTGCAGGTTGCCATATTCATATTTTAAGTTCTTTCCTATAGAATAAACATTAGGAGATGATCATTTTCAGTAAAAACTTTATTTGAAGAAAATTAAAACATTGGTTTTTTTAAATTTGTAAAGAAAGTTTTATCCGATGTATTGTTTATAGGTTATAATTTTTATTCAATTTGACAGTTCTCAATAACAGAAATTTTATATAAAATAATTTATAAATAAACTGTATAATATTTTAGATTGTTAGAGATGTTTCACTACCGTATGTAGTCTTATGGCATTAAAAAAATGCAATAACTTTTATTTAAAGTATTAAAGAATTATTAATTCACTGGAAAATGTAATTAGCATTGTCTGAGTATTAATGCAGGATAGTTATCTAAATTAACAAAATAAATAAATTTTATTTTTAATAAATAACAGTGAAAATTGTATGTAATCTATGTACATCAGATGCTATGTAATCTATGTACATCAGATGCATGTGATACGACCTCCCCCCCCCCCCCCTCCCCACATAACCAAAACTCATTACTTGCTTAGATGTTATGTTCTATGTTAAATTCTGCTCATGGACACAATTTAAATCTGAAATTCAGCAATCTCAGCACAAATAGACCAATTTATATATATTGGCCATATCTTCTGCAAACAACACAATTTTTATATTTCCAATACTCCATTTTGACCACTTATGAAACCATGAAAGAAAAAAATGGCTCTGAGCCCCTCCCCTCTTTTGATTACACACACATCCTCAGAACATTTTCTGCCTAATTCCAAAAATACATTCATTATATGCATGTGTGAATGAACCTGATAAGAGACCTCATTTTTTGACCGCATTTACAGTCCAAAAATTGTCAATACATTTATACCTTAAAGAATTTATAATTAATGAATGGATGAGTTCAGGATTTTTTTTAGTTTTGGAGCAGTGTGTAATATTTAAAGGAGCTGGTTGTTTAATTTATAAACACTGGATTGGCAGTCATTTATTTATATCGCAATATAAAAATTTTAAACACATGAAAATTCATCTATTAATTGTATGAATTCCATTCAAAGTTTGTTTGAAAGAAAATATTTCAGTCTTTCTGATGGTGTCAAGAGGGAAACTCTTTGATAATATTTTCAGTTGCTAAGGGACCGATTTGTGTGAAAATCAGGTTAAAATATAAAATACTAAAAAAACTAATGTGGATTTCAAAAATACAACACCTAGGTGCACCTTCCAGGGTCTTAAAGTACCTGTGTACCAAATTTCATGACTGTATGACATTTAGATTTCCCACCACAGACCGCACACACAGTCAAACAAGCATCTTTTATTATCGGAACTATTTATTAATATTTTGAACTAAAGCAATCTGTTCTATTTTAATAATAGTATTTTATAACTTCATATATTTTCGATTGCATTTAATTGTTGTAATAGGATAAAAATTGGCACAAGAATATATTCTGCTACTTATTTCAACTTCCTCACTTTTGTATGTGGGGAACACATTTCTAATGTTTTATAAATTGGTTTCCAAAAGAAACCTAAATGTTTTATTCTTTAGATTTGCATATGGAGTTTATTAAGAGAACATAGATTCTTTACTCAAACTTATGTTTTATTTATTTATTTATTTTTTTTGCAGTTCAAGAGATATTTTAAAATAGCAATATAAATTAGAAGGCTGTAGATATTTATACATATTTCAAATAATGGGCAAAATCAAGTATATCCACTTGTCGAAACTAAAGCATACTCACTTTAAGAAATTTCAAGTTAAATAAAAGTTTCTGAATCTTCCTGGAAGAAGGATAAAATGCATTTGAAATTTCACTGAAGAATAAGGCTCTAAAGGAAATATACGTGTAGACAAAAATATGCAATATTACCACGAAGAGTATCTACAGAAAATGTGCTTGAAAAGTTGATCTGCATCATCTCAAGTGTGCCACGTCAGAGATGTAGGAAAGTGGTATCACTTTAGAAAGAACTATTTGACGTAAACTGATTGACATGAATTTATAAAGTTCTTCATAAGCATAATTTTAATCTCAGGAAAAACAGTAAATGTGTGAAGTGGATAAATGATCTGAGACTTCAGAAAATTTTTAATTCCTCTTTATATACAGTTTCTTTTTTATCTATAAAAAAGACCAAATTTTGATTAAAATTTGAAGTGCATCCAATAATTATGTTAAGCTAGTTGAAGATGTCAATAATTATAATTGTACATTATCTTGTAGCAACCGATAAAACAATATAAAAAATAAATTCCATGTATTCATTAAAAACTTATCTAATGTATTCATTGGTATTCAGATATGTAGAAATAAAATAAAAAATAATCTATCATTTCATAATGTAATTCAGTTTATTTAGCTACGTAACGCCCACACATGTATCATGGCATAGGCAAGTGATACAAAATTGTACAAATTTTAAAGAAAAGTATTAGGTTGCTTATTAACTTTTATAATTTTCTTTAAATTAATTTTTTCTTTTTCTTTAAATTAAATTCATATAACTTTCTGTAAATCAATATTTTATAGGTAAAATTCTATTAATGCTATAGTAAAAATTCCCCAGTAATCACAGAATTTTAAAATTGGAAACATAACTAAAGTTAATCACAATGGCATAAATAATAATATGAATTTTTTATATACTAAATTTTTGTAGATATGAAGTATCATCCTGTTTCCTACATTAAGTTAAAATTGCTGCTTATTTGTCTTCGTCATTATATATATATATTTTTTTTTGTAGTTTGTTCCCCAAATGAATGGTAACAGACTATTCATTTCCTGTTTTCACTACCCTTGTAACATACCAATATACCTCTTTCATAACATATCCATCTGTGCTTTTTCATATCATATATCTGCTGCATATTAGTCAGATAATCAAGCAACTATCGTACTCGAGTAGTAAATCTGCCATGTATTGATTTAAATTGGTAAAGGTATTTAACACAAATACCTTCAATAAAAATCTGGTAGATCACGTATATTGTGATGTACATAAGGTAAAGTTTTATGTATGTCTGTTTAGAAAAGCTATTTTGCCTCTTAGAATTTTACATTATTGGACTTTAAAAAAGCAGTAAAAAATGTATCTAAAGTATTTAATTTAAAATTATTATTCAGTATATTCCGTTCTCTAAGTATGTGGAAATTAATATTACCTTTCAATAAATGCAAGTTGGTCAAAATATATATTTATTTATTTTTTAATTATCTGTATATATATCCATATAATTAATACATTAAAAACATTTTTTAATTTACTTTTATTAATTACATCTGTGTATGAAATCAATATTAACTGAAATAGCAATTAGTTTTACAAATGTATGTGTAGTAATTAGTATCACATTTAAACTGTAGTATTCCACCATTAAAATGCAATAATTCTGAAATAATTGAATTTTATATTATTACTTTGTATCCATTGTAGCTTGTATATCGAAAGCATATATTTTTATTGAAATGAATTTTAAAATTGCATATTTTCAAAAATATTCACTTAAAATTTTGTAAGTAACAATCCATATAATTGTGCAACTTTTGAGAACTACTCTGTGAAAATGATTTAGAACACCTGTCCTAAAAAAATTTAATCCAGTCTAACACCTGTTGCAATGAATACATCTTACAGCAGTGTTGTATAAAACTTACAATTAAATCTGCATTGTAAATTTATACTTAAAAATGCAATTTTCATATTTTGTGTAACAATCAAAAAGATTACCAACCCTTGAATTTTTATTTGAATCAAGACATACGTATATTCACCAGTTTATTAAAGTAAGAATCACTAACTGTAAGTGTTTTTCATTTACAGTAGAATAAAGTACAATTTTATTTTTCTCACAATAAATAGTACATGTATAATGAAAGTATTTCAGAGGGATCAAAAATTAAAAATTTGGTTTTTGATGGATACTACAAAATTATTTGACCATTGTCTATGTCAGTGGTTTTTAACTGGTGTGCCCTAAGGCACCCTGAGTGATAATCATGTGTAATGTGGGTGAACGTGATCATTGCTTTTTGTTCCCCAAAATATCAAATATCCAAATGTATTTTGACTACTGATAGTTCTGAGATGGCCATTGCAGCCACAGAAAGAATGTAGTCAAAGGCACCATGGACTCAAAAAAAGTTAAAAACCACTGATATGTGTGCTATATGTGAATATTTTAGCTTAAAAAAATAATCAGCAATTTGGCATTTAGACATGTTATGCATGCTATACTGTCTGTTACATTTTAGTGCAAATGAAAATATAGATAATTTCAAATGCAAACCAGTAAAAATGCAATATATTGAAAAGGTATATACATTGTATAAGTCTTTAGAGCAGTGATTTCCAACCTTTTTGGGTTTACAGCACCCTTATGAATATGATCTTACACTCCTGATTTTTCATAGGTGTTGGTTTATTTTTCAGTTAACTTTGAATTACCATTTAAAAATGAGAACAACAGATTAGCTAAAAGTATATTAAAAAGGTCTACATAACAAAACAAACTTACTACAGTCTGTTACAAAAGTAAAAGACCACGAGACTTTTTGTTATTTATGTAATGAAATATTTTTTTATTCAAAATCAAAACTACTCCATGTCAGAACAAGTTTTAAATAAAATTTAGCAACTTACATGTACGAAATTCATTTAGAAAAAATTATAACAGCAATATAACAAAAAGTGGCACAAATACCTATTACAAAATTATAAGACTACATGTGGAAAAAGAAAGGTTTAGCAAATTTAGTAAGTTGTTGCTCCACCATTTTTCTGAATAACTTGAAACACACAATTTGGCATCGATTTAATTAAATTTTTAAAGACAGATTCCGGAATATTGTCCCATTTCTCCATAATGGCGACTTTCAATTCATATGCCGAATGATATTGTTTGTTGTTTTCGTATACTTGGCGAGGACAAATAACCCCACAGGTTTTCTATGAGGTTTAGGTCAGGGCTAAAGCTCGGCCAAGATATAACACCAATCTTTTCTCTTTTGAGCCATGCTTTTGTTGATTTATATGCATGACTGGGAGCATTATCTTGTTGGAACTTCCATTTCGGCCCTCCTAAAAGTGGTCCGAAGGGTATTAGACTTCCGTATAACATTTGTTGATAACTGTCCAAGTTCATTTTGCTATAAATATAAACTCTTTGCAGATCGCATTTTCCTGCATATGAGAAAGCGCCCCACACCATAACGGAACCGCTGCCCATCTGCCTACTGAAGAACTCATGAGATTCTTGCCTTAAGTCATGTCAGTAGTAGTTATTGCCGTCCGTACAGTCTAAGTTAAATTTTTTCTCGTCCGAAAATATTATATTTTCCATGTAGAGTTCCAAGACATGACATTCTTTGCCCACTTCAGACTTGCTTCTTTATGATGTTTAAGAAGTCGTGGTTTGCTTCTTCTTAGTTTCCGAAGTTTAACATCAACATTCAACTTCAAACTTCGCCAAACAGTTATATAAGACACTTGTTTAAGTGGACTGGTAGTTTTTCGTTGCAAGCTGGAAAATTTGTCTATTATCACAAGCTGATAACTGTTTTTTGTGGCCAGATCTTTTCTGCTTTCCATACAATTCTTTTATACTCAAAAAATTGTGAATAGCCATTTTAGAACGATTAAGAATCTTACTTATTTCACGTTCCGACTTTCCTTTTCCATTGTAGAACCAAACTTTTTGCACTTCTACTTCAGATAAATCACTTCCATGAGGCATTTTAATAATCCAACGAATCAAACAGTTCAATTCTGAATTTCTGCCTTTTTTTCTTCTTTCCAACCTTTCCAGATGGTTTAGATTACAGTTAAACTCCGAAGTTAAACAAAAATCATCTACATTATTAGAAAATCTAAAGTGGTCTTATATTTATGTAACACCGTGATTTCAAAAAATCGTTTGGCACGAAAATAATATTCGATCTATTTTATCTAAGCTAAATCAACACTGCAAAATTGTTTCGTTTCATACACCTGCTTTGAAATTCACATTCAATGTTGTCTTTGTTGAGAAAGGGTGGAATTTTGAGTGGTCTTATAATTTTGAAACAGACTATAGTACTATTGAGAGGTATAAAAGAAAATTATATGTCTATATATTATGTAATACTATATATTATATAATACTATATATTATATTATATCAATTTTGAAACCTCAAATAGAGCTAAGGTTTTGGATTGGTCAACTAATGATTTATTATGTTTACATAATGCTGTGTCACATGACTGTTTCTTCAATGAAATGCCACAGGAGTAATACATTTTTTTCTGAAAAAGTAAAATTTCTCCAAACCTTGCGGTACTTCTGGAGAATTTCACGGCACATTGGTTGGGAATCACTGCCTAGGAGAATAGATGGTTTTTATCATTATCAGACATAGTGTAGGGTCATCCAATAGATATAATAGAAAACATGATCAAACAATTTGCCTTTGTAGGTATATTCCTATTCATTAGTATGGCAGCTACATTAGACAGACATGTCATATGAAAACTATCTACAGATGAAAAGCTGGCATTTTTGTGATTTGATTATAACGGTTGTATAGGGAAAGGATTAAAAGTAGTGCTTCCCAACCTCTTTCCTCTCATGACACACCTAGTAAATACTATTTCTGGTGAGAAATTGTAACATTTAGGGATCTGAAGGTGTTTGTTAATTATTGGTGGCACTCAAAATAAAATAAATGTATGATTGAGGATGTTCTCTCTTTACTCACTTTTCTTGATAAAAAAGAGAAATAATTACAAGGATAAATGAGACTTAAATTATTCTGCTGTAACTGCTATTCTTAGATAAGAGTTCCTGATGATGAGAATGACTTAAAATGAGAAATTCGAGAATAGGATTTTTCGAGTTCAGAATATTATGTATAACTATAATAAAAGAAAGAAAGAATGTTAGTAGTTTTGACTTTTTTTACATTGTGAATTTTAATAAAATTTAAAATCATTTATTTTTACTCATACCCATATTTGAAACCTTCATCATAAAAATAAAATGTGGTTCTTTTATTGGCAGAAAAAATGCAATACTTATGTGCAAAATTCACAGTAAAACATCATTAATATTTAATTAAAATCACACAAAATAAGTAAAATTTGGTGTTGAAACACAACCTACAAAATTTGTCCTTCCTCGAGAATAATATGTTAACTGTATGAGAATGATGTTAATGGATAGATGTAGGTAATTTTTTTTCTTATAATGTTCTTAGATAGAAGAAATATCTATATCATTTCATGGCACACTAACGTGCCATTTGTGACATACTACTGCACTGACCCACCGGTTGGGAAGCACTGATCTAGAGACTAAACTAATATATCATTTTAAATCTACTTAAATTTTGATGTATAGAATTAATCTGAGTATCATTGCTACTTATAGATGTGGAATTTTAATACAAACTATGCAATACTTATGTTGACCTGATAAATTTTGTCTAATTTCCATGCATTAAAAATATTTATTTGTTTTATTCTGTCATATGAATATCTTAAAACCACCATCAGTAAACTAAGATTTCATATATCTAATTCTTCCTCTAAATAAAGATAATATTTTGTTTAGTTTTACAAGATTACAAGAGTGCACAATTGAAATTGTAAATTAGACTGAAATAATAAACATAAAAATTGGTTATATAAACTAAGTATAAATTTTTTTTACGATTGCAAAATTTTCTCACTCCTCATTAGGTTTTCAGCCTTTCTTGGTATATTATGTAACTTTATTAAACTGTACAACATCATGCCTGAAAAGATTGCCTAAATGTTTGTAACTGTTAATGCAAAATTCATGCTTATGTACAGTGTTTAGGCATATATTTAAAATGTCCTAAAATGACATTTTTATGGCTCACACATTTTTGGTTTTTATTTACAATTAATATATATGTGTTTTAAATTAATTTTAACATAGGATATGGAATTCATGAGGAACTGATAGCATAATTAAATTGTAAAGCTAAATATGATTGCATACATTTGCTTCTTGATAAAAAATTAAAATATTGCTTTTAAAAATTAATTTGAATATTATCAACATTTAAAAAATATTACAATTTTAAAGCATATGTATTTATAAATTATATTTAATTATTTTTTGTGTGAAATATTTAAGAAATTGTTGCTTTTTATTTTCAATTTATGACAATTTTGTATAGGTATATCTTTTACAAATTGTAATATTTATTACAAATATATGATATATCAATAAAGCCCAGAAGTTCAAGCAATCAAAAATACTAAAATAGGCAGCAAATAAGTAAAATAAAACGTCAAAATAGCAGTAAAATGTATTTATTAAATGCATTTGCATAGTGTTTGAAAAGATTAAAATTATATAGAGGTATTTAGCTAATTTTACAAAATCTTGCTACTTTTATCAGAACACATGCTTAATATTATAGTTACACATAATTACTAAATATTTTTTTTTCTGTCGAAAATTAAATGACCTTATGTCACTTAGAATTGAAAATGATTTTTCTGACTTCTGTGAATTGTAATAGGGGTGTATTTAAAATTTATGACATTTGTAAGATCCATTTCAATAAAAACTGAATTGTCAATATCATATTATGTATTACACTGAAATTTTTGAGACAGAGGCAGACGATATGCTCTAGAAAAAAATTATTGGTCGGATATTTAAATTTGAACTCTTATGTCCGCAGATGATAATTTGTGGCAACAATTTCAATTTAGCTATCGTAGAATAAATTTTGAAAAAAAGAAAACTGAGTTGACGCGAGAGCATTATCGAGCTATGATTTTTTGTGATTTTAAAGTGGGGCTAAAACAAAAAGAATGTCTACAATTAACATATGGAAATGATGCTCCATCTCGTGCCACTGTATTCAGATGGTTTATAGAATTTAGAAGAGGTCAAAATTCTCTCCTGGATGAAGAACACACAGGAAGATCTTTGTCAGCTGTAGTCCCAGAAAATGTGTCGGCCATTTGAAAAATGTTAATCGATGATAATCACTGTACCTACCAAATGATACAGAAGGAACTTAACATTGGATTCGCAACTATACATAAAATTATTCATGAACTGCATATAAAAAAAATTAGTCTGTCGTTGGGTCCCCCATAATTTAACAGATCACCATAAAGTGAAGAGTGTCAGAATCAGTAAAGAAACCCTAAAATTACTTAATGATGGTGGACACCACATTATTTCTAAAATCATAACTGGTGATGAAACGTACATACCGTTTTTGGACGTTCCAACACGTCAAGAAAGTAAAGTATGGGTTTTTGAAGATGACCCCAAACCAACAATGGTGAAAAGACAACGAGCAATGAAAAAGTATGCTGTGTTCTTCAGAAGTACAGGTCTGGTCAAAGCCATAAAGCTAGGGGGACCGAAGCCAGTTACAGCTAAATGGTACACCACTGTGTTCCAGAAATTCTTCAGGAAGTGAATGTTAGGGGGCTCATACTTCAGCATGACAATGCATCTTCTCATTCAGCAAGAATGACAGTCGAATTTCTTGAACAAAAAACATCATAGTGATAGAGCATCCACTCTATTCTCCTGATCTTGCTATGTACGACTTTTGGCTATTTTTTAATCTAAAAAAAAATTACTTGGGCGTCGTTTTCATTCTGAAGATGAGATTGGTGAGGCTGTAAAAGCATATTTCTCATCGATTCCAAGAAATGGATGGCTTAAAGCATTTAATCTTTGGAAAATTTGCCAACAAAAGTGCACTGATGCTAGTAGGGAGTACTTTGAACATGCCTAAGAGTTGGTATGTTTAACTTGTACCACTTAGTCGTATCTCAAAAATTTCAGTGTGACCCTCGTATTAGGATTTTTAGTAATATTTCCCCCCCCCCCCCCCAAGTCATTTTTTGCTAAAAGAACTTTCTTACATTTTTCACTCACAATGTGATCCTTTTGTACTAAAACAGATTCAATTTCACTGACTACATCATTTAATAACTTCATAGCATTTACAAGAGATGTAATAATATCAGACGACTTTGAAAAGTGTGTTTGAATAAAAGTTAAATTGTAACGAATTAAATTTCTAGGTATTATTTGTTTAGCATAGCAATTCATTTTGAGCTGAATTTTCCTTCATCTAAACTGTTAATAATGCAGTCATTTGATAAAAATCCATTTCCTTGCAAATTTTTGTGTCTCAGAATTCAATTGAAAAAAAAAAAGGATGTTCATATAAAATATAAATTCAGATCAATATTCGCAAAAAAAAAAAAGGCATTTAATCAAATATGAAATAAAAAGGCAAAAATGCCTTTTATATCATTTTTTCTCAACTTCTGGGCTTTATATCAAGTATAAAGCAAGAATGAATTTTAGTCTAGTCAAGGTTAATTTATTTTTTGTAAATTGTAAAATATTGTTTATTATACTTTTCCCCTGTTACTGTTTTATTTAAATAAAAATTATACTGTTGTTTTTATATTAATTTTTAACCACAGCATACATACAATGACTTTGCAACATTGTTGTACATCTCCAAAATCTATTAAAAATAGTGGTTTAAAATATTAGAAACATCATATAACTGTTTTATTCAAGTTTTATTAGAGCCTATTAGCCTAGGATTATTTTAAAATTGCCTTACAGAAAGGATATCTATATATTCATATAAATTAAAGACCACTAGTGGAATAATAAATGAAACAATTCAAAATTCACAATCAATAATCTCACCATCATATTCAATTTACTGCTAGCTTTACTACCCAGTCATTGAGTACAGTGGTTCTCAATGGTGGCCATATGCAACCCCCCCCCCCCCCCAAGAAGCTATGAATAAAAACATATTAAAAATCCATGGAACTTCTGAGTGGGCCATGAAAATTCACTTTTGCAATATATTACTGAAATATTAAAAATAATGTAACGCTAAATTTATTTTGTTCTTTGTAGAAATTATATAACACAATGTCGTTCTCATATTTAACAAATCACAGCTGAAGTGAATTAGCTGCATATTACATATTTCCTATTATTAAATGATTATTATTTACCTTTTGTAATGTGTACCAAGTATTATGTGAATACTTTTATAATTTTTACAACACATACAAAGCCCTATATATTATAAGCCGTATTTTCACATTATTTATATTTCTACTTAATGTAAGACATTTTTATTTATTTTCCCTTTGTTTATTTATACATTTAGTTGACCTTTTCTCATTTACCTATTTTCTTTGTATATAAAACATAAAACACATGCTTTATTACAACAGAACAAAAAACTACTTTTGAGATAAACATTTTATAACAAGAAAGATCGATCATGCATAAAGCGTTGATTATGAAATACTTTCCAACTTCAATTCAATTTTATTTAAGCATCTCTAAAATACATTCCTCGGTAATATTTTTAAAATTATCACAATACTACATTAATTTATTATATTTGAAAACTTAAAACTTCATCGAAAAAAATGAACTTCATTCAAATGATGGCATTGAAATATAAATTGCCTGGTTTAAACATCTCTAAAATGCGATACATTCCTCAGTAATATTTTTTAAATTATCATAATACTACAATAATTTATTATATTTGAAAACTTCATCGAAAACAAATGAATTTTATTCAAATGACGGCATCGAAATATAAATCGCCTGGCTCTCTCTATAAAAGCAGAATTTCATTCATAAACTGTTTTCCATTCCTTTCATTCATCACAATACTATAATAATTTATTTTATTTAAAAACTTAAGACCATGGAGGTACAAGCAATTTAACTCTATGCTTAATACTTCATCGAAAAAAGTCTTTGTGTAAAATCAATGAATGTTTCATTCGTATCAGTTATATTGCAGACTCCATGAGCTAAATAATTTGCATTAAAGAAATGCAGCGATTCTTATACAACTCATTCTACATCTTTTGGTGTTTACATTATCCATAAATGAGAAGTAGGCTTCGTTGTAGAAATAATCGAAGTTTGATGATGATTTAAACTCAAATATATTGCAATTGCGTTGTTTTAGTATGTAGATGCACAGAATTTAAGCAAAAATAAAGTGGTTTTAGAACAGATATAACACTAAATATGAATTAAAAAAAACTAAAAATCACGATTTTGACAGAAGATGGATGCCATATTTAATTTTGAAATGGGTCACGTGATCTTTTCATATAACGGTCATGTGATCTCTTCATATAAAGGGTGTCATTATTATTTCAATTTTTATTTAAAAAACTACTGAATATATTTTGTTGAAATTTTTTTTATATATTTTATGGGATAATTTGAATATTTCCTAAAACTTTCGAAGCAATTTGTGAATTTTAAATGCGCTTAAAAAATGTTTGAAAAATTAGGTCCTGTAGGGTTCAATGTATTTCATTTCTTCAACCCGCGTTCAATCCAAAACTAATTGAGTGATATTATTCATTTATATTCCCATAGGTCTCACAGACCATCTGAACAACATAAAATTTTATTTTGATAAAGTCATTTTTACGGCAGTTGTGCTGACAGACAGACAGAATGAACAAAGTCAAACACTTTTCAACTATGTTGTAATGTGTTAAAAATGAATGCTAGAACATGTAAAATCTGTATATTAATGCTAAAACAAAATGAAGGCTGAATAACTACTTTAAGTAATTAAATATCGAAAAAAATATGTCCATTAACTTTCAAATCCGTTCAAATTCATTGCTTAATATCACAGTTGCAACTGACTGAGCAGACTGAGATACTGGTGACCTTCTGGAATTGATAATGAATAGAGGTGACGGTTGACACCCTCACCCTCTGCACGCTAAATTTGATTTTACAGAAAAAAAATGTGGTTGTACTTTTTACAAATGTGCGCATTAAGTAAGGTTAATATACACATAACTAATTAAAGTATGTAAGAAATAATTTAAAACTTTTGATGTTTATAGTTATTATTTTAAGCAAAGGTTTACTTTTTTTATTATAATTATATGGTTTGTACACAACTTTCTGAGCAAAAATGACACATACCTCTACATAGAGCAGTATCTTATTTTTGGCAATTGTATTGAACTTTTTTTGATAGATCAACCAATCAGAAAACAAGGTTGCTTCATTCCTATCTAACTCCACACTGTATTCTAAACTGAAACAAAGGTACGGAAGGAAAAGGGCCACAGAGTGGGGCTCTTTTCCTTCCGTACCTTTGTAAAATTTAGAAGTGGGCCACAAGTAAAAACAGATGTAGAAACACTGATTTAGCACAAAGTTATTAAAAACAAATAGTGAGTAACACTGTTACTCATTATAGACTGATGTGAAACATCACATTTTGAATAGGAAAAGGTTAATGTATTGTGTGTGTGTGATGATGGATACAAGCTACCTAGGGAAAGGTTTCAATATTTTTAATCAAAAATTTAATTTTTT
The DNA here is from genome assembly GCA_951213105.1 of Amaurobius ferox. Classification (NCBI taxonomy): domain Eukaryota; kingdom Metazoa; phylum Arthropoda; class Arachnida; order Araneae; family Amaurobiidae; genus Amaurobius; species Amaurobius ferox. The sequence goes on from OX578136.1 coordinate 149,427,311, forward strand.
TTTTACACTTTTCTACCAGAATTCTTTTATAATACAGCTTAAAAGGCTTATGAAATCAGAAGTCAGAAGTTGCAATACATATTGGGTTCTGTAGATCAGCAGATGTCAGATACTTGTACTCATATCATCTCAACTGAATGATGACGAGCTTACATGCCCTGTGTAGAAAGTTCAGAATAAGCATGTAGCTTGTGAGATTCTTAACAAAATTTGAGAAGTTTCTAGAACTCGCCAAGTTGGTGATATTTTATGAAATTCATTGCCAAGGTCAGGTGATCAGACCTTCAAATTACAACAACGGTTTTCTTTTACTTATGTGTAACAATATGTCACTTTCGTTACATACTTCTATTTCATCTATATCACATTTCATTCAAGATTTACTCTATCCTGCACCTTAAGATGTTTCACATCAAAAATCCTTAACCATATTTAACTTTTTGCAATTTAAAAGATCAATATAATTTTGGGTTAAAAACCAAATTATAAAATATTCGATACTAATTTGCCCAATAAAATTTATAAATGGAATTCAAAAGTTAAAAAAAATAAAGATATGTCATTTCATATGCATATGATTTATACCTGAAACATATATTACATGAAAATTTGGGTTGTGGTAGATTAACCCTGTGTCAACTGTGTATGAAGATGACACTCCTGTATTCGCGTTTAGATATTTACCTTAAAGAATGATGGCAATAAATGCACGTTTTCATATGGAATATTTTTATTTGAATACCAGATGGTGTTAAATGTCCATTCTAACATTTCCACAGTATTTTGTCAATACTTAACCTTGGTGTAAGAGGGGAGGGTCACAATGAATCACTTCTCACTTCATTTAGAGCAGTGAAACATGGTTTTGTAATATACACAAACAGATCATTTCTCACAGACTCTGCTGTTATAATTAAGTATGGGTTCTTGTTTTGATTGCATGGGTGAATCATTGGAATGTAAGAGAGTACTTTCTTTCAAATTTGGATTTTAAGGGGATATGGCTGTAGTGAATTTATTAAGTTATTTCGGTCAAGGTGTTCAGTTCGAAAGTGAAATGCTCCATCCTTTGGGCCACCCTAGTTCTGGAATGCCACCATCCACAAAGGGTTATGAATCAGGGTAAGGAACCTTTTAGGAGCACTGTTCGAAAATATGAAATGACCAGACATTCCAAACAATAATACTTTAAAGTAACTTGGCGCGTCAGTTTAACTTTCTGAAATAGTTATAATTTAATATGCATTTAAAAAAAAAAATATATATATATATATATATATATATGCGTGTTGTTGAAAACCCGGACCATCTGACTCGTCTGAGGAAATGAGCAGCAGTTTAGACGGACAGCTATATATATATATATGCATGTGTGAAATTTTATTTGTTAATGCTGAAATCGCAATCAGGTGACATGGACAGTTTGGCATGCTTTGAAGATACCCGCTAGTGTTAACCTTGATGCTGAGTGAATAGGGACATATTTTAGTTTTTGTAAATCTGTGGTCTGTTCTTTTAATTTGTATGTGAATTAGAGTGCAGAAGAGCGCATATTACTTGATTATGTAACTGTACAACTATTAACATACGTTGTGGATTAAATAATTGTTACAAACGATCAGCTTCATAATGGTACCTTGTCCTACTTATATTTAGATACAAAATTAAATTATGTAGTGCACATGCATCAACCTTTGTATAATGCATTGTTTATCTGTATCACTTATTTTTATATTTGCTCTACAAACTGTTTTAATTCAGATTTGAAAATGAACGCATACAGTAGAACCTGCTTATAAATAATCTCCATTTAGCAATATTCTAGATTTAATGAGGAAAAAATAAACTTTTCATTGGTAATGCTAATTGAGGCCCGATTTCTTTATTTTTTTTAAATCAACAAAATTTCAGGTCTGTATACTTAACAAGTATTCAAAATAGTAAAATTGAATAAAATATAAAAAAAAAAAAAATGGAGAATTTTTTTTTTTTTTACTTTGTTCATTAATGGTTAAAAGTAGAAATGAGAGTATGGATTGGAGGCATTGCATATGATCTCATAGAAATGCCTTCAATACACACCCCAAAAGCACATAATAAGACTTCAACTATGACAGGCTGCAGAATTGAAAACTATGTTGGATGAGATCCTGCGAATGATCCATGTGGAAAAAAATGCAAACCAAGTTACTCAAGAAAGGAATCTACCCAAGTAAAATATGAGATAAGTGTTCTTAGGATGCAATACTTAAACCATTAGTTTGAATCCAAATTTCTTCTTGGGAGAGAGAGAAAATAAGTAAATGGGCTCCTAGGTTATTCTAGGAATTAGCAAATATATATTGGTGTTCTTTAGCATTTATTTTTTTTAGTCCTCTGGGAGTATAATCATATCATCTAGGCATGCCTTTGCTGGCCATTCCTTAAATCAGAGGTCAGCAACCTTTTTGCACGTGCGAGCTGCATTTGAATTTTGGGTTGAATGAAAGGGGCACATGCGTTAGACAGCTTGACAATCGTGGTGAAAGGGAAGGAGGGAAGAAGACATAAATCTTTATAGTAAATAATTTTTAAAATTTTCCTAGATCAACATTTTTTGAAGATACACATTAATGAAAAAAATAAAATTTTACATTAACATTTGTGCTGAAATATGAAAAATTGAGTTCACACTGGTATGCATTATATATGATCTACATTGTACAATAACCATATGTATAATCAAATAGATTTAACCAAAATTTGTATCATGAGTGACATGAATATAAATCTTTATATTTAGATATTCCATTATCAATATACAGAAAACATAAAAAGGCAAATGTATAATACTAGGGAGACTTTTAGAATATCATGGAAACATGAAAAATATGTATTTTCAGGAAACTAATAATTTTTTGCAGAAAATAAAAATTAATGTTTGTCTTGCAATTGAATACGATTTCTAGATGCAGGAAACGAAATTAATGAAGTTGAACGAAGCAATAAATATTGGCAAAATAAGAAAAATGTAATTTTTAATATGGAAAATCTTTATATTTAAAATATCAATGCCATTCTATAACAAACATCTATTTAATAATGTTAAAATAATAAAAGTTACAATATGAAACAAGTTAGAACACAGAATTTTTTCTTAAACAAAAAAGCTAATAGTGATATCTTTGTTGCAGTATAGTCTTCACTTATTTTTGTGTATCTGTTTTCACTTGTGAAGTGCAAGTTCATATGGTGCTGTGAAGATTGCTCATCAGTTGGTTGGATAAAAAATTTATTTTTTCTGCGATTCATCACATAAAAGGTTTGTTCGCATATGTATGTCCTGCCAAATGTAGTTATGTATTCTTTAGATTGCAGAAAAATTAGTTGGCAAGCATTTGATGAACTGAATGAAATTTTTCATCTGAAAAGTGATTTTAAGAATATCATTATTCTGAATTTCCAAAATGTTCCTTTCCAAAGTGGAACATTATCAATGTCCACATCAAAAGGGTTTAGAAATAATCGCAGGTCACATATATTTTCATGAAAATCTACAAACCTCTTTGAAAATGTATTTTAAAGGGCTTGGACAGTTTCAACAATTATGTCCTCCAGCGACATCCATTGATCTGTTGAAATTTCTAAACAATGGTATGTTACAAATTAGTGCAAAACTCCCGCTGGTTGCCGTCTCCTGCTTTACACTATACATGCCTTTATACCTTAAATTATGTCCTTATGCATCCCTTTAACTTTCAATTGAAGTGTTCCGTTGCAGCGGAAGCAGGATTTACTTTTAGGAAAGTGACCACACACTATAAGGTTGCAAAAGCGAATTGGAGAAGTTAAAAATCTTATCTCGAAAATGAAGAAAGATAGGAAAACAATTTCAATTAGAAAAATGTAGTGCCTTCTAATTGGTATAAAATAAACAAAAACAACATTTGGTTTCCACAGAGCATGTACACAAATGCTAAAAAACAAGGTAAAATAATGTGCAATGGCAATAATTTTGAATTTTTTGCATAGTATGCACTTTATTTTTTTCATTTTTGTAGCATAAACAATCTAGAATTAGCTTTATTAAGCAGACTCCTTGCATATTTCTCATTTTTTTCTTTCCAATAATGGATCAAATATTAGCATAATTATAACTTTTCATTTCAAAATAATATATTGATTTCAAATATTTCTGTCAGGTCAATTAAGTCCTGCAAATTGTCAAAAAGAGTAACATTTACATACAACATGACTTCTAATGATTAATTTATAAATTTATAGACTCACTGAAAGTTTTTTAAATTGCGCTTTTCCTGAGGGGCAAAAATAACTCTTACATTTCTGCAAGTGTTTTGATCCACAATGACAATTTATGTTGCTGAGTTTGGGAAACAAAAAAAGAAAAATAACAAGAAAGATCAATCATGCTTAAAGCATTGATTATGAAACACTTTCCAACTTCAATGCAATTTTATTTAAACATGTCTAAAATGCAATACATTCCTCGGTAACATTTTAAAACTTATCACAATACTACATTAATTTATTATATTTGAAACCTTAAACCTTCATCGAAAAAAATTAACTTCATTCAAATGACGGCATTAAAGTATAAATTGCCTGGTTTAAACATCTCTTAAATGTTATACATTCCTCGGTAATAATTTTAGAATTATCATAATACTACGATAATTTATTATATTTGAAAACTTCATCGAAAACAACTGAAATCCATTCAAATGACGTCATAAAAAAATAACACGCCTGGCTCTCTCTATAAAAGCAACATTTCATTCATAAATAATTCCCCCATTCATGTCATTCATCACAATACTATAATAATTTATTTTATTTAAAAATTAAGACCATTGAGCTGCAAGTAAGTAAGCTCTATGCGTAAAACTTCATCGAAAAATATCGTCCTTCTCTTTCTAAAATCAATGAATTCATATCAGCTAAGCAGACTCCATGGACTAAATGATTTTGTGTTAAAGAATTACAGCGATTCTAATACAACTCATTCTACATATTTTGCTGTTTACATTTTACATAGGTGAAAAATAGGCTTAATAGTAGAAATAATCAAATTTGGAAGAGCATTTAAACTGAAATATATTGTCATTGCGTTGTTTCAGTATGTAGATGCACAGAATTTAGGCAAAAATAAAGTAATTTTAGGACGGATACAACACTCAATATGAATTAAAAAGAACTTTAAAAATCACGATTTTGACACAAGATGGATGCCATATATCATTTTGAAGTGGGTCATGTGATCGTTTCATATCATGGACACGTGATCGCTTAATATAAGAGGTGTTATTATTATTTTAATTTTTATTTAAAAAACAACTGAATATATTTCGCTGAATTTTTTTTTATATATTTTATGGAACAATTTGAATATTGCCTAAAATTTTCGAAGCAATTTGTGAATTTTAAATCCGCTTAAAAAATGCTTGAAAAATTAGGTCCCATAGGGCTCAATGTATTCCATTTTTTCAACCCGGGTTCAATCCAAAACTAATTGGGTGATATTATTCATTTATATTCCCATAGGTCCTATAGACCATCTGAACAACATACTAAAATTTCATTTTGATTAAGTCATTTTTACGGCAGTTATCGTGCTAACGGACAGACAGACAGACAGACAGAATGAACAAAGTCATAAACACTTTTCAACTTTGTTGTAAAGTGTTAATAAAATTTAGTAGTGATACTTCAAGATTTTGGTAAATTTACCTCGATATTTCACACTTTGAGGCAGGGTTCCCACTAAGTCAGGAAAAGAGGGGGAGAATTTCTCTCCTTCCAAAAAATTTTGGGAGAGATTTTCTGTTATAAGGAGAGACACTTAAAATTTCATTTTTTTTTTATCATGCTAATTTAGAAAGTAATAAAAAAGAAAGCATTAACTATAACTCATATTCTTCGACATTTAAATTTTTTAATTCTTAAAACTAACATTCTTTTAACAATCTTACTAACATTCTTTTTAAAAATTAATTAGGAGTCGTTTAAGTATTAAGTAAGCACATTTTTGGTAATTTTATAGCTCCCCCCCCCCCCCCCCAACACTTGATATCAAAAATACTCAAATTCCTGACTTCCCCCATGCTTACGTTATGATTTTATTTGCTGACATAAAAACGTCTACATCGGTTATTTTATGTAAAATGACTCGCATGCGAATTTACGATTTTTTTGTCTGTAAACTGCAAAAGTCGAGGGCCGACTGTATTTACTTTATATTTTGATTTTTAAAAGCATTTTACGATCAATTTTCATGCAGCAATAGCAATTAAAAACTTTAACGATTTTTGATCGCCGAAGGCGAATATCGACAAAAACTATTTCACTAGGCAAATAGAATTAGGTAATAAATTTGACTTTATGTTTGAAAATGGATATTTTTTTTTTTGTATTTTTTACAAAACTTGTAGAACATAAGGATTGCATCGTCCTTTTGTTGAATCTCAAGCCAGTCATGTGATTTTAGCCATTTTGTTTGACACGACTTTTTCTTTTTGTTTTCAAAATAGCCCTTTATTTCTAAATAATACGTTTGTAAAATAATTTTTCTGTATAAAACGCGAAACAATTACAAACACTGTAGTCGATGCAAACAGATTGGAAAAGTGGGAAATATTTTTCAAATTAAACGAGGTATGCCGAGGATAGCGTACAAATGCAGATTTTCGTGATACTGCTGCAAAATAACCTTTCATTTTATTAATAATACGGTAGAAAAATGGTTTGGTTTTTATTATTTGTATATTAAACGACATAATTATAAAAAAATTCAGTCGATGCAAATATATTGTGAAAATGGCAAAAAAGATATTCATTGGTCATCTCTCCTCAGAAAATGTGGGAATCGCCGTATGCGAACGCCGTTTTCGCAATCGCGGAGAAACAGATTTTCAGATCATGTAAGAAAGGAATGTCTCTGATAAAAAATTCGTTGCTTTGTTCAAATTTTGTAACATTTTTTGGGCATATATGGCCAATTTCACGACATTTTCGGGATTTTTGTAACCTGTAGACATACTGTGTACGGGGGAAAGGATTTTCGTCCGCGGAAAGAAGAAAATTTCTCGAGCAAAACACAAAAAATGCGGGAAGTACGCGGAAAGAGCATAATTCAAATCCGTGAAAGAATCCTATAAAAAAAAAGCAAAATTTTATTTGATCGAATTTGCCACCCGCGCAAGCTGAGGGGACACTTACAGTTTTCTATAAAATATCTCTCTAATTAGAAACACGTAGTACTTTAGTGTACCCAAATCGTGATTGACTGCGATTCAGACGTAGCTACGAAATCGTGGTCCGCGACCGCTCGGCAATCGGCCCACGATTCGCAACAACGAGGCAACTGATCGCGATTTGCGGTCGCGAAGCAATCGGCCCGATCGGGATCGGGCATCGGATTTCTCGGTATCCAATTTGAAGGAAAAAATAATTTTAGGCCGGAACTGGAGAGAGAGAAATTCTCGCGCAGTCTAAATTTTTACGCGAGATTTTTCATGGATTGTGCGAGAATCTCGCGGGTTCGCGCTGAAATGGGAACCCTGCTTTGAGGTGACACATATTCAGTATGGCCAAATCTTCTCATATGGTAATTTTTAAAACTATTATTTCATAAAATTGTTTCTGCCTGTTTTAACAGATATTCCCATTTAATTTGGTTGCCTTTTCTTCAATATGACTTTATTAAAGGCCTTGAATAGAAATACTTTAATTATAAACACCCTATACATAATTCAATACACATATTACTTTCTCTACATTATATAATGTATAGGGAAAATATTGGAATCATTTAAAAAATCAGAATTGAAGTTTTCAACAAATCTGCAGATTTCAAAGCCTCTAGAACATGAAAAAAAAAACTATTTTCAGCAAGGTGGCTGTGCAATGCATGTATCCACTCTAGCTCAAAACATATTTGACATAGTTTTGTAAAATTTTATAGCAGAGCAGTGGAGCCGGTAAAAATACTCAGACTCTTAAATAAAACTATTTAAAAATAATTTTATTTTGGAATCACTATTATAAATGCATAATGTCAGTCTCCTAGCTGCAACCTTGAGAGCTGCAAAAAGTCATATATTAATTCGACCAGGCTGAATCCCAATCTAAAATCCATTTTTCAAATTACGTCCTGGAAAAATAGCATCTCAAATTTAGCTTCTTTGTCAAAAAATGCTCTAGAAAAGTTATGAAGTCATTTTACGAGCTGAAAACACTTATGCTGGTCAACTTACTGATGTAGAATCTAATGTAAAAAACCATTTTTTAAAAAATCCTCCCTAAATTTAATTATTTCCCAAAGAAGCTAATAACTTTTCACAAAATTCAACCCTATCGATGTGAATAGTCGATGGGAGTTCGCCTCCCATGCATAGTCATGGTGTACTTCATCCTTCCAAATTGTTCAGAATGCTAATCACACAACTGCACATCAGTGAAAACAAGAAACTTTTCATTAAATCAAATATACACAAACTTTCATAGCAAGTTTGAAAAACTTTGAAATATTGTTGAGAGCAAGTTTTCTTTAGGGAAATGACAGTATAATTTCATTTTTAAAAGTTTGAGTCAATTTTTACGTTCAAGTGCCGAAGTAGTATAATTTATCACAATTACAAATTTGAACAAACTTGATCTAAGTTTTACACTATTCATATGAAAAATTAAATTAATTGCTATTTTTATATTATAACACGCCATGCTATTGATATGAAAAAGTAAAAAATAATTGCTATTTATATCAGTATCAGAGTCAGATATTGGAAAATAAAAGGAGTTTGAGTCAGACAATAGAAAAAAAAGGAGTCGGAGTCGAAGGGTTGAGGTACCGACTCCACAGGTCTGTTTGGTAGGCAAGGCTTGGTTACCCTGGTGCTGATTAGATTTTGGTCTGATTCGAAAAATAATAGCTTGCCTTTTTATGCGAAACGGCGAACAAAAAATGTCAAAATCTGTAATACAAAACTAGTATACTTAATTGTATTGATTAAATGGTAATTGCATCCATAGTTTTTGATAGAAAAAGAACAATACCAACCTTATTTATCGAAGACCGACTGTTTTTGAGATATTTAATTTTATGGGGTAAATTTTGTAAGCTGGTGACATTTTGTAATTCACTAAGTCACTTGATGAAAAAAAGTTTTAAAACTATAAATTAAATATAGTTTTAAATAAATATCCATGCCATTTTGTACAATTAAACTCAATTTTTAATGGATTATAAAAGAAGTGAAGAAAAAATTAATTGAGCCTGTAGGGATAGTCAATGTGCTGCTCACATTAGATTTAAAGTATTGGAGATTTTAGGAACACTATAGTTTTAATGCTAAATTGTTACTACATGTAATGAGTAAAAAATTATAACAAAAGACATTTGATATCTGTTGAGTGAAATACATAATGATGGACTTGGAATGTTGTTCAATTCTCTATGTAGTCAGGTACTGTTTGAAAGCAAACCTAATAATCATCAATCCACTGAAAAAACAAAAATTACAAAGTTAACTGCATAATTTCAATACAAAGTTTGAAATTCGATTAATTAAATAATTATAAATTTGAGTTAATCTATACATGCTAAAAATGTAAGGAAAAAATGATGGTAAAACATTAGTTTGGAAACACTGAAAGGATGCATCTAAAAGCTTACAATCATACCCTCAATATAGCAAACAGTATCACATATGTGTGACTTATTATGTTCTCATAAGATATTACCAGTTCTAATATGATTTGTTACTGATGGCTAGTTTCCTAATGCTGAATATAGATCTTTTGTGGCTGATAACCTTTAATGAGAGCAAATCCAGTCCAAAGGTACCATTGCAAAATATCCCCTGGAATCATAGGTATATTTACAAGATACAAGAATAAATCAAAATTTCTGGAATGCTTTACTAAAACTAACACTTTATTAAAAGCACCAGTAGTGTAAATACGAATAATATACACCTAATAATTCTTTAGCTGTCTTAAAAGGTCACAAAATTGTCAGGTACAATAAATGCTCAACTAATTCATAAAACAGAAGATTAAATTCTCAAGACACTGACAAATTCACAATTCACTTTTTACTCATATCACTTAAACAACAATTAACAGAATGAAGTCTAGTTTACCCTCTGTGGAAAGTTCTGAGAAAAATCAAATAGCTTGTGAAGGTTTTAACCACCTCCAAATTCTAAGACGTTTATAGAACTCACCAAGTTGGTGATATTTTGGCAAATGTGTTATCAAGATCAAGCAATCTGAACCTTCAAATATAACAGTTGTTGCCTGTAAATGTTTTTCTCCTCAGGAATAGGCAATATGTCATGAAGATATTTTAGGCATTCATAATAATGCTGCTTGATTCATTGTAAATGTAACCTTGTTAGGGATTTTAATTTTTTAGAAATAGTAATTTCTTAACACTACAGAATGCCTTAAGGGTAACACTTTTGAGTCATTTAAAGTATTGACACATATTAGCTATTTAAAGCAATGTTTCCCAAAACAACAAGGATACAAAATTTATTAAAACTATATAATAGTGTAAAAATGGATAACAAAGATGACTGAGAAGTATAAATTTTAATTCTAACAATATATAAATCAATAAAAGAAAAATATAGGAAAAGCTAGGTAATATTTAATTAAGGAATTAAATTATGTGAAAGTCAATATCTATGGAAAGAAATAATTCAAACTAAAAAGTATTGCTTATTTACTAGACTAAACTAAGCATGTGCATAAAAAAAGAAGAAAAAAATTCAAGAATTGAAAGGAAGAAAATAAACAAATAAATAGAGATGGAATTGGATAGAGCATCCATTAATGCAACTCTTCGGGGATTTTTACATCAAAAGCTCTAAATGTGTTTCATAGTATAAAGCAACCCAAGTGGGTGAAACAATATATAAATATCTGACACAATATAAAAACAAATAATAGAAGGAGATATGATTGAAAAGACTGGAATAAAATAACACTAGGCCTTTAATTAACAAATGCTTAAATAGAAGATTATAGAAATTCTAAAAAACAGAGACTAATAATAGAAACGGTACAGTAAGATAAACAATTGATAATATGAAGTAGCACCATATGTAATGTATTATAGGAATCAAATACTGAATTTGATTAATATTTATATAGACTATGTGCACAAACTGATTATTATAAAAAGAAAAATATTAAACTAAAATTGAAATTTCTAATATATTTTACAAATTCAGCAGGATAAGATTCAGTTATACAATTTTGTATTAACCCCTTAACTGGTCAATTTTTTTACCAAAAATGTTAACAAAAAAGTCATATTTTTTTAATGCATATAATTAAACATACTTAATAAAATAAGAAAATGGGAGATTTTTTTTTTTATTTTTTCACTTTTAATGCTTTTACACTATTTTTTATTTTATAATTTTAAAACACAAAAACCCCTAAATGTTTGCTTTTTGCAAGCATACTCTGTATGCAATGAGGAATCTTTTACAGAACTTACAAAAATTTCTCTCATACTTACTATAAATTTTGAAGTTTATACTTTTCCCAAATTGTTCAGAAGTCTTTTTTTTTGTGTGGTACAGTTTGAAGCATGGTGTTATGCAAAGTCCTACGTCGCAATCAGGGCAGAAATATCGTGTTTCTTTTTGGATTCTCTTTCCATTTTCATTTCTTTTCGAACAGCAAACGGCACATTGTCTTGCAGGTCTCAGTTTCTTATTTGTGGGAGCAATGATTTCTATAAAATGCCTTTCTGTTAGTCTCAGAGGATTTGGCTCAGAACCTGGTCGTCCACGTCTGAAATTTATTCCCGAATGATATGTTTCAATAATGCAGTCAACGAGATCAAGTCTAAACTCTAGTTGTGTGTTTTTTCCTCCTTTCTTGCAGTAGACGATATATGAGTTCCATATAGCAATATCGAAAATGTGGAAAAAAATCTTTCTGTAAAACTTTTTCCCGCTTTTTTTGATGATTTCAAAATTTTTCAAATTTTGATCCAGGCGGTCTACCCCTCCCATAGTATTATTATAGTCCATCACGATTTTTGGCTTTTCCTTCGTGTCAGAGCAGACCTGAATTTTTTCCATTTCAGTATTATGAATTGTGGAAAATAATGAAACATTTTTTTTGTCCATTCACTTTATCACAGTAACTTTTCCTCTCTGATAAGCTATAATTTCTCCTTTTTTCAATTTTTTTTTCTGCATTTCCCTTGGGACTTCATTTCTTTTGAGGTTTAGTGTGCCGTATGTGTCTGTTCTACATGAAACTAGTTTGTCTGCTAGCTCCGGCGAAGAATAATAATTGTCTATCGTAAGACAATATCCTTTATGAAGTAAGGGCTCCATCATTGTCATGACAACTTGTGATGAAATGCATAATTTAGAATATTCAGGTTTCAGAATTGTGTCTTTACCTGTGTAAATTATAATTGACCACATATATCCAGAAATTGATTCGCATAGCATAAAACACTTCACTCCAAATCTAGCTCTTTTGAGTGGAATAAATTGTTTCCATCCTAGTCTTCCTTTGAATAGCATAAGGCTCTCATCTATTGTTACATCTCGCTCTGGCGTCACCGTTTTACTAAATTTCTTATTGAGATGCTTCAGAACTGGCCATAACTTTACTAATTTAGGACATTCGTGATTTTGTGGGTCAAATACTGCATTATCAGAAAAATGTAAGTAGCGTTGCAAAAAAGGAATCGACGATGAGACATTATTTTAGCGAAAAAAGGTGTGTATGTTGAATGTCTTTTGCTCCAATAATGATCAATCCCAGGTTTCTTTATAATTCCTTGAAGTATATTGAGAGCGAAAAATACATACATCTCTTCCAGAAATGTTTCTTCCCAAAATTTACTCTTTGAGAATTTTCTTGTAACATTCGATTGGATGCACTGTTTAGCATATATATTTGTCTCTTCCACAATCTTACTCATGAGAGAAGAATCAATGAACGCTTAATAAAATTGTAGGACGTCAGAAGTGTCATCAACTTGCACTTGAACAGAAGGAATACCAGTAAAATTAAACCGAGGACACGGAACATGTGGATTTTTCACATCAACCTCGGTAAAAATTCTGGCAGAGCTCAAATCTTCATCAGAGCTGAGCTCACTGCACAAGTCATCTGAAGAATACTCCAAATAATTAGAAGACAGTTCTGAATCAGTATCAGAATTCAGTTCATCATCTAACAAGAAAGTATTTTCATCGTTTATTTCATCCATAATTTAAAAAAAACTATGACGGTTTGAATTCACAAGCGCTGGATATAGCAGAACAAAAATTTCACAAAGCAAAATTCCCGCTTCCGTTTTAGAAAAGAAGCTAACTAACAAATAAGCTTAACAAAGGAAAAACCAGTATGAAAGCATTTTAGTGACCTGGAAAAGGTACGCCATCTGTTGAAAAATATTGATACTAAATTGCCTCTTTACCAGAATTAAAAATACAGGCAAACCAAAAAAGGAAAGGATAAAATATCGACGCTCGTACGCTGTACGGGCAAACCAGTTGGGGCCAACTTTCGGTTCCCCGTACACTGTACGGGCAAACCAGTTAAGGGGTTAAATCAGCTAAATGACAATTAATATGTTTTTTGTCACATAGTCTAAAAATTCTATGCAATTGATTAATTAAGATGTTTTTGTACACTTGTTTACTCATGCAAGAGTTAAAATTGATAATTTTGTATATTTTAAAAGGGAAGTTTGTTCTTTATATATAATATTAGGCTCGGAACAACTTCGCACCCATGTATATTGTGTAGTTTAGGCCATAAGTGAGATAATTATGATTAGATGAATTATAATCAGTATCAGAAGAGAAAAAAAAGTTAACGTTTTATTAGCTCTTAATATCAAGCTCTTAAATTTCAATTAATTTGTGTTCTAATTATGTAAATTATGAAGACATCTGTTTAGTTTTAATTTTTATATAATGTATTTACACATAAAATTTTATGGTAATATATATGTTACAGTAAAAGTGATTAATCAAAGATTATGAATAATTACCAAGCATCTTGGTAAATTTAATAAATTTCACTAAATTTATCACTTTAAATGGCAATTTTGCATAATTCCCAAACAATAGTTGGTAAATTTGATAAATATGCCAAAATTTCTCACTTTTACCAACGATTATGTGTAATGTGTAATCAGCAATTATGTGTATTTTGGTAAGTTTGATAAATATCACTGAATGTTGTTACAAACGTGTAAAATGGTCTCCTCAATGGAGTCTTGTGAAAACCAGATGGAGAAAACACCTATACAGGCAATCTTTCCTATGACTTGAATCTAGGGTCGCCATGTACAGAAGTTCAGAGGGGAGGTTGTCATATTTAGCAATTTATCGCCAATTTGGCAACTTTTTTAAGGTTCGAGAAACACCTCAAAATAACAAATACTCTATAAGCTATGAAAGATTTATATCTCACAATTATCTATGATTGTGATCTATATTGTGTGAGATAACTATCTCACAAGATCACTGAACTATTAGGTACAACCAAACAGCAATTAAATGCTCCACTAATTTCACAAAATAGCGATATTCTCAAAACACTGATGTATATCCCAGTTCAATGTAGCTCGTATCACGTCAACTCTGCTCTCCAACTGAGTAATGACTCCTTTTATAGACTGTCTATAGAAATTTCTAGAAATCTCTCATATCTCGAAGAATATTCATTATTTAAACATTTTTGTCGAACTTTCGAAATGTCACCAAATTGGCCAATAAATCCCCAAATCTAGCCACCTCCCTCACAACTTCAGCACATGACAACTCTAGATTCATGTCATAGGAAAGGTTGCCTGTACAGATGTTTTCTCCGTTTAGTTTTTAAGAGACAGTCCATTGTTTTTTAAATTCATTATTTATCAAATTTACCATCCTAGATTGGCAATTATGCATAATGTCTGGTAAATTTGATTAATTTTATATGATTTATCATATTTACCACTACGAACTGGCAGATATGCATAATAACCGGTAAATGTGATTAATTTGCAATATATGAAATAAATTTATCAAACTTACCAAAATGATTGATGATTACGTATAATAACTGCCGATTATGCATAATTACCGGATTTATCAACTTTTACCACAACATATACATTCATTAAACTATTCTGCCCATGCCTGAAAGACACATAGATGGACATCTTCACAAAAATGTTCAAAATGTATTCAGAATGTCTTAAAATATGATCTTACCAGCATCTCGAATTTGTGGAAAAGCAATACTTTTTTTATAATATAGTAAGAAAGAAATATGTGTGAAAAAGCAATTTTTTTCAAAATTTTTATGCTGAGAATTAGAGTAAAAATTCTGTAATTCAAAATGATTAATCTGTACAGAAATTGGTGTATTTCAATGAGATCGATTTATAAAAAAGGGTATGTGGACTGTTGAAAGTAAGGGAGACTAATTTAAGGTATTAAATTTTAAGAGCAATTGATATTAAACACCTTTTTCAGAATTTAATTCTAAATGCTAAACTATTGTATACCTTAATTCTAAATTATTTAGTAAACTAGGGCTGCTGTCTCTTGTTTACTATGCTTAATCATTTTTATATCTGATATATAATTTAAAAAGCAATACATGTACTCTATTCATGCCATATGTCATACTTTTCATCAATCAAGATTAAATTGGATCTTAATGAAGTATGTTGCATAGATAAATGAACCTAAAAATATGGTTTCTAACATGTCCTTGAAATATCATATACAGTGCATTCTTATAATCAAGATATTTTTGTTTTAACAATATAAAATGTTTGTTCAGCTCCAATGATTTTTTTTATTATTACATACAATTAGTTTCCACTACTCAACTTAATCTGAGATCAACCGGAATCATAATTTGGATTTAATTTTTAACATGTTGATATAAATATTTAAAATATCTAATGTGCACAATGATGGATTGTTATGTAGTAAATAGGAACACGGGACTCTTATTAGTATTTACATCTTTTTGGCACTTTATTTTAATACAGAATTATATTTTGCAATATGTGGATTATATAACAGTCAAATATAACAACCCATGCTTAATAAGTCATGTGTATGAGCAAGCAATTCATAACTAATTAAACGTGAGTTGAGATTCATAAGAATAATATTTTAAAATAAGCTGATATCATTCTAAAATAAATTTCTGAAATAAATTCTTTTTAATATAACTGTAAAATGAAAATCATAAAACATAAGTGAATGAAATACCTTAAAGTAGCAATTAAACCAGCTGGCATAAATTTTCCAGTATTATAAAATCTCATAAACATAATTCCTCCTAAAGTGGATGTAGCAACTGCAAGAGAAAATAACTGCTGTCATTTTAAACAAATAGTTTTTACTAATTGAGAAATGGAAACTCCAGTTAGTTATAAGAAATTAAGATATTCTCAACACTAGGTACATGATTTGGGAAAATTTAGACTGGGGCAGATTAAAAATAAACCTTCCAATTTTGAATAAATGAGTGAAAAACATTCAGTTGCTCAAAATATCCAAATAGCTGTTTCCAGTGGCATGTGCTTGAGGGGATCTAAGTAATTGTAGATAGACTAACTGTTTTTGTATTTTGAATACTTTTTTTTAACTATTTTTCTCAGTACAGTTAGTACAAGTAGCTTAAATATTTATAAAAGAAATGCTGCTGTGCAAACCATATCTCAATGAAAAGAAAGAAAAACAACAACAAAGGCGTCCATTTCAAGCAATCTGCCGTTACCTAAACAACGAAAGATGTGATACGGTGCATGTGCTGTACTAAGGTTCTTTACATCCCCAAGAGCACAGGCTGACAGTCCATCTCAGGTATGAGAGATGGCCCAATGGAGATGGGTTGTGATTTTATTCCTGCTTTTTCAATATTTAAGTTTATTCATTTATTTTTTTTTATGTTGTGTGTGAGTTTTCCAGCATATTTTTCAAGATTTTTATGGCGTATCGATGTATTATATGGGAGTTGAATAAAACATTTTTGGAAGTAAACCATTTCACATGAAATTGTAAAACTGGAAACCTTTAGAACTCTTTTGGAAACAAAAATATTTCAACAGATTAAAGAAAAATTTCCTGAGACAGAATTTATTCCCTTTTACAAATTTATAACACACTTGATACAATATACATACAAAATAAACTAATTGTGTTATACTCAGCTCCTCATAACACAATTTGTAATAAATCTCTACATCTCATATTGAAGCATATATGAAAAAAATAATTAAATGTTATGATGCTTGAAACCTATAAGTTATTACTGCTTATTCTAATAATACCAGCAACAGTATGTAAGCTGTCATTTCGATTTTATAATATTATTTTGTATATAACTGCACCCTCTGTCGGGCTTTATGCGTGTACATATGATTGTAAATAAATCAGTAAATGAGTTTAGATTCTAATCTTACATGGCACAGTCGTAAAAGCTTCCACTCTGGAAAAATTTTGTTCTTCATTTGACTGAAAACAGTAATAGTTCAGCGCCAGCCGTCGAAGCCTCATTTTCGCGCCATCGTCGAAACGTATGACTGTCTCGTTTCCAAGCTTCGAAGACAGAAGGTAATTGCTTTCATTATTTTTTTTTCTTAATACATACGCAAAAATGGAGAAATTTGACTCGAAAGACTTAAAAGAGTTTACAGTTTCACTATTGAAAATGGAACTGATTATTCGTAAATTAACTTGTAAAGGATCGAAAGATGAACTAATTCAATGTCTGGTTTCAGATAATGAAAAACATTTTCATAAAGGAACAGTTGATATATTAAACTCTGCCCACAATGAACATATAAAACTGACACAAACTTTAAATGAAAAAGAATTAGAAAATCAAGAATTGTAAAAACAATTTGAAAATAAAAATAATCGATCGATGAATCTTCTTTAACCGCACCGGATCTTGCTAACATTGTCGCACAATTAGCTGCCACTGTTCAGCAATTGGCTTTAAATCAAGAAAAATTGAATTTGCCGATTCAAATAAACTCTACTATGGGTAGCGCTCAAGCGATACCACATTTTTCTGGAAAACAGTTCGTAGATCCAACACCTTCCACTTAAAAAAATAAAAATTTGGCAATATGATTATTGCTTGGTAATTTGTATCTCATCTCATGTTTGGCTACATTCCTCTCTTGAGCATATAACCCCTTATAATATGCGTACATCCTTGGCCTAACATTTGATACTACTAAAGTTCTCCTCTGACTATTACACGCCAGGCTATAATCTTTCAAAATCTCACCCTTTTCATCACACCTGATCTGCTAACTTAACCCCCATAGCAGGTGCAGACAAATGTTATTCTACATCAAAAATTTACTTTTATATTCTAGGAAAGCTTAAACTTTAGGATTAAAAATTAAGTGCTTCAGATAAGAATTCTACATCAAAAATTTACTTTTATATTCTAGGAAAGCTTAAACTTTAGGATTAAAAATTAAGTGCTTCAGATAAGAATTCACTATAAAAATAATCAATTTCTCCCTATGTCCATCCACACGTCCATCTCTATAACACTTGATGACAAATTTGGCGAGATATTGCCAACTTTGCGATTTTTTTTTTAATGTTGCAAAATTAACGAAAATGTTACCAAATTTATAAAAATGATGCCAAATTAAAGAAATTGTGTTTTGAAAGGGAATAGCATTGGATATTTTTGTAGTGTTTGTCTGTCATTCCAACCGTCCCACTTGGTGAAAAATTTGACAACTATTTAAAATGTCGCCAAATCGATCAAAATATCACTAAATTAATAAAGATTACCACCAAATCGATGAAATTAATTGTTTCTTGAAAGTAGATAGTATTGTAATGATGTTTTGGTAGTGTTTGTCTGTCAGTCCAACCATCCTACTTGATGACAAATTTGGCGATTTTTTTTTTAAATGTGGCCAAATCGATAAAAATATCGGCAAACTGATAAAAATGTCGATAAATCGATAAAAATGCCACCAAATCAATAAAATTGTGTTTTGAAAAGGGATAGTATTGTAATGATGTCACAGTAGCATTTGTTTGTCAGTCCAACCATTCCACTTGGTGTCAAATTTGGCAAATTTTTAAAATGTTGCCAAATCGATCAAAATACCACTAAATTAATGAAAATGTCACCAAATCAATAAAAATGTCAAATTGATAAAAATGATGACAAATCTATTAAATTCTGTTTTGAAAGGGGGATAGTATTGAAATGTTTCGGTCAACTGTCCCACTTGTCAACAAATTTGTCGACTTTTTTAAAATGTCACCAAATTAATCAAATGACTCCAAATCAATGAAATTAATTGTGCTTTGAAAGAAGAAAGTATTGTAATGATGTTTCGGTAGCATTTGTCTGTCAGTCCAACCGTCTCACTTGGTAACAAATTTGGCAACTTTTTAAAATGTCTTCAAATTAACAAAAATATTGCCAAACTAACAAAAATGTCACCAACTCGATGAAAATTCCATATCTTGAAATGAATATAGGAATCCACTATAAGAATAACCCATTTCTCCATCTGTTCGTCTATAACTTTTGGTAAAAAAATTGGCGATAAATTTGGTAGGATGTTACCACAGTGACAACTTTTTTAAATGCTGCCAAATTGACACAAATGTTACTAAATTGATAAAAATAACATTAAAAGGTAGATAATATTTTGCAAATTTTGAATTCCATCATATGACGAGCATACCTTGTAGTTGCTTAAGATTGATTCAAATCTAAAATTTTCATTATTTTACAACCATGATATCAAACAAATTACCTAACACTTAACTACTAAAAAACAAATTTAAACCATTGTAACTTTTAAAATTCAATTTATAATAGTAGCCTGTCCTGCGGACTCTACTCATCCATATCCCGCTTGTAAGCAATAACAGGGACAAGAATCAGAAGTTAACTTTAAAACATTGTTTATTCATATACTTAAAGCAGCAGATGTAGTTTAACTTAACAGGTACAAAGTGACACAAAAATCTAGTCAGAAATTTGTGTTCCCACAAAATGAAGATATCTGCGTGGCTGAAAAGAAAGCATAATTTATACCCTGCATCAGCCTAACCTCAACAATAGAGGTCAATATGATTTTTTATAAAGACCTGTCTTCCATTCCATAGTATTTGTCAACTCTGTGGTACTGTTTGTCAACTCCGTGGCACTATTTGTCAACACTCCATGGTTTATAAAACTTTTAAAATTAGTTATAGAAGGGTATAAAAGACATAGCAATCTCTGTAACTATATGGACTAAGCTTTGTGTGTTGTATGGAGTTATGTAATTACATATCAAATATAAATTTCATATACTTTTTTTTTATGAAAAAAAAAATTGTATCAACTTTACTTACCATTTCTGGAGAATGACCCCTGATGTAAAAAATAATAACTACAAAACTAATTAGAATTCTATTTTATATACTTACTCAGGGTTAACAAAAAATTATTTTCATCTATAGATGTCTGATAAGCTCCATAACCCAATATGCAGCCAAATGCTACTCCAGCAATAAGAGAACTAATGCTACCTAAGGTTGAAAAATAAATAATACATCATGTAAAAATAACTAGAAATACAAAAAAAAAATTTCTTAAAGAAACAATTTAAGCTAAGATCAGCCAGGGCTTTTAGAGAGAAACTGAGAATAGAAGATGAACTTTTTTACTTAAAAAAGCTGCAAAGTATTTTATGCTCCAAACTATAACTGTCAAATTACGACAATCCCTGACAGTCACATAAGGTGTAATCAGTTCTGTTGAATGTGTAATGGTGTGTTATCAGTTCTGTTGAATGCACTCAAATTTTTACCAATTAAATTAGATGGTAGAACTAATTTTTTACTGGCCATGTACTAAGGCTTACCAACAAAACAAACAACCAAAAAAATGAATAAAATTAAAATTTTGCTAATTATTTACTTTTCAGTTTGAACTCCAAAATGCAAAAAGCTTTTTCATTACATTTGCAAATTTAACATTTAAAGATTAATAAATATATCAGGAAATAACTTTTACCAATAATCTTCAGTAATGGAAACAAGAAAAGAATGCAAGAGAGTAACTACTACCACAGATAGTACAATAGACATCTGGCAGCTGTGCTAGGCTCTCTCTGAGCCACCCACCTCTAAGTCATAAGTACTACCACAAGGGAAAAATACACGGCAAAGTAAAACTTCTGATTAAAAATACTCCAGTTTTAAATTACAGCCTAAGAAGCTAATTGGGGTCACAGCCAATCAATATGTGTCCAGAAGAAAAAAAAGCATGGTTGCAGGGCACCAGCAAAGCAAGTACTTACTTGGGGAGGAACATTTTAAGGGCAGTATTTCAGTCAACAAAATTTTAAATAAAGTTCTCGCTCAAACAACCGAATTTACAAGGGCAGTTGAATGAGTTAAAAAGTAGAACAAAAACATTGAATCAATGTTAAAAATTTGTTCCCACATGAAAGAATGAAAACAGCCATCTTTCATTCTTCCCTTGGAAAAAGAGGATCAGAAGGCTGAAATGTGATCTTTTCCAGTATGTCACTCCAATTGTTTATCTTGCAAAGCAAGTAATAACTAATTACTTTAGCACAACAGGCGTCCAGTACAGCCATTAACAGCACATCTAGGGCAGCATGTTGACCATTATCTGTGAACTGCAAAAGCTTTTATGTGAAATGGTTTTTGTTAACTATTTCATGAAAAAATTCGATGAGAGAGGGCACTTTACTTGAAACGATAGGGTTCCATTACACACAGAATTGCCATGCCGAAAGGAAAGTATCTTGGTGCCAGGATACCTATTCTTTTGTTAATTATTCTCCTACTCTCCAAACCCAGAAATCGTTTCCCACCAATCACCCAAACACATAAATAAAGGACTTCTTTCATGTCTATGCCAAAACAGGTGTCTGTATTGAAAGTAATTAGAAAACTGGATGATAGGACTACAGGCCTCAAAAGGCATCTTAACACATTGTTGGATCATTGTGAAATTTATGGTACATACACACCCCAAAACATCTCATCAACTGTGAAACATATGATTATCAATCTATTTGTTCAGTGTGAGATTTGGTCTAGGGTGAATCAATCCAGTCGTAAGTTTCGATGAGAAATGTAAAACAATTTTTTTGTTGCAAAGAATAATTTATCATTTCTTTTTCTAACTATTATACAGTTGGGATCAATATTATGACATATTCATCTAGCATTTTATGTAAGCATAAAATTTAAGGTAAGATATTATTTTATGATTATTTAAAATTATGTTTAACAGATAACATACTAAACCCCCATCAAGGGGATCTAGATTATTCTAAATTCCAGGTACAAAATTAGTATATTCTTTACTTTAAAGATTATGATACAGTGAAACCTGTATAAGTTGGACACTCATGGTTTCCCCTAAAAGTGTCCAACTTAGACAGGTGGCCAACATAGACAGTGTGATGAAATTTTATTTTTTCCTTCAATAAAGCATTTCAAAATACTTTCCTTTTAACATATATAAAATACTAATGAGCCAATGGTTTTAATTAAATATTGTAATTACTGTTACAAAATACTTATGTATATACGTACATACTTAAAATATGAATCAAGGAATCTGCATACACCTACTTTTATATGTAATATATAACGGCTACTCACATGCTGTATTTGAATTCATTGGATCGGATTGATGCAGTAATCCATTTCTATTGTTCAGAAAAGTACTCTGTCAGAAGAGTTTGTTTTTTTCTGATTCCAGATGCCCATTGTATTTCTATTTTACTGTGCAGATTAAACACAGTCTTAATGTGTTCTGGCGTATTTTGCATAAAAGCATACAGTTCTAATTTCTTGACACATTGCATTGCACTTTCGTATGTAGGAAGTTCTACATCTGTTTTTTCCTCTTCCTCCAAAGAAAACCTGTCAATCACTCTTGCTAGATGTAGCAACAAATGGAGATTCAATATCATGGGTTTCAAGATTTTAACAGATGCAAAATTTTGACAAGCATCAGATAACTCTTTTCTGCACGTTTCAGGAAGGCACTTTAATTCTTCATCCAGTGACTCCAATTTGAAACAGTCTGTCACTTGGCACGCAGAAGAGATGAGATCACATAGAAATCCCACATACTCTTGAAACACTTAACAATCGTGTTTTCTGATAGATTTTTCCATGCTTCATAAATGCATCAGACTACATCTAAGACTGTCACTTCTCTGACAAATTTTGCTACATTCTCACAATTTTCTGCAGCCTGGAAAATTCTGGAAGTGGTCAACTTACAAAGGTTTTGAGCTATGCTTTGTGACAAATTCTACCTAATTACCTGGTCCACATACAAGTTAGACAGGTGGTCAACTTATAAAGGGTTCATTCAATATTAAAGTAATTAAGCCATTCTGTTCCTGGTCAATTAGGTCAACTTAGACAGGTGGTCAACTTCACAGGTTTTGTAGTTTTCATTATATAGCAATCTGCTGAGTTACCTTTTAGCTAAAGAATATTTTAATTTTTACTCACGGATTAGTGTGTTTGCTCTTTGGATGTGATATTAAATTTAGCTCTTTGAAGGTTGTTAGAAATTATTTTCTCATTTTGCTCAATTTTTAGATTTTTTTCTATGTGCATTTTCCCCACCTAATGATGCATTTGTTTTTTCTTAAATTAAAAGTATGTATATATTAATATTAACCATGTTTTATATGGACAATTTCTATATCTTTCAAATTATTCAATTTTTTGGTTATCAGGATTTCAGCTAAGCCTTCGTTTAATTTGAAAAGTAACTATTGTAATTTGAATGAGGTAATTTTTAAAATTAAGACAATATTCAACAGATTCTCATTTCACTGCTTTAAAACCCCTTTTATCTTACTCAAATTCTTTAAAGGAATTATATCGGATCATAAAAATATCATTATTACATATTTTAAATTTTGCATTTAAGTTATGGAATAACAATTCAATAGAATATAACATTATTTGGCATTTAAGTATTTACAGCAAAAGTTAATAGGGAAGAATTTAATTTTAAAATTAACTGGAAATCAATCAAAATTTATTTTTTAAACCAACTGTCACACATCTGGAGCTCCAATTTTTCTAATTTTTACATTTTAAGTCACCGGAAAAAATAAAACAAATGCCAAACCTCAAAGAATTTTTGTTCTTTGTGGTAAATAAACAGTAAAATAAAAATACTGTAAATTCCTTCAACTTTATAAATTATTTCAATTTTTGAGTATAATTGAAATTATGTCACTATTTAATTTGAACTTTAAAGTCTTATATTTTCAGCATGTATTTTCCTTTAACTTTTTTTATATTATGCTTGCAGTGTGGTGCACAGAAATATCCTCTTAAAATTTGTTTTCCAGCGTATAACAAGCCATATTCGTACAGAATTTGATTTCAGTCTGTTAACGCCTTACCTGTGGAGTATATTTCAGGAAAATGTGTCAAAAATGGAATTTTTTTTTTTATTCTTTAATTTTATGCATCATAACATTTAAAAAGGTTAGAAAAATTTTATTTTGTAAAAATATAAATTTTTATATGAAATAACTACTATATTTAATATTTTGACATACATGTGGAAAATTAATGGATTATATTCATATTTTACTCAAAATTGTTTAATTATAGTAAAATAAATCAAATAATCTTTTGAATTTCACAAATTATTTCACAGAATCATTTTTCAGAATTTCACAAATCCTTTATAGAATGAATATATGAAAACATGACACGGTGCACATAGTATGAATATACCAAAACATGGCACGGCACACAAGTCTACATCAAATTCTACATAAAAGAGAGTCACTTTCATCATCACTGTCGAAATATTCATATTCTTTGGTAGAAATGTAGCTATTTGAGCCTGAAGAACCTAAACATGGCACACCACACAAACCTATATCAAATTCTACATGAAAGAGAGTCACTTTCGTCATCACTGTCGGAATATTCATATTCTTCGGTAGAAATGTCGCTATTTGAACCTGAAGAACCTAAAAGGTATTCTTCATCGTCGTCTGAATCAGACATTGCAAAAAAAAACCTTTTTCGTATAAAATTTGCAAAAAATTAAAATAGGAAACTAAAAATCTGACTACCTGAACGAAAATATCACTGCCGATGAGTGCCTTTATAGCCAATGAAATAGTCCTCTCATTAATTTTAAAAAAATTACACTTTTTAAATTTTTATACAACCCCCTTAGACAAATTTGATCAATCAAAAAATTTTTATTTTTAATGCAACAAGATCATTAAAAAAACCTGCATATCTGTATCTTTAAAGTCAACTGAATTATGATAAAGGAAAAAATCTGACTTATGCCACTTTTCCGTACTATGTGAAAGGCTATTTCATCAGTGAAAATAAGGATCATAAACAAATTGACGATGAAAATAGTTCAGATCAAAAATACGTTAATATGTGTCAAAATTTTTTATCACAAATGCATCTAAATAAAGCATTACACAAACAGAGATCATATAAAGCAGTGGTACTCACTACGCGGTTGGGGCACATAATTAAAATATGCATACATTGATCCTTTTTGTGATGTCACAAATTTACATTTCTAATTTGATATATGGCCCCCATGCACAATGTTCAATTTTCAATTAAATATAACTCGCTCAATTTGAAAGATACATATATGCAGAGTTTTTTTTTTAATGATCTTGTTGAGTTAAAAATAAAAATTTTCTGATTGGCCAAATTTGTCTAAGGGGGTCGCATAAAAATTTAAAAAGTAACTTTTTAAAAATTAATGGGAGGACCATTTCATTTACATAGTCTGATTTCCTACCTTACTTTCAACATTTTTGCAATTTACATTACCCACTTATCTCCAACAGGTAAAGAATTAAAGCGTGTTTCAATATTTTTGGGACACCCTGTATGTATATATATATATATATATATATATATATATATATACAGTGTTCTCCCCAGAAAATTTTTGATACTGGGTGGTTGGGTATGGTTGCCGGATGGGTAAAATTAGACGATCCAAAATAATCGTAATAAAAATGAAAATTTTTTAATTCATGAATACACAGTATATATTTATACACACATATATATATATATATATATACAGTATATATACTTTTGCTTGCCCGCATTTACAATTTAGTCACCCTGGGTGAGCGGATGACTGATTATTCGCAATATAACTACAGGGTAATAAAAATTGTAATATTCCTTAAATTTGAAGACACTTTTTTACTGCACCAGTTATCAGCTGCTCTGTCAAAGTGTTGCAAATACGGCCCCTCAATTGAAATAAGCAAAAAACTGTTCAGAGTTTGTTTTTTAAATCTATTTCACAGGGTTGTTTTGATGCGCTTTAAAGTTGAAAATCCTCTTTCGCACTCTGCAGTTGAAACAGGTAGTATAAGTCCAATTGTGCAAAGTTTCGCTAAATTGGGGAATGAATCTCGCAGATCACTGGAGGTAGCCACTTTAAGCAAACATCGTCTGTTTGTCATACTTTTGTATTTTGGACTATTCAACATTTGGGAAAATACTTGCCACTCTGAGACGGTTGCATCTTGGTCTATTAAGGAGGGATTTCCAAACTTTGAATAGTGTTCAAATAGAACATTGCAAGAATGTTCAATGTCACTGTCAAAATGGGAAGGATTAAATGCTGTCTGAAATGCAGTCATGAAAGACATATCCTGAAATCTTTCATCAAGGTGTCACAGTAAAATTTGTAAATATTTCATATAGATATTTGAGTGGAAATCTGACATCTGTGGCTTACTCACTGTAACTTCTAGTTGTAGCCATTCATCAACCAATTTGTTTTCTAGTGATGAATAATTTGATCCGGGGGTATTAATCAAATTTTCTATGGAAACTTTAGTTCCGTATAATAAATCAGGCAGTATTGTTAAATCAGTATTTCTTGATTGCTAAGCTTTCGAAAGCCTATTTAAAATAGGCAACACATAGCAAAACATCTTGAGTGCCACAAGAAACTTGTAAGATTTTATTATTTTGCACAGTCCCCCTAGCTAATATATCATTTTTCTCAACATTCATGTTTTCGAGAGTAGCGAGAACTGAAGGAAGTGTTGTTTTCAGGGCTTGAACAGCTTCATTATGTGACAACCATCTTGTGTCACTGGCCAATTTTAATTTTATTTGTGGATTTTCCAACACCAATTTCTTTTAATCATGACATGTTCACTGCGAATTCTGAAAAAAAAAAAATAATTGACGCAAAATATCATTAAATTTAATTAAATATTTTGTTTCCCGTGTTGTTTGAGCGCTGGCAAGGTCTAACCAGTGATTAACACAATGACAGTTGATTAGCAATCTTTCCGTCTTATCTTTCACCAATTTTGCCACTCTGTTGTTTTGCCTTATCATAACAGCAACACCATCCGAGCCAAACCCTACAAGGTTTTGTAATTCTAAGTGGAATTCCTCTGCAACCTCTATCAGTTTGTTTGTGATTGTCTCTGCTTTTCCATCATTTAATTCTCATGTACGCAAAAAAATAACCTTTGGCAAATTCTTTTCAAAACACATATTTTATATAAACTATGAGTTGCTTTGTTACGGAAATATCAGTTGTTTCATCGCATAAAATACTGAAATATTTGCTAAAATTCGTACTTATGAAAACATTTGACCTAATTTTGGCAGCCAATACATCTAATAATTCTTGCATAATCCTTTCTGAAGTACAAATTGCATTATCTCCAGCTGTCAAATGCTGCA
This sequence comes from Amaurobius ferox, assembly GCA_951213105.1. Taxonomy (NCBI): domain Eukaryota; kingdom Metazoa; phylum Arthropoda; class Arachnida; order Araneae; family Amaurobiidae; genus Amaurobius; species Amaurobius ferox. Next base: position 149,455,099 of record OX578136.1, read on the forward strand.
AATATGAACACCCCATTTCCTTAGTTAACTCAATGAGTTTGAAATATAATGTTGTATGGGGAAGTTCATTTTTTGCGAGCCAATATATACATTTTAAAAGCATCCCTTTGGAGATTGCCTAAAAGAGAAAGAGATCTCTCTATTTCTTCAACTGCCGTATGTACCAAAATATTAGTGTTAGCAGCTAGTTCACAGGAACTCGTATGGACTTTTGGTGTTCATCCAAATTTTCTTTCCTCAAACGTTTACAAGGCAAATCGATCCGAGTGACATTTTTTTTTAAGATGCAGCATACTTTATACAGATTAAACAAAACATTCCACCATCTTTTGCTAGTAGCCATTTATATATTTTGAACCACTTGTTGCTCATTCCACTCTTTCGATGTTTTGCCTCTGCTTTTGCAGGTGTCGAAGAAAGAACTTGTAATTCAGATATATTTGTGTCACCTTCATGCACAGTCTTTGATGTTGATTGAAAGTAATTTAGAATAGACATTTTAATTTGAATAAAAATAAATATTTCGTTTTACAGTGGATGGACGCATAATGGATGCACGCACGTGACATCACATGGCCTGAAGGAAAACAGACCCAAAGTAATCCTAAGTCCAGTGTTGTATCTAAAAATAAATTTCCCCCTTTCAGCTGTGTTATTGGAGGGAGAGTGTCCCTTGAGGGGGGGGGGGGGGGGGGGGAGAAAGCTGGTTGCAGGTAGCAACAGTATTGTCTAGCTCTGATGAGGTCCCATTCCCGACCACCCCACTACACATTCTACGCAATCTTACCACGTTTCTTTCTAAGACTTAAACATCAAAGTTTTATTTGAAGATTTTTGGAAAAAAAATTTCCTCATAATTTTTATAGCCAAATTTTGGTCATTGTCACCATTCGACGAAAAGGCTAGTGGCAGCTTACTCCCTGAATTTCACCTTTTTTACATTTTAAACTTTATTTTTGTTGGCAGAAATAAATGCTGTTTGGTTACAGGGCGGCAGGGTAAAATAGCCGGGTGTACCGCCTGGCTAAAATGGCCTGGGGAGAACGCTGTATATATATACAGAGTATCCAGTGCTATAGGTACCCAATGGCTATTTCCTCAACCATTAGTCACAGAGATATACTTCCAATTGCAAAAATGTTTTAAATTTTAAAATCTATTATCTTAGAAACAGTTTAAATAAATAAATGTATTTCTAAAAGAAATACGAAATATAAATTTTTATATGGCTCCTTGGTCCTACCAGTTATATTTAGGAAAATCATCCTTATAAAATTTCATGCAAAATAAAAAAAAAATCATGCTTTTACGACCAAAATTCACAGAGTTATGAAGCATTAAACTTTATGACTTAAGTCGCTTTTCCGCAAACAAAAATGTCCTGTTACAGGCAAACTTTAAAGGACTGTATAAATATCGAAATTCCATATTCAAAGTATTATGTTTCGATTGCATTTGCTGACATAATGTTGAGAATGAAACAAAGCTTTTTATCGAATAGTATTTCGTTTAGAAGGGTATTATAGTCAGGGTTCGACTAAGACCTTCTGGGGTCTTTTTAAGATCTTTATTGTAAATGAGGTAACACATTATCGTAAGAGTTGTTCAAGTCAATAAAAGCATTTCTGTAAAAATTATGAAATTTAAATTTTTATACGGTAATAGACCAGTAATGAGCTCAGTTGCAGCATACCTGCAGACGAAAATAAAAAAATATGCACATTAAATCTAAAATAATAAAGGCATATAACACCTAAAAAATAACAGATTTGTAGACAGTATATGAATAAGCTGAAATGAAGTATCATGTCTGTGATAAAATGCTCAGCAGACTATAAATATTTAACATTTAATTTTCCTTCTAAAACGGCAACAGACGATAAACATTAATTTTTACAGTTTGCCAGAGTTGAAAAACTGTTGTTTTGTTTATTTTGTTCAGACTGTTGTTCTAAAGTTTCTGATGCTGTGTTTATTGTTGTTGTTGTCGTGTGACCAGTGCAATAACTGGAAAGGGTTGGGAGGGAGGTGGGGAGAGTAAAGCTAAATGGGTCCAAAAGCGAGGAGCACTGCGCAGGCCACATCTACAGCTTTGTCCGTATGAAGGGTCTCCCTGGAACAGTTCAAGTCGATCTTGAAGAGAGCTGCAATGATGGAAGGGCAGTTAAAGAGGTGCTCGGGATCAAGCTGCATACCCGGACAGTGCCTGCATTCAGGGTATGATCTTGACCCATCTGGCAAAATCTTCATGCCTCTGAGGTGCATCGTCCTCAGTCTGGCAATTGTTGTTGTTGAAACCCAGACTGTCCGACCTACCAGAAAGGTGGTTGTTGTTACTTCTCTGTCGTAATTAAGCTCGGGAAGGGATGATTTTCGTCGGGTGTTAGCGCAGAGCTTTTGTTTTGCAACGGCATTGGCGTCGGAAGATGTTGCAGTCAGGGGGGCTGGTACGATGGTCCTCGCCTCCTTGGCCAGAGAGTCGGCCTCTTCGTTCCCCTTGATGTCGACGTGTGCCGGGATCCATTGAAGGGTGCATAGCTTCTTTGCCTCTATTAAGGACAGGAGGGTATTGGATCTTTTCGGCGAGGTTTGTTTTTCCTTTTTGAAGGGCCTGGAGAGCAGATTTGCAATCAGTGAAGATTACTATGCCGTCGGAGGGGTTGAGTGTTGTCCAAGTGAGGTAAATGCTCAGAGCCTCCCTGATTGCGACGAGTTCACCTGTGAAGTTGGAAGCGATTTCTCCTGCGGGGAATTCGTGTTTTGAAATTGAGCCATCAGGGTTGGCAGAAGTCCAACCTCTCGAGGCAATGGCACCCATTATGACAAGATGCTGTGTTTCCTCATAGCAAATGTAAAGTGATAAATGAAAAATGTTCAATAACAGGCAGTACACTGAAATGGTATTACTTTATGGGGAATTTCATCGGAATAAGTGAGAGGCTTAAGGCAGTATGCTATTGAATTCCTGAATGAAAATCATTTATCTGCTAGTACTATTTTAAAAGTTGTAAAGCGCTTAAGAGAAACGGGTAGAGTTCAAAATCGTCCTAAATCAACAAGAATCACAGACTCAACAATGTGCATACCTGTGGAGGATGTTCTCGGATATGCCCTCGCTCATCCACAGTGTAGTGTAAGAAGAGTTAGCGAAGCTTGTGGATATTCTAAATCTCAAGTGTGGAACATTTTATACACATATGGTGCATATCCGTATCGCCCAATACTGGGACAAGAATTAATGTCAGGAGACAAAAAGCGTCGCTTTGACTTCTGCAATTACATTTTAAACAGATAAGACAATATTCCATCCTTTGTTAGTGACATTCTGTGGACCGACTAGTGTCAGTTTACAAGGCAGGTTACTGTAAATACTTAAAATAGTCACTATTGGCCTCTGCAAAATCCGCACATCATTAGACTGAACAGACATCAAGTGCGTTGGTTGGTAAATGTTTGGTGTGGCATATGGAAGGAGACTTTAATTGGGCCATTAATTTTTGATGGCGCTTTAACATCGGAAAAGTATGCTCAGATTTTACAGGGCCCAGTAACTGACTTCTTGGACGAATACATTTCCTTATGAGATTTATCACAGATGTGGTTTCAGCATGACGGCGCACCAGTACACAAATCACTTAAACCACGTACTGTTCTAGCTGCAACATTTGGAAATAATATTATTGGGAATGGAGGTCCTGTTGAGAGGCCCCGCGATCACCACACTTGAAAATTAAAGTCTATGAAAAAGAACCAACGAGTTCAGCAGATTTGCTAAATCATATTTTCGTAGCATGCACATGTGTAACACAGACTATGCTGTGCAAAGTACAGGAAGAATTTTCTTCACGGGTGCGTTTTTGCATTGCAGCCAAAGGAAGCCACTTCGAGCAAATATTACGATAATGCGGTTTGTAATATGATTTTCAATTTCTAAAATGCATATATTCGCATTTTAAAATAGGTTTTATTTTCTAATTCAACGAGGCTGTTCTTTTTTCTTTGTCATTTAACACAAGTTGTATTTTTTTTTTTTTACTTCTAATGTCAGTACCAGCTGTATTTTTAATACTTTTTTTGGGTTACAAATAATTATAATTTTAATATTATTTAGTGTAATGTATATTGCTGCAAAAAATAATGAAATTGCTGCGAAACATTTGTCTCTCCAATTATTTTGTGTATAACCCTCATTTCTCAGCACAAAAAGTGCTGCAACTTTAAGCAGATATAACTGTGAATTTTGGTCGTAAAAGGATGATTTTTTTTTTATTTTGCATGAAATTGAATGAGGATGATTGTCCTAAATATAACTAGTAGGACAGGGGCCGTATAAAAATTTATATTTTGTATTTCTTTTAGAAATACATTTATTGATTTAAACTGTTTCTAAGATAATAGATTTTAAAATTTAAAACATTTTTGCAATTGAAAGTATATCTCTGTGACTAACGGTTGAGGAAATAGCCATTGGGCACTAATAGCACTGAACACCCTGTATATCAGTTTTTAGAAATATTATAATAAACCAGATTCTTAGAATCAATAAAATTTGTTATGAAAATTATAAATTAGCACATTTTATGGAATTATTCAGTATAGCAACTAATAATGCATATCCTCCCAAATTCATTATTAAAATTAACTCAGTGTATTAACTTCCACTCGATAACATCCAAGACTACTTTCTCAATTATAACGGCTAAAAAAATATATATAATTATTTATTAATTACTAGCCGCCTTTGGCGACCAGCCTGTTCGCAACCCTTGAAAATGCTGATCGTGGCAAATTTCAACTGTGGCAAACTCGTTGGCGCGACCTACCAGAAATGTGTAAGGTAACTGGTTGGACGGCCAGGATGTGCCACCCAATTTAGACCGGAACCCAGTGGGGGAGGCATCCACAGGGAACGTACCCTCCTTCCCCTACCACCAACCTCTCGGAAAAACATACGGACCCATGTTTAACGTGATCGTACTCCGTGTCAGTGGCGGAAATCGAACCCGGGCCTATCGAGTGCAATTCTCGCGAGCTAATTTAAATTTTATAATGACCATATGATAAGCGCTTAATTCCATCATCCTCGTTCCATTATTTAAAATATCCATTTAAAATATCTATAAATTAAAATATCCATTTAAAATATCCATACCAGAAAGGTGTAAGGTAACTGTTTGGATGGCCAGGAAATGCCACCCAATTCAGACAGGAACTCAGTGGGGGAGACATCCACAGAGACCGTACCCTCCTTCCCCTACCACCAACCTCTCTGAAGGACTTACGATCCCACATGTTTAACGTGATCGTACTCCGCGTGAACACGGCTGCAGTTTTGGCAGTGGCGGGAATCGAACCTGGGCCTACCGAGTGAAATTCCCGCGCGCTAACCACTGGGCTGCCGCGCCCTCCGCGACAATCTCCATAACTTTCTATATATTCACCCAATTTAGACGGGAACCCAGTGGGGGAGGCATCCACAGGAGCTGTATCCTCCTTCCCCTACCACCAACCTCTCGGAAGAACTTACGGACCCACATATTTAACGTGATCGTATTCCACGTAAACACGGTGGCAGTTTTGGCAGTGGCGGGAATCAAACCCGGGCCTACCGCTAACTTCCCGCGCGCTAATTTGCAATTTAAAATGACCATATGCTTAATTCCATCATCCTCATTCCATTGTTTCATTGTTCCATCATTTAAAATATCCATAAAATTAAAATATCCAAAAGTTAAAATATACATTTAAAAACTCCATATCGTTCCATCATTTAAAATATAAATATAATAATTTATATGGAGAAGCTCTATTCAGAACCGTGACGTCACCTCCACCTTGACGTCCCCACCCACCACCTTCCCTCCTTCTGCGGGGGAGAAACGCTGGTTAAGAAGCGGCACGCCGAGAAATTGAAATTCGGAAACTTTTAAAATCCCGATCCTGTGGGCAATACGGAATATTTCCTGACCAGATTGGACTTGTAAGAATGCCAGATGTTTGACCTTTCTAAAAATGTAAATTATTAGTCGAAATTATGAGTACTTTTTACTATGCGAGAATTTAAAAACCAAAAATCGTTTTCTTGAGCAAAAAGTGACTTTTGTTTTAAAATCTTTAAAAAATATTAGAAATCGAAATTCAGATTTGAAATTGATATATTTTTACTCGCAAATGTCAGCTCTTTCCGATGGTGTGATTTGTTTTTTCCTACGATGTCCGGATCGTGGAAAAAAAAGGGCAAAAATGGCAAAAAACGGTCGAAATCGCATAAAACATTAAATAACAAAAAAAATAATTAAAATTTTAAAAATCGGTTTTCACGTGTCCCCTTCCCACCCCCCAGGGTCTCCGATTGCCAAATTTCGTAGCTCTCCGACGCGCGGTCGCTGAACGTATAGTGTATAAGACAGACAGACAGACATTGCCTTTTATTATTTAAGATATAAATAAATAAAAATGAAAAATAATAAAATAAGCTAAAAAAATTAGAAAAATCAAAAACATCTGAAAATAAGATAGATTAATATTAATGTTTTCAATTTTATTTTTGCTAAAAAATTGTAACATTAGCAAGTTTGAAACTACGATTTGAGAGCCCTTATAATGGTGTATAGTGGCATTCTCGTTTATCCATTTCTTCTATGAATCTCTTGTTTAGTAAGAATTTTCATCTTTGCTTCATGTCTATTTTGCTTATACGGGTAATAGTCCTGTCTCCTGCTCTGACGCACTGAATGAGTCTAGGAGTGCTGCTGTAAAAGTTCATACTGTCTCCCAGGTTATATTTTGTTATGTTCATTCCGGTGTTTCTAGACATTTATTATACTGTTGAGGTTGGTCACATATACACGTGGTAAAAGAAGAAGGGTTCCTGCCACATGGTAATACAAATTTTCCTAATGTTTCTTATCTTCATTTTTTCATCTTTTGGTACCTGTAGTCTGAGTTTGGACATTTATAGTAATGTACTATTGTCCAATCTGAAACAGGCATTTGTTTGGGTTAATTAGAATTAAATACTCAGGCTTGAAGATGGATTTAATTCATTTTAATCTTTGAATTTGAGCCGGTGTTGGTCTTTTCTGTTATCGGCATTATAGCAGTGGTTTTGCTTCTATTGTGATGTTAATATTTCACGATTACTTGAATTAATTATTTTTATTATTACTTCTTTCTTATATATATATATACATATATATATATATATATATATTAAAATAGTAAATCCAATGGTAGAATGGAAGAAGTAACTCATAATACACTATCTTAAAAATTTTTAAGACTAGAGCTCTCTTCCACATGCAAGCTTTAATGCTTGATTATTTTAGTATTCCTTTTTTGATTCCTCTCCATTGACATTTGTTGATTATCTTTAGCTTTCTGAACTGTAATATGTATTATAATTTCCTCTTTATTGTTGAATTTCATTTTATTCCATTGTATTCTGTAGGCATAAAAATTTTTAAGATAGTGTATTATGAGTTCCTTCTTCTATTCTACCATTGGATTTACTATTTTAATATTTTTTATTGAAAACATTTTATTTATTAGCTGCATTTGCGCAATAAATTAAATGTATATTGCATTGTCATTCTTACTCTAATAAGTTTAGTATATCTAACTATTCATTTCTGCACACTATCCTAATTCATTTTGTATGCTTCGTATTAAAGAAACATTCTATATATATATTATATAGGTATAACAGTAAAGTTGAATATTGGACTCTTTTGACATAGAATAACATTTTTGTCGACAAATCGGGTCTGACAAAAATGGCTGAAATTTTAAAAAATTACACCTTGGAATGTAGTTGGAGGGGAACAGCAGGAGTATGAAGTGCAAGGCCAAAGATGTATACGTGATTCGAGGGGGTGACTCATCAGGGTAATGCACCCAAGAGTGACCGAACACAAGATAAGATAAAAATTACCAAACAATAATCAAATTGCCAAATTTTGTTTTTTTATTTCTGGTACTTTAACATTTCGTAATAATTAACTTCGTAACATATTAGACTTCTGTTGGCAGTTTTTAGAAATAAATGAAATTTTTGTGTAAACCGTTGTTTCATTTGCAAGCACGTATGTGACAAGACGTATCTTCAGTACAGCTCCTCAAGTCTTTTTTAGCTATCTTACTACAATGGAAGTTTTGTAAGCCATTTTTCAAAAAAAAAAAAAAAAAAAATGCTGGTTCTATTTTTTGAGGATGCACCAAATTTTATTAGATCAAAATGTTTTACTAGACTATGCTGTGTACTAAATTTTAGCTCTTCAGGATGTAGGAACATATGTAAAAAATGCCATCAAAAAGGTTGGAACAGACAAACATATATGCTTTGGTCATGATGAGTTAAATAAAAGCTTTTAATAACAAAACTTGTCAATATACATGGAAAATCATACATTGGACCTACTGATTTTTTTTTTACCTAAAATTAAACAGCATCATTTATATGATGCAAACATGTTTCATTCTTGTGATATTGCACATTTTTAAATCAGAAATATGTTGTTGAGACCCAGACCGTCCGATCTACCAGAAAGGTGTAAGAAATCAGAAATATGTGGAAAAATTCAAAAGATTTAATCCCACGAAATATCCATTCACGTACAAACATTTGGAACAAAATTGACTAAAAAATGGTAATTTAGCAGTGTTTCTCTATTCTTTTGCATTTATAAAAGTTAACAGAAAAATAAATGGCAGGGATGGGGTAGCCAAATTGCTTCCCGCTTAGGGTGACAAAAAGCCTAGAGCCAGACCTAGGTAAAAAGTCTCAAAGTTTCATGTGATTTTCCAAACATTGTTTGTTACTAGAAAACAAATAGGGGTAAAGTTCAATCGTCCACATCCTGGACGGTCAAGCATGATGTCACAATTTCTTCCTTTTAGAAGTGCGAATGAGGGTCAGCCTTACTATTAATTCAGACTTAAAAATAACCAAGATTGTCTAAAAATTTACTCACCATGACATGTGAGAATGAATTTTCTTACTATCAATTCTTTGACAGGTACAGTAATTATTGACAATATTTATCATTTGTGCTTTTCTTTAAGTTTTAAAACTATTCTCGTTACTTAAGAGTATGCGCATAAAATGAAAAGTGGCTATGCATTGGTAAAAGCTTAAAAATTTGATAAAACATACTTAAATTGTATGGAGAGAACCAAGGGAAGGCCCAGTAAATATCTAACTAAACAGACGAAATGCTTCTGCTAAAAATATAGAGTTAATTTCATATTATACCAGAGGTGTCCACTGCGGGAAATATTGATGGACTTTTGACTTTCTTTTCTTTTTAATTTTAGAATAATATAGAATAAAAGTTAGTCAACAAGTTGATAGCAAATAAATCAATGACTGCATAATTTAATATTCAAAACTATTTTGTCACAAGTTATTATTATTTTATGATTTATTAAACTGAGAAAATACTTGACACCTTATTTAAAATTAAAGTACGCTTGAATTTGGCCAGTTAATTTACGGGTATTTAAGACTGCACTCTCATGAATACATATTGTAATCGAATATTAACATGATATGCAATTTTCAAGTCTAACGTCTAACTTGTATTAAAGAGTTTTGTACCAGCTTTTACGTATCCCACGATGCCTCCAGCTGCTACTGACAATGCGTAACACGTGCTTATAGCATCAAATCCCATAATAATTAAAGCTAATAAATCTGTTGTATACTAGAAATTTTTTAATTCCGTAATAACCAAAAGCGTAACTTTGGTTGAAGTTATCTTGTCATATGTCAAATTGCAATAAAAATACTGCAACTTTAAGCATGCGATACTAGAAGTGAATAATAGAACAATCTCTAATAACTTGTCACTACTTCAGTATAAAATATAGATAATTATTGCATAGATTTAGATTTAATTATTATACTATTTAATTATTAATTATTTTAATTATTATTATTATTATATTACCTTATTCTCTCTGTCCCACCCATGTTCTAACTCCATGGTCCCACCTTTCTCTGCACGAGCGGATAAATAGCACCAGACCCACTCCGATTCGACCAACAAGGAACCACTACTGACGATGATGCGTTTGACGTCGAAGATGACGTAGGGTACACAATGTTTCGGGTTAGCGGAGTTTTTGTATAGTATTCGCGGCAAATTTAAGTTTTGTCAATTTTTTCTTTTCGAGAAATATGAATATTGATCCAAAGCTGCAATTGTAATTTTACAGCACTGAAGTCGGATGATTTTTGCAATCATTTATTTGCACACTGTTCGTGACATGGAAGAAATTAAACATGATCATGATTTTTAAAAATTATTTAGGTATGTATTTGACAATGGAGGGTGAGTGATTGAAAAAAAATTTGGTATTACAAGTGAAATTTATATTGGAATTCGCATTTTCATAATTTCTATTTCAATAAGTTTTATTTATTGGTGAATAAAATAAAATAGTTTTATATAAAAATACAAAGAATGGATGAAATGCGTGCGATTTAAAAATGTTACCTATGTAAGATGAATACAAGATATAACATTTTAAATGTTTTCTTATTTCTAAATTAGATGAACTCTACAATAATTTTATTAAATATGAAATCATGGTCACCCTTAGGGGAGGTCGGGGGGGGCACACTCCCCCTTGAGCATTTAATATAACAAAGGCAAGCATCAAACCAGTCAATGTTGTTCATCATGCTCTTGAGTTTGCCCCCCCCCCTCCCCCCTGGAAAAAGTGTTGCAGGCGCCTATGTATGAAGTAGAAATACATTAGAATATTATTAGCAAGTGATGGAAAAAATATATACGAGTTTTATAAATATAAACAGAACTAACAAAATAAAGCAATTCAAAGGAGTGCGCTGAAAATAATTGAGAAATATATCTAGAACATAAGCTTATGTGAAAATCATTGTAATGAACAATGTTCTTAAACAATTTTGTATATTAATAATTTACATATATTATACTTTGAAAACTTAAAAATATCTTAACCACAATATGCTAAAAATCCACTAGAAAATTATCAATGGCTTTTAAACAAAAGAGAAAAAAATGAGATTGTTGTGTAAAGTGAACTTTAAAGATAAATAAGATTTACAACATAAAGCGCTTGCATTCAGAATGCTTAGCGGCGACTTGGCGAGTGAGCTGAAAGTGCAGTGGTTTGGTGTCCGGATTAGCCCAAACTTGCATTTAATGTACATGTATGTGCATTCTGTGATGCATATTTAAAATACATTTACTCTTGAATTATTGTGCCCTCACGGCACAGGATATCATTCTGAAATTTGTTTAAGTAGTTTTCAAATTTAATTTATCATTAAAATCTCAAATTTTTGAAAATTTATAATATATAAATATTTTTTGAAAGTTTTATCAGAGTTATACAATTGCAATTAATGTATTTTATTTTTACTGATAATATTTTTTTAATTAAAATTTTTTCCATACATGCAGTATTTCCCTGTCCATTGTCTAATGCAAATACGGTGCTGTTTTAACTACAGTACTAAAACATAAGTCAGTATGGCCATATCTAAGCCAGACTGAAGGTTTTAAAATTAGTAGTCAGTTGTATTTTACATCTATAAATTTTATTTTGAAATTCTAAACAATCAATTGTTTATTCTTGTACCGAGTCTAATACCGAGATCGTAATTAAATCAAATACTCCTTGCATAGGCGTAGTTCATTTTAAGCATCAACTATAACTTAGAATTTAATATTCTAAACTGTCTAATAATACTAATTATTAGATTGAACAAATTACTATGAGTGATGATGAGTTCGTATTACAAACTACCATCTCCGTGCACAGGCGCAGGTTTCTGAAGCTACTATAGGGCGGGGTCTCTTACGAGAGTCGTCGATATTGCCGTCGGGTAAAGTAACATCATGACGTCGAAGTGGGTCTGGTGCTATTTATCCGCTCGTCACACATTCACCAGCGCTTATTCACTGCAACACACTCCCGGGAAAATACACCACGTGATATTACGTCAGGCGCGAATTTCATCAGACCTTGTGGCAGTAGTTGGATGATAACAGGTCTTTGTTTTCTTCATGCGGAAATTTACAGTTCAATTAGTCTATGCGCGATTTTGATATTCAAAACACACACACACACACAGATATATATATATATATATATATATATATATATATATATATATATATATATATATATATATATATAATTTAAATTTTATTTTATTATTAATAATTTTTATTACTTTTTCTATTATATTATGTATTTATTTTCTATTTAAAGTTTTTTCAAGGCTATCAAACTACTAGTATTACGAGTTACTTCTGCTTTTATTTGATGAGAGAGTGTCAAAAATATTGCACTATCAAGAACATAGTGTGGTAATTGTAGGAGGGAGTCGACCTTGTGGTCAAACTAAAGTATGAGACGGAAATAATTGGCATTCTTAATGTTCACATTTGTGACCCTAAACATCCAGGTGAGGGTAAACGACCACCTTACACTCCCCTATGGGTGTCCATGGCAGTCCTCTACGGGCTCCCATTGCCATGAGCTCCCTGCTTAATACTATTGCCCTCAGGTAAGAACCTAACGGAGCCTCAGTTTCGATTTCCTCGGGGGTAGTAAACCGTCTTTTCAGACCCTCCAATCCAAAAGTCTCTGTGATATAAGAGGCAGAAGCATTACACACTTGCCAAGGGAGATGCTCAAGTCCTCAGGGCGAGTCGGACGGTCTGGGTCTATGTCTTCAATACTTGCCAAGGGATGGGGAGCGACAGTTCAGTGGTTAGCGCGAGGGAATTGCTATGGGAGCTCATGGCAAGAACGTCCATAGCACTAATTACAGGGATGACAAACTCAAGGATGAGGCGTTCCATATTGACTTGCTTGTAATCTACATTTATATCTTTAAATGCACACGGTATGATAAGTTCCATCAAGCTTTCTCTTATGGGCGCCCATAGCAAGGACACCCGTAGAACTAATTTCATCGGCGATAAACTCAAGGATGAGGCGTTCAATATCGACTAGATTGAGACTTACATGTCTAACCTTGAACGTCTATGGGACGGCAAGTGTCATCCTTTCCCTCCACTATCGGCGCCCATGTAACATTTTCCAGGAGGGAACTCAAGGATGAAGCGTTCAATATCGCTAGCTTGTAACCTACATTTGTAACCTTGAATATCCAGTTCAGCTTAAGTGATCCCTTGCAGTCCTTTATGGGCTCCCAGCGCATGAGATCCCAGCTTATATACTATTGCCCTCAGGACAGAACCTAACGGAGCCAAAGTTTCGATTTCCACAGGGGCAGTAAACAGTCTTTCCAGATCCTCCAAAAGTCTCTGTGACATAAAAGGCTGAAACATTGCACACTTGCCATGGAGTGGGGCACGACAGCCCAGTGGTTAGCGCTCGGGAATTGATTGCACTCAGTCGACACGGGTTCGATTCCTGCCACTACCAAAACTGTCGCCGTGTTCATATGGAGTACGATCACGTTAAACATGTGAGTCTGTAAGTCCTTCGAGAGGTTGGTGATAGGGGAAGGAAGGTACGGTCCCTGTGGGTGTCTCCTCCATTGGGTTCCGGTTTAAATTGGGTGGCACTTCCCGGTCGTCCAAACAGATACCTTACATCTTTCTGGTAGATCGGACGGTCTGGGTCTCAACACCAACACTTGCTATGTGCGCCCATAGGGATGTTGAACGTCACGAATATCAAACTAATGAATACTTACTGTACGTCTCGCCCGTGAGATTGTCCCCTCTGGAAAAAGTTCTATTGACGTCCTTGCCATGGGCGCCCATAGGGGAGCATAAGGGAGCACTTGCCTTTCCGTGAACATCAAGGTCCCAAATGCAGGTCTCAAGCTAGTATATACTGTATATCGACTAGCTTGATATCTACATCTGTGAACTTGAACGTCGACGGGATAGCAAGTTCCCCCTCAAGACCCCCTATGGGCGCCCATGGCAAGAGCGTTTATAGAACTTATTCCAGCGGGGCACATGCAAGGGCGACAATATCGACTAGCTTGACACCCTGTTGAAGACCCAGACCACACGACCAATCCTAGGGTTTACGGTAGCTGTATGTGTGGCCGGAGCTTGACACCCTGTGGGTAACACCTTAAGTAGTATCCACACGCTTGTATGAGCGCACAGACTCGTTTTACACTAAAAAACATGATTTAATAGCTTATTTTATTTTTTTCGGCTCTCGATCCATTTTAATATTTAAAACATGATTTTATAGCTAAAAAAGGTGTATATATACCTTTTTTACATTAAGACCAAATTTTAACAGTGAATTACTGAACATTTTTAGTTAAAAAGCTAGACATATAAAATAAATGCATGAAAAAAGAGGACCTCCAAATGAATGGAAGTCCTCTAATATATTAAAAATGTGTATATATACCTTTTAACAGTGAATTACTGAACTTTTTTAGTTAAAAAGCTAGACATATTAAAAGTATGCAGTGAATTATTTAAAATAAATGCGTGAAAAAAGAGGACCTGAATGGAAGCCCCCTGTTTTTAAAGGGTGGGGTTGAGACCCCCCCATATATTTAATAGAAAATGTTTAACTAAATCTAAACATTTTTTATAAAATTAAAAAAATTTTTAAAATATGAATGAAATCATTATGAATTACAAAACATATGATAATTATAGTGGGAGGGTGACGCCCCCCACTGAAAAATGATTAAGCTTTCTCTAATTTATATACGTATTTATCATCAATCATACCCGAATACTTAAATATATATCTTCCTTTATTGATTTTATATATTGATTCATCAGAAAGTTTTCCATGTTTATTCGCAAGGTAATACTCTTTTACTTCAACTTCCACATATAACTTTACGATTACTGAATCTCCATATTTAGTATTAATTTTTCTCAATGATATCAGATCATATTCCCCAGGATTTAAATCATTTAATTTAAACGTTTTGGGATAACCTCTCAGTCTATTGAACTCTTCCATTTATTAGTAAACATTTTTATAAATATAAATTCACCCTGCTAATCCTAATAGAATAAGTTCTTTGAAATAATATATAAAACTCCTAATCCATTCAATTTAATATCTTCATTTTCCTCCTTTTCAATTAATACAGTCAACCTTTGAAAACTTTCTGATAATAGTTTTTTAGTATGATCATATTTATCATACAATTCTTTACAAAGATATGTCAAATAGTAAATTTCTTCAGAATTTGTAAAATTTAAAGCTCGAATATCACCTAAGCACTTATCCATTTATATAGAATTATTTTTAGAAACATTTTTATAATGTCCTAAAGCTCTAGTATTCATACCATCTTCTAATATAAATCTTTTATCATCTTTTGCTGATAAAGCTATCTTGTTCACTTGAATTGAATACAATTCATGTTTCTTACTTCTAATTAAATTCTGTGTTCTATATTGATCTTTTTTATTTAATAAACAGTCTTTATAATCTTCAAATGATATTCTGTTTTTAACGGTACTAGTCTTAGTTCCTTTAGACTTCTTAGTCTCAAATTTTTTATGGTTTTCTTTATCTTCTTCATTATTATTATATTCTTCAACACTCTGTTTTTCTAATCTTATTGAATACATTTTACTTCCTAAACCTACAAATTCTTCCATAATCACACCGCTATTTTCATCTTTCATTTTACCTAATACTTTTTTATTACATCTAGGCATATTATATAGATTATTTACTTGATAATCAGATGTATCGAAATAATCAATCATAGACTTCATATCTTCATAAAAGTCATCTGTTTTAATATCATATATAAAACTATCTGTATCCATATATAATAAATTAATATTATCCTTATATCTCGGTTTCATGACATTATAATGAAAATCATACATTAAATGTTTAGATAAATCTAATATACTCATTCCAACATAAATCGATTTATTAAAATATAGTTTTGTTTTTTTCATGCGAACAGCTACCAAATTTTCATCAAAAATAGTTCTACATTTGAAATTAGGTATAGCAATTAATTTTTTAACTTGATCATAATTACAACATAATCTTACATCGATTCGTTTTCTTATATTTTCCATAGTTTTTCCAAATACTGAATTATTCATCAATTTATAAAAATCTTTCTCAAAATCATTAGCAGCTTTCTTTCTCATTTCAGTGTTTAAATCTACATATTTTTTCAACCAATTCGATTGTTTAAATTGCAATACTCTATGTACTCTTACAGCCTTTAAACCCATTTTCAAATATTGTTTTAAACTTCTATAATGAACTACATATTTCTCTTTATCGTATAAAGTTGTTAATAACTTACCTGGTTTCGAATTTTCAGGAATTCTATTTTCAGGACATAATGGTAAATCTGAATGATAATCATGTAACTCTTTTGGATATCTTAAGCTAATTTCAAATATATATCCATTCTCTGAATCATTTTTTATTTTATGGTTATATACTTCACGTTTAACATAATTTATTTCATCACGATTACACCATTTAAATTCTCCATATGGTAAATATTGACTCATAGCCCATCCATATAAATTATTAGCAGCTAAATACATTAAATAATTGGATTCTTTACTATTATCATAATTTTTTATATATTTATTATTTGCTTTTCCATATCTATTACAACATTGTGAAACACCTCCTCTTAAACCCTTTTCTATCATGAGAATCATATCATAATTATTTAATAAATCTAATTTAACATTTGTTATTTTTAACATTGCATCCCAAGATAAACCAGGAGCAGTAAAATACCAATCCGGATCTAATTTATAAGTTTTTAAACAAACATCTCTAAAATTTTCAAATACATCTGTTAAAATTAATACATCTGTTTTAACATATAAATCTGTATATTCACCTAAATTTTTTATATTAAATTCTTTCCAAACACGTTGAGCATGTTTATATTCTTCATTTGTTATATTACATTCATTCAATTTATTATAAAATTTATCTTTTGAAGGTAATTCTGTTTCTTTGTATTTATCTCTAGAATCCATATAATCATAAGGATATACACCTTTTCTTGTAATGAGATCTAATTTATCATCAGGAAAATGTAATGATGTCTCTCTAAATTTTGATTTTAAGTATTTAATATTTCAATTTCCGTATTTTTGGAGGACATCTATTTATTTCATTCTCTGGTCTCAAGTTTTTTGATGAATTATCTAAACTGCAAGACATAAATTTAAATGAATCAATAAATCTCAATTTCATACCTCCTATTTTTTTGCTGAAAAATATATATTTTTCTTCAGTATTAGATATAGCATCAATTTTTGATTTATCAAATCCAAGTTCTTTTATAAACAAATGAGAATCATAACCTGTTAAATTATGGATTTTTACTGGAATAAATTTTGGAATTTGATAATTTAAATTACAAACATTATGAGCAGGACCTCTATATTTTCCAGTTATATGACAATGATCAATTACTTTTTCATCCTTTAAGATTTGTTTTTCACATATATGACAAATATTAGTTCTTTTATAATGATTTTCATCGAACTCTATCATTGATTTGATACTTTCATATTTTTTAGTTTTTTCTTTTATAAATTTTTCAATTTTAAGAGTATCCTCTTTTAACATAGATACCAACTTTTTGATTGTATCAGGTCCTCTATAAACAACAGGAGGTTTAAAGTATTCATTTTCATATTTGATATAATAACAAAATGCATCTGCTACATGTTTTTGATATTTCACAGTATATGATTTAGTTTGATCTTGCTCACATCCACATGTATCAATTTTTGGTAAGG
The DNA here is from genome assembly GCA_951213105.1 of Amaurobius ferox. Lineage (NCBI taxonomy): Eukaryota > Metazoa > Arthropoda > Arachnida > Araneae > Amaurobiidae > Amaurobius > Amaurobius ferox. The sequence goes on from OX578136.1 coordinate 149,472,873, forward strand.
GAGATTCAAAATCAGCATATATAGTATATGGTACTCTCATTTTTCTTTCATGATTTTTAAATTGAATAACTTCATCTTTTTTAGGCATATTAATTGTGACAGCTTCTTTCTCTTTACAGTATTCCTCATGTATCTTTAATCTTTCCTCAGAATAAAAATGATTTAAACATCTATCACATAAAAATATACGATGATTAGTAATTTGTGATCTGATCAAACTATTCATATTTTTAATCCAACAATAATGATCATTTTTTTCATCTTTCATATAAAACAAGTTTACATGTTTTTCTAATTTATTGTTAGTTATTCTAAGTGGATAAATTGAACCATCATAACTATAAACATTTACAGATATATTATTTAGTTTTTTAAGTTTCTTAATATTGTCTAATGAAACAGGAAAATCAATTCCTTCAAAATTTAATTCATCTTTATATTGTTCATATTTTGACACTCTTTGAGGATCTTTTTTTACAGGATGAATTGCTGATAATATAGACCACATAAAACATTTATTATCTTTATTTTTTACATTTATTATAGCTTGTTTGGATTTAATGTTTTCAGGTAAATCAATATAGCTTGATCCTCTCAAGGGTTGATACTTATTTATTCTCAATTCCTTAAATTTAATTACTTCAAGACTCCAACCAGATCCTTTTGATATAAAATCATCAGATTCATTTATTAAGTTGTCAATAACATAATCATAAAAAGTATGTAAATCATTAGATTTTAATATAATTTGATTCTCAGTTTTGAATGTAAATTCTTGAATTTCTTCATTCAATTTATACAGACAAAACAATTTAAAATTTACCTTTATACCAATAAATTCTTCCAAAATTTGCTTTATTTTTTTTATTACAACCTTTCTTTTCTCTTCTAAAAATTCTAGAGGGATTTTAATATTATTACAATTATTAATTCTATATGATCTTAATCTAGATATATAAGCAGTTTCATATTCCTTAATTTCAACATTACCTTCATCATGGTTTTTTATGTTTTCGACTTGATATGTGATTTTCTAAATGTTTATAATATATACCGCAAATAATACATTTTCTCTTTTATTTTGATCTTTTAATCATTAAGTCTTTCTTTATATGTTTTTCTTTATCTTCAGGTTCGTAATATTTACCACATATACGACATTTTCTATCTTCTGTAAAGAACTTTTCAAGATTTTCTTCTAGTAACTTTTCTTCAGGAAAGAAAATCACAGATTTAATATTACTATTTTTATCAAATCTTAAACTAAAAGAATCAAAAATTTTCTTAATTTTATTACGTTCTTCAGGTTTTTCAATAAATATTTTTTTCTTTTTATCTAAGTATGCTGACAAATCTAGATTTAATAAATCTATTAAAACAGGTTTATATTCACCTGTTTTTCTGATATATTTAGTTAATAATCTAATTAAATCATCCTTCTTACAGCCTTTAGGTTGTTTAATATTCAATAGTTTTACTCCTTTTCTAAGTTCATTAATAGTCTTTGACTTTAAGGTGAGCTCCATTTATTAGGAAACATTTTTTGAAATAATTTTTCCTGGAAGATGCTTACTGTGATAAATACTTTTTAAATGTCTCTTTTTGTGTGTATGGGTATATTGCATACCACATTCACATTTAAAATTTTTATATTTGATTATGGAATCACAATCTTTACAATGACTTTGGAAATAAATTTTTCCATTTCTATGATATATATAAAACTCATTTATTGATTTCATAGTCAAACAGGGTATATACTTTTTTGTTAGCTCCATTTATTAGGAAACATTTTTTTAAATTCATTCCAGATTTTTCATATTTCTTTTAGTCTTTGGACCTTTTTTTTATTTTCAATATTAAAAATATCACAAATCTTTTTCATAAAATAATAATAGTTAACTGATTTCTCATAATACATAAAATCTAAAAATTTTAAAAACATTTCCTCAACTTCTTGAGTAATATTATACCTCCTTTTTATTCGATTAAAATAACTAATTCTACTTTTATATCTTTGTTTTAAACTCTCATAGTCTATAACATAAAAATATTCTTCTTCTGAAGAAGAATCATAGATTAATTTCATCTTTAAATTATGCGCTACTTTATTATCTGTAACATCATTATCTAAAATATCAATCGATTCAACCATTTCAACACCGTCAAAAAAGTTAACATTCATTTATTTACTACATATTAATAACAGCTTTTTATCATATTTATCGGGGGATGATAGATCCCACCACGTTAAATCATCATATTAATGATTCCCAAGGATCACCTTTATTAAACATTGTATAAATCAGATGTCCAACTATTAAATTCATCTGGATATCCTAACCATTTTACAAAATATTTATTTCCTTTCTTTTTTATGATTTTTTCAATTTTATATGCATCATCTTTTTTATTATATTTGACCATTTCATTTTCATAAAAAGTTCCTTCAATTTCTTTACTGTTTAAATCTTTTAATCGATAAGTAATAGGATCTGTTTTTAATGCTTCAGATACTATATAAAAATCTCTTCAGTAAATGTAGAATCATCTACTTTCCTGAATGTTTTTTTAATAGTTGATATTCTAACACTATCCCCTATCTTAAATTTAGGTTTTTTCATGATCTTTTCAGTATATAAATTTTTATAAACTAGAGATTCATTATCGTCTCGACTAGCCTCAACAGGTGTCATTTTTATTGATCTATGATATGAATTGTTATAATTTTTAAGTAATTTGGGTAATACATCAATATATCTTTTAGTATCGTTAGCATGCATATATTTTATAATTTTTTCTCTTATACTTCTATTAAATCTCTCAGCTATTGCAGATTTTATTTCTTTATTATAAGTCGTAAACCAATGTATATTATTATCTTTGAATAATTTTTGTGTAACTTTTCCTGTAAATTCAGTACCTTCATCCGTTAATATAAATTTTGGTATTCTTTCTTTAAAAACTTGTTTGAAACCTTGTACTACTTCTTCAGATGTTTTTCTTTTTATTGGGAAAGCCCAAGCATATTTATTAAAAGCATCTATAACTGTTAACAAATAATTAGTTCCATCGTTATATTTGCTATAATTTTTTATAAATAACAAATCAGCGTCAAATTGATTATTACTGTTTGGAACATAAACTCTCCTTCTTTTAAATTTACGAATGACAGGTTTATATCTAGTATATACATCCTGTTCATGTAAAAATTCTTCAACAGTAGGTAATCCTGTTTTTCTTTTCAATTCTTGAATACCACAATAACCTGTTTCTGGATTATAATATGTCTCTTTTAAATTCCTAAAAAAGTATTCTTTTACTTCCACAATTTGTGCAAATAAACTTTACCAACTGGTTTATTATTTTTAGAAGTAATTTCATAATAATTTTTAGTTTCGGTTTTCTTTTTACACTTGACACAATACATATTAGGAGATATTCCTTACCCAAAAGTTTTTTTGGCTTTAATAATAGGTTTAATAATTCCTCTATCTAATATTTCTCGAAATGTTGGATCTTGTATTGCATTTAAATCATATATTAATTCTTGATCAGCAACATGTCTCTGTTTTGTATCTTTTGTTTTACTATAAGAAATATCATGTTTTTTACATGCTTTATCAACTTTATTTATTCCAGGATCATCTCTTTTTAATCTTTTTTCTAATTTTGTAAATGGACCACAATATTGATATCCTGGTAAATGCATTTCTGGAGGATTTATTTTATCTTGTAACCATCCAACAATATCACCACCTTTCATTTATTTAGGATGAATAAATTTATATCCATTCAATTGCATTTGTTTTACGTATTTTTCAACTGGATTAAATTTTAAACTTTTTATGAAATCCTTTTCTCGCATATAAATTTCTTCTTCTGTCATATCCTTAGCTTTAAACGAATTAATGAGTTCCTTATAAAAATTATAACAATGTCTATATTCTTCTTTCCTTTCTGCTATTTTAAATGCAAGATCAATAGCTTCTACTATACCAACCGATAAACTTAAAAAAGCAAGCGGAAGAAAGGCAATAGCTGATAAACCCGTTCCACTTAGAATGACCTTACTTACTGATAATGAAATACTTATCTTTTGATACAAATTTCTACTCTTTCTGTAAACATATAATCTTTTATCTAAATATTCTTCCATATCATTTATATAGGATCAAATTTTTTTCTGTATCTTATTTTTGGATTCACTAAATCTAACATTAAAAATCATATTGTTTTTGAATACTTTTATTATATATTTGTTTGAATTCTTCAGCACTTAATTTACCATCTATCTCTCTTATAATCTGTTGCATTTCTTTTGGTTGTAGATTGAAAAATATAAAGTAATTACAGTTCTTTCTTATATTGATAGGAGTTGAATAATATGACTGTGATAAATAAATAATAGATGCGTTTTTCTTTCTACCTCTGATAAATAATTCTTGAATGATTTTTTGATCTTTCTCAGTCACACAATCATCGAAAATAACTAAATTCTTTAATGTAGAATTAAATCATCTACTGTAATAAAATCATCTGAAGAAAAGAATACTTCTTTTTTGTATATATCATATAATTCTAATAATGTTTTCTTATTTATTTTACATTTCAAAAAATCTTCTCTTTCTATATCTTCAAACAATGTATATATTTCTTGTAATTTAGAATATTTAGGTTCGTATAAATCTTTTGCACATATATATAGTGCATCAAAATTTAAAAAATCATAAGTCATATTTAACAGTAAATTTGTTTTATCTGAACCTGAAGGTCCTGTTATAAGCAATCTAAATGGATGTTTAGGTAACAAAGGATGTTGATTAGGATCAGGTAACTCATCTGGTTCCGTGTAATCTTTAATTTTTATCATTTATATAACAGTAAAAAATAATTTACTACAGTAAAAAATAAAATTAGCTGCAGTAAAAAATTAATATTATATAAATGAACAAATTAGAAAAATATCGAAAACAAAAGCTTATAAAGCAAATAAAAGATTCAATTGAATTAGTAAAATTAGAAAAATAAATAAAAAAGAATAGTGAAGATCAACTAAAAGAAAAATTAGGTATTCAAAAAACCTTAGAGGAATTTCATAAACCAGTCACTCAAGAAATTGAAAAATATGAAAAGTCAAATAAAGAGGTTGTAAAAAGTATTCAAAATGTTGTAGAAAATATTTTATTTCCATCTATAGAACAGCCTATTGAAGCTGTGAAAGAATTAGTATCTATTACTTATGATATCGATCAAAATTTAAATTTAAAATATTTAAAAGAGGAAAAATTATACAGACCTTCAGTATTTTTAAACGATCAAAAAAAATTAGAGGAGATGTATGCAAAAGCTAAACATCTAAAAGAAGGATTATCAAAGAAAAGAGGCAACTTAAAAAGTACAATTTCTAGGGCTAAAAATTTTTCAGAGGAGGAATTAAATCAGAAAAAGAACAAAATACAAGAAATTAAAAATAAAGAAAATATGTTGCAAAATTATATGAATAGATTAAATCTGACTCGAAGTAGTAAAGATATAAAGGTTGGTAAAAAGGATTGGATGTATTATCAAATTTAACAGAAAAAATATGTAATGGAAGTAAATCAAAGAAATTGTATAATCAAGTAGTTTTATTGTTAGATATGTTATTAAAAAATGGAGAAATGACTTATAATGATGTACAACGATAATGATGTTTATGATAATAAACAATTTCTCTGTTAATAAATTATAAAAAATAAAGTTTATTTGAGTGAAGGTCAGAAAAATAAACTTTAATCAGCTTTTAGAAATAAAGGAGAACTAATATTACAAATAGATAAATCTAAAACTCCTAATCATGAGATGTATTTAACTAAAACTCAAATTAATCATATTAATGATGGAAAAAGAATTACAATCAGTAAAACTCAATTAGCTAAAAATGGAGGATTTTTATCATTTCTAGCAGCACTTATACCCTCTTTAATAACCGCTGCTAAATTTGCAGTTCCAGCATTAGTAACAGGTGCTTTATCTGGATTAGCTGGTTCAGCTGTACAAAAAAAGGGATCTGGGAAAAAAAACGTGGAAAGGGGATATATCAACCATGGGAATTAGTAACAAAATGATTGAAGAAAATATGAAAAATGAAAAAGGATTTAGAGGTGTATTTGCCTCTGATTTATTACCTAAAACAATAGGAAAATTTGAAAATGGAATCATTAATTTAGATGTATCAACAGGTCCTGGAACTCATTGGGTTTGTTATTATAATGATCCTAAATATAAATATGTTGAATATTTTGATCCGTTTGGTGAATATGACAATATGAAGAAGGACTATATTCCTAAAAATATTAAATCATTTCTTGTTACATCTAATAAAAATCCAAAAATAGGTCATCATGATTGTTTTTTACAGAAACCTACATCTGTGAAATGTGGTTTATTTTGTATGAAATATATAAGAGAAAGGAATAAAGGTATATCACCTAAAAATCTTCTCAAATCATTTCCTACACAAAAACCTAGTGACTATAATGAAAATTTTGTTCTGTATAAATGATAATATTAAAATCTGAAAGTCATGAAAAATCAGAGGAATTTACTGTAAATTTTATTTCACCTCTAAAATTAAAAAAATTAGCTTTACAGTCATTTTCTATGGAAGTTTCATGGTTTAATATAAGTGAGAATTATAGAAATAACATATTTAGAATGTATACATTAGACACAGATATAACAATTGTTATCTCAAATGGTAATTATACTATAAGAGGTTTAAATGAGTATATGATAAAAATATTTGGTGAGGATCCACCTGTGAAATTTGGTATTATTGAAGCAAGACAAAGAATAGCTATTAAACTGAAAAAAGGTTGGGTAATTGATTTTACAAAAAGTAACTTTCATAAAATTATTGGCTTTTTAAAACAGACATATGGAAGTTATGATGAAGAAACAGAGGTTGAAGGTGAACATATATCTGATATATCCAATGGAAATGATAATATTTATATTCACTGTGATGTTGTAAAAGGATCTTTAATAAATCAATCTAATTCAGAAGCCATTTATTCTGTCGTTAATAAAAATCCTCATGGTAGTATAATTTCAAGAGAATTTAATAATTGGATATATTTTCCTGTTAAAACGGATCCTGTTGAAGGAATAAAAATGAGGATTACTAATCAAAAAGGTGAATTAATTGATTTAAATAAAGGAGCTGTAGAATTTAATTTTATACCTATTTTTGAGGATAACTACGTTAAAAAAATGTATCAATTGTTAGGTCAGGTTTTTCTTCATAAATAAATGAATAAACATAGATTATATAGAAAAAGTAAAAAAATACAAGGATTTTTAAAGGTGAAAACTGAACCTATTATTGAAGCACGGAATAAATTAAATGAAATATTTTCAATGAAAAAGAATAGAGGCGGTTTAAAAATTCTTCCTAAATAAATGCAAAAGATTTATGATTTGAGTGATACTCATTATTATTGTAATGATGAAATTAAAAGTTATGAATTAAGAGAAATTCACCCAAAAGAATATAGTTCAGATGAGAATGCCACCTATGTTTTTCATATTAGTGATACTAAAGCAAAAATTTTATATTCTAGAGGATATCTTGAACAAAAATTAAAAATTACAAAAAATGATAAATCATCCATTGGAAACGAAAATGTGAGTCTGGTAAATGGTGAAGGTTTTATCAAAACTTTAAAAGTACATATAGGAGATACCAAAATTGAATCAAATACACAGTCAAATTTTTCAATCATGAATCATGCTTTAAGATTAACTCATTATACTCCTGATTATACAACATCACAAGCTCAAGATGAATTTTTTATCTAGATACATCTGATTCAACTGACCGAAAAGAGTTAAAATATGAGGGTACTTTAGAAGATACTACTAAAATAACTGATTTTTTTAATAATTTGAAAATGAATAAAGATTATAACGAAGGATTCGCAGAGATGGGAACTAACGAAAGATAGCAATGTCATTAAAATATGGACACCTTTAAAAGATATAATCGATTTCTTTAGAGAATATGAAAAGGTTATTTCTGGCTTTGAAGTGAAAATAGATATTCAAAGAAATGAAAATAAGAATATGATATATACTGATATAGGAAATGTTAATTATAAGGTAGTAGTTGAAGGTTTAACCTTGCATTTACCTTATATAGAATTTAAAAATTCTGCAGAAAGTGTATTTATGGAATCATTTTTACCTGATAAAGATATAGAGGTAAATTGGGATCGGTATAGATTTAAGATGGTAGGTCCCTATAAAAGCGATAGTGGATCTGTCACAGCTGCAAGAGCATCTGATGAAGTTTTAGGTGTCTATCCTCAATACGTTGAAAGAGATGGTAATTATGATAAAAATAACATGATATTTGATAATATAGATATGACTGAATGCTGGTTGATGATTAATAATAAACAAATTCCTCTTATGCGTTACAAAACGAATTTTACCAATAAAGATTATAATAGAGTGTATGATGCTCTTTTACATGCAGGATTAAAAGATATTATTACAGAAACAGGATGTTTGATAAATAAGAAGAATTTTGGAAAATTGTATACTATTTTTTATTTTGACTTATCAAATCATGAAAACTATACCGATTTAAATAATTTAGATATTGAATTTAATTGGGAGAGATTAATGAATACTCAAAAGGAATATAAGTTTTATTTTATTTTTAAAGAAAGAAAGAGATGTAATATATTACAATATCTATATGTACAATACTATTGTAATTTAAAGAAAGAAAGAGATGTAATATATTACAATATCTATATGTACAATACTATTATAATTTAAAGAAAGAAAGAGATGTAATATATTACAATATCTATGTGTACAATACTATTATAATATATTACAATAATTAAGTAACTTTTTGATAATTTTTTTAAAAATGTGCAATATATCGAGAACGGTTCATGTTAGCGTTCTAAAATTTATGTCAATCGTTTTCTAATGAAAAATTACATAAGAAATGTCTATTTGCGTTACTTTATTAACGGTTTTGATTTTTTGCATTTTTTCAATATTTCACTCGAAAATTTAGAGGGATTCTGATCATTCGATTGCCTATAAAAACTGTTTTTTTTGTGTGTTTTGTGTTTTTTTTGGATTGTGATTTTTGTACCAAATTTCGTTCGAATCGGTCCATTCGTTCGTCAGTTATCATCTCCACAGTCTCACTGACACACACACACATACACACACACACGTACTTTCACACACACACACACGTACACACATTTTATTACAAAAATATTCATACATGAAACTGATACAATAAATAGATACAATACAACATATGAGTTGTATTGTAATATATTACCAAATTACAATACAGCATAAATGGTGATGTCGCAGACTTCCTTTTCATTCTTAATGAATTTTCATTATACATATGACACAATTTGAAATGTAATTAATAACTTACCAAAAATCAAACTTCTACAAAGCATGGGAAAATATATAGTTACGATTCTTTAACCCTTTCGCGACGAGTGGCACGCATACGCGCCAGCTGTGAAGTTGCATTCAAGGACGAATGGCACTCCCGCGGGCCGGAGGAAATTTTACCCTAAAGGACGACTGGCACGTATGGGTGTTTCTATGTGGAACGTTTTAGTTTGAATGTATTTGTCTCGTAGATGGCGCTAAATGCCCGTGGAAGCAACTTAAATGTATTTTGTAGATGTTTGACCTTGGCACAAGGAGAATCCAATGAATTATTTCTCCATTTGGAGCGGTGAAACACATGGTTCTGTAAAGTAAACATAGCACTTCTCGTAGCATCAACAATTTTATAATTGAGTTCCGGGTCTCGTTCTGATTTTGTCTTTTATTGATTTGGTTGTTGAATTAGAGGAATATAAGAGAGGTTTTTGTTTTGAGTGGGTGGGGGAGGGGGGGGGGGGGTAAAGGAATGTGCGGCAATGAAATGATTAGGTTATTTATGTTCTCATGGAAAGGAAGGCTGGGATTTCGTTAATATATCCCATCGAAAAGGTCCAGATATGGAATAAAAATATATAAATCGTCAGAATCGGAATGAGGCCATAAATGGAATTTCCTTGTGTATACTGGAAAGGACACGGGATTATCAAGCTCTGATGGTGGGTATGGAGAACGCGTTGTGAAAACACTTCTAAGTGAACTTTCAGGAAAAGTATATACTTTGTATTTGAATAAATTTTTTACCTCTCCTGTACTTGCAAAGTATTTGTTGTCTAAGAATACGCATATATGTGGTACAGTTTTAAAAAATCAGAAGGACATGCCAAAGAATTATCCATCTGTACCTAAAACATATATACACTAAAATTTTTAATATTTTGATAAAAGAAAATTTGAATAAAAAATATACATCAAATAGAAAATAAGTATTTCCTTTCTTCCTGAAAAAAGTAGAATGCTGTGTTGAACGGGTGATTTTTAGTGAATTTTTTTCGAGAGTAAGGCTTAGCGCAAAAAAGTAGCCGTCTTTTACGCACATTTCGGAAACGAAGCGCTTCGTCCTTTGGGCCACGGTAGTTTCGGAATGCCGCCGTCCCGAAAGGGTTAAATGTATAGCATTGTAGTAAATTCATAATTGTTGAATATTACAAACACACATAAAGTTTCGCAAGCATTGTTGTTATGAACAAATAGAACATATCTCAATCATTATTGTCATCTCAATCATTATTGACAAAATATTAGTATAAATTTGAATAATATAACTATAACAATGGTTAAGAGTTTAAAAACATAATGCTATAATAAATGAGTGCTTATTATCCACCTTATGATGATCAAATGAAAGAAGGGCCTATTGGACCTCCTGGTATAGGTTTTAAATTAATGGATGATGGAAATTATGATATGGAAAATAGAATTTTAAAAAATTGTGAAAATCCTATAGATGATTCAGATTTAACCACTAAAAGTTTCGTTTTGAATAAAATAGAGAATAATCATTTTGAATTGAGAGATCTTATAGAAACTAAATATGATAAGGATTTTTTATCCTTTACTGAAGAAACAAGTAAGAGAATAAAAGAATTAGATGAAACAACTTTACATTCTTCAGAAGGAAACCCTTACGATGCAAAAGGAAAAAGAATAGGAAATGTAGCAGATCCTAAAGATGAAAAAAAATGTTGTGAATAAAAGATATTTTGAAAAAAATACATTAATATTACAGAATGATAAATTTGATGCAAAAAATAAATTAATTACGAATGTTTCAGAACCTGAAAATGATAATGATGCTGTCAATAAAATATGTTTAGACAATAGAGATATCTGGATTACCATAGAAGATGATTTTCAAACTGTTAACCATTTTGGATTTCAAAAAGCAGATTTCAACATGATGAGTTCTAAATTACTGGATCAAGAGATGCGATTAACTACAGATATGTATATAAAAATTTCCATATATTTAGTTATATATGTAGAAAGTAAATATATATATGATAAAAGTCAAGATCTACATATATCACTAGAAATATGTAGATCAATTTGATCGTTTTTATAGGAATTTGATTATTTTTATAGGAAATTTTGAGAAATATGTAGATCAATGGTAAGGAAATTTTAGAAGCTCCTACAGATACAGTAACCTGTTTTGCTTATGGAAAACGTTATGATATCATCACATTATGGATAAAAACCCATGGTAAATCTAGCACTTTAAAACCTTATATGCATATTGAAAAAATCCCTTTCTAAAATACGTTCACCATTAAATGGATATCGATTGGAATGCATTTTCCAGAAATAATTTATCTGAAGATGTAATTAGAAATCTTAAAGATCATGTAAATTGGGATTTAATTTTTCAATATTCATCACTGTCTGATTCTTTTATTGAAGAATTTGCTCAACCTGATGATTGGCCTAAAATTTCTAGTAGTAGTATCTTTACGAACGTATGAGCACACCTATATTTTTAATACTAAAAACTATATTTTATAGCTTATTTTTATCTTTTTTATATATAAAAAAAGGTATCGATCCCTATTAATATTAAAAACATGATTTTATAGCTAAATAAAGCCTTTTTTACATTTAGACCAAATTTTAGATAAATACATGAAAAAAGAGATCAAAGATAGACATTCCCCATTTTGAGGCTACATAGATAAATTACGGTGAAATTAAATAAAATGTGTGAAAAAAAGAGGACTTCTAAATGAATAGAAGTCCTCTAAAAAGATACAATAAATTTGAAGATATTAAAAAATATAATGACGCCATTTTAAATGGCGTCAAAAAAAATCCTTCCCCCATTATATTTTTAATACTAAAATAGGATTACAAAGTGACTCAAAATATATCGAAACGCGTCCGTAATTTACGGACGCGTTTTATAGAGCATAAAATCTTGATAGTTTTCTATTCCTGAGTGCTTTAAAATAAATGGGGGGACTAACGGTCCCTCCATAAAAAGAACCTAGATAATTATAAAAATGCTTTCTCACCCCGAAATACTTAAATATATATAGTCATTCACCTAAACACTCATCCATTTATAAATAACCACGCGACGAGGTTGAAAAGGTCTGAGGTCATTTATTATCTAAAACATCCTCAGCTCGCGGGGATTTTATCCAGCACTGTCAGAATATAATATTTTTTTCACCCGCTTCATAGATTTGACCTCGCTATATAAAACAAACACTACTATCCGGTGTGATAAGAGCACTGTGATGATTCTTTCTCCTTTCAATCAGAACGGATGATGAAAAAATAAATGCATGCTCAAAGAGATTTAATAAATGTAAAAGACATATGAAAAAGTAATGATTTAATTTCTATATTATAATATATATTATAAAAATGATTCCTCTAATTACTTTTTTTCAATAAAAGTAAGTTGTATACAATCTTTACTAAATTTTTTCTCTCCACCAAAATTATAATATGACTTAATATTCTTACTAAATTTTTTAAGATCTTTATCATTATAATTACTTAAAAATGCTGTTCCAGTATCACCGTTTGATTCTATAAATCTTGCTATTACACTAATTCCTTTCTTTTCTAGAGATTTTTTAATCTTATAAAGATCCATTTATTTAGAATTATTTTTTAACTCTTAAGATATTAAGCTTTCTCTAATATGTTATCACCTAAATATAAAAATCTTCCTTTATCGATCTATATGAACTCTTCCATTTATTAGTAAACATTTTTTTTTTATAAATATTCTTACTGAGTTTTTTTTTTTTAAGACTTAAAAAAACTGTCCCATATTGCGATATCCTTCTCCAAATAAGAGTTATTATAACTAAATCTTCTTAACATCAGGGGTAAATTTATTTTATCTACATCATACCATATATCATTTATTCTAGGTAAAAATATTAATACATTTAGAGATGTAATATCATTTTCGCTACAATATAATGTTTCTAAATTAGTTAAATTTTCTATTCCTTCAAGGGATGTTAATTTATTTCCCTCACAATATAATTCTTTTAAATTAGTTAAATTTTTTATACCTTCAAGAGATGTTAATTTATTTCCTCCACAATATAATTTTTTTAAATTAGTTAAATTTTTTATACCTTCAAGAGATGTAATATCATTTATGCTACAATTTAATGTTTCTAAATTAGTTAAATTTTCTATTCCTTCAAGGGATGTTAATTTATTTAAATCACAATATATTTTTTTTAAATTAGTTAAATTTTTTATACCTTCAAGAGATGTAATATCATTTTCGCTACAATTTAATGTTTCTAAATTAGTTAAATTTTTTATACCTTCAAGAGATGTTAATTTATTTCCTCCACAATATAATTCTTTTAAATTAGTTAAATTTTCTATTCCTTCAAGAGCACAATTAAATATAAAAATAGATTTCACTTCAGTAGGATTCTCTATATTTAAGAAAGACATAGTTTTTTTTTCCATACCATTATTATATGTAACATCCATTTATATAGAAACATTTTTATTAAATATTTATTTATCATCTTTGTTAGTTAATTGTCTCAAAATATAAACACACTCTCTCAAGACTGATTTAACTTCATATATCTCTTCAATAATTTTCTCTTGGTAAGGTTCTATTTCATGATGACCAAACTTTTTATTTAATTCACTCATCTGTATTGCTTGTATTTTTTTCCAATGAACATTAAAAAAGTGATCAGGTAATAGCTCAAATTTATATTTAATCAAATAACAAAAATCTAATTTATGCATAAATTCTTTTATAAAATTTTCACTAAATGTTTGATATCTAGTTATATACAACCAATTTAAATCATCTTTTAATACTCTCATGGTATCTTCTGTAAGCTTTTGAAATATTGATACTTTATATAAATCTAAATTATCAGAAAATTTTATGATAAATTCGTTACTTAAAGTTTGATATTGAGATATGTTTACCCAATCTACTATATCTTTACATTTTTCTATAAAATCTTCTGATAATTTTTGATATCTAGAAATTTTAGGCCAATCATCAGGTTGAGCAAATTCTTCAATAAAAGATTCAGACAGTGTTGAATATTGTAAAACTAAATCCCAATTTACATGATTAATAAGATTTCTAATTACATCTTCAGATAAATTTTTTCTAGAAAATTCATTCCAATCGATATCCATTTATTAGAAAGAAATTTTTTCAATATGCATATAAGGTTTTAAAGCGTTACCATCACATTTTATCTTTAATGTGATGATATCATCACGTTTACCATAAGCAAAACAGGTTACTACATCTCTATTAACATTTAAAATTTCCTTACCATTAATTTCCAGAGATATCAGTGGACTTTTATTATATATATATTTACTTTCTACTGTATCATATATATCTATATATATGGAAATTTTCATATACATATCGGTAGATAATCGCATCTCTTGATCCAGTAATTTTGAGCTCATCATGTTGAAATTTACTTTTTTATAATCCCCATCTGTATGAAAATCATCTAGTATAGTAACCCAGATATCTCTATTATCTAAATATATTTTATTGACAGCATCTTTATCATTTTCGGGTTCTGAAACATTCGTAATTACTTTATTTTTTGCATCAAATTTATCATTCTGTAATATTAACGAATTTTTTTCAAAATATCTTTTATTCACAACATTTTTTTCATCTTTAGGATCTGCAACATTTCCTATTCTTTTACCTTTTGCATCAAAAACTTTACCTTCTAAAGAATGTAAAGTTGTATCATTTAATTCTTTTATTCTCTTGCCTGTTTCTACAGTAAAGGATAAAAAACTCTCATCATATTTAGTTTCTATATGATCTCTCAATTCATGATGATTATTCTCTATTTTATTCAAAACAAAACTTTTAGTGGTTAAATCTAAATCATCTATAGGATTTTCACAATTTTTTAAAATTCTATTTTCCATATCATAATTTCCATCATTCATTAATTAAAAACCTATACCAGGAGGTCCAATAGGTCCTTCTTTCATTTGATCATCATAAGGTGGATAATAAGCACTCATTTATTTAATTTTAAGATTTTAAACTCTTAACCATTGTTATAGTTTTATTTTTTAAATTTATAAAACATCTCTTTCTTTCTTTAAAAATAAAATAAAACTTATATTCCTTTTGACTATTCGTTATCCAATTAAATTCAATATCTAAATTATTTAAATCGGTAAAGTTTTCATGATTTGATGAGTCAAAAGGAAAAATAGGATACAGTTTACCAAAATTCTCCTTATTTATCAAAGGTCCTGTTTCTGTATTATTATCGTTAAATCCTTCATGTAAAAGAGCTTCATACACTCGAATATAATCTTTATTGGCAAAATTTGTTTTATAACGCATAAGAGGAACTTGTTTATTATTAATCATCAACCAGCATTCTGCCATATCTATATGATCAAATATCATATTATTTTTTTCATAATTACTATCTCTTTCAACATATTGAGGAATAACATAGACACTTAAAACTTCATCTGACGCTGTAGTTGCTGTCACAGATCCACTGTTGCTTCTATAAGGGCCTACCATCTTAAATCTATGTCGATCCCAATTTACCTCTATATCTTTATTAGATAGATATGATTCCAGAAACAAGCTTTCTGCAGAATTTTTTAATTCTATATAAGGTAAATGCAAGGTTAAACCTTCAACTACTACCTTATAATTTTCGTTTCTTATATTAGTATATATCATATTTTTATTTTCATTTCTTTGAATTTCTATTTTCACTTCAAAACCTGAAATTATCTTTTCAAATTCTCTAAAGAAATCGATTATATCTTTTAAAGGTGTCCATATTTTAATGACATTGCTATCTTTCGTTAGTTCCCATCTCTTTACGAATCCTTCGTTATAATCTTTATTCATTTTTAAATTATTAAAAAACTCAGTTATTTTAGTAGTATCTTCTAAAGTACCATCATATTTGAACTCATTACGGTCAGCTGAATCAGATGTATCTAGATAAAAAAATTCATTTTGAGCTTGTGATGTTACATAATCAGGAGTATAATGAATTAATCTTAAAACATGATTCATGATTGAAAAATTTGACTGTGTATTTGATTCAATTTCAGTATCTCCTATATGTACTTTTAAAGTTTTGATAAAACCTCCACCATTTACCAGACTCACATTTTCGTTTCCAATAGATGATTTATCATTTTTTGTAATTTTTAATTTTTGTTCAAGATATCCTCTAGAATATAAAATTTTTGCTTTAGTATCATTAATATGAAAAACATAGGTAGCATTCTCATCTGAACTATGTTCTTTTGGATGAATTTCTCTTAATTCATAACTTTTAATGTGATCATTATAATAATAACGAGTATCACTTAAATCATAAATCATTTATTTAGGAAGAATTTTTAAACCACCTCCTTTCTTTTTCATAGAAAATATTTCATTTAATATATTCTTAGGTTTCAATAAAACCTTTAAAAATCCTTGTATTTTTTTACTTTTTCTTCTATTCATTTATTTAAGAAGAAATAAAATTAAATTCTACAGCTCCTTTATTTAAATCTATTAATTCACCTTTTTGATTAGTAATCCTCATTTTTATTCTTTCAACAGGATCCACTTTAACAGGAAAAAATATCCAATTATTAAATTCTTTTGAAATTATACTACCTGTAGGGTTTTTATTAGTGAAAGAATATATAACTTCTGAATTATATTGATTTATTAAAGATCCTTTTACAACATCACAGTGAATATAAATATTATCATTTCCATTAGATATATCAGCAATATGTTCACCTTCAATCTCTGTTTCTTCATCATAACTTCCATATGTCGGTTTTAAAAAGCCTATAATTTTATGAAAGTTACTTTTTGTAAAATCAATTACCCAACCATTTTTCAGTTTAATAGATATTCTTTGTCTTGCTTCAATAATACCAAATTTGACAGGTGGATCCTCACCGAATATTTTCATCATATACTCATTTAATCCTCTTATAGTATAATTACCATTTGAGATAGTAATTGTTATATCTTTGTCTAATGTATACATTCTAAATTTGTTATTTCCATAATTCTTACTTATATTAAACCAGGAAACTTCCATAGAGAATGAGTGTAAAGCTAATTTTTTTATTTTAAGAGGTGTAATAAAATTTACAGTAAATTCCTCTGATTTCTCATGACCTTCAGATTTTAATATTATCATTTATACATAACAAAATTTTCATTATAGTCACTAGGTTTTTGTGTAGGAAATGATTTGAGAACATTTTTAGGTGATATACCTTTATTCCTCTCTCTTATATATTTCATACAAAATATACCACATTTCACAGATGAAGGTTTCTGTAAAAAACTATCATTATAACCTATTTTTTTATTGGATGTAACAAGAAATGATTTAATATTTTTAGGAATATAGTCCTTCTTCATATTGTCATATTCACCAAACGGATCAAAATATTCCACATATTTATATTTAGGATCATTATAATAACAAACCCAATGAGTTCCGGGACCTGTTGATACATCTAAATTAATGATTCCATTTTCAAATTTTCCTATTGTTTTAGGTAATAAATCGGAGGTAAACACACCTCTAAATCCTTTTTCATTTTTCATATTATCTTTAATCATTTTGTCACTGATTCCCACTGTTGATGTATTCCCTTTCCAAGTTTTTTTTTTCCGAGATCCCTTTTTTTGCATAGCTGAACTAGCTAATCCTGATAAAGCACCTGTTGCTAATGCTGGAACTGCTAATTTAGCAGCGGTTATTAATGAGGGTATAAGTGCCGCTAGAAATGGTAAAAATCCTCCATTTTTATCTAATTGAGTTTTACTGATTGTAATTCTTTTTTATCATTAATATGATTAA
Source organism: Amaurobius ferox (assembly GCA_951213105.1). Classification (NCBI taxonomy): domain Eukaryota; kingdom Metazoa; phylum Arthropoda; class Arachnida; order Araneae; family Amaurobiidae; genus Amaurobius; species Amaurobius ferox. The sequence goes on from OX578136.1 coordinate 149,491,220, forward strand.
TTTGGGTTTTAGTTAAATACATCTCATGATTAGGAGTTTTAGATTTATCCATTTGTAATGTTACTTCTACTTTATTTTTAAAAGCTGATTTAAGTTTATTTTTCTGACCTTCACTCAAATAAATTTTATATTTTATCATTTATTAACAGAGAAATTGTTTATGATATCGTTGTACATCATTATAAGTCATTTCTTTATTTTTTAATAACATATCTAACAATAAAGTTACTTGATTATACAATTTCTTTGATTTACTTCCGTTACATATTTTTTCTGTTAAATTTGATAATACATTCAATCCTTTACCTACCTTCATTTCTTTACTACTTCGAATCATATTTAATCTATGCATATAATTTTGCAACATATTTTCTTTATTTTTAATTTCTTTTATATCATTCTTTTTCTGGTTTAATTCCTTCTCTGAAAAATTTTTAGTCCTAGAAATTGTACTTTTTAAGTTGCCTCTTTTCTTAGATAATCCTTCTTTTAACTGTTTAGCTCTTCCATACATCTCCTCTAATTTTTCTTGATCATTTAAAAATACTGACGGTCTGTATAATTTTTCCTCTTTTAAATATTTTAAATTTAAATTTTGATCGATATCATAAGTATAAGATACTAATTCTTTCACAGCTTCAATAGGCTCTTCTATAGATGGAAATGTAATATTTTCTACAACATTTTGAATACTTTTCACAACTTCTTTATTTGATTTTTCATATTTTTCAATTTCTTGAGTGACTGGTTTATGAAATTCCTCTAAGGTCTTTTGAATACCTATTTTTTCTTTTAGTTGATCTTCATTATTCTTTCTTATTTCTTTTTCTATTTTTACTATTTTAATTGAATCTTTTATTTGCTTTAAAAACTTATGTTTCCGTTCTTTTTCTAAGTTCATTTATATAATATTAATTTTTTTACTGCAGCAAATTTTATTTTTACTGCTAGTAAATTATGATAAAAATTAAAGATTACACGGAACCAGAAGAATTACCTGATCCTAAACAACATCCTTTGTTACCTAAACATCCATTTAGATTGCTTATAGTAGGATCTTCAGGTTCAGGTAAAACAAATTTACTGTTAAATTTGATTTATGATTTATTATTTTTTAATACATTATATATATGTGCAAAAGATTTATACGAACCTAAATATTCTAAATTACAAGAAAAATATACATTGTTTGAAGATATAGAAAGAGAAGATATTTTGAAATGTAAGAATATAAAGAATAAGAAAAGATTATTAAAATTTTATGATAAATTAAAAAAAAAAGTATTATTTTCTTCAGATCATAATTTTATTACTGTAGATGATTTAAATCCTACATTAAAGAATTTAGTTATTTTTTATGATTGTGTGATTGAGAAAGATAAAAAAAACATCGAAGAATTATTTATTAGAGGTAGAAAGAAAAACGCATCCTTTATTTATTTAACTCAGTCATATTATTTAACACCTATCAATATAAGAAGGAACTGTAATTACGATATATTTTTCACTCTACAATCTAAAGAAATTCAACAGATTATAAGAGAGATAGATGGTTTATTAAGTACTGAAGAATTCAAACAAATGTATAATAAAAGTGTTCAAGAAAAATATGATTTTTTTATGTTAGATTTAGTGAATCCTGAAATGAGATACAGGAAAAAATTTAATCCTATATAAATGGATGTATATTTAGAAAAAAGATTATATGTTTACAGAAAGAGTTGAAATTTGTATCAAAAGATAAGTATTTCATTATCAGTAAGTAAGGTTATTCTAAGTGGAACAGGTTTATCAGCAATAGCCTTTCTACCGCTTGCATTTTTAAGTTTATCAGTTGGTATAGTAGAAGCCATAGATCTCACATTAAAAATAGCAGAAAGGAAAGAAGAATATAGACATTGTTATAATTTTTATAAAGAACTCATTAATTCGTTTAAAGCTAAGGATATGACAGAAGAAGAAATTTATATGTGTGAAAAGAATTTCATAAAAAGTTTAAAATTTAATCCAGTTGAAAAATACGTAAAACAAATGCAATTGAATGGATATAAATTTCTAAATAAATAAATGGTTTGTAAAAAAAAGAAAGGTGGTGATATTGTTGGGTTGCTTTAGAATTTAGGTAATTTGGAGGTTTGAAAATTTACTTTTATTTCTTTTTCCCTGGCTCAATATTCTTAATTTGGTAATATTTAAATAATATTTATTGGCTTTTTCATTTATTCTTTAATTAGAATATTTTTAATCATCTAAATTAATTTTCTTTATAATATTCTTAGTTAAAAATGTTCCATTCCTTAAATTAATATTACTTTTGATTTGTAAATTTTAAAAATTATTTATTTATTTGATTCCCCTTAAAATTCCCTTTAATTTGATGTCTCATTTTCCCATTTTGGTTAGAAATTCCGTTTGTTCTACAGTTTCAAGTTATTTCCATGTCTCACTGTAATTCAAAAATTTCAGTTGCGGCCATTTTCGGAATTCTGTTTTGCGGGCTTTTTACTGCGATTAAAGGCGCCACCTAAGCGTTTTTCGCGCCCCTTTGGAATTTGGGATTTTTTTAATTGGTTCGCGTTTTTTTCGGATCGTCTGCTCTCGGAATTAAGAGTATTATTTTGGCAATTCTAATTTCGGTAAGCGAATTTTAATTGCTGCCGTTTATCTAAACTCGCCCTTTTGCCGCAAGTATAAATACGCGCGCAGAACTTTTCAGTTTCAGTTTTTTGTTGAAATCCTTCGTTGTGGTTAGCGCGAGAAGCGCGTTGTTTATTTTCGAATGGAACTTATGTTCCACGCGACCTTTTAATGGAACGTTAAGTTCCTCGCGTTATTCTTTTTTTTTCATTAGTTGTTTTAATTTAAATTATGCATTTTTCAAGCTTTTATCGCGGAATTCGCGACGTAACTCTCCAGAAAAGTACGTGGTGAAAATTCCTTATGCGAGCTGTGTGAACGTAGTTTCTGACGAGGACGGCCGTTCTAAAAAGATCCGAGTGTTCCAGAAGTAGTTGTTAGGTCTGATCTCCTGAGTTTGCAATCCTTTTCAAGAAAATGCTGAATCCTCTCCTGTTTCAAGTTTGGGTGAATTCCAGAAAACCAGTGTAGTTTTATTCCTGTCAGCTCAACTATTAGAACTTTTTGTCTCCAACCAGTGCAGCTCTAATGATTGGAACTTCGCCCCCCCCCCATGTCTGATGACCCAGCTGGTGAATATTACTGTTATATTTAAACTCCTAATTTCTTAAATTCTCAATATTTTTGAAATGCATTTAATCAAAATTTATTCTGTAAATTTAAAATTCTAAAACTGTATTCTGAGAGCAAATTTCTAAACCTTCATAATTTTTAAGAGCCTGGGTTAAATTCTAAAATTCTTTAAATTTAATATTTTGTTAATGATTTTTGATGAAATTTAAATAGATTGTTTTGAGTAAAGTTTTTATGCTAGTTCCTTAATTTTAACTAAGTTGATAAAATTCTAAAATTCTAATGTTAATTCTTTCTGAGTTGTCTGCCTGTGAGCAGTGTTTTTGTATTTGTTAATTTGAAGTACAATTTAATAAACTAATTTTCTTTAAACTAAATATGTCTTCATTTATCTATCTGTTAAACACAACAGTAGTTTTGGTGCCGTGTACCAGTCTAGAAATTGCTCTCATGTTTTATAATATTTATTAGTAGTATTAAACTTTCAATTGTATTGCAATTATGGATGATGTTAGAGAAAGTAACTGTATGTATATTTCTGTATTTGGGTCAGATGAAACTGGAGATGGCTCTAAAGATAAGCCTTTTGAAACTTTATTATATGCTATGTTCTCTGTTGGTAAAGAGCCATTTCCTTCATTTCTTACTAATTCAAATGATGGTAAAGATTGGGATTTAATTCCCAGAAGTCAGGTTGCTAGTACCAAGAAAACTTGGTTATCCTTATTGGAAAGAAATTTACCCTCTAAAATAAACATTGAGGCAACCTCTGATAATGTAAATTCTGTTTGTAACAAAAATATTGATTCAAATGTTAATAGTAAACAATATGACTTAAATGAACAGGGATTAAAAATAGATTCTTCTAAATGTAATGTAATGAGTAATTTTAAAACAGTCTCTTCAATAGGAGACTTTTTGGATTCAATCCCAGTATTTTCAGGAGAGGAATCTGGCCTCCCATTAGAGGATTACATAGATAGAATTAAAATGTTAGCTGACCATGCAAATTGGTCTGAGTCAGACAAGGTCTTAGTTTTAAAGTTAAAACTGTCAGGCATAGCTGCAAGATTTATTAGAGATAATCCTAAGTTAAAAGAAGAGAAATCTTTCTCTCAAATTCTTAAAGCTTTGCGCGACAGATTTTCCTCAATAGAATGTTTACACAGTAACTTGAGAGCATTTCTGCAGAGTTATCAGAGACCAAATGAATCTGTGCGTCAGTTTGCTGCTAGAGTTGAGGCTTCCTCATACAAAACTGTTTCACCTGGCTTACTAAATGACAGAGTGGCAAACCAGCAAAGACTTGATGTCTTGTGCTCGGTTTTCATTGAAGGCTTGAAGCCTCATTTCAAACGGCTAATCCTACCTCAAAACCACAAGAGTTTTGACTCTGCAAAAAGGCATGCTGTGGCGGAGGAAGAGGTGTGGAGCAAGCAACATGGGGATGATCCCCAATATGTTATGAGTCTTGGAGAGTCTGAAAATAAGCAGCTCCATGATGAGCTTAAGAGAAATAAAATGGAGGTAGAGAACCTCACTAAAAGGCTTGCTGAGTTGCAAACTCAGATTAACACCAAACCACAGCTGCCTCAAACTAGAGTGACAAAGGATAGCCGAAGGTGTTTTTCATGTGGTCTATTAGGTCACATAAGTGTGGATTGTAGGAAATTTCCTCAATCACACAGGTTCAATAGAAATTCTAGGTCTCTGCCTACTCGAATGTATCAACAACCTTTTTCTTTTCCACAACTACACAAAACTATCCATATAATTATTTTCCACAACAAACGCAGGGATTTCAACAACCTACTCAATTTTTTTACCATCAGCCAAATCAAAACTTTCAGCCTGACATTAATGAAACTAAACCTAAAATGAGTTACAACACTTTTTATACACCTAGGAGTGATAAAAATGACAGTGAAAAACAGAATTTAAACTAAGTAAGGGTGAAGGGAGTTTTCACTCAAACTTACCTTCTGAAGCCCTTGGGGTGTTACCTGTGATGAAAAATTCAAATTTGATTTCATTACAGAATTTGTCTTTACCAGTGATTTCTGGTATGATAAATAATGTTGATATTCCTATACTTATTGATTCTGGTGCTTCTATTAATGTGTTGTTTACAAATGTATTATCTCATTTAAATATACCTGACAGTCAATTAACTAAATGTAATATAAATTTAAAAGGCATCTCTAGTGATATTATAAAAGTTTCCAAAAAATTGAATATTAATTTAAATTTAAATAACAAAATATTTAATGTTGATTTTTATATTATGGACTGTGATTCTTGTAATTATTCAGCAATACTTGGTGTGAAATTTTTAAAGGGTTATAAGATGTCAATAGATTTTAGTAATAATGTTTTATACAATAATATTGTAACTGTGCCTTTTGCAATTAAGGATGAATCTGTACCATTTTTATTATCTGATGCAACTCAATTCTTTAATAATTATGAAATTAACAGAGAAAATACTTTGAATTCTGAAAAATATAGGGATAATTTGTGCTATGCACTTAAGAAATACACAATTCCTCCTCTATCGGAGGCTTTCATACAACTAAAATTAAAAGAGATTGTTAAATTTAATTCACCTACTGTGATGATTGAGCCTTTAAACAACAGTAAAATTCTGGTCGCTAGATCAGTAAATAATGTATCTAGATCTAATATATATAATGTAAAAGTATTGAATTTGTCAACTGATGAGTTGCACATAAATAAGCATTCAAATTTAGCAAAAATTGCTCCTATCACAGTAGTATCTTCTTTTTCAGTTAACAATATTACTGAGTCAAGTGCAGAGAGTGGTGATAATTTTGATGTTTGGGGAGGAAATTTTGATCTTTCACACTTAGACTATAATGAAAAAAGACAAATAGAGAGTTTAATTAATGATTATAAACATATTTTTGCTAATTCTATTCCAGATTTAAAGGGGTGTGATACGGTTTTTCATAACATTAACTTAAAAGATGATATTCCTGTTAAACAAAAACCTTATAGAGTTCCTTATCATGTAAGAGATGAATTAGATAGGCAAATTAATGAACTTCTTGAGAATGATATTATACAAGAAAGTGATTCACCATTCTCCGCACCTGTACTGTTTGTTAAAAAGGCAGATGGAACATTAAGATTGGTAACAGATTTTAGAAAATTAAATGATAAAACTATTGATGATATTTTTCCACTGCCAAATATCACTGAATTGATTGATAGTTTAAGTGGTGCGAAATATTTTTCTACATTAGACTTAACATCTGGATTTTATCAAATGAAATTGCACCCAGACGACACACACAAATATGGCTTTTCTACACCTTTTGGCCACTATGAATGGAAAAGAGTCCCTTTTGGTTTGAAAAATGCCCCCAGCTCCTTTCAACGACTTATGTCCATCGTCCTAGCTAAGCTTTCCCCTTTACAAATTTCTATTTACATAGATGATATTGTTATTGCATCTAGAACCTTTGAGGAACACTTAATGAAATTAAAGGTAGTATTTGATAGATTATCTCAACATAAATTATGTTTAAAGCCAAGTAAATGCAATTTTTTTAAATCTTCAATAAATTATTTAGGTTTTCAGGTTTCTGAAGGTATTGTCCAGCCTGACCCCTCAAATTTAAAAACTGTTAAAAATTTTCAAAAACCCACCTCTAAAAAACAAATTCGCCAATTTTTAGGATTAACTGGTTTCTACAGAAAATTTATTGAAAATTACTCCTTAAAAGCTCTTCCCTTAACTAATTTAACTAAGCAAAATATTAAATTCTCTTGGACCCCTGAAGCAGAAAATTCTTATCAAACCTTAAAATCCGAATTACTTAAAGAACCCATTTTACATCTCCCTGATTTTTCAAAACCATTTTCGGTATGTACCGATGCATCAAATCTTGCTCTTGGAGCAGTTCTCTGTCAAGAAGGAGAGGATGGATTTTTGCACCCTATTGCTTATGCTAGTAAAAAACTAAAAGATGCAGAAATAAACTATAGCACAGTCGAGAAAGAGACTTTAGGAGTTGTCTGGGCAACATCCTATTTTAAGCAATACCTTTTGGGAAAACATTTTACAGTTTATTGTGATCAGGCCTCCCTTTCAAATGTTTTGAAATTAAAAGACCCCACTTCTAGGATAGCACGATGGATAATGTCCATGACCCAGTTTAATTACAAAATTATTCATAAACCTGGTCGCCTAAATTTAACAGCTGATTATCTATCTAGATGTGTAAATAATGTAAACGTAAACACTATAGACCTGGATGCTGATACAAACCTTCTTTTAAGAGTACGTAATTCTCAAAATTCTGACCCTAATTGTATAAGAATTGGCTCATGCTTAGATAAAAATATTGACCCATTCCCTAAAAATTTAATGTTTTTCTTAAAAGATGATGTATTATATTGTACTAATAGGAAACCTAAATTAAAATATCAAAGAAAAGAGCGTATTGTTGTTCCACAAAATTTGATCTCTGATATTCTAAATTATTGTCATGATTCGATCACTGCAGGACATGGTGGTTTTAGAAGGACTTTAAGGAAAATTCAGCAACACTTTTATTGGCCTAGGATGTATGTTCAAATTTTAAATTATGTTAAGAGTTGTCCTGATTGTTTACAGAAAAGAGGATTTAAACAAAAACAAAAAGCTCCTTTACAGAGGTTTCCAAATTCTACTTACCCTATGGAAAGAATAGCTATGGATTGTATTGGCCCCATGCCTCTAACTTACTCTGGCAATAAGTACATACTGGTGATTACTGACTATTTTACTCGTTGGCCAGAAGCTTATGCTATCCCCAATATTAAATCTGAAACTATTTTAAATTGTTTAGAAAACTTCTTTTCTCTTCATGGTGTGCCAAAACACATTATCACTGACAAAGGATCTAATTTCATTTCGAATGCTGCCATGAAGTTGTATGAAAAATTAGGTATTGAAAAACATACCACTACTAGCTATCACCCACAATCGGATGGAGTCTGCGAGCGTTTAAACAGTAAAATAATTAACACACTTAGTCATTTAGTGTCTGAAACACAAGAGGATTGGGATCGACATTTATCTTTTGCCTTGCTGGCCCACCGAACTTCAATCCATTCCTCGACTGGTGAGTCTCCAGCTAATCTTCTCTATGGTAGAGAATTGATTTTGCCACATCATCTTCTTTTTAATTTAAATGAACAAAATTTTACCACTGTTAGTGATTATAGTCAGGATTTGGCAATTCGTATGAAAAAATCTTTTGAAATAGTAAAGAAGAACTTACTTAAAGCAGCTAAAACACAAGAGACATACAGAAATAAGTCTGCTGTTATAAAAGATATAAAAGTTGGAGATTTAGTATATTTATACATTCCTGTTTTTCCAAGAGGACATTGTAAGAAACTCTCCAAACTTAATAAAGGTCCTTTTAAAGTTATACAAAAAACATCTAATGTAAACTTTAAAATTCAACATGTAAATGACACACAAAATATTCAGTTGGTGCACATTGACAGATTAACAAAAATTCCAGAAAGAGATTCTGTGTTCTTTTCTTGTGCACAATCTGATAATTCAGCAAGTAATACATCTCATGAGAATGATATAATTCCAACACAAAGATATAATTTACGACAAAGGAAAAACTAGAATGACATTTTTTTTATTTTATTGTTGCGCAACATAATTTTTTTTAAGTGTATAATTTTTATATGTGTGTATTTGTTATTGATACATTGCAGAATGCTGCAAACTGGATTTAATTGATGTTGATTTAAGATAAAATTTGTTGCTATTGATATTGCAGATTACTGCAGGATTTAGAGAATGATTGAGAAAAGATTAATTTGGATTATATGAATTGATTATATTTATATTGATAGAGATATATAGTTACTTATTTATTGTTATTGAGAGTGCAGATTTATGCAAATATTTGATTACGCGGTCCATGACGTAAGTTCTGATCACATATGTTGATATTTTTTGGTATATATTTGTTGTCGTTAAAAGTATTAGAGTTCTGCAAAGATAAAAGTGGCAGTGTATATAAGATAACTTCAGAATACAGATGATATTGTTTGGTTTTGAATGGACATGAATAGATACTTGTGTCTTTGAAATTTTAGTATATTATTGTTACTTATTGATAATAATTGTTATTGTGTCAATTGTCATTTGACACTTCTATTGAAATTTTATTTATTTTATACAACTTATGTACATTGTTTTATTTTTTTAGATCACTCTATTTACACATTTTTTTTTCTTTCCAGCTGGTATTTATATTTTGTAGTGGAAATGAGAGTTGTTTCTCATTGGTTATTCAAGGTACCTTTTCAAAATTCAATGTTTCGATTCTTTGAAAACTATTTGGCTGGTCCAATGTTTTCTTAAAAATTTATTTTTATTCATAGCTAATGAGAATCAATGTCAAATCCTCTACCTTTACTTTTGTCTACACAAATTTAGTGATCTGATGTACAAAAATTTATTCATTATATAATTCTCTTTTAGTTTATAGTTTGTTAACAAATTGCTTATTCCGAAATAGAGGTTGAATTCGGATAAATATTGCTATGCTTAAATTGGTAACTTCTGATAGATATTTTATTTTATTATCAAAAATTTTTCATTTTTCAAATGAAAAATTTTTGGGGGATAGGTGGAAGGAATGTGTTGGGTTGCTTTAGAATTTAGGTAATTTGGAGGTTTGAAAATTTACTTTTATTTCTTTTTCCCTGACTCAATATTCTTAATTTGGTAATATTTAAATAATATTTATTGGCTTTTTCATTTATTCTTTAATTAGAATATTTTAATCATCTAAATTAATTTTCTTTATAATATTCTTAGTTAAAAATGTTCCATTCCTTAAATTAATATTACTTTTGATTTGTAAATTTTAAAAATTATTTATTTATTTGATTCCCCTTAAAATTCCCTTTAATTTGATGTCTCATTTTCCCATTTTGGTTAGAAATTCCGTTTGTTCTACAGTTTCAAGTTATTTCCATGTCTCACTGTAATTCAAAAATTTCAGTTGCGGCCATTTTCGGAATTCTGTTTTGCGGGCTTTTTACTGCGATTAAAGGCGCCACCTAAGCGTTTTTCGCGCCCCTTTGGAATTTGGGATTTTTTTAATTGGTTCGCGTTTTTTTCGGATCGTCTGCTCTCGGAATTAAGAGTATTATTTTGGCAATTCTAATTTCGGTAAGCGAATTTTAATTGCTGCCGTTTATCTAAACTCGCCCTTTTGCCGCAAGTATAAATACGCGCGCAGAACTTTTCAGTTTCAGTTTTTTGTTGAAATCCTTCGTTGTGGTTAGCGCGAGAAGCGCGTTGTTTATTTTCGAATGGAACTTATGTTCCACGCGACCTTTTAATGGAACGTTAAGTTCCTCGCGTTATTCTTTTTTTTTCATTAGTTGTTTTAATTTAAATTATGCATTTTTCAAGCTTTTATCGCGGAATTCGCGACGTAACTCTCCAGAAAAGTACGTGGTGAAAATTCCTTATGCGAGCTGCGTGAACGTAGTTTCTGACGAGGACGGCCGTTCTAAAAAGATCCGAGTGTTCCAGAAGTAGTTGTTAGGTCTGATCTCCTGAGTTTGCAATCCTTTTCAAGAAAATGCTGAATCCTCTCCTGTTTCAAGTTTGGGTGAATTCCAGAAAACCAGTGTAGTTTTATTCCTGTCAGCTCAACTATTAGAACTTTTTGTCTCCAACCAGTGCAGCTCTAATGATTGGAACTTCGCCCCCCCCCCCCATGTCTGATGACCCAGCTGGTGAATATTACTGTTATATTTAAACTCCTAATTTCTTAAATTCTCAATATTTTTGAAATGCATTTAATCAAAATTTATTCTGTAAATTTAAAATTCTAAAACTGTATTCTGAGAGCAAATTTCTAAACCTTCATAATTTTTAAGAGCCTGGGTTAAATTCTAAAATTCTTTAAATTTAATATTTTGTTAATGATTTTTGATGAAATTTAAATAGATTGTTTTGAGTAAAGTTTTTATGCTAATTCCTTAATTTTAACTAAGTTGATAAAATTCTAAAATTCTAATGTTAATTCTTTCTGAGTTGCCTGCCTGTGAGCAGTATTTTTGTATTTGTTAATTTGAAGTACAATTTAATAAACTAATTTTCTTTAAACTAAATATTATGTCTTCATTTATCTATCTGTTAAACACAACAATATTGTTGGATGGATACAAGATAAAGTAAATCTTCCAGAAATGCAGTTACCAGGATATCAATATTGTGGCCCAAATACAAAATTAGAAAAAAGATTAAAAAGAGGTGATCCTGGAATAAATAGAGTTGATAAAGCATGTAAAGAACATGATATTGATTACAATAAAACAAAAGATACAAAACTGAGACATGTTGCTGATCAAAAATTAATAGATAATTTAAATGCTATACAAGATCCAGCATTTCAAGAAAGATTAGCTAGAGGAATTATTAAACCTATTATTAAAGTTAAAAAAACTTTTGGATTAGGTCTTTCTATATATTGTGTTAAGTGTAAAGATAAAACCCCAACTAAAATTATCATAAAACTACTTCTAAAAATAATAAACCAGTTGGTAAAGGTATCTGTACTATTTGTGGAAGTAAAAAGAATACTTTTTTAGGAATTTAAAAGAGGTTTATTATAATCCAGAAGCAGGTTATTGTGGAATTAATGAATTGAAAAGAAAAACAGGGTTATCTAATGTTGAAGAATTTTTACATGAACAAGATGTATATACTAGATATAAACCTGTCATTCGTAAATTTAAAACAGTAATAATCAATTTGACGCTGATTTGTTATTTATAAAAAATTATAGCAAATATAATGATGGAACTAATTATTTATTAACTGTTATAGATGCTTTTAATAAATATGCTTGGGCTTTTCCTATAAAAAGAAAAACATCTGAAGAAGTTGTACAAGGTTTTAAACAAGTTTTTAAAAAAGAATACCAAAATTCATTTTAACAGATGAAGGTACTGAATTTACAGGAAAACAGACACAAAAATTATTTAAAGATAATAATATACATTGGTTTACAACTAAAAATAAAGAAATAAAATCTGCAATAGCTGAGAGATTTAATAGAAGTATAAGAGAAAAAATTATAAAATATATGCATGCTAACAATACTAAAAGATATATTGATGTATTACCCAAATTACTTAAAAATTATAACAATTAATATCATAGATCTATAAAAATGACACCTGTTGAGGCTAGAGAAAATGAATCTCAAGTTTATAAAAATTTATATACTAAAAAGATTATGAAAAAACCTAAATTTAAGATAGGGGATAGTGTTAGAATATCTACAATTAAGAAAACATTCAGGAAAGTAGATGATTCTACATTCACTGAAGAGATTTTTATAGTTTCTGAAGTATTGAAAACAGATCCAATTACTTATCGATTAAAAGATTTAAACAGTAAAGAAATTGAAGGAACTTTTTATGAAAATGAAATGGTAAAATATAATAAAAAAGATGATGTATATAAAATTGAAAAAATCATAAAAAAGAAAGGAAATAAGTATTTTGTAAAATGGCTAGGATATCCAGATGAATTTAATAGTTGGACATCTGAATTAGTATAAATGAATAAGATGAAATTAATCTATGATTCGGAAGAAGAAGAATATTTTTATGTTATCGATTACGAAAGTTTAAAACAAAGATATAATAGTAGAGTTTGTTATTTTAATCGATTAAGAAGGAGATATAATATTTCTCAAGAAGTTGAGGATATGTTTTTAAAATTTTTAGATTTTATGTATTATGAGAAATCAATTAACTATTACTATTTTATGAAAAAGATTTGTGATATTTTTAATATTGAAAATAATATAAAAGTTCAAAAAGTTAAAAAGAAATATGAAAAAATATGGAATGATTTCTTACAAAGTATTTCAAGAAATGTTTCTTAATAAATGGAGCTTACAAAAAAGTGTATACACTGTTTGACTATGAAATCAGTAAATGAGTTTTACATATATCATAGAAATGAAAAAATTTATTTCCAAAGTCATTGCAAATGTTGTGATTCCATAATCAAATATAAAAAATTTAAATGTGAATGTGGTATGCAATATACCTATACACATAAAAAGAGACATTTGAAAAGTAATTATCATAGTAAGCATGGAAAAAGTATTGTAAAAAATGTTTCCTAATAAATGGAGCTCAACTTAAAGTCAAAGACTATTAATGAACTTAGAAAAGTAGTAAAATTATTGAATATTAAACAACCTAAAGGTTGTAAGAAGGTTGATTTAATTAAATTATTAACTAAATATATAAAAAAAACAGGTGAATATAAACCTGTTTTAGTAGATTTATTAAATTTAGATTTGTCAGCATACTTGGAAAAAAAGAAAAAAATATTTATTGATAAACCTAAAAAACGTAAAAAAATTAAAAAGATTTTTGATTCTTTTAATTTAAGATTTGATAAAAATGATTTTAAATCTGTCTTTTCTGAAGAAAATGTATTTACAGTAGAAGAAAATCTTGAAAAGTTATTTACAGAAGATAGAAAATGTCGTATATGTGGTAAATATTATGAAGATGAAGAAGAACATATAAAGAAAGACTTAATGATTAAAAGATCAAAACAAAAAAGAAAATGTATTATTTGCGGTATATATTATAAACATTTAGAAAATCACATATCAAGTCGAAAACATAAAAAAGCATTAGATGAAGGTAATGTAGAAATTAAGGAATATGAAACTGCTAGATTAAGATCATACAGAATTAATAATTATAATAATATTAAAATCCCTCTAGAATTTTTAGAAGAGAAAAGAAAGGTTGTAATAGAAAAAATAAAGCATATTATGAAAGAATTTAATGGAATAAAGGTAAATTTTAAATTGTTTTGTTTGTATAAATTAAATGAAGAAATTCAAGAATTTACATTCAAAACTGAGAATCAAATTATATTAAAATCTAATGATTTACATACTTTTTATGATTATGTTATTGACAACTTAATAAATGAATCTGATGATTTTATATCAAAAGGATCTGGTTGGAGTCTTGAAAAAATTAAATTTTTGGAATTGAGAATAAATAAGTATCAACCCTTGAGAGGATCAAGTTATATTGATTTACCTGAAAATATTAAATCTAAACAAGCTATAATAAATGTAAAAAATAAAGATAATAAATGTTTTATGTGGTCTATATTATCAGCAATTCATCCTGTAAAAAAAAATCCTCAAAGAGTGTCAAAATATGAACAATATAAAGATGAATTAAATTTTAAAGGTATTGATTTTCCTGTTTCATTAGACAATATTAAGAAATATGAAAAACTAAATAATATATCTGTAAATGTTTATAGTTATGATGGTTCAATTTATCCACTTAGAATAACTAACAATAAATTAGAAAAACATGTAAACTTGTTTTATATGAAAGATCATTATTGTTGGATTAAAAATATGAAGAGTTTGATCAGATCACAAATTACTAATAATCATCGTATATTTTTATGTGATAGATGTTTAAATTATTTTTATTCTGAGGAAAGATTAAAGATACATGTGGAATACTGTAAAGATGCTGTCACAATTAATATGCCTAAAAAAGATGAAGTTATTCAATTTAAAAATCATGAAAGAAAAATGAGAGTACCATATACTATATATGCTGATTTTGAATCTCTCTTACCTAAAATTGATACATGTGAGCAAGATCAAACTAAATCATATACTGTGAAATATCAAAAACATGTAGCAGATGCATTTTGTTATTATATCAAATATGAAAATGAATACTTTAAACCTCCTGTTGTTTATAGAGGACCAGATACAATCAAAAAGTTTGTATCTATGTTAAAAGAGGATACTCTTAAAATTGAAAAAATGATAGAAGACAAAACTAAAAAATATGAAAAATATGATCAATGATAGAGTTCGATGAAAATCATTATAAAAGAACTAATATTTGTCATATATGTGAAAATCAAATCTTAAATGATGAAAAAGTAATTGATCATTGTCATATAACTGGAAAATATAGAGGTCCAGCTCATAATGTTTGTAATTTAAATTATCAAATTCCAAAATTTATTCCAGTAAAAATTCATAATTTAACAGGTTATGATTCTCATTTGTTTATAAAAGAACTTGGATTTGATCAATCAAAAATAGATGTTATACCTAATACTGAAGAAAAATATATATCTTTCAGCAAAAAAATAGGAGGTATGAAATTGAGATTTATTGATTCATTTAAATTTATGTCTTGCAGTTTAGATAATTTATCAAAAAACTTGAGACCAGAGAAAGAAATAAATAGATATCCTCCAAAAATACGAAAAATGAAATATATTAAATACTTAAAATCAAAATTTAGAGAGACATCATTACATTTTCCTGATGATAAATTAGATCTCATTACAAGAAAAGGTGTATATCCTTATGATTATATGGATTCTAGAGATAAATACAAAGAAACAGAATTACCTTCAAAAGATAAATTTTATAATAAATTGAATGAATGTAATATAACTGATGAAGAATATAAACATGCTCAACGTGTTTGGAAAGAATTTAATATAAAAAATTTAGGTGAATATACAGATTTATATGTCAAAACAGATGTATTAATTTTAACAGATGTATTTGAAAATTTTAGAGATGTTTGTTTAAAAACTTATAAATTAGATCCAGATTGGTATTTTACTGCTCCTGGTTTATCTTGGGATGCAATGTTAAAAATAACAAATGTTAAATTAGATTTATTAAATGATTATGATATGATTCTCATGATAGAAAAAGGTTTAAGAGGAGGTGTTTCACAATGTTGTAATAGATATGGAAAAGCTAATAATAAATATATGAAAAATTATGATAATAGTAAAGAATCTAATTATTTAATGTATTTAGCTGCTAATAATTTATATGGATGGGCTATGAGTCAATATTTACCATATGGAGAATTTAAATGGTGTAATCGTGATGAAATAAATTATGTTAAACGTGAAGTATATAACCATAAAATAAAAAATGATTCAGAGAATGGATATATATTTGAAATTAGCTTAAGATATCCAAAAGAGTTACATGATTATCATTCAGATTTACCATTATGTCCTGAAAATAGAATTCCTGAAAATTCGAAACCAGGTAAGTTATTAACAACTTTATACGATAAAGAGAAATATGTAGTTCATTATAGAAGTTTAAAACAATATTTGAAAATGGGTTTAAAGGCTGTAAGAGTACATAGAGTATTGCAATTTAAACAATCGAATTGGTTGAAAAAATATGTAGATTTAAACACTGAAATGAGAAAGAAAGCTGCTAATGATTTTGAGAAAGATTTTTATAAATTAATGAATAATTCAGTATTTGGAAAAACTATGGAAAATATAAGAAAACGAATCGATGTAAGATTATGTTGTAATTATGATCAAGTTAAAAAATTAATTGCTAAACCTAATTTCAAATGTAGAACTATTTTTGATGAAAATTTGGTAGCTGTTCACATGAAAAAAACAAAACTATATTTTAATAAACCGATTTATGTTGGAATAAGTATATTAGATTTATCTAAACATTTAATGTATGATTTTCATTATAATGTTATGAAACCGAGATATAAAGATAATATTAAGTTATTATATATGGATACAGATAGTTTTATATATGATATTAAAATAGATGACTTTTATGAAGATATGAAATCTATGATTGATTATTTCGATACATCTGATTATCAAGTAAATAATCTGTATAATATGCCTAGATGTAATAAAAAAGTATTAGGTAAAATGAAAGATGAAAATAACGGTGTGATTATGGAAGAATTTGTAGGTTTAAGAAGTAAAATGTATTCAATAAGATTAGAAAAACAGAGTGTTGAAGAATATAATAATAATAATGAAGACCATAAAAATTTTGAGATTAAGAAGTCTAAAGGTACTAAGACTAGTACCGTTAAAAACAGAATATCATTTGAAGATTATAAAGACTGTTTATTAAATAAAAAAGATCAATATAGAACACAGAATTTAATTAGAAGTAAGAAACATGAATTGTATTCAATTCAAGTAAACAAGATAGCTTTATCAGCAAAAGATGATAAAAGATTTATATTAGAAGATGGTATGAATACTAGAGCTTTAGGACATTATAAAAATGTTTCTATATAAATGGATGAGTGCTTAGGTGATATTCGAGCTTTAAATTTTACAAATTCTGTAGAAATTTACTATATGACTTATCTTTGTAATGTATTGTATGATTTATATATAAAATATGATTATAATAAAAAACTATTATCAGAAAGTTTTCAAAGGTTGACTGAATTAATTGAAAAAGAAGAAAATGAAGATATTAAATTGAAAGGATTAGGAGTTTTATATGTTATTTCAAAGAATTTATTCTATTGGTCATGAATTTATAAAAACTAATAAATAGATGTTTGATGATTTATATCCTACTAAATATTGTACCTTAATCAATATATGATTTTTTTAATATTGTTTATAATAACTATTTTATTAATATCTCTATAATTCAGGGGGGGGATGACTATCCCCCCCCCCCTATAATGTTTAGAAATTATTTATAAAAAAAATGTTTACTAATAAATGGAAGAGTTCAATAGACTGAGAGGTTATCCCAAGACGTTTAAATTAAATGATTTATATCCTGGGGAATATGATCTGATATCATTGAAAAAAATTAAAACTAAATATGGAAATACAGTAATCGCAAAGTTATATGTGGAAGTTATAGAAAAGGATTATTACCTAGCGAATAAGCATGGTATTCTTTCTGATGAATCTATATATAAAATCAATAAAGGTAGATATATATTTAAGTATTCAGGTATGATTAATGATAAATACGAATATGAATTAGAGGAAGCATGATAATTATTAATATCATAGCTGGTTTGATAAAAGCTTCCTAGATTATGAAGAACTTTACATACCTTTTCATATAAAATTAATCCATTGTAAGATCATTTTAATTACATTAGCTTGATTTATAGTTTTTTCCAATTTTCTACAGTTATAATCATCAATAGTTTCTTCAATAGAAATTAACTTATTCTTTTTAATCTCTTTTTTTTTAAATCTCTTCGTTTTTCATATGATCTTTTACATTTATTAAATCTGTTTGTGCTAATGAACCAACAGAATTTTTAAAAAAATATTCGAATCGTGCATTTATTTTTTCATCATCTGTTTCCATTCTGTTTGAAATGAAAGTTTATCACACAGTGAACCCTTTATATAAACTGCTCTTATCAGTCAGAAAGACATCGGGAAGTGGTATTTGTTCTATGAAGCGAGGTCAATAAATATTATTTTCCAGCCGTGTTGAAAAAAATTCCCGCGAGCTGAGGATGTTTTAGATAATAATTGACCTCGTTGAGACTGATATTTTTTCAGATAGCACACAGTCGCTAATGGATGAATGATATTTAAGTATTTGAGTGAGGAAGTTTAATCACTTTTTTTTTTATTCTTTATCTAAGACGGATTTGACATATTTTTTTAATTTTTTTTAGCGCGAAGGAGAGATTTTCTCCTTGATAGGACAAAGTGCGAGCACATATCTGTCAACGCGCGGCGCAACAAATTATAAATATATTTGGGGGATTCATTAGGAAGTCCTTTCACACATTTATTTAATTTCACCGTAATTTTATGGGGGGACTAACGGTCCCCCCATTTATTTTAAAGCTTAGAGGACTTCCATTCATTTTGGAAGTCCTCTTTTTTCACGCATTTATTTAATTTCATCCGTAATTTACCTATGTAGCCCCAAAATGGGGCATGTCTATCTTTGATCTCTTTTTTCATGTATTTATCTAAAATTTGGTCTAAATGTAAAAAAGGCTTTATTTAGCTATAAAATCATGTTTTTAATATTAATAGGGATCGATACCTTTTTTTTATATATAAAAAAGATAAAAATAAGCTATAAAATATAGTTTTTAGTATTAAAAATATAGGTGTGCTCATACGTTCGTAAAGATACTACTTCTAGATATCAAAAATTATCAGAAGATTTTATAGAAAAATGTAAAGATAAAGTAGATTGGGAAAACATTTCTCATTATCAAACTTTAAGTAACGCATAAAATTTTCTGATCATTTAGATTTATATAAAGTATCAATGTTTCAAATTCTTTCAGAAGATACCATGAGAGTATTAAAAGATGATATAAATTGGTTGTATATAACTAGATATCAAATATATAGTGAAAATTTTATAGAAGAATTTATGCATAAATTAGATTTTTGTTATTTGATTAAATATAAATTTGAGCTATTACCTGATCACATTTTTAATGTTTATTGGAAAAAAAATACAAGCTATACAGATGAGTGAATTAAATAAAAAGTTTGGTCATCATGAAATAGAACCTTACAGAGAAAAAATTATTGAAAAGATTTGTGAAGTTAAAAAAGTCTTGAGAGAATGTGTTTATTTTTTGAGACAATTAACTAACAAAGATGAAAAATAAATATTTAATAATAATGTTTCTAAATAAATGAATGTTATATATAATAATGGTATACAAAAACATTTATATCTTTCTTAAATATAGAGAATCCTGCTGAAGTGAAATCTATTTTTTATTATATTATGGAATAGAAAAATTAACGTCAGGAATAGAAAATTTAACTAATTTAAAAGAATTATATTGTGAGGGATATAAATTAACGTCAGGAATAGAAAAATTAATAAATTTAGAAATATTGTCTTGTGAAGGAAATAAATTAACATCACTTGAAGGTATAAAAAATTTAATAAATTTAGAAAAATTATATTGTGGAGACAATAAATTAACTTCACTTGAAGGAATAGAAAATTTAATAAATTTAGAAGAATTATATTGTGAAGGAAATAAAATAACTTCACTTGAAAGAATAAAAAAATTAATAAATTTAAAAAAACTATATTGTGGAGACAATAAATTAACTTCACTTGAAGGAATAGAAAATTTAACAAATTTAGGAGAATTATATTGTATGACGTGTAAATTAACTTCACTTGAAGGAGTAGAAATTTTAACGAATTTAGGATAATTATATTGTGGAGAAAATAAATTAACTTCACTTGAAGGAATAGAAAATTTAATAAATTTAAAAGATTTAGAATGCAGAAAAAATGAATTAACTTCACTTGAAGGAATAGAAAATTTAATAAATATAGTATTATTAGATTGTAGAGGAAATGATATTACATCTCTAAATGAATTAATATTTTTGCCTAGAATAGATGAAGTATGGTATGATGAAAATAAAATAAATTTTCCCCCGATTTTAAGAAGACAATTATTTCATAATAATGTATATAGTGACTCTCAAAATGTGCATAATACATATATACAAAAATCTTTGAGAGACACAATCAAAAAATTATTAAATACAGAAATTACGTATGATTTAGATGAATGCATTAAAGAATTAGATATAAAAATTAAAAGACACTTACTGGAGGTAGAATTCCATAATATTAAATTTAGAAATATATTAGTTGTTGTGTTTAATAGAATTTTAAAAAATAAGAATAAAAATGAAATAATAAAAGTGTTAAAAGATGAACTAAAAGAGGGTGATAATAAATGTTTTGTAGAGAAAGTAACTAGAATAATTAATGTACTTAATGGATTTGATCCTGATGTTTCTATTACAATTTCTGATAATGAACAAAAAATTATTATAGCTGAAAAAATATTTAGAGAGTCAAAGTCTGATGAAGAATACAGAGAAAAACTCATAAAAGAGATGGAAGAAAGAGGTTTTACAGATTATGAAGAATGGATGGATTTAAATTTATAAAAATGAGTGCATCTAACTATTTATCTAATCTATTTATTTAAAAAAATAGCAAAATGGCCCACCTGGCCCCAGGGGGGTGATCTGGAAGTCTAGTTCCAACAGCTGCTTTAGAATTCTAGAACCAGAGTTCCAGATCACCCCTTGGACCAGGCCCATTGGCCAAGGAAAGGACAATACAAACGTATAACATACAGGATAATACAAACGTATAACATACAGGTCGGGATTTGTACCTGGGGCCTAGATGTTTATAGCCCCGTACGCTACCTTTGAGCCATGGGTACTCGAGATATGTTGAACAATTCATTAATATAACCTTTACATTGAAAACTAAAAACAATTTTAAACGAGTCATTTTTGCGAGAATACTTTAAAAGATCAATAGTTTTAATTTATCTGATCGAAAAATAGCGAAAATAATGTTTATGAAACGTTATAAACTACTTCATTTATAAAGTATTCATCATGAGTAGGCAGTTTCTTTTTTAACTGCTTTATACTGTTTGATGCTGCCATCTAGCAAAAGAAATCTGCAACAAGTTAAATAAATATTATTTTCTCTTCACGCTACGTCATCGCTACTTCTACTCAAAGTAAAGGCACTTCCTCTCGCAGTGTAGCTGATAAACAAATCAAGGTCGCTTTATTTTCGCTTCTTAAATGGAAGAGTTCTGAACGAATATGAATTAGAGAAAGCTTAATCATTTTTCAGTGGGGGTGTGTCACCCCCACTATAAAATTATCATATCTTTTTTATTAAACATATGTTTTGTAATTCATAATGATTTCATTCATATTTTTATAAATCTTTTTAGATTTATAAAAAATGTTTAGATTTAGTTAAACATTTTCCATTAAATATATGGGGGGGGGGGGTCTCACCCCCACCCTTTAAAAACAGGGGGGCTTCCATTCAGGTCCTCTTTTTTCACGCATTTATTTTAAATAATTCACTGCATACTTTTAATATGTCTAGCTTTTTAACTAAAAAAGTTCAGTAATTCACTGTTAAAAGGTATATATATACACATTTTTAATATATTAGAGGACTTCCATTCATTTGGAGGTCCTCTTTTTTCATGCATTTATTTTATATGGCTAGCTTTTTAACTAAAAAAGTTCAGTAATTCACTGCTTAAAATTTGGTCTTAATGTAAAAAAGGTATATATACACCTTTTTTAGATATAAAATCATGTTTTTAATATTAAAATGGATCGAGACTTTTTTTTCATAAAAAAAGATAACATAAGCTATTAAATCATGTTTTTTAGTGTAAAAAGAGTCTGTGCGCTCATACAAGCGTATGGATACTACTACCTTATTATCAGCATCTCGCATGGGCGCCCATGGCAAAGGCGTCAATAGAAATTTTTCCAAGGAGGGTATACTGAAAGTTAAGTACTACAATGTCTACTAATTTGGTACCTACATTTGTGGCCATGAACGTTCCCAGTAGGGCAAGTGGCCCCTTGCGCTCCCCCAAGGGAGCCAATAGAACTTTCACCAGCGGGATAAACACAAGGATGTGAAGTACAGTATTGATTATATTGACATACAGGTCGACGTGGTGGCCGAACGGTCAAGGCGAGCGTTTCCAGAGATTGATCGGCCGCCACGTTATGGGTTCGAGTCCCACGTAAGACATGTACGTTGTGTGTTCCGCCCCCCCCGTGGTGCGCCTGGGGCAACGTCCCTGGACGGCTAAATGGTTCACGATTTAGACCATACATAGAGCAAAAAGACGTAAGTCTAGTGCCTGGCCATTGGAAAAAAAATATTGACATACACTATTGATATCTATATTCGAGTAGTGTTAATATTATTGCATAAATATTGATAAATGTTATTGTCCCCTATGGGCGCCCATAGGGGAGCGTGAGGGGGAACTTACCATCCCGTGGATGTTCAAAGGTAGGTATCAAGCTAGTCGATAGTGTACGTCTCACCCTTCAGTTTATCCCCTGAAAAAGTTCCATAGGCGCTCTTGCCATGGGCGCCCATAGGGGAGCGCGAGGGGCACTTGTCCTTCCGTGGACGTTCAAGGTCTGAAATGTAGGTATCAAGACACTAGATATATTTACCTCTCATCTTTGAATTTGGACATTCCAGGAAAAGTTTTATGAACGCCCTTGAATCCCACTCCTTCGAAACAAGGTCGACCCCTTCCTGCAGTTACAACACTATATTTTGATCGCACTATATTTTTGATACACACACACACCCTCTCAGTTATTCGTGCTCTAATCACGTTAATTATAAAATGTGATACCTAATTCTGATTTTTTTTCAGAATGCATCTACATATAGAATTTCATGGCTATACGTACTCTCTCTCTCTCTCTCTTTTGCAAAATCTCTAATTTTGAATAATCTGTGTTTCAATCACATTGATTTCAAAATATTCAACCATTCTGCAGAAAATTAGAAAGAGTTAATTAAAACACGAATAATTCGAAATTAGATATTTTAAGAGAGGGAATACGTACAGCCATGAAATTCTATATGCATATGCATTCTGTAAAAAAATGGAATTAGGTAGAACATTTTGTAATTAACGTGATTAGAACTCGGATGATAAATATAGTGTTGTATAATATATATTGTTGACTCGTGTCAAAATATAGTGTTGTAATTTCAGGAGGGGGTCCACCTTGTTCAAAAGGAGTGGGATTCAAGGGCGTTCGTAAAACTTTTCCTGGAATGTCCAAATTCAAGGGTGAGAGGTAAATATATCTAGTATCTTGATACCTACATTTGAGACCTTGAACGTCCACGGGAGGACAAGTGCCCCTTGCGCTCCCCTATGGGCGCCCATGGCAAGAACGCCTATAGAACTTTTCCAGGGGGTAAACTGAAGGGTGATACGTACAATATCGACTAGCTTGATACCTACCTTTGTGAACTTGACCATCCACGGGATCGTAAGTTCCCCCTCACGCTCCCCTATGGGCGCCCATAGCAAGAGCGCTTAAAGAACTTATTCCAGTGGGGACACATTCAAGGGCGACAATATCGACTAGCTTGATACCTACATTTGGAACTTTCAACATCCCCCATGGCAAGGGCGCCAATAGAAAATTTTCCAAGGAGGGTATACTCAAGGATAAGACGTACAATATCTACTGGCTTGACATCTATACGTTTGTGACTTTGAATGCTCACGGGAGGGTAAGTGGCCCCTTACGCTCCCCTATGGGCACCCCTGGCGAGGGCTATCCTGGAACTTTTTTCGGCGAAGACAAACACAAGGATGCGACGTACAGTATTGATTAGATTGATACCTATATTTCAGACGTTCTACGTCCCCTATAGGCGCCCATGGCATGTGTCGAAAGCCCAGACCATCCGACTCATCCTAGGACATAGAGCAATTAGCCCATGGCATGTGTGCAATATTTCGGCCTTTCATGTTACAGAGACTTTTGGAGGATTTTGAAAGACTGTTTTTCACCCCAAGGGAGATCGAAACTTCGGCTCCATTAAGTTCTGTCCCGAGGTCAACTGTATAAGCAAAGAGTCCATGCGATGGGCATCCATAGGGGAAGGCAAAGGGGAACTTATACGCTCCCCTGGGCATTCAAGATCTCAAACGTGGGTATCAGGGTGCCCAATGTAGTCGATACTGTATGTATCATTTATGGGTTCGCTCCCTGGCAAAGTGCTAAGGCCGCCCATTCTTATAGCATCAACAACGAGACAGAACCAAACAGGTCCTTTTGTTTTTCTGCCAAGGGTAGAGAAGGTGTATGGGGGTGCAAAAAGTATATCCAAATCCTACAAAAGTCTACACGATATAGGGAACTGGAACTTTGAACAACTGCTATCATGGGCGCCTATAGGGGAGCACAAGCGTGCAGTTTCTCTCCCTGGACATTCAAGGTCACAAATGTAGTTATCAAGCAAGTCGAAATTGTATGACTCATCCTTGAATTTGCAACCCCCGGAAAAGTTGAAGTTGCATGACGTCATAGGGGAGAGCAAGCGGACACTTGTCTCCTCTGGACTTTCAAGGTCACAAATCTAGATCTTAAGCTAGTCAATATCGTAAGCCTATCAAACTCATCCTTGAGTTTGTCGCCGCTGGAATTAGCTCTATGGGTGTCCTTACCACGGGCGCCCATAAGGGAACACAAAGGGAAATTTGCCCTCCCGTGGATATTTAAAGTTACAAATGTATCTCAAGCTAATCGATATATAACGCCTCATCCTGAGTTTGTCGCTGCTGGAATTAGTTCTCTGGGTGTGTGTGCCATGGGCTCCCATAAGGGAACGCAAGGAGAAACTCTCCCTCCCGTGGACGTTTAAGGTTACAAATGTAGGTTACAAGCTAGTCGATATTGAACGCCTCCTCCTTGAGTTCCCTCCTGGAAAATGTTACATGGGCGCCCATGGGGCGCGGTAGCCCATTGGTTTGCGCGCTGGAGTTGCACTCGGTAGGCCCGGGTTCGATTCCAGCCACTGCCAAAACTGCCGCCGTGTTCATGCGGAGTACGATCACGTTAAACATGTGGGTCCGAAAGTCCTTCCGAGAGGTTGGTGGTAGGGGAAGGAGGGTACGGTCCCTGTGGATGCCTCCCCCACTGGGTTCCGGTCTAAATTGGGTGGCACTTCCCGACCGTCCAAACAGTTACCTTACACCTTTCTGGTAGGTCGGACGGTCTGGGTTTCAACAACAACAACATGGGCGCCCATAGTGAAGGGCAAGGAAGACACTTGGCATCCCATAGACGTTTAATTCTAATTTAAACGATAGTGCATTTTAAACGAGACTAAATTGTTAAAATGAAAATGATATATTCATATTAAAAGAGGAAAAAAAATTGCAAGACTTTCTTGCGCTGTTCGTGCTACTTGGGCATGAAAAAAATCAACAACATAATAAAGTTCATTTGTAATATTTACAATAAAAGCAGGAGCAACTCCTAATACTAGCAGTTTGATAGCCTTGAAAAGATTTAAATAGAAAAAAATAGAAAATAATTAATATAAAATATTAATATATATATATATATATATATATATATATAACATAATAATTAGAAAAAAAAAGAAGAATGACATTGCATCAAAGTTTCGCCGGGGGGATTGTGACCCCCACTTCCCGGTTTAGCCAGCTTTATGTCATGACGACACTCCCGGAAGCGGATACAATGTCGCCAACCAAGTACATATACTAAAACTTTAAATGTAAAAAAGAAAAAAGTTGAAAAACCTATACTGTCCCGACACCTATACAATAACTACGAGCTTTACTACATCTAAACATAAACACAAAATACTATAAAAATGATTTACATCCAATACTAATATACCAAGAAAAACAAGCGACGCATATACCTCACCGAAAAGTAAAATACTCTTACTTTGTACAAAATGTACATTTATGTAAATTTTATGGCATAATCGTAACTGAGTGTTACGACTTGTATTTGAGTGAGAAAGCACTTTCAGTCAGAGATGGTAAAGGACAGCGGCAACATTGCGGAGTTCTGGGGGAAATCATTTTGTACAAAGTAAGAGTATTTTACTTTTCGGTGAGGTATATGCGTGGCTTGTTTTTCTTGGCATATTGGTATTGGATGTAAATCATTTTTATAGTATTTTGTGTTTATGTTTAGATGTAGTAAAGCTCGTAGTCATTGTATAGGTGTCGGGACAGTAAAGGTTTTTCAACTTTTTTCTTTTTTACATTTAAAGTTTTAGTATATGTACTTGGTTGGCGACATTGTATCCGCTTCCGGGAGTGTCGTCATGACATAAAGCTGGCTAAACCGGGATGTGGGGGTCACAATATCCCCCGGCGAAACTTTGATGCAATGTCATTCTTCTTTTTTTTTTCTAATTATTATGTTGTATAGAAATTACTTGTTTGAGCAGCTTGACGCCTTTGGGTATATTTTCAGTTGTTAGTATTTAGATGAGATAAATGTTATATTTATATGTATATATATATATATATATATACATGTGTGTATCAAAATCGAACGAACACACGAATTGAATTATAAATTTCCACATGAAGAAACCAATTCTCTTATCATTCATCTGCGCCCAAATACCCACATGACGTCACACAAAAAGAAACCAGCTGTCGAAGGGCTGGGTTTCCCGCCTGACGTATATATCACCTGGTGTTATGGCGGCAGTACGTTGCAGTGAATAAGCGCTCTTCACACATTCTGGCTGCGTTCGTAAAGTCAAACTAAACACACAGAAAGAACTGAGTAAACTGGTCACGTGTCAATCCGAACGAGTTATACTCGTGCGACTTTACGAACGCACATCCTGTTTGTAAATAAATAAGAGATGCTGACGAAATAGCCCAAATATCCGAACCATCATTTTTAAATGATTTAATAAGTGCTTATATTATTTAAAAAGTAGAAAACTCTTCATAATGACAGAAATTGTGACAGTAGATGAGCAAGATAGCTTGGAAACTTTTGTTCGAAAACAATTTAATCTTTTGGAAATCGAGAGAGATGCAGAAATCGAGGAAAATAAGTAATTATTTTAATGGTTGTTTGTTTATTGAATAGCTACTTTAAACTAAGTATCTATCTATATGTACTAATTGCCAACTATCCGTCTGTCACGCTTTTTTTAGGCAGTTGACGAATAGATAAGAGACTTGCAATTTGGTACACGTCCCGGTCGTTCGATAAAACCTCCTGAAGAAATCGAATTTTTCGAAAACATTCTCTAAAGGGGGTGCTCCACACCAAAACGTTCGAAAAGTGAAATGATAGGAAAACATGCTTTGCGATAAGATAGACTTCAAATATGGTGTGTGTGTAAACCGTTCGAAAAGAAGAAAATGTGCAATTTCAGATTTCCAATTTTTTCAACTTAAGAGGGTGCCGCACGCCAAAATGTTCAATTTTTCGAATAAATGCGAAACAGCTCATTTAAAATTTGATAGAGGCTTGAAATTTGGTATATGGACTAATCATTTGATGAAAACACCCAAGACGAATATAATTTTTCAAAAATGTTCATTTAAGGGGATGCTCCAGAGGAAAACGTTCGAAAGGTGATTTGTTAAAAAAACATGATTCGGAATGAGATAGCGATTTCGAATTTGGTGTACGGGTAGATAATTTGGAAGGAAAAAGTGTACAATTTCAGTTTTCCAATATTCTCTATTTTAGAGGTTGCCGCACACCAAATGTTCGATTTTCAGAATAAAGGAGAACCGCCCCTTTTGAAACGTGATAGAGGCTTGATATTTCATATATGGGTGAATCATCTGATAGAAAACAAAAGAATAATAGAGATTTTCAAAAATTCTCATTTAAATGGGTGGGTACTCCACACAAAAATATTCGAAAGGTGAAATGATAGGAAAAGCATACTTCGTAATGAGATAGACTTCAAATTTGGTGTATGGGTAGATTGTTGCATTGGAAGTTAATGTGCAATTTCATTGTTCCAACATTTGTTATTGCAGGAAGTGCCACACACTAAAATATCCAATTTGACGAACGTATGAAAAATGCTTCCTTTACAATGCGATAGCAGCTTAAAATTTGGTATATGGGCTATTGGTATTTGGCATTTGCTAAATACATTTAATGAATACAGTTTTTCAAAAATGTTCATTTGAGGGGATGCTACACAGAAAAACGTTCAAAAGTTTAAATGATAGTAACAGCGTACTTCACAATAGGATAAAGACTTCAAATTTGGTGTACGAGTGGGTAGTTTGAAAGGAAGAAAGTGTGCAATTTCAGATTTCCAATATGTGCTACTTTAGAGGGTGCCGCACAACATAGTGTTCGATTTTTCGAATAAGTTATACATGTTTCCTTTTAAATGTGATAGAGACTTAATATTTGGTATATGGGCCAATCATCTGATAAAAAACCCAAGACGAATAGAGTTTTTCCTTAATGTCCATTTATGGCTGTTCTCCACATAAAGGTGTTTGAATGGGGAAATGATAAATTAGCATGCTTTGGGATGAGATAGAGACTTGTATTTTGTGTATGGGTAGATAGTTCGAAAGGAAGAAGTGTGCAATTTAAGTTTTCCAATATTTTCTTCTTTAAGGGGTTCTGCACACCACAATATTCGATTTGCCGATTAAATGTGAAATGTGAATTATTTAAACATTTACATTATTCAGGGGGGGGGGGGAAGTTGCTTATTACAAGACCTTTGAGTATCAATGGGTATTCGGCTAGTATATACTAATTGCCAAGTGTCTGTTTGTCTGTCATGCATATTTTATACACTTCCCGAATAGATGAGACTTGCAATTTGGTACACGGCACAATCGTTCAGTAAAACCCCCTGGAAAAATCGAATTATTTGAAAACGTTTGAAAAGTGAAATGATAAGAAAGCATACTTTGCCATGAGATAGAGACTTCGAATTTGGTGTATGGGTAAATCGTTCGAAAGGAAGAAAGTGTGCAATTTCAGATTTTCAATATTTTCTACTTACTTAAGGGGGGTGCCGCACACTAAAATGTTCAATTTACCGAATAAATAAGAAACGGCCCTTTTAAAATTTGATAGAGGCTTGAAATTAGGTATATGGACAAATCATTTGATGAAAACACCCAGGACAAATATAGTTTTTCAAAAATGTTCGTTTAAAAGGGTGCTCCAGAGAAAAACATTCGAAAGGTTAATTGATAAGAAAACATGCTTTGGGATGAGATAGAGATTTGAAATTTGGTGTACTGGTGGATAGTTTGGAAGGAAGGAAGTGTACAATTTCAGTTTTTCAATATTTTCTCCTTTAGGGGGTGACGCATACAAAAATGTTCGATTTTCGGAATGAAGTAGAAACACCCCTTTTAGAATGTGATAGAGGCTTTATTTGGTATATGGGTGAATTTTTTGATGGAAAACCCCCAAAAAAGGGAGTTTTTCAAAAATGCATGTTTAAGGGGGTGGATACTCCACAGAAAAACATTCAAAAAGTGAAATGATAGAAAAGGCATGCTTTGTGATGAGTTAGAGACTTCAAATTTGGTATACTGGTAGATAGTTGGAAAGGAAGAAAGTGTGCAATTTTCAGTTTTCCAACGTTTGCTATTGTAGGGGGTGCCACATACTGAAATGTTCGATTTGATGAATAAATGAAAAATGCCTCCTTTACAATGTATAGTGGCTTGAAATTTAGTGTATGGACTAATCATTTGATAAAAAAATCTAAGATTATTACGGTTTTTTCGAAATGATCATTTAAGGGGGTGCAACACAGAAAAACATTCGAAAGATGAAATGATAGAAAAACATGCTTCACTATAGGATAGAGACATCAAATTTGGTGTACTGGTAGATAGTTTGAAAGGAAGAAAGTGTGCAATTTCAAATTTCCAATATTTGCTAATGTAGGGGGTGCTGCACACCAATATATACTATTTTCAGAATAAATGAGACATGCTTCCTTTTAAATGTTATAGAGGCTTGATGTTTGGTATATGGGCCAATCATCTGATAAAAAAACCAAGACGAACAGAGTTTTTCAAAAATGTTCATTTATGGGTGTGCTTCACAGGAAAAACATTCGAAAGGGGATGTTGATAAAATAGTATATTTCGAGATGAGATAGAGACTTTAATTTGGTGTACTGATAGATAGTTCGAAAGAAAAAGTATGCAAAAGTTTTCCAATATTTTCTTCTTTAGCGGGTTCTGCACACTAAAATATTCGATTTGCTGAATAAATGTGAAATGCAAATTATTAAAAAATTACATTATTCAGGGGTTGCTTATTGCGAGAATGTTAATTTTCAATGAGTATTCGGCTAGTCTTAAATAATTATAATGAAAAAACTTACATAATAAAATTATTTAAATAAAATGGACTTTCGATAAACTCAATTACTGTGCATTAATTTGTTTTAATAATATTATGATCTATATATTTGTATGCTCTTTGTTATGTAAATTATTTTATTTATATTAAGGTGTCTTCAAGAAAATTCGTCTCTGAAGAATTTGCAGAAAAAGGGACTTTGCATACCCAAGTTAAGAGTTGCCCATTTATCAACAGGGTTGTTCGGTAGAATATTAATAAAATTTGTGCCTTCTTATTCAAGTAACACTATTCCTGCTCACAGTATTAGTTCAGGTATGTAACATTTTAACTTTCTGTGAAATTCAGTGAGTTTTTAAAATTTATATTTATTAAAATTGTAAAGTAATTAATATGCAGTAACTTTACTGTTACTTGGAATAGAAGCCAGATCTTGTTTGAAAAATCTGGATTTAAGCAAAAAGGGGTAGATCGATAAAACAGCATACCTGCCAACTTTTACGAATTATGCGTAAAATTTATGCATTTTAACTGCTCTTTACGCTTTTACGCATATATTGCTATATTTTACGCATTTCCGCATTTATTTGAATTTTTTAATATTATTAGGAAATCAATCTCCGGCGAAATTCTCCAGCTTTTTTTGTTTGAAATTTATCAATTAACCAGACATAGTATAATTCCTCGGAAACACAGCTTTTCCGCTTTTTTAGAACTGATATCTACCATTCCCGGGATCGTAGCAAATCCATTATAAAATGCAGGGTAATGCCAATCAAATTAACGGAGATTTACGGCCGCACGTAAAATAAATTACGATCTCGGTCGCTTATTTTATGAAAGTAATAAATATACTTCTTCCAAGGTTGTCTAATTCAGCATAAATTGCTAGAATGTTATTTTGTTCATTAATTTCCCATAAACACTGCGATTGCGCAATTCAGTTTGTTCTCATGAATCACCGAGAGTACAATAGTATATTTTCCCATCCATCTCAATCTTCTAAATATTGCATTTTTGATTGACTAAACTAGCTTATTTTCATATTCTAATTAATTATTACTGTTAATTTCTTAATTATTTTTGCATAAACAGTGCGATTACGTAATTCAGTTACTTCGTGTGTATTGCTGAGCGTACGTTAGTATCTTTTCCATCCATCTCCATCATTTAAATGTTGCATATTAGATCGACTACACTAGCCTATTACTTTCCTTATATACATAATGTATAAGGAAAGTATTGTGACAGGGTCGAAAATTCGAATTCGAGTTTTCGACGGGAGAGCACATTTCAAGCATCCCTGATCACGAATCAAACATTTTTGAGGTGATGTCTGTGTGTGTGTGTCAGTGAGTCTGCGGAGACGATATCTCACGAACGAATGGAGCGATTCGAATGAAATTTGGTACAAAAATCACAATCTGTGAATACTGGAAGCCTATTGTTTTTAAACGCAATCAAATGTTCAGAACTCCCCTAAATTTTCAAGTGAAATATTGAAAAAAATCATAAAAAAATCAAGACCTTTAATAAAGTTACGCAAATAGACATTTATTATGTAATTTTTCCTTAGAAAACGATTGACATAAACTTTAAAACGCTAGCATGAACCGTTCTCGAGATATTGCATATTTTTCAAATAAATTTATAAAAGAATCCCATAAATTAAAAAAAATAGATTAACTGTTGAGAAACATGTTCACTTTTCATATGTAATATTAAGCAATAAATTGGGTGACATCCTTCTCGTGGATCTAGCTCGCTCCATTCATAAGAAAAGATGCTTTGAGTAATACATTTGTATTTGACCGCCAATAGTCATTTTTCAAAAAAAATTATCAAAAACTTATATAAAATAAAAAAAAAATATTTCCTATTGAGAAACATGTTCACTTTTCATATGTAATACCATGCGATAAATTGGGTGACATCATTCTCGTGGATCTAGCTCATTCCATTCATGAAAAAAGATACTTTGAGTAATACTTTTGTATTTGAAAGCCAATAGTCATTTATCTGCTGTAAGAATAACTTATTTCTCCATAACGTTGGCGACGAATTTGGCGGAATGTCGCCAACTTGGCGACATTTTTAATTGTTGCCAAATTAACAAAAAATCTCGCCAAATTGATAAAAATGACGCTAAATCAATGAAATTGACGACTAATTAAAGAAAATTCAATATCTTGGAAAGAATATGAGTATCTACTATAAGAATAACATTTTTTTTAACTGTAAAAGTAGTAAATTCATTGCATTATATAAGGAAAGTCATGTGTTGCCCACATCAGATTTTTTTTAATTATATATGCATAACATAAATTTTTCTATTTAAAAAATGGGTATGAACTCTGTGAAGGGATATTTTCCAAAAAGTGGTATTAAAGCAATGATTTAGGCAAATAAAGGGAAACCATTTTGGCAGGAATATAATTCAGTGCTATATATATATATATATTTTTTTTTATTATTAAAGATCAATATTTGTTACTCTCTTTAGTGAAAACCTATGTTTTGCCAAACATAAATATTTGTTTTCATTATAAAGTAATTCTCACCGGATAAAACCTTTATATATTTTTTGCTTTATAATTTATTGTCCTGAAATATAAAATCCATTTTATAAAATTGGTGTCCTGAATTTTCATATTCTACCAGTAAGTCTGATATTTAATGCAATATTTTTTTAATGCAGGTACTTGTACATAGTTAAATTAATTAGAAATGTCGTTTGCGCGTGTAGTTAAAAAAATCATTATAAATGCCATTCACGCAAATTTTTACACATTCCAATTTTCCCAGGTTGGCAGGTATGAAACAGTCCCCATTCAGTTTTTTCTAAGTACAAAGATGCACCAAGTTGCCGCATTTCTCAGTGTTTTGAAATTGACTCCTCCCCACCAAAGTGACGTATACAGTGTTTTAAAATCGGCTACTGAAGTGGCGTATTCTACCATGGATGGAACTACAATTTTGAATGTAAATAATAGTGGAATTCAATTTGAATAAAAATGAATAATACTCATAAAAAGATTACAAAATAAGATTTTCGTGAATTCTAAAAAAATTGCGTAACTTTGCAGAATAAAAACTTTTTAAATTTTAGAAAACATATCGAAACACACAATACTTAAAAGATTTTGTAATTTTAAAACTTTTAAAAGAATGATACTTTGACAAAATTATCATAAAAAAACCAATAAATTATTATACTTTGCAGAAATTAAAAAAAAAAATGATTGGACTTTAATGAAATTTAGAAAAATGACTTTAACAAAATTTAAGAAAAAAATATTGGACTTAATTAAATGAAATTCCTAAAAAATGATACTTAGAAAAAATATTGTACATTAATAATACTTAAAAAATAACTAGTCCCCCACTCCTTTTCAAATAATAGACCCCCACCCCTTTTTCAAAGTACAAAATAGCGCGTACAATGCGCGCGCAATATGCGCGTACGTTTTCAAAGTACAAAATAGTGGCGTAATAAGTTAGCGCGATGCATCGGGTTATAATTTCATTCTGTTTACTCCGCCAATCTGGTAACCCATGACTTTCCAGACATCTAATCAGCACGCTACTGTTAGGGAATCTGAATAATAAGTATTTCTATAGTATCCTGTGTATTTCATTAGATCTTTTCCGATCGAATTTGTTGACCTTTGTTACAGATTTTTTTCGATCGATTTTGCTGAGATTTGTTGCTGCAAACTTTTTTGGAATAAGTATTTAATACTTTCCTGGTAATTCACGTACATCAATATTTCATACAGATTTTCAGTAGATATTTTTGTAGATTTAATTGGATTGCAGTGTGAAATGTGTTCTGGTGTGGAATGTATGTGTATGTTCAAGAAAACGTGTTTGTGTGAATGTAATTGAAAAAAAATATATATATAAGCATAAAGGTTAGTTCTTTTATTTATTCATCCTGTGATTTGAAATTGTCTTTTGTATTTTCCCATGTTTTTAAAATGGTTCTTCTAAGTTTTGTTTTCTCTTAAATTTTGTTAAAGTTCAATCATTTTTTCTTAAAATTAGTTAAAGACCAATCTTTTTTCTAAGTATCATTTTTTTTTAAATTTAGTTAAAGTCCAATCTTTTTTCTAAGTATTGTTTTTTCTTAAATTTAATTAGAGTCCAATCTTTTTTCTAAGTATCGATTTTTCGTAGTATTTCATTGAAATACAATCTTTTTTTTTTTTAATTTCATATTTTTTCTAAGTATTGTTTTTTTTTTAATTTTCGAAGTTTCGAGTTATAAGTTTTTGAAATTGATTTAAAAATATTTGAAGTATCATGTGTTTCAGTATGGTTTCTACAATTTTAAGAGTTTTTTATTCTGATATTACGTAATATTTTTATAATGCCCAAAAATCTTATTTTGTAAGCTTTTTATGAGTATTATTCACTTTTATTCGAATTGAATTGCACCATCATTTACATTCAAAATTCCAGTTCATAAAACTGTAGAGTGTCACTTTGGTAGGAGGAGCCTATTTTAAAACACAGGAATATACGTCACTTGAGTGAGAAGTCAATTTCAAAACATGGAGAAATGTGCCAACTTGGTGCAATTCTGTACTTAGAAAAAAGAGTGGGGGTCTATACTACCGATTTATCAATAACGATACTTAGATTAATAGACCCATTTTAAAAATACAGAAAAATACAAAAGACAACTTTAAAATACAGGATGAATAAATAATTCTCTTCCGTACCCTTATCCGAGTGGTGTTAAAAAAACACTCTATTTTTCACTTTTGTGGGAAGGGGAGATGGAAACAATAGCTTTAAGATATTCCTTCCAAGCTTCCTCCCAAATAGAATGATCCTGCCTCCTCTTCCACATATATTTATATAGATATAAATTAAAATGTTTCTTCACCTTTCTTGCTTTAACTTTTCATTTTATTGCAGACTAAGTTCCTTCAATGGAATTTGTATGTGCTCCTGTCTCAGGGTCTTTGAAATGGTAACTGTGATTTACTGAAGGTGCATGAAGCCTTTATGTTTAAGACAATTGTATGCCTTCCAACAATTCAAAATAATTAATGTCCCCTTCTCAACATATTTTTCAATTACATTCAACAAACATTTACTCAACCTATTAACAACCTTACCAAAAACACATTTATTCGGCCCTCTTTCAATCCCTCCAAACACCCATTGTCCTTTCTCAGGCTTTTTTCCTCTTCCATACTTATTTTTCCCAAACTTACTTTCATCTATTTCTACAATCACACCATTCCCTCTGTTGAATGAATGAAGGTAGAAGCATGCACAACTCAAAAATATATTTCACTCACTCAAGTGTCGATTTATTAATGGACTGTAGTAATAATACACAAATGGAAAACGAAAGCACAAAGATAATACACTCATGTATACACACACACTGAAAACGCTACTCTCGAACCCAGATCCTCAAGAATAAAAAACCCGATGTAGCGCAGCTCATTTTGAGAAGCGCCATCTCGTGACACCAAACATACCCCCAGCCTTGAAGCCTCAGGGGGTTCAACACTTTTAATTAAACTGATTTTACTGAAAGAGAAGGAAACACATACAACATATAAGTAAAGTTAAATAAAAAATGTCACTAAAATCAGTTCACGAATAGTCAGTTCAGTGGCAAAGCACACAGTTTAGAAATAGGTCTTTTCAGTTCACCGTTAGCAGTACGTAATTCTACAACGCGCACCTTATTATCCTTGCCTGGACAAACATTAACAATCCTACCTAACTTCCAACGTAAAGGAGGAAGATTCTCATTTTTCACTAGCACTAAGTCACCCGGTTGAAAATCACATTGTAGTTTACACCACTTAGGTCTTTGCTGCAATCTGGATAAATATTCGTTACTCCAACGTTTCCAAAAATGCTGGAACAGCTTTTGCATATTTCGCCACCGATCAATATGACTTATTTTTTCTTGGGTTAAGTCTGATTCTGGAAGGGCACTCATTGATGCTCCAATCAAAAAGTGTCCAGGAGTCAGGACTTCTAAGTCATTGGGATCCGAAGAAGCTGGAGTCAAGGGTCTTGAATTTAAGCAGGACTCGATTTGTGTGATTAGCGTCAAAAACTCTTCAAATGTTGGTACGACATTCCCAAGACATCTCTTTAGATGGTATTTTAGTGATTTAACTCCAGCCTCCCACATACCTCCAAAGTGAGGCGCAGAAGGAGGGTTGAAAATCCACTTGATGTTTTCGGAAGACACATAACTATGAAGTCGATCATTCCGTTCAATATTTATAGCTCTTCTCAACTCCCCACTAGCTCCTTTAAAATTCGTTGCACAATCACTATGAATTTCAACAGGTTTACCTCTACGAGCTATAAACCGTTTTAATGTCGCTATAAAGGATTTTGTTGAAAGGTCTCCAACTATCTCTAAGTGAACTGCCCTAGTAGAGAAGCAAACAAAAAGACACACATAACATTTAGTAATTTTGACTCCTCTACCAGAACGATTCTTGATATTAAAAGGTCCAGCAAAGTCCACACCCACACGAGAAAATGCTCTGCTTTGGGTAACTCTTGAAGCAGGAAGATCAGCCATCAACTGTGTTGCATTTTGGGCTCGAATTCTGCAACAGATGACACATCTATGTAAGCATCTACGAATAGCATCTCTAGTGCTGATAATCCAAAACCTTTGCCGTAAAATAGACAGAAGTAATTGTGGGCCAGCGTGAAGATAAACTCGATGATAGTAACTGATTATCAAATTTGTAATATGATGATTCTTAGGCAAAATTATCGGGTGTTTTCTGTTGTTTGATAAGTTCGCATTTGTAAGTCTTCCACCAACACGCATGACTCCTGAAGAATCTAAAAACGGAGTCAAAGATAAAAGCTTGCTGCTTGATTTCAAAGGTTTCGCAGATTTTAGGCTAGTAAGTTCCTCGGAAAATGCAGATTGCTGTACAATCTTTACAATTAAGGTTGTTGCGGTAAAAAGTTCCTCTGTTGATAAGTGACTCTTTAAACGATTTTCCGGTTGTTTAAAACAATTATTTCTAAACCTCATACACCATGCTAATATTCTGAGTATAGGATGACTCTGTTATTGCTAACAATTTTACAAAGTGCATTATAGCACTCCCAGACTAGGGAAGTATCATAGACTTCCTTAGGGCCATAAGAGCAGCTTGACTATCAGAACAGATAAGTATTTGGTTGCTCCTGTAATTTCTGTCATAGCAAATTTTACAACACGTGAAAATGGCAAAAACTTCAGCCTGAAAGACAGTAGCATAACTACCGAGAGGGTAAGACAGTTTTGTACCATCATCTGGGCAGCACACACCAGCACCAATACTAGTGCCTAGCTTCGAGCCATCCATATACCAAACAATACAATTCTGTTTATTGCAGGTAGGAGTCCTCTTCCAGTCATCCCGTGAAGGGACCTGAATTTCATAAGGCTTATCAAACGTATATTTGACATGAGAGCCATCAGATGGCATACGGAAATAAGGATGATTTACAGCATTACTGTTTAGATCACTCCAAGATAAATATTTTGAGTAGTCCGTCCAGTGTTTCAGATATTTAAGTCTGTTCATGCAGATAAGAGCCTCAGCTTCAATATGCATGTAAAGAGGGTGCAATCTAAGTAGAAGTTCAAGAGTTGCAGTGGGAGTGGTTTTCATGCATCCAGAGATCGCAATATATACCATCCTTTGAAGCTTAATTAGATCTAATTTAGCAGTTTCACATCTGATTCTAGACCACCAAATAATGGAGCCATAGGAAATGATGGGACAGATTACCATAGAGTAAATCCAATGGATAGCCTTGGGATTCAAACCCCAGGTTTTCCCAATAGCATTCCTACAAGACCAGAAAATTCTTCTAGCTTTAGTTATGCAGTAATCCAAGTGTCTCTTCCAATTGAGTCCCTTGTTAAAATAGATTTCTAAGAATTTAACCTCCTTGGAGCAAATGAGCTTCTGACCAAAGAAGTAAATGTCTCTAAGATTAAGAATACGTTTTTTAGTAAACACAACCATAGCAGTCTTCTGTAGGTTAACAGAGAGACCTGCATTTTTGCACCATGTCTCAACACTCTTAAGAGCAGAGAACTGCAAGGAACTCATCAGCAAAATGAAAGCTCTAGAAGGCCAATGTGCATGAATGCGAGACAAGATCAGATGATTGTGCTCCAGGCCCGAACTGGCCTAACGGTACCATTGTCCACCATCCAACATGCTACAGCCTCTTCCATACTACCCGTGGTACCTCCACCATCTCACGGTGCTTACCTGAGGCGGGGTTATACTCACGGCAGCCTTTAAGATGTTTACCCATAACCCCACAACATCAACAGAGTCATTTGGAGTTGTGTGGTAGCCAAGCATCATGGCTGCCAGCAGACTGGCAGCGCATAGTGTTCAGCGATGAATCACACTTCAGTCTTTCAGCAGATGACCATCGGGTACGTGTGTGGAGGCGCCAGGGCCAGCAGTCCCATTCAGCCTTTGTTTTACACAAGTACAAAGCTATTACCCCTGGTGTGCTGGTGTGGGGCGCTATCTCTTACGACAGCAG
Organism: Amaurobius ferox; assembly: GCA_951213105.1. Classification (NCBI taxonomy): domain Eukaryota; kingdom Metazoa; phylum Arthropoda; class Arachnida; order Araneae; family Amaurobiidae; genus Amaurobius; species Amaurobius ferox. The sequence goes on from OX578136.1 coordinate 149,530,623, forward strand.
GTCGCCCTAGTCTAAAGATTCAGCTTCAGATTTTTTAATAGTGGCCACTAAGAACAAAATTTTTAGGGGCCAACCTAAAAAAGTTGGTGGCCAAAAAATATTCAACAATGACAGGCATTTATAATTAAGTTTATATTGATATGTTATAGACCTGGCTGTTGATTGAAAGTACTTAAAATTATGTAGTTATATACTCTTATATTGTTATGTTTTATGGTCAGTAGGCCAGAGACACTCTATTTAAAGAAAACATAATGTTATAAAAGAAATAGATAAATTTAAATGCATCAATCCCATTCACTATAGCCATAAAACAGTTGCATAGAAAAATTAGTATATTTTCAAAATGATGACAGTAACTAGAAACTGATGATTCTTTAAAATATGACACTCACAGAACAACACAACATTTAATAATAAAAAATAAAGATTCAATAGGGTTGCCATAGCTGAGAAATACCTAAAAAACACAAATATCTCAATTTTTGATAAATAATGGATTTATAAAAGATTTCTTCGACACAATAACCATAAAAATATTAGAATGCAACCCGATTGCAAAAGTGGAAAATATATTTCTCATTAGACGGCATATGCTGAGGAATGCATGCTTACAAATGCAGTTTTTCGCGATGTTTATTAATAAAATGGACTGCAAAATAGCTCATCATTTTATTAATAATATGTTTGAAAAAGTTTTTCCGTATAAAATATTAAATAATTTAAGAAATTGTAGTTGATGCAATCAGATTGCAAAAGTGGAAAATATTTTTCCCATTAAATGACATATGCCGAGGATTGCGTAATAATGCAATTTTTCTTGATGTTTATTAATAAAAATAGTTCTTCAAATTAATCCTTCATTTTATTAAATAATACATTTGAAAAAATTTTTTTGTATATAAAACGAAATAATTATAAAAATTTTAGTACATGCAAATAGATTGTAAATGTGGCAGAAAGATAATCATTGTTCTTTCCTCTCCAGACACTGTGGGAATCGCCGCTTGCGAGTGCTGATTTTACAATCGCAGAGAAACAGATTTCAGTTGTAAGAAAGGAGAAAATTTGATCTCAGAACTCGTAGCTTTGTCCTAATTTCATGATATTTTGGGGGACATTCAAGATTGATTTAATGACTGTAACAGGATTTTTGTGATCTGGAGAGATCGTATGAACAGGGGAAAGGATTTTCGACTGTGGAAAGAAGAAAATTTCTGGGACAGAAAAAAACAAAAAAGCAGAAAATTTCAGATCCGTGGAAGAATCCAGTAAAAAAAATAATCGATTGAATTTGCGACAGGCATACACGGGAACACATACGTTTGTAGTTTTCACTAATTTAGGAGTACATAGTACTTGACAACATCTTCCCAAGGATGCGACTTGAAAAGAGCAAGGTTATTATAACAGAGACTGTACGTTCTCCCTCCTACTATGCCAATAAAAACGTCAGCTAATAAGACAGCTTGAATTAGTTTACGGTAGTGAAGCTCCCATCCCCTTGGTGTGGCAAAATCGCCATTGATTAGGATCCACGTGCAGCTGCGGATTCGGCCTGCGATTCGCACGTAACTATGGATTCGGTCCGCATGTGGCTACAGATTAGGCCCACGAGGCAATTGTATTCTGGAGAAATTTTGTTTGCCAGAAATGGCGACTTAGTGCAATTACTCCTGCAGCTTTTTGCTTTACCCTTCATGGCACGTCATTCTGGGGCCGTTTTCCAACAAGACAATGCCACACCACATACAGTTCGGATATCTGTGGACTATCGCTGTGCTGTTGATACTGTTCTTTTGCCAGCAAGGTTACCAGACCTTTCACCAATCGAGCATATATGGGACATGCTAGGCCGTCAGATTTGGGTACCCCAAATGTAGCAGATCTGGAGCAACAATGCCTGGCAGAATGTATCGCCGGATGACATTAGGAAACTTTATCACTCCTTACCCTAGATGTATACAAGCATGCATTGCTGCCAAGGGGGGTTTCACTAATTACTGATTTGAAAATTCAATGTGCAATTGCTAACCATTGATGGGTCCTGCGACCTTGATTTTGTAATTATTCATTACCTGTGCATGAGCTGTATGCATATTTAATTTCAATAAAAACAGTCACTTTCTTCATGGTGCTTCATTTTTTTTGCAAAAGAGTGTGTGTATATATTTCGAAGGGATATATGGACACGAAGAGAATTTTTTCGAAATGAACCTATCGTAAGCCTAAATCTCTTCCATGTGCAAGCTTTTTTGCTTGATTTTTTTGTTTCCTTATTTGCATTCCTCATTTTTGAAATTTGTTGCTTGTCTTTATGACCTGCATTACGCTTTATTATTTCCTCTTTATGTCTTAATTTCTTTTATTTCTTTGTATTTTGTAGAAAAATTTTGGAATAGTGTATTATGAGTTACTACATACATTCTAACTTTGGATTTACTAATTTATATATATATATATATTATGAAGGAAAATATTTGTCACTTGAATGGCACAGCTTTGCTCAAATAATGACAGTTTTTATAATAGGGCTAATTAATCAGTATTATTATAATAATGCAGCATACATTGAATCCTTGAAAAGTAACTTTAATTTTGGTACACCACAAATTAACTTAGAAATCTGTTAACACATAGCATTACAGCCTAAACACTAAAGCAAAGGAAAATTAAACGTTACCATTTTCACTTCTGCAGAGTTTTGCCCAGGTAGGATTGCCCATAGGGAAAAGGAGCAGACCACTTTTTTTTTTGTGGGAGAAGACATGAAAAATTCACAAAAAGATTAAAGTTATATATGAAGGAGGGGGCTTATGGTAAATGTTTATAGGGGCTCACAATTTGTATAAGTGGCCCTGGCCAAAGCAGTTTTAGAAGGGAGCAGTGCCCTGGATTCTGTTTTGAGAACAGGTCTGTTTTTTCCCTTTTGTGATGAGAAAGGTACTCTGCTTGACCTTTTGTTAAAAGAACAATGTTTTCCAACATGTGTTATTTCCCAACAAAAAATAATAAGATTAAGCCTTGATCTAGTGTCAAAGGAAACATCCCCTACAATACTTTTCTCCATCAAAAGAAACAAAATAGAAATAGCAGAAAGGGGAAGATTGTTATGCAAATACTTTCCCCCTTTCACCTGATAAAAGCTTTCAAAAGTGGTTTTTTTTTAACTTGAAATTTTGAAATGATTCCATGTTTCGTATGCATTTGGAGTAAAACGTTTTGAAAATTAGAATGCTGTATACATTTTTGCTCCAAAACCAATATTTAAAACTATAGCTTTCCAGACTTAGGTTCTTTTGTACAATTTGCAGAAGCAATTGTTTTTCTTTTTTGTTGAATCCATAATGATCAAAACACAGGAAGATAGAAAGGGAAATAGTAGATTGTGTCTAGATGAGCGTGTTGCAGTAGCTTTGATCTTCGCCGGCTTTAATGAAATATGAGAGAACTTATTTCCCTTATATATTTATTACTAATTATTTTTGGCAACCAGTGAGGTTGCTTTTTGAAAAAGCTCATAACTTGCTATAGCTTTCTTGCTGTAGCTGTCAACCATGTACCTCTGCTACGCACGTATGCATGCAACAATTCATACAATAGTTGTTAATCATGTACCAGACTGCTATGCGGATGCATGCATTCTGCATAAGCTATACAAGGTGCCCAGTGCTATCAGTGACCAATGGCTATTTCCTCAACCGTTAGTCACAGAGATATACTTCTAGTTGCAAAAATGTTTTAAATTTTATAATCTATTATCTTAGAAACAGTTTAAATCAATAAATGCATTTCTGAAAGAAATACGAAACATAAATTTTTTTACGGTCCCCCGATCCTACCAGTTATATTTAGGAAAATCATCCTCATATAATTTCATGCAAAATAAAAAAATAATCATCCTTTTATGACCAAAATTCACCAAGTTATGAAGCATTAAACTTTATGACTTAAGTTTATTTTCCGTGCATAAAAATGTCCCATTTCAGGCAATAAAGGACCGTATAAATATCGAAATTCCGTATTTGTTTTTTTACTCTTATTGTCAGTACAAGCTGTATTTTTGATATTTTTTTATGTGTTACAAATATTTATAACTTTAATATTGTTTAGTGTAATGTATATTGCTGCAAAAACTAATGAAATTGCTGTGAAATACTTGTCTCTCCAATAATTTTGTGTATAACCCCCTTTTTTCAGTACAAAAAGTGCTCCAACAGTTCCAAGTGCTCCAAGCAGCTATAAGTCAGTGAATTTTGGTCGTAAAGGGATGATTTTTTTTTATTTTGCATTAAATTGTATCAGGATGATTTTACTAAATATAACTGGTAGAACCAGGGGACCTTATAAAAATTTATATTTTTTATTTCTTGCAGAAATGCATTTATTGATTTAAACTGTTTCTAAAATAATAGATTTTAAAATTTAAAACAGTTTTGCAATTGGAAGTATATCTCTGTGACTAACGGTTGAGGAAATAGCCATTGCCCACCGATAGCACTGGACACCTTGTATACAAAAATGATAACCCTGCTTCATGAAAAACAAAATATGAACTGTGCAATATAAATGTTTCATTAAAAATTTGTGATGTATATGTTTTATTAAAAATGTTTTAATTTAAATATTTCATTCTGTATTTACAATTTTTTTTATTTCACTGAAATTCCGATTTGCAATGTTTTTTCTAAAAAATGTTTTTAATTAAAATATTTCATTCTGTATTAACAAATTTCTTTAAATTTTGCAGAAATTTTGATTCATGATGTAAATATTATATTAAGAGGATATTTTAATTAGAATATTTCATTCTGTATTAACAATTTTTCCTAAATTTCATAGAAATCTGATTTGTGATGATCCTGTTTCAAAAACTACAGAAAAATCATTAAAAGAAAAAAAAATCCTATCATTTCATAGCTGATAATGACCTTAGCATTTTGGTTTATTTTTGTTTCACACAGAAATTAAAATTAACACTGGAAAACAAAATATACACTATGCAAATTTGCTCTTATGTGTTAACAAAAGACATCTTATTTTTAAATTTTCATTCATTTGAACAATAATTAAATGCATGACAGGAATGATAGTGGGTAATAAATATATGTATCAAAAATGAATAATAAAATTGTGCTTTTTATTTACTTATTGATCACAATGTTCTAAAACTTCAAACAGATATGAATAAAATTCTAAAAGATAATTTTCACATGATTTAAAATTTCTGCTGTTGTGATGTAGTGGATTAAGAAGATGGCTTTTCGGACATCATTGTACTATCTCCAATTCAACAACATGTATAAGCAATTTCGCAAAAAAATATCTTAGAATTTTTTTTCTTTCTTTCAATTTAAAATCGTTATTTCTTAAACTTCACCCATTTATTTTCATTATTTTTGTTTTTTTACTGTTGTAATAAAGTGATGAAATCTCAACTAACTCATCATTGGGGGACAGTGACAGAAATGGCAAGTTTGCATTTTTTAACTATCAAAACTATATTTAATATTATTCAAAAATATTTTTTTTTTATTGAAAACCATGTTGAACATATTGAATTCTAAACAAATACTGCAAAAATATCTGTTTTATTTATAATTTTCTTTTTAGCTCAAGAGACACTGAATCAACAATTATCAGAAATTCAGCCTTTTAGAAATTTCAGATATAATAATGCATTTTATTCATCATTGCTTGTTAACTGGATTATATTCTTTTTGCATAGTTATGAAAAATTTATTTAATTTTAGGTGACATTGTTGGAATTGGAAATCAAAATTCTGATGAAAGATTTGAAATTATTGTTTCTGCAGTTGTGTCTCATTTGAATGATTCATGCTTAAACGTTGTATTAGAAAAAGATTCCGAGTCATCAGATTTGGAATGGGATGGGATTTATAGTCTAGTAAAGCTTACAAATGATGTTACTTATAGACGCCTTAAGAGGTACTTTAATTAATATTTTACTATATAAATGTGAAAGAAAGTGACTTAAATATAATATATATATTTTTTAATTTGCTAACAATGGAATCATTCAAGATTTTAAAATACAGTGGAACCCTGATTTTATGTTTTTCATCGGCCCAGTGGCAAAAATATTACAATACGGAAAACATAAAATCGAGGTAAAAAAAATTCAATATTTTAAGCAAATATGTACAAATAAAATAAACATTAAAAATGTCAAAAAAGTAAAAATATACATTTTGCATTATGTGTTGTCCTAAGGTAACTTCCCTTTTAGGACACGCCCGGTAAGAGCGCGAAAAAGAATAAGGCCGTGAGTATAAACAAACATTAATTTATTTACACTATATAAATATTTACAAGAATTTGATTTAAAATATTTAAAAGACAACTTCCCATCTTCCAAATGGGATGAATACCAATTTAAGATAAGCAAATAAACAAATAAAAAAATATATGTAGTCTCATAGACTAAAAATGTGAAAGATGGTAATCTATCATGAAAACAACTGAATTTTACTATTAAATAATTTATTTGGAGTTAACAAGTAGATATTTTAATTGGCGTTAATTAGTTAATTTAATTGGAGTCAAATAGTACTTATTTAAATGGAGAGGGAGAGAGAGCTAAAAGATACAAATCAGGCACAGGCCCTTAAATGAGTAACTCACCAAACAATCGCCGAATAAACGACATCTCTCTGAACAGCATTTCTCAGAGGACTCTGTTGGGAACACTTCTTTACTCACTCCAAACTCAGTTCCTTCTCCTCGCTCCTTTTTTAAATTCTGAAAAACTCTCTCTCTCCAAGATTTTAAAACACGCCCCTGAGGCGCACACAAACATCCCATTGGATTCAGGGTCTTAACCCCTTGACCCCAAAGCAACGCCATTGACTTTTAGACCACCAGAAACAAAAGCCCCTTTTCAAGCCCCTGCGATACCGATACTCTTTCGGCCAACTAATTCAAACTAGCCGAGAACCCTATGATCTGTCCGAAAAGCCGCACGTTAAAATCTTTCGGTACGAATACGAGATCTAAAGAAACTTCGACATCCTGGTTTTCTATTTCGAGTGCAGATGGCCGAACGAAAAGGCTGACCCCCAAAAATAAATAAGAAGACTCTAGGTCGCACTCCCGAAAATATTGGCTCATGGTTTTACCATGCGACATGTGTATAATAAATGATTAAAATTATCACTTGACATTGAAAAAAATTGATGACTTTAGTTTGTTTTTGTATTTAGTTGCAATTTCACACAGTTTTCAGCAATTGACAGGATTTGGAAATACAATTCTTGATTTTCATTTGTTAGGAAAAACTAGCTGAATACCCGTTGAAAATCAATGGTCCCGTAATAAGCAACCCCTTGAATAATGTAAATTTTAAAATAATTCACGTTTCATATTTAATTGGAAAATTAAATATTTTGGTGTGCAGAACCCTTTAAAGAAGAAAATATTGGAAAACATAAATTGCACAACATAACTTGGAAAACATAATTGCCTTTCGAACTATCTATCCATACACAAAATTAAAAGATCTATCTCATCCCGAAGCATGCTATTTTATCATTTCCCCATTCGAACATCTTTCTGTGGAGCATAGCCATAAATGAACATTTAGGAAAAACTCTATTCGTCTTGGGTTTTCTATCAGATGATTGGCCCATATATCAAATATCAAGCCTCTATCACATTTAAAAGGAAGCCTTTATAACTTATTCGAAAAATCAAACAATTTGGTGTGCGGCACCCCCTAAAGTAGCAAATATTGGAAATCTGAAATTGCCCACTTTCTTCCTTTCAAACTATCTATCGGTACACCAAATTTGATGTCTCTATCCTATCGTGAAGCATTTTTTCTATCACTTCATATTTCGAACATTTTTCTATGTTGCACCTCCTTAAATGATCATTTCTGAAAAACCGTAATAATCGTAGGTTTTTTTTATCAAATGATTACCCCATATACTAAATTTCAAGTCTCTATCACATTGTAAAGGAGGCGTTCTTCATTTGTTTATCAAATCGAACATTTTAGTGTGCGGCACCCCCTACAATAGCAAATGTTGGAAAACTGAAATTGCATACTTTCTTCTTTTCTAATTATCTACACTTATATCAAATTTGAAGTCTCTATCTCATTGCGAAGCCTGTTTTTTCTATCATTTCACCTTTCAAATGTTTTTCTGTTGAGTACCCACCCCCTTTAAATATACATTTTTGAAAAACTCCATTCTTCTTGGGTTTTCTATTGAATGATTCACCCATATGTCAAATATCAAGCCTCTATCATGTTCTAAAGGGAATGTTTCTACTTCATTCTGAAAATCGAACATTTATGTGTGTGACACCCCCTAAAGCAGACAATATTGGAAAACTAAAATTGTACACTTTCTTCCTTCCAAACTATCTAGTCTTTATCCTATCGCAAAGTAAACTTTTACTATCATTTCACCTTTCGAACATTTTTCTGTATAGTACCCCCTCAAATGAATATTTTTGAAAAACTGTATTCATCAAATGCAAATGTATTTATATTTATCAAATGATTAGCCCATATACCAAATTTCAAGCTGCTATCATATTGTAAAGGAGGCGTTTTTCATTTGTTCATCAAATCGAATATTTTAGTGTGCGACACTCCCTACAATAGCAAATGTTGAAACATTGAATTTGCACACTTTCTTGCATTGCAACAATCTACCAGTACACCAAATTTGAAGTCTCTATCTCATTGCGAAGCATGCTTTCTCTATCTTTTCACCTTTCGAATGTTTTTGTGTGGAGTACCCACCCCTCTTAAATGAGCATTTTTGAAAATCTCTATTATTCTTGGGTTTTCTATCAAATGATTCGCCCATATATGAAATATGAAGCCACTATCACTTTTTAAAAGGGGTGTTTCTCCTTCATTCCGAAAATCAAACATTTTGGTGTGCGGCACCAGCTAAAGTAGAGAATATTGGAAAACTGAAATTGTACACTTTCTTCCTTCCAAATTATCTACCTGTGCACCAAATTTGAAATCCCTATCTCATCCCGAAGCATGTTTTTATCATTTCATAGTTCGAACGTTTTTCTCTGGAGCACCCCCTTAATTGAACATTTCCTAGAAACTCTTTTCGTTTTGGGTGTTTTCATTAATTAATTAGCCCATATACTAAATTTCAAGCCTTTATCAAAATTTAAAGGAGAAATTTCTCATTTATTTAGCTAATCGAACAATTAGGTTTGCAGCACACTCTAAAGTAGAAAATATTGGAAAACTGAAATTGCACATACTCTTCCTTTTGAACTATCTACCTGTACACCAAATTTGAAGTCTCTACCCTATCCCAAAGTATAGTTTTTCGTCATTTCACCTTTCGAACGTTTTTCTCTGAAGCACCCTCTTAAACGAACATTTTAGAAAAACTCTTTTGTTGGGTGTTTTCATCAAATGATTTGTCCATATGCCAAATATAAAGCCTCTATCACATTTTAAAAGAGGCGTTCCTCCTTTATTTCGAAAAGTGAACATTTTTGTGTGCGGCACCCCCTTAAGTAGAAAATATTGGAAAACTGAAATTGTACACTTTCTTCCTTCCAAAATATCTACCTGTACATGAAATTTGAAATCTATATCTCATTTCGAAGCATATTTTTTTATCAATTCACCTTTCGAACGTTTTCCTCTGGAGCACCCCCCCTTAAACAAACATTTTTGAAAAGCTATATTCGTCTTGGGTGATTTTATCAAATGCGTCTATATACCCAATTTCTAGCCTATATCAAATTTTAAAGGAGCCATTTCTCATTTATTCGGAAAATTGAATATTTTGGTGTGGCACCCCCTTAAATAGAAAATATTGGAAATCTGAAATTGCACACTTTCTTCCTTTCGAACGGTTTACCCATACACCAAATTTGAAGTCTATCTTATCACAAAGCATGTTTTCTTATCATTTCACTTTTCGAACGTTTTGGTGTGGAGCACCCCCTCTAGAGAACATTTTCGAAGAATTCGATTTTTCCAGGAGGTTTTATCGAACGACCGAGACGTGTACCAAATTTCAAGTCTCTATCCATTTGGGAAGTGCCTAAAAAAAGCATGACAGACAGACGGACACTTGGCAATTAGTATATACTAGCCGAATACCCGTTGAAAATCAATGGTCTCACAATAAGCAACCACTGAATATTGTCATTTTTTTAATAATTCTCGTTTCACATTTATTCGGCAAATCGAATATTTCAATGTGCGGAACCCCCTAAAGAAGAAAAAATTGTAAATTTTAAATTTTGCACGTCTTCCTTTCGAACTATCTACCAGTTCACCAAATTAAAGTCTCTATCTCATCCCGAAGCATACTATTTTATCATCTCCTCTTTCGAACGTTTTTCTATGTAGCACACCCATAAATGAACATTTTTGAAAAACTCTGTTCACCGTCTGTTTTTTCTATCGTTTCACCTTTCGAATGTTTTCCTGTGGAGTACCCACCCCCCTTAAATATACAGTTTTGAAAAACTCCATTCTTCTTGGGTTTTCTATTAAATGATTCACTCATATACCAAATATCAAGCCTCTATCACATTCTAAAAGGAATGTTTCTACTTCATTCTGAAAATCGAACATTTATGTGTGTGACACTCCCTAAAACAGACAATATTGGAAAACTAAAATTGTACACTTTCTTCCTTCCAAACTATCTACCCATACACAAAATTTCAAATCTCTATCTCATCCCGAAGTATGTTTTCTTATCAATTCACCTTCGAACGTTTTCCTGTGGAGCACCCCCTTAAACGAACATTTTTGAAAAACTATAATTGTCTTGGGTGTTTTTATCAAATGGTTATTCCATTTACCAAATTTCAAGCTTCTATCAAATTTTAAAGGAGCCGTTTCTCATTTATTTGATAAATCGAACATTTCGGTATGCGGCCCCCCTCAAGTAGAAAATATTGGAAATCTGAAATTGTACACTTTATTCCTTTCGAGCGCTTTACCCATACACCAAATTTGAAGTCTCTATCTTACGGCAAAGCATGCTTTCCTATCATTTCACTTTTCGAACATTTTGGTGTGGAGCACCCCCTCTAGAGAACGTTTTCGAAAAATTCAATTTTTCAAGGGGGTTTTATCGAACGATTGAGCTGTGTACCAAATTGCAAGTCTCTATCTATTCGGGAAGTGCCTAAGAAAAGCGGGACAGACAGACAGACGGACACTTGGCAATTAATATATATATAGATAGATGTTTTCACAGGATGAAGCACACCTGCTTGTTATGTGACAGTGAATTAATAAAAACCTGTCTCTTTAGGATATGTACAGTTAAAATTGTCTGCACATCAGAGAGAACAAATAATAATAAAAAAGAAATTAGCAACAAATACGAGGCATGTTTTTTATGTAAGTACCGTTTTGCGATTCCGCCGCCGCAGCGCTACGGTCGGCGTTCCGCGCATGCGCGCTGGTTACCTACATCTCTTGTCTACGCACTGACGCCATTACAGTCTGATTCTTCATTGTATACGTTGTTTACTGAGTGTTTAAGATGCCTCTGACAATCGTGAGTCCCGCCGATTGTGAAGTACGGGCTGTTATACGATTTCTTAACGCTAAAGGCGTAAAACCGATCGATATTCATCGTGAGATCTGTGAAGTTTACGGACAAAACATTATGAGTGATGGAATGGTAAGGAAATGGGTGAGAGCATTTAAAGATGGCCGCACAAATGTGCATGATGAAGAACGGAGTGGGCGTCCTTCGGTCTTTAATGAAGATTTGGTGCAGAAAGTGGAAGAAAAGGTGAGAGAAAACAGACGCTTTACAATTTCATCAATGTGCGACTGGTTTCCTCAATATTCTCGTAGTGTTTTGTATCGCATTGTGACCGAGAACTTGAATTACCGGAAATTGTGTTCACGTTGGGTTCCAAAAATGTTGACGGATTTGCACAAAACCCAACGTTTAGGCAGTGCATTGACTTTCCTTGAGCGGTACCACAATGAAGGTGAAGATTTTTTAGACCAAATTGTTACTGGTGACGAAACATGGGTGGCCTACGTCACACCAGAATCAAAACAACAATCCATGGAATGGCGACATTCATCATCACCCAAAAGAGTGAAGTTTAAGTAAACAATTTCTGCCCGGAAAATCATGTGCACAGTTTTTTGGGACAAAAAAGGAGTATTGCTAGTGGAGTTTCTGCCTCGTAATGAGACAATCAATGCAGCGTCTTATTGTGAGACATTGAACAATCTGCGTCATGCAATCCAGAACAAAAGACGTGGCAAGTTGAGTAAGGGTATCGTTTTGCTGCATGACAATGCCCGTCCACATGTGGCTAATCGGACCAAAGATCTCATCAAATCTTTTAAATGGGAAACTCTAGATCATCCTCCATACAGCCCTGATCTGGCGCCCAGCGACTACCATTTGTTCCTGCACTTGAAGAAACACCTGGGTGGTCAGCGTCTTCAAGACGATAACAAAGTCAAAACAGTTGTGATACAGTGGTTAACAAGTCAGGCGGCAGAATTTTATGAGGAGGGTATTCAAAAACTGGTGCCACGTTATGACAAGTTCCTCAATATTCACGGAAATTATGTAGAAAAGTAGATTAAGGTACAGGCTTTCATGTAGAAATAAAATTATTGCGATATCTTTGCACGTCTTTTTTTAATTCCAAAACGGTACTTACTTAAAAAACATGCCTCGTAGATACATTTTACAGAAATTGCCAAAGACAAGTTACTCAGTAACTGTTGCAATATCTTTATCACAACTCTGAAAATTCTAATGTATTGTTTTAAAAAAATTTGAATTGCAGGATTATTTATTTGAATTCTAATTGAAATATCCCTCGGCTCATATTGAATCATATGAATACCTAGTAATAAGTAATAAAAAAATATCAGCTTTCAATGCTCAATACCAGTGGTAGTCTTATAAACATATGTTCTAAAAGTTTTGATCATTATAATAATTTTGTTTTAAAGCATCAAAAGAAATATGAGAGTTGTACATATGCAAATAGGGTTTTATTAAAATTAAAAGTATTAAATGTAGAAAATAAAATCCATTAAGCACCATCAACTGTAGGTGCTTCAGAGTAATTTTGGATTTGAAATATGCTCCCATTGTAGATAACAACATCCATGAACTGGTTTTTTGCTTATTATGCACATGCCATTATGGAATAGTCAATATCTGCAATTACAACAGGAAACTTGCTATATGCTAAATTTTGCAAGTTTCTGTGGGAACTGACAAATTTAGTCCTATATGTAGCCGGCTTCACGTTTCTCAAAAGTTTTGCTCAGACTACATAAAGCTGCTAAAACTATGTTCATGAGGTGGGTTCTGTTATGATAGTTTTGCATTTTAATTTGAAATATTTTGCATTTCATGTTCATATATATTTTTTAAATAACTGTTACATAAAATTATGTTAGCTATTACATATTGTAATGTATTTATATGTGTTTTTATTGAATGTATTTAAAAAAATTTGTAATTTTGGATCTTTGTAAACACTTATGTGTAGAATTTTGAAAACATTGGAATGTGAAGCTGATAAAATATCTCTTGTGAGTGTTTTGTTTGGTTCCAAAAGCCCATCTACTCTTGAATCTGCCAACTTTGATTGTAAGTGATTTGATATTTTTAGTTTTTCATAAGTGGTTTATACTAATATGTAAACATATCTAATATTTTTATTTCATTTGATAAAATTTATGAATTATTGATGTGAAACAACATCTTAGGGTGCAGGGTAGAATAAATCTTGAAATAAATGTGACTTAGATGAAGCAGAAGTAGAAGTATGTAACCGAAATGACACCATATTTGTTATGAATACATAACAGGAAACCATTGTTATAATTTGAATCTGCCAACTTCTATACAGAACCCATGTATTGTATCTTCTGATTTCATATACTCTTTATGCTGTATTATATATACACTATGTGACAGTGAAAATGAGACACCAAGGAGTGGGCAGAAAAGTATACAAATTGCAGGGTAGGCGCAGCTCACCGAGTTATGTAAATGACGGGAAATGTGCAGCTGTGCCGCACATGTTGAGTGAGATATAAAGGAAGGAATCTGCAGAATCAACAATAGTCGCGCTGCTCTGCCTGCCAGGGAAATAATTTCATTTTGCAATTTCTTTTTGTCTCAGAGGAAACAAGTAGTAGCAGAGAATGCCAGGTCGCAGCTAACTGAGACAGTTCCAACAGACATACGATTTCACGAGGGGTATGGTAATCAGACTCACAGAAGGGCAGGTTGGTCTATACGTTAAATCTCAGTGGACAGCCACCTCTACACGTGTCCGTGGTGCAAAGGCTGTGGCGGAGATGGTAGGAACAAGGGCATGTGGCACATTTGAGGGCTGTCGGTATGGCCAGAGCGACGTTAGCACGCATGGATTAATACGCCCACCGGCAAGCATTGGTGGCCCCGCAGGCCACTTCTGTCGTACTTTTGCAGCATGTGCAGGACACCCTTGATGCTCCTATATCAACCAGGACCATTATCCGCCAATTGGTCGCTGGTGACCTGCACTCATGGTACCCGTTAAAAAGACTGTCATTGACCCAACAGCACAGATGCCTCCGTTTGTAAAGGTGTCGGAATAGAGCCACGTGGACGGTGGAATGCACAGAGTTGTGTTCTCAGATGAGTCACGCTTCTGTTTTAGCAATGACAGTCACCGTGTATGAGTCTGGTGCCAAAGTGGTGACAGATCCAATCCGGCTGCATCTGTGGAACTTTGTTGGCTTATGAAAATTTAAAAGCAATTTAAAATCTAAATATATTGCACATGAGTCATTTGTATGAAAGATGAAGCAGAGCGTGGTTGTGGATTCTTATGTCTTGACTTCTTGAAAAAATATAGACTTTACATGAAATAACCTATTTTATTCTCACGAAAACAACATCGAAGATAACATAAATAATACTCATATCCAAATCTTTGATATGGTATTTCATAAAGTTTGAAACAACAATTGTCTTGAAAAATTACTGTCAGACAGAAGTTAGGCCTAAACAAAACTGGCCACCTATTTTGCCGCTTACCGGCAAACATGCAAGAAAAGGCTTACATAACATTAGGCATAGCGTTAATACGATGCAGAAAATAGCAATAGCAGCAACTCTAATATACACAGTTTAACATCATATAAACATCGTAGAATCACATTACAATAATCGATAAAGACAATACTCTATAAAGATTATGATCATTGAAGATGCTGAACTGACACATCTACAAGTTTAAATAGTGCTGAATCATAGAAGTAGAAGTTAATGTTTCCAGAGTATATCAATCTCTAATTGGATGAAGTAGAAATTAGCATATTCTGAATGCTGATGTCTCAATTTGCAGGAATACGGAACGGAACATGGGGTTAAAACTTATTGACAAGCTATCCTAAAGTGATTAACCAATCAGAACAAAGTAACTTTTGGGAGTTTGACCGTACATCGACCGATGTACATATTGCTTGTTTATATTAAGTTTTCTAAAACAAACGCCACATCGCATGACAGCGTGGCATCATGGGTTAGGGCACCATCGCCTACGATAGCAGGTCACCTCTGGTCCATATTGAGGGCACTATGACAGCCCAACGGTACGTGGATGACGTGCTGCGGCCGGTGACACTACCCTTCCTTCAGGGGGTGCCCAATGCCATTTACCAGCAGGATAATGCCCAACCACACACAGCATGCATCAGTTAACATGTCCTGCAAGGTATCTGTTGGAAAAAGATCAATACATCGCGATTCACGTTCCCGTGAATGGGCGTTTATGCAAATTTAATATGAACGACTCTTCCCGTTCACCGGCGTGAACCGTGACGTTTTTCAACATGAGGTTTCATGCAAATCAGTTCTCAATGCGTACGCATCTGATTTGCATATCCGGGGGCGTTTCCGGAACAGTCCATTCTCGGATATATAAGGCAGAGATTTCTTGAAGCAATTGTTCATTCGTTCTCTTCAGGTCAGTCGTTCAATCAGTCGAGAGAGAGAACTGACACTCAGTCTGATCCAGAACGGAGCCGAGAAGGCTTTATAAGACATAGACACTGATGGTCTGATGCAGGCAGACAGAAATGCTTTAGATACCTTCAATGGTGGCTGCAAATATACGCAAGTGATAGAGGTAGTATAGTTACTTACTACCCATGCTTCAAGGAATTTCTGTCTAGTCATTTACAACTGCAAACCTTTTTGTACATAGTATTTTTTGATGTTTTGTGGCATGGAAAATGGTTGACAGGGAATGGACAGCCATCCCTCAAGACACCATCTGCACACTCATTGACACTGTACCTAGACATGTTGCTGCATGTATCGTCACCTGCGGTGGTCCTACAACCTACTGATCAGATGATGTTATTGCTCAGTGTATAGGTGTATCATGTTGCAATAAACATCACTTATTGTTCATTGCTGTCTCTCTCTGTTTGCCGATTTTCATCACTTCTTGGTGTCTCATTTTCACTGTCACATAGTGTATATAAAACACTTCTGGTAGAAAAGTGTGAAAAAATTAAATTTCAGATTAACAATATCAAAACATTTACCTAGGTAGCTTGTACCATCGTCACACACAACATCAGCCTTTCCCCATTCGAAATATGCAAAAAATGTGATGTTTCACATCAATCTGTAATGGGTAACAGTGTTACTCACTGATATATTTTTTCATGAAACTATTATTTTGTTTGATAATTATGAATATTATTTTACTCAATCAAACTTTGATGTTTCCATTAAAAGGTTCTTTTTACTTCCTTACCATACACAGTATAATGTATAGAAGAAGTGGAAAATATAGAATGGGGTCAAGAATTTGAATTCAAGCTTTCAATAGACATACATATGCTGGGTACCTTAGGACATGAAACAACTATCTTTATCATGGTGTGTGTATGTCTGTCTATCTGCAATTTATATATCCACTGTAGCATTAAAAATGTCTGATTTTCATAAAGTTTGACAGTCTAGTAAGTTATAAATTACTCTGATACTGATTAGATTTTGGTACAAATTAGAAAAAAAAAACTAGCCTTTGTTTTAAATGTCTCGTAAAAATTGAGAACTGAAATAAATTTAAACATATGTATGTTTACATATATTAATTAAATGCTTGTTTTATGAAAGTATCTCCATTATGGTAGGATGAAACGTATGTGGGGTATTTCAGTTTTGAGAATAATTGGTGATATGGCACCGCTTTTAAATACATCAGATTGAATAAAAAATGATTTTAAAACTGAATTCAATGTAAAATGAAATAAGTGTATTTTAATTCATATCATATCTTATTTTGTGTGATAAACTCAAGCATAAAGATGAAAATGAAATTGAAGTCTTTAAGGAAGGTCATGTGTTGCCCATATCAAATTTTTTATTTTAAATTCTGTTTATTTTCTTTTATCTGCAACAACTTCGACGGTTTTATAATTCTTATGTTTAAGTATTTAAAAAGTATGCTTTCTTTATTCTGTTTCATCAATGACTTTTATAGTAATAAAATATTTCTTGTCTGTTGCAACTCAAGGTTATGTTTAATACATATAAAAGCATATTTTAATAAAAAATATACAGCTGGTTTTTAGAGTAATTGTTAAAGTATAATTTTTATTTGGGGCCATAATATCATTTTAAGAAAAATGTTTATATGAATAGGATTTAAGCTGTGTCTGCCATTCATATTTTGAGAATATGAATGGCAGATAGATCTGAATATGAATGACAGCTAGATCTTGAGATATATTCAAAGCTGTGCCATCTATGGATTATATGGGATTGATGAACTTCATTTTGGCAAAAGGCACATTTTCTTATTTTTATTCTGTAAAGCAATATCCTTATATTCGTTGAAATAGCATTATTGATCTTAGTTTAGTAGAATGTTGTTTAATAGAATATTTTAATTAAATTCAAATAAAAAATATCGAAGTAATGCCTTTTAAGTACTAGATACTGCTGGAGTGAATTATTTTAGTTTTGCCTACTGTTTAGAATCCTGTAATCATATTTTTTGTGATATAAGATTATCAACCTATTCATTACAATAAATTAAGCAAATTTGGAATTTGATTTATTTGAAACTTTTTATACGTAAATAGAAATTCTGAAAGATAAATATTTCCAAAGTTTAATTTAAAAAATAATTCTTGTTTAAAATTGAATATATTTTGTTATGTTAATGGGTGTGAGACAGTTTATGCAATACAGAATATTAAAAATTCCCGTAAGAATATTACTGGAGTGATTGCTTATCACCTTTCAATATTACATCATAATGGTCTGTTTGACTTATAAAGCCAGGGTGAGAAATTGTTCCAAATTATTGTTTGAATGACAGAAGACTATCCTTCATTCTTTAGTATTAAACTGAACATTTTTTGTTTGCACATACGGTTATTAGCAATAAATTAATGAGTGCAAGCACTATGGTGTTTGTATGCAACATGTTAGCAAATCTCTGCATAAATCAAAATAAACTCTTAAATTTATTACACCCAAGTTTGTTATTCAAAAATACTTAATGTCAATTTATAAATACTTAAAACCACCAAAAGATATTCAACACATCAATTTGTAGTAATGTTTATTATTATTACTATTTTAAGGTTTGAGATCTATAAATTTTTGCTGCACCAAGTTATCTCTTTTTATTTAGCTCTTAAGTTTTATAACCAAGACTTGAATGAAGCACAGAAAGAGGCAGTTCACTTTGCTGTTTCTCAGAAGGAAGTTGCAGTCTTACATGGTCCTCCTGGCACTGGGAAAACCACAACACTTGTTGAATGTATATTGCAAGCTGTTTCAATGAAGCAGAAAGTAGGTGTATCAAAGAACATATTTTTTAATTATATACGATATGACAACTGTTTCTTTGTGTCAAACAGCTTATTTAAATATTATCTGGCATCTTTATTATTTTGGGTGTTTTTATAATGATTTCATCCAAAACTTGCTGTTCTTGATAAGTTTGTAACTGTTTATTTTATTTTTATTTTTTATTTATTTTTTTCCTTTAATGCTAACAAATATTTTTATTTCTTCCTCTAAAATTAGGGTGAAAAATGTTGCTTTTCTTTAGTCTGTACTTATGCCTTTTGTTTTGACTCATTTTGAGTTATTGGAAACATTACTGTTTGGTTATTTTTTCTTTGTAATAATTTAACTTTTTGCTGACAAAGGTTTGGAACATTTCATTAAACTTTTTTACAAAAAAAACTTCTGTCATGTTGAATGCTAGAAACATAGACTGGGCCAATTTGATCTAATTTAACATTAAATTGTATAATGATTGAAGAAATTGTCGCAGTTGTAGTGTTAGAACTAAAGAAAAAATGAAAACTTTTTAAAAAAACATACATGCAATATTAATTTTTAAAAGTATAAAATTGCATGATTATTTATATCCCATCTTATTCATTTATGCAGAATTTACTTAAATAACTAATTTTCTTGATGCAAAATATGCTGCATAAAATTATTTTCAAGCATTAATTCCTGTATATTACTTTAATCATTTGAATTGAAATTTTATTCATACTCATTCTAAAGTTAAATCTTATTAGGGAATATGTTACATTGTATTAAAGTAACCTATGCATAAACAGTCGAGATTTGTAAAAATTAGTGCTTTTCTATTTGGTGAAATATCTTTAAAAAATAGTCTCACTCAATAGTTTAAGATTCTGTACTTCGTAACTAATGCTTACTATTTCCGATTGGAATTTAATTGTATTCAATTTTAGTAACCCAAAATGTTTTTTGTTCTTGATATAATTGGTGCTGAGATCTGATGGTAGTAAAGCAGGTCCAGAAATTTTGCTTGTTGCACTGGAAGTGCAAATCAAAGCTTTAAAATGTCTCCTATGGCAATCATGTTTTAAATTCTTAAAAAAATTATACTTTTAAACTTTTTAATATGTTTTACTTTTTAATTTATGTAAGAATGGTTGCTTTGGGGACGTATACCACTAGTACCATTAACAGAGCTCCCAACTAGTCTATATTTTAGTGTTAATCGTTAAAAGTCTATATTTTTATACTTTCCATGTGAAAAATTTGTATTTTCTGCAGTCAATTTAAAATACAGTAGAACTCCTCTTAATTGGCTTAGTTTTGACCAAAGGTAAGACTGTTACAAGAGAATAAATGGGGGTTATAAAAAAATGTTATATCCACTGCATTTCTTACCTGTGTTAAATACTCTATAATAAAGTTATTCAATATACAATTATTTAAAAAATTACTAGGCAAATAAATTACCATTAAAAATTATATACAGGGTGGATTGCACCTAATCTGCTAAACGAAAGGGGGTGATAGAAGAGCCCATGTGTAGTATAAAACACCATAATTCTGTCCTATCTCTAACCATTTCTGAGTTATGGTGGATAGAAGGAAAGTGTGTCAAGTCTGAAAACACCCAAATTTGTGAGGTTTCTGAAAGGTCTACATGCAAAATAAGCACATAATTGGAACATCTGTATATCCGACAGAGTTCATATGCAGATAGTGATGGATTTCCTTACGTTCTATTTATGCACCATCGTTTCATTTGCCGCATATTTGTCAAATGTCTACTTCGACGAACTCTGAGTTTAGTGATGTATTGCAAACAAAAAACTAAATATCTCCTGAACTAAAACACCAATATGGTTTATTGTAGGCTTATTTAAAAGCTGCTGGAATGGAAGAGTTTTTGGTAAATTTAATCGATTCGATTGTAGCTAGAAGGGATTTTGCGATGTAGCTGGTTACAGATTTTGGCAACATTTTGATTTTGCTCTTCACCAATGTTTCAGCGCTTGTAGCTCGCCATTAAGTCCAGATGTCCCAATGGAAATAGTGTCATCTTATAAGATTTTTTCTGCTCTTTCTAATTATGTGATTATTTTGCATGTAGGCCTTTCAGAAACTTCACAAATTTCGGTTTTTTTCAGACTTGACACACTTTCCTTCTATCCACCATAACTCGAAAATGGTTAGAGATAGGATAGCATTGCTATGGTGTTTTATACTGCACATGGGCTCTTCTATCACCCCCCCCCCCCCCCTTTTTTTGTTTGGCAGATTAGGTGCAATTCACCCTGTATAGTAGACAAGAAAGTTAAAACTAAAAAATTCACATGTTGTAGTTTATAATGAAATGTTATAATTACATTACATGTCCTTAACACTTTACGGATGTTGGCATTCCAGAATTGTCATAGCCCAAAAGACTGAGCATTCCACTTCCAAACTAGTATTCCCAAAGGATGTTGCATTTTATGCACCAAGCTAACTCCAGAGGAAAATTCACAAAAAATTGCCCATTCAACACAGTATTCTACTTTTCTCAGGAACAAAGGAAATACTTATTCTCCATTTAATGTATACATTCCACACAAATTATCTTTTATCGAATTCTAAAAATTTAAATTATTAAAAATGATTACTTAACTTTGTTAAAATAATTATCCTTTATGCAAGAAAATTATCCGAATGATTGTACTCAAAACTTTATTTAGCTTATAGAGATTATGCACAATTTTTTACAAGAAACTAGTGTTACTATTTTCACCAATACACCTTTAACGTATGATATAGGGTCATTCCATATGGAGACACCCAATGAGTGTTGCACCATAGTCACAGATTTCTTTTTTAATTTTTACAACAGATACACATGGCAATAAGAAGTCCCGGCCGTCCAAACAGTTACCCTACACCTTTCTGGTAAGTCGGACGGTCTGGGTAACAACAACAACATGGCAATAAGACCCCCAAATTTGAATTTGTGATGTATATATCCTAACAATGGCCCAGATACAGGCATTTAAGAAAGGGTCATTTTTACCATATAGTGGCCATCTTGGATTTTGCAGTAATGTTTTTTTTTTTTTTCCCCCAATGGCCAGGCATCTTCGCCTATGCATCGGCCAGAACCGTGAACCTCTTAGCCATCATATGACGTTGCCCCAGCGCACCAGTGGGGGTGGGAACACATTGCGCCCAACAACACAAACATCTATGTCTGAAGTAGGACTCGAACCCACAATCCGGCAACCGAGCGATCACTAGGAAACACTTGCCTTGACCACTCAATCACCGTGTCGACTTATTTTGCCAACAGCACACGGTGTTCCCAGGTGATCACCCATCGAAGTACTAATCGCGCCCCGATGCTGCTTAACTTCGGTAATCTAACGGGAACCGGTGTTTTCAGCATGGTAGAGCCATTGGCTTCAATGTTTGCAGTAATGTTTAAAAATGTAATACCTTAAGAACTAATGGCTCAAAATAAATAATTCTGGTACCAATTAAGCTATTTATATCAAGAATATAAGTGCCATATCAAAATAATAATAATATATATATATATATTTTGTTATTACATGAAAAATGCAAAAATTGCCTTCGGATTGATAGTCAATTTTAATAGGCTATGGAAAATATGGCCCATAATATTTTTTTCTTAAATTTGGTATAAACATTAACTAATATGTGTGCTTTAAGTACAAAAAAAAAATTAGGAAGGTAATATTCCTTATTATAGAGAAAATTAGCTTTAAAACAGATATATATTTCTTGAACATTTGGCATGCAGTACTTTAATCATTTAAAAATATATTTTTTAGAACAAATAATGATTAAAAACAAAACAGGAATATTTTACACACTAACTAGTATGTGTGCTTAAAGTACAAAAAATAAATTAGGATAGTAATATTTAATTTGCAAAAATATTTGAAATCTAATTTTATCAGCAGAAAAACCAAAATACTCATTTATAAAAGTTTGATTAGACTCGTTCTCACTTATGCTGCTGAGACATGGGCAATGACCGAGAAAGACAAGGAAACCCTTGCTATATTTGAAAGAAAATTTTTGAGAAGCATATTTGGAAGTGTGATAATTATTGGAGAAGAAGAACCAACTTGGAGGTTTACAAATTATTTAAAGAGCTTGATATTATTAAATTTATAGCAATACAGAGGATTAAATGGGCAGGACACTTAATGAGATTGGATGACAGTCGAGCCACAAAAAATATTTTCTTGACTAGACCAATTGGTACCCAAAAAAGAGGGAGACCAAATCTTAGGTGGTGTGACTGCCTGGAAAAAGATCTGAAAACTTTAAAGTTGATTAATTGGAAAACCTTGGCCAAGAACAGGATGGCATGGAATGGAATTCTAAGGAAGGCCAGGGCCCACGCGGGGCTGTCGCGCCAGTGAAGAAGAAGAATATTTAATTTAATAACTAAAAATATAAAAATATGCTGTTATATGTATATGAAATCAGTGTAAAAATCTCTAGGGTGCTGAAATATTCTAATAAAAATCTTCTTAAAAACCACACAGTTATCACTCTTGTATTTTATTTTCTTAGCTCAAATTATAGAAAGGGTATTTTCTATATTCAGTAGAGCTGAAGATACTAATTTTTCCGTAGTGGCCACTGGCTTTTAAACCAATTTTATCTAAGAGGCAGTACCGTAATCTTTGGCACATCGGTTATAAATGACAACTATCACACTTTGCTAAAGATGTACAGCATATATACAAGGTGTCCCAAACAGATTGAAACACGCTTTAACTCTTTACCTATTAGAGATAAGTTGGCAATGAAAATTGCAAAGATGTTGAAAGTAAGGTAGGAAATAAGACTATGTTAATGAAATAGTTCTCCCATTAATTTTCAAAAAGTTACACTTTTTTAATTTTTATACGACCCCCTTAGACAAATTTGGTCAATCAGAAATTTTTTTATTTTTAATGCAACAAGATCATTAAAAAAACCTGCATATCTGTATCTTTAAAATTGAGCGAATTATATTTAATTGAAAATTGAACATTGTGAATGGGGACCATATATCAAATTAGAAATGTAAATTTGTTACATATCACAAAAAAGATAAAACTGGATGATAATACATGGGAGACATTTTTGCGAATTCCGCATAGGCTCATGATGCAATCACGAATTCTTAAGTACTTTTCACATTGAGACATGCTATTTTCTATTTGAAACAATTAAAATAAATAAGTAAACAAATGCAAGCATGTATTTGATTTTGAAATTTAACATAATTTTTCAAAACTAAAAATAGAACTCATAGACAATTTTTTTCTTTCCTTTAACTCTAATTTAGCCGTTTCAAATATTTATAGTAAAATAATTTTAAAAAACTGAAGAATGAAATGCAGACGATTTATCTTTTAATTTATGTATTTATTTCCAGTATTATTTCTATTCAATACAACTAAATTTTATTTTAATATTATACCAAAATAAAGAGGATTTGAAATCATTCAGTGAATCGTCAGCATGTTTAGTTCTGAATTGATGAATTAAGAACACGTAACTGGTTGTGCATTACGGTATTTTTAACAAATAACAAGCTTTTCAAATTAACAATGATTTATGCTCTGTGGAATAAAAATACTGCAGAAACTGTTTGGGATTTTGGACGGTGATATCCAAACTTGCCTGAAATTTCATGTACAATTTTTGAGAAGCATATTTGGAAGTGTGATAATTATTGGAGAAGAAGAACCAACTTGGAGGTTTACAAATTATTTAAAGAGCTTGATATTATTAAATTTATAGCAATACAGAGGATTAAATGGGCAGGACACTTAATGAGATTGGATGACAGTCGAGCCACAAAAAATATTTTCTTGACTAGACCAATTGGTACCCAAAAAAGAGGGAGACCAAATCTTAGGTGGTGTGACTGCCTGGAAAAAGATCTGAAAACTTTAAAGTTGATTAATTGGAAAACCTTGGCCAAGAACAGGATGGCATGGAATGGAATTCTAAGGAAGGCCAGGGCCCACGCGGGGCTGTCGCGCCAGTGAAGAAGAAGAATATTTAATTTAATAACTAAAAATATAAAAATATGCTGTTATATGTATATGAAATCAGTGTAAAAATCTCTAGGGTGCTGAAATATTCTAATAAAAATCTTCTTAAAAACCACACAGTTATCACTCTTGTATTTTATTTTCTTAGCTCAAATTATAGAAAGGGTATTTTCTATATTCAGTAGAGCTGAAGATACTAATTTTTCCGTAGTGGCCACTGGCTTTTAAACCAATTTTATCTAAGAGGCAGTACCGTAATCTTTGGCACATCGGTTATAAATGACAACTATCACACTTTGCTAAAGATGTACAGCATATATACAAGGTGTCCCAAACAGATTGAAACACGCTTTAACTCTTTACCTATTAGAGATAAGTTGGCAATGAAAATTGCAAAGATGTTGAAAGTAAGGTAGGAAATAAGACTATGTTAATGAAATAGTTCTCCCATTAATTTTCAAAAAGTTACACTTTTTTAATTTTTATACGACCCCCTTAGACAAATTTGGTCAATCAGAAATTTTTTTATTTTTAATGCAACAAGATCATTAAAAAAACCTGCATATCTGTATCTTTAAAATTGAGCGAATTATATTTAATTGAAAATTGAACATTGTGAATGGGGACCATATATCAAATTAGAAATGTAAATTTGTTACATATCACAAAAAAGATAAAACTGGATGATAATACATGGGAGACATTTTTGCGAATTCCGCATAGGCTCATGATGCAATCACGAATTCTTAAGTACTTTTCACATTGAGACATGCTATTTTCTATTTGAAACAATTAAAATAAATAAGTAAACAAATGCAAGCATGTATTTGATTTTGAAATTTAACATAATTTTTCAAAACTAAAAATAGAACTCATAGACAATTTTTTTCTTTCCTTTAACTCTAATTTAGCCGTTTCAAATATTTATAGTAAAATAATTTTAAAAAACTGAAGAATGAAATGCAGACGATTTATCTTTTAATTTATGTATTTATTTCCAGTATTATTTCTATTCAATACAACTAAATTTTATTTTAATATTATACCAAAATAAAGAGGATTTGAAATCATTCAGTGAATCGTCAGCATGTTTAGTTCTGAATTGATGAATTAAGAACACGTAACTGGTTGTGCATTACGGTATTTTTAACAAATAACAAGCTTTTCAAATTAACAATGATTTATGCTCTGTGGAATAAAAATACTGCAGAAACTGTTTGGGATTTTGGACGGTGATATCCAAACTTGCCTGAAATTTCATGTACATTTGTTTATTGGATGATGAGGAGATTAAGAAATACCAGTTCATTTCATCCAAGACTTAGCCCTGGAAGAAATCGTTTGTACATGGAGGACCAAGAAACTGACATCATCTCATATTTTTCTTTCAACCCACAAACAAGCATTCAAAAAGCAAGCAAAACTTTGGGGCTACCTAGGATGTCAATTGCTAGAATTATTAGATGGAAATTACCATTTTGCATCCATTTTGTATTCATGGACTTCAAACACTTCATCCCTCCGACTTTGACTGGCGCGTAGCATTCTGCAACTGGTTGTTAATCCAACAAGACATCAATTTGAACTTTGTTAAGAACATTATGTGGACTGATAAATGTTTGTTTACGGAAGATGGAGCAATCAATACTCGTACTGATCATTATTGGGATAATATGAAACCACTTTTTGTCCATGAAATATATCACCAGAGAAAGTTTTCTGTGTCTGTATGGTGCGGAATTTGGAATCGAAAACTGATTGATCTTGTGTTTTATGAAGGGACTCTGACAGCTGAAAAATACATTCAGCTTATTTTAAATGGTACTGTAACGGATTTTATGGAGACGACAGCATTATCACTTCTAAAAAACATGTATTATCAACAAGATGGCGCACCTGCACACCAGGCTATAATTGTGACAAACTGGCTCAGCTAAAACTTTGATAAACAGTGGATTGGTTTGAAAGGAGCCACACAATGCCCCCCCCCCCCAGATCCCCTGATTCAACCCCTCTTGATTTTTACTTATGGGGTCGTCTTTAAACACTAGTTTATAATACTTGCCCACTAAATACAATTAATCTTAAACAAAAGATAATTGATGCTTGCAGCAATATTAGTGGTGAAGAACTCTAAAATATGTACAGAAGCATTATTAGAAGAGCTCAGTTATGTATTGAAGTTGAAAGGAAACATTTTGAGAATGCTTTGTGAATTGCATTTTGTGAATTATATTTCTAGTATTTGTAATGAAATTTGTCCCTTTATATCAGTGGTCTTCTATCAATGTATGCATATTTTAATTATGTACCCCAACTGCGTAGTGGGTACCACTGCTTTATATGATCTCTGTCTGTGTAATGCTTTATTTAGATGTATTTGTGATAAAAAATTTTGACACATATTAACGTAATTTGTGTTTAAACAAAAACCATCATCAATTTGTTTAGGATCCCTATTTTCACTGATGAAACAGCCTTTCACATGGTACGGAAAAGTGGTATTAGTCAGATTTTTTCCTTTATCATAATTCAGTTGATTTTAAGATACAGATATGCGGGGTTTTTTTTATGATCTTGTTGCATTAAAAATAAAAATTTTCTGATTGACCAAATTTGTCTAAGGGGGTCGTATAAAAATATAAAAATGTAACTTTTTGAAAATTAATGGGAGGACTATTTCATTAACATAGTCTTATTTCCTACCTCACTTTCAACATTTTTGCAATTTATATTGCCCACTTATCTCCAACAGGTAAAGAATTAAAGTGTGTTTCAATCTTTTTGAGACACCCTGTATAGTTAATTTAACAAAAAATAATTTCTAATTAGATAATAGAAATAATAATATAAAACACCCAATTTCATGAACAGCATTAAAATAAAATAAAAATACTTTTTAAATACAGAACTAATTACAGCAGGTTGATCACCTAAAAATATCACCCTACCTGCTCCAAAGGAAACAGTGGGAGGCATCCCCTTTCCAGTTGAAACATGTATCTAAATATAAACAAACAAGCTATGGAAGTAGGAAATGATCCTACAGCACCAATATTCTTCCTGGATTTAAAAACCTGCTTCTGGTATTTGTGTACATCAGCTGCCTTATAGCCTCAGAATTTTCAACTCTAATACTCACACAGTTCTGTTATATAAGCAATAGCAATTAACACATACCAGTTGCCAGAGTTCCTGGAATAATTACAGGTAATGCATCATCTGTTTTTTGTTAGGTTGAATTAAAAATATGATGCAATATTACATTTCTGTGTGACTTATTTCTTTCAGAGCTCATTTTTGCTCAAATGTTCAGAGCTGATTATGTTCAACAAATAAATCAGTGAATTGTGCTTCTATGATTGTTTCTTTTATGTTCCATGATTAGTTCTTGTCTTATTCAATAAAAATTGAATGTTTTACATGCAAGAAAAGCAATGTGTCATTAAATACCAAGTTTATTCCTGTACTTACATTATCTTCAAATGATTTAAAACTATTAAAAAGAAGGTTATATAGTGTAATTACAGATGAAAAAGTTTATATGAGTGGTAGTATCTGCAAGGTTTGCAAGGATGAATATCTGAAATGGTACAGTTTAAAACAAAAAACTTGTGATCCACTTAACAAATCCCAAAATCAAAGCTAAGTCCCTAAAACCAACCTCTTTTAGATTATCGTCTAGGTTAAATCAAGTATGACTCATTCCAGAGGGGTGGGAAATTCTGCTCTTCATGTTATTATTCTTTGTATTCATCAATTAGTGAGTCGGAGATTCCTACTGCTGACATGGAAATTAACAATAATGCAGATTATAGTAAAGCCACAACAGTAATGGAACAATTGAATAAAATGCAAGATCTTTTGGATTTATCACCAATAAAGGTCAATAAATTTATCTCTACCAGGAAACTTAGTTATATAGACTCTGAAGTTAAGAAATTAAGTAGCCATATTCCTACTAAAACAGCTACAGTATTAGGTATTGAAAGTATTAATAAGCCACAAAATGCAAAGGACCAAAATTCAATTTGGAAAAAATATTAAATAAGTTTCCTTTAGATGCATGATTTAAAGAAAAACTGCAAATTTTAACATTAGTCCCAGATTCATAGACAGTTAAACAAACAAAGACTTATTATAATACAAGGGTATTTACTAAAAAAAGCAAGAAAATTAAAAGAAACAGGAGAGATGTTATCAATGCCTAGTGAGAGAAAAGTGTTAATTTAAGTTCTGATACTATAGAAAAAGTTACTAGTTTTTATTATGATGGTAACAGTCATATGTAAGTTTATTGCACTGAATTAAAAAGTATAGTACACAGGCGTGATCACTATCCATCTCCGGAAATTCTTTAAGAACTAATGCATTAGAAATTAGTATGTGTTTTGTTTTCATATGCTATGTTTATACATTTTTATGTCCCAACTGCATCATATATATAGTCAAAACCTCTAGATGTGTGCCAAATATTATGGTACATACTAGCTACGAGGGTCATACTGAAATTTTTGAGATACGGCTAAGTGGTACAAGTTAAACTTACCAACTCTTAGGAGTGTTCAAAGTACTCCCCTCCAACATCAATGCACTTTTGTAGGCGAATTTTCCAAAGATTAAATACTTCAAGCCATCCATTTCTTGGAATCGATGAAAAATATGCTTTTATAGCCTCATCTATCTCATCTTTGGAATGAAAACGACGCCCATGTAAATTTTTTTGTAGATTAAAAAATAGCCGAAAGTCAAACATAGCAAGATCAGGAGAATAAGGTGGATGTTCCATCACTTTGATGTTTTTTTGTTCAAGAAATTCGACTGTGTCATTCTTGCTGAATGAGAAGATTCATTTTCATGGTAAAGCATAAGTCCCCTAACATTCACTTCCTGAAGAATTTCTGGAAAACACTTAGTGGTGTACCAGTTAGCTGTAATGGTCTTCTGTCCCTCTAGCTTTATGGGTTTGACCAGACCTGTACTTCTGAAGAACACGGCATACATTACTTTTTTCATTGCTCATTGTCTTTTCACCATTGTTGGTTTGGGGTCATATTCAAAAACCCATACTTTACTTTCTTAACATGTTGGAACATCAAAAAATGGTATGTACGTTTCACCACCAGTTATGATTTTAGAAATAATGTGGTGTCCACCATCATTAAGTAATTTTAGGGTTTCTTTACTGACACGCTCTGCTTTTTGGTGTTCTGTTAAATTATGGGGAACTCAATGACAAACTAATTTTTTCATATGCAGTTCTTCATGAATAGTTTTATGTATAGCTGCGGATCCAATGTTAAGTTCCTTCTGTATCATTTGGTAAGTACAGCGATTATCATTGATTAACATTTTTCGAATGGCCGACACATTTTCTGGGACTACAGCTGACAAAGGTCTTCCTGTGTGTTCTTCATCCAAGAGAAAATTTCGACCTCTTCTAAACTCTGTAAATCATCTGAATACAATGGCACGAGATGGAGCACCATTTCTGCTGGAAAAACGTAAATAATGGATCGCGAGTCGCTTGCTTACCGGACATTGTTCAAAAACTCAACTTACTTTTTGGTCAACTTACTTCATTCACGGGAACGACTCATGGCATTCTTTCAGTAAATATCTTCAAAACCCATACTTTACTTCTTCATGCTTCATGCAGATTGGATGTTCGACATATACACTGACTCATTTGCATATTTTTTGAGTTGGACCTCGGAACTCGTTCTGGTAGGTGCCGATCTCAGTGTATATAGGAATCCCATGCTGGAAACTTAGAGAGAGCAACAAGCTGCAGTAGAGGTTATAGTGTGGCTGTAGCAGACTTGGTGTCTGACAGACTGTGAAACACAAAGCAGTTCTGCATCAGACCGATGCATAGTTAGATGCATAATGTTACTGTTTTGGATATATTCACTTAGATAGTTGTTCTTAAACTGACGCATATTTTGACGCTTATGCTGGTTGAATAAAATGTCTTTATTTAATCGAATTGACGAAAGTAGCACATAGCTGAGTATTCTACTATGAATAGTAAACAGTTGCTAATGATGTATGAAGCAGTACATGTTAGTACTTTGTGCTGATCAGCGACTAGATCACGTTATGATAGTCAACTACAAAGATGGCTTTAGTCAAGAAGGCTAATTCCGGAGTGAGAGTGATACGCTTACATCATCTGACTAAAACCACTGATTTAAACTTTTAATCTTTTTTTCTATACTGTGCATAAATATGTTTATACCTAGTCAAGTCAAATAGCTAAACCTAAATTTTCCTGAAATGTGACCTTAAGTAGGTGGAAATAGAACCACATGATAGCCAAGTCATGTTTATCTAAGTTATCAACGTGGACTTCCTAGACAGCTTAAACTGAAATCTTGTATATAAGTTCATGCTGCTTTGTTACAATAGCATCTGCCATGTACTACTGGCAAGATGCCATCATGAATAAATAAACATGGTTTTTGTTGAACTTTGACTTTTTCTTCATTTGCAACTCTGTGCTGACTCTACTTGAAATAAACCTTTTCTAAATAGAAAGAGATAAATCTTTTTCTTCCAACAATTTTCATATGATAATTGTAGATGTTGAAGACATTCTTCTTGATTTAGCCCCACTTTAAAATCATAGAAAATCATAGCTCGATAATGCTCTCTCATCAACTTCATTTTCTTTTCTTTCAAAATTTATTCTACAATAGCTAAATTGTAATTGTTGTCAAAAATTATCATCTGCGGACATAAATGAGTTCAAATTTAAATATCTGACCAATAATTTTTTTTCTAGCACATATCATCTGCCCCTGTCTCACAAATTTCAGTGTAGATGAAATCGTATTAGATGAAATTGGTTTAGGAGCCATTGGCCACTGGGGAAAAATTGGTATCTTCAGCTCTACTGAATACAGAAAATACTCTTTTTATAACTTGAACTAAAAAAATAAAATATATGAGTGATATCTCTGTGGTTTTCAGAAAGATTTTTATTAGAATGTTTCAGCACCCTAGAGATTTTTACTCTGATTTCATATACATATAACAGCACTTTAGTTATTAAATATTACTATCCTAATTCTTTTTTGTACTACTTATAGTACACATATTAGTTAATGTTTATACCAAATTTAAGAAAAAAATTCACTCATCAGAAATATCAAAGTTCCAGGAATCTTCACTACTTTCATTACTTCTGCATTACTTTCTGTATTACTTTCAGTACTGTCCAGTTCAATTACTATGCGAGTATATTTTTCCACAGAAGGAAACGTCTTGACCCAGTTATTCTTTTAACTGTATAACCTAATAAATTCCCTACCTCCACATCCCTCTAAAACCCAAACTTCAAAGAAAATACTTTCTTGCATTCAGGGTTGGAATGGTTTTAACCAACACGTTTTTAACCTTTTAAAACCAGTCTGTCCAAAATGCCTCAAGTGGTTTAAACCACCTAGTGGTTTAAACCACCTCAAGTGGTTTAAACCTGGCTTTTTGTTATTTAATTCTGAAAAAAAAAAAAAGAAGCAATTTAACACTTGCTTAAATACAAATAGCCTTTTATTTCTTAATTTGCAGCAATACAGGTTTTAGAATTAAACATTCTGTAACAATTAACTAGTTGGCTGGATCGTTCATTTCCTAAACGATTTCTACTTTTGTCTTGAACAAAGCTAAAAGTTGAAAATAATCTTTCTATACTTGTTGATGATTCAATACATGATTGCAAATATATTACAAGTTCACAGAATTTAGGATCAATATGTTTCTTTAGTGATAACCACCATGATATGGAATTTACATTTACGGCAGAAACTGAAAAATATGATTTTGGAAAAGGATCAGTTTGTGATTGGTATTGGATTAATATAGGTAGAAAATCTATATTTATCTCTAACAGCAGTTGATGTACATATTCTTCCTGGATGGAGTTCAACTTCTCACCTTTGTATTTTGGATACAACATATATGCAGCAAAATGAACTTAGGTTAAACATTGTTCAAGCCTTTTATTCAACAATGTCTCATTCTCATAAGGTTTCAAGTCTTGATTTTCTTGTAAATTTAGAAATTCATGAACAACATCAGCTATTGTGGCATTTTCAGCTTGAAGGCGATCCAGAGCTGCAACTAAAGGCTTAAGTTGGGTAAAAAATGCTTATCTTCCTTATAAAGATGGATTTATTAATGATATTGATTATATCAGCTGGAATTTCATCTTCATATTTATCAACAATCTTCATCAAAAACTCCCTATTTCTTAAAGAATCAAGACATGTGATTTGACTATTCCATCTTGTTTCACATGGTAATTGGGTAATAACAGATCCATCATATTCGCTTAAATAATTCTTTGCTGCATGATGATTTCGAAAGTGTTTTTGAACTTCAATTATTTGACTCATACTTGTTTTAGCGGAGTTATATATCATTTCCTAAAAGGTTTAGAAAATGACATGTACAGCTGTAACTGAAGAAAAAGTCACCATCAATTAATTGATCGGTTTGAAGATCTTTGTGCATCTTTTTCATTTTGTGTTCACTATCACTGATGAAACTTTTAACATTACAATTGTATTTCACTTTAGCTTCTTTTATAGCTTCTTTTGCTAACGATAAACAATAGTTTGATGTTTAATTGCTGCTTGGAGAAACTGATAACAAGAAAAAAGATTTTGCACCAGTCGATATAGAATTCACAATAATTGGCTCATATATTGAACCAACCATCTTGAGTTAGTGTAACCTTTTGGTCATCCAAATCCTTTTTGGCAATTTTTTCTACTTCATTGTTCACTTCAGTCAACAATTCTTCTGCTAACATTTTCCTAGTCGGTGGTGTGTAACCTGGCCTTAAATTACTAATCATCTTCTTAAAGTAATAATATTCTGAACAACTGAAAGGAATGTTGCATGCAAAAAAAATTTTGCTATATCCATATCTAATGCATCACTTTTTTCTGAAGAAGTTTTGATGAAACTACCATCAATTTTTGGTTGACGAATGGATTTCTTTGGATTAAATGATTTAATTGTACTTGTATCACTTTCTTCTTCTGATGATACACTATGACTTCTTTTTTTGGAATCTGATGTTTTTAATGGGTGATCAATGTTTTTTGTGGTTTTGCATTTTTCATAATGAGATTTCATTCTTAGAGCCTTACCACTTACAAACTTCCCACACTGTAAACACTTCTGACGACCTATCACTTTTCCACATTCATCTTCAAAGAACTGCCAAATAGGATCTTTCTTCCTTCCTCCACAATTAAGCTTACTCATGCTCATAATTAAATATAATTCAATTTAATCTTGAAAAGAAGTATGTTCTAAAAACTATTACTAGCACACACAACTAAAACTAAACACTATTATACCAGACACATTTTCCCACACATTTGGAATGTAAATAAACAATAAACAGGTGTTGCACTTCAATTAAAGTATATGTTGTTGAAGATGATGAATTTTTAACACTTTACAACATAGTTGAAAAGTGTTTATGACTTTGTTCATTTTGTCTGTTTGTCTGTCCGTTAGCACGATAACTGCCGTAAAAATGACTTCATCAAAATGAAATTTTAGTATGTTTTTCAGACGGTCTGTGGGACCTATGGGAATATAATTAAATAATATCACCCAATTAGTTTTTTATTGAACCCGGGCTGAAAAAATGAAATACATTGAACCTTATGGGACCTAATTTTTCAAACATTTTTTAAGCAAGTTTAAAATTCACAAATTGCTTCGAAATTTTTAGAAAATATTCACATTATCCCATAAAACATATAAAAAAAATTTCAGTAAAATATGTTAAGTAGTTTTTTAATTAAAAATTATTTAATATAGGTAAAAAAACAAATTCAATTTAATTCTGACTTTTGGGATATCCTCCAGAAAGAAAAAAGAGATATATTTTATAATAAATATCTTTCCAAGAGTTTAATCATTTTGTATATGAGAGAGGCTTCACATTTTAAAATAAATTTGGTAGATAACAATTTTTCAATTTTTTTTTTAATTTTAATTTTTTTTCTTCATGATATACTTATTTGATGGCATTTTTAATGTACTTTCCTACGTCCTAGAGAGTTAAAATTTGGTACACAGCTTAAATTTGTTGAACATTTTATTCGACAAAAATTTGGTGGATCTTTAAATATAGATCATACATTTTTTTCGAAATGGCCTGCAAATAATCCCCATTCACTTCTATAAATCATTGTTGTAATATTGTTAAAAATTCTGATGTGGGCAGCACATGTTTTTCCCTGCAGACTCATATTCACATTCTCTTTATTTCTTCAATAATAACTTGAGTTTATCTGCACAAAATAACAGCCTTAAATAAATAAACAAGTATGTTAAATGACATTGAATTTGCATGTTAAACTTAAATTTGGTTCTCATTTGATAGCTGGACTTATTGTCAAAGGTGGCGTAGTGAAAATGTGAAAAAACTAGAATATCTCAAGAACGGCTAGTCCTAGAGTAATGGGGTTAGTCTTATTCTTTTTGTTGTCAAAAACACATATAAAATAGGAATTTAATTGATATAATTGAGCACACATAGTCTTTTATTTTTATATTTAACGATTTTTGCAGGCCATTTCACAAAAATAGCCCGTTCCTTTTTCCCGAATCGTACTAGAATAACCTACAAATGATTTATATACCAAATTTTGTTAAATTTGGTATATAAATCACTTGTAGGTTATTGAAATATTATACACCAAATTTTGTTAAATTTGTTCCATTAGCTTTTAGCTAGAGTGGATAAAGCCAATTTCTGCTGGCCATTTCGCAAAGAAGGCAGATTCTTTTATTACGAATCGTACTATAATCTAATGAACATCGGGATTTCCCACAAAAAACATACCTACCAAATTTTATGAAATTCGGTCCATTAGTTTTTCAATTAGAGTGAATGTAATATCCTCAAAAACACACAGAAAAATACACAGATACACTCTTACACACTCAGACGTCTTCCTAAAAATAGTTTTTTCGTGTTCTAGAAGTCCCAAAACGTGTAGATCCTTTGAAAATTCGAGTTCCGATCTTTGGCACGATTCCAATACTTTGAATACACACACACACATATATATTATCTGTGTATCTATATTCCGTGCCTATGCAATTACAATAGTTGTGATTTTAAATGATCCCTAAACTTTTATTATTTCTTCAACGAAGCCTAATTTTAACATATGCAGAATGCAAATATCTCAAGCGATTGTAAGGTGAGTTACATAAGAATTGCTAAATTTTTTTCACACAAAATTATTTAGCTCTGGAGTCTGGAATACAAGTTATATGAATGAAATATTCATTGATTTTGCATAGAGAATCAGATGATTTATATTTCGATACAGTTTTAAATATTTAAGTATAATAAATTACTGTAGTACTGTGATAATGTAAAAGATATCACCACTGAATGTATCACATTTTAGAAATTTTTAAATGAAATTGCATTTCAGTTGGAAAGTGTTTCATAATCAATGCTTATGCATGATTGATCTTTCTTGTTTTTTCATATTATGGCATTGATATGTTTGAAGAAA
Organism: Amaurobius ferox; assembly: GCA_951213105.1. Taxonomy (NCBI): domain Eukaryota; kingdom Metazoa; phylum Arthropoda; class Arachnida; order Araneae; family Amaurobiidae; genus Amaurobius; species Amaurobius ferox. The sequence continues at coordinate 149,567,067 of OX578136.1, forward strand.
TTTGAAGAAAGAATCATATTGTAGTATAAATATAATAATAATAATAATGTATATATATATTCTTCAAACATATCGATGTCATAATATGAAGAAAAAAATTCATCATCAACAACATATACTTTATTGAAATGGCAACACCTGTTTATTGTTTATTTATATTTCAAATGTATATGTATATATATAATAATATTATAAAAAGCCAGTTTCATTTTGACCAGTTTTGACCGGTTTAAACCAATTTTGACCGGTGTAAACCAGTTTTGACCACTGACCTGGTCAAAATAAAATAAAAGTGTTTTTTGCCAACCCTACTTGCATTCCAATAATTCATCCATGCAATCATAAAGCTAAAATCAAACCAAGACCCTATACTCAATTTACATATGTTTGTTTATATACTCCTGTTTGTAAAAATTGCAGCAACGTGAAAGAATCATCAGAATTAAATGAAATTTATTCCTCAAATGACCTGTATTGATACAAATAAACAATTAAATTTACAAAGCAAAAAAAAAAAAAATATTACATGTCGAAATTCAGTATTTGGTGAATCCACTATGCACTGCAAAAAATGCTTCTACTATACGACGTGGCATCGGCATCAAATCAAACAGATTTTGAATTTGTACCTGAGAAAGAGCATTCCAGATTGCTTCTATCCGAACCCAAAGTTCAGCCAGCTGTATTAGCTACGAAACGAGCGTTATGAGCGAGACACAGACCAACGAAATCTCAGACATGTTCAATAAGCGACATATCCGGTGAATAGGTAGGCCAAGGAAGAAGCTCTATCTGTTATGTTGAAAATAAGTCTTGAACATTCCTAGCAACATGTGGATAGACATTGTCCTGTTGAAATACAGCTCCAGGAATGTGTTGAAGGAAAGGTATGACTTCAGGCTCCAGAACTTCTCTGATGTACCTGTTGCTGTTGAAATTACCCACAATTCTTATAGCAGTAGAGATTGTCTGAGATACCCAATGGTGCCCCAAACCATGACACTTGACATTCGTCCAGTATAACATTGGATAATACACTCTGGAAGGTGGCATTCCCTGCTATAACATCTAATGTGGATGCAGCCATCACTGTACCCTAAATTAAAGCAGGATTCATCAGAAAAGACGACTTGTTGCCAATCGGCATGCCAGTATCTATGTTGATGAGCCCATTGTAGCCGTAGGCATTGATGGTTTTGCATCATTGGAATTCTTTACAAAGGAAAAGGAATTTTTGCACACAGTCTATCGTGCAGCAGACAATGACGCACCTATAACAGTGCTCCAACGTTCTGCGAACTATCAAGATAAATTTGTATGATCCATTGCTGCCATGCGAATGAGGTGTCTATCATCCCTTGCTGACTTAACATTTTATTATCCACTGCCAGATTGTGACTCATCTGGCTCTCTTCAGTCCACTGCTTCCACACTCGCTTTACTGTCGTGGTATTGCGCTCCATACGAGCTGCTATTGCACGATAAGAAAAAAAAACCTGCCCTATCATTCGTCTCCATTCAAACTTCGTAACTTGCTTATATAGTGTTTTCTGTTGTTGTAGAGGCATAGTGACTTCTCATGAAACGTTTACTACTGGCAAGCAACCATTATGGATTTTTAACGTCCCTCTACAGCTCTTTATTTATAAGGCTAAGACAGAAGTTCAAAGAGCACTGCTCAGCCCATGCATGTACGGTGACTCAGAAATTCTAATCATTTACATAGCACACCATAATTTGCATTTCCTGTAAGCTTCAGCTCAATTGTGAGATTCCTTCATGGTTTTGCAATTTTTACAAATATGAGTTTATTATCAAACCATGTTTCACCACTCTGAAGTAATGATTTGTTGAGACACCCGTATACCAAGGCCAAGTATTGGCAAAATGCATTGGAAATGTTAGAATGAGATTTAGCACCATCTAGTATTAAAATAAATTCAAATAAAAATGTTCCATATGAAAAGATGAATTTGTGTCCATCACTCTAATGTAAATATCTCCTTAACACAAATGTGTTAGTAATGTCTTTGACCACAGTTTCACAACCTACGTACAAATGCATCTGCCTTCCGCAAAGGGTTAAATAAGTCTCTTAAATATACAAGTTTGTGTATATTTAAGAGACTTAATTAGTGGCCATCTTAACTTCCAGTTAAAGCAACGGCTGTACATGGTGAAAAGTGTGTTACTTTCTCATACTTCTTTCGAGATCTCAAAATAATCAAAACATTCTAGACTACTTTCTGGAAGGATTGGTACAATGTTTTAATAGCAGAAGCACCTATTTTACAGCTAAATCATATATCAATGTTCTGCATGGGCACAGCTAGTATATATAGTTTTGTTATGAATGAAAAAAAAAAATAGTGGTCTATTTTTAATTTAAAAAACTTAAACAGTGATATGAGTGAAAATATTTTAATATTTAAACATTATTAAATTTATATTCTATATTGTTAAAATGTAATTTATATTTAGGTAATAGCATGCGCTCCATCCAATATAGCTGTGGATAATATAGTGGAAAAGCTGTCTTCTCACAAGGTGAAGATAGTACGTTTAGGTCATCCAGCTCGTGTACTGTCGGATATCCAAAAGTATTCTTTGGATGCCATAGTTTCCCAATATGATGGCAGTGATGTCATAGAAGATATGCAGTTAGAAATTTCCAAACTTAAAGTAAGTAAATTAAATATAATTATTGAGGTGTCTCTAATGCTGAATGAGATGACATGGATCTACTGTCGGACACTTACTAAAATATATCTCTAAATAAGAGCTACAGTATTGTAAATAAATTTTGCCAAGTAATGAAAAACGTCAACTAAAAACAGAAATGAAATTACATATTTTGGCACTAAGTACGATTCCATCCAGGTGAAAATGTACCATCAACGCTTTCTACATATAACTAGAATAAGCAAAATACTAAAGGAAAGTGAGGAAAGTTTCCATATACCTTGGCATCCTGTCTTGTTATTTGATGAAGTGTGAATAAAGAGTGCATAATGAAGTGTGTATAATCCTTGTGAACGAAAACCCAAAACAGTGGTTAAAATTAAAGCAATATTGTCTTCAATATTGCTCAACATATCTTTAATTTTAACACCATTTTGAATTTTCTTTCTCAAGGATTATACAAAAATGCATGTCGATCTATGATCTAAATTTTTAAGCATTTTATATTTGGAAAATTCAAGTAATTTAGTTAATGACTTATCCAGTACTCCAATTTTGTCTACGATTTAGTTTAGTGCCCTGTAATGTTTTCTTTATATTTGTTCCATTTTTGAACATTTCTTTGCCTTTGAAACTATTGTGTCGAAAGCCTAGACCTTCCAACTCGTCCTAAGACATGAGCACTATTGTGTGTCATTTTGTTTGGACTGTCACTTTGTTTGGTGTGTCGTTTTGTTTGAACTATTGTGTGCCGTTTTTGACTTATTTTTCAACTTGTTGGGACTCATTTAATCTCATTGAACTTTTCTCGTCTTTCTGTTGTACCTTGGTTCAGTCCAGTCTTGTGTGTCAGTTCTATGTTTCGCATTGGCTGGGCTGTTTTTTATTCGGCTTTCTGATTAGTTCTTTCAGGTGGACACTCAGTATATGACTTATATACCTCCAGCCTTCCGGTAATGGCCCATTTCAACGGAGTTGAAATTTACCGAGGATGACCAGTTTTCTGAAGTTGCTGTCCTGTAGATGGCCTTAATATTAGTTAACTCATCAGCAGAAAAATAAAAGCAAGTTGTCAACATCATAAAATTATAACAAATGTGCCTCCTCTCCTAATATAAACTCCTTAAAGGAAAATTTAATTGTCACCTGCTAGTTTGTCCTCTACTACATAAGCACAAACTTCGTGTACATTGTCAACATCTGCCCTTCTATAACATGTTATATGGAGTCTTTGTGATATAGTTTATGTATTTTAATCTTGAGACAAGATTTTACTAAATCTGTAACTAATAGAAAGAATAAAAACCTCTATAATCAGAATGCTGCAGAGGGTTAGGATAATTTTTTCAACTAATAACAATTCAAAATAAAAATGTGTGAAAATGAAAAAAATTTTAAATGCTTGTAATAAAAAAATTTAAGTAGACAAGTAAAAAATCTTAATAGGCATTCATTGTAGATTTTGCTAATTTCCTGAAGCCTGATACATCCCTTTGTTTTCTTGATTTATGCTCACTTTTGACTTCGGGTTTGTTGGTCTGACTAGCATTGCCAAAAAGGATCCACTGTATTCCTGAAACAGCTGTATGCCGCATGGTTATTTTATTTGTGATAAGTATGTTGCTCAGATTTTCCTTATTGTATACTGTGCAAATGAAGATTATATATTTTATATATATATATATATGATACATATATTTTAGTATAAGACTTAAGCTTAAACTTTTTCTCTAAAAAGAATTAGTTTCATATAAGTATTCCAAATTCCTATCTCTTAGCACGAGTGTCGGTACTTATATCGGTACTTATATCGAGAACCATCATTAAATTTTATTATACACCTCATTAAGTTTTATGGCACCGCCACTAATAGTTTTTAAGAGGATGAGCACTTAAGTGAACGCTTCATATCTTGGATCATACCATATATGGTCACGAAATCTATATCTGTAAGAGTTTGAAAGAGGTACAAGGGTATTGCTAAGTAGACTGTTAGCAGCTCAACGAAGTCCAGATATAAAGTAACTGGCTATAACATAAAACCCGCTCCAGAGTCCAAGCCTCTTATAACCTATAAAGGTACCTCATAAGTGTATGAGAAGTGTAGTATATAAAGTCAATGTAGAAGAGAGAGAGACACTTCTAAACTTACACTTACACACTTCGAGACTGCCACACACTTCTCGCCATTCTATTATGCTGTTCAGTTGGTATCCAGATTGTATCAAAAAGTGTCTTTAGAGTGTATCTGCATTATTATGTATGCTTAGCTCAGACTCGGAGTTAAGTTCTGATGTGAAACTGTATGGACTATGAAGGAGTCGTCAATAAATGGAATTATGAGGGGAACTATGCCTCATCCTTGGAATCATTACACCACATCACTGATTTTGTGAACTATCACAAAGAAGACGGTAGGATATTATTCTGTGCTTGTGGAAACCCCCTCCCAATGGATTTCAAAATAGAACTAAAAAGACTTAGTGTGAACGGATGTATGGATGATCAACAGAGAGGAGAAAAAAGCTTCCCGCACCCAAACCCGCAATAAAAAAAAAAAAAAAAAAAATCTTTGTGATAGTTCACAAAATCAGTGATATGGTGTAATGATTCCAAGGATAAGGTATAGTTACCCTCATAATTCCATTTATTGACGACTCCATCATAGTCCATACAGTTTCACATCAGAACTTAACTCCGAGTCTGAGCTAAGCATACATAATAATGCAGATACACTCTAAAGACACTTTTTGATACAATCTGGATACCAACTGAACAGCATAATAGAATGGCGAGAAGTGTGTGGCAGTCTCGAAGTGTGTAAGTTTAGAAGTGTCTCTCTCTCCTCTACATTGACTTTATATACTACACTTCTCATACACTTATGAGGGGCCTTTATAGGTTATAAGAGGCCTGGACTCTGGAGAGGGTTTTATGTTATAGCCAATTACTTTATATCTGGACTTCGCTGAGCTGTTAACAGTCTACTTAGCAATACCCTTGTGCCTCTTTCAAACTCTTACAGATATAGATTTCGTGACCATATATGGTATGATCCAAGATATGAAGCGTTCACTTAAGTGCTCATCCTCTTAAAAACTATTAGTGGCGGTGCCATAAAACTTAATGAGGTGTATAATAAAATTTAATGATGGTTCTTGATATAAGTACCGACACTCGTGCTAAGAGATAGGAATTTGGAATACTTATATGAAACTAAAAGATTCTTTTTAGAGAAAAAGTTTAAGCTTAAGTCTTATACTAAAATATATGTATCATATCCCCCCCTCCAAGTCCAAAGTCTCGGTACACACATTATATACAATCTCTCCACATTCGGTGACTAAGTATACCCCTGCTTACTTAATGTATGGGAAGTTACCGTATACTTCTCCCCTTGATAATTATGAGATATATCCATCAATAGAGGAAGCACGGAAACATGCAAAAGAAAGAACAGAAGAATATCACTTAAAGAATAAAATTAGGTATGATTTACATTTTCAGGAAGCTGATTTTCAACTAGGTGATCTAGTTATGTTAGAAGAATTTAAATATCCTAATACTAAAAAATTAACTTCGTCCTATACAGGTCCTTATGTTATACAATATTAAATAAAATTTCAAGTGTAAATTTTGAGATAGATAGACCAAACCCCTTAAGTAAACAAAATACAGAAATTGTCCATTTTACGAGATTGCGACATTTTTATCCCGCAGAAACATTTGAGTTACAGAAATCAAAAAAGATAGATATTTAAAAAAATATTAATAAAAAATTCTTTATTAGAAAATAAGAAAGGTAGGACAGATTGATGGTGACTAATCCTATGAGACACATATCAATTGAAGATTAGATTCACTTATTAATTAAAGAGAGAATACAATTATTAGGATTAAAATGATCTTCAATGGACACTATGTGGCATCTAGTATTATGTGTATCTAGGCATATATCTGTGACCAGAATACGCAACCATAAAAAGCTCTCTCTTATTGTCTTGAAGATATTCATAAGATATTGTTATCATTAACATTTAGATACACAACTGATTAATTATGTTGGATCTAGGGAAAAAGAAACTCCTTAGTTTCCAAAGAAGCCTTGTTCTTGAATTTTCCGTTCGAAATTAAACATATGATACCTATAGTCCCAGCTTTGAACGAAAAAAGGAAAATTCATATCCGTGCAAAAGCACTGTGTCCTGAATGACTAAAAGTAATCTATATAATAAAAGGCAATGTCTGTGTGTCTGTCTTATACACTATGCGTTTCGCGACCGCGCGTCGGAGAGCTACGAAATTTGGCAATCGGAGACCCGGGGGGGAGGGAAGGGGACACGTGAAAACCGATTTTTAAAATTTTAATTATTTTTTTATTTATTTAATGTTTTATGCGATTTCGACCGTTTTTTGCCCTTTTTTCTCCACGATCCAGACATCGTAGAAAAAAACAAATTACACCATCGGAAAGAGCAGAGAATTTCGAGTAAAAATATATCAATTTCAAATCTGAATTTCGATTTCTAATATTTTTTAAAGATTTTAAAACAAAAGTCACTTTTTGCTCAAGAAAACGATTTTTGGTTTTTAAATTCTCGCATCGTGAAAAGTACTCATAATTTCGACTAATAATTTACATTTTCAGAAAGGTCAAACATCTGGCATTCTTACAAGTCTAATCTGGTCCAGAAATAATGAAAATTGCCTTCAGGATCGCAATTTTAAAGACGTCATGATTTTAAATTTCTCGCCGTTCCGCTCGGCGTGACGCTTCGTTTCTCCCCCGCTGAAGCAGGGAAGGTGGTGGGTGGGGACGTCAAGGTGGAGGTGACGTCACGGTTCTGAATAGAGCGCCTTTGCTCTATATAAATTATTATATTTATATTTTAAATGATGGGACGATCTGGATTTTTTAAATGTATATTTTAACTTTTGGATATTTTAATTTTATGGATATTTTAAATGATGGAACAATGAAACAATGGAATGAGGATGATGGAATTAAGCATATGGTCATTTTAAATTGCAAATTAGCGCGCAGGAAGTTAGCGGTAGGCCCGGGTTCGATTCCCGCCACTGCCAAAACTGCCGCCGTGTTTACGTGGAATACGATCACGTTAAATATGTGGGTCCGTAAGTCCTTCCGAGAGGTTGGTGGTAGGGGAAGGAGGATACGGCCCCTGTGGATGCCTCCCCCACTGGGTTCCCGTCTAAATTGGGTGAATATGTAGAAAGTTATGGAGATTGTCGCGGAGGGCGCGGCAGCCCAGTGGTTAGCGCGCGGGAATTGCACTCAGTAGGCCCGGGTTCGATTCCCGCCACTGCCAAAACTTACGCCACGTTCACGCAGAGTACGATCACGTTAAACATGTGGGTTCGTGAGTCCTTCCGAGAGGTTGGTGGTAGGGGAAGGAGGGTACGGTCTAAATTGGGTGAATAAAAAGAAAGTTATGGAGATTGTCGCGGAGGGCGAAGTAGCCCAGTGGTTAGCGCGCGGGAATTGCACGCGGTAGGCACGGGTTCGATTTCCGCCACTGACATGGAGTACGATCACGTTAAACATGTTGGAAATAATCAATACATCGCGATTCACGTTCCTGTGAACGGGCGTTTATGCAAATTTAATATGAACGACTCTTCCCGTTCACCGGCGTGAACCGTGACGTTTTTCAACATGAGGTTTCATGCAAATCAGTTCTCAATGCGTACGCATCTGATTTGCATATCCGGGGGCGTTTCCGGAACTGTCCATTCTCGGATATATAGGGCAGAGGTTTCTTGAAGCAAATGAGAAGGTCGAAAGAGGTCGATCGAGATCAGACGTCTGAAGAAGTCAGACGAGATAGACACTGATGGTCTGATGCAGGCAGACAGAAATGTTTTTTTTGACAGAAGCACTGCGGAATATCGTTTGACGACGGTGATGGAATTCTGCCATGATAAGTTCAAAAATTACCTGAAGGATATCGGTATTAAGGCTGAGAGGACTAACACATATACCCCACAGCAAAATGGAGTATCAGAGCGATTCAACTTAACCGCATTTGACTGTGTTAGAGCCATGTTGAACGACAGCAAATTACATGACAGATTCTGGGCGGAAGCAATATTGTGTTTTGCATACACTAAAAATCGAATATGTCACAAATTTAAGACTAAAACACCACATGAACTCTACAGTGGTAGAAAACCTTCAGTCAAACATCTTAGAACCTTTGGTTGTAGAGCATATGTAGGCAAACCCAGTCAGCTCAGAAAGAAGTTAGACATGAAAGCTACAGAAGGGGTGATGGTAGGCTATGCTACTAAAACTAAGGGCTATAGGATATTTTTGTCAGGGGAGAAACGAACAATTGAGACCTGCAATGTGAGGTTTGATGAGGGTGATGTAGTGGAAGGCATCCTGGACCCAATTTGTCCCAGAAATATCTCCTCAGGGATATCGAGAGATAACCTTTCAGAATACTCTGACGGGGAATATCCGAGAGGGCAGTCTGATGGGGGGGCAGGAGAGAGTGAAGACACTGGTGACGATCCGTCTGAATCCAGTGAGGAAACGGACTCTGCTGCTGACTCCAGTATGACTCCTTGCTCGGATATTGCTTGGCAGCGAAAGACGGTTCCAAGACCCGATGGGAGTAGAACCGATGTGTATTATTACGCTCAAGGAGATAATAAAAGGCTGAGGTCGCACAATGATGTTAAGAAATATTGTGATAAAAGGAATATACAATTTGATCAGCAACTGTTTAATTTTCGGGAAAATAAAGGTCTTAAAAGGGTCAGAGGCAGACCAGAAGCAAGCAATATTGAAATAAATATACCAAAAGGGTACAACGCTGCTATTAAATCTTCCCAGTCCGAAAAATGGTGTAATGCTATGGATGAAGAAATGGCCGTAATGCAAGAGAGGGGTGTCTGGGAACTAGTTCCTGCATCCACCTCACAAAAGCATATAGGCAATAGATGGGTCTACACTATTAAGAAAGACGAGAAAGGGAAAATCAAGAGATTTAAAGCTCGTTTGGTAGCCCAGGGGTATGGTCAGAAAAAGGGAGAATCATACGATGAAGTTTTTAGCCCTGTTGTTAACTTCAACTTAATTAGAGCATTCTTCTCAATTTTCGTATGCATGCTTGGCTGGATGCATTTCCAATTAGATATCAAATCTGCCTATCTCTATGCTAAATTGAGTCAAAAGGTATATATGAAACAGCCTCAAGGTTATGTCAATCAGGAACAGCCTGATTATGTTTGTTTGTTGAAGAAAGCCATTTACGGTCTTCATCAAAGTGGAAGAGAATGGTTTAATGAACTTGACACCAAATTAAAAGAATTAAATTTTTTAAAACTTCAATGGTGTAATTGTGCATATATTTACAATAGCAAAGTTCTTATGCTAGTCTATGTGGATGACATAATTCTCTTCTCAAAGTATCAAAGGGACATAGACCACATTGTTTCATTACTTAGCATAGAATTTGATATCAAGGTATTAGGAAAAATTAGAAAACTTTTAGGCGTGGAATTTAAAGAGTGTGACAATAAATTTTTTATACATCAAAGTCAGTATATAGATAAAGTATGTCAAATGTTTCAACAGTATAAATATCCAGTTACTTCACTTCCCATTTCTAAAGGGAATATTCTAAGTAAAATAGATTGTCCAAAGACAAGTGAAGAAATAAAGCAAATGCAAAGTTTTCCTTATAGGAGCTTAATTGGGTGTTTGGCTTTCATATCTAGTAGGACTAGACCTGATATTTGTTACGCCATCAATATATTATCTCAATTTCAAGAAAACCCTGGAATTAAGCATTGGGATGCATTGTTAAGACTTTTAGGATATGTTGAAAAGACTAAAAACTATATGTTGAATTTATCTAACATTCAGGAGTTAAAATTGAATTGTTATTCAGATTCTGACTTTGCTGCAAACCGAGATGACCGTGTTTCACTTGGAGGCATGATACTCTTTATTGACAATGTACCTATTTCTTGGCGTACCTTTAAACATAAGTGTGTCAGCTTATCAACCATGGAAGCTGAATACGTATCACTAACTGAAGCCGCTAAGGAAATGGTATGGGTACAAAACATAATAGAAGAATGTCATTTACTTGGGTTAAACTTTAATAAAAGTAACAGTGTTATTTTTAGCGACAACCAAGCAGCCATTAATTTTTCTAACTCTCCAATTGAAAACAACAGAACTAAGCATATTGATGTTAGATATCATTTCCTAAGAAATTTAATAGTCAATGAATCTTTTAATGTTAAATTTGTAAATAGTAAAGATAACTTAGCAGATCACTTTACTAAACCAATGACTAAGGAAATAATACTTAAATTTTGTAATAAAATTTTTAAAAACTAAATCAAAACTTTTTGAGATTAAATGTTTAGTCTAAAGAAAATTTTAAATACTAAATTGAATTTACAACTTGGGAATTTTTTTTAAAAAGATGTCATATATATACATTATTGTTTATCTTAAACCTCATTGATATAAGATAGTATATCTTGAGTATAAATTTTTGTGATATTGAATCTTTTTCACTTTACACCTTTGTATATACATCCATTTTCCATGACCCGCATGATGCTAAATAATAGCTTATGTGTATAAAATTTTGTATTTTTCAACTTGGTAAAAAGTATGTGTTGAAAGTTTTGATAAAGGAATTTTATTATCTGATTACTTGCATCATGTATTTTTAAATATTTGGTATATCAATGCAGTCTAATAGTATTAATTATGTATACTTATATTGTGTTAATAGACTAAATTTTTTTAAGCTTTTTGAATTATAGTGTTTATACTCAAATTTAAAGTAAACTTAAATTCTATGCTTATACAAAATCTTAATCTTTTAAAGTTAACTTGTTTAATATGATAATGTGCTTATACTTAAATTTTGGATACTTATAATTAAATTTAAACTAAAATTTTCAATTTTTGAATGCTGATACTTAAGCATTGAAGTTGTGTTGTATATAAATTTCTACTTGATGTGAAATGTTGTTGTTACAATATTGTCGACAATACTTAACTATTTTTCAGATGCTATAAGTACTTATGCATTTTATTTTAAATTTAATAATGATATAATACTTTAAATTTTTTCCTTCATTATATGTTTGATAGGATACTGGGGGCCTTGGTGTTTATTGATATACCTTGGTTTCTCAGAGTAAGTTTTCTTTTGCATATGCATTGAGACTTAAGGATTTGCATGAGGGGGCCGATTGTTGGAAATAATCAATACATCGCGATTCACGTTCCTGTGAACGGGCGTTTATGCAAATTTAATATGAACGACTCTTCCCGTTCACCGGCGTGAACCGTGACGTTTTTCAACATGAGGTTTCATGCAAATCAGTTCTCAATGCGTACGCATCTGATTTGCATATCCGGGGGCGTTTCCGGAACTGTCCATTCTCGGATATATAGGGCAGAGGTTTCTTGAAGCAAATGAGAAGGTCGAAAGAGGTCGATCGAGATCAGACGTCTGAAGAAGTCAGACGAGATAGACACTGATGGTCTGATGCAGGCAGACAGAAATGTTTTTTTTGACAGAAGCACTGCGGAATATCGTTTGACGACGGTGAATAGTCGAAACGGATGCAGATGTGGTCAGTTTGGACCAGCATGTATTGAACGTTAAATTTACTTACAAACGTTCGGAAGCCGCTTTAAAGATTTTCCTGATGTTCTATCCTTTGGTTTCCCTTTGCCAAGTGATGGTGGAACAAATACACGCAAGTGATAGAGGTAGTATAGTAACTTACTACCAAATGCTTCAAGAAATCTCTGTCTAGTCATTTACAACTAAAAAATTTTTTGTACATAGTATATTTTTTATGTTTTACGGCATGGAAAATTACCAGGTACGTGTAATATACCGAGTTGTGTTTTTCACCAAATAAAGTGAACGAAGTTTTTCTTTAAAGCTGGACTTGTGTACTTTCATAACCCAGCCAACACTTATTGACTCTGACAGTGCGTGCTTTGCTATCTTCAAATTTTAAATTTTCCAATAAAACATATGGGTCCGTATGTTTTTCCGAGAGGTTGGTGGTAGGGGAAGGAGGGTACGTTCCCTGTGGATGCCTCCCCCACTGGGTTCCGGTCTAAATTGGGTGGCACATCCTGGCCGTCCAACCAGTTACCAGGCCCGGGTTCGATTCCCAAAATTGCCGCCGTGTTTACGCGGAGTACGAGCACGTTAAACATGTGGGTCCGTGAGTCCTTCCGAGAAGTTGGTGGTAGGGGAAGGAGGGTACGGTCTAAATTGGATGAATAAAAAGAAAGTTATGGAGATTGTCGCGTAGGGCAAAGTAGCCCAATGGTTAGCGCACGGAAATTGCACTCGGTAGGCCCGGGTTCGATTCCCAAAATTGCCGCCGTGTTTACGCGGAGTACGATCACGTTAAACATGTGGGTCTGTAAGTCCTTCCGAGAGGTTGGTGGTAGGGGAAGAAGGGTACGGTCCCTGTGGATGCTTCTCCCACTTGGTTCCGGTCTAAATTGGGTGAATAAAAAATAAGTTATGAAGAATATCGCGGAGGGTGAAGTACCCCAGTGGTTAGTGCGCGGGATTTGCACTTGGTAGGCCCGGGTTCGATTCACAAAATTGCCGAATAAAAATAAAGTTATGGGGATTGTCGCGGATGGCACGGTAGCCCAGTGGTTAGCGCGCGGGAATTTCACTCGGTAGGCCCGGGTTCGATTCCCGCCATTGCCAAAACTGCAGCCGTGTTCACGCGGAGTACGATCACGTTAAACGTGTGGGACTGCAAGTCCTTCCGAGAGGTTTGTTGTAGGGGAAGGAGGGTACGGTCTCTTTGGATGCCTCCCCCATTGGGTTCCGGTCTAAATTGTGTGGCACTTCCTGGCCTTCCAAGCAGTTACCTTACACCTTTCTGGTAGGTCGCGCCAACGAGTTTGCCACGGTCAGAATTTTCAAGGGTAGCGAACAGGCTGGTCGCCAAAGGCGGCTAGTTCAGAAATATTAAAGAATTTATGGAATTATGTGTAGAGTAAGTGAATTATGTGTAGAGTAAGAATTAGAGTAAGTGAAATTTACAAAATTGGGTGTCACTTTGTAGATTCTTTTCTATTATTGAAAGAATACACAGTGATACATGCCAACACCCCTTTTTAACACTTTACAACGAAGTTGAAAAGTGTTTATGACTTTGTTCATTCTGTCTGTCTGTCTGTCTGTCAGCACGATAACTGCCGTAAAAATGAGTTAATCAAAATGAAATTTTAGTATGTTGTTCAGACGGTCTGTAGGACCTATGGGAATATAAATGAATAATATCACACAATTAGTTTTGGATTGAACCCGGGTTGAAAAAATGAAATACATTGAGCCCTATGGGACCTAATTTTTCTAACATTTTTTAAGCGGATTTAAAATTCACAAATTGCTTCGAAAATTTTAGGTAATAGTCAAATTGTTCCATAAAATATATAAAAAAAAATTCAGCTAAATATATTCAGTAGTTTTTTAAATAAAAATTAAAATAATAATTACACATCTTATATGAAACGATCACGTGACCATGATATGAAACGATCACATGACCCACTTCAAAATGAGATATGGCATCCATCTTGTTTCAAATTCGTGATTTTTTAAAGTTCTTTTTAATTCATATTGAGTGTTGTATCCATCCTAAAACTACTTTATTTCTGCTTAAATTCTGTGCATCTACATACTAAAACAACACAATGACAATATATTTGAGTTTAAATTCTCATTCAAATTTGATTATTTCTACAATTAAGCCTATTTTTCACCTATGTAAAATGTAAACAGCAAAATATGTAGAATGAGTTGTATTAGAATTACTGTATTTCTTTAACACAAAATAATTCAGTCCATGGAGTCTGCATGGCTGATATGAATGAAATATTAATTGATTTTATAAACAGAAGGACGATATTTTTCGATGAAGTTTTAAGCATAAAGTTTATGAATTGTAGCTCCATGGTCTTAATTTTTAATTAAAATAAATTATTATAGTATTGTGATGAAGGAAATGGAGAAAGTTATGAATGAAATCCTGCTTTTATAGAGAGATCCAGGCGTGTTATTTTTTCTATGACGTCATTTGAATTAATTTCAGTTGTTTTCGATGAAGTTTTCAAATATAATAAATTATCGTAGTATTATGATAGGTTTAAAAATATTACCGTGGAATGTATTGCATTTTAGAGATATTTAAACCACGCAATTTATATTTCAATGCCGTCTTTTGAATGAAGTTCATTTTTTTCAATGAAGGTTTAAGTTTTCAAATATAATAAATCAATGTAGTATCGTGATAAGTTTTAAAATATTACCGAGGAATGTATTGCATTTTCGACTTTTTTAAATAAAATTGCATTGAAGTTGGAAAGTGTTTCATAATCAATGCTTTAAGCATGATTGATCTTTCTTGTTTAGTATACTTTAGTATAGTACTAAAGAAAAAGTGTTTTTCATGATACTGGACAGATGATTGCCAAATTCTGCCATGATTCTGTCAAGTAATCAGAATTTTTTCAGAAAAGTTTTTTTTTGCTTCTTTCACTTTATAAAAGATGCATAAAGTTTGAAGAACCTGTTATATACAAATCAAATGGATTGTTGTATATAGATTTTAAGTGTATTTCAATAATGAAAGTTATTGTGTTAATAATGATTTTAATATTGATGATGATTTGATGTTATAAGTTGAAAAAGAATATGTTGGAGAGGAAGTAGATGTTAGGTTATGTAAGTAAGATAGGGGAGGAATAAGATGAAAGATAAGAGGATCAGTGACCCTGGCAGAGTTCTAATCATATAAACTAAAAGTAAATGATACGATGTTGAATGTAAACTTTTTCTTTTATATAAATGTTTACTTACCCCTTGTCATTGATACTGGGAGAAGGATATATCAATCACAAGTGAGGATAAGCTCTTTTAACTGCCAGTGTTATTGGATCAATGAAGGAATAAAAACTTGGATAGAGTTAAAGTGAAGGGAATAAATAGGAGTTGTGAAGAAGATATAAGGGATTAAGATAGACGATAATGTAGAGTCAGGGAGAAATAAGGAATGATTATAGAGGTTTAGGAAAGAAGGAGTTAGAAAGGCCATATGAGATGTTGATGAGAATGGAGATAGAGAAATGGTACCATGTACATATTTGAAATTTTAGAATTAAAGAGATAAAAATTTATATTTTTGTGAATGTAAAATTCAAGGTATTTTATATATTGATGTATTAAGAAAAATCATATGTAATCCCATGTAATTTTAGAATTATTATTTTGTGTTAAATGTTTGAATTGTATGTATTATAAGTCCATAGAGTAATGCAAAGCTATCAAATCAAATTTAATCAAATATAACAAGTACATTTCAAAAAGCCATAGTATCCAAATACAAAGAGCTTTTTAGACACAACAACATAAACATAAACACAACAGCATAACACTGTGAGAAGAATGAATGGTGTATGAGAGTTCCCCTGATCAAGGAATTCTACATTTCTAATATTAAATAACTCCTATCACAATTACATAGATAATAAATTAATGTACTGCTGACAATTCGAATTCAAGATCAATTGATTTTTTTACTGGGATTTACCCACACTGGTTAAAATTTTATTAAAATAATGATACTTAAAGAAAATTGATGTAAATTTGGAAAAACAGGTTTGTGAATTTTTGTCCTTGTATTGCTTTTATAGTATGAAGTATATTTGTGATTTTCTTTGAAATTTACCTAGAAATATTTGTATGTGAAAAAAATTGTATATAATGTGTGTACCGAGACTTTGGACTTGGAGGGGGGGGGGATATGATACATATATTTTAGTATAAGACTTAAGCTTAAACTTTTTCTCTAAAAAGAATCTTTTAGTTTCATATAAGTATTCCAAATTCCTATCTCTTAGCACGAGTGTCGGTACTTATATCGGTACTTATATCGAGAACCATCATTAAATTTTATTATACACCTCATTAAGTTTTATGGCACCGCCACTAATAGTTTTTAAGAGGATGAGCACTTAAGTGAACGCTTCATATCTTGGATCATACCATATATGGTCACGAAATCTATATCTGTAAGAGTTTGAAAGAGGCACAAGGGTATTGCTAAGTAGACTGTTAACAGCTCAGCGAAGTCCAGATATAAAGTAATTGGCTATAACATAAAACCCTCTCCAGAGTCCAGGCCTCTTATAACCTATAAAGGCCCCTCATAAGTGTATGAGAAGTGTAGTATATAAAGTCAATGTAGAGGAGAGAGAGACACTTCTAAACTTACACACTTCGAGACTGCCACACACTTCTCGCCATTCTATTATGCTGTTCAGTTGGTATCCAGATTGTATCAAAAAGTGTCTTTAGAGTGTATCTGCATTATTATGTATGCTTAGCTCAGACTCGGAGTTAAGTTCTGATGTGAAACTGTATGGACTATGATGGAGTCGTCAATAAATGGAATTATGAGGGTAACTATGCCTCATCCTTGGAATTATTTCACCACATCACTGATTTTCTGAACTATCACATATATATATATATAATTCTCCTTCAAATTGCGATTGAAAGGAGAGAATTGAAAATCTTAAAAATTAAACATCAACTAGTACTTCTATACTACAACACTAATGATTAAAAGTTACTAAAATGTTCGCCCTAAAAAGGGTAATTTATATGTTTTATATGTTACCCAAAACAATTATCTGATTTTTGGTATTTTTATTTGCTTAAAAAAAAAACTTTTTTTTTTCTTCATTTTGAATAATGTACGAAATACTTTACTATTATCTAAAATATACATAGGTTTGATTTTAAAAGTAATGAAAATATACTGGAAAAATTGTAGTGTTTCTAACATTTCAAATTAAGTAGTTTTATAATATATTTTTATGTCAAGTGTTCATTAACTTACAATTGAATTTAATGTGCATTATTTCAAAATGTAACTATATATTTTTTCTCATTCAGACTAAAATTGAGAATACCAAGAGATCTAAGAAATGTTTGTGGGCTGAAAATAAAAGCTTGCATAAAGAAATGAAGGAAAGGCAAAAGGCAATAGTAAAACAAGTTCTGACTAATGCAGACATAGTATTATCTACTCTCACTTCTGCTTCTGGGGATGGTCCATTAAAGCATGTTGATAAGGAACATTTTGATATCTGTTTCATTGATGAGTGCTCTCAAGCTCTGGAAGTAGCTTGTTGGATTCCTTTAGCATGTGTGAAAAAATGTGTGATAGCAGGTGATCACAATCAGCTTCCTCCCACAATCATTTCTGACAAAGCGGCTAAGAATGGTCTATCAGTAACTTTAATGGAGCGCCTTTTAAAGCTTCATGGAGACTCAATAAAGAAAATGTTAACTCTTCAGTATCGAATGCATGATATTATAATGCAGTGGCCATCAGAGCAACTTTATGAGAACAAATTGGTTGCCCATGAATCTGTACGATCACACCTTCTGAATGATTTATCTGGGGTGGAAAATAATGAGGATACTACATTATCTTTGCTTCTTATCGATACACTCGGATGCAATCTATATGAAACACAAGCAGAGGATGAAGAATCTAAAGGAAATGAAGGAGAAGCAGATTTAGTTTTGGCACATGTTGAGAACTTAATAAAATCAGGTGTTAGTCCATCTGACATTGCTGTTATTACTCCTTATAACCTTCAGATTGACATGATAAAATCAAAGTTCTCTGGAAAATATTCAAAGTTAGAAATTAAGTCTGTTGATGGATTTCAAGGTCGAGAAAAAGAGGCTGTAGTTTTGTCACTGGTGCGTTCTAATGATGATAGAGAAGTTGGCTTTCTGTCAGAAGACCGTCGTATTAATGTTGCAATTACTAGAGCAAAACGTCACCTTGCTGTCATTTGTAATACTGAGACAGTGTCTCACAGTAAGTTTCTGAAGTCATTTATTAACTATTGTGAGAAGAATGGAGAAGTGAGATCAGCATTTCAGTATGAAAGTAAAATTGGACTTTATCCTGTAGCAATGAAAACTCCAGGTACAAAAGCGAAGCAGGTACATTCTAAGTCAAAGAAAATAAACACAAGCAAAAGTTTCTCTGCTTCAAAAGATATTCCTGGTGATTCATTTAAACTACAATGTTCACAACATGATGAAATCCAAAGGTAAAATTTAACAACTGTTAATAGTTTGAGATAAATTTTGCATGTTTAAAAGCAATTTACATGTTAACAACTTTTTAAACACATTTATTGCTAAGGAAAGCTAGAGCAATGTATTTAAACACAAATAAAAAAATCTGATGTGGGCAGCACATGATTTTCCTTGTATAATGCTATGACTTTACTACTTTTACAGTAAAAAAAAAAATAGCTTATTCTTATAGCTTATGCTTATTCTATATTCCTTATATTTTTTCCAAAATATTGAATTTTCATCAATTAGTCATCATTTTCATTGATTTAGCGTCATTTTTATCCCTTTGGCGAAATTTTCGTTAATTTAGCAACATTTAAAAAAGTCGCAAAGTTGGAAACATTCCACCAAATTCATCGCCAAAATCTCGCCAAGTATTATAGACGGAGAAATAAGTTATTCTTATAGCAGATAAATGACTATTGGCATTCAAATGCAAAAGTATTACTCAAAGTATCTTTTCTCATGAATGGAACCAGTTAGATCCATGAGAATGATGTCACCAAATTTATGGCATGATATTATATATGAAAAGTAAACATATTGTTCAACAGTTAATTTTTTTTTTTAATTTATGGGATTTTTTGATAAATTTATTTGAAAAATGGGCAATATCTCGAGAACGGTCATGCTAACATTCTAAAGTTTATGTCAATTGTTTTCTAATGAAAAATTACATAATCAATGTCTGCATAACTTTATTAAAGGTTTTGATTTTTTGATGATTTTTTCAAAATTTCACTCGAAAATTTAGGAGGGTTCTGAACATTCGATTGTGTTTAAAAACAATAGGCTTCTAGTATTCATAGATTGTAATTTTTGAACCAAATTTCATTCGAATCGCTCCATTCGTTCATCAGATATCGTCTCCACAGACTCACTGACCCCCCCCCCCCCCCACACACACACACACACACAGACATCACCTCAAAAATGTTCGATTCGTGATCAGGGATGCTTGAAACGTGCTCTCCCGTCGAAAACTCGAATTCAAATTTTCGATCCCGTCACAATACTTTCCTTATACATTATTGTATATAAAGAAAATAGTAATAATGCAGCATACAGTTGTTTCGTGCATATGCTGAATCCCCTTTGTCAGTGCAAAAGAACCAACAAACCTAAAGTCAAAGACAAAATGAACGCAAATAGAAGAAACACTGACTGACAATACTGAAGTTACTGACGAGGGAGATCCAGCATATTCTCTAAGCAGCTGTATGCTCCATTATTTTATTTGTACTTAAATACATTGCTCTAGCTTTCCATATCCTTTTTAGAAAATGTTTTTTACTTATTGATATTCATTGCTGTTGAAGCTTTTTAACACTTTCCAACATAGTTGTAAAGTGTTTATCACTTTATTCGTTCTGTCTATCTGTCTGTCCATTGGCACGATAACTGCTGTAAAAACGACTTTATCAAAATGTAATATAATATCGTAATGTTGTTTTGGTTGCTTTTGACTGTCAGTCCAACCATCCTACTTGATAACAGGTTTAGCAACTTTTTAAAATGTGACCAAATTGCTCAAATATTGCCAAATCGAAAAAACTGTTGAAAAAATTGATAAAAATGACACCAAATCAATGAAATTAATTGCGTTTTGAGAGATAATAATATTGTAATAATGTTTCAGTAGTGTTTGTCTCTTAGGCCAACTGTCCCACTTTCCGACAAATTTGGTGACTTTTTAACATGCTGTCAAATTAAGAAAATGCTGCCGAATTGATAAGATTATTAAATTAAATATTTTTATAAAATGTTTAGAATAACAATGTCATTTAAATTATTATAGAAATTTGCACATAATTGAAGTTTTAATTTCTTTATATTATACATTCTGTGCGAAGAATAGTTATACTGTTAGTAAGTGATATGAATGAAATATTTATTGATTTTGCATTGCGAGCAGACTATTTATATTTCGATGATATCATTTGAATAAAGTTCATTTTGTTTAACTAGAATTGTCTTTTTAATGAAGTTTTAAGTTTTCAAATATAATAAATTATGTTAGTACTTATGTAGTAAATTATATTAAATGAAATATAATAAATTATGTTAGTACTGTAATAGTTTAAAAAACATCAACTCTGAATGCATCACATTTTAGAGATGTTTAAATACAATTGCATTTCAGTTGGAAAGTGCAATGAATGCTTTATGCATGATTCATCTTTCTTATTTATTTTCAATGTATTCTAAGAATATATGTTATTTTTGAAAATTTTTATTATGTGCCCCATTAAATGGAATGTATATTTTCATTATAGTTACTTTTTACAATAATCTTTCTTATACATATATTTCATATTTTTATTCAGAGAATATTATTAGTATAGTTTTTACAAGAATGCTTTTAACCTTTTTGCGACAGTGCATTGCTGTCTGGGATGCTCGCTCAGTACAGAGCAGGGTCAGAATACACTGATCACAGAGGACGGAGTTTTTTGCATAACTAAGCTTAACTTAAAAAAAAAAAAAAATCAAATAAAAAACTTAAATTCAATTGTTTTATTTTTTCATATAACCTTAGCTGACTATTGAAATAATCATGTATATAAATGTCATAGTTTCCGGGTTATATTTTCTTTGAAAATTATATGAAGATCATAAAAAATCGATTTACATTGATTAAACATGTAAAAAAAAATTTGAAAGTTAGGAATTTTAATCAATACAATAATTAATGTAAACAAAGATTAGTAGAAAATATGCAGTAAAGACTATTTACAATAAAATGTAACAATGTTTAAAAGTTTGATTTTGTATGATAATCTTTAAAACAGAGATACATGTAAAGACTAACATTGCTAAGATAATATGTTGCACAAAACTATCATCTTACGACTCTTTGAGTAAGACAAGATTCGTAACTATCATCTGAATAACTCAAAAGTTAATTGACAATACAAATGATTTCTTCTTTGAATAAAAACACCTTCTTTTAGCCTTTGCAAATCACTAATTTCTTCACTAAACTCTCCACAAAATATCTCTCTATACCCTGCGAAAAACACAAAAAATACAAAATGACTGAATACCAAAAGTACAGAAATATCCCCCATCTCCAACAAATAAAAGTATACAGGACGGCTGGAAACATGAGAATGTCTATACCATGTGCAAGATTTAAAGACCTACCTGGGCAACTCGTCCAAGTCTAAGAGCCGTAGGGCCCTCCCATCAGCAAGCCAAGTGCCCCCACCCAACAATGGTAGAACCTATCAGCCAATCCGAGATTCTAGTGCAAACACTACTGTGAATTATTCTTCAGTGGTTACTGGACAACCCGAAAAACAAACCTTGCCAAAATCTAAACCCATGGTCCCCAGTATCGCAGATATTTCGGCCAGCAAAATTCATTACACCATGGTACTTTTGACCCTCATAGACATCAGACTCCCAAAATAGGGAAATTTTGAAAATAACCTTTAAGGAAGCTCTCCCAGAACTCGAAGCTGCGACTTTGAGTATCCAGATAATCTAAATCATGTAGGAGCGGTATGACGCGTTCGCCAGATAGGCTCCTCCCTGTTTCTGTGTTCGCTCTTTCAGCAAAAACTATTAACTTGCAAACTCTTAAGATTGGCTTCTGGAATGCGTTCCAAGATCGACGAGGTGTGTGACTTTGTTGTATCCTATGACTTTGACATTTTTTGTGTTTCTGCAACCCATCTCTCACCTAGTAAAACTTAATTATTAATTAGATTAATAATTATTCAGCATACTTCTCATACAGGGCTTCGAACCCTAGCCGCCATTACAAAGTGGACGGGGTGATGGCTCTGTACATAAAAAAATATCATACCCCATCATAGTATCCATGTTCCGGCCTTTACCCACTTGGAAGCAACTGCTGTTAAAATTATTATTCCAAATTTGGTCCCTATTACCATTGTTTCGGTTCACATACCTCCAATAAGTACTCACCCATTCCCAAACAGTGAACTCAAAGCACTTCTTGGAATTAGTAATAATATGATCATTGCTGGTGACCTAAATTCTCGCCATGCCTCATGGGACAGTTCTACAAACAGGCATGGCACTGCTCTAAATCAAATGGCTCAGCACATCAACCTTAGGATTGTACCTCCATAATCCCCAATGCACTATTTCACAAGAAATACCTATTCAGTTATTGATCTGGCCATTCTTCAACAAATACCTTTCAACCACATGATCAGAACGATTGAAGAGCTCAACTCTGATCACTTTCCTGTGGAATTAATCCTTAACTTGCTTTATATCATTAGACTATCTGGTGAAGCTAAGCACAAATTGGAATGATTTCCATCATTCCCTTTTAAACTTAGCACCCCCCCCCCCCCTTCTCAAAAGTACCAGCATGGACGATATTGATAATAGCATCCAGGAAATGACTCATATACTACTCGAGGCAACTGCTGCAGCCTTGAAACCTAAAACTACCCTCCCTAGCTATCACTTGATCCCAAGTGATATCAGGGCCAAAATTAAGCAGTGGAAGTCTATGGAAAGACTGGAAGCGCACTAGATTCCTGGACTGTAGCGCAAACTACCGTAGACTCCAGAATGATATAAGACTCTCATTGGTGCACATATCCAGCATTGCTGGAAAACACATTGAGGAGCTCACTACTTCAGATGGCAGTCTCTGACAAAAAGCCAAACAACTTAAAACACCTAAAGCACAGATTCCGCCCCTTTAAGGCCGACATGGACTAGCCCAGATTGCAGAGGGAAAAGCTAATGCAACTGCAGACAGCTTGGAACTCTAGTTTTCCCCTTACGCAGACCCCAACTTCAGCCATCTCTACCCACAAATTGAAACTGATACACAGCTGACCAATGACATTGCACTACGTGACCAAACACCTAATAATTTACAATGGACAACAGTGGCTGAAGTACTTAGCACCATCAAGAGCTAAAGACATTTCTTGGTATTGATCGAATTAATAATTGAATCATTAAGAACCTACCCCTTTCCTATGTCTGCTAGATAGCTACTCTAGTAAACAGAATGCTATTTTCCTCAGAACTGGGTAACTGCCACCGTCATCCCTCTTTCTAAACCTAACCACGACAGTTCTCTTCCAGAGAGTTACCATCCAATAAGCTTGAAATGAAATGAAATAAGAGACGGGTGGCTCAAGAAGAGCCCAGCACATCGACCAGAGGTCTATTGTACTACCCCAGACAGAACAGATCCCTACGAAAAGAGACCAGTAGCTGATGCGAAGATAAGCAGGCACTTGACAGGAATGTCATTCAGCTCCCAGGGTTCAATCACATGTCGACCAATGTGTTCGAATCTGTGAGCAGAGTAAACCTCACATTCACAAAGAATGTGAGCAGCAGTTTCTTTGCTGCATTTGCAGCCCCTGCAAAGCGAATCTTTGGTGACGTCCATGATGTTAAGGTGTCTCTTGAGGGTGCAGTGCCCAGTAAGGAGCCCAACAGCCCTCCTGATGCCAGTTCTGCTGAGCTTGAAAAGTTCCTTTTGACGTGTACTAGGGCAATTGTAGTTGAGAATTTTCGCTTGCCGTTGACCCTTAGTATTACGCTAGTTCTTACATTGAAGCTTCCTGAAGATGTCATAAACAATTCTAACAAGGTCATTGGGGATACCCAAGGCCGGCTCAGGGCCAACAACAGGAGTAATTGAGCCTTTTCTAGCTAATTCATCAGCCAACTCATTACCTGGAATGCTCGAATATCCAATAAGCTTACTCCCCAGCCTGTCGAAAATCGATGAACTTGTGTTGCTTAGAAGATTGAATAGTTTCTGCAGATCTCGCCAAATTCTTATTCCTGATCAGCATGGCTTCTAAGCTGCTCATTCCATGCAGACCCAGCTCATGCATGTAGTTGAAACTATACACCAATTCTCGCAACAGGCAGTACCCCAGCATTGTGTTTCTCGACATAATGAAAGCGTTCGACAAGTGTTGGATCCTGGGTTTGATTACCAAGCTGGTGCAACTTGGCGTATCAACCCAACTACTTACTATCATCAACTTGTATCTGACTAATCGTTCTTTCTGCATACAAGTTGATAATTCCTTCTCCTCGCCCTGTCCGATCAAAGCCCCCTGCTCTTCAACCTCTATATTAACGATATTCCACACATACCACAGGTGAAACTCTGCATTTTTGCAGATGACACTACAATCATAGCCAGCAGCATCTCTCCCCAAAACACAATCAACACCTTACGAAGTTTCATCACGCACAGCCTTGAGCCCTGGTTCATCCACTGGAAAATCAAAATTAATGCTTCCAAGTCTAATGTTATTAGTTTTAAGCCCCACTACAGAGCAATCTTCCATAATTTTCACATTCCTTTTAATCATGCCGTAAAGTATCTGGGTGTCACTCTTGACGCCCACATGACTTAACGGCCCCCACATCGACTTAAAAGTTCAATCTACCAAGTAGACTGTTAAAGCCCTGCATCCCCTGCTCTGTAGAGGGTCGCCTCTTTCCTTGGAAAATAAACTTCTCTACAAACAAGTTATTGCACGCCTGCCCCGTCTGGGGTTCGGCAGCAAAAATACATAAAGGGAAATTGCAAGTTATCTACAATAGACTATTACGTATGATCACCAAGTCTCCTTGGTTTGTCTAAAACAAGGTTATTCATCACAATCTTAAAGTTTCTAGAAAACACCGATTGCAACATGTTATTTCTGACCCAAGGTGAACTTTCAGTCCACAAGCATTGAGAACTGGCCTTCCAGCTCTGTCTCCGCCAGTTTAACTCAAAGTCCAGACTAGAGATGGCACCACAGTGCACCATTAGCAGTGCTGCAAGCCATCCCTCGTAAACACACACCTTATACCACTAAGTAGGAAAGAAGCTACGATCAGCTATGCATACTTGCACTAGAAACCAGACTTTTCCTTCGGGAGCACTGCTACCTAGTAAACTTTCTCCTTTTCTCTTCACTTTTTTTCTTGACTTTTTCCTCTTGGCAATAATTCTGCTGACATCCATCAACTAAGGTAATGCAGACCACACCTATGAGACATCGTCTCAACCAATCATCTACAAGCATCGGTGAAACAGAATGCTCAAATGAACATCAGATTGCTTTACAAAAATGCTAAAGAAAATTGCTTACTATTTGACGTGGGGATGCGAGGGTTCTCCCTCAAGTGCCTCAAAATGCAAACGCTTTGAATCCTTGGATTTAAAGAGACAGTTTAGTTTGTTTACATTACTCACAGTTCTGGCTTTCACATAGAACCAAACTAACAAAAATACAAAACACTTGAACAAATCGAAGATCAACATTCTAGATTTATGATAAATTTAACTGTAGTGGACATAGGGCACCATCTATTAGCATTAAAAATACCAAATTAATGAGTAATACTTCAAACTCATATATGAGACATCCGTCCTCAGAACCAATTCAAGCGGCAGCTCACATATGAGCCACCTGGTTGTGAGTGACATTTGCTACTGGTGCACCGGTAAGACACCCTTCTCGAAAGAATTAAGTGACTTTTTTAAAACCCTGTGGATATGTTTACTTTGATAACTTAACATCCAACTTATTTTGGGTATAATACATACCTCCTAACTTAACAAAGTGAAAAACTGGGAATTTTCCCAATATAAATTCAACACCATTGTAATAAAATCATCCCCAATACCAAGGACGAAAATTTTGTTGTAAATAAACAAAAAGGCATTTTACAATGATAGCATTTCCCCCCTTTTTTTTTATAGAATATGCATATTATAAAAATAACCATAAGAAAATATTTAATAATATATTTCTGAAAATTATTACAAAAGAAGATATTAAACTTGAAGAATTAAAATCTGCTCTTATTTAGGTTTTCAATAGAACAGAAGTATAGACAAATTATCCAAGATTTTCTTGAAACAAAAGATACATCATTTTCATTTTCTTCTGAATTGTCAGCATTTGAGCGAAAAGTTGTGCATGAGGTATGTTTAAATATTTAAAATTTATCAAGTATAATATTTTATTTTAAATAATTTTAACTGCACAAGATGTTTCATAATTTTAGTATAAATAATTATGTAATAAAGTTTATCTCATAATTATGCCATAATACTGTAATTTCTGGATGAAATGTCAGTGATGAAAATGTACCAGATAATATTTCAAAAAAGCTCTAAAATAACACTGTCATTGCTATTTACTGCTACATTGTAAGCAATATTGGTTCACCTTAGTTTCTTTTGTAGTACAGTGGCATTGTGCTAAAAATACTTTTAGGTATGCCAATATATTCTTTGCTCTTCAACTCCAGTTTTTATAATAAACTCTTTAAATCTCTAAATTTAAAAAATTATTTCAGTTGTAAAATTTTTAAACTTCGACAAAGTCTAGGACCAATTTTTTTTTTATCTTTCAAGAAGTTTGAATTATTTTGTACGTTAGATTATTTTATTAGATAAAATATATTTGTGAAAGATTTTACCACAAAACTTCATATTAATTTTCAGATGCAAATCTTTAAGCTTTATGTTTTACTAGTATAAATACCTGTTGTTGCCAGGGATTTAAGATGCAAACCTGTGATTAAAATTGCCCACTGCATGGGCATAATACACCTTTTACTTGGGTAAAGCACATCAGCAACAGCACAGGCGTAATATGCAATCTGGGTATATAGTTTTTGTTACTTACATTAAGAAGTATAGTCTTTTTCTAAGTTATAGCATAATTGGAAGCTTATACAGTAAAATCCCAATAATTCGTAATGCCAAGGGACCAAGGCATTATCGAGATTTTTGAATATGCAGGATTACGATTTATCAAGGGTAAAAAAAGTAAAATTTCGAATTAATGGAGTTTTATTAATGCTAGAAATATGTACATAAAATACTATATATATATATATATATATCCATAGACATAATACGAATTATGCAAAGTACATAGGTATATGCACCTATATGTACCCTAAAAATCCCCAACTTAGGCTTGAAATCAAAGAACATAAACAAATAAAGTATGTATGTAGAAAAAAATTCGGTTATTTTTGTCTGATGAAGGGAAAGTTCAAGCACTCGATCAGTGGCATTGTCCAGTGTCACAATAGCCGAAAACACATCGTCGCTGACTTCTCATTTGGTCAGAAAATGCCACAAGTGATTTATGTAACCTTTCGCCTTCTTTATAAAAATCGTGGGGAAGTTCTCATCGTTGTCGCAATCGCCATCTTTATCCGTTGTGGCCAAAATATCCTCGTCCATCAGATTTCCCACAACAGCCACATCATCGTCAAAGTGAATGAAATCTTCAAATGTGATGCAATTTTCTTCACTTTGAGGCACGCAATTCCAGTTTACATGGTCTACACCACCGATAATTGATGAATCCAGTTTTACAAAATCACAAGCACGGAAACAGTTTTGAATGGTAGATTGATTGTTTTTTTTAGAGAATAGAAAGACACTTATACGACCGTTTTGAACGCAACTGAAGCCAAAAATAAAAATACGCGAATAACTAGTACAGAGTGTGGACCACGTAACTTTCGACTATGCAATTCTATTAGTCAGCAACCCTCTTCCCTCCCCTCCACATTAGCAGATGGGGGAGTTTTTTCTCCCTGTTTAAGAATGGAACAGCCGAAGGTCAAAAGCCTTCCCTTCAGAACCACACTATAGGGAAGGGGGAAGTTTCATTTCGAATAAATGGGATTGTTGACGTGGTATATTACAATTTATAAGACGTTTTTGTCCCTCTTGAGTGAGAAAATACATACGAATAAGCGAGGGGACCAAAATGCATCGTTATTTTACGAATTACCATGAGTTTTCCAAGGGACCTGGAGTTTATTACGAATAAGCGGGATTTACGAAATAACAGGATGTGAATTACTGAGATTGTACTGTATATGAATAAATTAGTACAATGCCTAAATTGGGGAGAGGCATTAATTTTATCATTTATGTTAATTTAAAACTTTTTACAATTTATTCTTGTATTTTTAAATTTTTATAATGTACTTTTATTAGATTTCAGAAGAATTCAATCTTAATCATACAAGTCAGGGAGAAGGAGCAGAACGTTTTATCTATATTAGCAAAACTCTTGTTTCCGATATTCCTATAGATGATTCAATAGAAGTAAAAAATTCTGAAAATCATTCAAGTACACATAATGATGGTACAGCTAAGAAAATATTTAATGAAAAGGCCAAAGGTTCTAAAGCACAGAAATCTAAATCCAAACAATCTTGTAAATCCAAGCTTAAAACTTTTTCCCTCAAGGATAACACAGAAACCCAAGAAGAGGATTTTGAAGTACTTATCTCTGAAGTTGTGAAAAATGATAGAACTTGCTGTTTTGATAAATGTAAAATGTGTGTCGCAATTCTTTCCCAAGTTTGTTCATTTTGCAAAGGTCGCTTTTGTTTTAGCCATTTTATTCCTGAAGCTCATGGATGTGGACATTTGGCTAAAGCTCAAGCTCGTAGTCAGATACGGAAAGATGGTACTCTATATGCTGGTAGTGGAAGGCCAGAAAAAAAGGTGGACCCTCTGAAACATTCTTATTTACAAAAAAAATTAAATGAAAGAATTAGTGGTATGACTAACCAACGGAAGTCAAAGTCAAAAGGTTAAGGAATTTTGTAATTTATTTAGATTGTCTTAAAGTTATCTGTTGTGTTATAGATATGCACTTAATTCTGAAATGTTTTGATAATAAGTAATGCTTTCAATATCCAAATTGGCAATGATGTAAATAAAATATCTCAATTTAATGCAAAATATTAATGGCATAATGTGAATGAGTTGAAATCTTTCTTAACATGTTAGATCAAAATTAATATTTTGTTTTTATAATCCAAACATTATCAGAGATATTTAGAGGATATTTTTTTTATCCAGCTGCTTGTTTCATTTTCTAATGTTAACCTATAAAAATTGTTCCTAACCTTTAATTCATTATTTTTTTAAACCCCCCCCCCCCCAATTTTTTATTATTATTATTAAGGATAGATGCTGTGAATAGAAAGGTCTGTGCTTTTTACAAAAAATAAAATTTAAAATGTATCTAATATTTTTGTAAAATGAATGCATTACTTTTCGATACAAATTCAAAATACTTCAAGCTATTTTACCAAATTAAAATAAATACAAAATAACCTTCCTCTTTTCAGCATCTAATCTTGGCAAAGAAAAAAATCCAAATAATTGAATAAACTACAAGTTAGGGACTATTTTCCATAGGTTAACATGGGGAAAATGAAACAAGTAGCTGGAGAGAGAGTACCATTTCCTTGCCTGAAGATAATATATTTTTATTTGAGTTGTAATAGTGTTGGCCTTAAAATATTTCTTTTATCTTATAGCAAATAATACACAAATCCAGTAGTTGATTGCTTTAAGAAACAGTACTGATACCACTGCGAGCTAGTGCCCAGTAGTGTACTGTTGCCACTATTGGCAACAGAACATTTTTTGTTTGTTTTAAATTAGAAGTCTAACGGCAAAACTTATTTTACTGTTTGATCAAAATGAGTTATTTATAAAGGGTTAAAACCCTTAAGCACCTCAATAACTTTGTAAAGAAAGGTCCAGGGGTGTACATGTTAGGTCTAGTCTACCTATAATAAAGTGACTAGGCCCAATTGAATAAAAGTGGTTATAGCACCCTTAATGGAGAATTAAAAGAAAATAGAATAACAAACTCTGCAATAAAGTGAGAAATTGTGAAGCATTGTTTAATGCACAATGAGTAAGAATTGATAATAAAATTGTTACAGAAGGCATTTTTTTTTTTTTTTTACACAATAGGGTTATTGGTGAATGACTGTCATATTCAGGAATGCTAAAATAAACAACACTTGCATGCACAAGAATTTGATGTACAGCCTATTCAAAATGCCCTCCTTCAACAACCATGCACATTCAAGTTCCAAAAAGAATATTACTGTGTATTTTGACGACAAGCATTGCAGGTGAAAATGTTTATGCAATATGTTTAGTGTATTCCTGATGTCGATTCTTATTAATTGGCTTTTTCATCTATCTCGCTTTGTTGCCAAGTTCATTATCCAAACTTTTTAATTCTCTACTAGAGATGCTGCAAAAACTTTTATTTGATTGGACATGATCACCTTACTATAAGACAGACCTAACATGTACAGTCATGGACCTTTGCTTACAAAGTTCTTTGGGATTTGACTTGAAATTACCTAAATCTTTGAATTTTTATATGGATTGTGGCAAGAGAAATTGTTTCGTAAAAGGTTCCAGATTTTTTTTTTTTTTATTTACCAATGTTAAAGAAAATCTTAAAAGAACATCTTGAAATAACTTCCATTTGTTCTCCACCCTAATATATGTAATTCAACTCTTTTTGTGAAATAATGTCACTTATAGTTGAGGCATCAAGATGAAACTTCAATAAAAAAAAATTGTAGTCTTTATTTCTATTGCAAATATATTTACACTTATTATTTTTTAAATATATAAATTAAGGATTTTAATCCATGAGCTTTCATATCAAAATGTAAAAATATTTTCAACTTACAAATGCATTACTGTTTATCAAATAAATTTTTAATATTTACATATATTTAGAATTTCAGTGCAAAATAAAACTAAAACCAATATACTGAATTGAATGTATTTTTTTTTTATATAAAATATATAATGAGCATGATATACCATATTACTTGAACTTAAGATACACCCAAAATTTTGATTATGTTGTGCTTCAGTCCAAACCATCTGTATAGGACAACCTTAAAAATCAGCTGAACATTTCATGTCAAGCAGTTGTTTTATGGATAGTTATTAAGGACATAATTTAATAAAGCGAAAAAGGAATAACAAACTGTTTTATGCTGCTTTTAAACTATATATGTATGTGCAAGTTTTTGACACATTATACTAAATTCAATTGCAAATTCAATGTATAACAAAAGTTTGTTTATTCTAATAAATAAATTTAAATTAGAGCATTTTATTATGCATTATTATATGTATCTACTTATAATAGATATTTAGATATTTTACTAATAAAATATTAAAATTACATAAATATGTATTCTAGATTATATCTCTAGCTGTAACAATTTAAGTTGGCAAAAATAATATATTGGGATCTGCAAGACTAGCATTATAGAAACTGAAATATTTAACACTATCTCAAGGATAGCTGTTCAGATATTTTGTCTACTAAATACCTCTCACCAAAAGTGCTTAACAGTTTAACGCTTCCTGTGTTTGATATGGGTGAGACATTTATTGATCCGTAATGTATTGCAACTTTATTCTGGCCATCAATGACTAAATGAGCATGTTACTACTGATCATGGAAACAGGAAGAGATATTATAGATCAATAATTAAACCAAATGGTGCAACTTGGTTGTACAGTATACATATTAGGTTTTCATGGTTACTTAAATGTGCAGTTTTTTTTTTAGAAAGTCCTCCATAATGGCTATGTTTTAGTAGCATGTTAACGTCTGGTTTTCACCAAAAATTTCCCTGTAATAATCTGTCTGATAAAACAAACCACACAATTCCACAGTTGAAAATCTTGTTACATTTTCCATTCACTTCATTTTATCTTAGATAAATATATATGAGAACTTATACTAGCTTTATTATCAATAAAACTTGTATATCAATATACTGCTACAAAAATGAACCATTTAGGAGGATATCGATATGTAACAAAGGGCTATTTTAAAGCAAAATTTTAACCCAGTAGAAAAATAGATGTCTGCTAGAAACATGTATAAATATTTTTCTTTTTTTTTTTCAGTTAGTAATGTAACTGACATGCATAATGCTAAAATATTATATATGGATACTATTTTCATTTGTACATACCCTAAACGGGTTGTTTTATTGATGTAATAAATTACAATTTGGATTCTGCCTTGAATATCTGTGTTTAACCCTTTTCTTAATCAAATGCTGGAGTAAGAATCCATACAAGTCTTAAGATTATTTTTAGAAGATAATTTTGAATGGGAAAAATAATTAAAGGGCATTAAAATATATTTAATTTCTTCAACAGATTCACCAATGAAATAACAAAAAATACAGAAGGCAGACTAATAAATGCAAGTTGATATTTGCAATTTACTGAATAAATTTAGCACAGAATACCTACATTGTATGATAAAATAGCACATCTTAAATTTGAAGTGTTATGGTATATCTACTAAATTTACTTGTCAAATAAGAACATAACATGCACTTTTTCCTTTGTAATTGGTAAACTAAAAGACTCTTGCTGATGGTTAAAAACTGTCAGAATATTATGGAAGTATGAATATACATCTCAAACAAGTAAAGATGGAGTTGGTTTTTTGCCTGGCCATGCTTCTTTTGCATATTTTTTCTTTTTGGGTTCTTGTGCCATATTGGTTTCATTATATTCATTTGCATTTGTCACTGTCAAATTATAATCAGGGATCACTTCTGGTGGCTCTAAATCAATGTCTGGAGCAGGATTAGGTAAATGCAGACCTAGTTTAACAGACAATGATGGTGTGAAGAGTGGGCTGATAGGACCATGGGCAGAGTCTGATCGAGAAATATCATTGGCAGTGTGAAATGATTGTGACATGCGCTTAGCAGGATTTGATGATAATCCACTACCAAATAAGTTTGCAGATTCTTCTCTCTGTCTCTGAGGGGAAAATATTCAGATAAGTAAAAATAATTAATATAAGAGTAGGAATTTATTATTCATCACATTTATAAACAGTGCAAAAAAGGTAGCTGTTAAAAAAGCCACACTTGCTTTTTATTGACTTTAACTGACTTTTATTGGCCTTCATTTTTCGGTTTTAATCTGATAAAACATTTTAATTTTAAACAATCTATTTAATGATCAATTTTATTACCTAATTGAATTTAAAGACATTTCAATAAAAATATAACATAACAATCATTTTTTAGCAAATAGCCAAATTGTGCACTACCTTTGTGCACTAATATAAAGACCACTATTTCTCTTAATATTCAAAACAATATTAGGAAAACATGTGAATGAATGACTTTTACTAAATCATTTTAAAAAATACAAAGATCTATTTTTTTTTAGAGTTTAAGAATTGAAAAACAACATTTTGTCCATTTAAATTATAATTGAAACTGTTCTCAAATTCAAATATCTGAGGACTTGCAAATAAATGTCCTCCAAGCTTCCACAGAGAGAATTTTTTCCTCTTATAGACTCATTCAGAGTACATTTACGTTTGGGTGCAGAAAATTTTATAAAAATATATTGGTTCTTTAAATCAAAACCCTCTGATTGGTTAAAGAAAATAGCTATACTCATGTATTTTATATAGTATCTACAGCTCATAAGTGTGACGACTTTTGTCATTTTCTATTTCCTAATACAATTTTAAAAGTTTAGAGTACTTACAGGATTTTATAGATAATCAAGTAAGCACATTTTTGTAAGACACAAATGCACAAGAACCCCCAAAATACTAAAAAAAAATTCCCATTTTGCAGTAACATGTGTGCACTTACGGAGTAGCCAACTACATGATCAACAGCAATTGTAAGTTTAAAAAAAAGTAATTAAACTGATCCTCAAAAGTAGCTAGTATTCTACCAATAAATTCAAATCTAATTTTATGAATATCACTGCAAATATCACAAACAATATATATATTTCATCTCTATTAGTTTAGAATAGAAGTTACACATTATCGCAGATAGGCCAACGGCCGTACCGTGCTGAAAACACCGGTTCTCGTTAGATCACCGAAGTGAAGCAGCATCGGGCGCGGTTAGTACTTGGTGGGTGACCACCTCGGAACGCCGCGTGCTGTTGGCCATCTCGGGTGCGGTATCCCCGTGGTTTGCGCGCTAGATTTGCACGCCGCCACAAATGCCGCCGTGTTCATGCGGAGTACAATCACGTTAAACATGTGGGTCCGTAAGTCCTTCCGAGAGGTTGGTGATAGGGGAAGGAGGGTACGGTCCCTGTGGATGCCTCCCCCACTGGGTTCCGGTCTAAATTGGGTGGCACTTCCCGGCCGTCCATACAGTTACCTTACACCTTTCTGGTAGGTCGGACGGTCTGGGTCTCAACAACAACATTATCGCAGATAATAGACTAAATATATGTTCAGTTATGAGTAATAAAAGCAATTTAGTAATTGCAGGCAAGATTTGATTACAATTGTAATTATTGCCACCCAATTTTAGTAGATTTGATGAGAAAATTAAACTCTGTACATGCAGAGATTGGTTGCAAAGAATGTGATGTTGGAGACTGTATTCCAACTTTCCGCGCATTTCAACATGAAAGTAAATAAACCTATGGGTTTTAACAAATTAAATGAAGTTATAATTTTTAGGAAACAAAAACACAAGAAAGGAAGTAAATTTCAATAGGGAAAAGCTGAAGTCAGTTATACACCAAGAATAATGCTTCCAAACAGAAAAAATAAGGTTGTATTTGTTTGCATGAATCACCTCTGTAAAATGTAAAATACAGTAAAAGATTGTTTATCTGGTGTCCTGATATCCAGAACACTAAACCAGAATTAGGCAGAAAGATGTCACATTTTGCACCAACAAAAATTTATCAAATAGCATTTTTTATTTAAATACCACCAAATAATCAGAAGTGTTCATTACTACAGATTTTTTTGTAGTTTCTACAAAGAACGTCCTCATAATATGAATTATGGAATTTTCATATTTTCCTACGGAAAATTGACATAGGCAGCCAAAAATTTTCAGCCATGTGCAATGTTAATTCACACAACAATGGGAATTTACACCCACGTAATTCATTTATTAATTAACATCTCATTTTTCTTAGACATAATATATTATATGCTTCATAAAAAAGTTTTTAAATTCAGCATAAATAACTAAATGGGTCATCGAGATTGTTACCTACATATATGTTGTTACTTTGTAGCACCTCCTAAATTACAGAAGACTTGCTCTTTTCTGAATAGGTCCGAGAAATGTGTCCAATGTTTTCTTTACCAAAAGAAAACTCAAAGAATTATTATCTTCCAAAAATTTATTGACAGACTTCAAGGCGACACTGTAGCAATTCCACACTACAGTGAATAATGTATATAGATTTCTAAATGTGTTATTCCCACGGTTTGTGCGATGCAATTTTGATCTGATATTTTTTATTTTTATTGAACATTTTAAAATTTCGATTTTTGATATAAATTTGATTTATCCTTGGCCAAATTGCAGAGAAAAAAAAATTAGTGGCTGTAAAACATAATTTAAAACCAAACTCCTTTCCATTTCTTCAGACAGTGTGTTTTCTCGCAAGCCCCTGATTTATACATTTTCTGCCAATTTTCAGGCACATATGCATACCTGCCAACTTATTTGGAGTAAAAATCAGAAGATTTTTGAAAAAAAAAATCAGAATAGCGCATAAAATGAGTTTTACAGAACAAATCGACATAAATCTGATTTTCAAAGGACACAATGTAAATAATGCACAAATGTGTGAAACACACAGCTGTTTTGAGATCTCTTTGGAAACAGTTGTATGCATGTTCATTTAATACATTTGTACATTATTTACATTGTATCCTTCATCTCTCACAATATTTTGACAGAAAGTTACGTTATGTAATGATGAAAAATGATATAATTCTATTATATTTAACAGGGTTGTTTAAATACATGGGCAAATTTAATTTTAACGCATTACTTTATATTAATTCTAAACTATGATTTTGTTATCTATAATAACTCAGGCTTTTATTTTGTCAGTTTTGTTGATATTAAATCGTTACAATAGTCAGGATTTACGAACTTAATTTCACAAAAAACAAATTTGTTACAATTGGGAAGATACAAATGTTTTGTTCTTAAAGTGCAGTATATTTTAAAAAAATTATCATATATTGTTAAAATGTGCATTGTCTAGTGTCTACACATAAATAAAATTTGGTGACAGTATCTTATGTATGTTTTAAAGAAAATGTTTATTTTGTTCAAAAATATCTTTTCATAAAAATGTGGCAGAAAGGGCTTTAGATATTTTAATGAGTTTACTTCAAATAATATTAAAATATATTTCCACTGGGAGAGATGCCAACCTCTGGAAGGGGTCATCAGTAGAAAAATCAGAAGTTTTCAGTAGTATTCAGTAAAAAAAAACCGCATCGACCATCAGTAAGATTTTAAGTATATTGAAAATATATATTTTAAAATCTTGGAATAAATTTAAAATGCAGTTTTTCTAAGTTAACTGAGTTAATTAAAACTGAATGGCACTATTTATGTGAAGATAATTAAGAAATTAACCTTTATAATTAACCAAAATATTTAAAATAAGCTAGTTTAGTCAAGTTAATCTGCAGTAATAGAGAGATGAAGATGGATGAAAAAGGATAATTACATACTCTCGGCAACGCCCGCTTAAAAAAATACTGAATTTTATAATCTTACTATTTATATGAAAATAATTAGAAAATTAACTTTTATAATCATCCAAAATATAAAAATAAGCTAGTTTAGTCAAATTAATGTGCAACAATAGGGAGAAGGAGATCGATGGAAAAGGATAATTGCATAATCTCAGAAAAGTCAGCGAAAAAAAAAAAACTGAATTTCACGATCGTACTATTTATGTGAAAATAATTTTAAAAAATCAGCCTTTATAATCAACCAAAATATGAAAATAAGTTAGTTTAGTCAAGTTAATGAACTACAGGGGAGATGGAGATCGATGGAAAAGGATAATAGCGTTCGTTCTCTTGGCAACGGCCGCAAAAAAAAAAAAAAATACACGATCGTACTATTTATTTATATGAAAATAATTAAAAAGGTAACTTTTTTAATCAACCAAAATATGAAAATAAGCTAGTTTAGTAAAGTTAATGTGCAATAATAATAAGGGGATGGAGATGGATAGAAAAAGGCAAGTATGTACTCTCAGCAAATCCCGAAAAGAAAGACTGAATTGCGCAATCTTAAAATTTAAGCGAAATATAATTTGTTTAGTAAAATATTTCTTTATTTTTACTCGCACTGTAAAAATAAATTAGGTCTATTGTTCTGATATGAAATCATTAGAAGAAGAAAATGGATGCCAACTGATAATTTTAGACTCTCAACAAAGCAGGGAATATGAATTGAATGGTGGGGTGCATGGATTTCATGGGATTTTCCGTAGTTTTGGGAGTAATGTCTGTAAAACCGTAAGATGAAGTAAAAATCCATAGAAACTACGTTAAATCCGTAAAAGTTGGCATCTCATAAAAAATAATATACCGTTATGAAAGGGGTAAAAGTAAAACAAAGATTTTCAAATGCTGTGCGAAGTTTTTTATTCTGTTTCCCCTTTGAGTCCAATGACAACATATGTATTAATGGTATATATGATGACATACATCACGGTGATTACGGAGATGAAAATTTACAACTTATTTTTGATTCCTTTTCTGTGGAGGATTTTATGCCTCCACTTCCGGGTTAGAAAGACGAGCTTTGTTTGCCGTCCGTTTTTTGGACGTTGTGTGCTGGGAGTACCAGAATAAATAGAGCTTGTCACACGAGAACGCGGACGTTCTCGTGTGACAAGCAACCCAAATGCTTGGTGACATTTTGGCGATAAATCGCAAAATTAGTGCAATTTTTAGGCGTAATTAGGAAAAAATATTAAAAATCGTAAAGAAATGGATTATGCGAGTAAAATCGTAAAACAAGAGAATTTTCGTAAAAATTACGAAAAATTCGTAAAAGTTGGCAGGTATGCATATGCAAATCTCTTGGTGTTTGAAGTGTTAAGGAGAAATCCCCCCCCCCTTTTTTTTAATAAAAATAGCTCACTCTGCAACATCTGTCCCAAAATTTTAAATCCGTATGTTGAAAGTTTTTAATGCATTTTATTTATTGGCAATTTGGAAAAGATTATCTGTAATAACATGAAAATCAGCATTTGTATATGATCCTCATTGTAATTCATTTTACTGTAAAGACATTTTTCAATTTTTGCAATCTGCTTGCATCGACTAAGATTTTATTAATAATTTCATATTTTATGTTCGAAAATTACTTTTCAAACATGTAGTTAATGAAATGAAGATTATATTGATATATTTATAGATGTATTTCTAGCTATAAATATGGTGTTATAATTTCATTAAAAATAAATAAATGTTATTATCTTTAGTGTAAACTTGTGTTCCATCAAACCTCAATAATCAACTTATTTCATGTTTTGGCCCTTTTTCATATTTTTTTCTTAGCAACTAGATCTGATTCTAATTTAATTATATATCATATATTTTTAATAATATATAATTTTATTTAATTAAGTATATTTTTTCATTGCTAAATAAAGCTTTAAATATTACATTTAAGCTTTAAAATTGAACTATAATTTTCTACAACAGCATTATAGTAGATTTTTTAAAAAGTGTTCTAAATTACAGGACCCCGCCCCTCCCCTCTATCTAGAAAATCCAAAGCATTCCGGATAATAGATCTCATACTGTATATACAAGGTAAAGTCAGCAAAAGAAAAAACAATTCATATTGCATAAAAATGTATGTGTGTTTATGAATATAAATTTCCATTTCAAGGGATTAGTGGCAGAACAGTACAATTACAACAACATGATTTTAAGAAAACCCTAAAAATTAAAGCACAGTATATTTAGAGGTTTTCTTTTACAAAATCATATTAAAAATGGATATAAATGGAAAATTATTGAATTTACCCATACTTTAAGAAATCAAAATATTTTCATTAAAAATATGTATTAGTGAGAAAAAAATGAAAGATATAACAATTGCTAAAGTCACAACCTAAAATTCATATTATTTTAAGATAAATTCATATCTTACATTAAAGAAAGTTAATTATATACTTATGTAGTTTTGCAGTTACACCTTTTTGAAACTAAACCTTAGAATTAAAGAACTTAATAAAATAGAAAGTGTTTATCTTTATCATTGCAAAATGTATTTATTTAAATTTAAAACAAATGCTCTTCTATTTCTTTTTATTTACTTTATTTATGAAATTATAACTAAATATAGTTACCTTATTTGGTATAATTGCAGATTGAACTAAATTGCGGAAGCGGCCCACCGTTGGATCTATATCCTCTGAAATTAAAAAAGAAAAAAAAAATGTTACATAAACTTTTAAAATATTTATTTGCAAGATATAATGAATATACTATTAAGAATATATAAAATACTTCATGGAACTTTGCAACCCACAGCAAGAAAACACTTTTACAGGTAACTATTGCTATTACATAAAAGACAGGTTGCTTAACAACCTTTTTGTGATCTGGTTACCAGATTTGTAGAAATATCGAGAATATTGGGCAAATTTCCAAATCTGTGGAACTTCCAAGATTTTTTCAATGGTTTCAGCGATCCCTCAAAAGGGAAGTCATTGTTCAGTTTAAGTGTGTAGACAAATTGAGTCAAATTGAGTTGTGAGATATGTCAGTGTCTTGAGAACAGTTTCTGCTGTTTTATGAGTTAGTTAAGCATTTAATTGCTATTTTATTGTACCTAACAGTTGTTTTGTGATCGTATAAGATAGCTATAGTGTTTTTAGCTGTGTGTTGTTCATCTTTATGTTTATTGGTGCTTTTAAATAAAAGCATCAGTTATCTAAAAATTCAGACTTGTTTTTGTATCCTGAGAGCACACCCACAATTTAAGAGGATACATCATAGCAAATTGGCATCAGAAATGGGATTTCTGGAAACTTTAGAAGTGGCTAGCCCCCTCTCCCAATCAGAAAAACCCAGGGCAGGGATTCAATGCCTGGATATTCTTATATCTGTTTTTATCGAGGGTCTTAATACACACATTAGGAGATTGGTTCTATCCCAGAACAAGACATTTTGGAAATCCTGTAGTCAGACAGTTGCTGAGGAGGAGGTGAAGGCAGTCAGAGTTATAAGAATTTGATGATTCAGACTGCTTTCACCTCCTACTACAACCATTTTTGATAGGTCATTACGACCCATCAAAAAATAATTTCCTAACTAACGGACTCTATAGCTGCTTTACAGCTACAGATGCAGGAAGTAATTTCCACATCCAAAGGAAATAACTTCAACTTTAATGTACAAAAAAGAAAACAGGGCACTCAAGAAGGAAGTTCTCCCTTTCACTTGTTTTAATTACAATAATGTACAGGGCACATGATTGTCATAAGCCACGACAGTCACTACCAACAGTAAATTTATCAAGGTGATTGCATACCACTGCCACAAAATAACCAAGGCTATGCACCAAAGGGGGTATTACCAAAGCACTCAACAAAGTCACCCAGTCCCTTCTCTCCACAACAGAATTTTCAGTCTTACCAACTGCCATCTAGGCCTCCACATGTTACAAATACCTTTAACCAAACTCACAGCAATCATGGCAGGCATCTCTAGGATCTTTAAACTAATTCCGGATGATGGAAGTGCACACCTTAGCTAATGTCTCAGGCCCATTTTGAGGTATCATTTCTGAAGATGACAGTTCAATCTTTTAGAGCCCAACTTCCTTTGGTGTCAGGCAAAATTTAAAATCATGGCATTCTATTTTTTGTTTTATTCAGGTGTATCTATTAATGTTATTTACTTAAATATTCTTAAACTTTTATCTATTAATTAATTTTTACTTTCCTTATATACATATAATGTATAAGGAAAGTATTCTGACGGGATCGAAAATTTGAATTCGAGTTTTTGATAGGAGAGCACCTTTCAAGCATTCCTGAATACGAATCAGATGTTTTTGAGATGATGTGTGTGTGTCAGTGAGTCTGTGGAGACAATAACTGATGAACAAATGGACTGATTCGAATGAAATTTGGTACAAAAATTACAATGCATGAATACTGGAAGCCTATTGCAATCGAATTATACGCAATCGAATGTTCAAATCCCCCTAAAATTTTCGAGTGAAATTTTGAAAAAATCATCAAAAAATTAAAATATTTAATAAAGTTACACAAATAGTCATTTCTTATGTAATTTTTCATTAGAAAACGATTGAGATAAATTTTAGAATGCTAGCATGAACCCGTTCCCAAGATATTGCACATTTTTCAAAAAAATTATCAAAAAATCATATAAAAAAAAAAATTACCTATTGTGAAATATGTTTACTTTACATAAGTAATATCATGCGATAAATTTGGTGACATTCTCATGGATCTAGCTAGCTCCATTCATGTGAAAAGATACTTTGCATAATACTTTTGTATTTGGATGCTAATAGTCATTTATCTGCTACAAGAATAACTTATATCTCTGTCCATAACGCGTGGCAAGATTTTGGCAGAATGTCGCCAACTTGGTGACTTTTTTGAAATGTTGCTAAATTAAAGAAAATGTCGCCAAATTAATAAAAATGATGCTAAATCAATGAAAATGACGACTAGATGATGAAAGTTCAAT
This sequence comes from Amaurobius ferox, assembly GCA_951213105.1. NCBI lineage: Eukaryota > Metazoa > Arthropoda > Arachnida > Araneae > Amaurobiidae > Amaurobius > Amaurobius ferox. The sequence continues at coordinate 149,609,362 of OX578136.1, forward strand.
ATCTTGGTAGACTATAAGAATAACACATTTCTCCGCCCGTCCATAACATTTGGCGAGAAATTTAGCGGAATGTCACCAACTTGGCAACTATTTTAAATGTTGCTAAAATGACAAAAATGTTGCCAAATTGATAAAAATGATGCCAAATGGGAAGTAATATCTCCCAAATTCTGATTTCCATCATATGACGGGCATACCTTCTAGTATATAAGAAATACTCTTCTCTCCATTTGTTTGTAGCACTTGGTGATGCATTTGGCAAACTCAGTGAATAATTTAGCAAAATATTTCCAACTTGGTGATAGTTCGCCCCAGATTGACAAAAATATCGTTAAAAGTGCAAAAATGACATTAAATTAATGAAAATTACACCTAATTGATGACGGGGGGCGCGGTAGCCCATTGGTTAGCGCGCTGGAGTTGCACTCGGTAGGCCCGGGTTCGATTCCAGCCACTGCCAAAAAACTGCCGCCGTGTTCACGCGGAGTACGATCACGTTAAACATGTGGGTCCGTAAGTCCTTCCGAGAGGTTGGTGGTAGGGGAAGGAGGGTACAGTCCCTAAGGATGCCTCCCCCACTGGGTTCCGGTCTAAATTGGGTGGCACTTCCCGGCCGTCCAAGCAGTTGCCTTACACCTTTCTGGTAGGTCGGACGGTCTGGGTCTCAACAACAACCTAATTGATGACGTAATTATTAAGGTATTTTAATAAATGGACTATATTGCTTATTGAGGATGCTATCAATATTGATGACTGTTTATTTAGAGTTGGCGAAGTATAAGGTAATTGAGTATTTTAAAATAGTTTTACATGCTGTCATCCGGAATATCACCAAATGTACAATTCAATGATAAAAACACAGTGCTGTGGATCTTATACATTATTTTTTGACTGTAAAACTAGTAAATTAATTGCATTATATAAGGAAAGTCATGTGTTGTCCACATCAGATCTTTTATTAAGCCATGTAAGATTTCTTTTGAAGGGGATTTCAAGGCAACAATTAAATGTTCAGGAAAAAGTTATCTTACCTATTCTTTTTGGCAGGTAAACAATATAGGTGGAATTTTTTTATTTTGAATGATACACTTACTCCTTCACATTATTTTGCTATTTTGGGTACTAAATTATTATGACAACATAAATTTAAAAGTTGATTTTGAAAATAAGGTTTTGAAAAATGATGTTGTCATTGTGCCTTTCCAGTTGTTAAGCCAACCTGTCACCTATACCTGTTAGTAATAATATTGATTTTCTCTAAAATTCTTCCCAGCAAACTCAGGATTCTCTAAATTCTTTTACACTTCAATAAACCACTGGCCACACATTAAACTGCAATAAACCTCAGGGTCTGTCGTGTGGTCTGGGTTTTTAACACTCATCGTGTGGTCTGGGTTTTCGACACTTAATAAACCTTTTGCTGCTCTATGTCCTCAGATGAGCCGGACGGTCTAGGCTTTCGACACTTAATAAACCTGGCTTAAAACCTTATTCAGAATGCTTCATTAAAGTATGCTGTAAATTCAGCCTAAATTTTAATTCAGACATTATTTTAATAGAACCTAATTTTTTTAACAGTAATATTGTAATGGCATGATGAGTCCATAAACTTTCTTCAAATAATATGTTATTCATACTGTAAAAATTGCAAAATTTTCTTGCTAGTAAGAAAAAAATACTAAGATTGCCACCTTATCACCCATTTTTTCTGTGCCATCTTGCCTATCAGTACTATTCAGATTATAATACAGAAGATGGGGAGGGAAATAATGAATTTTCCATTCTGCAAGATTCGCACAAGGGTCATTCCATATCAAATCAACACGAAAAAATGGCATTTTCAACCTGAGCTCTCCCGAAAGTTTGAAAATTTAGTACATTTTTTGTAATTCTAGACATGCTTAAAAGCTCATATCTGCTGACCTAATGAACTGATTGTGTTGAAATAAGGCTTATATATTAGTTTAATGCACAGCCTTTATAATGATATGTTACATGACTCTAGCAATAATGTCTTTCATTTCAAGGTCATCCAATTTGACCTTGAATTTTAAAAAATGTTACTTCAATTTTGCTGAAAAAATACCATTTGTAGCTGTTACATTGCTGCCTATTATGAGAGTGTCTAAGTTGGGATAAACATGGGATCTTTAGTTATAAAAATAGTACATTTTGAAGAAATCTATAAAAATAATACATTATGTTCAATTTACAACGAAGTAAGAAATACACCACTTACTTTGCATGCAAGGAATAATTTTCATCATTTTAAAAGATTTTTCAAGCTTGAGAGAAACTTATTAAAAATATTTTTTCATTTTCTAACTATCTGTAATTTACTAAAAGCACTGAAACTTACTTTCAAACTGTTATTGTTATATATGGTTACTAGAAGGTATGCCTGCCATATGACGGAATGTAAAAAGTTGCAAAGCATTACCTTCCATTTGCCCTCTAGCAGCACTTGCACTCCTATTATCCTCGGACACATGCAAGCCATGCACCTCTCTTCCGATCATTATTATTATTTTCTATACGACTTCCTATCAAAACATACATGCTATATCATCCCCCAACAAAAAGCAAGCTGATAGAAATTATCAAAGAAATTGAACTTTCAAAGATATTAAATTTTCATCGATTTAACAACATTTAAAATAAAGTTACCAAGTTTGTGATATCTTGCCAAAATCATCATAAAATTTTTTGCCAAGCATTACGGCAGACTGAGAAATGGGTTATTCTTTCTTTCCAATATATTGAATCTTCATCAATTAGACATAGATTTCTTTGATTTAGCGTCATTTTTATAAATTTGGTGACATTTTTGTTAATTTTGCAAAATTAAAAAAAAAGTCACCTAGTTTGTGATATCCCGTAAAATTTTTTACAAAGCATTCTGAATGGATAGATAGAGAAATAGGCTATTCTTATAGTGAATGGTACACTTTTTACTTTGCATTTGCATACAAGAAACATTTTGTATCACTTAAAAACAACTATTTTGAAAATGTAATAAAAAATTATTTTCACTCCACGAAAAAAGGAAGGACTTAGTAAAAAAAGTAGAATTACATTTTTTAGCAAACTCGAATCTGCCATAAACAAAATTAGTAAACTAAAACTACTGATGAGAGATGATTAATTCAATCAGTGTGAAACTGGGATAGATAAAAACCTTTTTTAGAAATAAATGAAAATGATTGTAATTAAAAGTTTAAAATATCATTTTGAAGTATGGAAGTAAAATGATGCTCATTATAATAATCATTCAATGTTATTAATTTTATTTTTGTGTAGTAGTAAGATATGTCACAAAATAAATTACTGTTTTTTTAGTGACAGTGTTTTATTACAAACATGAAGTGTTGAGGCCAAGATTGGGGTTATGATGAAAAGGGACTATATTAATTAAAGATTATAAAAAAGGGGCAACTGATAAAAATTACATAAAAATTTTGGTATTTATTATTTAATTTTTTTTCCTCACAAGCCCTTGCTTGTCTCAGTTTCAAACCAAAAAATTAAAAAAGGTTTTAAGGACTACCCATATCATATGAAAGGATACAGAAAATCCTTTTTAATGACACTTGTTTACACACTGGAAGCCTTTTGTTTCCAAAGCAAGGGGAGTACACAGCCTTAAAAAATTTTCAAAGACTTTCAAGTGAAATGCAATTTTTTTTCAAGGACATCAATTAACCACCCATTGTGAAATTATGTACATTTCTACGACGAAAAATCATAGAAAACTAATGCTATGTTTATTGAACAAAAGCCATGAGTTAAAATATACCAATAACACCAAAATATGTTAAAAGCTAACTTTTGGAGCACTTTATGAAACATCAAGATCAGATTAACTAACTTTCTTATCAATAATTGTTAAAAGTAATCTATTAACAGTTACAAAATCAATGGTTTGATAGACTTCCTCTGACCTCCCCCCCCCCACACACACACACGCACACACATACAAACTTTACAGAGGGAATTTAAAATTTAAAAAATATCATGATTTGAAAGTGGTCAATTTTAAATAAATTGATTCATCGTCCCATCCTTACAAGTGTCTGTTAAATAGCGGGCTCTAGGTGCTTATGACTTATCCATACCTAGTGAATAATGGAATGGTACATCTCAGCAGACCCACAAAGTAAATTTTTGAGAAAAAAAATTGATGTCACTAAGGATATTTTTGTGAAAATCAGAAGCACTGGAGAATTTTTTGGGAAAAACACAACTTTTCAGAAAATACATAAACACCACAGATCCATGGAACATTTTCATCGCTGTCTTTTTCAAGCACTTTCAAGGACTTAATCAAGAAAATATGAATTTTCAAGTACTTTCAAGGCCTTGAAAATTATCATCTAAAATTTAAATACTTTCCAGATTTTTAAGCACCTGTATGCAGCCTGGTTACAAAAGTTCAAAGTATCATGTTTTGGTAAAAAAATAAATAAATTTTACACTTTTTGGAGGGCTGTAAGTAAAACAACAATTGCCAACATAAAGCTAATATTTTGTTTGGTTGAAAATCTCTATTGATACTAAAAATTCACAAAATTTCAAAGAATTCCAGAAAAATCAGGTTGATTTGATATGGAATGACCTGTTACTGTCTTACTTAAAATTAAAAAATTTTATGATCCCATTATGAAATTTACAGGGCATGTACAGCAATTAAGTATGCAAAAAACAATTTTTTTTTTCAGATTTCTAAAAAAATACACTTTTTCATTTCAGAGAAATAAATAAAAAAATACACTTTTTCAGTTTTTTCCCAAGTTTAAGGCCAAATTGGATGACCTTGAAATATTGTTTATCAAATAAGCCTTATGTACACAATAAAATAAACCTTATGTATGACCTAATGTACACAATCGGTACATTAGGTCAGCAGATACAAGTTTTTAAACATGCCCTTTTAAACATGGGACGTGAAAACCGATTTTTAAAATTTTAATTATTTTTTTAGTTATTTAATGTTTTATGTGATTTTGACCATTTTTTGCTCTTTTTTTCTCCACGATCCAGACGTCGTAGAAAAAAACAAATCACACCACCGGAAAGAGCAGTCAATTGAGAGTAAAAATATATAAATTTCAAATCTCAAGGACAAATTCTAATATTTTTTAAAGATTTTAAAACAAAAGTAACTTTCGGTTAAAAAAAACCAACTTTCGTTTTTAAATCCTCCCATCGTAAAAATTACTCATAATTTCGACTAATAATTTACATTTTTAGAAAGGTCAAAGATCTGGCATTCTTACAAGTCCAATCTGGTCAAGAAATAATGAAAATTGCCCGCAGGATCGCAATTTTAAAGATGTCATGATTTTATATTTCTCGGCTATCCGCTAAGTTCTTCAACGGCATTTTTCCCCTTAGCAGTAGTTTTTTACCCATCTCCATGGAGAGTGCGCTTTCGGTTTTAAATGAAATAAGAGCTTAGCATATGTATTGGATACATCGGGTGAAATTATTATATTTATATGATATTTTAAATGGATATTTTAAATAATTTAAATGATTGAATTATGGTGGTTTGAATTGCGGTGATGTATTTGAAATTATTATATTTATGGATAGGTGGAACGATATGGATGATTGATAGAACGATATGGATTTTTTAATTTATAGATATTTTAAATGGATATTTTAATTTTATGAATATTTTAAATGATGGAACGATGCAACGAGGATGATGGAATTAAGAGCTTAATTATAAAATTTAAATTAGCGTGCAAGAATTGCACTCGGTAGGCCCGGGTTCGATTCCCGCCACTGACGCACAGTACGATCACGTTAAACATATGGGTTCGTAAGTCCTTCCGAGAGGTTGGTGGTAGGGGAAGAAGCGTACGGTCCCTGTGGATGCCTCCCCCACTGGGATCCGGTCTAAATTAGGTGAATAAAAAGAAAGTTATGTGGATTGTCGCGGAAGGTGCGGTAGCCCAGTGGTTAGCGTACGGGAATTTCACTCGGTAGGCCCGGGTTCGATTCCCGCCACTGCTAAAACTGCTGCCGTGTTCACACGGAGTACGATCACGTTAAACATGTGGGTCCGTAAGTCCTTCCGAGAGGTTGGTGGTAGGGGAAGGAGGGTACGGTCCCTGTGAATGCCTCCCCCATTGGGTTCCGGTCTAAATTGGGCTAATAAAAAGAAAGTTATGGTGATTGTTGCGAAGGGCCGGATAGCCCAGTGGTTAGCGTGCGGGAATTTCACTCGATAGGTCCGGGTTCAATTCCCACCACTGCCAAAACTGCCGCCGTGTTCACGCGGAGTACGATCACATTAAACATGTGGGACCGTAAGTCCTTCAGAGAGGTTGGTGGTAGGGGAAGGAGGATACGGTCCCTGTGGATGCCTCCCCCACTGGGTTCCGATCTAAATTGGGTGGCACTTCTTGGCAGTCCAAACAGTTACTTTACACCTTTCTGTTAGGTCGCATCAGCGAGTTTGCCACGAGCAGAATTTTCAAGGGTAGCGAACAGGCTGGTTGCCAAAGGCGGCTAGTAATAAATAAAAATTCTTATGTGAGCTGCACATGACTTTCCCTGCAGACTTAAATTTATTTTCTCTTTATTTCTTTAATAATTCATTAAATTGAGTTTTGTTGCACAAAAAAACATGCATACTTATTTGAAATGACACTCAATTTGCACTTTTAATTCAATTTTTGTTTTTACTTGGTAACTGCATGCATGTTAAAACGCAGCATAGCAAAAATGCGAAAAAAATAAAATATGTCAAGAACGGTTAATGCCAATAATTCTGAACCTATATTTTCCTAATTCTTATTATTCTCAGAAATCATTTAAACTGACATTATTATGCTACTTTCCTTTAAACTAAGAGATGAAACAAATGTTAATTTTTATATAAAATTCTAAACATATGTAAATGTACAAATGCATAAATTCTAATTTATGCGTTTGAAAGAGTTGTATTTCTTAAGTATCCAAATTATTATTTTAATATTGTCATTCAGAAAATAGTTCTTCATTTCATTAATAATAAGTTTAAAAAATAGTTTTTCTGTATAAAACATGAAATAATTACAAAAATTTTAGAAGATGCAGACAGATTGCAAAAGTGGAAATTATTTTCACAAACGAAATATAACGAGGATCGCACACAAATACCGTTTTTCGCGATACTGCTGCAAAATAGCCTTTCATTTCAATAATAATATGTTTGAACAATAGTTTTTCTGAATAAAATACGAAATAATTACAAAAAATTTTAACGAGGCAAAGAGATTGCAAAAGTGGAATAATAATTTTTCAATAAAATGAAATATAAGGAGAATTGCGCACAAGTGCCGTTTTTAGCGAAACTGCTGCAAAAAGCCTTTTGTTTCATTAATAATACGTTTCAAAATTAGTTTTGTATATAAAACAAAATATTTTAATAAAATTTTAGATGATGCAAATGCAAACATTAATTAAATAATCATTGGTCATCTCTCTCTCGTGATGCTGTGGGAATAATCGCCGTCTGCGAGCGCCGATAACACGATAGCTGGAAAACAGATTTTTAGATGAAAGAATGGGAAAACTTCATTCTCAAAATGTGTGACTTACTATTACCGTCATCTGATTTTAATTCAATTAAATCATCCACATCTAGAGGTTTATCTATCATTAATTCGTAATTTTTTTTATACATTCGTACCAGACTGCAATTTATATTAGACCGCTCATGGTCACATACATAAGTATAAGACAATCACTTTGAAATTGTGCTAGATCAAATAAATTTTTCAAAAAAGGAAGACTTTTTTGAACCTTGTAACTTCAAATTCGTGTAAAATAAGAGTTGGGTGTATACACCCAACTCTTTTTTTACACGGTAGATACGTTCCTCAGAAATTTGTGTAAAAAAAGATAAGTTTCCTATAGTAAAATTGGGGATACGTTCCATGTTACTATATACTACGATATGTTATACTACGATAATTTATTATATTTGAAAACTTCACCGAAAACAACTGAAATTCATTCAAATGACGTCATAGAAAAAATAACATGCCTGGCACTCTCTATAAAAGCAGCATTTCATTCATAAATAATTTCCCATTCATGTCATTCATCACAATACTATAATAATTTGTTTTATTTAAAAATTAAGACCATGGAGCTACAAGTAATTAAACTCTATGCGTAAAACATCATCGAAAAAAATCGTCCTTATCTTTGTAAAATCAATGAATATTTCATTCATATCAGCTATGCGGACTCCATGAACTAACTGATTTTTTGTTAAAGAAATACAGCAATTCTAATACAACTCATTCTACATATTTTGCTGTTTACATTTTACATAGGAGAAAAATAGGCTTCATTGTAGAAATAATCAAATTTGTATGAGCATTTAAACTCAAATATATTGTAACTGCGCTGTTTCAGTATGTAGATGCACAGAATTTAAGCAAAAATAAAGTGGTTTTAGGATGGATACAACACTCAATATGAATTAAAAAGAACTTTAAAAAGCATGATTTTGAGACAAGATGGATACCATATATCATCTTGAAGTGGGTCACGTGATTTTTTTCGTATCATGGTCACATGATCGCTTCATATAAGAGGTGTTATTATTATTTTAATTTTTATTTAAAAAACTAATGAATATATTTTGCTGAATTTTTTTTTTATATATTTTATGGAACAATTTCAATATTGCATAAAATTTTCAAAGCAATTTGTGAATTTTAAATCCGCTTAAAAAATGTTTCAAAAATTAGGTCCCATAGGGCTCAATGTATTTCATTTTTTCAACCCGGGTTCAATCCAAAACTAATTGGGTGATATTATTCATTTATATTCCCATAGGTCCTACAGACCGTCTGAACAACATACTAAAATTTCATTTTGATTAAGTCATTTTTACGGCAGTTATCGTGCTAACGGACAGACAGACACAGACAGAATGAACAAAGTCATAAAAACTTTTCAACTTTGTTGTAAAGTGTTAAAAAAGGAGTCTGTTAATCCAAAATTAAGAATAGAAAAACTCAATTAAAAATAGAAAAAGAAATAATATTTAGTTACATAATTATTTGTCGCTACTTGATAAGTGCAATTGTTTGAGATGAACTGGACCAAAGTCGTTATCATCACTAGAGATATCTACATCCATCAAACTCTTTAATGGAGACTTTTGTCAAAGGTGGTAAAAATGTTTGTGGTAAAAAAGTTAATTTTTTTAATACATTCGTACCAAAGACTGCAATTTATACTAAACCACTCATGGTCACATACATAAATATAAGACAATGACTTTGAAATCCTGTTAGATCAAATAAATTTTTCAAAAAAGGAAGACTTTTGTAACTTCAAATTCGTGTAAAAAAAAAAAAAGTTTGATGTATATAAAATAATGGCATAACAAGTATGTCTATCTACTTTTCAGATCTTAAATAAGTTGCCCATACTATATAAGGGGTTTTTATTTATTATCCCCAATTTGTGCAGTTAGAAAAATAAACTATATTTTAAAATAAGAGATGTGTAATTATAAAATATGAGTTTTTTGTACATTTACAATTGTCGAAAAATTAATCATCCCTCTTTTTTTTAATATATGAAAAATAAACAAGAAAGATCAATCATGCTTAAAGCATTGATTATGAAACACTTTCCAACTTCAATGCAATTTTATTTAAACATGTCTAAAATGCAATACAGTCCTCGATAATATTTTAAAACTTATCACAATACTACATTAATTTATTATATTTGAAACTTTAAACCTTCATCGAAAAAAATTAACTTCATTCAAATGACGGCATTAAAGTATAAATTGCCTGGTTTAAATATCTCTAAAATGTGATACATTCCTCGGTAATAATTTTAGAATTATCATAATACTACGATAATTTATTATATTTGAAAACTTCATCGAAAACAATTGAAATTCATTCAAATGACGTCATAAAAAAATAACACGCCTGGCTCTCTCTATAAAAGCAACATTTCATTCATAAATAATTCCCCCATTCATGTCATTCATCACAATACTATAATAATTTATTTTTTTTTAAAAATTAAGACCATTGAGCTACAAGTAAGTAATCTCTAAGCGTAAAACTTCAGCGAAAAATATCGTCCTTCTCTTTCTAAAATCAATTAATATTTCATTCATATCAGCTAAGCAGACTCCATGGACTAAATTATTTTGTGTTAAAGAATTACAGCGATTCTAATACAACTCATTCTATATATTTTGCTGTTTACATTTTACATAGGTGAAAAATAGGCTTAATAGTAGAAATAATCATATTTGGATGAGCATTTAAACTGAAATATATTGTCATTGCGTTGTTTTAGTATGTAGATGCACAGAATTTAGGCAAAAATAAAGTAGTTTTAAGACGGATACAACACTCAATATGAATTAAAAAGAACTTTAAAAATCACGATTTTGACACAAGATGGATGCCATATATCATTTTGAAGTGGGTCATGTGATCGTTTCATATCATGGACACGTGATCGCTTCATATAAGAGGTGTTATTATTATTTTAATTTTTATTTAAAAAACTACTGAATATATTTCGCTGAATTTTTTTTTATATATTTTATGGAACAATTTGAATATTGCCTAAAATTTTCGAAGCAATTTGTGAATTTTAAATCCGCTTGAAAAATGCTTGAAAAATTAGGTCCCATAGGGCTCAATGTATTCCATTTTTTCAACCCGGGTTCAATCCAAAACTAATTGTGTGATATTATTCATTTATATTCCCATAGGTCCTATAGACTGTCTGAACAACATACTAAAATTTCATTTTGATTAAGTCATTTTTACGGCAGTTATCGTGCTAACGGACAGACAGACAGACAGAATGAACAAAGTCATAAACACTTTTCAACTTTGTTGTAAAGTGTTAAAAAAAACTATTTGGGCAAACTGAATATTTGTAATTTTACCAATTAGTTACATTTCTAATTATTTAAATAAAATAAATTTTTGCCCATTATTGTATGTTTTATTTTTTAACACTATCAAACAATACAATGTACTTTTGGTTTTCAATCTTTATACTTTTATTTGCATCACTAATTATTTTTATATAAATCACATTATGCAATGCATTTTTCAGCTAAAATTTATAATTGTGCCCTTTTGAAAATATGTTCCCCTTTGATATGCAATGTGCCCTTTTATGATTGATTACAGCATGCCTTTTTTTAAAAGTTAGCACCTCCGCCCTTTTGAAAGCCTAGAATGAATCCTGCTTAAATACATTGCTTAAGTTTGCTTTATCCTTTGCCCAAGATATTTTTTACTTATTGAATTATTTTTAATTTATCCCCAATAATTGACAAAATCATTATAGTAAGGATCTTTAATGGTTCATACCTATACAAACAGTAGGTTAAAGTGAATTCACTGCAAAAATGCCAAGGACCACTAAATATTAACTATTTAATTTATAAATAATTTGTTAAAAATAAAACAGGAAAAGGAGCAATATATTTTTATGGCAGCAAATATTAAGAGGGCTAGTTAAGCTAGTTAAACTGGGAATGTTAATATTATGTTTTATATAAAGTCTTCTACTAAAATAATGAAATGAATAAGCAGATGAGTGTTTTAAATAAATGAAAATAAATTAACTTACCAGGATTTATTATTTCTTCTTCATGCTGAAAACGAACAGATATGCTTTTCCTTTTACGATTTGGGGGTTTCATTTCTTCCTCTGTTATACCAAGCATTGTTATTCTTCTATTGTGTGCCGTGTTAAACTCTGTGAGATTCTAAAAGAATTAATCAAAATATAAGTATTAAATATTTCTAGTTATTAATTCAATTTAATATATCTCATAACTAAAGTTATTCAAGGAGACTTAACCTATGAAAACAATTTGCCTTCTACTAATGTTTTTAAGTTGAAAAATACAATCATGAGAATGTAATCCATGTAATTATTTTAGTATATCTTAAGCTAGAAAATAAACTTTATTTCAGTGTAATCCACTGATTAGGTCAAAACATACATACATTTGAATATGTTAAGAATCATGAAAAATTACCAGATTTTCCAGACTTCAAACTTTTATAAATAAAAAAATAATGAAAACTGGGGGCTAAAATTTTGCATAGATTCTTATATATGAGTGGACAACAAAATATCCAAGTTTTAAAAAAATTGGTGTCTGTCGGGTTGAGGGCTGTATTGATTTGACATAGAATGAATCTTACAATCCATTTTATTATTATTATTATTATTTTTGTGCTTCATTACTCTATTGTTTTTAAGAGTGAAAAGATCGAGATGATTAGGACTAATATTTTCCTGAATTTTACACATAAAAAAAATTATTTGTACATTATAGATTTTTTGTATGCAGCAATAAATTTGTATTGTATTTTATACTTTTGTTGATACATTTTACCTTTTATTTATTCCTTAATTTTAGGAAGCATTGACTCTCACTTATTTTTATTTATTTATTTGCACTTTCTCATGCCGGTGTTCCTACAGTTTTATCACTTGTACACTTATAATGAAATTTACCTCAAGAGAAATATTCATGATGTTACAAGAGCTACATGCATGTTATGCATAATTTACACAAAGAGTTTTTATTACTCATCATAAATACACTTCATTCAAATAAAAGTTTATCTACACAACAATAATAATATAAAATGTGTATGCACCAATTTTCTGGATTAAATGTGATAAATATACACTATATACAGTAATTGATCCTTTATTTACATAAATCACTATCAAAATTTTTTTAATATTACACCTTTTTTATTATACTTTCGATTTTGTGAATTATAATTTGTGATTTAGATCTCTTTGTTGAGGTAGCAGGGAAAGCAGCCAAATTTTCCAAAAAACAGTAAAGCGAATAGGAGAGTTATATCCATAAATGAGCCTAATATAAATACCTAAAAATAAGCTAGTTTAGTCAAGCTAATGTACAATAATAGGGAGATGGATGAAAAAAGATAATTGTATACTCTGAGCAAAGCCCAAGAAAAAAACTGAATTGCACAATAACATTTAAGCGAAAAATAAATTGTTTTTCGAGGCAAAAGAAAATATTTTTTTTACTGTCTAATGTGGAACATTCTTTATTGCTTTAACGAGGAAATAAATTCCACAGATCATCTATTTCTGACTTCCTTTCTGTGATAGTCCAAAAAATAGGAAAAAAGAAGAAAAAAAAAATAGGAAAAATAGGAGCTCTGCCTTCCCTGGGTATAAGTTTTATTATTATTGCTTTTATCCTCCTCTAGTTGTAGTAAATTTTCTCTCCTGTTGATTTTTACCCATAACTTATTTTTATGAATCTTTCTCATAGGTTCCATTAGTTCTTCTACACTATGGTTCACTACGAGCCGGATGGTCTGGGCTTTCGACACTATGGTTCACACAATTGTCGTTACAGATCATCTTTTCTATTTATAAAGGACCCACAAATTTTTTGTTTAAGCTTTCCTGTGGTATTAATTATTTCATGTACACAATTTGACCTCTTTTCAATTTCTTATTGTGAGACACTTTTTTGTATTTCCTTCTAATTTGTATTCCGTCTCATTTTTGACAATTTTTTGTAAGTCCCTCATTAATATTAATTTGTTTGAGACAAATTTTGAATAGTCAACTTCCTATTGTGCTGGTAAATAAGCAGCAATTAAGGATGCAATATCTCTTTTGAAAAACAACACTGCAGTTGTTTGTTTGGTCGCTTAGTGGATCAAAGTGGTATAGTACAGTTTGAAAAATTTCAGTGCCTCATACGTTACATCCAAGAGAAAAAGTAGTCTGGCTCAGGAGGTGTGGCTTTGTATCATCATAGCTACTACGCTGATACTGATGCAGAACCATTGAGATGGAGGGGTATAATTCTAATTAAATTGCTCGATTAAATACAGTACGGGTCATAAAAGTTAACTCTCTGGAACTTTTTCAATAATAAAATTTGCATAATATCACGAGATTTTTTTTTCTGCATCTAGTGCAAATAACATATATTCAAGATGTAGCATTTAAACACACAACACCTATGAAATGACATAATTTAATGATACAAAATATAAAATGTGTAATATTACATTAATATTACATATAAATAATAAATGATGGAAGATATTTTAAAAATCAAATTTTCAAATATTTATGTTAACATTAAGAATCTAAGATATTTATATTCTATTGTAAACACAACTTATACTTAAAATATGGCAATTTGAACTTCTGTAAAAACCCACAGAATATTACACTTTTTGCTGACAGATATTACGTGAAAAAAATATACATGATACAAACAATAATAGATGATATATTTAAAAAATATATTGTATATTTGTGATTGTATTTTTTATCCTATAACAACAAAGATCACTGGGAAATCTAATCACAATGTTTAGATTTTGATATATACTAAACAGCTGTGATAGATCACCAGGTAAGTAATAAATAATAATATATAAGTAACCACAATCATATACTTTACTTACAATCATTACTTTGTTCACCAAGTACCTTGGCGAACAAAGTAAACACAATATAGTACACTTCCCATCTACATACCTGCCAACCTGGGAAAATTGGAATGTGTAAAATTTTGCGTGAATGACATTTATGATTTTTTTTAAACTACACGCACAAACGACATTTCTAATGAATTTAACTATGTACAAATACCTGCATTAAATATCAGGCATATTACTTGTAGAATATGAAAATTCAGGACACCAATTTTATAAAATTTCAGGACAATAAATTATAAAATAAAAAATATATAAAGGTTTTATCCGGTGAAAATTATTTTATAATGAAAACAAATATTTATGTTTGGTAAAACACAGGTTTTCACTACGAGTAACAAATATTGATCTTTAATAATAATAATAATAATTAAAAAAAAATAATAGCACTAAATTATGTTCCTGCCAAAATGGTTTCCTTTTTATTTGCCTAAATTATTGCTTTAATACCACTTATTGGAAAATATTCCTTCACAGAGTTCATACCCATTTTTCAAAATAGAAAAATTTGTATTATGCAAATACAATTAAAAAATTAACCTTAAGAATTAGCCATAATATGAAAATAAGCTAGTTCAATCGATCTAATATGCAACATTTAAATGATGGAGATGGATGGAAAAAGATATTAACGTACTCTCGGCAATTCTGTCGGCTGCTATTGCTGTGTTAGCTGAGCGACTTGACTAGAAAAATTTGAAAGTCATTTGCAGATTTAGCAGTGTTTGGCCATATCCATATCTGAAGTGCTGGTAAAGAAAATTTTGTAGCAGATGATATGCAGTAGTGATGTGTTTTCTCAAGAAAGCAAGCTCGTTAAACACAAACACAATTTATTTGTTGTGAGATCCATTGCATCAGATGAAGTTACAAAATAAAACACTGTAACATTCGTTGCAAAGCAAAATTATATACAATGAGCTAGCAAGCTCATGAAAAAGATTGTAAACAGTTTTTATGACTAGGCACACACTCTCAGTTACTATAACATCGGTAAGTAGAAAAACAGCTACTGTACCACACATGCCGTGCACGTTAATGAAGCCACCATCATCAGGTCACACGTCATGGCTTTAGAAGTTAGACTACTCTCTACCGATCAAGGTCTGCCTTCCATACAAGGTCTTTCACCGTCGATCACCGTCTGATCGATCTGACTATACGTCGAGTCTTAAGTCTGCATAACTACAAGATCTTAAACTCTGAAAAGTCTCCCACGTCTACTACATGGTCAGTCAAGGTCTGTAAAGTCTCACTGACTAAACTCCGAGATCACTAAGGTCTGTCAAGGTCTGTAAAGTCTCTGAATAACTGAGAATGTGTCCTATCATATATACACTGTGATGGGTACGCTCCGGAACACAACCGTTGACGGCAGCGCCCTCACTATATGCAAATCAGAATGCGCGCGCGGCGAGATGGCGATTTGCATGAATGGCATGTTCTGTTCCCGTCACGAGTCGTTCACGAGAACGGTAGAACCATTCTAAAAATGTAAACACGTTCTCGCGATAACGAGAATCGCGACGAAAACAGAACCAAGTTTCCAACAATCGGCCCCCTCATGCAAAACCCCAAATCTCGGCGCACGTGCTATCAATCAATGAAATTATTCTAAAAAACATAACAGCAAAAATGTCAAGTTCTTTAGTATCCAGCAAAAACATAAAGTATATATATTACTTTTCATGTTAAGCAAAAAAAAAATTTATCATTGAAAGAAAAATTTAGATATCATTGAAACACTAAGTTCCAAAAATTTAATTTAAGTCAAAATTTAAGTTTTCAAGAAATTTAAGTATAATAATTTAAATTTAACATTTAAGATTAAAAATTTCACTATAAATATCAAATTCAATTATGTAGAAAATTTTATGTATAATTATTAAATTTAACATTTAAGATTAAAAAATTTCACTATAAATATTAAATTCAAGTATGTAGAAAATTTTATGTATAATTATTAAATTTAACATTTAAGATTAAAAATTTCACTATAAATATCAAATTCAATTTGTGTAGAAAATTTCATGTATAATTATTAAATTTAACATTTAAGATTAAAAATTTCACTATAAATATCAAATTCAATTTGTGTAGAAAATTTCATGTATAATTATTAAATTTAACATTTAAGATTAAAAATTTCACTATAAATATCAAATTCAATTATGTAGAAAATTTTATGTATAATTATTAAATTTAACATTTAAGATTAAAAATTTCACTATAAATATCAAATTCAATTATGTAGAAAATTTTATGTATAATTATTAAATTTAACATTTAAGATTAAAAATTTCACTATAAATATCAAATTCAATTATAGCTGTTCATTATCTCTGTCCAAGACCAGTATACTTAATTAATACTAATAGCAGTGACACAGATAATGAAAAGATTTTTCTTTCTGTATTGTATTCATATATAAATTTAAAGAAGTGGTTTGTCTTCAATGAATCATAACCAAGTGTATGATAACAAGGAGTAAACACACAAAGATAATACACATAAGCATAACTGTCTTATGCGGGAATTGAAAACATGGATATATATATACATTCAGTGTAATGTGAAAAATTTTAGAAAGTTCATTGTAAACAATACACATATATATACTCTAGATACAATTATCTGCATCACAGAGGGAGGAGTAATTTATACGATATCCTAACCATATTTTGTAAAAGAAAGAAAAAAAATTTAGAAGTTACAAATTTAATCATTTTTGTTTTTGGAAATTTGATTACAAAAATTTAATGCTAAAAATTCCTCAAACATTTGGCAAATCTTATTAATGTACTGCCTATGATGTATAAAAATTTTGTTATTGATTTCAGCAAATTCCACACCTAACAGTTTTTGGACCTTCCCTAGAGATTTGATATCAAATTCTCCCTTTAGCAAAGAAACTACATGATCAATATCACCTATTATTTCTATGTTGCTTGCCTCTGGCCTGGATTTGATATCCCTCTTTTCTCTGAAGTTAAACAAATTTTGGTCATAATGTATGTTAGCCTTAGCACAGAATTTTTTAACATCATTATGACTTCTCAGCCTATGTTTATCACCCCTCACTGAGTAGTAAACATCAGTTCGAGTTCCATCAGGCCTGGGTACAGCTTTCCTTTCCCAATCTATGTTTGAACAGGGGGTCAGATCGGAATCAGCAGGAGAGTCCTCTTCCTCACTAGTATGACTAGTGTCATGGCTCTCACCTGCTTCTTCCTCTGACTCACTATCCAAACATCCCGATCCTGAATCTGATGTTCGAGTAAAACCCGATTTCTTTTGGGTGAAGTTTCTAGGTCGAATGGGGTCCAGGACGCCTTCCGCTGCTTCCATCTCCTCAAAACGGACATTGCTTATTTCTAATATTTTTCCTTCTTTCACAAGAAGAATTCTATAGCCCCTGGTATTTTCTGCATATCCTACCATAACTCCCAGTTGAGCTCTTAGGTCTAGCTTCTTCCTAAGCTGTTTTGCAATACCAGCATAAGCCTTACATCCAAAAACTCTGAGATGGGATACAGCAGGCTTCTTCCCATAGTACAATTCGTGTGGAGTTTTAACTTTAAATTTATGGCAAATCCTGTTCTTTGTATAAGTAAAACATAGGATTGCCTCTGCCCACATTTTGTCACCAACTTTGCTTTGATTAAGCATTGCCTTGACACAATCTAACGCTGTCAGGTTGAATCTTTCAGATACCCCGTTTTGTTCGGGTGTATAAGTGTTAGATCGTTCATGCTTAATCCCTAACTTTTTCAAAAAAGCTTTAAATTGACCGTGACAAAATTCCATGCCGTTATCAGTACGGATGCACAAAATCTTTTTGCCTAATTGTCTCTCCTGACAAGCTTGAAAATCCTGAAAAACTTTGAACACATCTGATTTTTGTTTTAAAATAAAAACAAACACCTTGCGGCTAAAATCGTCTGTAATAGTCAAGAAGTATTTGTTTCCCCCCAATGAAGCTACAGGCATTGGACCACAAACGTCCATGTGCAGTAATTGCAAAGGTTCTGTAGATCTAATCCTGCCTATTGGTTTGTACGAAACTCTTTTAGATTTTGCAAGTTTGCAATGAATGCAATTTACTTTTGCATATTTTAATTTTGGGAGTCCGTTTGCCGCGGAAACTTTACTTGTTTGGTGCAAGTAGTCTGAGTTAATATGGCCATATCTTCTATGCCATAATTCAGTTTTGTTCAGAATTTCAACTGTTGAACCACTAATTTTATTTGACTTTGATTTTAAATCAGATTTGTTTTTCCTTTTATTCAAGTTAGGCTTAATTTTGTTTTGACTTTGACTATTTGTTGCAGGGGTTTTTCTAACCTGTTTAGAATTTTTGTCCCTATCCTGATCTCCTTTACGGCCCTCAACACTACTATTTAAACTTTTAGTTGAGTACTGTGGTTTTAAGAAATACAATCCTTCTTTACGTTTAGCGTAAAAGAAATTTTCTCCCTCAGGAGTCTTAAACCATAGAATACCTTTGGCTGCACTAAAAGAATAGCCCTGCTCTTCTAATACAGATGCGGCCAACAAGTTACGCCGTAATTTTGGTGAATACATAACATTTTGTAGCACAATATTATTTGTATGATCTTTAAATTTAACATACATGTTCACCGTTCCAATAGCCTCAACTGGGCTTTCCATATCACCCACTGCTAGCGACATAGATGTATCCTTACATTTATCAAATTTTGAAAACATTTTAACATCATTACAAAAGTGTCGCGTAGCAGCGGTGTCAATCACCCAGCTGAGCCTATTGTCAGGATTATCAACAATATTAGCTTCTACATTTATATTTGAAAATACTTCAATAATACTAGAGCTAGTCATCTTTTTCAATTTTGGGCATTGTGCCTTTACATGACCATTTTTATTACACATAAAACATGGTCCTATGACCTTAATAGACTTTTTAACTTTGGTGACATTTTTACATTTAGCGTTAACATTTGAAAAATATACAGATGAATTGGAACTTACATTATTATTGTCATGATCCTTCCTCAACTGTCTAATCCTGCCCTCCTCCAATGAGAGTTCTTTCTGAATTTTATCCAATTTAAAATCAGTATCGCTCCAGCGATAAATGATTTGGATGATACTCTGGTACTGGGCTGGGAGATACCGGATGGCTTGGAATGCCACGTACACATCCTCCACGGGGTGATTCACGTTCTTGAGCTTGGTGACAGCTTTCCTTATCCTCGTACAGAATATGTCGATGGGCTCCTCGATCTCCGGGCGTAGACTGAAAAACTCGTCCAACAGATGAACTAGATTGGCGCGCGTTGGGGCCTCAAAATGCGCCTCCAACTTCTCCCACGCATCCGCCGGGCTGTCGTCGATGTCGAGCAGTTCTCTGTACTCCGCCGAGATATTTCGAAACAGGATGGAAAGTGCGCGGTCGCTGCTGCGCATGTACTCCTCTCGCTCGCGGCGTGACGTAGATTCGTCGACTGGTAATGCAGTACGGTTGATGTGGCCGTAACATCCTTCTCCTTTCAGGATAAATGAAATTTCATTACGCCAGGTGACGTAATTGTCCCTGTTTAACGCTTCTATGCCGTTGCTCACCTCCATAGTCTTTAACTGTGACTAGAGTGCGTTGTTTACCTTTCTGCTTGATGCAAATGGCGCCGGTCGCGGCCCCCGTCGATGGAATTCACAACTCTTCACTGCTGCTTTATCACGGATAAAAGTTATGGCCTTGACATACTACGGGCCCATAACCAAATGTCGGCTGCTATTGCTGTGTTAGCTGAGCGACTTGACTAGAAAAATTTGAAAGTCATTTGCAGATTTAGCAGTGTTTGGCCATATCCATATCTGAAGTGCTGGTAAAGAAAATTTTGTAGCAGATGATATGCAGTAGTGATGTGTTTTCTCAAGAAAGCAAGCTCGTTAAACACAAACACAATTTATTTGTTGTGAGATCCATTGCATCAGATGAAGTTACAAAATAAAACACTGTAACATTCGTTGCAAAGCAAAATTATATACAATGAGCTAGCAAGCTCATGAAAAAGATTGTAAACAGTTTTTATGACTAGGCACACACTCTCAGTTACTATAACATCGGTAAGTAGAAAAACAGCTACTGTACCACACATGCCGTGCACGTTAATGAAGCCACCATCATCAGGTCACACGTCATGGCTTTAGAAGTTAGACTACTCTCTACCGATCAAGGTCTGCCTTCCATACAAGGTCTTTCACCGTCGATCACCGTCTGATCGATCTGACTATACGTCGAGTCTTAAGTCTGCATAACTACAAGATCTTAAACTCTGAAAAGTCTCCCACGTCTACTACATGGTCAGTCAAGGTCTGTAAAGTCTCACTGACTAAACTCCGAGATCACTAAGGTCTGTCAAGGTCTGTAAAGTCTCTGAATAACTGAGAATGTGTCCTATCATATATACACTGTGATGGGTACGCTCCGGAACACAACCGTTGACGGCAGCGCCCTCACTATATGCAAATCAGAATGCGCGCGCGGCGAGATGGCGATTTGCATGAATGGCATGTTCTGTTCCCGTCACGAGTCGTTCACGAGAACGGTAGAACCATTCTAAAAATGTAAACACGTTCTCGCGATAACGAGAATCGCGACGAAAACAGAACCAAGTTTCCAACAATTTCACGCGAAGTAACTGAATTGCGCAATCGCACTGTTTATGCGAAAATAATTAAGAAATTAACCGTAATAATTAATCAGAATATGAAAATAAGCTAGTTCAATCGATCTAATATGCAATATTTAAATGATGGAGATGGATGGAAAAAGATACTAACGCAGTCTCGGTAATTCACGCGAAGTAACTGAATTGCGCAATCGCACTGTTTATGTGAAAATAATTAAGAAATTAACCATAATAATTAATTAGAATATGAAAATAAACTAGTTCAGTCAATCAAAAATGCAATATTTAGAAGATTGAGATGGATGGAAAAAGATACTTTTGTTTTCTCGGGGATTCATAAGACCAAACTGAATTGCGCAATCGCAGTGTTTATGCGAAATTAATGAACAAAATAACATTTTAGCAATTTATGCTGAATTAGACAACCTTTGAAGAAGTATATTTATTACTTTCATAAAATAAGCGATCGAGATCTTCATTTACATTACACGCGGCCGTAAATCTCCGTTAATTTGATTGGTATTACCCTGCATTTTATTATGGATTTGTTACGATCCCGGGAATGGTAGAAATCCCTGCTGAAAAAGCGTAAAATGGTGTTTCCGAGGAATTATAAAACGTCTGGTTAATTAATAAATTTCAAACAAAAAAAGCAAGAGAATTTCGCCGAAGATTGATTTCCTAGTAATGTTAAAAAATTCAAATAAATGCGGAAATGCGTAAAATATAGCAATACATGCATAAAAGCGTAAAGAGCGGTTAAAATGCGTAAATTTTACGCATAATGCGTAAAAGTTGGCAGGTATGCATCTACACTAAAATTCAGATAACTATAAGGTATTAAATAATAGATATTAACTGTTAAAAATGCTTTTAAATGTTTAAAAGAAGGATATAATCATGTTCAAAAATGATATATTATACTATATATAAATATTATAAATACAGAATTACTGATAGGAGGAATAGCAGTCCCCAAACAAAATAGCCTGCACTTCATAAAATGATGTTTTTATATAATTGTACCTATATACATATATTATACCTCTGTATAAAATAAAATAAAAACTTAGCCCCACCCACTCCCCCAGACCAAATTTGATTCCATCACAGAATAGGAATGCATATTCTGGTGATAGGGTATTATCAAACTTCTATGGTATAAATAAAGTTTTATTTACAAAAGACAAATATTTTGAATAACTCTGCAATTGCTAACTTCTGAATTTAAATTAAGAGTTTATTTTTTGTATATATCTAAGTTGATATCATAAACAGAATTACGTGGCTAATATCTAGAAATTTAAGCTAATTTTTAAAGTAGGATAACAATAGTGTTAGAACATCCATTGTGCTCTATACAGAAATTGCTGCTGAACTAGTAATTAAGTAAAACTTAATTTGTGAATCTACTACATATTGAATAATTATGAAAAGTCCAAAATATAAGCATTAAAATTATATTTTTATCCTCCTCAATACATTTTATGAAATTAGATAATTTGGAGTCTAATATTTGCTTTTTTTTAATATTTGACATTTGTAGTGCTTCATCCACTGTGATTATTATTATTTACAACTGTTACAGTGGCATTTGGTTGATGTTTGTATAATACCTAACATAAAATTAGTGAGATTCCTGATCCCTTCTAAAAATTTTAGTTTATAGGAAAGATTGTAAATATAGCATCCATCGTGCTACTATATCTGTCTGCTTAAATCTAAATTATGTGCAAGTGTTTTTGAATATGTGTAAATTGTGAAATCTGTACCATATAAATACTGTCTGAAATGTTTTACAGATTCATATATGGCAATGAGTTCCAGTTTAATGGCTGAATATTTCAAGTTGTCTCGAGAAGAATTCAATGGGTGTAGTTTTCCATTAAATTTCTGTAAGACAATTGAGAGTCCACTGGCTAGCTTCAGTTATAAGATAAAATTTCTTATTTAAATGTACATTTTATAGAACAGGTTGCTTTAATCTTACTGTTTGTAATGTTTCGAATGCTGTTTGACACTCTTCCGAACATATGAAGAATTTGTTCTTTTTTGTTAATTTAACTACAGGCTGAACAATGTTTGTGTAATCCATTATTAATGCTAAAATATCCTGTTTCCCAAGAACTTTTTTGTCTCTTTCGAATTTTTAGTTTCGGAAATTTCAAACTTTCTCAATATGGCTAAATTATTTAATCTAAATATGTAATTTCCTCTCACAAAAGTTTATGTGGATCCATTATGAGATTAAATTTGGCTATTCTCTCACAAACTGAATTAAAAAAATATATATAAAAAAAAAAACTGAATGAAAAATAGAAAAACAAAATTTTTCTATTTTTTCCTCCATAATTTCTACACCTAAAACAATGTCATCTAAAAAGAAGACATTTTCTTTATTTAAGTCCCTTATGTATTGATTTACTAATATAGTAAAATATAATCTTGAATTCTTAGCCCTGAATGGCAAACGTAAAAATTCAAAATTACAGACAACCAAAAATTGATTAATTAAAATATCTTTAATGACATACATAAAAATCATACAAACCAGAGCGCTTTTGGATATTTTTGCGTCCTTCATCAGTGGCATAGTGAGTAGTAGGTGAAAAACATAAACTCTAATATATAGGCCACACCCGCAAGACAAGATTTGCATATAGAACATTTTAAAATCGATACATTTAAAAAATATAATTTAATTACAAAAAACATAAATGATAGTAGATCATAAAATAAAGGGCAAACCAATATATGTGTCGTGAAAAACAATAAAATTATTACTTTATATCTAGAAAATTATATAATAGCTTAACACACAGTGAGTCGAGAATGAAACGCCAAGCATAACTGAGGGTTTGAACAGGATGAAAATTGCAAATAAAATCGTGGTAAATATAAATGAAAAGGGATTCATAAAGTAAAATGTTACGGGGATTATTACAACTGTTTAGGAGGGAAGTTTTATCGAACATAGGATAAAAATTATTGTTAATAACAAAATGGGCAAGAGCCGTAGACAGTTTTTTATTTTTAATATCGCAAGCATGCTCAGATAAACGAATACCAATGCTACACTCAGTACTACCAATGTAAAAAACTTTGGTTGTCCTCCTATTATCTTCCCAAAATAATTATCAAAAGTTCTACATTGGTGGTACTAAGCGTACCGTTGGTATTCGTTTATCTGAGCATTCTCACGATATTAAAAATAAAAAACTGTCTACGTGTTATGATACAATTGTATTCAAAATTACCATTATGGGTGACAAAGCTTAATCTGTGAGCATCAGATTCCTTCAGCTTAATCTAAGAAAATGCTGATTTTAAATCTAGGACACTATACAATTTAGACCCAGCAATTTGATGTAGAATGATGTTTATATCCAGTAATTTTATTTTTAACGGCTCTATCAGTGTTGAGAAATCAGTAGTCTCAAGCTAATTGATATTTCACATGTTCGATATTGTTGGACTTCAAATTTTTCTTCTTTATAAATGGGATTGGAGTTCCGCCCGTATGAAGATTGGCTTTGTAAAAACAAAAATTTAATTAACAAAATTAAAAATTGTATTTTAATTGCAAAGAATATTTCTGATAGTATCACTTAAACTAATAGTTTATAAGTTGCTCATGCTTTTAATATTATTTGATCAATGTTACTTGGTACTAATATTTACACTGTTCTTCTAGTATGTGTATCTCCATGGCTTTTTTTTCTATTTTGAATCTTTAAATTTTACCTTTATATTTTATTTTGGCTTTCTTTCACCTCTTTTCGGCTTTTCATTTTTTAAATTCCTTTTTCCGAAT
The DNA here is from genome assembly GCA_951213105.1 of Amaurobius ferox. Classification (NCBI taxonomy): domain Eukaryota; kingdom Metazoa; phylum Arthropoda; class Arachnida; order Araneae; family Amaurobiidae; genus Amaurobius; species Amaurobius ferox. The sequence goes on from OX578136.1 coordinate 149,634,381, forward strand.
CTGTTGCTTTTTTTTTTTTTTTTTGGCTTCTATTAAACATTTTTTGTACTAAAAAAATTTAACAATATTGGAGTCTGGGTAGTCTTATTACTATATGTTTATCGTCTATGTATGTCTTGTATTGTCTTTATATATTGTTAATGCATTCCTTAGTGTAATTTCTGTGTTTTTTCTGGTTTTCCATTGCAAACACTCAACATCTTTTGGGTGAGCTGGACGACTTGTGTAATAATAATAAAAGAAAGTTTTTACTTTTTAGTTATTTTTGCAAAAGTTTGAGCAATTTATTAAAACAAATATTTAAATGTTTTTTATGCCCCCTCACACACACATGCAGACACTTCTTGTGTTGTCTTATTTTACATAATTTGAACCGTATGTATAATTTTTCATGAATTTTGGCCGAATTTGAATCGATACAATTTTTTTTCAAAATTATTTATATTAATTACCTTTTCTACAAGTAAATAAATAAAAACTATATTTTTTCTCTGCACCATCTTTTGCCAATGATTATAAAAGTGAAAAATTTCATATTTTTTTCTTTGTGTCTGAATTTTTAATACCCGAGTCGAATAATTACATATTTTCTTAACTTTCCTTTCACCACCACCATACACACACACTCATGCACTTTATAATCCCCCTCTTTACCTAATTAACCTGAAATGATAGTATTGTTTTTCCTGTATTTAAAATGAAAATCCACTAATCTACATTTGCATACCAAGTTTCAAGGTTATTGGATGAATGATTAGATATAGGCAAATACAGAAAGATCATTTATAGAGTTTCTGTTATTAACTAGAAAAAGCAACATAAAAAGAGATGGATCATCCAAAACAAATTGGTCTTTACTTTTTAACTATACGAGTAGAAATTTCAAAATGAAAACTAAATTTAATTTGTAATTAAAATGTTTAAGGATTTAAAAGTTTTATAAAAACTGGAGTTCATAGAGATGATTTTTGGAGAATTAGAAAGCATGCTTTATTTCGTTGTTACACCACACGCTCACTAAAATATTTTACAAGCAACATCTTCGCATCAAATATGTCTTTTCATACAAATATTGCAGGACTCACTCATACAAATATCAAAACACCTCACAAATATGCAAATATATCAGCATAATAAAAATAACACAAGCCGAGTTAATAACACAAGCTGAGATAAGAATAACACAAGAGTTAAAATTGCTGCAAATCTTTTGGTTGAAATGCTTTCTGTCTGACCCAATAACATTGAGCTGTAAAACTTGTCTCCCTTTGCAGATAGGAGAAATAGGACACACCGTTTCTGTGATTTTCTGCACCATCTGTGTTTGTTAAATCAAACCTATACTGATCTCTATTCATTAAAGTACCTTTTTAATGGCAAAATATATCAGTAGCCTGTTGTGACGACAAAGTTGAAAAAAATTACATTTCACATCCAATTTTATAGATACCACTATTGACTGGGAATCAATAATTTAAAGATAAAAAAAAGAAACTTTTGGTCAAAAAATCATATAAAAATCAGAAAACTTCATGGAAATCTGTAAAATTTGGTAACTATGGTACTAAAGTAAAAATAATTTAAGCAACGTTAAATAGCCAGAGCTCTTGGCTCTTCTTGCATATTGCTAATAGCTCTTGTATTAACATCTCTCGTTAGTCTTGACAACTATGTCACATGAGCAGGGAAAGCCCCTTTATAGCAAGATTCAGAGCTATTGCTATTATGTATGTAGCTTGCAGTATCGATGTAAATTCATATGTGTTTTGCACCCTAAATGGATCTCTCTTTTCAGCAATTTTTTTTCCCCAATGGCCAGGCATTGATTCTTTCATCTTCGCCTATACATCGGCCAGAACCGTGAACCTCTTCGCCGTCATATGACATTGTCCCAGCGCACCAGTGGGGGTGGGAACACAATGTGCCCAACAACACAAACATCCATGTCTGAAGTGGGATTCGAACTCATAACCCGGCAACCAAGCGATCACTAGGAAATGCTTGCCTTGACCGCTCAATCACCGCGTCGACTTATTTCGCCAACAGCACACGGTGTTCCCAGGTGATCACCCACCCAAGTACTAACAGTGCCCGATGCTGCTTAACTTCGGTGATCTAACGGGAACCGGTGTTTTCAGCACGGTAGAGTCATTGGCTTTTCAGCAAGATTAATTTTAAGATTTCACAATAGATGGTGGCAAATGAATGTAAGCAAAAACTATCTCACAAGTGTAGAGTAATTGATTTGGGGCAGAAATTGCATATAAGGAAATATGAATCTAGACAAAGTTATCAATGATAGCATGCGAACCAGGCTTTATACAATTAGAGAGGATGATGCACGAATAAAACAGCATGTAAAAAGAATAACTAGCATGAAGACAAAAATAATAATAATAAAAGTGAAGGAGAATAGAGACGATGAAAAAGTTAATAACTTTGAGGATTAAAGATAACATACAAAAACATATTCCGCTTAGTCTCATTACAATACAGACCAAGGCAAGAAACTTGTTGAGAACATTGAAGAAAAATTCCCTAAATAAACGCAGAAGTTTGCTGCAACCAATGGTTGGTTTGCACTATTTAGATGTTATATTGGTTTTTATAACATAAAAATGACCAGAGAAGCTGCAGGTGCAGAAGCTGCAGCAAAATATTCTGTATGCAGAGATGTCAACCAGTTGATGAAGATTTCAGTAGTGAAGAAGGAAAATATCAGTAGTTTTACGACTTTTTAGTAGTCAAGTTAAGAAATGAAATATATATGCTCACATAATACAAAAACACATATACATAAAATTATTTAAGCGTATTTATAATTATACAATAATATAAACATTTATATTTACATATAAGTTTTTATACAATAAAAATTACTTTATAATGAAAACAAAGATTTATGTTTGGTAAAACACAAGCTTTTACTATTGATAACAAATATTGATCTTTAATAAAAAATAAAATATAGCAATAGAAATGTATTAAAAGATGTGAATATATCAATTTTAATATATCCCTGTCAAAATGGTTACTTTTTATCTACTTAAATCATTGTTTTAATACCACTTTTTGAAAAATATCCCTTCATAGGGTTCATACCCATTTTTTCAAAATAGGAAAATGTTTATTATGCGAAAATAATTAAAAACTTAACCTTAAGGATACTAATAGACTCTTGGCGATTTACGAGAACAAGCAGAATTGCACAATTGTATTATGTATGCTAAAATAATTTTTTTTTAATTAACCATAATAATTAGTCAGAATATGAAAATAAGCTAATTTAGTCAATCTAATATGCAATATTTAGAAGAGGGAGATGGATGGAAAAAGATACACCTGTCCTCTGATTTACACGGAAGATAGGTTCTGCATAAAACCGTGTAAATTGAAATCTTGGATTTTGCTAAGTAAAATCGTTTAAAAAAAAATAACCCCAAAATGTGCATGATTTAGTCATTTATTTAAGTAAAACAAAAGTAAGACATCTTAGAAAACTTAAAATTATACTTAGTTTATAAAACAACAAACATATGAATGTAGTAATATAACATATTTAATTTATTTTACATTAGGAACAAAGAACAAAAAGACCCTTAAAAATTAATTATAAGTTTAATCACTGTCATCACTTTCATGTACTATCAGTCTTTTCTTTCTGATAGGTATGATGTCACTTTCAACACTTGAGCTTTCTTGATGCGATTCTGGCTCAATGTTGACGAATTAGGCAAGATCTCGGGTTGACAAGACTTTGTCATGAAATCGGTAATTAACAATTGCGTAGGTTTTTTTGCTAAATCTTTATAGACCTCTTCATATTGATTTAAACATTTACGAAGGTCTCGCTGGAATCTGAGAGCTTGATCAACATTTGTGTCATATTGTAAGATATTGTTGCCCAATTTTCTTCCCAAATCAAGTCCTACGCTTATGATTCTTGCTGTGAACACAACTGGTTCAGATTGCTCTTCATCAGAATCATTGTCTTTATCATGTTTGTTTGTTTCACGAATCATGTTAATTAAATCATCTTCATTCAATTCTTCATCAGCCATTATTTCTTCAATATCTGCCTGAGCTAAATCTTCAAAACCCTCTCCTCCTATAGTATGGGCCAACTCAGTGATCTGAGAATATTCATGCTCTATTGTTGATTTATCATTTCCACTTTTAACAACATCCGGCCATATCGTTGATTGTTTGATCTGAATGTATGACAGTCCAACATGCTTAACACAATCTAAAATTGTAAATTTCTTCCAAGCATCCATCAGAGTAAGAGATTCATCATTCTCCATTTGTTCTAAGATATACCTGAAAGTTTGCTTGATGTACAGTGCTTTAAAAGTCAAAATTATCCCTTGATCTAATGGCTGTAATAAGGAAGTTGTATTCTTTGGTAAAAAAACAACTTTTACATTTTCGTGTTGTAAATCTGGAGGGTGACCTGGTGCATTATCAATAAATAGAAGAGTCTTAAAAGACAATCCCATTTTAGTTAAATAATTTTTAACATCTGGAACAAAGAAGTTATGGAACCATTCATTGAAAGCTATGGCAGTGACCCATGCTTTTTTATTAGCCATCCAATAGACGGGAAGTTTTTTGATATTTATTCCTTTGAATAATCGTGGTGATTTTGATTTGTTAATCACCAATGGTTTCATCATATAATCGCCAGAAGCATTGCAACAGAAAAGAACTGTTATACGACTTTTCGCTACTTTATGACCACTAGCTGATTTGTGAGCTTTGGCTATAAAGGTTCTTTCCGGCATTTTTTTCCAGAATAATCCGGTCTCGTCAGCATTGAAAACCTGATCAGAAGTGTAGGAGTTAGCTGCAATGATTCCAGCAAGTTTTGCCGGATATTGTTGTGCCGCATCCGAATCAGCAGATGCACTTTCGCCTTTCATTCTCAGATTATGTAAAGAATGTCTTTGTTTGAATCTCTCAAACCACCCATGGCTTGCGGGAAAAGATACCTTCTTTTCATCGGACGAAGTCGACGGCGACTGATTCTTAAGTGATTGATAAATCTTCAAAGCTTTATTCGTAACAGCATTGGTATCGATCGGGATTAGCTTTTGAGTTTGGTCTTTTATTCATATCAGTAAGTCTTTTTCCATATTTTCCATTGTAACATCTCTAACATATGAAGTCGTACTTATACTGCTGCAGGTTCCAGCTGCTACACTTTTTCTAATGAAGTCTTCATTTTTTCTTATTGTCCTTATTGTGGCTTCATTCATGGAGTAAAATTTAGCAACATCCGTTACTCTTTCTATATTACGTAGACGGTCTAATATTTGAATTTTAGTTTCTAAAGAAATAACTTTTCTTTTCATTTGATTTTTCTTCAAATCCTTTGACATTATAGAACCTTAACAAATTTACGCAAACTATAAAGATGCAAGAAAAACTATAAATGTTGAAAACTTACCAGTTCAAAAGATAAACGTACAATAATATAAGCTTTGCTGCTAAAATGTTTCTGCACTATGTACTTGCATGAACCAGATAGCTTTACTGTTGTGAAATACATACAGGGATTCCCCTAAATGTATATATTTTACAACCCCTGTTGTTTTCATCAATGTTACCAAAGGAATAAAATTCTAAAATATCATCAAATCTTTGTATAGGTGTATATGGAACGGAATATACATTATTATCAATTTTTTGAAATATGTTAATTTATAAACCATGTAAAAGCGAAATCGTGTAAAATAAGTGCCGTGTAAATCGGGGGATAAGTGTATTTTTCAACAAAATTCACGAGAACAAACTGAATTACGTAATTGCACTGTTTATGTGAAAATAATTTTAAAAATGACCATAATAATTAACCAGGATAGAAATATACACTGGTTTAGTCAATTTAATCCGCAATATTTAGAAGATGGAGATGGATGGAAAAAGAAACTAATGTACTTTCAACAATTCACAAGAGCAAACTGAATTACATAATCATACTGTTTGCCCAAAAATAATTAAAAATTTAACCTTAATAATTAATCAAAATATGAAAATAAGCTAGTTTAGTCAATCTAATATGCAATATATAGAAGATGGAAATGGACGGAAAAAGATCCTAATGGACTCTCAACAATTTAAGAGAATATAAACTGAATTGCACAATCGTACTGTTTATGTGAAAATCAAATTATCAAAGAATAGGGTAAAATCATCAAAGAATAGGATAACACTTTTATTAGGATGAAATGCATCTGGAACATTAAAGTTGAAAGCTGTTCACAGTCATCAGTCAGAAAATCCACAAGCACTAAAGGGTATTATGAAAGCAATACTGCCAGTAAGTACACTACTACTGAAATAAAAAAGCATGGATGACTGCAGTCATATATTCCATGACTGGTTTGAGAACATTTTTTTCTAGAAGTTGAAAAATATTGCAAAGAAAATAGCATTCACTTTAAAAAAAAATACTTATAATAGACAATGCTGGCCATCATACCTTGAAACTAGATGATTTTGATCCAAATGTTAAAATTGTTGTCATTCCTCCAAACGCTTCTTTGCTGCTATAACTGATAGACCAGGAAGCAATTGCTAGTTTCAAGGCATATTATTTAACCCTTTCGGGACGGCGGCATTCCGAAACTGCCGTGGCCCAAAGGACGGAGCGCTTCGTTTCCGAACTTTTCCCAAAAGACAGCTATTTTTTTGCGCTAAGCCTAAGTCTCGAAAAAAATTCACTAAAAATCACCCGTTCAACGCAGCATTCTACTTTTTTCAGGAAGAAAGGAAGTACCTATTTTCTATTTGATGTATATTTTTCATGCAAATTTTCTTTTATCAAAATATTAAAAATTTTAGTGTATATATGTTTTAGGTACAGATGGATAATTCTTTGGCATGTCCTTCCGATTTTTTAAAACTGTACCACATATATGCGTATTCTTAGACAACAAATACTTTGCAAGTACAGGAGAGGTAAAAAATTTATCCAAATACAAAGTATATCCTTTTCCTAAAAGTTCACTTAGAAGTGTTTTCACAATGCGTTCTCCATACCCACCATCAGAGCTTGATAATTCCGTGTCTTTTCCAGTATACACAAGGAAATTCCATATACAGTCTGATTTCAATTCTGACAATTTATATATTTTTATTCCATATCTGGACCTTTTTGAGGGGATATATTGACAAAATCCCAGCCTTCCTCACCATGAGAACAAAGATTCATCAATGAACATATTGCTTCTAGGAGTGTATATAGATTTAAATTTTGAAACTAATGCATCTAACACGGGTTTCAATTTATTTAGTTTTTGGGCATTATTATCAAGAGTAAAATGAAGGTAACGTAATATTCCTATAAATCGATCGCGACTCATAACAGAATTAAAAAAAAAAGTACTGATATTTGGATTCGTAGAAAAATACATTTTTAGATTTGGTTTTAGAGTGCGAGAAACACACGAAATTTGTTTCCTGTCACAGGTGTAAATATATTTGAAACAGGTGGAGTCTTCGATGTGGAAGGAGAGAGAAGATTTTTCTCCCATTTTTTCTTTGCAAACACATTAGTTGCTTTTACGATAAATTCTACTAGTTCATCATCAAAAAATATACTAAAAAAATCAAGTTCTTTATCTAAATTAGGTGGCATGATATTGTGATTTATTCTAGGTATGTTCAAAAACTCCAAAGAATTCAGATCTTTCAAATCACATGTCCAAACATGATTCGAAAAAACAGCAACTGAAGCTGGCGGTGTTGTAATAATAGTACGCTCAGAATCTGAAGAATCAATTGCATTTTCAGATTCATCATCAGAAATAACACTGTTCCATGAATCTTTACAATCTGCTTTGCTTTCATTACTGTCTGGTTCGTTTACCATATGCGTATATTCTTCCACAGAAAGGAAACATCTCAAACCAGCCATACTTTTATCCGAAATAGCCTAATCATTTCACTGTCGCACATTCGTTTACCCCCCCCCCCAAAAAAAAAAATACTCTCTTACATTCCTGTAATTCACCAACGAAATCATTAAAAACTAAAATCAAAAGGAGATCCGGAACTCAATTATAAAATCGTTGATGCTGCGAGAAGAGCTCTGTCTGTTTACTTTACAGAACCATATGTTTCAACACTCGAAATGGAGAAATAATTTATTGGATTCTGCTTGTGCCAAGGTCAAGCATCTTCAAAATACATTTAAGTTGCTTCCACGGGCATTTAACACCATCTAGTAGACAAATAAATTCAAAGGAAAACGTTTCAAGCAGAAACACCGATACGTGCCACTCGGCGTTTAGGGTAAAGTTCTCTCCGACACGAGTGCGTGGCGTACGTCCTTGAATGCAAGCTCGCAGGCGGCACGCGGGCGTGCCAACCGTCGCGAAAGGGTTAAGGAGAACATTTACTGTAACAATTGATGCACAGTATACTAAATTATTACCAATGCTAAGTTATTTTTGGAAGAGAATATCACAAAGGCATGGGATGAAGTAACAAACAAGTCAATGAGAAATGCTTGGAAGAAAATGTGTCCACAATTCTCTTCTGATTTCACTATCTTTGACATTAATGAAGGATTTAAAGCAACAACTGAAAAGATTAGGATGCTTGCAAAGCAACTAGATCTTCAAGTGTTGATTCTCATTCTGAACAGCAGAATATCCAATGAAAATCTAATCGTGCTGAAAACTGCAAAAGTTGTAGAAGAAAATGCTGAAGCTTTGGGTGAGGAACCGAAACCAAAATGATTCATAACAATCACAAACATTTATGGAAATTAATTCGGCCTTGTCTCGTTTTGAACAAATGGATCCAAATACCTCTTGTCCCTTAAAAGTTCAAAGAATGGTAGAAGATACTGTTGCTATTTGTGAAGAAAATAAAATATATGTTATCCAAATCACTCTAGATAGATTTATGAAGAAAATTGAAACACCTTCCAGTGGTCATGAATCAGCTATTCCCTTATCTGTTATTGTTAGGCAGCAAGCTTCTGAAAAGTCTAATATTGATGACCTCAATACTATTGTAACATAAATATGTAATTAAACAAATATGTAATATAACACATATACAACATGTGCACTGTTTTCTTTAACTTTCTTATTGCAGTTTTCAGGTAGAGTGTGCTATATTTTAAGATAAGTTGTATTACACTATAAGTGTTCCCTCCGGCCGTCCAAATAGATACTCAAGTCCTCAGGACGAGTCGGACGGTCTGGGTCTTCAACACTATAAGTGTTCCCCGACTTAACTAAGTCGAGTATTTTCAAAAGATTTTCCAAATTTATTTTTCCTATATACTAAAAATTATATTTTGCTCTTAGACTAAAAATCAGTTTATAATATTTTAAATTTAATCAAGCAAACTAAATTATAACAAATAATTCCTCACGTCCAACTCAGTTTCTGTTTCTGGCAATCCTAACAAGCCTCCTTCCAGCTCTTCACTTTTTTTCTCAAGATCATCTGCAGCTGACCGATTAGCTTTCTGTGGCCGTTCTCTCAAAATATATATACGTGTAGAGGCACCAAAATGAAATTTACTATCCACAGGAAGTTGTGTAGGTTTATTAGATTCCAGACGAATGCTTCCAATGTAGGTTCCATGAGCTGAAATAAAATTTTTAGACTTACAAAAAGGAATAAAACTTGTTAAGAATATAACCTAAAATATTCATAAGTGTAAAGATTATTTAAAATATTCATATTAATCTATTACAATAATATAAAATTTCCAGATTATTCTAGATTATATTTCAATACATGGGAAAGATAAGCAGAAATGCGATTAGTGGATACTGGCCAGTAATTCTTATTTTATTTGTGGACACTTTTATATCAAATAATTACTGACAGCAAAATATTTATTAAGAGAATTATGCATATGACATCTAAAGATTGTTTTATAGATGGTTTTTAATATCAGTACACAATTGCTACCCCAACTCCACCCCTCCAACAAATGTCTACAAAAAGTAGTTTGTAGACTGTGTGACCAGTAGACAGCTATTTTCTTATCAGCTACTTCTTCACTTTAATAGTCCTGTGGCTTTCTATGAATTTTTATCTTTATACATAGGAATTTCTGATTACAGTAATGGACGTAATGTAAAGTCTTCTCTTAAACTAGAAAAATGCTAAAATTTGTATAAAAAAATTATTTTCAAATATTTCAGATGAATTGTCGGAATTCAGAATTTAAAAGTATCTTAATTTTTAGGCCACGTTTCAAAATTATAACTGAAGGAACGGTTAACTTTTCTAAATTTTCATGTTCTGATGTTAATAAGTAATATTTAGGCTATATCAAAATTATATCTTTTCTCAACAAAAAGTTGAATAATTTGTTAGTTTTAAGTGATTTTCTTTATTTTATTCTTATTCTAACTGTTATTTTATTAGAACTATTAACAAAACTGTATAAAATATCTCAACATTTAATTGATGGAATCGTTAGTCTAAAAAATTTCATTTTAACTTTTTGATATTTCAGATATGTTTAAATCTGAAGTTTATACAGAATGTAATTAAAAATTTTGTGTATAAAAGATTTTCAAAATTCAATAAATATTGCAAGGATGGTGCAGCTGGTTGGCAGGTGAGGAAGCTTGCTCATAATTACCTCTAAACCATTTTCTGGTGAGGTTGCAAGTTTTTCCAGCGAATGTAAAATCTTCTCTACTACAAAGATGAATGTGTAGACAAATTGGTACATTTAGATACAAGAATGGAAAAATCTGATGCAGGGCATCACGAGTCTTTACTACACGGTATGTTGAATTGAACAGATTTAAGTCCTGTTAAGTAACTGGAAAAAAATTCATTAATATTTGTATGCAATTTCACAGAAAAATGTTACTAAAACTCATTCAATATTACATAGACTGATATTTGACATATTTAGTGATTCACTAATATTTCAACTTACAGCTATTAAAAAAATGTACATCTTGAATATGGATCAGGTTAGATTCAATACTCAATACTTTTATTAATACAAAAATAAAAGTATTGCAGTGAATTTAACAAATTACACAATTAAAAAACAGGATCATACAGAAATATGATTATGAATCATGTCTGATAGTAAATAAAGTTTTACAATAGAATAAGAAAGCTGATAATTCTGTACACAATTGAGTTTGAATAAAACAACATGAGTATTATGATATGAATGGAATGAGCAAAAAATATTGAAAGTTGGTCTAGTAATAAATTAAACACAAAATACCATGGATACTGTGAGTATATTAATAAAGGGTATATCAACATTTCAGCCAGTGAATAAAAATCTTGCAGTTCAAAATTCTTGTTTCTAGAGGGAGAATAAAGAAAAGAGAATATTTGCTAAGAGGATGTTTTTTCTTCCAGCTGCTTGTTTTCTTTTTCCCATGTTAATCTACAGAAAATAGTCCTTAACATGTAGTTAATTCAGTTTTTAGAAAAAAAATTCTGTTTTTTATCGAGCATAAAAGCTGAGAATAGGAAATTCTGTGCTTTTTTAATTCAATAAAATGATTAAAAGTATTTCTAATATTTTTGTAAAAATGAGCATGTTACTTTTCGATAAATATAAAAAATACTTCTATTTTACTAAATTTTTAAACATGCATACATATTTTTTCCCTTTATAGTATCTATACTTGGTAAAAGGCAGAAAAGAAAATTTAAAAAAATAAAAGAACTAGAGGTTAGGGACTAGTTTCCATAGATTAACATGGAAAAAAAGAAACTGGTGGCTAGAAGGAGAATATATTTTCAGGGCAAATAAACTATTAAAATTAGAAGAATTAAAAGGCAGCTTAACATGCAAAATATATGCAATACAATATGATGGATATGTTTACTAAAATGAATTAAGGGATTATAATGGTATTTTATATAGTGATGCAACGGATGTCAGTTTGGCCAGATACCGGATATTCAACCTGAATTTAAAACCGGACATCCGGTATATCCGGCCGACAGTATAATTTTTTTTTAGAAATCCTAAATAGTTACTCTTTCATTATTCCTATTCATAGGTGCAACCAGGGGGTGGTTTTTAAGGTTAGGAAAAAAAAAAAGAAACCTCCCCCAGGAGTCCCCAATTTTCATGAAAAAATAGTAATTTTTGTGCTAATTTCAAGGTTGTAACCCTTTATAGAGCGAATACCCCCCCCCCCCCCTCCCCAGAAAAAAATTCTGGTTGCACTACTGTTCCTATTTAATTTTTCTTCTCATTTGTCTGTTTTTTTTACATGATTATAGCTAAGTTAAATTCTTAATTCAGAAGAAATACATATTTTAAAATTATTATTATATTTTAAAGCAACTAATACAAATCAAAACCAGCAGTAGTCACTAGACTATTAAAACTTTTAAAATGGCCATTAAAGCTTAAGTGTTAAGTGCTTACATACTTAATGATTATCAACTGGTTATTAATATAATTACACTTGTTAACTTCTTAATATTTAGTAACCACTGCTTAAAATAAAATTCCAGTTTTGATTATAGCAACTAAGAATTTAAAAACCTCATCACTCTTTACATTCATGTATAATATCACAGATAACTTGATAAATAATAGAAATAGAAATCATAAGTACTTTTAATTCCAACATTATAATTTGTTGTAATGATGTCAATAAATTAATTATAAAATTTTTAGGTGAAAGAAATAAGCTTAATTTTAAAACTGAATTCATTTTCACCAAAAAAGATTGTTCTAAAAATACTACCTCCCCCCACACCCCCTTTTTTTTCTTTAAATAATCTATATCTTATCACTTATCACTATGTAATGAAATATTTGAGAATACCACATTTGGAAAATAATGATTTAATTCTTATTACATTTAGTGTAAAACAAACTTGACATGTTGGCAATTACTTATGTTCTGAATGTTTAATTACTAATGTTAAAAAAAAATAATGCTGTTGACGGGAAATTTACTTTTAATTTGTAATGTAAATCGTAAGTTATAGTAATATTCATTGTCAAAGGTATTGAATATAAAGGAGAGATTTTGAATGTATATTATGTAATAAAATGAAAGTTTAGTTTAAGAAACTATAATAAAAATTGAGAAACCTGAAAATTTTAAAATTACTATTGAGTTATTAAAAATACTTATTTTGCATATTTATTTATATGACCGGATATCCAGCCAGATAATTCTAATATCCAGCTACTGCTAAATATCCGGCTTAATAGCGGGGCCTCCGCTCGAGAGAGGGCCTTGACAGTCAAATTAGTGACATCACGAAAGACGATCCATGGTTGGCAAAACGATCCCGTTCGCTCAGTTTGCGAGTTTAAAGCTAGTTTTTAAAAATATTTTAGTATTTCTTTTTCTTTCTCTTGGAGAGCAGAGGCCCCATTTAAACTTGCAAACTGAGCGAACGGGATCGTTTCGCCAACCAGGGATTGTTTTTCGTGACGTCACTAATTTGACTGCTACGGCCCTCTCTCGAGTGGAGGCCCCGTTAATAGCCAGATGGACCAGATACTAGAAGTTTACTGGATATCTGTTGCATCCCTAATTTTATATTATATTGATCTCCAAAAATTATGTATGAAACAGTAATTCACACAAACTTCATAAAGTTCTGAACTGATCGATTCCAAATTTCACAGTAAAACATTCTGATAAGCTATTTAGTTATACAAACTGAGACAAAACATGTGCATGTAAGGGTTTTATTTATCCCAAATTTGCTATAACACAATAATGCATAGAAAAGATAAACATATTGAAAGGTGAATAGAGGAGCTATGTGATAATTAATATGGAATGTGGTCCCCTCAGATCCTGATACAGACTAAACACAACGATTCACCCCCTTGATCAAGTGATTTAGGGTGACAGAGGACAATAATTATCATTCCTGTATGAGCTGTTTGTAAATCCTGGAAGGTAGTGAAAGGTGGTAGGCAGGCAGGTAGAAAAGCTCTCCAAGGGGCATCCCAAATGTTTTCAATAGGATTAATAACTAAGGAATACACTGGCCACTTCATATATTCAATACCTTTGCTCTGAAGGTAGTTTTCCACTAGTTTTGCTCTAAGAAGAGTGTGTTGTACATTAAACAAAAATATGAACCGACTGCTACTGGATAAGACTGACTTAGTCTTTGATCTTTAAGTCTGACTTAGAGATCAAAGATTTTGCTGCAATACCTTTGTACTCTCACAACACCACCTAAGAAAACATGAAGGCTAGTGCAACCTCTCAATGAAAAGGTAGTCCATACCATTACACTATAATGACAAAAAGCAGACATTAAAAATGGCTGTATGTTCCTAGCACATGTCTACTGTGAGATTAGTGTAAATCTCCATTCGACATTATGTTTGGGTTCAAATCGCATGCTTACAGTACTACTGTAAGCTATGCTCTACTGAACCCGGAGCTCAATCAGAGGTTAAAATTCAAATTTCAAATGTGAGGGATCTTCCCCTCCAACATTTGCAAATGCATATGATTGTAAATTTAGGGATGCAACGGATGTCAGTTTGGCCGGATGCCGGATATTCAAATGAATTTAAAACCGGACATCCGGGATATCCGGACGACAGTATAATTTTCTTTTAGAAATCCTAAATAGTTCTATTTTATTTTTATTTATAGATGCAACCAGGTGGATTTTAAGGTTAAGTTTAAAAAAAACTCCCCAGACGCCCTCAATTTATATGAAGATATAATAATTTTTGTGCTAATTTCAAGGTTATAACCCTTTATAGAGCGAATATCCCCTCCCCAGAAAATATTTCTGGTTGCACTACTTTTCCTATTTAATTTTTCTTCTCATTTGTCTGGGTTTTTTACATGATTATAGCTAAGTTAAATTCTTAATTCAGAAGAAATACATATTTTAAAATTATTATTATATTTTAAAGCAACTAATACAAATCAAAACCAAAACCAGCAGTAGCCACAAGATTATTAAAACTTTTAAAATGGCCATTAAAGCTTATAATGATTATCAACTGGTTTTTAATATAATTACACTTGTTAACTTCTTAATATTCAGTAGCCACTGCTTAAAATAAAATTCCAGTTTTGATTACAGCAACTAAAAATTTAAAAACCTTATCACTCTTTAAATTCCTATATAATATCACAGATAACTTGATAAATTATAGAAATAGAAATCATAAGTATTTTTAATTCCAACATTATAATTTGTTGTAATGATGTCAATAAATTAAGAAATGCTATGTCCTTACATGCAGCGGAAAACAATGAAATAACAAGCTTTTCATCATATCAATGGACATTAATTCAAAACTGCTTAACTCTACTTCAACCCTTTGAGGAAATTACCGAGCAAATAAGTTCCTCAAAATCATTAATTTCAGAAGTAATTCCTATGGTTGTAACATTGAATAGATATTTGTTAAAATCTGAAATATTTGCTGTTGAAACAATAAAGGATTCATTAAAAGAAAACATACACATAAACGTTTTTCAACGATACAGCTGAATGAACATTTTTCAATAGCAACCATTTTAGATCCAAGAATCAAATTTATTTTTTCGATAAAGATCGGGCTATGATGAAATTATTAAATATTCTTTATTACTGATAATGAAGAAGAAGTTCAAGCTCTTTGAGTTCTCCTGAAGAAAACAAAGAGTCACTCCTAATAGAATTGAAATTTCAAAGTAATGGAAATTCTAATCTTGCAAATAATCCTACATTTTTTGGGGATTGCTTTATTGAAATAACTGTTAATTCTAGCATATCACAATTACAAGTGCAACAAGATGACGAGTCAGTTTACTTTAAAGAGTTGAGAAACCATCTTTCACAGCCAGTAACTGAAAGAAAAATGTCACTATTTGACTGGTGGAAAATGAATGAGTAATTTTCCTTATTTACTGCAATTGCTAAAAAAGTATTTTGCCCCACCATAATGCTTCACCATCATCTTGTTGCACTTGTAATTGTGATATGCTAGAATAAACAGTTATTTCAGTAAATTAATCCCCAAAAGATGTAGGATTATTTGCAAAATTAGAATTTCCATTACTTTGAAATTTCAATTCTATTATGAGTGACTCTTCGCTTTCTTCAGGAGAACTCAAAGCGCGCTTGAACTTCTTTCTTCGTTATCAATAATAAAGAAGATTTAATCATTTCATTATAACCCTGATCTTAAGTGAAAAAATGAATTTTGATTCTTGGGTCTAAAATGATTGCTATTGAAAAATGTTCATTCACCTGTATCAGTGAAAAACGTTTATGTGTATGTTTTCTTTTAATGTATCCTTTATTGTTTCAACACCAAATACTTCAGATTTTGACAAATATCTATTCAATGTTACAACCATAGGAATTATTTCTGAAATTAATGATTTTGAGGAACTTATTTGCTCAGTAATTTCCTCAAAGGGTTGAAGTAGAGTTAAGCAGTTTTGAATTAATGTCCATTGATATGATGAAAAGCATGCTATTTCATTGTTTTCCGCTGCATATAAGGACATAGCATTTCTTAATTTATTGACATCATTACAACAAATTATAATGTTGGAATTAAAAGTACTTATGATTTCTATAATTTATCAAGTTATCTGTGATATTATATAGGAATTTAAAGAGTGATAAGGTTTTTAAATTTTTAGTTGCTATAATCAAAACTGAAATTTTATTTTAAGCAGTGGCTACTGAATATTAAGAAGTTAACAAGTGTAATTATATTAATGTATTTTAATATTTTAATATTTATAATATTTATTATAATATTTTAATTTTAAATGTGTTTAATTCTTATATTTGTAAGTAATATGAGAAAGATTATATGGAAATGTTATTAAAATGTGCATTAATACGTGATTATCAGTTTATCCCCTTTAATTATCATGTATTTTCCATTTTTGCAATTTGTCATCTTCAACTAAAACTTTTATATTAATTGCTATTTTAACTCAGGAAAATTAATTTTCAAGCATGAAATGAAGGGGTATTGGGGCAATGACTGTGCAAGATGACCATAATTGGAAATTGTTAAATAGAAGTTTTTTTTTTAATTTGTTGTTTTTTATGTTCTTTTTGCCAAGTAAAAACAAATTAACAATTTTTTCTATTTATTTTCTCTTGGGTTTCTTTTTCAGTTTATTTTAAATTTTAAGAAAATTTAAAACAATTTTTAATAGAAAAATCTGAATTATTCTTTTTTTATATCTTTAACAAAAATGAGCATTTAAAAAATAGTTGTTATTGCTAGAGATGTAAAAATGGCAACTAGCCGTGTCTATTTGGCAGCTAGAGTCAGAACTATAGGCTTCAAATGACGTCTAGTTCAAATTTTTAATTTCTAACACTGAGAATGAGTTGTATAAGAATTGCTGCATTTCTTTAATGCAAAATTATTTAGCTCATGGAGTCTGCAATATAGCTGATATGAATGAAATATTCATTGATTTTACACAGAGAAGCAGATGATTTTTTCGATGAAATTTTAAGCATAGAGTTTAATTACTTGTACCTCCATGGTCTTAAGTTTTTAAATGAAATAAATTATTATAGTATTGTAATGAATGAAATAAATGAAAAAAAGTTTATGAATGAAATGCTGCTTTTATAGAGAGAGCCAGACAATTTATATTTTGATGACGTCATTTGAATAAAGTTCATTTGTTTTCGATGACGTTTTCAAATATAATAAATTATTGTAGTATTACAATAATTTTAAAAATATTACCGAGGAATGTATCACATTTTAGAGATTTTAAACCAGGCAATTTATATTTCAATGCAGTCATTTGAATGAAGTTCATTTTTTTTGATGAAGTTTTAAGTTTTCAAATATAATAAATTAATGTAGTATTGTGATAGTTTTATTTCGCACTGATTTAATTAATCATCTCTCATCAGTAGTTTTAGTTTATTAGTTGTGTTTATGGCAGATTCTAGTTTCATTTTATTTAAATTTCAGTTTAGGTTTTTAGTTTACTAAAAATATTTAATTCTGTTTTTTTACCAAGTCCTTCCATTCTACAGAGAGGAGAAATCATTTTATATTACATCTTCAAAATAGTTGTTTTTAAATGATACAAAATGTTTCTTGTATGCAAAGTAAAAAGTGTATCATTCCCTATAAGAATAACCTATTTCTCCACCTGACCGTCCAATAGCAAAAAATTTGGCAATTGAAAAAAATGATGCTATATCAAAAGAATTGATACTTAATTGGTGAAAATTCAATATATTGGGAAAAATACTATAAGAATAAACCATTTCTCTGTCTGTCCATGACACTTGGCAAAACATTTGACGATGATTTTTGCAGGAAATCACCAAACTTGGCAACTTCATTTTAAATGTTGTCAAACTGATGGAAATGTCACCAAATTGATAAACATTTTGCCTTGATAAAAATGACGCTTAATTGATGAAAATTTAAAATCTTTGAAAGATAAGCTCAATTTCTTTGATAATTTCTGTCAGTCTGCTTTTTGTTAGGGGGGGGGGGGGGGTGATATAGCATGTATGTTTTGATAGGAAGTCATATAGAAAATAATATTGATTGAGAGAGGATGCCTGTCTTCTGTGTATCCACGGATAGTATGAGCGCAAGAACTGCCGAAGGGTGGATGGGGGGTAATGCTTTGCAACATTTTGCATTCTGTAATATGGCAAACATACTTTCTAGTAGCCAAATTTGTTGGGTTACTTTAGAATTTATGTAATTTGGGGGTTTGAAATTTACTTTTATTTATTTTTCCCTGGCTCAATATTCTCAATTTGGTAATATTTAAATAATATTTATTGGGTTTTTTTCATTTATTCGTTAATTAGAATATTTTTAATCTTCAAAATTAATTTTCTTTTTAATATTCTTAGTTAAAAATGTTCTATTCCCTAAATTAATATTACTTTTAATTTGTAAATTTATAAAAATGATTTATTTGATTCCCTTTAAAATTCCCTTTAATTTGATGTCTCATTTTCCCATTTTGGTTAGAAATTCCGTTTGTTCTATATTTTCCCATTATTTCCATGTTTAGTGCGTTTCAAAAATTTCAGTTGCGGCCATCTTGAAGTCTTGGTTTTGTGGGCTTTTTACCGCGACTGACGTGCCGCCTAAGTGATTTTCGCGCGCCTCTTTGGAATTCGTGAATTATTTTAATTGGTTCGCGTTTTTATGGATCGTCTGCTCTTGGGGTTTTGAGTTTTAATTTTGGCAATTCTAATTTCGGTAAGCGGATTTTAATTGCTGCTGTTTGTCTAAACTTCTCCTTTTTTTCAGCTCGTATAAATACGCTCACAGAATTTTTCGATTTCAGTCTTTTGTTGAAACCCTTCGATTTTATTTGCACGAGAAGAGCATCGTTTTACGCTTCAAATGGAACTTATGTTCCACGCGATGTTTTCTATGGAACATTAAGTTCCTCACGATGTTTTTTTTTACTTGTCTCTTTTTAAATAAAAGTTTTATTTCTTTTTCTCACCTATTTTTTCGATGTCACTCCAGGGAAAAATGAGTTTTTAAGATTTATTATGAGTGCTACGAGAAAGAAGCGTCTGAAGATGACGGCTGATTTAAGAAGATCCTAGCATTCCAGTAGTAGATGTTAGGCCATTATACTGAATCCTCTCCAGATTAAAGTTTGGTGATCTCCAGAAAACCAGTTTGGGAGATTCCTATCTCCAACTTGTAATTCTAAGATGACCCGGATGGGTGAATATGTTTAATAAGTTAAACTCTTAAATTCTTAATTTCTGAATATGAATTCTCAATATTATAAATGTATGATTTAAACTTTATTCTTTGAATTTAAAATTCTAAAACTTTATTTCTGAGAGCAATTTTCTAAACCTTCCTAAATTTATAAGAGCCTGGGAAAATTTTTAAATTTAATATTTTTTTTTGTTAATTATTTATGATGGAATTTAAGTAGATTTTTCTAGAGTAAAGTTTTTAAACTAATTCTTTAATTCTAGCTAAGCTGATAAATTCTAATGTCTGTCAAATTTAGAATAAACTAGCTAATTCTTCCTGTTTTGCCTGCCTGTGAGCAGAGTTTTTGTAATTGTTATTTGGATTAATTTGAAGTTACAATTTAATAAACTAATTTTCTTTAAACTAATTATGTCTTCCTTTATCACTTTGAAACACAACATATACACAGTCAAGTCACATTATTATGTTTCCCAGCTAATATCCGGAGTAATCATTATATCTAGGATATATCATCACCAGGATACATCCTATAATCACTATATCCAGAGTAGCACTGTGTGCAGCACAAACAGCAACTAAACAGGCTGGAAGTGACTCAATAAAGTGCTGGAAGGTATTCATAAGTATATGGAGCTATGCCGACTGCAGTGCATCTGACAGTTGTACGGGTGCATGGTGGAGAATCCATAGAGTGAACAACCTGATCCAGGTGGTTCCACAAATGCTCAATTGGGTTTAAGTCAGGGGAATTAGGGAAGTACTTTAAAATCTTCATTATGCTCATCCAATCACCCTCTGACAGTTCTCGTTGCATGTTGCATTGTTATGCTGGTAGATCTCATCTGCAGCCCCAGGGAAGACAATCAGAATGCATGGGTGTACTGGTCTGCAAGGATGGATTCATAACAAATTCAGTTCGTAGTGCCTTCCACAGGTATGAGTAGATCCAGAGAATGCCACGAAAGCATTCCCTAGACCATAACTCTGCCTTGTGTTCTTCCAGCAATGGCTAATGAGTGTTTGTTCTCCAACCCTTCATGTCTTATAAGCAGTGTTTCTTTCATGGCTTTTTGGCTGAGGGGATGAAACTTTAGGGGGCAAATTTTCTATTTGCCCATATCTAAATGCTATCATATAAATAGAAACTAGATTAACATAAAATGTCCCTGCGGGGACAAATAAACATCTCCAGGAGGGTGAATATCTGAAAGAAACATATTGCTTATACGCCGAAGTCTACCTGTTTGATAAAGCAGAAAACATAACTCATTGGAGAAGGCAATCTTTTGTCAATCAGTGGAGGTCCAATTCCGATACTGCCGTGTAAATACAAACCTTTTCGGCTGATGCACCTTCGTTAACATAAGTGCAGCGACCATCTATCTGCTTCGGAGTCCCATACACAACAGGGTTCGCTGAACTGTCATTTGAGGCACAGTTCTGGTAGTCCCCTGGTTCATTTAGTCAGTGAGTTGTTCAGCTGTAACACGGCAATCGGCCCTCATGAACTTTAACAGCCAATGTTCACCTCTCACGTTGATGGTACTCTGTAGTTTCCACATCGCGTTCCATTTCTTCATTGATGATATACTTTAACCACAGAAGCACGCAAACAGTTTACAAACTGCTCTGTTTCGGATATACTGCCACACTTGGCTCGAAACCGGATAATCATCCCTTTTCCAAATCTGATAAATCACTCCTTTTAGCCATAACAGCAAGGAGTGATATGTTTTCAGAATGCCTACATCACACCTTATATACGCACCAAGCTAGCTCACACGTGTCTTCTTTCACTGGTTACACACTGTTGATGTCAAAAATAGGAGGTGGTCACAATAATGTGACATGACCTTGTATAACAATAACAGTTTGAAAATTTCAATGTTTCTAATAAATTATCCAGCTAGTTATGAACTGAAAAAATATTTTTAGTAAGTTTCTATTCCCCTTTTCTGGGAGGAAGTGTAACTTTTCAAGCTTGAAAGATATTTTAAAATAATGAAAATTATTCCTTGCATGCAAAGTAAGTGGTGGTAGTTGTTGAGACCCAGACAGTCCGACCTACCAGAAAGGTGTAAGGTAACTGTTTGGACGGCCGGAAAGAGCAATGAACTTAATGTATTATTTTTATTGATTTCTTCAAAATTTAATTCCATATTTGTCTCAACTTAAGACTACTCTCATAACAGACAGAAATGTAAAAGCTACAAATAGTATTTTTTTATAGAAAAATTAAGATAATGCATTTATTAAAATTTATAGTCAAATGATAAATTGGATAACCTTGAGATGAAAAACATCATTAACAAGGTCATGTAACATATCATCAGAAAAGTTGTATATTAAACTACAAAATAAGCCTTATTTCAACACAATCGGTTCATTAGGTCAGCAGATAAGAGCTTTTAAGCACCTTTAAAATTGTGAAAAATATACCAAATTTTCAAATTGAAGGCTAACATTTGCATAGCATTGTTGCGAGCATGCATTCCCTCTTTGGTGCATCCTCTTTCATCTGTCTCGAAGACCAAGCGAAGGAACACAGCCAATAATGTCAGCATGACGTAGGCCCAGGGTTGCCATGATTTCCCAATTAGAAGGGTTGCCAGATTTGGTGATTTATCACCATTTTAGAGACATTTGGTGACTTCCCAGATCTTTCAGAAGCATCTCGATAGAACGATTATTCTTTGAGATATAGAGATTTCCAGAAGTTTCTATAGAGAGACTATCAAAAGGACTCATCCCTCCGTTGCAGTGGATTTGATGATTAGACTGTGATTTTTGTCAATGTTTTAGAAACAGTAGCTGCTGTTTTGTGAAATTATTTTCGTCAGTATTTTGAGAACAATATTGCTTATTCTGTGAAATAAGTGGGCATTTAATGCTGTTTGATTGTATACTGTTCCTGTTTACTTTGTGCTTGTGAATAAATGCAAGTTATCCAGAAACTTGGACTCAAGAATGAGTCCTGCGTACACACCCATGGTTCTAGAGGATATGTCCATAACAGTACCTTATATATGAGTGGACAATACAATAGCCAAAGTTTTAAAAAAATCAGTATGGGTTTGGTTGAAAATGCCCCTTTACTGTGTTGATATGAAATGACCCTGTCCCCCCTACTATAATAAATTAAGTATAAAGTTTTTTCTCAAAAACAACTTGATTTTATTATATAGAGAAAAAAAAACTTCATACTTGCATTACAGAGTAACAAAAAATCCAAATATGAAAAATGTTTACACTTACTACTTCCAAGATCAACCAAAAATGTACGATTGAGATGTTTATGATATACTAATGCTGCATGTACTCGAGAGCAAGAGGCATGATCAATACAGAAGTCATTAAGTTCTGGGTTGCGGCCAAAGAGATAACACTTTTTTTCATCAATCATTAATTTCTAAAAATTAAAATAAATTATTCCATGTAACAAAATATATAAAAAGAAATGCAGAAAAAGAAACACTAAACAGAAAAGATTAATTAATGCATAAAATTTTATCAAAGTTTTAATTTTATTTTTGCAGACTGTTCTGGTTCTGACAATATAATTTAATTTTGCTTTAGATGAAGAATAAACATTTAATACTTGTTTAAAAACTTCACATAGAAGTTAAGATTCATTCATTTTCCGTAAGATATCGTCTTTTAATTTTAATATGCAGAAACATAGATTTTGACTTTTAGTCTTTTTGAATTAATTTATTAATTACTAGCAGCATACCCGTTCTTCGTACGGAGTATATAATATAAAGAAACTTAAAATTCACAATCATGTGCAAATTCCTATAGTATACTAAATGACATTGTTAATCAAAACATTCTGTTAAAATATTTAATTTAATGCTCCTAAAAAGAAGTTTATTGCTATACAAAATTATCCTCAAGGGCAGATCTGTGAGAATAAAACATCCTGGCCCTGTTTGTAAGTAAATTTACACAAAATATGAAATTGAATCAATATATGCAAAATAAAAGTGTTAAAATTATATGGGATCCATACTACTTATATACGCAAATATTAGAAGATATCCCCTGTATTAGTAGATTATATAAATTGAAAATATCAATAAACCTAAAATCTTTAAACCTGAAGGCAGTAATTGATTCCAATATATACCAAAATAAAAGTGATAGTGTAATAGAATAAAATAGAATTGTGTACAAAATAAAATAGATTGTCTATATGCCGGTTGTTAGGATTCCTTTCCATCTTTTGTAAGGGGACAAAAATAATTAGCATTAATTTTGCAATGCTCAACAACTTTGTAACTGACTTTTTTCTTTCTATGTCTAACAGAAAATGAGAAAGTCTCCCACATTCCCCCCTAACCCGTTCGCGACCAGCGTGTCAAATATGCCTCGGAAAACCATGTTCCTTAGTCCGATAGTGCAAGTTTGCCTTGAACACGAGATGGCTATTGGAGCCCATCGATGTAAATGTTAAAGATGAAAATAAGCACTCTCCACTCGTCGACTGAACTGGGGAAAATTTGACGACTTGAAATAACTTGACAACCGGCAATAATAGAATATTTTATATATATATATATATATATATATATTTTTAATATAAAAACGGGACTATCCAAGAAAAAAAAAATTCTCCGGCACCTAACCTTATCCGTACGGCAGGCGCCCCAAAACACGCCCCATCTCCTTTGTCTCCCCAAGTGGTCAATTTCAATACTGATAACCTGTGGGTGTGACTCACATGAGTAACTGTGCATGTGTATGCATCTTATATAGGCTACAGTTGTTAATTTTGGGAAACGTTAATTTCCTTTATTATGCAGTCTGCAAAAGAAATGGACAACTCATATGGAAAGTCATGTGGACGTAAAAGAAGACTTGAAGAGAATTGCTCAAAAATCACTTCATTTTTTTCAAAAAGGTTCGTGCAATCCTAATTTATATAATTTACTATGTCTGTCTGTCCCACTTTTTAACCTTTTTCATTGTTAATGAATATTAGAAAAACGCATTTCATGTAATTTTCTTGCAAATTTAACAATAATCTAACGATTTAAAACATGCAACTTATTTTTTTTTTAAACGTTGATATTAGAAAGTTAATAAAAAAACGATACTTAGAAGAAATTTGATAAAAACGAAACTTAGACGAAATTTATTAAAATTAATACTTAGAAGAAATTTAGGAACTTTTTGGCCAGTCGTTCTCTGTTGAAGATTGCTATGTGAAAATAACCGTTTGTGCAACAGCTGATCCGTAATAATTCGAACATAGTTCTACGCCCACGAAGCGGGCTTACTTTGGTCGCTAAGATAACATCCGTCGGTACTTACGTATTATCGCAACCATATTGGCGGCATTATGTAAGACCGGGCCAATTCTAAAAACGGAATACGCTGACGGGACATGGAGCGCGTAGTTGAAAAGTACAATGTGATAGAAACAGTATGAAAGAAAATAATAAATAATATATGAAGAAAAATAATAAGTAATTTTTATCTGTATAATTCTTATCTTTATTTGACGATATATCAATTACGTTTTGGTGGAAAATATTGCGAAATGGTTTTTAGAATAGAATCAAAACAATTTTTTTAATTCTTTGCACCAGCAATACATGAATCTTACTGCTGTTAATAACGGGATACGGCTTCCCTCAAACCAATTACCACTTCTTATTCCCGCGTGTTGATTACAGGTTGCAACGTTGCACTTCCAAAAAATCTGTTTTCCAAAATAAAGCTTCATCGGGTGAGAGTTGGTACATTTCCTAACGTCTGGTAAAATGTTACATTTCTGTAAAAGTGTAACGGCATCTTTTTCAGAATTCGGTAAATCCCAGATTCGCATTTTAGTATTTGAGCTTGCCATCTTCAACGAACGGTTAGGCTGAGAAAGGTGGCAAGCGGGGAAATTTGAAAAGAAGCACATGGTTGCCAATTCAGCGCCTTAGATGCGTGCGACATTGGGGTTGCCGGGGTTGCCAATTTGGCAAGTTATCCCGGGGGTTGGCATGGTTGCGATAATACGTAAGTACCCATCCGTCGCTAAGAAAACAGTGATGACGCTCCCCTTCCCTAATTCTGGCATTTGCATAAATTGCAAAATTATAATTCAATGATTTAATGCATTTTTCTAATTACTAGTAATAAATATTTTAAAAAAAAAACAGTAAAATATTTGACATGCTAAGTAAAAATTTTGTATATAAGTAGTACTGCTTATTGCAATTGTAGGAACATTGCAAGTAGTATTGCAATTGTAGGCCTTATATAAATGTGGAGCCAACTATCTTGGTTTATATCCTATTGTTGCCAATACCTTTTTCT
The DNA here is from genome assembly GCA_951213105.1 of Amaurobius ferox. NCBI lineage: Eukaryota > Metazoa > Arthropoda > Arachnida > Araneae > Amaurobiidae > Amaurobius > Amaurobius ferox. The sequence goes on from OX578136.1 coordinate 149,660,371, forward strand.
AAGTTATATGAATAGATTTTTTTAAAATGTTTATATAAGACATCTTATGTGTGTGTGTGTGTGTATATATATACATATGAGACCATCGCAGGCCGGATTTGGTCTGTGGACTTTACTGGTGCACTAAATTACTGGCTAGTAGCCACTGGCTATTAGAAAAAATGACCCTACTGGCCAGTGGCTAGTACTCTAAATTTGTTATTTTCATCTTTAGTAAATGTGCATCGCGAAACTAGAATGTTTCTACCAAAAATTTTAAATAACACTAGATGGCGCTAGAACCCCGCAATTTTTGCAAAACTAGTTCCTTGTATCACTGATCTTCATATTTCAGTTTCCTTTTCTGTTTTTCATTAGGATACTGACTAAGTTGATAATATAAACAAATGCACAGCATGTGCAAGCACATGTAGTTGTCTGGCAATTTAAAAGGCACGTACGTTGACTGGGATATTTAAAGGAAATATTTCTAACATGGTAGTTGTTTGGTGCTTATTTTAACTGAAGGGTTATGTGTGGTATGTTTAGCATGTTAAGTGGGAGGGTGGCGGGGAGTTTGTGTTGCTGTTTTCAAGGAAAAGAATCATGGCAACAAGAATTAACTCGATGATATTTTCCTATCTTGCATGTTAATTCAAATGGGAAAAAATCTCGAAGAAGGTGTATAGTTTGTTTTAAAAGTTCCCTAAAAGAAAAGTGCAAAAAGCAATCATTTTACGAGTGCAAAATTTGCAACGTAGGACTCTGTATTGAACCCTGTTTTGAAATATTTCATATGTTACAAAACATTCAATAGAGATGCGTGATTACATAAAAAATTACAAGATATAAAATAATATGTTTGTAATAATGTTATATTTTATATTTAGAATAAGAGTTATTTTTAGATTTGTAGTAATATTTAGATTTTTGAGTTTAAAACTAAGTTTTCATTTAATTGCTTTATAACTGTATTTCTGCTATATTTCATATTATATTTACTTACATTTTATATTGCTAAACAATTACTCTTTAAATGGCTAAGTTGGTGTTTATACGACAATCTAGTTGTAGACGTATTTCAAAGTAAAGCTGATTTAATATACATTTGCAGTGTTAGGCTTAGCTGCAAAAAGTGCCCAGGCCTGAAGTGGCAGATGATTCTTGTTGAGTGCGGGCTCTAGGGAACGCCGCTTTCTTGATTCTCCAGTCGTGAATGGGCTAAAGTTGTCTCATTGTATAGTACCATTGGAAATAAAAAAGATTTAGATTATCCAATCCCAGTCCAGTGCCATAGCATTCATAGAGGCTAAAAATTTAAGCCTCCCCTGTTTAAAATCTAATTTAAGGAACTATTCAAACATTTTTATTTTTTAAATAACTTTGCAAATGTATATTTTAGAAAATGGTTACACCTTATTTGCTTAAACAGGGTCCCCACTCTTTTTTCAAAATAAAAAATAAGGAGTTTCTAAGGACCCATTAATATTTTATAAGGGCTAATTGAGATAGGCCGTAAACCATATTGTGACCTTCATTGTATTACAGGAATGCACTGAGGTGTGATGTATATACATATTTGTAGAGTTAGAAGTTGTCCTGTATTTCCTATATATTTTTTAAAATAGAAAAAAAACCCAGAAGCAGAATTTTTTTCCATGTGTATATTTTTTTTTCAAAATATTATAATTTTTATGAATATTATAATTCTATAATTTTTTTTTCAAATTGGACTGGTGCTCGTTTAGGAAATCACAGTGTTGCTAGTTTCACGGTTTTCCTGTTCAATTGGGCTAGGTTTTACAAAGCGTTGCAGTAGAGCATGACGGAAATTTTCTCGCTGCAGATTTTTGGGCTACTTTCAGAAAAGTTCGATGATTTATTTTGGGGTCAAATTTCGACGAACTTTTAGAAGGCCAGTAAATTTTCTCTTGGAATTTCGGTAAATTTATGAATTTTAGTAGTTTTTGGCAACATTGCACGAAATCTCACAACACTAAATATTGAGCTAGTTTACACCAATTTTTGGGCATGATTTTTGGAAAAGACCTAGTAACACTGGGATATCAGGCAGTGAAGTTCGAAAATAGGTAGAAAATGGAAAAGTGATCGTATCACTGGGGGAATTCGATCATCAGGGTTCTCCCTAAGAAAAAATATTAGGTGGGATTATCCTACCCTAACTTTAAAATTAAGTTGGATTTTAAAAATTAACACATATGTAATTTTTTTTCTGAGTGGGATTTAGCAGCAAATTGCGGGAATCACACTCTGGAGAGAACCCTGATCATGCTGCAATTTTTTTGGGAAAATAAGGTGTTGATGAAAACTAAATAGTTTTAAGGGCCCTTAAAAAGGAAAGCTAAAAATAAGGAGTTCTTAAGGAGTTTTTAAGGACTGTGGGAACCCTGTTAAAGTAACACATTTCAAAATAATTTTCCCTATTAAAACATGCCTTTTAAAGTATCATAATTTTAATTTTGTAACCTAGAGTTTCCAATACCAATAACATGGTATTGAAACCTTCCAACACTTTCGTGGCTGATAAACACGTGCAACATACATTGAAAAATATTTATTCTCCTTTCTCAAATGACAATGATTGGATGTGAGACATGACATTTCCACATTCCAGACATGACACATAGGCAGAATGTATAAAAGAAAATTTCTCTGAAAAGGCTAATGGTTGTACCATTTTGGATCAAATGAGGTGTTATTTTTGCAGAAAATAATAACTTTTTGTAATTCTAAATAATTTGAGCCATTTTTCATGAAAAACTTGATACTCACCTAACTTTAAACAAGATCAGGACAAAGAAATACACTAATAATGACTACTATTTAAACTTAGTTAGTGAAGTAGACTTTATCTCAGCATTAATATGGCGAAGCGTCCGCTTACGTATTTGAGTTTTAGAAGGAATAAATCAGATTTCACTTTGATAATCACCTGTTACATGAGAATCTTTTTTACAAAAGCGATTGATAATATTTCTGGTTGATTTTTAACATATTGTAACAATAAGATAATAAGTTTTCATAGTATTTGTCAATAATTAATATACAAAATTCGTTAAGGACATTATTGATTGCAATGATTTTCAACTAGGCTTGTTTACATTCCAAATTTATTTTTCACCCATTTTCAGTGCATTCTTGAATTGTTCAATCTTTGTTAGTTCTAGTTGCTTATATTTACAAACTGATATATATATATATTTTTTCTGTCACTTGCTAATAATATTCCAATTTATTTCTACTTTATTTAACATGATTGTTGCAAAGGTTGGTCTAATTTAAAAATAAAGACATTTAAAATGCTATATCTTTTATGTATTCATCTTACATAGGTAGCAATTTAAAATATCATGCATTTCATGCACTTTTTGCATTTTTGTTACATTATATTATTTTACTCATAAAATATAATACTTTTTGAAAGAGTGAATTCAAATATAAATCTCACTTGTAATAACAGCAAAACACTTTCTAATTTAAAATGCTAATACTCAGCCTCCCCAGTCAAAAATCTTACGCTACTCTACTGTCCCAGTCTCACTCACTGGTATTTTAAAAGTAGGTAGTATAATTGAATGTTATTTAAATGTTTATAAAAAAATTAACTCATATAGCTTCTGAAAAGGAAAACATCTACTTCCTTAATTTTTTTTTTGTTATATTTTAAATTACTCCCTTTCTCTCTTTTACAACTTACTCCTGCTTTAATTTTAATGGTTGATGTGCCATTCTTTATTATTTCCACTCTGATCAGTGATCATTTTGCTCTTTGCCTGTTCCCTTCATAGTTGTATTTACTTTTTTAATTAGTATTCACTGCCTCCGATATAATAAAGGTTCTCAAAACATTCTTGAAATAATTGTAGTACTTAATTTCCACAACTCTGATTTTATCAACTATCAAGGAACAACAAGGATTATTCTCTCAAGAAGCAGTTACATTCATTGTAAACATTGGGTTTAAATTATACAATAATTTGAATTAAGTATGAGTTTTAGCAAAAAAATGTAAAACTAAATAAATACACAATAAATATTTTATACCTGTATTAGTTTATCAATTTTGAGTACATCAAGATGAAGACCTACAGGTGGTTTACCTGCCCTGAAAAAAATAAGCATTAAAATAAATTATTAAAACAAAATTGATAAAATCTATCAAAATTAAGAAGCTAGAAAAATAAGACATATGTCTGATGACTTTATAATAGATACATTGATAATTATTTATTACTATTATGTTGCAGCCATGATAAACAACCATAAACAATAATAGTACTTAAGGTAAATGTGTGTCTGTGCAGTCTGTAGCAGGAAATCAATGAAATTTGGTACATAGGTACTTCAGGACCCAGGAAAGTGAACTTCAATGCTTTTTGGGGTTTTTTTTAAATTTCGAAATAGTTTTTTAGTTATTTTATGCTTTAGCATTTTGACTCAAATTAGTCCCTTAGCGGCCAAAAATATTATCACAGAGTTTCCATCTTATCACCATCAGAAAGATTGATGAAAGCCCCAATAATGTTGAACCAAATCCATAGGAAAATTCCTTCATATTAGTTTTTTTTTTAAATATTTTATAATACATTACTATATACATTTTATTATTAATATGTTATCTGATATAAATAATAAATATATAGTCACAGCCAAAAAATAAAATTAGCACTATAATTTGGCTAAAATTTAGCATTCTAACAATTATTTTTGAATGGGACACTTCTAAAAAGGAAACATTTTCCAACTTCCCAGAAGTATACCCATTATTAAGTTTTCCTCTCTTTATATATATCTTTAATCTCTAAAACAATATTGAGCCTTTACACATAAAATATGGCCAGCACTCGATATCTCAAAAATTTTTCTTCTCCCTGCTTTTTTAGTTTTTACTATTTGACTAATGTAAAAACGATCTTATTAAGTCAAGTTTTTTACTTGCTTACCCTCACATAACTTAAATTTTATTTGATGATTGGATAAAATTGGTTTAAGGAGTTAGACCATAAAATGGCTTGTTAAAAACATAAGATTGTTATTTTTGTCAACAATTGCCCTGTCCATTGTTGCTTGCCAAAATTAAAATCCATTAAAGTTGAGTTCCAGCCTGTGAATAAATACTATATCAAAATTGCAATCATTATACCAGGAAATAATACTGAGTTTTCCAGTTTAGTATCAGCATCAAATTGTAAAAAAAGGTATCGAGATGAAACCGAAGTTTGCTTATTGCCTTTTGTATCATCTAAAAATTGTTATTTAGCGCAAATTTTTTCAAACATTAAAATTTGCTCAAATACATACGTTTTTGTACATAACTTTATTCAAACTATATATATATATATATAGTATACACACAAAAATACTGTACTATATATATGTATTCAAAAGCTTTATCTACTGGTACTAATTAAAAAAAAATCAGAATTAATGCTATATTATACAGCATTCATACTCAAGTTCTGAAACTAAATTCCCTGAATTTTTTAGGTTTTTCAGAACCAGGCATGGAACAAAAAATGTGAGATAATTTCCATGTCAATTCTGAAATTTTCCAGCTTCTTGATGAAAATATGCATTTTCCCTAATTTTTTTATTTGGCTAATCTGGAGACCAGCCCACCGCACTTTCAGCTTACTCGCCAAGTCACCGCTGAGTGTTCCGATTGTGAGCACTTTATGTTGTCATCTGGCAACCTCTTGTATAGGTGTTTTTCGGCAGTAATTTTGTAATATCCAATAAGAACACGGTTTCTAAGATTGCTACAGTTTGGTGATTTAAATGCTCAGTTCTTTCAATATTTTTGGCTGCTGTTGCACATGTTTTAAGAATTTGATTTTTTTTTTTCAATTAATCTGTAATAATTTTTTTTAATTTGAGTTTTATTTTTGTGGATTTGTTTTTGTTGTCGATCATATTTTCCTCATGTCTTCAGGTAAGCGCAAGCAAATGGTTGGTGAATGCAGTGTTATAAAACGAGGTAGAATGGATGTTGGTTTGAATGAATCTTGTATAAAATTTTACTATAATTTGGAAAGTAAAGGTTTGAAAGAAGTGATTAATTTATGTGTTATGAAAGGGATTATGAGTGATGAGTATGTTTGTCCTAAGTGTAAAGATGAAATGAAGTTGTGTGAGAGAGACCCAGTGATTGATGGGTTTAAATGGCGGTGTCGAAAGAGGTCTGGAGTGAACCAGCATGATGTCTGTAGGAACATCAGGAGGGGTACATGATTTGAGAATAGTAGGTTGAGTGTGATTAAAATTTTAATTATGAAGTTATTTTGGTTTAATGGTTGTGAGTGCAAGTTTATTATGAATCAGTTAAATGCTTCCGACAAAACTGTAACTGATTGGAAACTGTTTTGCCGGGACATTTATGTATTTTTTTGAATAAAATATTAATATTGTTGGTAATGCTGCGATTGTTGAAATAGATTAGAGTACATTTGGTAAGAATAAGTATGGAAGAGGAAAGATTGTGGTTGGACAGTGGGTGTTTGGAGGAATTGAAAGAGGGACGAATAAATGTTTTTTTGCTAAGGTGCCTAATAGGTTGGGGAATGTTTATTGAAAGTGATTGAAAGGCGTATTGGGAAGGGTACTTTAAACATTTCAAACTGTTGGAAGGCGTATGATTGTCTTAAACATAAAGGCTTCATGCACCTTCAAGTGAATCACAGTTACGAATTTAAGGATCCCGAGACAGACACGCATACCAATTCGATTGAGGGAACATGGTCAGCGATTAAAAAAAAAGCAAATCCCACAAAGTTAAAGATCAGTTTGATTCTTATTTATATGAATACATGTTTAAAAGACGCCTGGGTCATTCAGTTAGGGGAAATCGTGGAATGAATTTATTAAAGCTATTATTTTATCATATGGTTTGAAATTTGGTTTATATTTTTCTGTGTTTAGAAAATTGCTTCCTCTTTTAAAAGTTCTTAATCCTTTCAGAGTACAAACTTTTTATAAGTATCAATATTTTTTAATTTTGTTAGGGTACAAACCTTTCTCTAACACGGACCACTGGTACATTCGTTTTACAGATTTCGACCTTCAGGTCAAACTTCTGACCCTGTACGGATCTTTGGTTGCATGGAGAAGTAATCTTGCTAGGTGTGACATGCACAGATAAAATTGTAGCATATTCTGTGTCTGGGCGCCACAGGCGACGGTTCCTAATAAACCGGAGATCACTGGGGGACCTGTCCCGGTGTGGAACAACCTTTAGGTCGAACTCCTGCCCCTACACAAACCACTGGTACATTCGTTCCACTGATTTGTATGGATGCCAATGTATGGATCCTCGGTTGCATGGAGAAAGCTATTTTGCTACGTGCGACATGCACAAATAAAATTGTAGTATAAAAATTTTAAAATTCACAAAAATCTTATTTTGTAACTTTTTTATGAGCATACTGTTCACTGTTGTTCAAATTAAATTACACTATCATTTACATTAAAAACTCCTATTCAGAACACAGTAGCAAACTTCATTTTGGTGGGGGGAGCCTATTTCTAAACACAGAGGATTACATCACTTAGGATGGGTGGGGCCAATTTCAAAACACTGGAGAATGTACCAATTTGGACCGATTTGTACTTAGAAAAAATACATAGGGTGGGGTGGTCTCCGGATTTACCTTTTATTTTCTAACTTTTCCAGGTTTTCCTTAATGCATATGAACCTTGTTAAAGTTCATACTAAATGTTCGATACATATTATGTATGTTCCTAAAATTAGAAGTAGTAATTTTTTTTTAATTTTCTGTTTAAACATCTGCATTAAAAATATGTCATTAGTAATAGCATACAAAATTTATTGAAAGTATCAACAGGTTTCAAAGCAAAAAGAAGTAGTTTGTTTCAGTACAGAAAAACAGAGCACTAGCTCCAGCAAAAAGTAGACCAGAAAATTCATATTTTCACTTAGTAACAAGTGGGCAGTTTTGGTTTAGTGACCACTCTATCACAGACTTCTTGTAAAATCGATAAGTATGGTTATATATATATACTTAATATATAAATATACATATTAAGAGATGGGATGAGAATTGGGGAGAGACAAAAGGCACAGCCAGTAAACTAGGCAGTTTTCTGATTAAAACAGAATGAAGAGGAGAGTGGTGGTCAGTTGTTTCATTTAATCACCATTTTGCATTGTTTAATCAACCTACGGGAGGTGTCTATTTTCAGATGTAGTAAGCTATCTTTTCATTCTAAAGGAGGCAGCTTTATACCACAGAAACCGGTTGATACTTTTAAATCAATATTTTTATTGCAGATATGGATTGCAATATAGAGAACTTCAAATGAACTTAACTATTACAATTACTCAACCGATTGTTATTCTTACCATGAGGGAATATCATAATGATTAGCCATGCTTATATTTTAATTACATAATTTTTAATGTTCATCAAATCATGTATAACAGAATGAGAATGATGAAACATAAAGTTATAACACTTCAAACTGTTATAATAATCCACAACATTCTATGTACATTTCGTACTAAAAGTTGTCATTCGGGAGAAAAAAATTGTTTTATCATATTATTTCACTAACTTAAACATTACTGTCATATATCAGTAAAACAAAAAGAAAAATTTCATCCATGAATTAAAATAGGATATACACATAAAATCTCTTTAAAACATCAAAACTTTTCTATTCAAATTAAACAAGCTGCCTGAATTTTGCTTTACTTAACGTAAACAACCGGAATGAGGTAAAGAAATCATGGAGGTAAAGTAATGGAGAGCAATACATATGCAATTCTTTTGATTAATTTTCAAAAATAAAAGCAAGACGCTTATCTTACTGTGTACATAAATAATTAAATATTTTTATTATTTATACTTCTGAAAAAGTAATATGTTCCTCAATATAAATTATGTCCTTAGCGCTAGATGGCAGTCATATTTTTTACTTGTAATGACGTAAGGAGAATGTTGTAGAACATTCGTGAATTGTCGCTTATTTGACCTGAAACCGTATATAGTGCGACGCAATTTCGATAGCCAGATTTGGAAAGTTGTCTATCTGTTACTTTTGTGCTTCAGCTCCCTAGTGAAAGGTTATTTTGATTCTACTGAACAATTTTTTAATTTGGAATTCGTACTTTTTGTAAGTAAACAGTACATTATTGTTATTTTAATAAGGGCGCCTCCCTTTATTTCTATTGCGTGGGCTTGTCTTTCAAAGAGTGTAAATTTAAATATGTGATAATGGTTTTGCATTATTTAATGGCGCCGAACTTATCTTTGAGTGTTTAATTCTTATATTATTTAAGACTAAAATTTTATTTTACCGTATTTGTTTTTTCGCATGTTGCTTCTAGAATCATTAAGTCAGGTTGCGAAATATGTTTCATTAAACTATTATATACAATTTTTGTGTATTTATGTATGGGTTAACTGTTTTGTATTTATTTTTAAATCATTGTTGTTCTAGAGTCAAAATGGGAAAAGATTATTACAAGACACTTGGCATAAGTCGAGGTGCATCAGAAGATGAAATCAAGAAAGCTTACAGAAAATTGGCTTTGAAATACCACCCAGATAAAAATAAAACTAAAGAAGCGGAAGAGAAATTTAAAGAAATTGCTGAAGCATATGAAGTTTTAAGTGATAAGAAGAAAAGAGAAGCATTTGATCTGTATGGAGAAGAAGGCCTGAAAGGTGGAATGGGTGGAGGTGGAAATGCAGGTCCACAGTTCACATATACATTCCATGGAGATCCTCGAGCAACATTTCAGAACTTTTTTGGAACAGACAATCTTGAATCTTTCTTCATGGGTGGGTTAGGTGGACTTGGTGGCCATGGTGGAACAGCGACTATGTTCTATGGGGATGATGACATGGATGTTGATGATATACCTTTTTCACATTTTGGTATGCGTGGTGGTAACCATTTTCGATCTCAAAGCTTTACAGCTGGTTCACCTAATATCAATCGTTCGAAAGCTAAAACACAAGATCCTCCTCTGGAACATGATCTTTATGTATCGCTTGAAGACGTTGCTAAAGGTTGTACAAAGAAAATGAAAATAAGCCGGAAAGTTCTTAATCCTGATGGACGGACAACTAAACGAGAAGAAAAGGTGCTAACCATCAATGTAAAGCCTGGATGGAAAGCAGGTACAAAAATAACATTTCAAAAAGAAGGGGATCAAACGCCAAACAGTATACCAGCTGACATATCTTTTATAATCAGAGATAAACCGCATCCTCTTTTTAAAAGAGAAGGTAGTGATATCCGATATACTGCTAAAGTGACACTAAAAGAGGTAAGTTTTATACTACTCGTTATTAGTGTGGTGTATTTGCATTTTTAAAAGTGTAATAATTGGTAAGTTCTTAGTCTCAACCTTCCATATTGTCATGTGCCATTGGATTGTTAAAGAATCCTGGGCGTATAAAAAATAACTAAGAAAAGCTAAAAGTTGCCAAAATACAACTGATTATCTAATTAATAAATGAAAAACATCTTTGTGCAGAAGATAAAGAAAAGTAGAGCAGTATATTTATGCACAAGGAAATATGCAGCAATCTGTCTTTAGAAATCTGTTGCCCATAGAGATGTACAACAGTATGCATTGTTGCACCCATGTCGTCTTTAATTCGGGGTTGTTGGCTATCTTGCACTGATGAAGGGGATCAGACATATCCTTCAAACAGATGTATGCTATATTATTTTATTTGTGCTTAAATGTGTTCAACTTTACTCAATTAACTAATAAAATTTAGAAACTAGGAGTATCTAATAGGCTTTGTATAAAACTGATTATTTTCAACATAAATGTCAACTGGTTTTGGAATCATACTCCCCCCTCTCCTCCTCTTAGTGACAAAATGGTGTGGACAACACAAAACTGGCTTTTTTGAGTTGGCCATGCCATGTGTTATGTATAGTTCTTGCATCGAGCTTCCCACGTTTATATCAATATTTCAAAGGCATGAAAGTTACAAAAGAATGTAAATAAGCAGTTCCTTAATTGGTGACATGCTTTGATTGGACTTTGGCAGTGTTTTGTGAAATAGTCGTAATTGGGTACAAGTTAATAACAGCAAGAAATTAAATTTTATAAGCATTATATATTTGGGCATAAATTAGGTGCAATACTATAGCATTTAATGTTGCTACTTGCATTAAATTTCTAGTTTTGTACCACTACTGTATCTTGTTCAGAGCTAAAGCAGTGACATTCTTTTATTGGCATGGGTCCAAAAACTCATTTTTAAATTTGCCCCGTGTTGTGTGAATTATTTTTATCACTGTTTAAGATGTATATAATTGGCTACATAAATAGGTTTAAGCATAACACAGGCCTGGAGGAAACCCAGGTGGTCATGGTGACTGAAAATAAGTGTTATTGTTCACTTCTGTGTGTTATGCCATTTTAAATATTTACCATAAGCATTTTATAACAAAAAATTTCATTAAAATGTAAATTAAAGGCTGGCTCCTAACTTTTAGGAATGGCCCCTAGATTGGAGAGATATTAGTCCAACCTTGGCATAACGCATAACATCTATCTTAATGCAGAGTCTTAAGATGAATGGGTCAATCCGTATCAAATCAACCAGTGCATAAACCCTTGACAGGTAAATTCTGAAAATAGACCCCCCACAAGTACAAAATTGCGCCAAGTTGGTGAGTTTCTCAGTGTTTTGAAATTGACTCCTCCCAACTGCATTGACGTATATTCCTGCGTTTTAAAATAGGCTCCTCCTACCAAAGTGACGTCGTATTTTACAATTTTATGAACTGGAATTTTGTTAAATGATATTGCAATTGAATATAAATTACAATAAGAAAAAGATTACAAAATACGATTTTTGTGCCTTTTAAAAATATTGCATTAAAATAAAAATTCTAAAACCAGGGATTATCGAGATATGAATAAAAATCACACAATTAACCCTTCCATAGAAATAGCATTTTGCAAATGATATATTTTCTGCAAATTTATTAAGAAAATTATTATACTTAGCAACTGAATTAAATCAAATGTTTATTATTAAATTTTTTCAGATTTAAAGAAATTGATATTAAAGAAAATTATAAATGATCAAAATTTCATTTTTAGCTAATTACATCAATTACGGCTTTCGGGTTTAAATATTGGGGAAATTAATAACATTTTCAATTTAATACGTCATATGTTCTATTTTGGCAAAAACTCAATGTTTAGTCAATTAACTCATATTGCTTAATTATATATTGAAACATAACAGAATAAAAGTGATACCCTTTTAGCTCTTCATTTTAATACATCCAATTTCATATATATATTTGCTTGCAAACAGGATCAGGATATTTTATTCTTCAGATCTACTTGTGAAGATAATTTGTATAGAAAAAAGAGAATTAAATTTAGCAGAATTAAGTAAAAAGAAAATTAAATGAAATATTTTAATTGAAAATTTTGAGTAAAAATGTCATTTAGAAATACTGCAGGAATTTGCACATCTTTAATCATGAGCAATGTTGGGTACATCTGCTATTAATTGTATATATAAAATTGTAAGTTGTGCAGTGCATCTGTCTGTCTGTTTATTATCTCAGCATAGTAGAACTCTATTTTTTTTTTTGTTAGAATTATAAAATTTCAAAAATAAAGACTCAATATTAAAACTTCACTGCAAATTCTGAATTTTTAAGTTTCTGTTAATTAGTACGAAGAACAGGTATACTGCTAGTCTTTTATAAAATATCACAAAACTAACAACATTATTAAAATTATTTTAACATATTTGCAGGAAACTGAATAATTTATGACAACACATAGTACACTTGGCATGTGCAATGAATGACACAAGCTAACCTGATAAAATATACATTTTAAACATTGAATGATTTTTAATACTTAACAATTATTTAACAAAACTTAAAAATGTCTAGGTAGTTCTCTTAATATACCAACGATAAAGTTTTAAAACTAGCTAAGAAAACTTTAGTTTGCTGACGTTATAATTGACAACAAAACAATTTAGAATCCAGTTAGCTTTAATTGAAAAGAAATTTAAAACAAGAAGGAATAAAATATTTTAAATGGCATATATTTAAGATGATGCGTATTTTAAATGACAGGAAGAAGCAAAAAAATAGCAAGCACTTACTTCTAAGAAAAGAACATCTACACTATTTATATCCAATGTATTACAATAAAAGTAATAAGGTATTTCCCTTATTTGATATGGATTTTGCATAAGAAATTCCACATGAAAAACACAGCGCAAACGACCCTACCGTGCTGAAAACACCTGTTCTCATTAGATCACCAAAGGCACCATTAATACTTGGGTGGGTGATCACCTGGGAACACCGCGTGCTGTTGGCATATTTCGGGCACGGTAGCCCGGTGATTTGCATGCTGGATTTGCAACCTGCCACAACTGCCGCTGTGTTCATGCGGAGTACGATCACGTTAAACATGTGGGTCCGAAAGTCCTTCCGAGAGGTTGGTGGTAGGGGAATGTGGGTACATTCCCTCTTGATGCCTCCCCCACTGGGTTCTAGTATAAATTGGGTGGCACTTCCCGGCCATCCAAACGGTTACCTTACACCTTTCTGGTAGGTCGGACGGTCTGGGTCTCAGCAACAACATGCAAAACACAATAAAAGAAAAGTGTATAAAGAAAAAAATCCATTGACAGTTACATCGACAAGCCAGCTACTCAATGACTTCCATATATGTGTGGCTTGGTGGGGAGAATTTTCCAGGAAAGATTCGAAGGCCAGCTTTGGACCTACAAGTACCACATGGTTCACTTTCCGGGGAGGGGGTGACAGTCCTATCAACATGTATTTGACCATTTGAGACCTCGACCAAGTTTCAAGTCCTCACAAAGTAAATACACTTTGCTATGACAATTGACACCCGAAGTGTGCTCTTAATCTTGTACACTTTAATAGGGTATGGGTAAATATTGCCATCTTTACTCAATTTGTCCAATATGCCAAGTTGAAAAAGTCTTGATTTGGAACCATTTGAAGAGTGAAAATTTTCTCGACAGCCCACTTCTAGTACGCTGTTGATGAGGAGTTTCCTTTTACTAAATTATTAACTTAATGCTGCTGTCTGCCAGCTAGCCTTGGAATGGCTGTCTGCCAGCTAGCCTTGGAATGGCTAGTTTGACTCCCAACTCTACTTTTCTTCCTCCATTGCAAATTCACATAGAACGTTTTAGTTTTTGTGCCTCTCCTTTAGCACTGACTGCTGAATTTTTACACTGGCTTCATGTACATCAAAAATGGATTAAACCGATTGGAGGCCCTTGGCTGTAAAATTTCGAAGCCCTTAGACCCAAACCCCAAAACAAAAAAATGTGTAAGGAAGTGGTGACTTTTTCAGAAAGATTTCAGTATTGGATTTTTTTTTGAGTTGCTTAAACCAGCAATATGTAGCTAATAATAAAACTCGCCATTTCAAGATAAATCAGAAATTTGTTGAAAAAAATTTAACAGTAACTAAGTTACCAGAGTGCTTAAAAAATGTTTTCTATATGAATTTGAGTCTTGATTTCTCTTTAGCTAATTCATCAATAATTTTTGCAGTATCTATTTTGTCCAAAATTTCTCTTTATGTATAATATGGCCATGCTGTTTAATCTGTCTTCTCCCATCATACTCCTTAATTAAATAGTTTTTAACACATTTTGAAACTGAAAAAGATCTTTAATCTGATGCATTTGATATCGGTGTTAAAAATATTTTCCAAAATAATCTCTACGTTAGGAAAAGTCAAAGACATTTCTCTTGCAACTGAATAAATTTCTAATGCGGTTGGTATTTTTGCTTTCTTGTAGAAATAGTAAGAACTGATCTAGTTCATACTCAAAATTAGAAATGTCAATGTCATTTTTGTAAAAACCCTTCAGTTTTTTTTATCGCATTCTTTTTTGCTTCAGTTGGTAATCTTTGATCAAAAAACACCTTAAAATGTTCTATAACTGCTTAATATATCTGAGTTTTTAGAGATTGTTCTGCCTTGGTACTATCGCATATGACATAAAATGAATTGACAATGAAATTTTCCCTTCTTGCAAATTCATGACAGACTTCTTTGCTTTCGTCGAAAAACATTTTTCTCTTCTGTGGCCTATGAGCTTATCCATCTTCTTCAAATGATAGTCCTAACAACTTGGTTACTTCATTTTTCACTTTTCCAAATTCTTTTCTGAAATGTTTGATAAAATTCTCTAGTGACCTTAGTAGAATAGAGCCTTTTAATAGTTCGCACTCCACTGATTACAGTGATTTGCTAGTAGCATTCATTCTCTGTAAAATGGTAATCCAAATCTCTGTCATCAGGGCTATTTCATATTTATTTTTAACCTTAAAAACCACCCTCTGGTTGCACCTTTGAATAGGAATAATGAAATGGTAACTATTTAGGATTTCTAAAAGAAAATTATACTGTCGGCTGGATATCATGGATGTCCAGTTTTAAATTCAGATTGAATATCCTGTATCCTGCCAAACTGACATCCGTTGCATTACTACTTTTATACCAAGCACACATGGCTGACATATATGCTCTTTTGATACTATGTGGTTGAATAAAGTTGCCATAATTGATTTCCAATATTGAAAAACGGTTATTAATTTGGACTTGGATCATAGGAAAGTCCTCTACAATACACTTCATCTGTTTTTATATGCTGGTTTCAATGCCTCTATATTCCAGATGTTCTTTGGTTCGTTTCTAAGAATATGGTCAATCATTGCAGTTTTTTCTCTTCCTTTTTCTCCATCAATGGGCCTCGTTTCATTTATATATGCTTCAGGAGGCATTTTGAAGGTAGGATTGCATTCGGAGTTACCAGAAGTAGATGATGAGGGCAGTTCCGTCTCTACTGGTGACCAAAATTTATGTATTTTTCTGTCAGCAATTTCCAGGTTTTGTTTCAGCCTTTTTCTGCCTTGCTTTGATAACACTTCATCTTTTTGCCCCCCCCCCCCCCCCCAAAAAAAAAAGAGAACCGGGGGGGGGGGGGAATCAACTGAAATTTAATAAAATGTTATACTGTTGTCACAATGTGTATGCGTGTAT
Source organism: Amaurobius ferox (assembly GCA_951213105.1). NCBI lineage: Eukaryota > Metazoa > Arthropoda > Arachnida > Araneae > Amaurobiidae > Amaurobius > Amaurobius ferox. The sequence goes on from OX578136.1 coordinate 149,676,437, forward strand.
AATTTCAAGAAAATCTGCTCTGTAGAAATAAATCAAAAATTGATTTCAAGATTTGATCCAAACAAAAAGAAAAACAAACCTAAATAAAGTCATGTAATATATCAAATCTGAAAAAGGTAACAAGCACTTTTACTCTGAGTACCATTAATTTTACATTCAATAGACATTTAAATACAAAACTATAGACCCTTCCCCCATATTCACTAACTTTAATTAGAAGCATATCTTGGTAAAACTCAACTCAACTGATTTCATCAGATTTACCCAGTTATTGTTAACCCTAGTTATGTTTGAGACAGAAAATTCAACCACCCAAATTCTGCAATTTATACTGGCCAGTAGAACTTGTACATGTGCTATTATTCTACTTAAAATGACAGCCATAGATGAAATTCAATTATTTCTATAATAATAAAGGCAGATGTCTTTCCTGTCTGTCTGTAGTAGACAATCTAAATGTCATATAGACATGTATTAAAATGTCCGAAAAAAAGGGGATTTCTATTTCATTGTACTTTTTGTTTGTTAATCAGAATCCGGCATTAACAGTATGACATGCACAGAAAGTGAAAGCAAATGTCAAATCATATATTAGTATTAACAGGGGTTGTCTCTCTGATGCAGGGTGGATAAAAATCATGATTTTTTAAAAAAAATCAAAAAAATCGGATTTTTTCGATTTAAATCGGATTTTTTTGATTTATATTAGCTATTTTCAAAATCAATTTTTTATATTTTTCAGATCAGAAGGTAGGTTAGACCATATTAATATGTACTGTATAATTTAAAAAATAATAATTGAATATATATTAAAAAATATATGAAGGGGTTAAAAAAACCCAAAGACTTTTTAAATAAATAGGGTTTTTTTAATTGGGTTATTTTATTGGAGAAGAAAAGCTATATACTATCTTTTTCCTCCCTGCCATTTTAGTAAATGAATCTACTAATTTGCTTTCTATATCTATTATACAACACAAGTTTAGCTATCCTCTAGAGTCAAGTTTGCAGCAGAATCTGAAGTGTCCTGCGTACTCCTTCCAAATAGTTGAAAAACAGGTTTATTGGGCTACAGGTGGATTAGTGTCCAGAGAGAAATATTTCTTTGTCAGTTGCAGGGATGCCAATCTAGATAATTTTTAGCTAGATATCCACATAATTTTGACTTCATCTAGCTAATGAAAATGGGCATCTACATCATGACTACAAATCTAGATAATTTTGACGTCATCTATCTAACGAAAATGGGCATCTAGATAATGCCTAAAAATCTAGATAATTTTATGAAATTTCCCCAAAATCAAATAATTTTTTTGTGTAAAATTGAGATGGTGTTGGTAATTATCTCAAAAGGAGCATCACAGTTTTTTACTAGCATGAGTTATGTAAAAACAAAGCTCCGGTATAGAATGAAAATAAAGCTACTGAATGCCATATTAACAGTTAAATTAGGACACACGCATATGAGAAATGTTATTATAAGCCCCCCCCCCCCCCCCCCCCCCCCCCAATTTTGAAGGACATAGAAGCTATGGTTACATATCGAAAATGTACAACAATTGAAGTTTTATAGTTTCTCAGTCAGGCACTTCAAATTTTACAGATGAGGATTATGATTCGTTAATGTGGAAATAAAGTGTTTTATATTCTTATCAGAGGTGGAGCTACAATTTTTCTCAAAGTTTTTTTTTCTACTGTGATCAAGAGCAAAAAGTACCAAAAAGCCTTAGTTTTTGTACTGTACAGGTTGGGGACTATCGAAATGAAGAGAGGGAGGGACAAAGGGGATAATGCCCAGGGGCCCTATGATCCTAAGAGACCTCAGAGTGATTTTTTTAAGTCCTTAAAAAATAGGTGAGGGTAGGGATTGGTGGGGGAGCTCAATCTGCAAAACTGCTTAAGGGCCGGTCAATCCTATTCCCACAACATTGTTTGCTATATTGGTATGCGCCAGCAAAAATTACAAAAAAAGGAAGGAACCAAATTTTCTTATTTCTATGGTAAAAATTATTATAGCACATATAAATAACATTTTAAAAGGTATTTTAAATTTTTGTAGCTTGAAATATGCATGTAAAAGCTGTATCGCAACCACTGATCCCAATAAATCATCACAAGAACAATTAAAATGTTCAATATTGTCTAGCTATGTTTTTAGATAACTGACAGAAAATCTAGATAATTCTAGATATATTTTGAGTGATTTTTAGCTATAAAATTAGAAAATAGGTTGGCAACACTGGTCAGTTGTCATTGTTACTTGATTTTATACTCCAAGCAATGAATAGTGTTATCTCCATTGACCGAGAGTTAAGGAAAGGATTTCAGTTTTTTTTTATATACTCTAAAGATGTCTTGATGTGGAATTTTATTATTTTAAACATTTATTCTGTTCCAGGTTATTTTAGCACAAAAATACAAAAAAAAAATTTCAAGAAATGACAAAATTAAAAAATGATTTTAATCAATGATTTTTTTTAAAAAAATCAAGTGATTTAAATCATGATTTAAATCAAGCTGATTTAAATCAAACAACCCTGCTCTGATGAATTTTTATATTTTATCCAAAGTCAAAATACTTTCATTTTCAATTTACCCGTGAGTGATGTTACCAGCCAAATTTGAATTTTAAATATCTACAAATTCACATAAAATATAGTTAATTATTGCAGTTTAAAAAAAAAATTGTGTTTTGTAGCAAAGCGTAATAATTTTTTATCTAGTTTAAAAATCGGAGTATTAATCATACAATTTCTGTATATCATTAAGTAAAAGCGGTTTTAACAAACAAGATGGATAATTATATATGCTACCAATGATGACGATTTGGAGTTTAATTATATTCGTAATTTTTCTTTAGGAAAGTTTGCAGTTTCTTCAATTTCATAATCTGTTCCCACTCTGAAATAGAAATGTAATCATTAAAAAGGCAAACCCTTAAGATAGTATAAAAATACTTATAATTTTATTAATACATTTAACAAAAAATAGATGGTGCCTTTTTTAGTTGCACACATGTCCCTTTTTTTAGTCTATTAGGGGGCTCTGCCCCCACTTGCTTTGCGAGCATTTTATTGCCACTTGCTACGCAAGCGTAATACGCTTGTTGGGGACCACCTCTTATTAACTGAATACTCACCAGCCCTGGAGCTCTCTTCACTAGCTATTTCAATCTGGCCAGCTCTCACAAACTCCTCAGTGTTTTGCGCTTGCTGACTCTTTCAACCATTGCTCGTTACGCTCATCAACACCTTTGACTCAATTCACGAGTCTGTAGGCTCCACCTCCTACTCACTGAGCTCACTTTAACGCCACCTACTATGCAGGCGTGATATGTCTATTAGAGACTGTACCTTTTTAACTGACATTCTCCATCCCTGGGACTCACTTTCTAGCATTTTCAATCTGGCTGGCACACCCAACCGCCTACGTGTCCTGGTGCTTGTAAAATTCAGATTCCACTGTCCATTCCTGCTGCTCATTAATCTAAGTTCATCGAAGGCATGATGCATCTTTTAAGGCCTTGCCCCCTTATTAGCTGATGCTCACCTTAACTCTTTTTGCGAACAATTTCGTACAGCTTCAGCTCATTTTGTACGTTTGGATGCTTCGACCCCTACTTTCTGGTGCTCGCTGAGCCTGCATTGCAATCTATTTCGTGCCGCCTGCTATTAGCAATTATTGCTTATTGTATTATGAACGAATGGCAAAATTTCATAACTGAAATTTAATAAAATGTTATACTGTCGTCACAATGTGTATGTGTGTATAATTTCAAGAAAATCTGCTCTGTAGAAATAGGTCAAAAATTGATTTCAAGATTTGACCCAAACAAAAAGAAAAACAAACCTAAATAAAGTCATGTAATATATCAAATCTGAAAAAAGTAACAAGCACTTTTACTCTGAGTAACCATTCCACTGAAGTATTAATAACAAAAAACAAAATTTATGCATATATGTGTATGCATACATTTCCATCACTAAATGTACAATAAAAAATATTACGCGTTCGAGGAACAAACAACAAAATTATTGGGGGTTCAAAAAGCATCAAACCCACAAAGTTTGTACCGCTGATTGTAAGTCATTAATGCTGTGTTTGCAGAGGATTTTTCTAATTGATTTTATAATCTGTCATTTCTATGTTAGCTTTTCTATTGTTCCTTAAAATTCTGCTAATGTCCAACTACAATTTCTTTAAGAGAACCGGGGGGGGGGGGGGGGGGGGGGAGATCAACTGAAATTTAATAAAATGTTATACAGTCGTCACAATGTGCATGCGTGTATAATTTCAAGAAAATCTGCACTGTAGAAATAGGTCAAAAATTGATTTCAAGATTTGACCCAAACAAAAAGAAAAACAAACCTAAATAAAGTCATGTAATATATCAAATCTGAAAAAGGTAACAAGAACTTTTACTCCAAGTACCATTAATTTTACATTCAATAGACATTTAAATACAAAACTATACTCTTCCCCCATATTCACTAACTTTAATTAGAAGCATATCTTGGTAAAACTCAACTGATTTCATCAGATTTACCCAGTTATTGTTAACCCTAGTTATGTTTCAGACAGAAAATTCAACCACCCAAATTCTGCAATTTATACTGGCCAGTAGAACTTGTACATGTGCTATTATTCTACTTAAAACGACAGCCATAGATGAAATTCAATTATTTCTCTTTCCTGTCTGTCTGTAGTAGACAATCTAAATGTCATATGGACATGTATTAAAATGTCCGAAAAAAAGGGGATTTCTATTTCATTGTACTTTTTGTTTGTTAATCAGAATCCGGCATTAACAGTATGACATGCACAGAAAGTGAAAGCAAATGTCAAATCACATATTAGTATTAACAGGGGTTGTCTCTCTGTTGAATTTTTATATTTTATCCAAAGTCAAAATACTTTCATTTTCAATTTACCCGTGAGTGATGTTACCAGCCAAATTTGAATTTTAAATATCTACAAATTCACATAAAATATAGTTAATTATCGCAGTTTAAAAAAAAAATTGTGTTTTGTAGCAAAGCGTAATAATTTTTTATATAGTTTAAAAATCGGAGTATTAATCATACAATTTCTGTATATCATTAAGTAAAAGCGGTTTTAACAAACAAGATGGATAATTATATATGCTACCAATGATGACGATTTGGAGTTTAATTATATTCGTAATTTTTCTTTAGGAAAGTTTGCAGTTTCTTCAATTTCATAATCTGTTCCCACTCTGAAATAGAAATGTAATCATTAAAAAGGCAAACCCTTAAGATAGTATAAAAATACTTATAATTTTATTAATACATTTAACAAAAAATAGATGGTGCCTTTTTTAGTTGCACACATGTCCCTTTTTTTTAGTCTATTAGGGGACTCTGCCCCCACTTGCTTTGCGAGCATTTTATTGCCACTTGCTACGCAAGCGTAATACGCTTGTTGGGGACCACCTCTTATTAACTGAATACTCACCAGCCCTGGAGCTCTCTTCACTAGCTATTTCAATCTGGCCAGCTCTCACAAACTCCTCAGTGTTTTGCGCTTGCTGACTCTTTCAACCATTGCTCGTTACGCTCATCAACACCTTTGACTCAATTCACGAGACGGTAGACTCCACCTCCTACTCACTGAGCTCACTTTAACGCCACCTACTATGCAGGCGTGATATGTCTATTAGAGACTGTACCTTTTTAACTGACATTCTCCATCCCTGGGACTCACTTTCTAGTATTTTCAATCTGGCTGGCATACCCAACTGCCTACGTGTCCTGGTGCTTGTAAAACTCAGATTCCACTGTCCATTCCTGCTGCTCATTAATCTAAGTTCATCGAAGGCATGATGCATCTTTTAATGCCTTGCCACCTTATTAGCTGATGCTCACCTTAACTCTTTTTGCGAACAATTTCGTAAAGCTCCAGCTCATTTTGTGTGTTTGGATGCTTCGACCCCTACTTCCTGGTGCTCGCTGAGCCTGCATTGCAATCTATTTCGTGCCGCCTGCTATTAGCAATTATTGCTTATTGTATTATGAACGAATGGCAAAATTTCATAACTGTATGTTTTGCCGTTTGTTCGTAATACAGTGACAAAATATCATGTTTTCAGTATATAAATTTACAGTGAAACCTATAATTGTTCTAAAATATAACGATTAAATTATAATATTTGACAATAGTTTCAAATCTTAGTCTATAAAGGAGAAAATATTTTAGCTTCAGAAGTGCTCCGTCCTGCAAAAATTCAACTATCTATGTACATAAACTCTTTCTTTGACTTGACTTTGATATTAAATATTTCCTAAACTAAATTTTTAATCGAAAACTGTTTATATCAGTGTCTCCGTAATATTTCTGTACAAATATATCAAATTTCATGCTTTTGTATGCTATAAATTTTGCGCTACATAACAGAGAAACGTGAAAAATGCAAAATTTGCCAAACTGTAGCATCAGCAACATTTTTTTAATATAGAGAGAAGCCTAAAGTGAACAGTGGACTACAGAAGGGAGGGGTAGCAGGTTGTATTTCAGATGATGCTTATGTTGTCAAGGGTGGATGCATTCCATGAACTTTTGATTCTACCTTGTTTATTAAATATGATTTCCAGAGCAATGAATTAAAAGAATACCTGAACAATATTTTTTAATATAAATGTTGTAAAAGAATTTTTTAGTTTAATCATTTCAAGCACTTTTTGTTATAATAGAAAATCAAACAAAATTTACAAAGAAAAAATTTCTTTCTAGGCATTGTGTGGTACCAAGATTGAAGTTCCAAACCTTGATGGAGAAAAACGAGTCTTAAGGATTAAAGATATTATTAAGCCTAATTTTGTACATAAAATTCAAGGACAAGGACTTCCAGTACCAAAAGATCCTACAAAGAAAGGTGATTTAATTGTTGCCTTTGAAATTAAATTTCCTGAATATTTATCAGACAGTGCAAAGTCAATTTTAAGAGACGTTTTACCTTGATGTTACAATTCTTTGTTAAAAGTAAATGTGAAAGTAAAATTATACTTATTTTTCCTCATCAATTTATATTAATACTGTTTTTGCAAAATAGTAAAATAGCATTTTTTAATAGTAAAAGTTTAATGAAACTTAATAAAAGGGTTAATAAATTTGTTTTACGATTTAAGTTAGTCTAGAAGTCAAAATGAGTTGTTAATTCTAAAATCAAGGAAAATAATAAGTATAATTTGATTGTACAAAGTTAAATATGATTATTTCTTACTCTTCAAGGACTCGAAAATTGTGATCATGTGAATGTTTGTATATATTTATTGTAAATACTTTTGAAAAGTTGTATGTATTTATTCAATAGTGTAACTAGATGTGTGTATGAAAGCATTGTTTTTAAATGCAGTAAATTTTTCATAATGCGGTTTATAGAGGATTAATTGTAACTGGAAGCAGTTAATGGGATGTATGTGAACACAAATTTCTTAAACATGATTTTGTTGGTATAATTTTGCATTTATTTTTACAAATCATCAATTTATAAACTGCACTTTATGTAAACCTTTGTTCCATTTTCATTGTTCAAAGTGTAATATAACTATTGCTTCCAGCTTTTGAATAAAACTTTTGTATATAGCAAACTTGTTATTTGTTTCTGATTTCACAAATGCAGTATTCCCAATTGTCCAGTTTTAAATTATAGGTTTTCCTTTTGAGGTAAATTTTGAACAATTTTTTCATTCTCTTAATTATGGGAATTTCTCTGCATTGTTCTCCAGGCTTTTTGTCATTTTATGTGGCTGTGATTGAAGTATAAGTGATGAGTGCTTGGAAGTATACTGTGAATAATTGTGAAAAATCCCCATGGGTGATTCAAAGCTGAACTTAAAGCTAATAAAGATAGTCAAAACAAAAGCAAGAGTTTGCACAGTGGTACATGTCGTGGATAAGTATATATTAAATTTATTAGTAATATTACATTTTCTGGATTTTTTTTAGATCTGTATAATTTGGTCTCGTTTCATTTAATCCAAATAAAAACAGGGCTGGTGTATTTAACAGTTTAATATAAGAGTCATTCTCAGAAAAAGGATTTTGTGTTTCTGATGTTTATTATAGAGAATAAGGTTTTAAAGTATTTTAAATAATGAACAAAACAAACTTTTTAGACTTAGATTAAGAAAACATTTAAATAACTGTTCCCAAAATTAAGTTAAATTTTATCTTTATATTAATTTAATTACAAGTTTAATGGCTGTCGCCAGAGCCATAGGTCACATCTGTGGACAGAAAGAAACTTGCAAATAAATTCCTCTAAATGGCAGCAGCATACTGAGTTGGTGTTAGAATCAAGCAGCTATTGTTCAGAGAAACTGAAACAGAAGTGTGCTTGGTGATTTTGTAGTCTTTTGTGAAGTTTCAGGACTTCATTCTCAAAATGTAACAATCATCTTATCACGTCTATGGTGCAAACAGATTTTAAATGATCAGGAAAGTTCATAAAATATTCAAATGAATTTATAGTATTAAATGTAAACACTTGTTTCATAACTTACATTATCATAACCCCAAAAGCATGCTTTCAAATGCAGAAAATTGCAATTTTATCCACAGATGGGACATAAAATCCATGGATGTAACAACACAGATGTAGCTTTAATGATTTTTGCTGTAATTTAAACATTTTAAAAGTATAATAATTCAGACACTTTGTTGAAACAAATCTAACAAGATTTATATCCATGTCTTGCTATTAATTTATTGTTATTGTAGTCTGTTTATGTTCATCTTACAAAAGAGATATCCTAACCAGCAAACTTTTCATACCATTGCATGAAAATTTTGAATCCATTTTTGTGAACAGAAATCTTAACTATTAATATATTTGTTTAGTGCATGTTTGAAAATTTTTTACGAATTTTATCCAGATTTTCAGAAATTGTATTTATTGAAGGTCCCTGTTGAGGGACATGATTGAAATAACTTTCAAATCTGGCCAATTTTCAATATAGTAATCAAAATACAAAACTTTCAAGTTAAATTTAAAAGTATGATTATTTTCTCTTATTTTCAAACTCAAAAAAATACTCAGGGCTACCACTGGATTACTTTTTGCATTAAAGTTGCTATTTGGTTATATTTTTAATTCAAATTGAATTAAATTATGGGGTTTAAATTTCACTACATCTTTTCTGAAACACACGTTTCCCATAGCCTAAGGAGAAAAATTCAAATCATGACTATGGATATCGTAAAAATTGCCGAAGCTCTTCCTATAGATATTCCCACGGACATCCTTCAAAATGAATGTCAAATGTTATTTATAAACAGTTGAAGTAAATTAAACATCTCCAGTTGATGAGTATTGGAAAACAACATTAATCTCAAACTTTCTTGTGGCATACTGAAGAAGTAATAAATGTTATAGAATTAATAAAGGTATGTTTGACTCTGTCTTATAGGAGTGGTGCTTTAAAAAGTTTGGTGGTAAACCAGAATTGATCCCAATCACTAGGGAAGTACTGGCTTTGGCAAAATCTGCCCGCTCTTCCTATCATAGGTGTAGAGTTGTATGGGACTCGAGAGCCCCTGTATTCTAAAAGATACTTTTTTTTTTTATACACCAATCTGTATCTGTGGTACTTACTGAGAGTTTCTCATTGTGCAGTGCACAATTTTTTTTTCTGGAGGAATCTTCAATTATGAACTCATTGCGATTGCCTGAGGGTGTTGAAACCCAGACCGTCCGACCTACCAGAAAGGTGTAAGGTAACTGTTTGCCTGAGGGTGTGAACAATCTTCTTGTTTGCTATTTATGACCAGCAGGAAGTTTCATTGTATGCCTTTTCCGGTAAGGCAAATATTGATCACATTGTTTGCAAAGTAATTAATTACACCCAAAGACGTTCTTTGATTTATCTTTTGTTTGATTTCTACTCCATGCTAAATTCAAATATTCCAGGTGGTGGAGGTTCTGAAAGAAATGCTCACTTATTAGGAACAATTATTTAAAATGAAGTACAGATATTGACTTTTGATTATTTTTGGAACTTTAATGAAGTGTTTAAAATGAAATATAAAAATCTCATGTGAGCAGCACATGTCTTTCCCTGCAGACTTATATTCAATTTCTCTTTATTTTAATTCAATTTTCATTGTCATTTGGTAACGACTTATTTTCAAAGGTGGCATAGCGAAAACACTAAAACTAAAATATCTCGAGAACGACTAGTTCTAATGTAATGGGGTTGGTCTTATTCTTTTTATCGTTAAAATTTATGTATAAAACAAGCATTTATTTGATATATTTGAGAATACCTTATTTTTATTTTAAATTTTGATGATTTTTGAGTGCCATTTTGCAAAACGAGGCAGGTTATTTTTTTTTCTGAATCGTACCAAAATCTAATCAGCACCAAGGTAACTCACACGTGACTTATATACCAAATTTTGTAAAATTTTATCCATTAGTTTTTCAGCTAGAGTGGATACAGGCAATTTTGGAAAAAAAGGTGGGATGTTTAACCCGAAATCTCATTTTATCCCCGGACAGACGTCATGCTCGAAATAGTTTTTTCGTATTCTAGAGGTCCCAAAACACGTAAATCCGTCGAAAACTCACATTGCAATTTTCGACATGATTCCAATACTTTCTCTATCTATACATTACCATGTATTGCAGGGAAAGTAAAAATCCGATGTAGGCAGCACATGACTTTCCCTGCAGGCTTAAATTCATATTTTCTTTATTTAATTAATAATTCATTAGATTGAGTTTAATTGCACTAAATTTGCATTTTTAATTAAATTTTTTTTTTTTTTTTTTTTTAGTAATTGGACATTTTTTCAGAAATTGGCGTAACAAAAATGTAAGAAATCTCAAATATCTTGAGAGCGGTTAGTCCTAAAGTATAATGGAGTGTGTTATATTCTTTTCCTCGTCAAAAATTGCATATAAAACAAAAATGTAATTGAAACATTTCAGCATACGTAGTCTTTTGTTTTTGTTATAGATTTTGGAGGCCATTTCGTAAAGAAAAGCAGGTTATTTTCTGAATCGAATCAGCACCAGAGTGTCCCACAAGTAACTTATCTACCAAATATTGTGAAATTTGGTTAATTAGTATTTTAGCTAGAGTGGATACATGAAATTTTTGCAGACCATTTCGTAAAAAAAGGCGGGTTCTTCTTTTCTGAATCGTATCAAATTCTAATCAGCACCAGAGTATCCAAAAAGTAACTTGTCTACTAAATTTTGTGAAATTTGGTAAATTAGTATTTTAGCTAGAACGGATAAATGAAATTTTTACCGGCCATTTCGCAAAAAAAAAGGCGGGTTCTGTTTTTATGAATCGTACCAAAAACTAATCAGCACCAGAGTCACATCCAAGTGACTTACCAATGTTATGAAATTCGGTCCATTAGTTTTTGAGTTAGAGTGGATACATACATTGCACAGATACACACACAGACGTCACGCTAAAACTAGTCTTTTCGTATTCTAGACGTCTCGAAATGTATAGATCCGTCGAAAACTCGAGTTGCGATTTTCGACATGATTCCAATACTTTCCCTATACATTACCATGTATTGCAGGGAACGTAAAAATGAATTAATTGATGGCGATCATTACCACAATAAATTAAAAAATCTGATGTGGGCAGCACATGACTTTTCCTGCAGACTTAAATTCATATTTTCTTTATTTCTTTAATAATTCGTTAGATTGAGTTTAATTGCACTAAATTTGCGTTTTTAATTCAATTTTTGTTTTTATTTAGTAATTGGACATTTTTTCCGAAATCGGTGTAACAAAAATGTAAAAAATCTCAAATATCTTGAGAGCGGTTAGTTAGTCCTAAAGTATAATGGAGTGTGTTATATTCTTTTCCTCGTCAAAATTGCGTATAAAACAAAAATGTAATTTATACATTTCAGCATACATAGTTAGTCTTTTTTTTTCTTTTTTTTAGATTTTGGCGATTTTTGCGGCCCATTTCGTAATAAAAGGCAGGTTGTTCTTTTCCAAATCGTACCAAAATCTAATCAGCACCAGAGCATCCTAAAAGTAACTTATCTACCAAATTTTATGAAATTTGGTCAATTAGTATTTTAGCTAGAGTGGATACATGAAATTTTTCGCAAAAAAAGGCGGGTCCTGGTTTTACGAATCCTACCAAAAACTAATTAACACCAGGGTCTCACCCAAGTTTTATGAAATTCGGTCCATTAGTTTTTTAGTTAGAGTAGATACATACATTGTCGACAGGCACATATACACACACACACAGACGTCATGCTAAAAATAGTTTTTCTCGTATTCTAGAGGTTTCGAAACATAAATCCGTCGAAAACTTGAGTTGTGATTTTCGGTATGATTCCAATACTTTCCCTATACATTACCATGTATTGCAGGGAAAGTAATATACACTTTTTAAGTCGATGGATACAATAGACAAAATTGAAGTTTTGACTTCGTCACAATAATTTCCATATATTATACTATGTATGGTAGGAAAGTCAAAAGAAATGAAAAATCATGCTATAATGAAATATAATAACGTTAGGAAAACTCCCACTCACACAGCAGCTATAAAAAATCTGATGTGGGCAGCACATGACTTTCCCTGCAGACTCAAATTCATATTTGCTTTATTTCTTTAATAATTTATTAGATTGAGTTTAATTGAACCAAACAACACTAAATATGCAATTTTAATTCAATTTTTGTTTTTATTTGGTAATTGGACACATAGGCGTAGAGTTAGGGGGGGGGGGGCGATGGCCCCCTCAATATTTCTATGGCAGGTCTGTTGGACCTGAAATATATATGACAGGTCTGTTAGACTTGAAAAACAAAGTGATTTTGAACAAGACAGATTGCACAGAAATATGTATCATGATATATATAACTGTTGCCAAGGGTTTTCAAATTAGAACTTTCTCTGATGTTCTGGATAGTCTTAAACAAGATATCCCACATCATTTTCTTGCCTCAGCAAAGTAAAAAAAATTATTTTATTAATATTAACGATACCAGTGACATCGTGCTCATCGGAAAGATCTTTTAGCATGCTTAGAAGATTAAAAAAAAGAAAAAACTTACCTGCGGTCAACGATGACTCAAATGAGACTTAACAATTTAGTCATAATTAATTTTTACAAAGAAGAAGCATTTAAACATGGAAAAATTAGCCAATGAGTTTATCATATTAAATCAAACCCGAAGAAATACTTTTGCTGTAATTTAATCAATCTCTATACACAAGATTGAAATACAAAATGTTAATAAAAGCTGTCTATTTGAAAAAATATTTTTTAACAATTTGTTTGTTTTTTTCTTGAAAATGTCTTTAAGACTCTTATAGATATTAAAAATTGTGATTGTAAATTAAAGATGTTATATTTACATTTTATTTTAGGCTTATAACATCATTACTATTTCAAATAATGTAAATGCTTCGATTTTGTTATCAAATATTAAAGTCAAAACTTTTATAAAAATTTTTAGGTGTTGATTTTCTTCTCGCATCATTTTCCATGTACACATTTTTCTTTAAATTATAGATAAATACAACTATTGCACTATGTATATTATCTAAAAAAATTATTGTATAAACCCATGGGGGGGGAGTGGGACCTACTTGCTCCCCCCCCCAGACAAAATGAAAAGTCTACGCCAGTTTGGACATTTTTCCGAAATCGTCGTAACAAAATTGCAAGAAATCTCAAATATCTTGAGAACGGTTAGTCCTAAAGTATAATGCAGTGTCTTATATTATTTTCCTCTTCAAAAATTACGTATAAAACAAGAATTTAATTGATATATTTGAGCATACACTAAGTCTTTTTTAGATTTTGGCCATTTTGAAAAAATAAGCAGGTTGTTCTTTTCCGAATCGTACCAAAATCGAATCAACACCAGAGTATCTCACAATTGACCTATCTACGAAATTTTGTGAAATTTGGTCAATTAGTATTTTAGCTAGAGCGGATAAATGAAATTTTACGGGCCATTTCGCAAAAAAAAGGCGAGTTCTTTTTTTATGAATCGAATCGAAAACTAATCAGCACCAGGGTCACATCTAAGTGACTTACCTACCAAATGTTATGAAATTCGGTCCATTAGATTTTGAGTTAGAGTGGATACATACATTGCACAGATACACACATAGACGTCACGCTAAAAATAGTTTTTTCGTATTCCAGAGGTCTCGAAACGTGTATATCCGTCGAAAACTCGAGAGTTGCGATTTTCGACATGATTGCAATACTTTTCCTATACATTACCATGTATTGCAGGGAAAGTAAAAAGGTTCCATTATACCTTGGCGCTCAGGTTGGGATCCCAGGATTTTGGTTTTAACTGTACTAGAAAAACTATTAGTGTAGCCGGGCTGCACTGAAGGACCTTATGCACATTTTAATAATTAACGAGGCATGGCGCCAAAGTATATAGAACCTTTTCTCTTTCGGCATTTCGTTTATTCCAGCTATAAATGGAAGGCGTTCGTTGATGGTGCATTTCCACCTGGATAGAATCGTACATTTCAATCGGATAGAATCGTACATTCAATCCTGGATAAAATCGTGATTTTTTTTTTTATGGCTGACGTTTTCATTACTTGGCGGATTTTTTTTTACAATGCAGTTGTTTTTGTTTAGAGATTATATTTATCAATGAATTTATTTATTCTTTTTACTTTCCATGCAATACATGGTAATATATAGGGAAAGTATTGGAATCATGCCGAAAATCACAACTAGAATTTTCAATGGATCTACACGTTTCGAGACCTCCAGAATACGAAAAAACTATTTTTAGCGTGACGTCTGTGTGTGTGTCTGTCTGTCTGTGCAATGAATGTATCCACTCGAACTCAAAAACTAATTGACCAAATTTCATAAAAATTGGTAGGTAAGTCACTTGAGTGAGACCCTGGTGCTGATTAGTTTTTGGTAGGATTCGTAAAAACAGAACCCGCCTTTTTTTGCGAAATGGCCAGTAAAAATTTCATGTATCCACTCTAGCTAAAATACTAACTGTCCAAATTTCACAAAATTTGGTGGACTTGTAGGATACTCTGATGCTGATTAGAATTTGGTACGATGCGGAAAAGAACAACCTGCCTTTTTTTACGAAATGGCCCGCTAAAATCTTCAAAATCTAATAAAAAAGACTAAGTAGTGTATGTTCAAATGTATCAATTAAATTCTTGTTTTTTACGCAATTTTTGACGTGGAAAAAATATAACCCACTCCATTATTCTTTAGGACTAATCGTTCTCAAGATATTTGAGGTTTCTTGCATTTTTGTTACGCCGATTTCGAAAAAATATCCAATTACCAAATGAAAACAAAAATGGAATTATAAATGCAAATTTAGTGTTATTTGGTGCAATTATGCAATTAAACTCAATTTAATGAATTATTAAAGAAAATATAAAGTTGAGTCTGCAGGGAAAGCCATGTGCTGCCCACATCAGATTTTTTAATTTATTTGTGGTAATTATAGTAATCGGGTTACGTTTCAAGTAATTGTTCAATATTTATTCTTCAAATCACACTACTGAAACACAATGCGATAAATAAATTGACTTTTAGCTTAAAAGGAATTAGTCAGCATATAGTGATCAGAGATGAAATATTGCTTTTACATACCGTAATTTCCATGTTAGCAAAACTATAAAATATACACCATATTTGTATTTAAATTTAAAATGGCATTTGATATTTGGAACTTTTATTAAAGGTGTAGGTGTCATAGGTAGTAACCACTAGGTCCACATTAATTGTTACAGTGGGATGGAAACTTTACAGAAATATAAATTCACATTCGTTTCGTCTACCACATTTTGTTCTATGATGGCCAAACTTTTGATAAATTGATTTGGAAGAGGGTCCCGAACGATTTTTCTTTAAATATATAGGTTTGACGATAAATCATATTGTGTATTAAAAAAATTATCATATTGTGTATTAAGAGTATTTCTCCTAGGACAGGGGTCGACAACCTGCGGCTCGCGAGCCGCATGCGGCTCTTTTGATGTAAAGTTGCGGCTCTTCAGTTTCATAAGAAAAAATTAATAATTTATTATCAAAACCCTTAAAAAATAAGAAAATATATTTTTAAATACCTAATTTCTCAATAGCTTCTATTTTCATAATCGTTAATTACAAATCGCTATTAACATGACCGTATTGAGATAAATTTGAACTATTGTTTTGTTTTTAGAGATGAGACTCCGTGACCATGTTTATCTTTCAGCCAATTGCATTCCATTTTCGTCTCACCCAAACAGCCACCTCTAGAGTCTAAACAATACGTCTAGCTAGACTCTAGACGTGTTGTCAGTCAGTCATCCTCGGATAGCGCGGTCGACGTTACCTTGCATGTGTGTTAATTTAATCGCTTGCGGTTTTTGCGTGTCTATTCACTTGCTGTTTCAAGAAGAATACGATTTAGAAGCGAATTATCTTCTCAAAGGTATGTACGCGTATAATATAATAAAATCAGTAACAGAATTGGATTACATATCTGAGGATCGTGTTACCGTAGTAATAATGGTAAATAAATTGCTTGCCGTTTTAGATAGATAAGTAAAATTTTAAAAAATCATTTTTTCAGCTCCGCCGCCAGCATGGCATCTGGTAAAAAAAAGAGAAGAACTGAAGAAGAAAACCGAGAATTCAATCAGGATTGGACGGAGTCGTTTGCATTCATATGCAACACAGATGGCCTTCCGACTTGTCTCATTTACCACGAAAAACTCGCACACAATAAGTCAAATTTGGAGAGACACTTCACTACAAAACATACCCAGTTTGCTGGTAAATATCCAACCGATGACGCACGAAAAAAAGCTGTTGAAGAGCTAAAAAAAAACAGTCAAGTTCCATGCTAAGTAACTGGGCGCAATCTTCCAATAATGTAAATCTGGCAAGCTTTGCAGTATCATTAGAAATTGCAAAAAGAGGAAAACCATTCACAGATGGTGAGTACGTCAGATTGTTTTATACATGCATCTGAAGAACTGTTTCGTGATTTTAAAAACAAAGCAGAAATCATGAAAAAAATCAAAAATTTGCCATTATCTGCTAAAACAGTACAAGATAGAACTGCTAAAATATCTTCAAATGTAACACATATGCAAGTGGAAGACATTCAACTGGCTTCTGCCTTATCACTTGCTATAGATGAGTCTTGCGACATAAAAGGCACGGCACAAGTTACCCTTTTCGTCAGGTATATGTCGTCCCAAGGTCCAAAAGAACTGCTAGGATTGGTACCGCTCTCAGGGTAAACTCGTGGAGAAGATATAGCAAATGCTGTGCAAAAATGCCTGGAAGACAATGGAATCGATATAAATAAAATCGTTTCTATAGCAACTGATGGAGCCAGAAGTATGACAGGAATACAGAGGGGTAACATCAATTCTTCAGAAAAAAATAAACCACGAAATTCTAACGTTTCACTGCATAATTCATAAAGAAGCGCTTTGTGCCCAAACATTTCCGGCCGAAATAGTTGAGGTCATGAACTTGGTAATTAAGATTATTAACAGCATCTTGGCAAAAGCACTCTACCATTGCCAGTTTAAAGACTTCCTTGAAGAAATAGATAGCCAGTTTTCTGACCTACTTCTGCACAATAAAGTGGGATGGCTTTCCAGAGGTAACGTATTGCAACGTTTTGCTTTGTGCTTGAGTTAAATAAAAACATTCCTCAATGAAAAAACCATTGACCATCCCGAATTGGAAGAAGACAAATGCCTGCAAAAATTCAACTTCATGGTAGATACCACAATGAAACTAAATGAACTAAATCTAAAACTGCAAGGAAAGGGCAACCCAGCCTACGCCTTGCTTGAAGAAATAGTTTGTTTCGAAAAAACAATTACTTTTTTTTTGTTAAAGACTGGAGAGCGATAAATTACTTCATTTTAAAAATATGAAGCAATATTGCGATGAGACCAATGCAACTATTGACACGAATTACTTCAGCATAGCTTTAAAAAACATGATGGATGGATTCGCTGAAAGATTCGAGCAATTCAAAACAAACAAAAGTATCTCGCGTTCATAGCAAATCCTCTCAACACAAATACAAATGAGATCAACATCGAGACATTTGGAATTGATGCTGGATCGCTCCAAATGCAATTGCTAGATTTGAAAAGCAAAGACTTGCGGAGTGGCAAGTTCACAGAACTCAAGAGCCAGTTGGAAGAGTTGGAGGTCCAGAAATGCATTGCACATCGCGCAGCACAAGTGGAAATAAATTCTAAGAATTTCCGCGAGTTGAGGCCCTCATATTCGGCGCATGGAATAGTCTTCCAGAATGCTACAGTGAGGTGAAGAAGTTGGCATATGGCGTGCTGATGATCTTCGGGTCGACATATTCGTGAGAGCAAGCGTTCTCTTGCTTGAATATAATAAAAAGTAAAGTTAGAAGTCAACTAACAAATAAAAATCTAGAGTCGTGCTTGAAACAAGTTATAAGCCAGATTTAATCAAACTTTCAAAAGGCATGCAAAGCCAATGCTCCCATTGATGTAACTATCTATATTTGTGTTTTTACATGAATAAATATTATTCCGTATTTAAAGCCGTTTATTTTAAATCAAAAATCAAATATATATAAGCAAATACTATAATATTGAAACGAAAATTTTTAGTGGCGCTTTAAAAACTGGGAAATTTTGTAAATTGTAACTTTTGGCTCTTCCGTTTGAATAGGTTGCCGACCCCTGTCCTAGGGCAATAGAAATAATGACAATATGATTTATAATTTTTACTTTCCTTATATACAATAATGTCAAAAATTAATGAAAATAACGACTATTTAACGAAAATTCAATATCTTGGAAAAAATATATCTACTATAAGAATAAATTACTTTGTTTTTATTGTCAAAGTAGTAAATACATTACATTATATAAGGAAAGTCATGTGCTGCCCACATCACATTTTTTTAGAATGTTTTTTTTTTATTATTTTGGCGGGCCATTTCGTAAAAAAGGGCAGATTGTTCTTTTCCGAATCGTAATGTAATCAGCACTAGAATACCCCACAAGTAACTTATCTACCAAATTATGTGAAATTTGGTCAATTAGTATTTTAGCTAGAGTGGATACATGAAATTTTTGAGGGCAATTTCGTAAAAAAAGGTGGGTTCTTTTCCAAATCGTACCAAATTCTAATTAGCACCAGAGTATCCAACAAGTAACTTATCTACCAAATTTTGTGAAATTTGGTCAATTAGTATTTTAGCTAGAGCAGATAAATGAAATTTTTAAGGGCCATTTCGCAAAAAAAGGCGGGTTCTGTTTTGACGAATCGTACCCAAAACTAATCAGCAGCAGGGTCACATCCAAGTGACTTACCTACCACATTTCATGAAATTTGTTCCATTAGTTTTTGAGTTTGAGTGGATACATACATTGCACAGACACATAGACAGACAGACGCACACACACAGACATCACGCTAAAAATAGTTTTTTCGTATTCTAGAGGTCTCGAAACGTATAGATCCGTCGAAAACTCGAGTTGCGATTTTCGACATGATTCCAATACTTTCTCTACACATTACAATGTATCGCAGGGAAAGTAAAAGTCTGATGTGGGCAGCAAATCACTTTCCCTGCAGACTCAAATTCATTTTTTCTTTATTTCTTTAATAATTCATTAAATTGAGTTTGCAATTTTAATTAAATTTGTTTTTATTTGGTAATTAGACATTTTTCCAAAAGTGGCATAACTAAATGCGAAAAATCTCAAATATCTCGAGAACAGTGAGTAAAAGAGTTGTTCTTATTCTTTTCCTCATTAAAAATTACGTATAAAACAAAGATTTAATTGATATATTTGAACATACATAGCTTTTTTTTTAGATTTTGCGATTTTTGAGGGCCATTTCGTAAAAAAGGCAGGTTGTTCTTTCTGAATAATACCAAAATCTAATCAGCACCAGAATATCCCGCAATATTTACAAATCGTACCAAAAACAAATCAGCACCAGGGTCATGCCCAAGTGACTTCCCTACCAAATTTTAGGAAATTCGGTCCATAAGCTTTTGAGTTAGAGTGGATACATGCATTGCACAGGCACACAGACCTCACGCTAAAAATAGTTTTTCGTATTCTAGAGGTCTTGAAACATGTAGATCCGCCGAAAACTCGAGTTGCGATTTTCGGCATGATTCCAATACTTTCCCTATACATTACCATGTATTACAAGGAAAGTAAAAATCTAATGTGGGCAGCACATGACTTTCTCTGCAGACTTATATTCACGTTCTCTTTATTTTATTTAAATTTAATTCACTTTTAATTCAATTTTCGTTCTCATTCGATAACTGGTCTTATTTTCAAAGGTGGCGTAGGGAAAGTTCGAAAAACTAAAATATCTCAAGAACGATTAGTCCTAGTGTAATGGGGTCGGTCTTATTCTTTTCTTCGTTAAAAATTACGTATTAAACAAGCTATGGATATATTTGAGCATACGTAGTTATTTATTTTAGATTTTTGCAGGCCATTTTGCAAAAAAAGTCAGGTTATTTTTTTCCGAATCATACCAAAATCTAATCAGCACCAGGATGTCCCACAAGTGACTTATCTACCGAATTTTGTGAAATTCGGTCTATTAGTTTTCCAGCTACAGTGGATACAAGCTTTTGCGGGCCATTTCGCAAAAAAAGGTGTTTTTTTTAACCCGAATCATACCCAAAACTAATCAGCACCAGATTCGCCCACATGTGACTTACCAAATTTTATGAAATTTGGTCCATTAGCTTTTTAGTTAGAGTGGACATAAAATCTGCATAGACAGACAGACACACACACACACAGATGTCATGCTAAAAACGGTTTTTTCGTATTCTAGAGGTCTCGAAACGTGTAGATCCGTCGAAAACTGGAGTCACGATTTTCGGCATGATTCCAATACTTTCCATTTACATTACCATGTATTACAGGGAAAGTAAAAATCTGATGTGGGCAGCACATGACTTTCGCTGCAGACTTAAATTCATATTTTCTTTACTTCTTTAATAATTCATTAGACTGAATTTAATTCCACCAAATAACACTGAATTTGCATTTTTAATTTAATTTTTGTTTTTATTTGGTAATTGGATATTTTTCAGATAGCGACGTAACAAAAATGCGAGAAATCTCAACATCTTGAGAACGGTTAGTCCTAAAGTATAATGGAGTTAGTTATATTCTTTTCCTCTTCAAAAATTGCGTATTAAACAAGAATTTAATTAATACATTTCAGCATACGTAGTCTTTTTTTTAGATTTTTGCGAGGCATTTCGCAAAAAAAGACAGGTTGTTATTTTCCGAATCGTACCAAAATCGAATCAGCACCAGAGTGTCCCACAAGTAATTTATCTACCAAATATTACGAAATTTGGCCAGTTAGTATTTTAGCTAGTGTAGATAAATGAAATTTTTACGTGCCATTTTGCAAAAAAGGCGGGTTCTGTTTTTACGAATCATACCAAAAACTAATCAGCACCAGGGTCACATCCAAGTGACTTACCTAACAAATTTTATGAAATTCAGTCCATTAGATTTTGAGTTAGAGTGGATACATACATTGTACAGACACACAGACGTCACGCTAAAAATAGTTTTTTTTCGTATACTAGAGGTCTCGAAAAGTGTAGAACCGTCGAAAACTCGAGTTGCGATTTTTGACATGATTCCAATACTTCCCCTATACATTACCATGTATGGCAGGGAACGTAAAAATGAATTGATGGCGATCATTACTTTACCTATGGCTATGCAAATTTTAATTAAGCTTGGGAAAGATTCTCATTTTCATTGTATATCTTAAGACTTTGGCGTTCGAATGTGCTTTACCCCTTTCAATTTTCCATATCATATCATTCAAGATATTTGCCTACTTAATAATTATGAAACTTTGATAATTAGTAAAAGCTGAAAATTAGTTATACAATTCCGTTCTGAACAATTGTGGCATATGAAGGGGGTGTGAGCTTCGCCAAGGAGCAGGACCGCCCATACAAATTGCAGTACCCTCTAAAACTGTTATGTTGGGGTCCCCTCTGTAAACTTTTATAATTGGCCCCTTTATAAATATTTAACATGGGGTCTCTCTACAAACTTTCATCATGGGGCCCCCTTTAAAAGCTTTTTATCATTAGCCCCTTTATAAACTTTTATCATGGACCCCCTCTACAAACTTTTATCATGGGCTTCCTCTAAAACTTTTATGATGGGGTCCCCTCTGCAAACTTTTATCATTAACCCCTTTATAAACTTTTATCATGGACTCCCTCTACAAACTTTTATCATGAGCCCCCTTTACAAACTTTCATCATGGGCCCTTTTTTCAAACTTTTATCATGGACTTCCTCTACAAACATTTTTCATGAGCCCCCTTTACAAACTTTTATCATGGGCTCCCTCTACAAACTTTTATCATGAGCCCCCTTCACAAAATTTTTATCATAGGCCCTCTTTACCAAACTTTTATCGTGGACTTCCTCTACAAACTTTTGTCATGGGCTCCCTCAACAAATTTTCATCAAGGGCTCCCTCTACAAACTTTTATCATGGACCTCCTTTACAAAATTTCATCATAGGCTTACTCTGCAAACTCTATTTATCGTGGGCCCCTTTTACAAACTTTTATCATGGGCTTCCTCTACAAATATTTTTCATGTGTGTCCTTTACGAACTTTTATCATAGGCTTACTACACAAACTTTTATTATGGGCCCAGGTATGTACCGGAGGGGGGATGTCACACACCCTGATTTAAAAGTCTGAAAATTTGGTAATCACCCAGAAAATTTCCATGTTGAAGTGGGTTTTGTTCGTTATAAATTTCATATTATAATATTTTTTTTAATTTTCTATAAATGCCCACTAGGACATAATTCTTTTTGGTGAAACAAAGTCTTTGACGCATATGCAAAATCATTTATGAACGGGTGCAATGGTTTCTTTCTGATGAAATTCCATTCAAGCACAAATGAACCACCTAAGGAGAGGGCAATGCTAACACGTATAATCTATGGGTGATCCAGCAGAGAGCTATCTATAGTCAGGGGTCACGCAAGTCCCCATAATTGTCGGGGTGTTTTATTGAGGAAATTCGGAAATGACCTTAATCGACCGGTGCAGATCATTTGTAATATAAATTTTCCTGACAAAACCACTTTTCTTCACTATGCAGTCGGAAGTTAGAAAAATACTGAAACACATTTGAAGTCCAGAGAAGAGTATTTAATTAGGCAAGTGATTTATGACTCTCAGAAAAAAAAGGATGGTCATCCTTGTCTGTAGAAAATACAAAAGCATGTGAACTCATTCAGCCAAGATTGCTCAGGAGAGTAGAGAAGAGGCTTCAACCATCCACTCTTGTGATCTGTGCATTTTAGTATAGTTTATACATGTGTTTCATAAAACAAAAATTTTCAATATGAAAATGACGTAATAAATGTTGATGTTTGAAAATATGATGTAAGGTAGTAGTATTTTTAAATTATAGGCATGCATAAGAAACATTTATAATTATATATATTTCTCATATTTATTTTTATTGCTTTGTTTAATTCTGTTATAAGATTCAAGTACTTTTTAAAAGTATCTTTTAACAATTCATAACAAACTCAAATAATTTTTAGTAACAAAATAAAATCCCAAATTTGAATAAAATACTGAACTATACAGAAAACAAAAAATCGGCAGTGGGCTCTAGTCTATGTAACTGAAATATTTGTACGTAAATAGCATTTTTAAAATTTTTTTTTAGGGGGGTAGTTTATCATTTTGACATTTTCGAAACAACTTAAAATATTAAATTATCGAAATTCGAGTCACCTTTTCAAAATTGCTCAAAAGACTAAAATATCAAAATTAGAACCACATTTTCAAAATATTAAAATATCGAAATTATTGAAATACATTTCGAAAACTGACAACTCTAAAATCAAATTATATCTCTTTGAAGGGCTTCCAAAGTACTACAGATTACCTATTATAGTTCATAGTTACCACTTTTAGTTTAGGAAATATAAGCATAACAAACTTGCACAAGAAAGATCAATCATGCATAAAGCATTCATTATGAAACACTTTCCAACTTCAATGCAATTTCATATAAACATCTCTAAAATGCGATGCATTCCTCGGTGATATTTTTAAAATGACCACAATAGTACAATAATTTATTATATTTGAAAACTTAAAATTTCATCGAAAAAAATGAACTTCATTCGAATGTCTGCATTGAAATATAAATTGCCTGGTTTAAACATCTCTAAAATGCGATACATTCCTCGGTAATATTTTTAAAATAATCATAATACTACAATAATTTATTATATTTGAAAACTTTATCGAAAATAAATGAACTTTATTCAAATGATGTCATCGAAATATAAATCGCCTCTAAAAGTAGCATTTCATTCATAAACATTTTTCCATTCCTTTCATTCATCCCACCCAATACTATATTAATTTATTTTAAAAACTTAAAACCATAGAGGTACAAGTAATTTAATTTTATACTTAAAACTTCATCGAAGTCAAACTCAAATATATTGTAATTGCGTTGTTTCAATATGTAGATGCACAGAATTTAAGCAAAAATAAAGCGGTTTTAGAACGGATACAACACTAAATATGAATTAAAAAGAACTTTAAAAATCACGATTTTGACACAAGATGGATGTCATATTTTATTTTGAAGTGGATCACGTACGTGATCTCTTTGTATAATGGTCACGTGATCTCGTCATATAAAGAGTGTAATTATTATTTTAATTTTTATTTTAAAAACTACTGAATATATTTTGCTGAATTTTTTTTTTATATATTTTATGGGGTAATTTAAATATTTTCTAAAACTTTCAAAACAATTTGTGAATTTTAAATTCGTTTAAAAAATGTTTGAAAAATTAGGTCCCATAGGATTCAATGTATTTCATTTTTTCAACCCGGGTTCAATTCACAACTAATTGGATGATATTATTCATTTATATTCCCATAGGTCCCACAGACCGTTTGAATAACATACTACAATTTCATTTTGATAATGTCATTTTTATGGCAGTTATCGTGCTAATGGACAGACAGACAGACAGAATGAACAAAGTCATAAACACTTTTTAACTATGTTATAAAATTTTAATTAAGCAAAGGGAGGTTAAAACTCGCTCGGACTAAAACTTTTACTTCTTCGGAAAGAAAAGGCTCAAAATATTAAAATTTTTTCCATATCTACGTAAATGACACTATATTTTCGACAAAATTGTTTATATTTTTATTTATTAAGTCTGGAGATGTAAACTCCCAAAGTTTTCACATTTTTCGTAATGCTCCAATTTCAGCCAGAGATATCCCCAACTATAGATTCTATTCACATCAAAATCTAAGCAATGTTTTGATTTCATACTGTGAGTATTTTGGGGGAAAATGTTATATATTACATTGATGAGAAAAACAAAATGCATTTTATTTCTTAAATTGGCAAAACAGTAGTTTAAAAATATGTAGTGTAAAAAATAATTTAAAATTAATTCATATTTGAAACTAGTTATTTAATGCAATTTATTATTCAATATCTGTCTTTCCGCAATTTTTTTCCTTGAACCATTATGCAACGATGGCAGCAGATGATAATTTCTTAATGGTTGCCGGGAATGTTTCCTGTTATAAATACCTTCTGTCAAAAGTACAGAGATTATTAAATTAAATTTGCTAGAATTCACCAGCACAGATGCAACTAGCAATGCACAAATGAGTCTTTAGAAGTGCGATAGATAGAAAAGTTTTGATTAAGGTATGTTTTTATTCATGTATTTGTATTCTCTTCGATCAATGATTACAATTCGTTATTTTATATTTAATACAATTTTTTCCTATCCTCATATAGAATTTCCTCAATTTTTTCACTTAGTATAGAAATGTATCAATTATTTGTGTTTTCATGATAATTTTTTTACTCTGATTTTTAGAAGAACATATAAAATATGTATTAACAAGTATATTATAATTTTTTTAATACTTATGAAAGTGGCTAGTCATAAAATATGGCTGAAATAAGTTGTATACTTAATTTTACAGTAATTATAAATGTGTTATATATTATATTTTAATAGCAATCTATTTGATATCGAATCATATCAGTTCTTCGGAAATCCTATAGTATGGTACTTTTTTGATTTCATGACATCCCTAGTATTTCATTTACATTTGAAAGTGTTAAGAAGCATGTAATTATTTAGTACAATTCTGATTTACTTACATGTGATGGATTGGAGTACAGAATTTTAAAATTTATAAATGATATTTATCTGCATTTTCCTCGAAGTTATATATTATGTCTTTTATTTTAAAAAATTAGTTTATTTTCTAAAGATAATATGTTTTACAAAACTTAAAACTGTTTCATGGAGTTCTTTTTTCCCTCAAATATTAGAGGCCTTTCTTTTACTAATTTTTTGATAAAATCCTTAATTAAACACAATAAATATTTGTCTTTTCAAGATAAAAAGTCTATTGCAGGAAACTAGAACACATAAATACACATATAATTTGTTCTATGTTGCATTTGAAACATTATTGTAGTTAATAGTGTACATTTACAGTAAATTAACACCATATAAGTGTGACATGTGTCATTCTACTGTAATCCTTAGTGCTTTATTTAATCTACTGTGGTTGGGGCTAAAACAATGTCTTGCATTTTTGCTGGTAAAAAGCAAATACTTTGTACCATCAACAATGAAAGCCATTGTCACTGATATGTTTGATACCTGAAAATTCTAAAATCCCTGCTTTTAGAAGTTTTGTGCTCAATTTGTCATTTCTATTACCCCATACTGATGAGAAGCAATGACTGTGATGATCCATAGGTGGTGAAGTAATGAAGAGTTATGCAAAACCCTGTTATAAGCTAGATGCTACCTAAATGTAATCCAGAGTATTGCTCAGAATTTTGTCAACGGCAAGCGGGACTAAAATGGTGAATTTAAAGTAAATACTTCTACCAGAAATAATTTAACCCTCTCAAATTTTGTGCTTATATTTCAGTAAAGAAGTTGTCACAACATGATGCAACTGTATGGTCATGAAATTTATTTGCGTGAAGAAACTGTATTGGGCACATGGAGTTAGAGATGATACCATCCCTTCCTTTACTTCCATGATTCAGATGAATAGGAAAGATAATATTGAGGCATTTCACTTTAAAAATTCAGTATATGAATATTTACACCATGCTAGAGGAACTTGCTTCCTTCTTTATCTTCAAACTCATGTCTTAAACAATTAATGCAAACTTTGTTTTTATAAATTAGTTGGAGCTGAATTGTTTGACCCATGAAGTTAAGAGTTAGTCTTAGTCCCTTTGCCTCCATAATGACCAGAAATTAAAAGTTTAAGGTAGTAAACTTGATAAATTTATTAGTTAGGAAATCTAAAGGAGCATAAATCAATAGTTTTCCCTTTACCTGTTTTAAACAATATGACATCTATAGTATATATATATAGATTTTTTCAACCTAGACCGTCCGAAGGTGTAAGGTATCTGTTTAAATAGTCAGTAATGTGCCACTCAATTTAGATTGGAACCCAGAGGGGCAACATCTACAGTGACTGTACCCTCCTTCCCATGCTACCCACCTCTCAAAAGAACTTTCAGACCTACAGATTTAACGATATCTATTTATCTATCTATAAATATATACATACAGGGTGTCCCAAAAAGATTGAAACACGCTTTAAGTCTTTACCTGTTGGAGTACCTGGTGGGCAACGTAAATTGCAAAAATGTTGAAAGTAAGACTATGTTAATGAAATAGTCCTCTCATTAATTTTTAAAAAGTTACACTTTTTAAATTTTTATACGACTCCCTTAGACAAATTTGGTCAATCAGAAATTCTTTATTTTTGATGTAACAAGATCATTGCAAAAAAAACCCACATATCTGTATCTTTAAAATCTGACTTATGCCACTTTTTCGTATCATGTGAAAGGCTGTTTCATCAGTGTAAATAGGGATCATAAACAAATTGACAATGGAAATTGTTTAGATCAAAAATACGTTAATGTGTCAAATTTTTTTTATCACAAATGCATCTAAATAAAGCATTACACAGACAGAGATTATATAAAGCAGTGGTACTCACTATGCGGTTGGGGCACATAATGAAAATATGCATCCATTGATAGAAGGCCACTGATATAAAGGGATAAATTTCGCTACAAATACTAGAAATACAATTCACAAAACGCAATTTACAAAGCATTCTCAAAATGTTTTCCTTCAACTCCAATACATAACTGAGCTCTTCTAATAATACTTCTGTACATATTTTGGAGTTCTTCACCACTAATATTGTTGCAAGCATTAATTATCTATTGTTTCAGGTCAATTGCGTTTCGTGGGCAAGTATTATAAACTAGTGTTCGAAGACGACCCCATAAGTAAAAATCGGCAGGGAATAAATCAGGGGGGGGGGGGGGCATTGTGTGGCTCCTTTTAAACCAATCCATTGTTTATCCAAGTTTTCGCCATCTTGTTGATAATACATGTTTTTTAGAAATGATAATGCTGTCGTGTCCATAAAATCCGTTACAGTACCATTTAAAATAAGCTGTATATATTTTTCAGCTGTAAGAGTTCTTTCATAAAACACAGGACCAATCAGTTTTCCATTCCAAATTCCACACCACACAGACACAGAAAACTTTCACTGGTGATGTATTTCACGGAAAAAAAAAATGGTTTCGTATTATCTCAATAATGATCATTGTGAGTATTGATTGCTCCATCTTCCGTAAACAAACATTCATCAGTCCACAGAATGTTCTTAACAAAATTCGAATTGATATCTTGTTGAATTAACAACCAGTTGCAGAATGTTACATGCCAGTCAAAATCGAAGGGAAGAAACGCTTGAAGTCCATGAAAACAAAATGGATGCCAATGGTATTTGCCAAGTGTTCTAGCATTAACATCATAGGTAGCTC
Organism: Amaurobius ferox; assembly: GCA_951213105.1. Taxonomy (NCBI): domain Eukaryota; kingdom Metazoa; phylum Arthropoda; class Arachnida; order Araneae; family Amaurobiidae; genus Amaurobius; species Amaurobius ferox. Next base: position 149,705,425 of record OX578136.1, read on the forward strand.
CAAAGTTTCGCTTGTTTTTCAAATGCTTGTCGTGGGTTGAAAGAAAAATATGCGATGATGTCAATTTCTTGGTCCTCTTTGAACAAACGATTTTTTCCACAGCCAGGTCTTGGATGAAATGAACCAGTTGTTCTTAATCTCCTCATCATCCGATAAACAAATGTACGTGAAATTTTAGGCAAGTTTAGATATTGCCATTCGAAATCCTGAGCAGTTTCTGCAGTATTTTTATTACAGAGCATAAATCATTGTTCATTCCAAAAGCTCTTTATTTTAAAAATACCATAATGCACAACCAGTAACGTGTTCTTAATTCGTCAATACAGAACTAAACATGCTTACAATTCACTGAATGATTTCTAATCTTCTTTATTTTGATATAATAAACCATTTTGCAAATAAAGGCGAGTTCTTTTATTCCGAATCGTACCCAAAACTAATCAGAACCAGATTCGGCCACAAATGACTTGCCTACCAAATTTTATGAAATTTGGTCCATTATCTTTTTAGTTAGAGTGGATACAAAATCTGCACAGACAGACAGACTGACAGACACACACACAGACGTCACGCTAAAAATAGTTTTTTCATATTCTAGATGTCTCGAAATTTGTAGATCCGTCGAAAACTTGAGTTGCAATTTTCATCATGATTCCAACACTTTCCTTATACATTACCATGTATTGAAGGGAAAGTAAAAGTCTGATGTGGACAGCACATGACTTTCCCTGCAGATTTATATCCACATTCTTTTTATTTTAATTAAATTTAATTCACTTTTCGTCCTCATTTGGTAAATAAACTTATTTTCAAAGGTGGTGTAGAGAAAATACCAAAAACTAAAATATCTCTAGAACAGCTAGACATAGTGCAATGGGGTTGGTCTTTTTTCTTTGTTAAAAACTACGTATAAGGCAAGCATTTATTGGATATATTTGAGTATACGTAGTTTATTTTAATTTCAACGGTTTTTGTGGGCCATTTTGAAAACAAAGGCAGGTTATTTTTTTCCTTAATCGTACCAAAATCTAATCTGCACCAGTATCCCACAAGTAACTTATCTACCAAATTTTGTGAAATTTGGTCAATTAGTATTTTAGCTAGAGTGGATACATGGTACTAGAGTGGATACATATATTGCACAGACACACACGACATGGTAAAAATAGATTTTTTCTTATTCTAGAGGTCTCGAAACATGTAGATCCATCGACAGTTTTTTAAAAGTGCCATAACTAAATGCTCAGAATCTCAAATATCTCGAGAACGGTTAGTTCTAGAGTAATAGAGTTGTTCTTATTCTTTTCCTCATCAAAAACTACGTATAAAACAAGCAATTAATTGATATATTTGAACATACGTAGCTTTTTCTTAGATTTTGGCGATTTTTGAGGGCCATTTCATAAAAAAAGGCAGGTTGTTCTTTTCTCGAATACCAAAATCTAATCAGCACCAGAGTATCCTACAAGTAACTTATTTACCAAATTTTGTGAAATTTGGTCAATTAGTATTTTAGCTAGAGTGGATACATGACATTTTTGAGGGCCATTTTGTAAAAAAAAGCAGGTTGTTCTTTTCCAATTAATACCAAAATCTAATCAGCAGAGTATCATACAAGTAACTTAGTTATCAAATTTTGTGAAATTTGGTCAATTAGTATTTTAGCTAGAGTGGATACATGAAATTTTTACAGGCCATTTCGTAAAAAAAGGCGGGTTCTGTTTTTACAAATCGTACCAAAAACTAATCAGCACCAAGGTCATACCCAAATGACTTACCTACCAAATTTTATGAAATTTGGTCCATAAGTTTTTGAGTTACAGTGGATACATACATTGCACAGACAGACAGACAAACACACACGTCAAATGGTATAGTGGCTAATATGGATGCAGCATAAAATTACAGAGGAGGTAGGGCTCATAAAGGATTTTCACTTCTTGTTTGGGAGAGAGATGTCACTTCCTATTCAAAAATTTATATTTTCATTTCAACATCTGTTTTTCAGACTTTGCTTTAGGTACAGCAGTCTCAGCTGTACCTAAGACTGATATAGATTAAACATTGAATTCCGGAAGGATTGTTAGGGTTCACTAAGGTTTTCCTGGTCTGAATATGTAACTTTTGGTTTTTCCAATAATTCATATGTCTGTATGAAATAAGTGTGCTAAAAAGCATAGAAATACTTAATAGTTATTTCGAAATTGAAGTGTACACATCACTTTCCACTGCATAAAGGCTTTTTCATATTTTTATAATTTTTGTATTAAAAATTTCAATTTTACGAAGCTTAGACGTAAAAATAATTGTAAAACATATTACTAATTTGAATGAGCGATTACACGTACGTAAGTTGCTGGAAATGTAATTGGCCAGAGAATTTTTAAATGCAAAGTGCAATTAATTTTGATATTTGCTTACCATATTTAAATTAGGAATTATTTTTATTTATTTTCCAATAACATTTAAAATTCTTCAATTTAATAATAAAATATTTAAAATTAAAATAATTTAAAAGTATAAAAGCATTAAAATTTTACCAGTTTTTAAATTTTTAAGAAAATTTACTTGAAACTATCACGTCGTAGAACCCCAAGGGTTCCGCAGACCAAACACATCCTGAAAAACGCTGCATTATCATACGTGTGTCGGAAAAGCAACATTGCTCCCACAAACTGAAAAATGTCAAGCAAATTTCCTTAAAATGTTACAAATTTTGCATTTTTAAAATGACAAATATTTCCTCCTTTCAAATAATCTTCAAATTTTGTTACGGATTCTTGTACTATATAAGAATTGAATATTATACGGATTCTACACATATATTTTCTACGAAATCTTAGAATCGTTTTATTCAAGTAATAAATTATATGTATGTGTGTCGAACATTCCTTTAACTAATTTCAAACAATCCGTATGCAGTACACAAAGTTCTTAAATACATGTATTTTAATAGTATTACTTGAAAACCACATTAGTCGGATTGTTATTTGATTTATAAATAATCAAACCAGTATTTGAAATACTACTGTATACTTTGATAAGTTTCCTAACATCTTCCCTAATAATCTGATACAAATAATCTTCTAGATAATCTGTTACAAATAATAATCTTCTAAGTAATCTGATACAAATGTATCTAATGACATTCTCATACGCAATCTGATATGCAATCAAATTATGAACAATATTCTTTATTAAACAATTCGTCTTTCTCCTCCAATTGCAGGTGTAGCCAGAATAAACCAGAACTGGTGATAAAACGACGTTTGGCGTGTGGCATGAGAGATTACTTCTGAATTTTCTGAATCGGCATACGTTCTGTCTTATCGCACCCAAAACTAATCAGCACCAGATTTGCCCACAAGTGACCTACCTACCAAATTTTATAAAATTTCGTCAATTAGTTTTTTAGTTAGAGTGGATACAAAATCTGCACAGACACACGGCATGTTAAAATAGTTTTTCGTATTCTAGAGGCCTCGAAACGTGTAGATCCGTCAAAAACTCGAGTTGCGATTTTCGACATGACTCCAATTCTTTCTCTATGAATGAATGACATGAAGGTGGGTGGCTCCAGAAGAGCCCAGCACACATCGACCAGAGGATTGTACTACTTCAACAAGGGAAGGTCCTTAAGAAAAGAGACCAGGCAAAAATAAGCAGCAGAAGTTACCAAAGCAAAAATAAGTAGCAGAAGCTACCAAAGCAAAAATATGCAGGTACGACAGGAATGTCATAGAACTCCCAGGATTCAATCACATGTCGACCCATATGTTCAAACCTGATGGGCAGAGAACACCTCACATTCACAGAGAATGTGTGCGACAGTTTTTTCGCTATAGTATACTTTTCCTTTACATTACCATATATTGCAGGGAAAGTAAAAAGTTTAGTTGTATTGAATAGAAATAATACTGGGAATAAATACGTAAATTAAAAATTAAATCGTCTGCATTTCATTCTTCAGTTTTTTTAAAATTATTTTACTGTAAACATTTGAAACAGCTAAACTAGAGTTAAGTACTTAAGAATCTGTGATTGCATCATGAGCCTACGCGAAATTCGCAAAAATGTCTCGTATGTATTATCATCCAGTTTTATCTTTTTTGTGATACGTTACAAATTTACATTTCTAATTTTATATACGGTTCCATTTACAATGTTCAATTAAATATAACTCGCTCAATTTTAAAGATACAGATATGTGTTTCTTTCTTAATGATCTTGTTGCATTAAAAATTAAAATTTTCTGATTGACCAAATTTGTCTAAGAGGCAAATAAAAATGAAAAAAATGTAACTTTTTGAAAATTAATGGAAGGACTATATTTCATTAACATAGTCTTATTTCCTACCCTACTTTCAACATTTTTGCAATTTAAATTGCCCACTTATCTCTAACAGGTAAAGAATTAAAGCAAGTTTCAATCTTTTTGGGACTCGCTGTATATATAATATTATATATATATATATAATATTATATTTTTCTATTATATATATATATTTGAAAAAAAAAAGGCATTGAAATTTTTTTATGCAAGAAATTGTGTTGATGACAAAATGCCATGTTTGAATTCTGTGTTGTTAAGACAACAAGAAGCATAGTGGTGTTGGCAACAGAAAGAAGCAAATTTGACCATGTCGTAGTAAATGTTCGGCGGAAGTTGATGTTTGCCGGTTCCTGTTGTCCATGCAAGGCTGTGGTGTATTTGTACAGGCATAGTGCACGAAGCATGCAGGCTTTGCTGGTCTTCAAATAATTTTGAAAGAATTTTAATATTTGGTTAACTTTTGGTTTTTCCAATAATTCATATGTCTGTATGAAATAAGTGTGCTAAAAAGTATAGAAATACTTAATAGTTATTTTGAAATTGAAGTGTACACATCACTTTCCACTGCATAAAGGCTTTTTCATATTTTTATAATTTTTGTATTAAAAATTTCAATTTTACGAAGCTTAGACGTAAAAATAATTGTAAAACATATTACTAATTTGAATGAGCGATTACACGTACGTAAGTTGCTGGAAATGTAATTGGCCAGAGAATTTTTAAATGCAAAGTGCAATTAATTTTAAAATTTGCTTACCATATTTAAATTAGGAATTATTTTTATTTATTTTCCAATAACATTTAAAATTCTTCAATTTAATAATAAAATATTTAAAATTAAAATAATTTAAAAGTATAAAAGCATTAAAATTTTACCCGTTTTTAAATTTTTAAGAAAATTTACTTGAAACTATCACGTCGTAGAACCCCAAGGGTTCCGCAGACGAAACACATCCTGAAAAACACTGCATTATCATACGTGTGTCGGAAAAGCAACATTGCTCCCACAAACTGAAAAATGTCAAGCAAATTTCCTTAAAATGTTACAAATTTTGCATTTTTAAAATGACAAATATTTCCTCCTTTCAAATAATCTTTAAATTTTGTTACGGATTCTTGTACTATATAAGAATTGAATATTATACGGATTCTACACATATATTTTCTATCCGGCCATCCAAATGGTTTCTCTAAGTCCTCGGACGAGACGGATGGTCTGGGCTTTCGACATATATTTTCTACGAAATCTTAGAATAGTTTTATTCAAGTAATAAATTATATGTATGTGTGTCGAACATTTCTTTAACTAATTTCAAACAATCCGTATGCAGTACACAAAGTTCTTAAATACATGTATTTTAATAGTATTACTTGAAAACCACATTAGTCAGATTGTTATTTGATTTATAAATAATCAAACCAGTATTTGAAATACTACTGTATACTTTGATAAGTTTCCTAACATCTTCCCTAATAATCTGATACAAATAATCTTCTAGATAATCTGTTACAAATAATAATCTTCTAAGTAATCTGATACAAATGTATCTAATGACATTCTCATACGCAATCTGATATGCAATCAAATTATGAACAATATTCTTTATTAAACAATTCGTTTTTCTCCTCCAATTGCAGGTGTAGCCAGAATAAACCAGAACTGGCGATAAAACGACGTTTGGCGTGTGGCATGAGAGATTACTTCTGACTTTTCTGAATCGGCATACGTTCTGCCTTATCGCACCCAAAACTAATCAACACCAGATTTGCCCACAAGTGACCTATCTACCAAATTTTATAAAATTTCGTCAATTAGTTTTTTAGTTAGAGTGGATACAAAATCTGCACAGACACACGGCATGCTAAAAATAGTTTTTCGTATTCTAGAGGCCTCGAAACGCGTAGATCCGTCAAAAACTCGAGTTGCGATTTTCGACATGACTCCAATTCTTTCTCTATGAATGAATGACATGAAGGTGGGTGGCTCCAGAAGAGCCCAGCACACATCGACCAGAGGATTGTACTACTTCAACAAGGGAAGGTCCTTAAGAAAAGAGACCAGGCAAAAATAAGCAGCAGAAGTTACCAAAGCAAAAATAAGTAGCAGAAGCTACCAAAGCAAAAATATGCAGGTACTTGACAGGAATGTCATAGAACTCCCAGGATTCAATCACATGTCGACCCATATGTTCAAACCTGATGGACAGAGAACACCTCACATTCACAGAGAATGTGTGCGGCAGTTTTTTCGCTATAGTATACTTTCCTTATACATTACCATATATTGCAGGGAAAGTAAAAAGTTTAGTTGTATTGAATAGAAATAATACTGGGAATAAATACGTAAATTAAAAATTAAATCGTCTGCATTTCATTCTTCAGTTTTTTTAAAATTATTTTACTGTAAACATTTGAAACAGCTAAACTAGAGTTAAGTACTTAAGAATCTGTGATTGCATCATGAGCCTACGCGGAATTCGCAAAAATGTCTCGTATGTATTATCATCCAGTTTTATCTTTTTTGTGATACGTTACAAATTTACATTTCTAATTTTATATACGGTTCCATTTACAACGTTCAATTAAATATAACTCGCTCAATTTTAAAGATACAGATATGTGTTTCTTTCTTAATGATCTTGTTGCATTAAAAATTAAAATTTTCTGATTGACCAAATTTGTCTAAGAGGCAAATAAAAATGAAAAAAATGTAACTTTTTGAAAATTAATGGAAGGACTATATTTCATTAACATAGTCTTATTTCCTACCCTACTTTCAACATTTTTGCAATTTAAATTGCCCACTTATCTCTAACAGGTAAAGAATTAAAGCAAGTTTCAATCTTTTTGGGACTCGCTGTATATATAATATTATATATATATATATATATATATATATATAATATTATATTTTTCTATTATATATATATATTTGAAAAAAAAAAAAGGCATTGAAATTTTTTCATGCAAGAAATTGTGTTGATGACAAAATGCCATGTTTGAATTCTGTGTTGTTAAGACAACAAGAAGCATAGTGGTGTTGGCAACAGAAAGAAGCAAATTTGATGTCGTAGTAAATGTTCGGCGGAAGTTGATGTTTGCCGGTTCCTGTTTTCCATGCAAGGCTGTGGTGTATTTGTACAGGCATAGTGCACGAAGCATGCAGGCTTTGCTGGTCTTCAAATAATTTTGATACTAGTTTTGCTATTATATATATGAAGATCTATATTCTATGCCGTGGCGGCAGGGTAACATGTAGAGTGTGGGGGGAGGGCGGTATGGTTAAAATAAAACATCTATGTGGAGATTCATCATAGATTGAAGCAAACTTTTCGCACACACACTTTAATAAAAAAAATATTTTAGGATTGTATATATATATGTACAAGGAAAATAAACAGAACCAAGTGCCCTTTGCACTGTCATTATTAACAGAAGAAAATTAAATAAAATATTATTTATAGTAAAAGTTTTAAGAGCTCATAAAAAACACCTTATTTTATTCGTTTTGGCCCTAAGCTACAGAGAAGTGTTCAAAAACTGGTTCCAATAATTCAGGACATACCAGTTAAGTAGTAGATCAAGGGGTATGCTATACTATTTAAAATATCAGAAGTATTTAAGTAACTTTTCTAAAGAAAAGAACCATTGTTCCGGAATTGATACGCATCACCTATATGTATACATATCACTTGGGGTAGCAAGGAATCACATTCATAGTAGTATCTCGAGAGGGAAGGGGGACTAGCACACCCTGTGGTGTCTGGCTGTTGAAACTGCTACTCATGTCCTAGGACGAGTCGGTTGGTCTGGGTTTTCGATACCCCGAGGTGTGGGCACGGTAGCCCAGTGGTTAGCGCACAGGAATTGCACTCGGTAGGCCCGAGTTCGATTCCTGCCACTGCCAAAGTGTTCACACAGAGTACGATCACGTTAAACATGTGGGTCCGTAAGTCCTTCCGAGAGGTTGATGGTAGGGGGAAGCATCCACAGGGACCATATCCTCCTGCACTGGGTTCCGTTCTAAATTGGATGGCTCTTCCAGGTAGCCCAAACAGTTACCTTACACCTTTCTGGTAGGTCGGATGGTCTGGGTCTCAACAACATCAACCTGGCGTGTGCTAATGACATTACGAACACAAAAATTGCATCGTGGCTAAATTTCACTACAATGATTATAACTCTTGAGTTGAATGATTATTAAGCCATAAATAATCCCATTATGCATGATTATGTCACATTTTATCATATGATGCTATATTAAAGAAATATAAAATTTCGAAGTTTTCGTTTGAATTAAAAAAATTCCATCCAGTTCTAGATTTTTCATTAACGAAATCAAATATAAAGCTTTATGAAAATCCATTAATATTTGTGGCACATATTATGTACACAAGAAATGGACAACAGACAGACATCAAGTTAAATATAATCAAAATATTTTCAAGATTTTGTGAAAACAATACCTTCTTTATACTATATTCTTTTGTATGAGAAAGTAATATAACTGAGAAATAAGTTTATATCAACTACATTAACAATAGCCATGACCTCCTTAATCCCACCATTACCACAAATGCAAAATGAAATCGCCAACTCTCGCTTCCACTCAGTTTTGACTTGACTTCTGACACAACATAAACATTTGGCAGAAACAGTGTTTACGTAAATGAGGAATGTACAGAAATCCCAGATCGAATAATTACAATTGGAAATATTGGTTTTAGAGGAAAAATTCTTAGAGTTCAAATTTCCAGAACTTTTTAACACAAATTGACATGAAACAAAGAATAATTGAGCAAAATTTCTGTAAATAAAAGAGAAGATTGCAACTTATCAGGCAGTTGGTGGAGCACACCATTCGTAATATTTTGATATCTCATTCTACTTTATTTATTTATTTTCAAGAGAGGTTATTGGAGATTTTTTTTTTCCCCTCACATTTGATTCCGCTAATGAAAAGCGAATTTCACAACAGGAAAAAAATGTAATTAAATAAATAAACAGTAGGATAACAAGGCTGAATATTGAACTCTATTTTAACTTTCACACAACAATTAATGGTTATTCATATCTGATACAATAGCTAGATTTAATTAAATATGAACTACATATGGAGAATAAAATCCCCCCCCCCAAATTCCAACCCTCCTATGGATTAATTTTGGATTTTTGGACCAGTTACACCACTCACGCCATAAGTGTATCAAATTGCAAGTTTCTATCTCTTCTACAGGTGGGTAAACATCTACAGACATACATGAAAAATGATCCTTGTATATACCTTTACAAGTCACTTTTGGCCTTCTTACATAATAAAGGAAGATGCTTGTGTAAATCTATGATCATGAAATTTGGTATTCAGACATGGCAGAACCTGGGACTGTATATCGAGGCATTATTATTTTTAAATTTGAATTAATTTTTTAGTTATTTTATGTTTCAAAAAGGTGCGATAAGGATGGAAAAGTAGACCGACCAATTAGCAGAATGTCGCCCAACCATCAGGCAAATCTGCCTTCAACCGGAAACACCAAGTACAATATCTATATTTCGACTAGGAATGTTTGTTTTGGCTTGTTTGTGGCTGACTCACTCAGTAAAAAGGGATTTCATTTATGTAGCAAGAGTTAAAAGGGTGGGGCCATTGACTATAAACATTTAAATGTAGTGCCGAATGACCATTAACTTTAGTTTCCCTTTCCTGTGGATACACAAGATCCCACAGAGTATCCCTGGCTTCAGTGACTACCTTTTAGATTAGTGAGATATTTCTGTATTTTATCATCTTTTAGAATCATACCTATTTTCTCAATGTTGAAACACACACACACTATATATATATATATTGGTTCTTAAATATCAGTTTATCGGTATTGGAAAAATACCAATATATCGACGGAACTGATAATCGGTATCAGAACAAACACGCCTATGAAATACAGCCCAAAAGCAAGTTTTTATATAGGAATCACGTTTTCAGTTTAGCAGTCAGCATGTGTTTGTTCTTCAGCACAAAAACCTCTGCAATGATCTTTTATGATTATGAAGTGTATATATTGAAATTTGAAGATTAGAAAAGAATAATTTTTCTAATCTTCAGCAATTGGGTTGGGTCCTTGTTAACATAAAATTCTAGCTGTAAAAAATATTCAGGATTTTGTATCTGTAAAATACATATCTAAAGGGCGAGACCTTACTCAATTTTAAGCCTATTTGTATCCCAACAAATCACTTATTGAAATCACAACAGTAACAACCTGTACTTTCATTACAATCTCAAAATAAATTTTTTGGAAAACAATATCTTTTCTTTATTTTTGTATGTATAAACGTAAAAATATTACTTTCACTTTCAGTAGCACCATAAGTGCATGACACAATTCACGTGAGGTCTAAGGAACCGAAAACTTAATTAATTTTATACGAATTTGAAGAGAACAAAAATAATTTATCCACTTCAGAAAATAAAAAGTACAACATTATAAACAAGTATAGCATTTATTTTATAATAAAAAATGTAGCATTAGCTTCATAAGGCAATTGATACTAGAAAATCAGTTTTTTAGTTTTATAACTCATCTTAAAATATGCATTAGGTAGACACAGAAAATGTTTTATAGCCAAAGAAATAAATTATTAGTGACTTTGTGGTAAGATATAAGTTGATCACTTTATATAACATTTAATGTGGAAAAAGAAAGATGATGCAAATAAGATGATAATAACTAGCTTTCACTTTCCTCTTGTTGAAGTAAGGCCAGCTCTAACAATTTCATCAACAAGTAACAGATTTCCAGCTATAGCAGAACTGAAAATAAAATAAATATAAATAAAAACAATATAAATACAGAAAAATAAAATTTTTCTTGTGTCCCAACAAACATAAGAGACCTCAATTACCTTGACTATTTTAACATAAACATAGCACAAATGAAGAACATTTCTTTAGGAATCTTAATAATGAAATTTTCTAATGCTTAAGTTCTAGAAGAAAATATATTCCTGAAGAACAATAATCAATCATTAATAAGCTCTTAAGAGAAATGGCATGGGAAACAGTTGCAGGGATCGCAGCAACATTTTGGATTAAAAAAGCAGGAAAAGTAGGACATTTCGAGAAAAAAATAGCACAAAGTAGTAGTCACTAACGATGTTTGCCATCTTACTAAAAATAGTCTCTATAACACTATAGTCTACACTACACTATTATTTCAATACAACACATTTTTTTCAAAAGCATCATAATTGTAGTTTCATATTTTGCAAAAAAATTTAGATTATTACTCATAAAAACCAAATATCTAACCACATAGATTTTTCATTTTTTCTTTGTATCAGGAGCTTTGCTGAAATAATCCAGCATAGTTCTTTTGCTCCGCTCTATCTGCTTTTGTTCTTCACGTATTTTGCCAAAGTATTCCTAGCTTTGTCCGTTTTCTTCTGTGCAGCCTCCAACATTGTTTGGCCTATTTTCACTCCAATCATATCATTCTCCTTTACTGCTTGTTTAATTCTTTCGTTGGCCTCCTTTAACAACATGCTGTAAGTATCAAAATCTGTCTTAGCTTCAGTTTCACGAATATTTAAATATTTTTCTTCCCTCAGACAATCTTCAGCCTTTCTAGACTTCTCTTCAAAGATCTTCTGCCTGGCTTTTTCCTCCTCCTTTTCTTCTTCAATTCTTTTTTATTTCAGCCTCCAGTTTTGCTTCTTCTTCAAGCAGTGCAGTGTACGATTTATATGCAGTTCGAGCCTTTCCTAAAAACTCATTAGTTATTGGCACCTTGTGACATTGATAATTGTACTTCTTCAAACCATCTTTTGTCGATTGAATAACGCTAATACAGGCTGATGATAGCTGGGTTCTACTATCTGTTCAGAAATTATTAACATTTGAAAATGCTTTTCCACATCTGAGTTTCCATGGGACAAAACCAGAATTCCCTTGATCAAAACGCTTCAATTCCGGAAATTTCTCTTCGCCTAGGGTTGTCTTTATTAAAAATACTTTTGCAAAATAAAGGTCTATTCTAATTCTTGTAGGCATGCCCTCTTCGTCAATTTGAGTATACCAGCTGTCATCAATATTTTCACATTGAAATATTTTCCATTCATCACTAGCAGGTAAGGATGAGATGGGTGGAACAAGAGGTATAGCATCAACAAGCAATTTTATTGACCTAATGGTCCAAGCCTCTTGTCTATTTTCAGGCTGCAAACATCTACAATCCTTGATGATGTCATTTCCAATCAGTCTTTTTAGCAAATACAAGGACACTTCCCTATAGAACATTCTTATCGAAGAAAGAACCGTTTGCTGCACATTTGCCGATAACATTGTGAGGAAGTTACGAGTGTCATTTCTGATTTCAAGTTCCGCATTACTCAATTCAAGATTAATATCTCCCACTTTCAATGATACTAAGTTGCTGCACTTTTGTAATCCTTCTGGTTTAATAAATCTTCCTAATAACAGTTTCACAAGCATAATGTTTTGATCATACAAAATATGGATTAGTGGTTCTTCACGTTGAAAAAGTAGCTGGTATGGCTGAAATGTTTTTGCTACAGTTAGCAAAAAATGCATTTGTACTTGGGTTTGGCAAGGTCTATTTTTTAGACACTTCAAAGTACGAGAATACCTGACATTTTGTGCAATTTTGGAATCTTTCTTTGGTAGCTCAATCATAAAATACTTCACCAATGCTTTCCACTGGTTGAGAACTCTTTCTATTGCTGGTGCCAACGTCATCCATCGGGATTGCACATGTTTAAAAAATTTTAGTTGAGACAACATGAGTTCATCTTGCCCAGTTTTAAATTGTTCAACTCGAACTGGCGAAAGTTTAAGGAAGTTATATAAATCAATAATCAAATCAACTGTCTCCTTCCCAAAATTAACCAAGCCATTCCCAAATGCATTGTGTATAACATGCAAAAGACAGGTTCCTATGTTTGCAAGTCCTGGCAACTTTAAGTCTTCGGTTATAATTCTTGAAACAGCAATGTTTACAGGAGGCCCATCACTTCCCAACATAATCAAATTTCTCAATGGCAGTTTGTTATCATCAATAAACTTCAGAAGGTTGGAAGACATATCTTGTGCCGTAGACTGTCCCATAAGATATGTGCTGATATGATGAACTTTCACTTCTCCATCTTTGCATGACCAGAACCTGATTTTGATATCTAGCTGTTTCTTTGTTTGCCTGTTCAATAGTTCATCGTACATTATAGTAAAAGGAGAATCAGAATCTGTTACATCTGTCACTAACTACTCATGAAAATATGGTCCTGTTGCTTCAGAAATTAGATATGATAGTTTCCTTGGGCCAACTGAAAACTTTTTCGCGACGGAGCTGTCAGGAGACATGGCTGCAAATAGTTCATTTACATTCTGTGTAGAATTAAAACTGAAATTGCTTGATATAACTTTTAAACACCATAGAAGTTCCGCTTTTCTGGCATCACCTGCATGAGACCAACACTTTAATGTCTCTCCCCGTTTGGAACTGCTAGGCACTGCATTACTAGAAAATTGTTGCTCAATAACAAGCTGTTTCCCATTTACAATATCTTTAACACTGTTGACATGATGCTGAGAGGCAGCATGGTCTTTCAACTGGCTGTGTCCACGGTTGTCACACTTAATAGTTTTCTTACAAAACTTGCAAAAAAACCTCATACTGCATGATGATTTTGAAATACTTGATGATTTTTTGCAACAGGTTTGCACCGGCCACACACTAAGCTACCATTAGCCTTAAGGTTGGTCTTGTGGTCTGGGTCTTCAACACCAGGTTTGCAGAATATGGCCATTGCAATCAGCTTGTTTCAACCACCCTTCAATTAAATGTTGTTCGCACTCGTGGCATTATGCTTGAAATATTTCTTTACTTTTTAAATTTAATTCGAATACACCTTTTTTCGTGTAAAAATAATCGAAATAGCACACTGTGAAAAAATCACACATCGAACATACATGGGAGAATCAGCTTCTTGACCCGACGCTTTTGCGAGATACGTGAAACCGAAGGCGAAGTTATTGCACGATGCCACATGAGTTTTAGCCGATCATCCGAAGATGCATGAGTGAAGGAGTCGGGCAGAGGCGTCACCCCCAATAGAAGGCTTTCGGAGATGACGGTACAGGAGAGATGCGCGATGACGTTACTGAGGGTGATGGGAGTGTAAGCTGGCGCCGTACAAAATAGCGCACTGTTTTTTTTCAATCGTGATAATTTCTTTTATGACAGCAAAGTAAGTTTACTATGAAAAGTAGGAAAAGTAGGAGGTTTCTTACTAAAAAGTTGGAAAAATAGGAAAAGTAGGATATCTGCGCACCCTGCAGTTGTCTATGATTTGGTAGGAAGTAATAACATTAATTTTTAAATTTTTCTCATGCAAGACATTAAAATTCAGGTGAAACTTAACTTACACCCACCAGGAAACCCCCCATCCACATCCCCAGACAAAACTCAGTCGGGAGCCTTCTAATAGTCGGTGCAGCATGCATAGCTGCCAACCCAGAGAATAAAAAATTAGGAACACTGTACGCGAGAAAAATGACACGCAATAGTTGCACACAAAATATATATACATGGGTATCTCCAACATGGGAGTACTTGCCCCACCCCCCACTGAATTGCATGTCAGTATTTCTTAGCCAATGTATTATGTATTGACAGTGATTTTTCAACCCCCTCCCCCCGGAAGGAAAGATGGTGAAACCCATATATATATATATATACTATATAATTAATCTTATTAAAAAAAAATAAGGCCTCATGAGGTAAGAATTTTGAAACATACATGAAATGCATAATATTTTTACACCCATAAAATTATAACTATATTTGTTCTCCTTAAATACATCAATATTCAACTAAAAGTAAAATTAAACTATTTTCATATTTGAAAAAAAAAAAAAAATGTCATTACACAATTTAAATACACTATTACAAAGTAAGTAAAACAAAGACAAATTAAAAATCTTTTTGGTTTATTGATAAAATAATTAAGAAATTAACAGTAATAATTAATCAGAATATGAAAATAAGCTAGTTTAGTCGATCTAATATGCAACATTTAAATGATGGAGATGGATGGGAAAAGATGCTAACGTACTCTCGGCATTTCATGCGATGTAACTGAATTGCGCAATCACACTGTTTATGCGAAAATAATTAAGAAATTAACAATAATAATTAATCAGAATATGAAAATAAGATAATTTAGTCGATCTAATATGCAACATTTAAATGATGGAGATGGATGGGAAAAGATACTAACGTAATCTCGGCATTTCACGCGATGTAACTGAATTGCGCAATCGCACTGTTTATGCGAAAATAATTAAGAAATTAACCATAATAATTAATCAGAATATGAAAATAAGCTAGTTTGGTCAATCAAAAATGCAATATGTAGAAGATTGAGATGGATGGAAAAAGATATTATTGCACTCTCGGCGATTCATGAGAGCAAACTGAATTGCGCAATCGCAGTGTCTATGCGAAATTAATGAACAAAATAACATTTTAGCGATTTATGCTGAATTAGACAACCTTTGAAGAAGTATATTTATTACTTTCATAAAATAAGCGATCGAGATCTTAATTTACATTACACGCGGCCGTAAATCTACGTTAATTTGATTAGCATTACCCTGCATTTTATTATGGAGTTGCTACGATCCCGGGAATGGTAGAAATCAGTGCTAAAAAAGCGGAAAATCGGCGTTTCCGAGGAATTATACCATGTCTGGTTAATTGAGAAATTTCAAACAAAAAATCCGGAGAAGTAATGAAACATCCGGGAGTTTCCGGCCCAAATCCAGAGAGTTTTTCACGTCTAATCTGTAATCTTATGAGCGTACTTTTGATCAAATAGAGAAAATTTTTGGGATATTATCCCTAAACGTAGGGATTTTTTCAAAAAATCGTAAAATCGGGAGATGCGTTTTCAAAAGAGGGAAATCGGGATAAACACTCAAAAATCGGGAATCTCCCGAAAAATTCAGTAGAGTTGGTACATATGTAACTTTTATGGTTGCAGAGGAGGAAAAATGGGGTAAAACTGGAATATTTTCAAAAATTCGGATTTTCGGAACAGACGTAAAAATTCGGAACGAATCCGGAAAATTCGGAACGGTTGGCAGCTATGAGCATGTCATACTTTAAGCATGCGTCTGCGTGACATTAGTCGTACTCATCCAGGAGAGAGAGGAGGAATGGAAGTGTGCATCATCTGTAGTGCCGTCATCTCGTGAGAGTTGTTGTGTGCTCGTTTTTCATGCCATGGTCACCAACTGTGGGGTGCTACTCATCCCCCTTAGTGGGGGATAGGTTCGAACTTGGAACCTAGAGCATCGTAGACCGGTATTATGATCATTGAGCTAAAAGAATTCTTCAGGCCCAAAAATATAATCGAAGATGTCATTCGCAGCAGAATGACGCAAGAGCTGGCCACTCCATGCTTTCAATACAATTTTACTGACAAAAAAATCAAGATTATTTTGAGATATGGTAGGATTTCCATTACTAAATTACACACTTTGCATAAAGTTTTATATTCCTGTTGAATTGTTTAATTATTAAATTATTGTTTAGATAATTCTTAAGATAATTAGAAATTAGTAATGAATTCTCAACAAAATATTACAAATATACAAATTTAATTAAACAAAGTGTATTTAAGTGATAATCACAATAAATATGGCACTTCCCCTTCACTTACATGTAACATATTGCCTATGGAATAATTCAACCATAGCAAATCATCGTTAGATGTACAGAATTGAAACTTTTTACCAGCTCTGTATAATCAAGTTAAATTGTTCCAGAGAATAGTAGACTTACGGCAATGTAAGAGAATAAACTGGAATGTGCAATCACACTATGTGAAAATAATTAAAAAAATTAACCTTAAAAACTAACCAAAATATGAAAATATGCTAGTTTAGTGAATCTAATGTGCAATATTTAGAGAGGATGAAGGAGGATGGAAAAATATACTAGTAGACTCTCAGCAGTGCAGGAGAATAAATTGAATTGTGCAATTGCACTATATATGTGAAAATATAAAAATTAACCAAAATAAGAGAATAAGCTAGTTTAGTCAATGTAATGCACAATATTTAGAAAATGGAGATAGATGGAAAAACATATTTATGGACTCTCTGGACTCTGAGAATATACAATGAATTGCGCAATCGTACTGTTCATGTGAAAATAATTAAAAAATTAATACCATAGCTGGAAACCTCCAAATATGAAAAACCAGGAGATTTTTTGCATGAAAATATGAAGACATCAGGAGTCTTTTGCAAGACAACGCAATGTATACTAACTATTATACTTATAACCTAAATTATTTTCAATAATAAAAAAAAAAAAAATAGGGACTGCATGAGAAAAAAATGAAAAGGAACAATTTATGTAATTATTTTTATTAAGTGCTGGAATTGTAGCTGAATTAGCTTTTTACAGCATGCCCTATCAAATAATTTTGAACCACCATTTTCTTAATTTTTTATTATTCTCAAAACTCATTTAAACTAAAATTATTATGCTTTCTATTTTTATTTAAACTAAAAGATGAAACAAATATGAATTAAATTTCCAAAGATATGTAAATTCAAATGCATCAAATTCTAATTTGTGCTTTTGAAATGGTTGAGTACCTAAATTATTATTTTAATACTGTTATTCAGAAAATAGTCCTTCACATCATTAATAATATGCTTAAAAAATAGTTCTTCCATATAAAACATGAAATAATTACAAAAATTTTAGACGATGCAAACAGATTGCAAAACAAGAAATTGTTTTCACCATTAAATGAAATATACAGAGGATCTCGCACAAATGCCATTTTTCGCAGTACTTCTGCAAATTAGCCTTTCATTTCATAAATAATACGTTTCAAAAATATATTTTTGTATAAAACACAAAATAATTAAAAACATTTTAGACAATGCAAACAGATTGCAAAAGTGGAAATTATCACCCTACTTAGAAAAGGAGGAAATAAGGGTAGTTGACCAAAAAACCGGGAGATTGAGCAACTATGCAATACTTATAATTAACGAAAATATGAAAATAAGCTAGTTTAGTTAATCTAATGTGTAATGATTTGGGGGTGGAGATGGATGAAAAAGGATACTTTACTCTTGACAACAACTGAGAATAGAAACTGATGTGAACAATCACACGCTGTGTGAAAGATAATTTCACAACCACAGTTTACTGATTTAATTGGCCACAGCTTCTAAATAAAGGATGTTAGTTTAGAACATAGGTTCTCAACTTTTTTTTGCCCACCGCCCACTTTGAGAATATTTTTTTTTTTTCTAATGCCCCCCCCCAATCTTTTTTTACTTGCGAATCTGAAACAGCTATTGCCACGATTATATTTAAACGTGTAATATTGTATATTATAGTCGTAAGATAGGATATGGCCCTATCCTATTTCTGAGTTTGAAGAAGACAGTTTCAATGAGAACAATTAAAATGCATACTTAATTATATTGAATAGTATTTTTATTAACATTCAAAAGACATTGAATTTATAACTTATCTAATGAGAAGGTTGAATTTGATGCATTTTAAGGAGTTAATATCAGGCTCGATTTTACTTAAAAACAACCGTCAGTCGCCGTGTTCAGTAACATGGAGCCGATTTCTCTTTTTAGTTACCAACGTTGCTACAGCACTAAATCCACGTTCAGCTAAATAGGAAGATCGGAATGCTATCAGAAATCGTTGAACAATCGACCATAATTCTGAGTACAGTTGCAAAATCGGCTTCTGCAGCCAAAATTCTTGGTAGCCAATCTTGAATTTAATTTTTAATTCCTCATTTGTCGTCAGTTCTATTAGTTCTTCTTCTAACTGGGATGATCCTGCTATGTTGACATTTGAAAAAGGATCCAAAACCCAGTCTGGTATGTCCATGTTTAAAATGTCCTGGAATCGTTCCTTGAAATCACTGTGGAGGTTTTCCAAGTGTTGACAGTAAACAAGCAAGTCGTCGACGATGAATGATGCTGCTGATAAATTTGGGAAGTTATTGAATTCACGTCTGCCGATATTTCTTTTGTATAATAGCAGTTTGAACACGAAAGCAACAACGCTATTTTTTGTCTTAATCAAGTTTAAGTCATCACCTTGAAGTTGGAGATTGACATCATTAAACAATTTATACAAGTCTGTGAAGTACGCAATATCGTTCTTTGATGAGATAAGGTTGTCGCGCAATTCTGTGTCTTTGTTTCCTAGGAACTCTCACAGATCCAAACAGATTGTAAAATCGAGTCAAACAAGTACCTTTTGACAGCCAGCGCACCTCTGTGTGAAGCAGCAATCGGTTGAAATCTTCATCATTGGCAATACAAAGCTGACTAAATAATCTGTCATTCAACGAGTTACTTCTGATTTTAACTACTCTAACAAGGCCCGCGCTAGGAATTTCAAACTGTTAGCCAACAAATTAGCCAAATTGAAAAATCATTAGTCAAATTACATGATTATTAGTCAAAGTTATCGTCGCCATCGGTGAAAAAATTTCTACTTTTAAGCCATAATGCAGCTAATAATATTAATTTCATTCTAAACAAGATATAAAGATAGATAGATTTCATTTTTTTAATCATTAAATAGGCTATTAGTAAATTAAACTTGTATTTACCAATGAAAGATCACAATGAGTTACAAAAATGACAAATTTATTATATAATTCACACAGTTTCATTATCATATAAACCAGGCAAGCGTCGAATTTTTGTACTATACACCAATTTTCAAAAGCTGCCTTAAAGTTAAAATCTTTCATATCTGGCCCTTCACTATTTATAAGAATCAAGTCACTGAGATTTTTTACTCTGATATTACTACTTAATGAAATTTATGTTCTGTTTACTAAAGCCTCTTTCAACGATGGTTGTTGTCATAGGACATGTGAAACCAATTCTTGCTACATCCATAATATTTTTATATGCAGTATCATCATTTTATTTCTTTAAAATTAGGCACCAAAACTATCTAAGGGATAAATTTTTATGTCGGTTTTAAAATTCAGGCAGGCGCAAGGATCGTATAAAAACCACAAAGATGATGATGAAGATGAAACGAAAACAAGCCAGGCAGGCTTAAAAATTCGCAACAAAAAGATAAACTACAATTCAACTTATGACAAAAACAGCAAACCGCAAGTTGGCATCTGTGATAATAATCAGCAGTGACCTTTTTTCGGTTGGCTTTAACTAAAAATTAAATGCTTTTTTATTTACCGTATATACTCGCATAAGTCGAGAAACTTGTGGGGGGGAAAAAAAAAACTTCAAAGTGGGGGTGGGGGGTGGGGGGATGTATATGCGGAGTCTTAAAAAAAAAAAAAAAAAAATCATAAGTCTAAAAGTTATTTTTTCCTGCGAGACAATCGATCCTAAACCGATGCAGTAGTAATTACTGCAATCGCACACTCCTAATTTCTCTTCCCTGTTGGAAAATTTAAAATTTGAAGAAGCAAAGTACGCACTGGCATAGAGTCAATAAGTGTTGGCTGGGTCATAAAGTATGCAGATCCAGTTTCAAAGAAAAACATTGTTCACTTTATTTCGTGAGAAACATAACTAGGCAAGTTACATATTCCAGGTTTCCATGTCACAAAACATCAAAAGAATACTATGTACAAAAAGTTTGCAGTTGTAAATAACCAGACAGAAATCTCTTGAAGCATGGGTAGTAAATAACTATACTACCTCTATCACTTGCGTGTATTTGCAGCCACCATTGAAGGTATCACACTTGGCAAAGGAAAACCAAAGGATAAGACATCTCTGCATCCGTCTCGACTAAAAAACGTCGTCAAACGATATCTCGCAGTGCTTCCGTCTAAAGCATTTCTGTCTGCCTGCATCAGACCATCAGTGTCTACGTCTTACAAAGCCTTCTGCGCTCCGTTCTGGATCAGACTGGGTGTGATGTAAGATATGAATAATTGCTTCAAGAAATCTCTGCCTTATATATCAGAGAATGGACTGTTCCGGAAACGCCCCCGGATATGCAAATCAGATACGTACGCATTGAGAACTGATTTGCATGAAACCTCATGTTGGAAAACGTCACGGTTCACGCCGGTGAACGGGAAGAGTCGTTCATATTAAATTTGCATAAACGCGAATTCACGGGAACGTGAATCGCGATGTATTGATTTTTTTTCCAACATTCCCTCCAGTTGCTCCGGACTACCATTGTATACGAGTCATCAAAAAATATACATACATTTTCGTTCGATGTTTATTACTTGTTTCTCTGATTACGGCTGATTGTTTTCGACAAAAAATGGCTCTTTTCAGAAATAATTCTGTAACACGGATTGTTTAAAACTATAATGCAGGATTTTAAGTTGAAAGTTTTTTTTTGTTTTGTTTATTGGAGAGTACCTAATAACAGGGGTGGAAAACTGAAAACTGAGTTTTGTAGCACCTTTGTAGCAGGAAATATTGCTGTTTCGTAGCAGTGTAGAGCAGTTTTGTTGCAGCTAGAAAATGATGTTGCGCACACTCGATAGTTATTTTAGGCATATAAAAATTTCATTTTACATTAATTAAAGCATGAAGAGTATTAAATCTGAAAAAGTTAAGCTTAAAAAATGAGAAAAAGATTTAATGATACTAACTAATCTTAAAGAACAGAAGTTGGCTGCTAGTTAAATACACACTAAATTTTTTTAAATCCAAAATACAAATAGTTTATGTCCGAGATGCTTGTTTTTTAACAGTTTGGACACACTGAATTAATTCGAGATTCTGTGCTCTTCTAATTTTGTGAGATTTTTTTCAATATTTGATATTGCCTCTTTTAAGAGAACTTGGCCATTTTCAATCTCTGATAAATCTTTCTTTTTTATGCTGCCTTCAATCAACTTCTCTGCTGTAGAAAGCACTTTTTGTGATGATTGTAACTTTTTTTTTTTAACTCATCACTGTCTATTTTCAAACTCTTTAATGCATCTTTTTCGTGTTCAGCTTTTGGCTTAACTCCTTTTTTGCTGTTTTCTCCATTCTTTGTCTATATTTTTCCCCTGTATCTTTTACAGATTTTAAAAGTTCTTTAGTTATTGACAAATTGCTCACATCTCCATTTAGTAGATTTTCAAAATCTTAGGAGGAAAACTTCAAAAGTCAGGAGTTTTATTATTAAAACATAATTTTTTTTTTTTAGCATCACTTTATATTACAATCAGTTTTCCCTAGGACTAAAAAAGGCCAGAAAAACGGGACTACATAAAGACACTAAGTTACAGAATACTAATAAATGGGAAATTTAATAAAAGGTAAAAAATCACTGTCAAACTATTATCAAGAATATCTTAATTTAATTGCTTTTTTAGTTTTGTTCAATTCCTTCTCATTTAAATATTGAAGTTAGTTTATAAATTTCACTTTCCGAATATTCATTTTAGAAAAGTTCATATGTATTTTTTAGGTTCTAGCGTAACTACAATTTGAAATAATAATTCATAGCTTCAGTTTCCAAAAAAGTAAAATAAAAAATATTTAATAAATTTATGAATGATCAAAATTTATTTTCGATCTATGCTTGCTAACCTTATAAGAAAAAACAGATTTTAATGTTATTTTATAAGGTGGGGAAAGTTTTAAGTTCGAATAAATACTAAATTTTCCCTATAATTATTATATAATTTACTTTTCTATGCAAATATAAGTAATGCTTAACTTAAGACATATAAAAGTATTTATTAATACCATTTTATTTATTGTGCAAGGCATTGTCAGTTGTGAGTCCGAGTAAATCTTTATTGAACTGAGTTTGGTTATTGATGCACCCGCGTAGCGCGTTACAGGCGAATACGCGAATAAAATGCAATTTATATTGTGAATTCGCTACACGGGCGCCACGCTCCCGCACAAATGGTGCACGAAACACGTGCGGCCTTGAACGCGCGCGCGATTGACAGCTATTTTGTTGGAAATAATCAATACATCGCGATTCACGTTCCTGTGAACGGGCGTTTATGCAAATTTAATATGAACGACTCTTCCCGTTCACCAGCGTGAACCGTGACGTTTTTCAACATGAGGTTTCATGCAAATCAGTTCTCAATGCGTACGCATCTGATTTGCATATCCGGGGGCGTTTCCGGAACTGTCCATTCTCGGATATATAGGGCAGAGGTTTCTTGAAGCAAATGAGAAGGTCGGAGTCGATCGAGATCAGACGTCTGAAGAAGTCAGACGAGATAGACACTGATGGTCTGATGCAGGCAGACAGAAATGTTTTTTTGACAGAAGCACTGCGGAATATCGTTTGACGACGGTGAATAGTCGAAACGGATGCAGATGTGGTCAGTTTGGACCAGCATGTATTGAACGTTAAATTTACTTACAAACGTTCGGAAGCCGCTTTAAAGATTTTCCTGATGTTCTATCCTTTGGTTTCCCTTTGCCAAGTGATGGTGGCTGAAATACACGCAAGTGATAGAGGTAGTATAGTAACTTACTACCAAATGCTTCAAGAAATCTCTGTCTAGTCATTTACAACTAAAAAATTTTTTGTACATAGTATATTTTTGATGTTTTACGGCATGGAAAATTACCAGGTACGTGTAATATGCCGAGTTGTGTTTTTCACCAAATAAAGTGAACGAAGTTTTTCTTTAAAACTGGACTTGTGTACTTTCATGACCCAGCCAACACTTATTGACTCTGACAGTGCGTGCTTTGCTATCTTCAAATTTTAAATTTTCCAACAGAAACGGTTACGGGGCCAGTTCAACGCCCAATAGAGTCATAAGTGCAAGTATCTTTAAAGAAATCGTTCCAGTGTTCAGATGGGGGCCGCACACGGCACCATTTTGAAGTTCGTGTGAACAACGAAACGCAACAGTGTAAACGTAAACAGTGTACAAGAACTTTTGCTTCTGCTTCTTCAAAACTACGAGTGGCCATGGAGGCAAGTAGAACGGAGTTGCTGACGCGGGACAACTACGTCACCTGGCGTACCGACATCTCATTCGTCCTCAAGGGAGAAGGATGTTTCGGACACGTAGATGGAAGTGCTAAGCCTATCGAGGAAGATGCAAGTCGCCGCGACTACGATGATTTTTATCGCCGGAAAGACCGACCATTAGCCATCATTTATCAAAGTTTATCCTCGGAATACAAGGAGTTGATAAACGTCACCGACGAACCTAGTCAAGTATGGAATACCTTGAAAGAACATTTTCAAGCGCCTTCCAGAGCCAACCTGGTTAGATTACTAGATGAGTTCTTCGACGTTCGGCCGGAGCCAGACGAGCCTGTTGACATTTTTTGCTCAAGACTGCGGAAGGCCGTGACGAGGCTTAAAGACGCGAAACACCCCATTGAAGACCTGTATGTAGCATTCCAGTCGATTCGGTACCTTCCGGAAGAATTCCGAGGTATCGTTCAAATTATATATCGATGGAATGACTCGGACTTCAAGCTCAGCAAAATACAAGCAGAGCTAGCAGCGGAGGAGAGCCGGCTGAGGCAGCAAGCAAGTGACTTTTCCAAAACTGTGAGTTCAAATTCTGCATATTTTACTTCTAAGAAATTTGTAAATAGAGTAAATGTGTCTAAACTTAAATTTCCAAATGTATCTCATAATGTGTCTAATGTAAATACTTCTAGTCATAATGTAAATATTTCTAAAAGTAAAATTAAGTGTTTTAAGTGTAACAAACTAGGTCATACTAAATCTAATTGCAGTAGAAATAATGGATCTAGTATTGTGGAATTTCTTGGGTCTCCACAGATTGAGGCTAATACTGTAATCGATCCTAGCGATAGACTCAGCTGGGTAGTAGACACTGCTGCTACGCGACATTTCTGTAATAACATTAAGTTATTTTCAAAATTTAATGAGTGCAAAGGCACTTCAATGTCGCTAGCAGTAGGGGATGTCGAAAGTCCAGTTGAGGCTATCGGGACGGTGGAAATGTATGTCCAATTTAAGGATAAGCAAAGTATTATCAAATTGGAAAATGTTATGTATTCTCCTAAACTTAGGAGAAATTTATTAGCTGCATCTGTTCTTGAGGAACAAAATTTTAGTTTTAATGGAGCTAATGGGGTTCTATGGTTTTTTACACCTAAAGGGGAGAAATTCTTTTATGCAAAAAGAAAGGATGGGTTATATTTTTTAAAACCTAAGTATAGTACCCAGGAACAACATAACGTAGAAAACCGTCAATCTAAAGATAGGGATCGAGATGGAGACAAGAAACACAAAAAGGATAAGAAATCCAAGGATAGGGATCCTAGTGCTTCCAGAAAAATAGACAAAGTAAAAATAGCACCTAATCTTAAAGAAACTAAATTTAAATCTGACAAAACAAAAACTAAGCAGAATAGAAATGTGAATAGTTCAATATCTAAGCCTAGCAGTTCAGTAACTGAACTTAATAGTACAAACTGTCTTTGGCATAAACGATATTGCCACATAAACGCTGAATATCTTCTCCAAACCAGCAAAGTTTCTGCTGTAAACGGACTTCCTAGGCTTAAATACAAAAAGTTAAATTGTAAATCGTGTAAATTGGCTAAGTCTAGGAGAGTATCGTATAAACCCACCGGTAGGATAAGGTCCACTAAACCATTGCAATTGTTACACATGGATGTGTGTGGTCCCTTACCCACAGCCTCATATGGTGGGAACAAGTATGTCTTAACTATAACAGATGATTATAGTAGAAAAGTTTTTGTTTACCTCATGAAACAGAAGTCAGAAGTATTTTCACATTTTAAAGAGTTTCAGGCCAGAGAAGAAAGGCAGTTAGGTACTAAAATTCTATGTATCCGGACGGATAATGGGATGGAATTCTGCCATGATAAGTTCAAAAATTACCTGAAGGATATCGGTATTAAGGCTGAGAGGACTAACACATATACCCCACAGCAAAATGGAGTATCAGAGCGATTCAACTTAACCGCATTTGACTGTGTTAGAGCCATGTTGAACGACAGCAAATTACATGACAGATTCTGGGCGGAAGCAATATTGTGTTTTACATACACTAAAAATCGAATATGTCACAAATTTAAGACAAAAACTCCACATGAACTCTACAGTGGTAGAAAACCTTCAGTCAAACATCTTAGAACCTTTGGTTGTAGAGCATATGTAGGCAAACCCAGTCAGCTCAGAAAGAAGTTAGACATGAAAGCTACAGAAGGGGTGATGGTAGGCTATGCTACTAAAACTAAGGGCTATAGGATATTTTTGTCAGGGGAGAAACGAACAATTGAGACCTGCAATGTGAGGTTTGATGAGGGTGATGTAGTGGAAGGCATCCTGGACCCAATTTGTCCCAGAAATATCTCCTCAGGGATATCAAGAGATAACCTTTCAGAATACTCTGACGGGGAATATCCGAGAGGGCAGTCTGATGGGGGGGCAGGAGAGAGTGAAGACACTGGTGACGATCCGTCTGAATCCAGTGAGGAAACGGACTCTGCTGCTGACTCCAGTATGACTCCTTGCTCGGATATTGCTTGGCAGCGAAAGACGGTTCCAAGACCCGATGGGAGTAGAACCGATGTGTATTATTACGCTCAAGGAGATAATAAAAGGCTGAGGTCACACAATGATGTTAAGAAATATTGTGATAAAAGGAATATACAATTTGATCAGCAACTGTTTACTTTTCGGGAAAATAAAGGTCTTAAAAGGGTCAGAGGCAGACCAGAAGCAAGCAATATTGAAATAAATATACCAAAAGGGTACAACGCTGCTATTAAATCTTCCCAGTCCGAAAAATGGTGTAATGCTATGGATGAAGAAATGGCCGTAATGCAAGAGAGGGGTGTCTGGGAACTAGTTCCTGCATCCACCTCACAAAAGCATATAGGCAATAGATGGGTCTACACTATTAAGAAAGACGAGAAAGGGAAAATCAAGAGATTTAAAGCTCGTTTGGTAGCCCAGGGGTATGGTCAGAAAAAGGGAGAATCATACGATGAAGTTTTTAGCCCTGTTGTTAACTTCAACTTAATTAGAGCATTCTTCTCAATTTTCGTATGCATGCTTGGCTGGATGCATTTCCAATTAGATATCAAATCTGCCTATCTCTATGCTAAATTGAGTCAAAAGGTATATATGAAACAGCCTCAAGGTTATGTCAATCAGGAACAGCCTGATTATGTTTGTTTGTTGAAGAAAGCCATTTACGGTCTTCATCAAAGTGGAAGAGAATGGTTTAATGAACTTGACACCAAATTAAAAGAATTAAATTTTTTAAAACTTCAATGGTGTAATTGTGCATATATTTACAATAGCAAAGTTCTTATGCTAGTCTATGTGGATGACATAATTCTCTTCTCAAAGTATCAAAGGGACATAGACCACATTGTTTCATTACTTAGCATAGAATTTGATATCAAGGTATTAGGAAAAATTAGAAAACTTTTAGGCGTGGAATTTAAAGAGTGTGACAATAAATTTTTTATACATCAAAGTCAGTATATAGATAAAGTATGTCAAATGTTTCAACAGTATAAATATCCAGTTACTTCACTTCCCATTTCTAAAGGGAATATTCTAAGTAAAATAGATTGTCCAAAGACAAGTGAAGAAATAAAGCAAATGCAAAGTTTTCCTTACAGGAGCTTAATTGGGTGTTTGGCTTTTATATCTAGTAGGACTAGACCTGATATTTGTTACGCCATCAATATATTATCTCAATTTCAAGAAAACCCTGGAATTAAGCATTGGGATGCATTGTTAAGACTTTTAGGATATGTTGAAAAGACTAAAAACTATATGTTGAATTTATCTAACATTCAGGAGTTAAAATTGAATGGTTATTCAGATTCTGACTTTGCTGCAAACAGAGATGACCGTGTTTCACTTGGAGGCATGATACTCTTTATTGACAATGTACCTATTTCTTGGCGTACCTTTAAACATAAGTGTGTCAGCTTATCAACCATGGAAGCTGAATACGTATCACTAACTGAAGCCGCTAAGGAAATGGTATGGGTACAAAACATAATAGAAGAATGTCATTTACTTGGGTTAAACTTTAATAAAAGTAACAGTGTTATTTTTAGCGACAACCAAGCAGCCATTAATTTTTCTAACTCTCCAATTGAAAACAATAGAACTAAGCATATTGATGTTAGATATCATTTCCTAAGAAATTTAATAGTCAATGAATCTTTTAATGTTAAATTTGTAAATAGTAAAGATAACTTAGCAGATCACTTTACTAAACCAATGACTAAGGAAATAATACTTAAATTTTGTAATAAAATTTTTAAAAACTAAATCAAAACTTTTTGAGATTAAATGTTTAGTCTAAAGAAATTTTTAAATACTAAATTGAATTTACAACTTGGGAATTTTTTTAAAAAAGATGTCATATATGTACATTATTGTTTATCTTAAACCTCATTGATATAAGATAGTATATCTTGAGTATAAATTTTTGTGATATTGAATCTTTTTCACTTTACACCTTTGTATATACATCCATTTTCCATGACCCGCATGATGCTAAATAATAGCTTATGTGTATAAAATTTTGTATTTTTCAACTTGGTAAAAAGTATGTGTTGAAAGTTTTGATAAAGGAATTTTATTATCTGATTACTTGCATCATGTATTTTTAAATATTTGGTATATCAATGCAGTCTAATAGTATTAATTATGTATACTTATATTGTGTTAATAGACTAAATTTTTTTAAGCTTTTTGAATTATAGTGTTTATACTCAAATTTAAAGTAAACTTAAATTCTATGCTTATACAAAATCTTAATCTTTTAAAGTTAACTTGTTTAATATGATAATGTGCTTATACTTAAATTTTGGATACTTATAATTAAATTTAAACTAAAATTTCAATTTTTGAATGCTGATACTTAAGCATTGAAGTTGTGTTGTATATAAATTTCTACTTGATGTGAAATGTTGTTGTTACAATATTGTCGACAATACTTAACTATTTTTCAGATGCTATAAGTACTTATGCATTTTATTTTAAATTTAATAATGATATAATACTTTAAATTTTTTTCCTTCATTATATGTTTGATAGGATACTGGGGGCCTTGGTGTTTATTGATATACCTTGGTTTCTCAGAGTAAGTTTTCTTTTGCATATGCATTGAGACTTAAGGATTTGCATGAGGGGGCCGATTGTTGGAAATAATCAATACATCGCGATTCACGTTCCTGTGAACGGGCGTTTATGCAAATTTAATATGAACGACTCTTCCCGTTCACCGGCGTGAACCGTGACGTTTTTCAACATGAGGTTTCATGCAAATCAGTTCTCAATGCGTACGCATCTGATTTGCATATCCGGGGGCGTTTCCGGAACTGTCCATTCTCGGATATATAGGGCAGAGGTTTCTTGAAGCAAATGAGAAGGTCGGAGTCGATCGAGATCAGACGTCTGAAGAAGTCAGACGAGATAGACACTGATGGTCTGATGCAGGCAGACAGAAATGTTTTTTTGACAGAAGCACTGCGGAATATCGTTTGACGACGGTGAATAGTCGAAACGGATGCAGATGTGGTCAGTTTGGACCAGCATGTATTGAACGTTAAATTTACTTACAAACGTTCGGAAGCCGCTTTAAAGATTTTCCTGATGTTCTATCCTTTGGTTTCCCTTTGCCAAGTGATGGTGGCTGAAATACACGCAAGTGATAGAGGTAGTATAGTAACTTACTACCAAATGCTTCAAGAAATCTCTGTCTAGTCATTTACAACTAAAAAATTTTTTGTACATAGTATATTTTTGATGTTTTACGGCATGGAAAATTACCAGGTACGTGTAATATGCCGAGTTGTGTTTTTCACCAAATAAAGTGAACAAAGTTTTTCTTTAAAACTGGACTTGTGTACTTTCATGACCCAGCCAACACTTATTGACTCTGACAGTGCGTGCTTTGCTATCTTCAAATTTTAAATTTTCCAACATATTTCAATGCTACGCAAATTGTATGTGCCCGCTCAGCGTGGATAACGCTATTGCATACCAGCATCCGCTAATAAAAGAAGTTTCACTTTGTAATGCGATGCGAATTGCATATGCTCGCGCATCGTGCGCATCATTATTGCATGAAGCGGAGTCATCGTTATTGTATATAGCTTACGCGGATTACATGAGCCTCTGAAATATTCTTAACATTAGCCGAGAGCCCGCGGTGACTTGCATGCGTAGCAGAGATACGCGATCTAAAACTGCTTTCTAAACTGCACCGAGATTATCATCGACAGCTACTTCCTAAATTGCACCGTTAGCCGTGACTTAGATGCGTAGCGGTGGTGAGCGATCGACATCTATTGCAAAGAACTATAGGGCTGGTCACCGAACGCCGCAATTAAATAATATAAGGGAAATAAATTTTCCAGTAATTCATCAAAGCCAGTGAAGATCCATGCAATGCTAGTGTAACGCGTTATTCTAAACACAACTTTTCATTCCCTTCTTATCATCCTGTATTTTGACTTGTTCAACATAAATAGATACATGTTCCGGCAAATTGCAGCGCAAATTTATGTGAAAATTATTTATTTTAATAAAATATTTATTTATTTTTTTACCCGCACTATTAAAATAAGAGTTTTGTTGCTCTAATATGGAATAATTAAAAAATGAAAATTTAAATAGATGCAAAAGGGTACTTTACGACTATATCTAACGATCTACCTATCTGAAGTAAAAATCGGTACAACTACAGAAAAGTCGGAATTTCTATACTTTTAAACAACAAACATAAAATAACTTGAAAAAGAAGCTATAAAAAAATAGTACAGTACAACTTCGAAAATCCGGACGTTTTCCAAATTTTCATTCCCCCCCCCCCCCCCCCGGACTGACGAAGTCGCGGATTTAAAACACCAGGGTAATATTATTTATATGGAATTATATTGTATAAACAAATACCGTATTTTCCGGTCGACTTTCTGAACCCTGAAATGAAACGAAAGTTTAGATGGACTGCCTTAGATCGACTCGTGGTTGGAGCGTGAATGACGTTGTTAGTGTTAATCCCTCGTCCCCCTTATTCAAGTCACAACTCCCGATTAATTATTTCGCGTAAAATATACATCGTTATTTAAATACAGAATTTTTATTATCAAAATTTTCTTTTCTCATTATTGAAAAAGATATTTTTCTGAAGCAATGTAATTTTTAATATTAAGCAGTTTAAAACGTTATCGTAACATTTTATCACAGATTGTTCAATTAAATCTAAAAATCCCGAGAATTCATATTAACGCTCACGGAAATTTATTTTGTTCATTTCGTAGTACGAATCCCATTCTTCAATGAATTCTGTTTTGTCTTCAGAATCTCCTCTCCCTCCCAATATCTGACGATTTTTTCGTTTTAGTCGAACGTGTCAGCTTAAAATCGACAGTATATTTTGCCTTTTTTATTTAGAAAGCTATATTTACATACTATAAATAGCAAATAAATAACTAAATAATATCGTATCGCACAGAACCGAGCACCAAGGTCATTAACATACAGACCTCTCAAAGGGGTCAGCTGTGTTTACGATTAGGAACTAAGCAAATTCCTTTCCCTGCCCCACCACGACCCGGTCGGTGTTGCTGCAGCCTAGTAATGACTAATCGTAATTTAGAAAAATCATTGAGGTGAGATATTTTTCTTTTTTAGGAAAGACATTTATTTTATCTACTGCGATATTTTTTACATATATGACTATTACTAATAAAGTTTTTACTTTTTTCAGAGCCATCAGCCTTATATTAAACATAACATTATATAGATGCTAGAAAATAAATAAAACTTTCAAATTCTTATTTTTCGCTTTTCGTTGTTCGTTAATAGCGAAAACGGTTTAAACGCATTTACACCTTTAAATATATCAACAAAAGTGCTAATCCTCGCGCTTTATTAAATCTCGGTGCTACATTTAATTCTTCTGGCGCTTCATTAAATCTCGACAAAGCCGATAAAACGGAAGTTCTGCACTGTGATGATGATGCACCAATCGTAAATAAATTGAGTGATGGCGAAATTCGCGATATATTAAATAAAAAAAATATCAAAGTAGGGATGATAAATGTGGAGAAGAAAAATACCCATTGATTATCTTATGCAAACAATCGATCATGCAATTAAAGGTCTTGAATAAAGAAGCTTTATAACCGAGCAGAAATAATGTCCATCTACAGGATAAAGAAAACTGTTTTCTCATAAACTAAAATTAATGAAATAACAAATGTTAATTCAAATATTTAAACGAAATGATAAAATGCAATTTTATCATTTCGTTTCGTTCACACATTTTAAATTATTAATGTGTATATATTTTTTTCTTAGATTCTTTTGCCTTATTTTTAGATTAAATAATATGTTTTAATTTATTAACTTAACTTTTGTCATTATTTTTACTAAAAATAATGCTTTATAGTGTATTTAGTTAATATTAAATCTGAATTTTATTAAAATTCTATAATCCAGAATCGGCAAAGTCCGGATTTTCAAGGTTGTACTCTTAAAGTAGTCGTGAAGTGGTCATGTGATACGCAGACTTGTTTTACTGAAAATGCGGTCTGAAATCACGCCGAATAACTGTAGATAACCTGATTTTTTCTTCTCGTATTTCGGACAGATCAGTGCGGAACTTTCGCTTTTGCACATGTAAAAAAATTGCGTTTTTGGCGCAGATATTGAGATTTTAGGTGCTTTTGTAGCAGGATGTAGCAGTGAACGGAAATTGTAGCAGTTTGGCGCAATTGGCGCAGATTTTCCACCCCTGTAATAACTGTGTTGGGGGTTAACGGTTGTGCGAGTCAGGGTTAACGAAAAAAATCGGCTCACATAACGGACGGAATCCAGATAATGTTTTGATTGCCGCGGTGGGTCAAGGATGCTTGAGAGACAGGAATGTGCTGTCTGCCATCCGTTTTGAGGAGCAGCGTGCTGAAAATTAAAGAATACATGGAGCTTGTCACACGAGAACGAGCGTCCTCAAAACAGACGGGAGACAACGCTCGTATGTCATAGACCTACTTGTCTGGAATCGGACTTTTATTTCAAATTGAATCGGACTTTTATTCCATATTACTTCCCAAAAAAATATTTACAAAATTTTCAGTTTCCAAAAAATCATTAGCCATTTTTTTTGCCAAAGTATTTTTTTTATCGCCAGTTTTGCAATCTTTTCGCATTTGGTGCGTAGGCGAATGGCTAGCGCGGACCCTGACTTCATTTATTGCTGGTAAAATTAAATCTTCTCCAATAGTATGTGGTTTGCATGTTTTGGCAATCAACAAGGACATATTGTACAAAGCTCGAAGTCCGTCATCGTCTTTCTTAGAAGCTGATGAAAAAAGTTTTGATATAGTTGGCTAAATTTCGTACTTCTTTTTCATGTCTTGAAAATAGGTCATATATTTGTCTTTTTTATCCGGGTGTATTTTATTAAAATGATGTTGAAGCCTAGAAGGCTTCATCGCTTCACCTGAAAATGTTTTTTGACAAATAAGGCACATTGGCGATGATGGATTTGTCGGATTTTCGATAAATCCGTACTTAATATAATCCACACTATATTGCCGCCTCTTCTTTTTTGCTTACAACATGGTTTTTACTTTACAGATACGTGAGTAGTATTAGTGTACTTTTAAAACCCTGTTATCAATTGCGCGCGATAATGCTAATGAAAATAAAATGAACAATCACTGCCTTTATACAGGTTGGAGACATATAACACGCATCGACAATAAGATAAACATGCAGTGACTCGTTTATAACATCCGGCACTGAAGTAAAGCTTGGGGGCAAGGGTGATGCGGGAGCAGAGTGCGGGTTAGAATAAGCACAGATAATACTGTCAATTCTTGCAGGATTGCAAAAATCACGTTATTTAACAAAAACCTGTTATAACTGAATTGCTACAAGCATATTTTTTGCTATTTTTTATTAACAGGCTTTATGTTAACTTTACCTGTATTTATATATGAGATATTTCACGTGAAATTGGAAGATTTGAAAATTTTTAATTCAAATCTAAAATTAAAAATTTTTCATCATCCATCATTTTAAATCATCCAATTTAATGTAGATCTGAATGTAATGGAATCTTTAAGTTCAATTTTTATCCACTTTCCGAACTACCGAAATATGTGAATTTTCACACACGTGATAAAAATGATTAAAATACATACAATAACAAAAATTAACCAATATTAAAGTTTACTTTAGTTAGTACGTGATTAGTGTGTTTTTTCTTGTCTTTTTAAAACTATATTTTTTTAATCTGCCCACCGCCCCTCTGTACCATCTCAATGCCCCCTAATTTTCTCTGGGTCTTCTACTGCCCCCCTGAAAGTCTCGCCCACAAGGGGGCGTTATCGCCCACTTTGAGAACCTATGGTTTAGAATAAAGGTAGAAATGGATCATATTTTGTAAGAAAAACAATAAAATTTCTAGAAATAGTGCAAAATGATGGAAATTAGAAAGGGGGAGGAGTTAAAAATCTAAGAAAATGGTTAATAAGCAAAAATCCACGAATTAAGTAAAAAATTGGAAATCTATGATTCAGTGGAAAAGTGGCATGCCTGTTATAACTGCTAAAATAGCACATGAAAAGTTTTAAAGTTTAGTATATTGCTTAAAAGTAATATAGTTATCAAATAACCAATTTTTATTAAAGGCACTAAAATACACAATTGTATTCAAAAGCACTAAAATTCACAATTTCTGTGTAAAAAAAATAAAATTAGCTATTTTTATGAAAAGTGTGCAAATATAATATTTTAAGTGAAAAGTATAAAAATATGAAATGTTATTTTATTTTAAAAAGTTAAATTAATGATATTATATGAAAGAGTTAAAATGCATAGAAGTGCACAATGACAGTAGAACTGCAAGCAACACTACTGGACTGTGCAATGCATGTAAAATATTCAGGAATTTTAACATGAATAGTGAAATTTCAGAACATATTTTTTTTTCTCTCTCAAGAATTGAAGGAAAAGTATGATCCCTGTTTTTAATGAAGTTATTTCTAAAGCACTAAAAATAATATTAAGATTACCATGAACTAAGTAGTTGTTTTTTCACTCTATAATTGTCCATTATTCCAGCATCAGAAGATATAACAGGTTCACCTGTAGTGGAGAAAAATAAGTTATTTTAGAATTTCAGTAAGTAAGATTGCCAACATATTACAAAACTGAAGGTTATTTGAATTTCTATTAAAGAATAGAAATTCCATTAATATTTTTAATAGAAATTCAATTTATATTGAGAGATTCCTCTTCCTTTCAATTTCTATCCTCTTCCAAGGCTTTGACATCCACCAACTCAGATTATCATGAAACATTTTTTACTTATTACTATCAAGTTATTAATCCATGTAAAAATTTTCCTTTCTAGGACACATAGTCATAACCAACACAAAAATGGAAATTCGTGAATCCACAGAAGAATCTCATGCTTATAGACTTGATGGTAGTAACAAGTAAACAATTTTCAATAAAAATCTGTTGGTGGGTGTTAACATTATCTATATGCCCACCACTAAATCAAACATGCACATGTGGTTTGAAGGCCATTTTCTATTTCCTAATAAAAAATAAGGCATTTCAAATCTACAAAAAAATATAAAGTTTAAATTATCTAAAGAAATTACCTGAATTAATATCAATTCCTATCAGCTGTCCTGATGTAGAATTATAGTCTTGAATTAGTTTTACAATTGTTTCTTGAGGGTCATATCCAGCATTGGATGCTAGTGTCTTTGGAATAACAAGTAAAGCATCAGCAAAAGCTTGAACACCTAATTGTACGCGACCTTTCACTTCAGATTTGTACTTCAGAAGTTCACAATGGGCTGCCACTTCAAAGGCGCCTGCACCAGGGATAAGACAACCTAGCAGTAAAATATAAGCAATAAAGCTAGCAGTAAAAACTAGTTTATAAAACAAAATAAAAATAAAATCCTTTGAAGTTTTGAAAGAAATATATATAGCATATTAAAATGGATATAAGATTTAAAAATTAAAATATTTTAGATATTTTGCAAATACACACAACCACTCATCATACAATAATTTGACTAATCTATGACAGGAATTTTTAATTTTCTAAAATTTGCCAAGAAAGAGAATTTATTTTGCACATATATTTTTAGTCAATGCAAGATTTTCAGTCTTGCACTTTAGATGAACACTGGTTCAAATTTTTAAAAGTTATGTTAGAAAATTTTTACTTACTTGAGAAGTTTCAAAGTATTTTCCCAATTAAAATGCATATTTAGAAGCTAAAATCATCTAGCTTTTACGGTGTTCTGAAAGAAGTATAGTATTAAAAATTCCCAATTGTTAAACTAGAACTAAAGTCTAGCTTTTAGAAAGGTGTGACTATTGCTTCCCCCATTTTCAACCCTTTGTAAACAGCGTAACTTAAGACTGATGGATATGGGACATGTTTTATCAATGACAGATAGGTGAGGGGATAAGGTTGGGAAAGAAAATTTCTTGGGCAAGTA
This sequence comes from Amaurobius ferox, assembly GCA_951213105.1. NCBI lineage: Eukaryota > Metazoa > Arthropoda > Arachnida > Araneae > Amaurobiidae > Amaurobius > Amaurobius ferox. Next base: position 149,742,297 of record OX578136.1, read on the forward strand.
TAATAAATCTGCCATTATGGGTCAAACATTGTTCTATTAATCAATCTTTGCAGAAAAAAAGTCAAGTAAATACTAAAAAATATGAGGCATTATTTTCCATGAAAAACATGACACTCACCTAAATGTAAACAATATTAAGATGAATAAAAACACTATTAATGACTACCATTAAACTTAAGTAGTTTGTGAAATAGACTTAATTAGCTCTTTGTCAGAACAACAATATGGCAAAGCATCTGTTTGCACATTTGGAAGTTTTAGAAAGAATAAATCTGATTTCCCTTTAAAAATCACGTTACACAAAAGTGACTAATAATTTTCTAACAGATTTTTAGCATATTGTGGTTCAGATATTTCTAAATTTTCAAAGTAGAGTATTAGTAAATAAGTAATATATAAAATTGTTTTAGGACACTGTTGACTACAGTGATTTTCAACTAAACTTTTCTCACCCATTTTCAGTGCACTTCTTTGAATTACTTTATTTTGTTAGTTCTAGCGGTTTATATATTTATAAAACTGGTATATTTTTTCTATGTCACTTGCTAATAATATTCAAATATAATTCTACTTCATAAGTAGACGCCTGTAAAACTTTTTCCAAAAGAGGGGGGGGGGGAGCAAACTCAAGCATATTATGTACAACAGACTGGCTTGATGCTTGCCTTTGTTATATTGAATGTCCAAGGGGGGAGTGTGACCCCCCCATGGGTGACCATAACTTAATAAAATGGCTGTAAAAGTTCATCTAATTTAGAAATAAGAAAACATTTAAAATGTTATATCTTGTATGTATTCATCTTACATAGGTAACATATTTTAAAAACTCCTGCATTTTTAAGTAAAATTATTTTATTTTACTCAGCAATAAATAAAACTTATGCAAATCCTAATATAAATTCCACTTGCAATATCTAATTTTGCCAATTGCTCAGTCTCTCCAGTCATAAATCTCACGCCAAGCTACTGATCGAAATGCATTTCTGGCTATTCTTTTTAGTAAACAACCCATTAAATATAATGTTAAAATTTGTGTTATTGAAGTAGATTTCAAGACCCTAAAATCAGGGATGAGATTGGCAAAAAAGCTGAAATCAAAAATTTGAGAAATTATATGCGACTGTGTTAAAATATTTTAGAGAATTTTGCATAACTAAAAAAAAAAAAAAAGGCACTACATTGGAAAAATTATTTAATTTTATTATATTTAGAAAATGCAAATTTGGCAATTGCATTTAAGAACAGGGTTGTTTAACACATTCCTTCATATTAATTCTAAACTAAGCTATTGCTATCTATAATAACTCATGCTTTTATTTTGCAAGTTTTGTTGAAATTAAATCATTATAACAATAGTCAGGATTTAAAAACTCAATTTCACAAAAAACAATTTTTTTTACAATTGGCAAGACAAACATTTTTTGTTCTTAAAGTGCAGTATATTTTTAAACACATTTATAAAATTATGCATTGTTAAAATGTGCATTGTCTAGTGTCTACACATAAATAAAACTTGGTGGCAGTATCTTATGCTTTTTTTAAAGAAAATGTTTATTTTGTTCAAAAATATCTTTTCATAAAAATGTGGCAGAAAAAGCTTTAAATATTTTAATGAGTTTATTTCAAGGAATATTAAAATATACTTCCACTGGGAGAGATGTCAACCTCTGAAAGGGGTCATCAGTAGAAAAATCAGAAGTTTTCAGTAGTATTCAGTAAAATAGCATTGTTCATTAGTAAGATTTTAAGTATATTGAAAATATATATTTTAAAATCTTAGAATAAATTCAAAATGTAGTTTTGAAAACTTAACTGAGCTAATTAAAACTGAATGGCACTATCTGTGTGAAAATAAAAATAATTAAGAAATTAACCTTTATAATTAACCAAAACATTTAAAATAAGCTAGTTTAGTCAAGTTGAGGTGCAACAATAGGGAGATGGATGGAAAAGGATAATTACATACTCTCAGCAAAGCCCGTGAAAAATACAATGCAATTAGAAATTTTTTAGTTATCTCGAAAAAATAATACTATAGCTTCATCTTTGCAGGATCTGGATGCTTTAAAACCAATATCAACTTTCCAGATATGTAGCTGATTTTCAACCTTCTGTACATCTAGTAATAATTAAATCTTACGTGTCTGTGCAGTCAGTAACAAGAAATTTAAGCATCATATGGCCATGAAATTTGGTACACAGGTACTTCAGGACCTGGAAAGGTGCACCTCAGCATTACTATTTTTTTTTTTTTATTATTTAAAATTAATTTTTAGCTATTTTACGGTTTAGCATGATTTATAATAATTTTGAGATTCACATAAATTAATACCTTAGCGACCAAAAATATTATCACAGAGTTTCCATCTTGACACTATCAGAAAGATTGAAAAATTCTCTTTTAAACAAACTTTGTACAAAATCCATATGATTAATAGACTAATTTTCAGAAATGTTTTTAAGTGAGAGAAGCAATAAAATTTTTTTAATCAGTAGACTGTTTTCCCCATTAAAGTTCAGACTTTGATATTGAAGTGCATCGACATTCTGAAGCCAGGCCTAGATATGATCATAAGCAGGAGGGTCAGAGCTATTCCTTTTGGGTATTCAGGAGTGGTATGCTGAATATATGGACAACTGTGATTCTCATTTTGTGATTTGGAGATTTAATTTTTATTGTAATAAAGACTTTAGTTCAAATTTAGAAATTCAGTATGGTGTTATTTGTTTTTGTATTATTTAAGCAATGGGCATTTATTTTATTTATAACATAGTTACCAACTCCAAATATGAAAAACCGGCAGGCTTCGCACGACAATGCATTCTATACTTTTTACTATTATACTTAATCTAAACATAAAAAAGGCAACTTTTTATCAAATAAAACTGAAATATGTAATGATTATAACATTTAGCAGGTATCACACTTTCATTTCCAATAGCATAGAAACTGCAATTCCTTCAATTGAAATTTTTTTGTCCCCATGCCTTTTGATTTTGGTTTGGGCAATAATAACCTCTCGTTCACTGAGTAAAATTTTGAAGTCCAGATATATTGTACAGATTGAGCAAAAAGCATATTCTAATTCACTACCTTTAGACAATTTCAGAATAACAGAGCTGCTAACCTACCAGAAAGAAAAATAGGAACACATTTCAAGAGGAAAAATAAAATAAGATTTTTGATTGCACTAAAGGGGCTCATTAATGCAATTAAACCTTAAATTGTACAGCAGCTGATACTCACATAAATTGAGTTCACATACTCAACAATTAAATGGAATAATTTTATCAAATTATTCTTATTGTGCTAAAATGCATTATAGCTGATTTAGCTTTATTCAGTACTCTAATAATTATGAACCTATATTTTTTTAATATTTATTTTCCTCAGAAATCATTTAAACTAACATTATTATGCTAGTTTTATTTAAATTAAAGGATAAAACAGATGTTAATTTTTAATTAAAATTCTAAAAATATGTAACTTTAAATACAAATGCATCAAATTCTAATTTATGCTTTTGAAATGGTTGTATTTTTTAAGTACAGTACCCAAATTATTATTTTAATATTGTTATTCAGAAAATAGTTCTTCATTTGAAAAATAGATTTTCTGTATAAAACACAAAATAATTACAAAAATTTTAAACGATGCAGACAGATTGCAAAAGTGCAAATTATTTTCACAATTAAACGAAATATAAGGAGGATCATGCACAAATGCCATTTTTCGCAATACTGTTACAAAATAGCATTTAATTTCATTAATAATATATTTGAACAATAGTTTTTCTTTATAAAATACGGAATAATTATAAAAAATTTTGATGATGCAAATAGATTGTAAAAAGGAAAAATACTTTCACAATAAAACAAAATATAAGGATCATGTACAAATGTTGTTTTTAACAAAACTGTGGCAAAAAAGCCTTTCATTTCATTAATATGTTTGAAAAATAGCTTTGTATATAAAAAGAAATAATTTAATAAAATTTTAGTCAATGTAAATGCGTTTCTCCCACATTTATTAGATAATCATTGGTCATCTTTCTCTCGTGATGCTGTGGGAACAATAGCCTTTTGCGAGCAAATGCCAACTATGAGATTGTGGCGAAATGGATTTTTAGATGAAAGAATGGGAAAACTTAGATTTCAAAATTTGTAACTTTGTTTCTCAATTTGTAACATTTTCGGAACATTCGCGATCTATTTCCGATTTTTCGATCTTTGTGACCTGTAGATACTCTTATGCAGATTTGCATAAAAAGTACAAGCATCACTCGCAATCTATTCCTACACTGCACTAGCAGAAAATTGAAATGCAGAAAGCAACTGAAAGTTGCATGACTTTCATTTGCATTATCTCTGCCTAGAAAGAAGGAAAATAAGGGCAGGTGACTGAAAAACGAGAAATATAGAGAAACCAAGAGTCTCCTTGTAAAACCAGGAGAGTTGGCAGCTATATTATAAGTAGTGGACCCTTATTTGGGGCCTGGGCAATGCCAGGTAATTTATTCTAATGGAAGTATGGCCAATATATAAATTGGTTTAATTGTGCCAAGATTGTTGAAATTAAGATTTAAATTGTTTCCGTCCATAGATTTACTACAGGCGGTTATAGGATTTAATCAAGGCAGAGAACATTTTAATTTACAACTTATTTTCATAGCACTTTCCTATTGTATTGTCACTGCATTTGACATTGTGGGATTCGAAATATTTGAGATTTTTTTTTACAGCAATTTTGTCAAAAGTAAGATCTCCTGGTAAACTCTCTTTTTGCAACCTATTCCACATCTTGATGCACAGGATCGGAAATGAAGGTTCATTGGATTTATACTAAAAGCCTAGCATGTTTCCAGCAGTTATTATTATTATTTTTTTTTGCAGGTAGATGAATAGCTCGCTAGGTATCATCTAAAAATCTGTAAGCAATTTGCTTGCAAATTTTTAGCAAACATTGTAAGCACGTGTTTAGGATATCTCAATCTGAGGATGAATCTTTGTTACTAAACTGATTGTTGCTCCTAGTGATTTGCTTTTACTCAAAAAGTTCCATGAAAACTATTTCATTCTTTAAACCTCCTACACTAAAAACTTCGTGATATCCGATGTACAGGTATCTTAACTGCTTGCTATAAGAGATATATTTCACATTATGAAAGTATTGCAATTGCAGATCCAATGTAACAGAAAAATATTCATAATAACCGATATTTTGCTACATCCGAGCTTGCTATAAGTGGACTCTAATGTAATTACAACAATTCTAGTTTATACAGATATATTGTAAAGGTGGAAAACATTTTCACAATTACAGAAAATACACCACGGATCAAATACACATACCATTTTTGCAATACTGCTGAAAAATAGCTCTTCATTTCATTAATAGGAGATTTGAAAAATAGTTTTTTTTGTACACAACACACAACAATTATTAAAACTTTAGTCTATGCATACAGATTGCATAAGTAGAAAATATTTTCACAATTAACTAAAATATGCCAAGGATTGCGTACAAATGCAGTTTTTTGCAATACTGCAGCAAAATAGCCTTTCATTTTGTTATTGTATATAACAAAAAATAATTATTTTGGTAAACTTTGGTTGCTATTTAACTACAAACGTTATAAAAACTAAAGAATTCAATAAATAATTACCATCCTCAACAGCATTTTTTACTGCCCTCAAACCATCATGAATGGCATCTTTAATTTGTGTTAAAGTATGAGCATTGGGTCCTTTAATAAGAATTGTAACAGAGTGTGGGTTTTTTAAGTCCTCAACAAAGGTGAATTTATCTTCACCTAACACATGCTCATACACCAAGCCAGCTTGTCCAAGGCATTCAGGGCTCAGATCTTCAACAGAATTGACAGCTTCTCCACCACATGCAAGAGATAGCCTACAAAAGTACAAAACAAATAATTAGTAAAATCTTATATCAGGTCACTTATCTTTATAATATAGAAAAATGTCTGTGTGTATCTGTCTGCATGGTCTATAGAGGGGAAATCTAAGCTTTGTAAAGCCATGAAATTTGGTACACAGTTACTTCATGATCCAGAAAGGAACACTCCAGTATTATTTTTTTCAATATCAAATTAGTTTTTAGTTGCTTTATATTTTGGCCCAATTTACATTAATTTTGGGCAATATTCACACAAATCGATTCTTGAGCAACCTAAAATATTATTACTGAGTTTCCATCTAGACACCATTGGAAAGATCAACAAATTATCTTTCAAACGAAAGTCATATGATTAATAGACAAATTTTCAAGAAATTATGAAAACATACATATACTTTTTGTGCATTTAAAATCACCCTGATTTTAAAATTGTGATATAAAAAACATGCTGGCTAATCCATTGCTTATAATTTAACATCAGCTACATATCACCCACCACTCCAAAATAAAAAATTTCCTAAAGCCACTTGTTCATTAATTATAAAATTTTTAAACGAGATAAACTGGTAAAATTTTTTGATGCTATGTTTCACTCAGGAAGGTCGGTTAAAAATAGTCTCTAAGAGGTTTTGAATCTTTTTCTTCTGCTCAGTGGGGAGTTTTTTTTTTTTCAGATAGCATGCATGGGGATTTGAAGAACATTGAGTAGTGTAGGTATTGTTTAAGTAACTGACATTTATTTAAAATCTGGGCAACGAGTTTAAAAATAAATTTAACTATCATCAACTGGTTTGATGGGGGGAAGAAAAATAAATAAAAGGTTGAAAGTTTGAACTCTAAGACTAATACACACAACTTAGAGTACCATGTTAGAAACTCAAAATTATGTCAAAAATCAAATAATTAACAATCACTAGTCATCGGCTTGATTATCTGCATTTTATTATTCTTTCCCCTCATTTTGCTTCTCTTTTTTTGCATAACCTTAAGTCTAAAATAGACATATGTACAAAAAGCATGTCACGGCACATGATTTCGGATTAACAATAGCACATGCTATCAACAGTAATTCTATATGAATATGCTATGATATTTTCATTAAAAAAAATTATGGCTACATTTCATTATTTAGCATTTTGAAATTATAATGCATCGAATTCTGAAAGAATGTCAATTAATGATTTCATAAAGCTGTAAATAGCTTTGAGAATCTTGAATCTGAGTGTTATCTACTTATTTTGCTTTTTACAAACAAGCAATATATTTTTATGTTTCACTGAAATATTTGCAATTTCCATGCAAAATTAGCTCAAATTCTTCCATTGGATATCTTTTTTTATTTTCTATTACATTAAATAAGATTCAATATTCTCTTTATTAAGTAAAGGGAGACTAATGGCAGAGGCAATAAATGCCTTCATACAAAATTTCAAATTTATTGTCCTTTAACTTTGTGCTCCTCAAATGTAAAAATTTCCTACAGAATTCTCCATTATCATCAATATTTTAAGTAATTATCATAAGACAAAAATTTGTTGTTTTCCGAATTTTCTAAATAAATAAATATATGAACTGATGGTCAGAACTGTAAGGGGTTATAGAATTCACCAAAACAAACAACTTTCACAATACAATGTGGGGTCGGAAAGCAACCGGCGAGCCGCGAGAGGGCGCTTTCTCTGGAGTGGATGAAACGTCACGTCAAAATGGAGAACACAGTAAAGACGAATAATGGAAATTTATCGATAAAATGTTTACAACAAATGCTCAAATGAACGACCACCAACTGCGAGACAGATGTCACAGTGGCGAAGGAGTGAATCGCATTCATTTTGAAAGATTCATGGCATTTCATGAACGTCTGCAGCTGTGACGCTAATTCGGGCAACAAGGTCCTCTGGTGACTATGTGTTGTACCAGCAAATCGTCGAGCGGTTATGTGGTTCCAGCATGACGTAGCGCCAGCATATTACACCAGGATTGTGCAGAACTACCTGGACATTGCCTTTCCGAACAGATGAATTGGCCATGGTGGGCCCGCCGTGTGGCCCCCCAGATCTCTCGTTTTGTCCTGCCTATATTTTTTCCTCCGAGGACAGCTAAAAAGTGCCATTTACGAGAAGCCCATCAAGTCACCAGAGGACCTTGTAGTCCGAATTAGCGTCGCAACAGCAGACATTCGAGAAATCCCAGGAATCTTCCAAAGTGTACATGATTCTTTCCGGCGCCGCTGTGACGCCTGTCCTGCAGTTGGTGGTCGGCCATTTGAGCATTTGTTGTAAACATTTTGTCAATAAATTTCCATTATTCTTCTTTACTGTGTTCACCCTTTTGACGCGACGTTTCATCCACTCCAGAGAAAGTGCCTTCTCGTGGCTTGCTGGTTGCTTTCCGACCCAGCATTGTATTGTAAAAGTTGTTTGTTTTGGCGAGTTCTATAACCCCTTACAGTTTTGACCATCAGTTCATATGCACCCTGTATATATACAGGTGTCCAGTGCTATCGGTATCCAATGGCTATTTCCTCAACAGTTAGTCACAGAGATACACTTCCAACTGCAATAATGTTTAAAATCAATAAATGCATTTCTGAAAGAAATACGAAATATAATTTTATATTTCGTATTTCTTTCAGAAATGTATTTATTGATTTAAACTGTTTCTAAGATAATAGATTTTAAAATTTAAAACATTTTTGCAATTGGAAGTATATTTCTGTGACTAACGGTTGAGGAAATAGCCATTGGACACCGATAGCACTGGACACCCTGTATATATACCACATTTGTTTATTATACAAAATTATTTCTAGCTTTCTAAAATTTACATTTGCTCTTCAAATATAAAATGCCACTACAGAATTCTACACAAAATCTAATGTGAAAAGAATATTTGAAGAATTAGTAGATGTGTCTTTTGTAATGCGACATCAGCCAATACAGCACTCACCACATAGGCAGAGCTAGGGGGTGCTAAGCACTACAAAAATTTCAATAGAACCACCAACAATTTTTCAAATTTCTATCGATGCTATTTATTGACATTGAAATTGTAAGAGCTAAAGAGGATTTAGCACCCCTAAACTAAAAATCTTAGCTCCGTCTAGGGCCAGATATAAGTTAGGGGTCAGCATTCAAGTACCTCCCTGGGTACGGTTTTATAAATATTAATAATCTGATTTCATTGAAAAAATTTAATGAAGCATCAATGATTTAAATTAATGAATCGCCAATTCTTTACAACCAAATAATAGCCCTTTCAAAGTCACTGAAATGCATACTGTAATAAAGGAGTTATTTCAAGAAAAAGTTTAAAAGTTATATCGAAAAATATATCTCCAATAAAAAATGACAAAACAGTCAAGCTATAATTGTCAAATGTTTTAAAAAAATGTTTTCATTTAGATACACAAAACTTACCATAGACAGTACAAGATGCAATATCAATTTAAACACAAAATAGCTATCATAAATAAATAAGTCCCTCTTTTGTGAAAATAAAAAGATAGATAAACTTTTAAAGAAAGCATTAGAATTAACTCAATCTACATGTATACAGATGAAAAGAATGCATGCTAAACAGTTTGGATCAGCTGATTAGAAAGCCATATATTACAGATAAATAAATTTCTAGTTGTGTTGTTGCAGCTAGAAATAATATCAGAAATTTATAAGATAATACACTTGTTAATTTACTATTTCAACAGGGAGAATGAAGGGGAGGGGGTTGTATACACTCTTGCTGGGAATATAACTGCCTTCCAGAATATTTTATAATTGCTATAAATTTTGTGTATAAACATTAATATATGAAATAACAGCATACTGTCCAATTGCAAAATGTTAACCTTGAAACAAGAATCGAGAAATATTGTTAATCTATACTGTTATTTTTGCCTACTGTTAATGGCTGTGTTAATGCCTACTGTTTACTGAATGCCTACTGTTAATTTTACTTAATTTCTCAAAAGTTGTAGTCCATTTATGACCAGAAATCTATTAAAACTTTAAAAATATTTATTCACCCTTTCGAGACGGGTGTTTCACCAGTGTACCAGCAGTGAATGTCACTCGCAGCCAGGTAGCTCATATGTGAGCTGCCACTTGGATTGGTTCTGAGGACGGGTGTCTCATATAAGTTTGATGTAATACTGATTAATTTAGTATTTTTTAATGCTAATAGATGGAGTCCTATGTCCACTACAGTTGAATGTATCATGAGTCTAGAATGTTGATCTTTGATTTGTTCAAGTTTTTTGTATTTTTGATATTTTGATTTGATGTGAAAGCCAGAACTGTGAGTAAGTAATTTAAACAAACTAAGATGGTTTGCTAATGTGGCATGTAGTATAGACATTCTCATGTTTCTGGTTCTCCTGAATACTTTCCTTTTTAGAGATGGGGGTATTTCTGTAGTTTTGGTATTCAGTAGTTTTGCATTTTTTGCAGAGTATAGAGAGCTGTTTTGTGGAGTGCTTAGAGAAGAAATTAATGATTTGCAAAGGCTAAAAGAAGACATTTTTTTTATTCAAAGAAATCATTCATACTGTGATTATTCAGATGACAGTTACAAATATTTTCTTTCTCAGAGACATAAAATGATAGTTTTGTGCAACACATTGTCTTAACGATGTAGTCTGTGTGTATCCCTGTTTTAAAGATTATCATAAATCAAACTTTTAAACATTGTTACATTTTATTGCAAATTGTCTTTTCTGTATATTCTCTACTAATCTTTGTTTTCATTAATTATTATTGTGTTGATTAAAATTCCTAATTTTTTAACTTAAGTGTTTAAATCAATGTATATAAATATTTTTTTATCTTCATTAATTTTCAAAAGTATAACCCAAAAACTATGATATTTATGTACATGATTACTTCAATCTCCAGCTAAGGTTATACGAAAAAATGAAATAATTGAATTTAAAGTTTTTTTATTCTATTTTTCAAAAGTTAGGCTGAACTATGTAAAAAGCTCTGTCCTCTGTGATCAGTGTATTTCGACCCCGCTCCATCCCGAGTGAGCATCCCAGACAGCAATGCACAGTAGCAAAAAGATTAAAATGGTCTAGATTACATTTTATATTAGCCTTAGCTTCTCCTCATAGATATTTATAGAGAAAAACAAAATGTTATATCATACTTTTAAAAGTAGCACTACGATAAACTGGGAAGATTAGTAAGATGTTTAAATGAGGAATATTTTATTTGTTTGCACAGTTTCTCAAAGTGATTCCTTGTTTGTAACAAATTGCAGTATTAATAAAATATTTCACTATGATTAATAAAAGTGAAAAAATACTTTTTTCTCCTGTCATGTATATACAGCAAGCATAAAGTTGAATTTTTTTAAAGGGTGTGTTGTTGTTGTTGAAACCCAGACCGTCCGACCTACCAGAAAGGTGTAAGGTAACTGTTTGGACGGTCGGGAAGTGCCACCCAATTTAGACCGGAACCCAGTGTGGGAGGCATCCACAGGGACTGTACCCTCATTCCCCTACCACCAATATCTCAGAAGGACTTTCGGACCCACGTTTAACGTGATCGTACTCCGCATGAACACGGCGGCAGTTTTGGCAGTGGCTGGAATCAAACCCGGGCCTACCGAGTGCAACTCCAGCGCACTAACCAATGGGCTACCGCGCCCTAAAAAAAAAAAAAGGGTGTGTGTACACCCCCTCCCCCTGGCTACACCAGTGATATGAAAGCTTCTGTTTTGCATCAATCGGCTAAAATTGATAATATGGGATAAATATATTGTGTTTGAAGTGTTATTATTTCAAATAACTGTTTACAATTACCTATAGATTAAAATACATTTACAGCTGCCAACCTGGAGAAGAAGAAAATAGGAGCACTTCACGTGACATCGATATGCATACTAAAATGTCACTTTTATTCACAGGACAATTGATGTTAAGTGCAACTGTTGTTGCAGATTTAGCATATTTTAAGGAAGCATTATCAAATACTTGCGAATAACAAGCTCCTGTAACATGAGTTTTGGCAACTAAATTTGCCTACAATGTTTGCATACTCATTGAGCTTCGGAAGTCTGTTTTGTTGAGCCGCACAAAAGTTAAAAGCTGAATATTCGCTCACAAGAAGCATTACCGTGTGGGAATGTTAAAATTCCTAACAGTCAAACTTTCTAGTTTGCCAACAGCATAAAAAAAAAGATTCTATTTCTTTCTTTAACAATAAGCAAGGAAAAGAATCAAAGAAATACTTAAGCGATGAAGATTTAACACAGCTTTTTTATAGATACATCAGCAACTTCAGCATACTGTAGTAATTCTGAAAGTGTAGGTAAACTACAAAAATATTTTTTCACATAGCTGAAAAATTTCTCAATTTCGTTTGTAGACAAGTCTTTCACACATTCTGCAGTTTATGAACTAATTGTGATTTCATCATGATTTTTATGATTTAAGGAGTCGTCATATTTTACATTAAACACAGATTGTGAATTTTTCATTGTGAAACTTTAATTTCCAATAAAAAAGAAACTGTATTTGATGTCTGTATTTCCTTCAATTGAAATTTTTTTTTTCCACATGCCTTTTGGTTTTAGATTAGGCAAAAATTTCCCCTCTTCCACTGTGAAATTTTGAAGTCCATTGCACAGCTTGAGCAAAAAGCATATTCAAATTAACTACCTTTAGATAATTCCAAAATAACATAGCTGCCAACCTACCAAAAAGAAAAATGGGCACACATTTTGAGAGGAAAAAATTTTTTTAATTTTTGGCCAGCAATAATAGGGTTCGGCTCATTAATGCAATTAAACCTTAAATTGTACAGCAACTAATACTCACATATATTGTGCTTATTTAGCACATACTCAACAATGAAATGCATAATTTTATCAAATTATTTTTATTACGTACTAAAATTTCATTGCAGCTGATTTAGTTTTTCTCAGCATGCTCTAATAATTCTGAACCTATATTTTCTTAATTTTTAATATTCTCAAAAATCATTTAAACTAATATTATTATGCTATTTTCATTTAAACTAAATGATGAAACAAATGTTAATTTTTAATTAAAATTCTAAAAACATGTAAATGTAAATACAAATGCATCAAATTCTAATTTATGCTTTTGAAATGGTTGTATTTCTTAAGTACCCAAATTATTATTTTAATAGTTATTCAGACAATAATTCTTCATTTCATTAATAATAAGTTTAAAAAATAGTTTTTCTGTATAAAACATGATATAATTAAAAAAATTTTAGACGATGCAGACAGACTGCAAAAATGGTAATTATTTTCACAATTAAATGAAATGTAAGGAGGATCATGCACAAATGTCGTTTTTCGCTATACTACTGCAAAATAGCCTTTCATTTCATTAATAATGCTTTTGAAGAACAGTTTTTCTGTATAAAATACGAAATAATTATAAAAAATTTTAACAATGAAGATAGATTGCAAAAGTGAAAATTATTTTCAGAATTAAACAAAATATAAGGAAGATCGCACACAAATGCTGTTTTTCGCGAAACTGCTGCAAAATAGCCTTTCATTTCATCAATAATATGTTTGAACAATAATTTTTCTGCATAAAATATGAAATAATTATAAAAAATGTTGACGATGCTAATAGGTTGCAAAGGTGGAAAAATAGTTTCACAGTAAAACGAAATATAAGAAGGATCGTGCACAAATGCAGTTTTTAGCGAAACTGCAGCAAGAAAGACTCTCATTTCATTAATAATATGTTTGAAAAATAGTTTTGTATATAAAACAAAATAATTTAATAAAATTTAATCATTGCAAATGCGTTTCTCCCACATTAATTAGATAATCATTGGTCATCTCTCTTACTCATAACGCTGTGGGAATAATTGCCGTTTCAGATAGCTGGGAAACGGATTTTTAGATGAAAGAACGGGAAAACGTCGATCTCAAAATGTGTGACTTTGTGTCTCATTTCGTGACATTTTCAGAACATCCATGACCTATTTCCGATTTTTTAACTTTTGTAACCTGCAGATACAAATATAAAAATACAGAAGTCACTCGCAATTCATTCCAACACTGCGGTAGAAGAAAATTGACACGCAAAAAAAAAAAACCGATAGTCACAGCTTGCATTTGCTTTATTTCTGCCTAAAATGGGGAAAAATAAGGGCAGTTAAATGAAAACTGGGAGATTGAGAGACTTATTCGGAAGATATAGCAAAAAACCGGGAGTCTCCGAAAAGTTTGAATACGTTGGGAGAGTACATGGGATCTTTTTGCCACCTCTTTCGCTTCACAAAACCTTGCGTTTGCGGAAATTTAGAAAATAGGGAGAATATGTACATGTATTTAAAAAAAATATTTACTTTGAAAAATCGGATTTCTGGAACAAGCTATAAAAAACAGAGAAAAACTCCGGGTAAATCGGAACACTTGGCAACTATGATACATTATATAAAGATTGCAAAGATTTATAACATACGATTAGTCGGAAGTATTTTTATTTTACTAAAATCAAAAAAGTTTATTTTTACGTCTATTGCAAATTATCATTCAAAATAATTTTCTGATTGGCTTCAATCACAATTAAAGCAAGAGCAAATAGTATAAATTATCAAAATTGAGAAATTTAGAAACTTAAATGTTACTTAAACAGTACATTAAAATGTTTAAATTTGATACATTAAAATGCTTAAATTTGATGTTATGGTTAAAGTTTAGAAACTGAAACACAAGTATACAAAAATGTAAAAGTTTCAAAGCTTAATGAATTCAGAAATTGGGCAGATATTGCCTACCCTAGATATGTGATTTCTGTATACGAGACGAAATTCAGCAGCCAAAACAATTAAGTACATTACTCACCTTTCCATGTTTCTTCTTTTAGCTCTACGCAGAGCAACAATGCCTTCTTTACATAGCATGTCCAAAGAGAGGGGATCAATACCCTATTGAATTAAAAGCAAAACATTACATTACTAATAACAAAATCTATCTGAAATTTAGATCTGTAAAAACCTGGACCACGGCACCCCAAAAATTCGTGTAACCACCTCAAGCTGATGCTCGGAACAGAATGCCCCACCAACGAGATTTTCATTTCCCAAGAGCCGCCAATCTTGGCGAGTGAAAACTTACGTGTCATGCCAAGCACCTATGCATACCCCGTGCAGAATAGTACCTCGCCAAAAATGTGAAGCACAGTGAATGCCTCGAAAATTGCAACCCTAGCTACAAGGAACCCACTTTGACTCATATCTAAAGAATACATGTAGGCACCCCAATAAATCTGTTGTTAAGATTATCGTCAGCCAAGGATACCTTTTACTCTTAAAAAGTTGCACTTTTTCGTCGATCTGCTGATTAAAGTGTCTGATCGGAAGGGAAAGAATGAGCCTGCAAAGAAAAGCGTACATGGGACACTGGTGAATTAGCAAAGGATTGGAGGGATATATTTAGTGTTTTGACGATAAATTGCGGGTAATTTAGAATATTGGAATGCTAGAAAGGGATAATAAATTAACGATAATAAGATATAAATCGCTGAAGTACAACAAAACAAAATACGAATAACAAAGAATTGAATTTTGAACTTTTATTGACTTGAAAAACTGCATCATTGAAAATAATCATAACAAGACTAACTAATAAGTGAAGTTGTGTGCTCATGTTTATGTCATTGGTGTTTAATTACAGATCAGATATACAATGCAACACAATAAAATTTGAATGAATTATTTTCTTTACGAGAAATTTTTGAGTGTCAGCATTTTTTGTAGATTTTTTTAATATGCAAAATTCTTGAGCTGTAGCATAAACATAGCAAGAAAATCTGCATTTTCATCATCCATTATCCCAGTCAAAGAGGACCGAGAATTATATAATTACAGTTTATAGCTGGCAGAAGGGTAGGAGTTTCTGTGGCTTATTCATAGTGAGCACTAATTTGGGGCACGATTTACTGCGGTTACTGAAAGAAAATGTATCCTGAATTGACCTTTGGAAATTTATCCTTTGTCAGAGTTTTCTGTGATTTTGTAATCATGGATAATAAAAATATATTCATTGAATCAGACAATCAATGAAATAAAATTTGCAATTTTCGGCTAATTCGTGGAAAAATCACATGTCTGGTTATAGTACTTAGAACAGACAATCAATGAAATGAAATTTGCGATTTTCCGTTAATTCGTGGAAAAATCACGTCTGGTTATAGTACTTAGGTGTATTCTAGGCAATATAGCCTAGACGCATTTTGCTAAACAAAGTTGGGGGAAAAAAAAAAAGTTGGAGCATTTTATTATGCATTTATAATTCACAACTGTCTTAAAATAAAATTATGAATTTTAGTATTTAATATACTTCAACAAGTTCAAGATTAGATCTATTGCTTAAATACATATTCACTTTTTTCTTTAATCATTTGTTATTATTTTTACGTTTTATAATTGGGTATTTCAGTTTTCAAAATTATAACTGGATTTTTTATTTTTCAAAATTATTATCTTGTTTCTAATTATTTTTAATTCCAATACTTTTTTAGTACTTTCTTAAAGTTACTCACCAATTGGTCAGTGCTCAATCTGCAGCTCTAGGAAAGGAATGCTTCGGCCAGTGATTTGGCAAAGGGATAAAGCATCAACAGTAATTTTTGTTTTTCTAATAAAAATGATTTTGTTTTTGTTTTAAATTACAATTTTGCATCAATAAAGACATTTTTAAAAAAAATCATTTCTTTGCCCAATAGTTTAGTGTTCATAAAAATTGAGGGGACATATATATGCCCCCTACCCAATGCAGCATAAAGAAAATAAAACCAACCTTTTGATTGATAACAACAAATCCCTTTTTCGTGCTATCACAGACTTTTTTCTTCAACTCTATGATTTTTTTAACTCTTTCTGTAATAAAAGCTCTTTCAGCAGAAACCAGTTTTTCTCTCTCCTCAGCAGACTTATAAAAGAAGCCAGCATTCACTTCACTAATGCAAGGAAGAAGGGGGAAAAAATTAAAAATTAAACCAAATCTTACAAGTATTATCACAAATCAGGCATGAGACTGAGAAAATTGTAAAAAATGAGGAAACAATGCACTAAGTAAAATTTGTAACATAATAAAATAAAAAATAAAACAGAAAACCAATTGATGGTGCCGTTACCTCAGGAAAATTAATGCAAAAACACATGTGTCAATTAATTGTTCAAAATAATGATTAGTGTGCAATGAAAATTAATAAGCCATTAAATGGTTCATGTGGTATTGATAACTCCACTTACCTGTTGGCCGTCAAATGTAATGAAAATTCATTCAAGTAAAGAAGCCGTAAAATGTTAGTCTGACAAAAAACTGTAAATATTTTCCCAAAAAGACATTTTTCAATGCTATGATTCTTTGAACTCCAAAATCATCTGGTGACAGTTATATAACAAATGATTAATAAATTTAGTTTGAATGCTAACTATTTCATTTGACAGACGATTTAGTGGTAAACATCTTTGTAATCGACACCTGAAAAATAAACTAATCTGAGGTTGAAAGAACATTCCACCTGCAGGATTGTATCCTTATGCTATGTGTTTGTCACTTTGTTCTATTTTTATTTTTATTTTATGAACCATGTCAACTATGTTTACTAATGAAGAATATTATGAAATGATCCTTGTGTCTGGAGAATATAACAGGAATGCCAGTGTAGTCAAACATGTATAGTTTTCCAATGCAAGGCATCCCAATTGTTTGAGTACGTTACTGTTATTTTGGGAGGTGGGGGAATTTAGAGTATATTTCCTAGTTTTCATGGTTCTTTTCAGCTTTGTCCATCAGACAAACACATTTTTGTACTAATTTCATAATGCTCTACAACTTTGTAACTGACTTTTCCTTTTATCGCTAAATGGGAGCTAGATAGTCCCAGAACTCCATATATAAAGGGTGATAAGCCCTCCAAAAGTTGTCTTCTCGTGTAGTGCCATATGGGTCTCTCATGCAGCTATATTTAAAAAACAAAAAATATAACTCTTTTTGTTCTCAAGAAATTTCCCCTAATACAGACTTTCCTAGACACACAGCAGGGTTTAAATTGTGTTAGCTATTTAAACAATTTGCTAAAAGAAATCTCATTTAACTTAAATATTTTCTGCAATTTTAGCTAAAACTACAAAAGGCATTGTGAATCAGGCGTCCGGAAATTGCCCATCTTCCCCGGGTTAAAATTCGGCAAGGACAGCCAATTTTCAGAAGTTGCTGTCCTCTCGGACGGCTTTGAGATTAGAGATTCTGTAAAAAAAAAAAAAAAAAAAAAAAAAAAAAAAAAAAAAAAAAAAAAAAAAAAAAAAATAAAAATTTTAAAAATGACAAATTGTTGTCATTGTAAAATTATGGCGAAAGCCGCCTTTCCCGTACCATGAATGAAAACTGAAATGTTGTCACCTGCAAATCGCCCCCCCCCCCCTCCATAAACATTAGCTAGTGTGCATTATCAACACCTTCTTTCTGCGAACCGTCAGATCTGCATTGTAACAACTACAGGCGCTAATTATTTTCTCTCCTCTCATCCTCCACCCAGTAGTGAATCCAATGACCGAACGAAAATGTGATGGCGATTTGCTGATGAAGTGATTCTGGTCTCCTTTTCGAGGTCTACATGTGCCAAAATATCGGATTTTCACCCGACCGACAATACCAATGCTTAAACCCGGGCCAAGCCCGAAAAAATTTATAAATGTAGAATGAACTTGGCAGGCTCGAAATGATTTGTATTCAAATACATTAAAAACAAATTTGTGAAAATTTTGTATGGAGAATTGAGTTTGTTTTCTTAAATATTTATCTTTACATAGCTGAAATAAACAGAAATTCATGTATTCAATTTATATCCATTGAAAAAAATTTCAGAACAAATATGTTTGTCCCGGTTGTAACAGACGTTTAAAAAAAAAAAAAAAAAAAAGACCCAACCCGGCCCGAAACAGTAGAAAACTCAAGCCCAGCCCGAGCCTAAGCCCAAAACCGTGCAGAGCGCTATCCCCCTTTTAACTCTTTAAAATCCAAGCTATAAAATTTTCATTTGCTGTAATAGACAGGAGTACGTAACAAATTTGAATTTTTGGAATGGATTGTTTTTGTTTCAGCCAGAAGTATTTTCTTTTCTTCCCCACTTTGGTTTCAACTTTAAAACTAATACTACAATTCATTCATGGCATTTGTTCCAGTTGTCTCACAACTGACGTTAAGGTATGCAGCATCTATTCAGTCCAAAGAGTGTCAATGTGGTTTAAACTGCTTAGGGATAAGAGGATTTATATGATTATTTATTTACCACTCCTTCAAATTACCAAACATTGGAAAGAGGAGAGATTCCATACATCTGTTACCCCTCTATACCCATCCATAGATCGGGATTTTGCCGGGTTCAGTCTTTTCAGAAAGTCAGAGTCGGCGAGTTTGATGCCCGCGGTTAAGCGCTGTGGGAGTAGTGTATAAATATACAGTTATCGCACTTCACCGTGATGCAGTTTGTTCTAATTTATTATTGTTGTGCGATGTATTTAAAATCATAAGTTAATGAATATAATGTGAAAAAAAATTCTTAGGAGGGGGGGGGGGGGGGGGGTAGAAAATTTTAATAGCCATCTTTGAGGACAGGCTAAATTTTACCGATTTCCCGAAGCCTGTTGTGAATACAGTTACATTAAACGCTAGTATTCCTGACAGTGTGTGCATTTCAAGCAAACGTAATGTAATTTAGACATAAAAAAATTGTGTGAAAAGTTCACCCTTATTATATTCAATTGTGATTTCTTATAATTAGTAAACTGAAAATAGTTAGGGTAAATGTGAATGAAATGAATTTACCAGTTGTACAATTATTACAATTTTAGTACAAATTTGATCTAAAATACTAGTAGAAAAGGAAAGTGGTTAATTAATTAATAAGTGGAAAATGTAATAAATGACAATCTTTGCTCTGAGGAAAGAAGTTTAGTTTAATAAAAAAGCACTAAATACTGGTATTTCATATTAAAAATTAATTTAAGGATGATATTTTAGCTAAAGAAAATCTGAAAATGCTAAAATCCTTTTAAAGATTTTAGTTAAAATGCTGAAGATATATATTTAGCTGTTTAAACATTCGCAATTTTTTTATATTTCGATTACAGTTCTCACAATCGCATTTTGAGCATTATTATTATCTTTTTACAGTTTATAGTGGGCATTTAAACGATATAGACAAAAACAATGTTCTAATTGAACGTTTCAAGGGTTTTCACAAAAATATGATTTCCTGTATATTCAAGTTGTTCTCCCTGAGGCAGACGAACTCAGTTCTTTCACATAATTTTCAAGGTTAAATACTAACAAATTTAATAAATTAAGTTGAATATCTAAATTCCCTATTATATATACTACACCTATCAGAACATTTCAAGATTTGTGATTTTTTAAATGATGCCTCCAAATTTTGTGTTAAGCTTATTTTTTAATATCCCTAATAATTACAGGTTTTTATTTTTCTAGTTAGGATGACAATCCTGCCTTAGATAAAAATTTGCTCTAAATTCTCTTTCACATAAAAACAAATTTTTACTAAAAAATTACCTCTTTTCATATTCAAGAGAAACATTACAGGTAAGAATATAAGCATCTTCCACTTTTTTTTTCATATCTGGATGTCGAGCACCATGATCCAACACTAAACCCCGAATGAGAGATGTGTCCAACTCTGTTTTATGCTTCATTTCCATAATTTCAACCATATGCAAGTCAATTGGAGTATCAGGTCGAATAATAGACAATACAGCATCCACACATATCTGAAAATTTATGTTTCATAATTACTTCGAAATATATTATCAGGAAACAAATCAATATAAGATACTAAAAGCCAACTCTCAAGAAGTCACTTTCTCAAGGAGAATCCTACTCACTTAAAACTTTTAGGTATAAATTTATTTGTATGGATCACCAGTTATTGTTTCTTACTAGGTGCCTTTCACAACCAAAATAAGATAAATTTGGATGTTATCCAAAGACAAATACAAAGTAGAAGATTAAAATATATAAATTTTTTTGATCCAGTCATTTGATTTTATGAATATTTGTGAATATAGCAGTTTTCCTCTAAATTAGAGCTTTTTCAACACTATTTTAAAATCTGGTCTAAAAAAAAATCTAGGACCCAGCTTTTAATTTTATGGTATTCTGCATTTTAACAACAGTTATTATAAAAAGCTTATGATAAATAGTTACACTAGTTTAACTACACAGGCAAATACAAACTCTTAAAATATTTTAATTTAATTTTGATTATTTCAAATTTAAATTTATAAGGAAAGCAAAAACACAATTAAAAAGTCAATATTAAAACATTATTTTTAAATGAACAGTTTTACTGTGCACATATGAAATCATATTGCACTGACATGTCTTTTAGTTTTTGAAGCACAATTTCCCGAATTCATTCACAGTTTTTGAAAAATTAAAATATTTGGCAGACAGACCCTTCGTATTAGTCATAGACTTCCAATCTGTATTGATGCTCAAAATTTCATTTTCATTAGGTTCATAAGACTGAAGCCTGTTTCACAACATATTGTAGAAACATGCAACACAGCTATAATCTATTATAATAAAAGGAAGATATCTGTATGTCTCTTTACAGTCTATAGCAGAAAATCGTACAGACATGAAATTTGGTACACCGGTACTTCAGGACATGGGACGATACACCTTGGAGTTATTTTATAAAAGTTCAGATTAGTTTCATAGTTATTCTAAATTTTAGTACAGTTTTCAAACAAATACATTATTTAGCAACTGAAAATATTATTTTAGAGCTTTCATCATCTTCACACCATCGAAAAGATAAAAAAATTAACTTTCAAATCAATTCGGAATGGAATCCATACATTTAATACTCTTATTTTCAAAAATTTTTAATAAAAGATATACTTTTCATTTGTTAAACACATCAAGTCCCAAGGCTGGAATATTTTCACACAGTCTGTATCTCAACACCAGCGGCGCAGCATTTACCTGCCTGTTATTATTATAAGCAGATGTATATCAGGGTTCATCCTAGGTATTTTTCGCGGGGCGGCCCGCCCCGATGCCCTCAGAAAATAAAAAACCCGCCCCGCCTGCCCCAGTATTATAATTTTGCGCCCTGACATCGAAAAATACCGCCCTGCATGCCCTTTTCCAAAATTGGGGCCTTATGATGTATAGTCAAACTTTCAAAACATCCGTGATTGTGCGAAGTTTTTTCCCATTCATTATTAAAGCTGTACAAAAGTCACAACAATATTGACAGCCAAATGAATGGGAAATGTACCAATATAACTGGACACCACTAGCTGAACTTCCACCCTTTGCAACTTCCACCCCACAGGGTGAAATCATATCCCTCTGAGCCCCCAGACCCAAGATAAGCTATATACCCCGGAGAGTGTCATTCTCAAGGTTTCTGTTGGAAATAATCAATACATCGCGATTCACGTTCCTGTGAACGGGCGTTTATGCAAATTTAATATGAACGACTCTTCCCGTTCACCGGCGTGAACCGTGACGTTTTTCAACATGAGGTTTCATGCAAATCAGTTCTCAATGCGTACGCATCTGATTTGCATATCCGGGGGCGTTTCCGGAACTGTCCATTCTCGGATATATAGGGCAGAGGTTTCTTGAAGCAATTAGTGAGAAGGTCGGAGTCGATCGAGATCAGACGTCTGAAGAAGTCAGACGAGATAGACACTGATGGTCTGATGCAGGCAGACAGAAATGTTTTTTTGACAGAAGCACTGCGGAATATCGTTTGACGACGGTGAATAGTCGAAACGGATGCAGATGTGGTCAGTTTGGACCAGCATGTATTGAACGTTAAATTTACTTACAAACGTTCGGAAGCCGCTTTAAAGATTTTCCTGATGTTTTATCCTTTGGTTTCCCTTTGCCAAGTGATGGTGGCTGAAATACACGCAAGTGATAGAGGTAGTATAGTAACTTACTACCAAATGCTTCAAGGAATCCCTGTCTAGTCATTTACAACTAAAAATCTTTTGTACATAGTATATTTTTGATGTTTTACGGCATGGAAAATTACCAGGTACGTGTAATATGCCGAGTTGTGTTTTTCACCAAATAAAGTGAACGAAGTTTTTCTTTAAAACTGGACTTGTGTACTTTCATGACCCAGCCAACACTTATTGACTCTGACAGTGCGTGCTTTGCTATCTTCAAATTTTAAATTTTCCAACCAGAAACGGTTACGGGGCCAGTTCAACGCCCAATAGAGTCATAAGTGCAAGTATCTTTAAAGAAATCGTTCCAGTGTTCAGATGGGGGCCGCACATGGCACCATTTTGAAGTTCGAGTGAACAACGAAACGCAACAGTGTAAACGTAAACAGTGTACAAGAACTTTTGCTTCTGCTTCTTCAAAACTACGAGTGGCCATGGAGGCAAGTAGAACGGAGTTGCTGACGCGGGACAACTACGTCACCTGGTGTACCGACATCTCATTCGTCCTCAAGGGAGAAGGATGTTTCGGACACGTAGATGGAAGTGCTAAGCCTATCGAGGAAGATGCAAGTCGCCGCGACTACGATGATTTTTATCGCCGGAAAGACCGAGCATTAGCCATCATTTATCAAAGTTTATCCTCGGAATACAAGGAGTTGATAAACGTCACCGACGAACCTAGTCAAGTATGGAATACCTTGAAAGAACATTTTCAAGCGCCTTCCCGAGCCAACCTGGTTAGATTACTAGATGAGTTCTTCGACGTTCGGCCGGAGCAAGATGAGCCTGTTGACATTTTTTGCTCAAGACTGCGGAAGGCCGTGACGAGGCTTAAAGACGCGAAACACCCCATTGAAGACCTATATGTAGCATTCCAGTCGATTCGGTACCTTCCGGAAGAATTCCGAGGTATCGTTCAAATTATATATCGATGGAATGACTCGGACTTCAAGCTCAGCAAAATACAAGCAGAGCTAGCAGCGGAGGAGAGCCGGCTGAGGCAGCAAGCAAGTGACTTTTCCAAAACTGTGAGTTCAAATTCTGCATATTTTACTTCTAAGAAATTTGTAAATAGAGTAAAAGTGTCTAAACTTAAATTTCCAAATGTATCTCATAATGTGTCTAATGTAAATACTTCTAGTCATAATGTAAATATTTCTAAAAGTAAAATTAAGTGTTATAAGTGTAACAAACTAGGTCATACTAAATCTAATTGCAGTAGAAATAATGGATCTAGTATTGTGGAATTTCTTGGGTCTCCACAGATTGAGGCTAATACTGTAATCGATCCTAGCGATAGACTCAGCTGGGTAGTAGACACTGCTGCTACGCGACATTTCTGTAATAACATTAAGTTATTTTCAAAATTTAATGAGTGCAAAGGCACTTCAATGTCGCTAGCAGTAGGGGATGTCGAAAGTCCAGTTGAGGCTATCGGGACGGTGGAAATGTATGTCCAATTTAAGGATAAGCAAAGTATTATCAAATTGGAAAATGTTATGTATTCTCCTAAACTTAGGAGAAATTTATTAGCTGCATCTGTTCTTGAGGAACAAAATTTTAGTTTTAATGGAGCTAATGGGGTTCTATGGTTTTTTACACCTAAAGGGGAGAAATTCTTTTATGCAAAAAGAAAGGATGGGTTATATTTTTTAAAACCTAAGTATAGTACCCAGGAACAACATAACGTAGAAAACCGTCAATCTAAAGATAGGGATCGAGATGGAGACAAGAAACACAAAAAGGATAAGAAATCCAAGGATAGGGATCCTAGTGCTTCCAGAAAAATAGACAAAGTAAAAATAGCACCTAATCTTAAAGAAACTAAATTTAAATCTGACAAAACAAAAACTAAGCAGAATAAAAATGTGAATAGTTCAATATCTAAGCCTAGCAGTTCAGTAACTGAACTTAATAGTACAAACTGTCTTTGGCATAAACGATATTGCCACATAAACGCTGAATATCTCCTCCAAACCAGCAAAGTTTCTGCCGTAAACGGACTTCCTAGGCTTAAATACAAAAAGTTAAATTGTAAATCTTGTAAATTGGCTAAGTCTAGGAGAGTATCATATAAACCCACCGGTAGGATAAGGTCCACTAAACCATTGCAATTGTTACACATGGATGTGTGTGGTCCCTTACCCACAGCCTCATATGGTGGGAACAAGTATGTCTTAACTATAACAGATGATTATAGTAGAAAAGTTTTTGTTTACCTCATGAAACAGAAGTCAGAAGTATTTTCACATTTTAAAGAGTTTCAGGCCAGAGAAGAAAGGCAGTTAGGTACTAAAATTCTATGTATCCGGACGGATAATGGGATGGAATTCTGCCATGATAAGTTCAAAAATTACCTGAAGGATATCGGTATTAAGGCTGAGAGGACTAACACATATACCCCACAGCAAAATGGAGTATCAGAGCGATTCAACTTAACCGCATTTGACTGTGTTAGAGCCATGTTGAACGACAGTAAATTACATGACAGATTCTGGGCGGAAGCAATATTGTGTTTTGCATACACTAAAAATCGAATATGTCACAAATTTAAGACAAAAACTCCACATGAACTCTACAGTGGTAGAAAACCTTCAGTCAAACATCTTAGAACCTTTGGTTGTAGAGCATATGTAGGCAAACCCAGTCAGCTCAGAAAGAAGTTAGACATGAAAGCTACAGAAGGGGTGATGGTAGGCTATGCTACTAAAACTAAGGGCTATAGGATATTTTTGTCAGGGGAGAAACGAACAATTGAGACCTGCAATGTGAGGTTTGATGAGGGTGATGTAGTGGAAGGCATCCTGGACCCAATTTGTCCCAGAAATATCTCCTCAGGGATATCAAGAGATAACCTTTCAGAATACTCTGACGGGGAATATCCGAGAGGGCAGTCTGATGGGGGGGCAGGAGAGAGTGAAGACACTGGTGACGATCCGTCTGAATCCAGTGAGGAAACGGACTCTGCTGCTGACTCCAGTATGACTCCTTGCTCGGATATTGCTTGGCAGCGAAAGACGGTTCCAAGACCCGATGGGAGTAGAACCGATGTGTATTATTACGCTCAAGGAGATAATAAAAGGCTGAGGTCACACAATGATGTTAAGAAATATTGTGATAAAAGGAATATACAATTTGATCAGCAACTGTTTAATTTTCGGGAAAATAAAGGTCTTAAAAGGGTCAGAGGCAGACCAGAAGCAAGCAATATTGAAATAAATATACCAAAAGGGTACAACGCTGCTATTAAATCTTCCCAGTCCGAAAAATGGTGTAATGCTATGGATGAAGAAATGGCCGTAATGCAAGAGAGGGGTGTCTGGGAACTAGTTCCTGCATCCACCTCACAAAAGCATATAGGCAGTAGATGGGTCTACACCATTAAGAAAGACGAGAAAGGGAAAATCAAGAGGTTTAAAGCTCGTTTGGTAGCCCAGGGGTATGGTCAGAAAAAGGGAGAATCATACGATGAAGTTTTTAGCCCTGTTGTTAACTTCAACTTAATTAGAGCATTCTTCTCAATTTTCGTATGCATGCTTGGCTGGATGCATTTCCAATTAGATATCAAATCTGCCTATCTCTATGCTAAATTGAGTCAAAAGGTATATATGAAACAGCCTCAAAGTTATGTCAATCAGGAACAGCCTGATTATGTTTGTTTGTTGAAGAAAGCCATTTACGGTCTTCATCAAAGTGGAAGAGAATGGTTTAATGAACTTGACACCAAATGAAAAGAATTAAATTTTTTAAAACTTCAATGGTGTAATTGTGCATATATTTACAATAGCAAAGTTCTTATGCTAGTCTATGTGGATGACATAATTCTCTTCTCAAAGTATCAAAGGGACATAGACCACATTGTTTCATTACTTAGCATAGAATTTGATATCAAGGTATTAGGAAAAATTAGAAAACTTTTAGGCGTGGAATTTAAAGAGTGTGACAATAAATTTTTTATACATCAAAGTCAGTATATAGATAAAGTATGTCAAATGTTTCAACAGTATAAATATCCAGTTACTTCACTTCCCATTTCTAAAGGGAATATTCTAAGTAAAATAGATTGTCCAAAGACAAGTGAAGAAATAAAGCAAATGCAAAGTTTTCCTTACAGGAGCTTAATTGGGTGTTTGGCTTTTATATCTAGTCGGACTAGACCTGATATTTGTTACGCCATCAATATATTATCTCAATTTCAAGAAAACCCTGGAATTAAGCATTGGGATGCATTGTTAAGACTTTTAGGATATGTTGAAAAGACTAAAAACTATATGTTGAATTTATCTAACATTCAGGAGTTAAAATTGAATGGTTATTCAGATTCTGACTTTGCTGCAAACCGAGATGACCGTGTTTCACTTGGAGGCATGATACTCTTTATTGACAATGTACCTATTTCTTGGCGTACCTTTAAACATAAGTGTGTCAGCTTATCAACCATGGAAGCTGAATACGTATCACTAACTGAAGCCGCTAAGGAAATGGTATGGGTACAAAACATAATTGAAGAATGTCATTTACTTGGGTTAAACTTTAATAAAAGTAACAGTGTTATTTTTAGCGACAACCAAGCAGCCATTAATTTTTCTAACTCTCCAATTGAAAACAATAGAACTAAGCATATTGATGTTAGATATCATTTCCTAAGAAATTTAATAGTCAATGAATCTTTTAATGTTAAATTTGTAAATAGTAAAGATAACTTAGCAGATCACTTTACTAAACCAATGACTAAGGAAATAATACTTAAATTTTGTAATAAAATTTTTAAAAACTAAATCAAAACTTTTTGAGATTAAATGTTTAGTCTAAAGAAAATTTTAAATACTAAATTGAATTTACAACTTGGGAATTTTTTTTTAAGATGTCATATATATACATTATTGTTTATCTTAAACCTCATTGATATAAGATAGTATATCTTGAGTATAAATTTTTGTGATATTGAATCTTTTTCACTTTACACCTTTGTATATACATCCATTTTCCATGACCCGCATGATGCTAAATAATAGCTTATGTGTATAAAATTTTGTATTTTTCAACTTGGTAAAAAGTATGTGTTGAAAGTTTTGATAAAAGAATTTTATTATCTAATTACTTGCATCATGTATTTTTAAATATTTGGTATATCAATGCAGTCTAATAGTATTAATTATGTATACTTATATTGTGTTAATAGACTAAATTTTTTTAAGCTTTTTGAATTATAGTGTTTATACTCAAATTTAAAGTAAACTTAAATTCTATGCTTATACAAAATCTTAATCTTTTAAAGTTAACTTGTTTAATATGATAATGTGCTTATACTTAAATTTTGGATACTTATAATTAAATTTAAACTAAAATTTCAATTTTTGAATGCTGATACTTAAGCATTGAAGTTGTGTTGTATATAAATTTCTACTTGATGTGAAATGTTGTTGTTACAATATTGTCGACAATACTTGACTATTTTTCAGATGCTATAAGTACTTATGCATTTTATTTTAAATTTAATAATGATATAATACTTTAAATTTTTTCCTTCATTATATGTTTGATAGGATACTGGGGGCCTTGGTGTTTATTGATATACCTTGGTTTCTCAGAGTAAGTTTTCTTTTGCTTATGCATTGAGACTTAAGGATTTGCATGAGGGGGCCGATTGTTGGAAATAATCAATACATCGCGATTCACGTTCCCGTGAACGGGCGTTTATGCAAATTTAATATGAACGACTCTTCCCGTTCACCGGCGTGAACCGTGACGTTTTTCAACATGAGGTTTCATGCAAATCAGTTCTCAATGCGTACGCATCTGATTTGCATATCCGGGGGCGTTTCCGGAACTGTCCATTCTCGGATATATAGGGCAGAGGTTTCTTGAAGCGATTAGTGAGAAGGTCGGAGTCGATCGAGATCAGACGTCTGAAGAAGTCAGACGAGATAGACACTGATGGTCTGATGCAGGCAGACAGAAATGTTTTTTTGACAGAAGCACTGCGGAATATCGTTTGACGACGGTGAATAGTCGAAACGGATGCAGATGTGGTCAGTTTGGACCAGCATGTATTGAACGTTAAATTTACTTACAAACGTTCGGAAGCCGCTTTAAAGATTTTCCTGATGTTTTATCCTTTGGTTTCCCTTTGCCAAGTGATGGTGGCTGAAATACACGCAAGTGATAGAGGTAGTATAGTAACTTACTACCAAATGCTTCAAGGAATCCCTGTCTAGTCATTTACAACTAAAAATCTTTTGTACATAGTATATTTTTGATGTTTTACGGCATGGAAAATTACCAGGTACGTGTAATATGCCGAGTTGTGTTTTTCACCAAATAAAGTGAACGAAGTTTTTCTTTAAAACTGGACTTGTGTACTTTCATGACCCAGCCAACACTTATTGACTCTGACAGTGCGTGCTTTGCTATCTTCAAATTTTAAATTTTCCAACAGTTTCCCCTTCCAGGAGTTATTGTTCCCCACTCCTCAGATAAACATTCATTTCTCCCCAGCACAGACATTGATAACAATGGGTTTTGTTGCTTCTCTGTAAAGTTCCTAGTTGCTTCCTATCATAAAAATGTCTATTATCACTTGCATACATATGAATATTTAAAGCAAGGCACCATTCCCACACAGATCTGGAAATAACTTTTGGGCTGCTGTCACTAGTATTTTATGAACCCCTTATAAACACTTATACCTCAAAGACGTTTAAATTATATTGATCTTGAAAGCCGGTGTCCACATAGATACCTTCCACGGACGCCCTCAAAGAAAATTCGAAGAGAATTCATAGGTTGCCTTTAAAGGGTTATAAAATCACATAAACACTTTAGCAAAAGCATCTATCCAATCAGGAGATGGGGGAATTCTTAAAAAGGTGGGGTGCAATTCTTGCTAAACTACAGATACTGAGGAAGAAGGTATTCTTTTACGAATTTCTGTAAGTTACAGTTTCAAAATTTACCTATTTGTCCACTGCAAGTGCTCAGACATAATGCCTAACATACATAGAAGGGAGAGAGAAAATATTGATCACCAGCTTAGACAAGATGCGTCAAAATGCATGAAATTGACAAGTTTCTTTAGTGCACAGATAAGTTGTTTTTATTCTTTTAAATTATTTTATAAAAATGTGTATAAATCTGAAAATGAAACATGCAGAGCAGCCTTTATCTTAATGTTTGGGGTCCGATCTTGGGCATCTGAATTTCAATGGGCAATTTACTGATATTTTAACACAGTTGCATTAATATTGAAAGATTAAACAATATCAACAATAAAAAATTTTTCTCTCCCCCCCTCCCCGAAAAATTATTTAAAAATACTATTTACTGCTTCAGTTGATTAATTTTCAGAAAATTATTTACTGCTTTAATTGTGTATTTTTTAGTAATATCTCGAGAGCCCCAGATCCTATAAAAACTCTTAAGTATGGATTGAATTTTAAGTGGTTATTTCAAGTTTACGCCGAAAATTTCATCAAATCCCATCAAATCCGGTGCAGTCCTTCTCCCTGTGATGCTGAAACAAATACAAACACATATACAAACAGATTTTCAATTTTATTTATATGGATTTCAATTTCATTAGACACTTGACCTCTTTAATCCCATTAATTCCTAGCAGAGATCACTAATCACAGACATAACTCTAGTTCAACAGTGTTTTGAATTGACTGATGTAATATAAATAGTAAACACTTTGGGGAAAATATTGCTAATGAGGAGTGTATGGCAATCGTAGTACAAATAATTATACTTAAAAATATTAGTTTGTAAAAAAAAGAAACTTGCAATAATTTTTCATATAGGAAAGAGTTCACTAATAAATAATTTTCCAGTCTTCTACATTTTTTAGGAAAGGTGAAAGGAGGTGCTTTTGCCTTATTTCTTTTCTAATTTTGATCTTGTTAGTAAAATTCGTATTTTTTTTTAGTGGGGGGGTGGGGGGGTGGGGGGGCAACAATAGCAATCTCTAATATTTTGATAATATACCTTACAGTTGAAGGTTGCGGCCTCCTCGTCAGCCCGGTTTCGTTTTGTATTTGGGATCGGAGATTCAGTAGAAAATTAGGAGTTTTAAGGGGTCCTTAAGAACAAAATGTGAAGAGTTTCTTGAGGAATTTTTAATGACTGAATGAACTAACTGTATATGTCTGCTTCTTCTATAGCGGGAAATCTAAACGCCAGACAGAAGTAAAATTTGCTACATAGATTTTTTCCTACTTCATCATGTGCATCTCAAGATTTTTTTAAAAATTCGTATTAATATTTTAAAAGTAATTAAATTTTAAAGTTAAAAATCCCATTTTCCGTCATTTTGTCAAATCAAATCTATTCTTTTCTTGCCTCCGCAAAGGATAATTTGCAAGCAGATGCTTTGATTAAATTGCAGCTGAAAACATCATCTCAGCTGAAAACAGCTGGTGACACACTAAGTGTATTTATTTTTTGGGTTTTCTAAATTTACAAATTCTGAAGATTTCGTCCTAATTTTTTCAATTTAGTATTATATTATCATGAGTATTGGGTTAAAATTTTATTAAAATTGGATGAAAATTCGTGGAGATTTATTAAAATAATTATTTTTAGAAAAGTATATTAATGGTATAAAAATAAGGCAGCAGTGCCCGGAATTTTAGATGTAAACCTCTGATTAAAATTACACCGGAACCATGGCGAATTAGTAAAAAGTTTGAGATATTAAACTTGATATATTCATTTGTTAGGGGTTTAGGGGAGAGTAAATAATTTGCGTTATGTTAGGGGATAGTATGTATGCTTGATAGGAAGTCACAGAAGAAATGGTAATATTAAATGGGAGGAGTATATGGCTGGCATGTGTCTGGTCTGTGGATATTAAGAACGGATCGGGGAGTCGATGTGCACCGGTTCCTATCTCCTATGCATGGCCGTGGTGTACTTAGATGGGCGTGGCAAAAAAGCATGCTGGCTTTGCTGGTATATGTAAAATTAAAATCAATGATATAATCCACAATATAAGAAGCAATGAAAATATCTAGTTGCATATTAAGACACTGGAAAATGTAAATAAATACAAATTGCATATAAAATAAATAAATAAAAATATAATATATACGTTTCATGTAATGTAAGTTCATTATGAAAGAAGGAAAAGCAGAAAACTTGAGATTAAAGAGCACCCTTTTAGTATAAAAGTTTATTGAAATGTATATAACTTAAATGTATGGAAAACAATGAAATAGTACAACCTCAAAAATCCGGACTTTGCAGATTCCGGATTTTCGATTTTTCTGGATTATAGAATTTGAATAAAATTCAGATTTAATATTAACTAAATACACTATAAAGCACTATTTTTAGTAAAAATAATGGCAAAAGTTAAGTTAATCAAAACTTATAATTTAATCTAAAAAATAGGGCAAAAGAAATTTCTAAAAAAGAAAAATATACACATTAATAATTTAGAATGTGTGAACGAAACGAAATGATAAAATTCCATTTTATCATTTCGTTTAAATATTTGAATTAACATTTGTTATTTCATTAATTTTGTTTTATGGGAAAGCAGTTTTCTTTATCCTGTAAATGGACATTATTTCTGCTCGGTTATAAAGCTTTTTTGTTCAAGACCTTTAATTGCATGATCGATTGTTTGCATAAGATTATCAATGGGTATTTTTTCTTCTCCACATTTATCGTCGCTACTTCAATCGTTTTCTATTTAATATCATATCGCGAATTTCGCCATCACTCAATTTATTTACGATTGGCGCATCATCATCACACTGCAGAACTTCCGTTATATCGGCTTTGTCGAGATTTAATGAAGCGCCGGAAGATTTAATAAAGATCGAGGATTAGCACTTTTGACGATATATTTAAAGGTGTAAATGTGTTTAAACCGTTTTCGCTATTACCGAACGAAAACAAAAAGTAAGAACTTAAAAGTTTTATTTATTTTCAAGCATCTATATAATGTTATGTTTAAAAAAGGCTGATGTGTCTGAAAAAAGTAAAAACTTTATTAGTAATAGTCAAATATGTAAAAAATATCACAGTAGATAAAATAAATATCTTTTCCAAAAAAGAAAAATATCTCTCCTCTCAATGATTTTTTTAAATTACGATGAGTCATTACTAGATTGCAGCAGCACCGAGACGTGGTGGGGCAGGGAAAGGGAAGAAAGGAATTTGCTTAGCTCCTAATCGTAAACGTAGCTGACCCCTTTGAGAGCTCTGTGTGTTAATGACCTTGTTGCTCGGTTCTGTGCAATACGATATTATTTAGTTATTTATTTGCTATTTATAGTATTTAAATATGTCTTTCTAAACAAAAAAGGCAAAATATACAGTCGATTTCAAACTGACACGTTCGACGAAAACGAAAAAATCATCAGATATTGGGAGGGGGAGGAGATTCTGAAGACAAAACAGAATACATTGAAGAATGGAATTCGTACTACGAAGTGAGCAAAATAAATTTCCCCGAGAATATAAATTCTCAAGATTTTTAGATTTAATTGAACAATCTGTGATAAAATATTACGATAACGTTTTAAAGTGTTTAATATTAAAAATTACATTGTTTCAGAAAAATGTCTTTTTCAATAATGAGAAAAGGAAATTTTGATAATAAAAATTCTGTATTTAAATAACGGTGTATATTTTACGCAAAATAATTAATCCGGAGTTGTGACTTGAATAAGGGGGAGGAGAGATTAACACTAACAACGTCATTCACGCTCCAACCACGAGCAGATCTAAGGCAGTCCATCTAAACTTTCATTTCATTTCCGGGTTCCGAAAGTCGACCGGAAAGTACGGTATTTGTTTATAAAATATAATTCTATATAAATAATCTTACCCTGTTGTTTTAAATCCGTGACTTTGTCAGTCTGAGGGAAGGAGAGGGGAAAAAAAAAAAAAAAAAAAAAAACGCCTGAATTTTCGAGGTTGTACTGTACCAAATTTGGACCTCCTAATTGCCCCGGTTCAAAGGTTATTTTCCTAAAACGAGTACTATGGCGAGCTTAGGACGGATTTGATTGGTTTAAAAATCAAAAAACAAGTACATTATGGCGATGGTGATCCCGGGACTTGTTAACTGAAGAATGCCACTGCTTCTCAATATTAAGTATGGTTAAGCAAAGTTTATAAGCTTAACAAGAAGCATAGGGTAGGGGCCCAGAGAGAAATGGGATATTTGTGGCATCCAGATCCAAATTCCCACCCCCTCAAATTTTATTGAAAAATAATTTTATTATAAAAATTATGCGTATTAAGTTATGTTTGATTATTTAACTGAATTTTATAATAAATATGAAAACAATTTTATACAAAATATTCATTGCTCATTATTAAATACAACCAAGTGTACTCGGCGTTGCTCATGGATTTTGATGCAAATCTCTCATGAGAATTACACCGGAACTCACGGCAAATGCTAGGAAGCTAAGGAATGCTTTAACAATACACCCGTTTATAATAAAATAAAATAATGTGTGGACGCACACACGGCTATGCTAGTCACTCACGATTGCTCATCTTAAATACCGGCCAACGCCATATATAAAATTGTAAACAACCTTATAAATTATACAACACAATCGCCTATTTTGAACCAAAATCATTCTTTTGAGTCGCGACACAACTAAATGAAAATACTTGAAGGTGCAAAAAAATTCCTTTAA
Source organism: Amaurobius ferox (assembly GCA_951213105.1). Classification (NCBI taxonomy): domain Eukaryota; kingdom Metazoa; phylum Arthropoda; class Arachnida; order Araneae; family Amaurobiidae; genus Amaurobius; species Amaurobius ferox. The sequence goes on from OX578136.1 coordinate 149,776,871, forward strand.
TCCGGGTTTTTTAATTTCTGAGGGCAGCGGGGCGGACCGCCCCGCGAAAAACACCTAGGATGAACCCTGCATTCTTCCAGCATAGTCAATCTAATATGCAACATTTAGAAGAAAGGGATGCATGGAAAAGATACGAATGGACTAGGAGAATCACGGAAACAAAGTGAATTGTGTAATCATGCTGTCTATGCAAAAATAATTAAAAAATTAACCTTAATAATTGATTAGAATATAAAAATAAGCTAGTTTAGTCAATCTAATATGCATCATTTAGAAGATGGAGATAGATGGGAAAAGATACTAATCGACTCTCGGCACTTCACAAGAACATAAACTGAATTGCGCAATTGCATTGTTTATGTACATATAATTATAAAATTAATTGTTCAGCAATTTCTGCGAAATTTAACAACTTTTAAAAAGTACATTTACAGACATGCCAACTTTCCAAACAGAAAAAGCAGGAGACTATTTTGTAGCAAATATATTGTTTACTTATGACGGTCATTATTTGTTTAAAATTATATTATATATTTCTTATAAATAAAACATTAAAATACTGCACTATTTAAGTATATTATGATTTACACATATCTGAATAAAATTTTTATGAACTATCTTTTGACTTAAAATAGTGTTAGCAACAAATCATAAAAAAAAAAAAAAAAAAAAAAAAAAAAAAGAAACTAGTCTGTGAATATCGGGCATTTAAAGCGAAGCCTCCGAATGCTGTTAAAAATGAGTATCAAAATACAGATTCTCAAATCGTTATTTCTTTCGAACTTTTATTTATTGCTGCAGAAACATAATTTTTAGTTAACTTCACATGAAGCATATATATTTGTCGTGTTTCATAGTTTTATATCTTTGAGGCAACAACCTTATAAATTATACAACACAATCACCTATTTTGAACCAAAATCATTCTTTTGAGTCGCGACACAACTAAATGAAAATACTTGAAGGTGCAAAAAAATTCCTTTAATCCGGGTATTTTAATTTCTGAGGGCAGCGGGGCGGACCGCCCCGCGAAAAACACCTAGGATGAACCCTGCATTCTTCCAGCATAGTCAATCTAATATGCAACATTTAGAAGAAAGGGATGCATGGAAAAGATACGAATGGACTAGGAGAATCACGGAAACAAAGTGAATTGTGTAATCATGCTGTCTATGCAAAAATAATTAAAAAATTAACCTTAATAATTGATTAGAATATAAAAATAAGCTAGTTTAGTTAATCTAATATGCATCATTTAGAAGATGGAGATAGATGTGAAAAGATACTAATCGACTCTCGGCACTTCACAAGAACATAAACTGAATTGTGCAATTGCATTGTTTATGTACATATAATTATAAAATTAATTGTTCAGCAATTTCTGCGAAATTTAACAACTTTTAAAAAGTACATTTACAGACGTGCCAACTTTCCAAACAGAAAAAGCAGGAGACTATTTTGTAGCAAATATATTGTTTACTTATGACGCTCATTATTTGTTTAAAATTATATTTATATATTTCTTATAAATAAAACATTAAAATACTGCACTATTTAAGTATATTATGATTTACACATATCTGAATAAAATTTTTATGAACTATCTTTTAACTTAAAATAGTGTTAGCAACAAATCATAAAAAAAAAAAAAAAAAAAAAAACCTAGTCTGTGAATATCGGGCATTTAAAGCGGAGCCTCCGAATGCTGCTAAAAATGAGTATCAAAATACAGATTCTCAAATCGTTATTTCTTTCGAACTTTTATTTATTGCTGCAGAAACATAATTTTTAGTTAACTTCACATGAAGCATATATATTTGTCGTGTTTCATAGTTTTATATCTTTGAGGCCCTAACTAACCAGGTCCTACTAATAGTAGCAAAGTAAAATTTGACATGTTATATTCATTTATGGTACATTTTTGTTCTTTAAATTTTAAATCTTATCAGAAACAGGCTCTTAGAAAGAGGATACAATTCTATAAATAGCAATGAGTGTTAAAAAATTTTTTTTTTCTGTGGTCAGAGGAGAAGAATGTAGGATCTTCTTTCACTATAAGAGATATGAATTTCTTCCCAGTTGTTTAATAGATAGAACCTCAATTGGCCAGTTAAAAGATGCATGGTTTGAATCCCGGCTGAGTACAGTTATTATTATTACATGATTACTACACATTTACAATATATTGTACACCCGATTATAACATATTCATAATTTAGACTTCCTTAAATTTTTTTTTTATTTTTTTTTCTCATTCGAATTCCAGTGTTAGCAATGATTTTCTCATAAGTTTTATGTTCGAGTAGAAAACCGGCCCTTCACCCATTTTGTTTTTTTATGAGTATGAGTGCAATAGCAATGACAAGAGCAATTTCAGCATCAAGCAATATTTTTCAAACAAATGACAGACGTATGTCGATGCGAATTCTTCCACATCAAAACTCATGACTGAAAGCGATAACCAAAGAGCTATTATTTATTGCTCTTTGGCAATAACCCGTTAATTCAGTAATACACTTTCACTATGTCCCTTTCTTGGAACTTTTAAGATTGATGACTTCGGAAGTCTACGGAGGACAGACCCCCTGCAGTTCCCCTACCGCCTGGAAACATTTCTCGTCTCTTTGTTTCATTAGTGTATGGGTCTCTTAATACATTAATCAAATTCACCAATGAAAGAAAATAAACTGTAGCTTCTCCCCACCGACAACACTACATAAGACATCATACTGCATCTCCCTTCATGGGGGAGAGAATATATTTTTAGAATACGATTGGACACACTAGTGAAACCGAAAGTAAACATTCATTGCCCAGACTCGTTGCAAAACAAATCGAAAAACCTGGAAATATTTTCTGCATGTATCAAAATATACTCTGGATCTCAACTGATTAAATCTTTATTTTCTTAGGAAATTGGTGGAAATTTTAAAAATTTTAGGAATATGAATAATATTTTAGGAAATTAAGAAACACAGAAAAAAAATAAGGAATTTTAGGAAGATTGCAATCCTTGTATTTATTGGTTAGAAGATGTTCATTAACCATATCCATCTTTTGCTATTTTGTTAGGAATCAGTATTTTGTATAACCAGGAGCCTCATGCAAAACAAAAAATATTTTCACAATTTAACAAAATATACAGAGGACTGCATATTTAATTTAATAGTGACAAAATATGTAGTTGTTTATTCTGCCATGTAATATTTTGTTTAATATGTCTTGTGTAAATGTTTTACACAAGACATTTTATTACAAGACAATCAAAGTAGAAATAAAGGCAAGAATGTAAAACAGAGTATCAGTTGCAATTTTATTGCAGTTTAATAAGTCAGTTTTAAAACCACTATGAAAAAGGCATGGATAAATTTAACAGATGGGGCAGACAGGTGAAAAAGAAGAGGGGGGGGGGATCCTTGTAAACCTCACTCCAATATTTACTCAGCTGAATTGGGCCAGGTAAGGCTTTAATTATTGTGTCTTGGGAGGGTCCATTTTCTAGAAAATGCAGAAAGACAATCTACATGCAGAATTTGTCAGGGAAACAATCAACTTTCTTGTAAGAAATGTGATGTAATGTTGCATAAGAACAGATCTGTCTACTTTCACACAAACTAATGAAGAAAAAAAAATGATGTAATGATGAACAAATAAAGATAGATATGCATAAAGTAAGTGCTTAAAGAACACGTAAATTATTTTTTCTTTCGAATTCTAACTGTAAATAACCATTATTAGGTAATAAAATATGATAGTATCACAAACATTAGGCGCTATTGTTTCCAATTTGGGAACATGGTATATCTTTAAAATATTTTATTATTTTTGATACACTCTTATGCAGTAGTGTTAATTCCCATTCATAAAAAACATGGTTCTATATATATATTTAAAAAAAAAAATGCAAAAGCTTACTTCAGTCAAGCAATCTGCTAGCTTGGGATTCACTTTAGTGCGCAGTGAAGTGTTAGCGACACTGATTAGCCTTTCTCTACTCATTGCTACAGACATCTTAACATCTTCCAAAACACGCAAGGCTTTCACGCGAGCCAAGTCAAAGCCTTCTGTAAGAATGCGGGGATGCAATCCCTGAAAAATAAAAAATTAAATCTTTATAGACATTAAGCAAATATTTACATTTAAATAATTGCAACACATAGAAGAAACTAGTCTAGCAGTTAGTCTTTGTGTCAAATAAGTTATTCATGTCAACAGTTTTCCTTAGGGATAATATTTAGATAACATATTCAAAATTAACTAAATTGCTACAACTTATTTTAGCAATGAACAAATATGGATAATGAAATGAATTTTCTGCATAAGACATGAAATCATAAAAATAGTTTTAGAAAATGCAATCAGATTGTAAAAGTGGAAAATACATCCATAATTTAGCAAAATATACAGAAGATCACACACAAATGCTGTTCTTCGTGAAAGTGTTACAAAATAGCCTTTCATTTATAAAATAAGAAATAATTGCAAAAATTTTAGACTATGCAAACAGATTGCAAAAGTGAAAAATATAGGGATGTTAACTATTATTTAAGTATTTAGAGCACCATTGGGAGCAGATAAAATGCTATTTGAGAGCAGGTCTACAAAGTTTATAAGTGGCTCATTAGGAAATGTTTAACAAACTACATTCGATTTCCTACCTTGAATTAATTAATTTTTTACTAACATAAAATATACACTCTAAAAATAAAGACAACCAAAAAGTTAGCTGTAATTAAAAGTCTTTAATTAAAATCTCCTTTTATGATGTACTAAAATTACACAGCCTTAGCCCTTTCGGGCATTACTATACCCTTCATTAATGGCGAAGTGAAATTAAGTTGCAAACATGTGATTAAATACAAGCCATACCTAATTATGCAACAAGTTGAACTAATTACCTAAAAACTATTGAAAAACTAATGATTCTAAAATAAAATGGTTTATTAATAGTTTTATTTGGGAGTCTGAGTCGGTATTTTTCAGACTAAGGTTATTGTTCCAACACATTGAATTAACAAAATAGGAAACTCCAATTTTCTAATGCTTAAAATCTATCCAGCAGTTAAGTAAAATGGAAGAGATTACAATAGAAAATTAGAAGTATAGAGGTTTTAGCAAATTATGAATATTTTTAGATAATTAGAATTTTCTGAAAATAACTGAACGATGACAACATCAGATGTCGAAAGGTATGTGAACTGTATGAAAATGATATACTGCAGAAGCATTATATAAAAGAACTGGCAATATGGTTATAAACAATATGGAAGTTGGTATTAAAGTGCTAAAGAAAAGAATATAAAGTTGCCTTTATTAGTCATACAAAGATTCAAACATACAACTGTTTTGAATTTACAGCTTACATAAGCATCACAATTTTAAAACACATCCTGAGAAATCATAACTCCATATCATATTTTCTAAAGCATGATATGCAAATTTTTGACCCAAATATATAATGCTCAGTATTATTGCATGATAAAAATTATTTTTCTTGGACAATGTCAATATATATTTTTTATATGCAAATTTCATCTTACTTCAGATATATAAAGGTCGGCTTGCTTCAATAGTTCTCCAATCAATAAAACAGTTGAAGTTGTTCCATCACCAACCTCATCATTTTGAGCAGTAGAAGCACGAGCAATCAGAGTAGCAGTTGGATGTTGAATTTGCTAAAATAAAACATTCTATTAAGTTCATCAAAAAGATAAAAATTTACTGTTGAACAAACACTGAGTACTTTTTTATTGGTTTAAATCAGGATAACTGTTGACAATCCATAAGTAAAGATGAAAACATATAATTTTTATCATATTGTTATAATGAACTGCAGACCTGAAAATAGGAACTCGCCAGAGGTCGATTAAACAAATGCAGTTTAGAGATTGAATAATCGGCCACCACAGTCCCTGTAATAAAATAATAATAATAATAATAATTAAAAAAAAAAAAATTATGTTGAGTCTGCCAAAACACAGGATGAATGAAGGGAAAACATTGCGTCAAGATTTGAGTGTTGTAGTAGTTTTGATGAAATACAGGGTAACTTATTTCCCTCATTATGTAATTAACGATCTTCACTAGGCAGACAAGTCATGGTGAAGGGTGCAGTTCATGAAGTAGCTGTCGACCACCTGTTGATTGCACACCTCAGCTACTTATCTGATTGCTATGTGGGCATACGGGTAATGGTACAGCTGTTACACACAAAATGAATCGATTTTTATTAGCAGGAGCATAACAGTCTGCGTATGATACATACAACAATGACAATTCCACTGTATGTAATTGTCGGAAAATTTAAAAATTTGAAGTTGAAGTTGAACAGCAAAGTACACACTGATATAGAGCCAATAAGTGTTGGCTGGGTCATAAAAGTACACAGATCCAGTTTCAAAGAAAAATATCGTTCACTTTATTTCGTGAGAAACATAACTAGGCAAATTGCACATTCCAGGTAATTTTTCATGCCACAAAACATCAAAAAATACTATGAACAAAAAGTTTGCAGTTGTAAATAATCAGACAGAAATCTCTTGAAGCATTAAGTAACAGTAAGTAACTATACCACCTCTATCACTTGCGTGTATTTGCAGCCACCATCGAAGGTATCACACTTGGCAAAGGAAAACCAAAGGATAAGACATCAGAAAATATTTAACGTGACTTCCGAATGTATGTAAGTAAATTTAACGTTCAATACATACTGGTCTAAACTGACCATATCTGAGTCCGTCTTGACTAAAAACCGTCGTCTAACGATATCCCGCAGTGCTTCTGTCTAAAGCATTTCTGTCTGCCTGCATCAGACTATCAGTGTCTGTGTCTAATCGATCGTCGATCTCTTTAAGTCTTCTGATTGCTTCAAGAAACCTCTGTCCTATATATCCGAGAATGGACAGTTCCGGAAATGCCCCCGGGTATGCAAATCAGATGCGTACGCATTGAGAACTGATTTGCATGAAACCTCATGTTGAAAAACGTCACGGTTCACGCCGATGAACGGAAAGAGTCGTTCATATTAAATTTGCATAAACGCCCATTCACGGGAACGTGAATTGCGATGTATTGATTTTTTCCAACAATCGGCCCCCTCATGCAAATCCTTAAGTCTCAATGCATATGTAAAAGAAAACTTACTCTGAGAAACCAAGGTATATCAATAAACACCAAGGCCTCCAGTATCCTATCAAACATATAATGAAGGAAAAATCGAGTGAATCGCGATGTATTGATTTTTTCCAACAGTAATAATGATACATGCTGTGCAGGCACATACAATCGGTGTAACATTGAAATTTCTGTCAATCGCATACCCACCCACTATGCAGGTTCAAGGCTAACAGATAAACCAGTTTTGCAGAGCATACAATTCAAATTCAAGTAGCAAACTCACAAAATAAATTGACTTTTATTGGTTGATTTGCAACTAATAAAATATTTATTTACTTATACTGGCGCACTATGAAAATAACCTGATGATAATATTTGAAATGAGTCACTTGCATAGTATTGGGGTAGTGGAACACCTTTGGTATAAAGAATTTGGCGAAATCCGCCAATTTTTTTGGTGCCTATGAGCCCTGCTAAATAAAGTTGAAAATTTGCATATAGGAGATTAGATTAGTTCTAATTTTCTGATCAATAGTGAATAATAAACCCATAAGTTTAAGACAGTTTAAAATTAAAACAGTTGGACCTTAGGATTAATTTACAGTTGCTTTTTAAAGAACATTAAGCGATACTAAGTTTTACTTCACATTTAATTTTGAAGATACTCAAGTCCTCAGGACGAGTCGGACGGTCTGGGTCTTCAACATTTAATTTTGAGGGGGTGGTGAGCTACACAATTAATGTCCCAAATAGTGAATGAAAAACCAACAACTCAATGAAGGACTAAAGTTTTTACGTTAGCTTTAGTCCATTAATATTCATAATTAAGAGTAGTATTCCCATCTTTCTCTGAAACCAAATTCAGGTCATTTCAAAGAAGTATTGGTAAAAACAGTGAATAGGTCCCCACTCTTTAAGTACAAAATTGCGCCAAGCTGGCGCGTTTCTCAGTGTTTTAATTTTTTTATTATCCTACGCCCGTCTGCGGCAATCTCTGCCATCAATCGACGAGCAGTCCAATAAAATGAAGAAAGAGTATTAAAACGAGAGTAAAAATTAGCCTCCATAAAGCCTCCATTAGTTTTAAAATAGGCCCCTCCTACCAAAGTGACGTATTATACAGTTTTATAAACTGGAAAAGGGAATAATACTCATTAAAAGTGAATAATACTCATAAAAAGCTTACAAAATATGATTTTTGTGCATTATAAAAATATTGTGTAATCGCAAAATAAAATACTTTTAAAATTTTAGAAGACATATTGAAACACACGATACTTACGAAAATTTAATTTAACAATACTTTACTTTAAAATTAAGAAACCCATTTCAAAAACACGGAAAAATACAAAAGATAATTTCAAAACACAGGATGAACAAAGAAACGAACTAACCTTTTTGTAACGGATATCCATATTTTTAATTTCATTCACACCGAAACACATTTTCTTGAACATACACGTACATTCAATGCCGGAACACGTTTTCTTGAACATACATGTACATTTAATACCGGAACCTGCATATCTACTTAAAATTTGCATAAAATGTTAATATCTATGAATTACGAGGAATGTTTTAAATATTTATTCCAAAAAGTTTGTATGTGTTCAAATCTTTACAAATCGATCAAAAAAGATCTGTAAAAACAAGAGTCAATGAATTCGATTGAAAAAGGTCTGATGAAATACACAGGACTATTGAAATACTTATTACCTATTAAAATGCAAATTCCCAAACAGTCGAGCGCTGATTGGATGCCCGTGGGTTACTAGAATTAGCGAAATATACGCAATGAAATTGTAACCCGAAGAATCGCGCCAATTTGGTGCAGGATCGTACTTTGAAAAATGAGTGGGGGTCTATTTCCTGGATCAACCGAAGTATTTTTTGGGCTATATTCCTTATTGGCTACATGAGTTTGTCCTTTTGAAATGAATGTGCTATTCGCTTTTAATGAGCATATACAAGCTGAATTCCTTTCATCAAGTAGTTTCATCTAGCTCAGTGAACACTGAACAATATAAAACAGATTTACTTGATACAGGCACCATACCTTGTATAACACAATTTGTTGCCAGAGATTGGCTGCATATTATGAAGCGATCCTACTCAGATGATCAATCTGAAGTGAAGAGGTCCCTCGAAACTCAAAGTTTGGAGCTAGAACTAGAGGATAATATATTAATGAACCTCTGTAAAATTCAAACACTTTCATGATATACCCAAGCGACTACTGTACTTTTAAGGAAGTTTAAAATCAATTCTTATAATATTAAGAAGTTTAAGCTTAATGCAAACTTATGATACACTTCTTTCAGAAATATGAAAAAAGTTTTGAGATACGGATCGGTGTTCGAAATTAGCGGTTACTAGACGCAATTTGAGACTAGAAATTTCAATTTGATGACTAGATTCTTCAATCTGGTCATCAAATTTGATGCCTAACAATGCCATTGTTAAATATCAGTCTTCCCTTTCCCTTTGACTAAATTACGATCCCTTACGACTGGACAGCGGTCGAAAACAAAAGCGGTATTTTATACACAGCTTTTGTTTTATAGATTATATTTTATAAATCTGCAGGTGGTACACAGACAGTAAAATCCCCCTCTGTCTATTCAGGGAAAGACAACATTGTCTTCCTGAAGATTTGGGGAAGGGCCCGACTTCGGTCACAGCCCCCCCCCTCCCAAGCGAACCTTCTGATGTAAACTCCTTTATGTAATTCTCCTCAGTATCTCTCTTCCTTTTCGCTCGGAGTTTAAAGGGGGGAAATTTTCCCCTCCTGGGCACTTCGTAAACCGCCGTCCTTGAAAGACAACATTGGAAGCTTTATTGTACTTCATCTCACCCCCACCCTTCAAGACCTGAAATTGCACTTCTGAAGAATTTGTTTTCTTTATATTCAGACATTCTGATGTCCAAGACTCCAGGTATTTAACGAGTTTCTATTGCTCCCCTCCCCTTTACCCCCTCGTAAATCTATGTGTCCCACTTGGAAGAAAAGGGAGTGATCCTGCATTGTCTTTACATTCTAATTGCTTACTATTATAGAACACACTGCGTTTCAGATTAAATCATTTCAGCATCTTGCAAATTTGGTTAGCTAATATTTTGTTATCAGACATTGAAATGATGTTCTTATAGCTGCCAAGTGTTCCAATTTTTATGTACTTGTTCCTTTTTTCAGTCTTGTTCCGGGAATCCGATTTGGATCCACAGTAGTACGATTTTTCTTTTCCATAACATTTATATTTTATTGCATGCAAATTTGCATAATTTTTATCTGCATATGCATAAGAGTATCTGCAAGTCATGAAAGCGGAAGTAGGTCACCGAAATGAGAAACAAAGTCAGGAATTTTAAGATCGAGGTTTTTCCATTTTTTCATCTAAAAATCCGTTTCCACGTGATTGCGTCTGTTTCTAATTAATGTGGGAGAAACACATTTGCATTGACTAAAATTTTTATGATTATTTCGTGTTATATACAAAAAAATTATTTTTCAGACGTATTATTAAAGAAGCTATATTGCACGAGTACCGCGATAAACGGAATTCGTCAGTGATCTTCGTTATATTTCGTTTTATTGTGAACATATTTTTCCACTTCTGCAATCTGTTTGCATCATCTAAAACGTTTGTAATTATTTTGTATATACTATATTAATGCAGAAAAATTATTTTTCAAGCGTATTTTTAATGACACGAAAGGATATTTTGCAGCAGTATCACGATAAACGGCATTTGTGAGAGATCCTCTATATTTCATTTTATTTTGAAAGTATTTTTCCGATGTTACAATTGGTTTGCATCGTTTAAAACGTTTGTAATTATTTTGTATATTATATAGGAAAACTATTTTTCAAACGTATTATTAGTGAAATAGAAGGCTATTTTGCAGCAGTATGGGAGAAAAAGGTATTAGTACATGATTTTTTCTCATGCAATATGTTTCTATCTTTCTTTCTGGTAGGTTGGCATCTATGCATTTTTTATATCAATCCTTGAAATTAATGTGATTCATACCTTTTTTTATTACACAGGCTGTCTAGCTCACTCAAAGGGTGTTGAAGACCCAGACCGTCCGGCTCGTCAGCAAGGACTTGAGCAACAGTTTGGACGGCCGGTCACTCAAAGGGTGTAGATGAGTTTTAAGGTTATGATTTAGATTTTGTCAAAGCAACAAGAAAAAGTGTAGCAACTGTAAAACAAAAACTTATTATTGACTTGCAAATACTAAACCCTAGCTGCCAACTCTGCATTCCTTCGTGAAGCTCCGATATTTGCATTGACTGCCGATCTTCGGACAAATATACAAATCCCCCCCCCCTTTTTTAAACTTTTAAGATGAATATAGTAAAGAGATTTTAAAATGAAATCCCATACTTTGACGAAATTGGCCACAAAAAATGCAGGGATCATAGCATATTTTATAAAAATTTTAGGTAGGAATTTAAGGAATTTTTTTCAAAATTTTAGAAAAATTTAAGAGCTAATTTTTATTATTTCTATTATTAGTAGGGTTGCACCGAATACCATATTTTGCCGAATACCGAATATTCGGTTAAAATTCTAACCGAATATTCGGTTAAATTTTTTTAAAGGTAATTTTTCTATTTTATGCCAATTTAAAATAGAAAATGTTTCTATTTTGTGCCTTTTTTAAATGCATTTACATTTAACATTGTGATTGTGGGAAGTTTTCCCCCATTCATTATTTATTAAAGCTGCACAATATTGACAGCTAAATGAATGGGAAACATACCAATATAACTGGACACCACTAGCTGAATTCCCATCCTTTGTCAGCAAAGTCCACCCCACAGGGTTAAGTCTTAAGTGGCATCCCTCCTGGACCCAAGATAAGCCCAGAGTGTCATTCTCAGGGTTTCTCCTTCCAGAAGTTATTGTTCCCCACTCCTCAGATAAACATTCATTTCTCCCAGACCAGGCATTGATAACAATGGGTTTTATTGCTTCTCTTTAAAATTCCTAGTTGCTCCCTTTCATAAAAATGTCTATTATCACTTGCATGACATATGAGTATTTAAAGCAAGGTTGTTAAGCACCATTCCCACAAGGTACTTTAAACATTCCTACACAGATCTGGAAATAACTTTTGGGCTGCTGTCACTGGTATTTTATGAACCCTTTATAAACACTTACACCACAAAGGCATTTAAATTCTTTTAAGCTTATCCCCACTTACATAGATACCTACCACCCCGCCCCTGGTGCCCACCCACATAGATGTCTACCAAGGCCACGAAATTCGAAGAGAATTCATAGGTTGCCTTTAAAGGATCATAAGATCACATGAACACTTTGGCAAAAGCATCTATCCAATCAGGAGATACAGGGGGAATTCTTAAGGGGGGGGGGGGAGAATTCTTGCTAAACTATGGATACTGAGGAAGAAGTTATTCTTTTACGAATTTCCGTAAGATACAGTTTTAAAATTTGTCTACTACTTGTCCACTGCAAGTGCTCAGACACAATGCCTAACATACATAGAAGGAAGAGAGAAAATGATCGCCAGCTTAAACAAGATGCGTCGAAGTGCATGAAGTTGACAAGTTTCTTTTGTACACAGGTAAGTTGTTTTTATTCCTTTAAATTATTTTATAAAAATGTGCATATGTAAATCTGAAAATGAAACACGCAGAGCCATCTTCATCTTAACGCTTGGCGTCCGACCTTGGTCACCTGAATTTCAGTGGGCATTTTACTGATATTTTAACACAATTGCATTAATATTGAAAGATTAAATGATATCAACTATAAAATTCCTTTCTTCCCCTCGAAAAAGAAAAATGTGCCCTGGTCTCTTAAATTTTAAAGACTGCTTTGCATTACTGTTTATTGTATAGTGTGTCAGTTTAAATGAATATTATCTCCCACATAAATTTTATTTATCAACCTATTGATATTTTCATTTTGTAAGGAAATTTCTTAATTATTATCGAATTTCGTACTTTGAAGATTATTATTTATATCAAGCATCGCACTGCTGATTGACAATTTTGTCATTATTATATATCATAAATAGAATGACTATTTTTCAAAAGTAGCTAAAAAGGTTTTTACAGAAATAAGCGAAAGTTAGATTCATGAGCAGTACCATTTAAAACAATTTGTATCTTCCTCCCGATGAGCGAAAATAGCAAACTTAGGGCGCAGGCTTCACTTTCTTCTTTCATAAAACTTTTATATTTATTCCTCTTCACTCCCGCCGAACTTCATCAGGGCCGCCCATAGAAATTGTGGGCCCCCCTTACAAATATTTATCTGAAGCCACCCTTTTGAAAGTAAACCATCGGTATAACTTCGTTCTAGGGGTGTAGTCGAGGGGGGACGCAGGCGGACGCAGACCCCCCCCCCCCCCGCTTTTTATTTTGTAAGGGGACGCTCTTTTTTTTTAATTTATATATACATATATAACCTCTCTGCAGCTTGGCATAGATGGAATGCTTGGCCGATGATCTCAAACTATTATTCTTTGGTCACTCTTCCGCTGAAAAAACATATGGATAGGAATGGCGGTTATTACAAAAATAACTGGTTTAATTTTTCTTCCGATTGGAGGATATGACCCCCTCACCACAATACCAGGGCCGACTTTGCATAACTGGGGCCCAGAACTGACATTCCTACAGAGCCCCATCACCTCTTAACATATATAAAATGAATAAAAATATTAAAAAAAAAAACATAACTGTATTCTAGAAAAAGGTATACAAAATGAAGTTCATATTTGATCAGAATTTAAATTATTTGCAACTTTCTTATCAGTCATGATGCCAACATGCTAAATTAGTGAATAAATGTCTATGTCTTCCTAAATGAATCTTTTCGCGGGGCAAACCTATTCAGATGGCATAATTTTTTTAGGAAGCAGTCGCTATTTTTTTTAATGTTGCAGTTGTTTAATTTGGGGCCTCTCTGACATGGCCCTGGACAGCCGCTTCACATGGCGCTGCGTTAGTCAAGCCCTGCACACCATTGTTCGTAGCGCGGTCACGTAAAGTTGGGAGTGGCATTTCACAACACTATAGGAATGGTAATTCTGAGATCCCAAACACAAAACTAATCTTAAAATGAGATTGGAAATGCCAAAATTATTTGATCCGGGATTTGATATATTAATTATTTTAATTTATGAGATAATATTTCCTCAATTTGCAATTGAGCCAAAATTGCTAAGAGATATGTCAGCAATTTACGGGATGGATATTTTTTAAATACAGTACGCATAATTTAAAAAATAGCTGACATCAAATAGTACAAAATTAAAACTGGTCCTAATCTAATTTTAATAAGTTTTCTTTATGTGTGCAAAATTTTAATTTAGAATTCTGCTTCTCAGCAGCACCGTAATTAGGAATTTTAATCTCTTAAGCAAAATATGTAAAATACCCCCCCCCCCCCCAAATATTCCTCACAATTTTCCCAAAGCTAACATTTTTGTTCTCCAAAATAAAAACAATTGAGACCATGCTTTTATGTGGAAGGGATTTTAATTTTGCCCCCCCCCCCCCACACACACACACTCCCAAATTTTAGTTCAGTCAAAAAAAGAAAATAAATTAAAGCATTTGTAAAAATGCTTTTATTTGGGGAGGGGGGGGGGGGCATTTTCGCAAGTGAAAATGTTTGAAACACATTGGAAATGAATTTTTTAATTTCTCTTGTTATTTCTTCTGCTCTGCATTGTGAAGCTTCACCAGTTTTACTTCAATATTTATTCACCATTGGAAATTGTAAAATATATACATATATATATATATATATATTCAAATTGTTGGAAAAACTATTCACTGCTTCAGTTGATTAATTTTCAGAAAATTATTCACTGCTTTAATTGTGCGTTTTTTTATTAATATCTCGAGAGCCCCAGATCCTATAAAAACTCGAAATATGGATTGAATTTTAAGTGTCTATTTCAAGTCTATGCGAAAATTTCATCAAATCCTGTGCAGCCCTTCTCCCATGATGCTGAAACAAATACAAACACATATACAAACAGATTTTCAATTTTATTTATATGGATTTCAATCTCATTAGACACTTGACCTCTTTAATCCCATTAATTCCTAGCAGAGACACCACTAATCACAGACATAACTCTAGTTCAACAGTGTTTTGAATTGACTGGTGTAACATAAATAGTAAACACTTGGGGGGAAATATTGCTAATGAGGAGTGTATGGCAATCGTAGTTCAAATAATTATATTTGAAAATATTAGTTTGTAAAAAAAAAAAAAAGAAGAAACTTGCAATAATTTATCATATAGGAAAACAGCGCACTAATAAATAATTTTCCAGTCTTCTACTTTTTCTTAGGAGAGGTGAAAGGAGATGCTTTTACTTCTTTCTTCTTGTTAATAAAGTTCGTATTTTTTTTTCATTTCTTTTTTAAGTGTGTGTGTGTGTGTGTGTGTGGGGGGGGGGGGGCAATAGCTATATCTAATATTTTGATAATATGCCTTACAGTTGAAGGTTGCGGCCTCGTCGTCGGCCCGGTTTCCTTTTGTATTTCGGATCGGAGATTCAGTCGAAAATTAGGAGTTTTAAGGGGTCCTTAAGAACAAAATGTGAAGAGTTTCGTGGGGAATTTTTAATGACTGAATGAACTAACTCTGTGTATGTCTGTTTCTTCTATAGCGGGAAATCAAAGCATTGGACAGCGGTGAATTTGCTACATAGGTTCTTTCCTACTTCATCGTGTGCATCTCGTCAAGATTTTTTTAAAAATTCGTATTAATATTTTAAAAGTAATTAAATTTTAAAGTTGAAAATCCCATTTTCCGTCATTTTATTAAATCAAATCTATTCTTGCCTCCGCAAAGGTTAATTTGCAAGCAGGTGCTTTGATTAAATTGCAGACCTTTCATCTCCGCTGAAAACAGCTGGTGACACACTAAGTGTATTTATTTTTTGGGTTTTCTAAATTTACGAATTCTAAAGATTTCGTCCTAAGTTTTTCAATTTGGTATTATATTATCATTATGAGTATTGGGTTAAAATTTTATTAAAATTGGATGAAAATTCGTTGAGATAGCAATAATTGTTTGAATATTGCTTCTGAATTAAAGGAATTTTTTTGCAGCTTCAAGTATTTTCATTTATTTGTGTCGCGACTCACGAGAATGATTTTGGTTCAAAATAGGCGATTGTGTTGTATAATTTGTGGGGTTGTTTACAATATTGTATCTGGCGTTGGCCGGTATTTAAGATGAGCAGTCGTGACTAGCGTAGCCGTGTGTGCATCCATTCAATATTTATTTTACTTTGTAACAGGTGTATTGTTAAAGCGTTCTTTAGCTTCTGAGAATTTGCCGTGAGTTCCGGTGTAATTCTCGTGAGAGATTTGCATCAAAATCCATTAGCAACGCTGAATACACTTGATTGAATGAGTAATGAATATTTTGTGTAAAAATTTTTTTGGTATTTATCATAAAATTCAGTTAAATAATCAAACATAACTTGATACGTATAATTTTTATAATAAAATTATTTTTCAATAAAATTTGAGGGGGAATATTTGATCTGGATGCCTTAAATATTCTTTATCGTTCTGGGCCCCTACCCTATGCTTCTTGTTAAAGCTTATAAACGTTGCTTAACCATGCTTAATATTGAGAAGCAGTGACATTCTTCGGTTAACAAGTCCTGGGTTCACCATCACCATAATGTACTTGTTTTTCCGTAATAACTCGAGAACCTGTGTAACTAAAAATACCATATTAGTGTACCTGCTGTTTTCAGTAGTATATTTTAAGTTTTTGAATTTTAACCTTAACATTCCAATCTGTCCTAAGCTCGCCATAGTACTCGTTTTAGGAAAATAACTCTTGAACCGGGGCAACTATGAAGTCCAAATTTGGTATTTCATTGTCTTCCATACATTTAAGTTATATACATTTCAATAAACTTATATACTAAAAGGGTGCTCTTTAATCCCAAGTTTTCTGCTTTTCCTTGTTTCATAATGAACTTACATTGTATGAAACAAACGTATATATTAAATTATGTTTTTATTTATTTTTTTATTTTATATGCAATTTGTATTTATTTACATTTTCCAGTGTCTTAACATGCAAATAGATATTTTCATTGCTTCTTATATTGTGGATTATATCATTGATTTTAATTTTACATATACCAGCAAAGCCTGCATGCTTTTTGGCCACGCCAGGCCATGCATAGGAAACAGGAACCGGTGTACAACGACTCCCCGATCCGTTCTTAACATCCACAGACACATGCTAGCCATACACTCCCCCCATTTAATATTACCATTTCTTATGTGACTTCCTATCAAGCATACATACTATCCCCTAACATAACGCAAATTATTAACGCTCCCCTAAACCCATAATAAATGAATATTTAAAGTTTAATATCTCAAACTTTTTATTAATTTTACATTTCTGGTCATCACCAAGGACATATAGGAATTAACTCTCTCTTTTCTTTATACATAGGTCTTACAATTCAGCTACAAACTAAGTTTGCATTGCATTGCTTAAAATATGAATTTTAAGATAAAGGAGGAAGCAAAATTCGCCATGGTTCCAGTATAATTTTAATCAGAGGTTTGCATCTAAAATTCCGGGCACTGCTGGTTACATTTTTAGTTGATAATGAACTTAAGCTTTTATCAAAATTAAGCAATGTTTGTTCATGAATTAAGTAAATGGTGATGATATTTCCTAAAAAGAAAATAAAAGTAGCATCTTGTTTATACTTAACAATTAAAGATTTTCTTTATTTTTTTTTTCTGGTTTTGTAAACTAAAATTGTACATTTGATAATATTTAGGAAAAAGAAAATGAAGGCCTTACAATCTCTGAAAGTGAGAAGTCAAGAAATGAAGAATGTGCCATGGTTTCCTCTGAAAGTTCCAAATGTTCTCAATCCCAGCAAAACATAATACAAGCCAACACTAATTCTGGTAGCATGTCTCTTGAGTTACAGGACATGAATTCAAAAGGTTCTGATAGCCATCCAACTGCTGCAAATACCAAAAATTCAAGTAACAAGCACAGATCCGAGTTCAATCCAGAGTGGTTGATAAATTTTCCATGGCTGCAGTATTTATCAAATGGAAAACCCTTACTACTATGTAAATTATGTACAAAGCATCATAATGGCAATAGCACATTTAAAAATTCACCATGGTTTAAAAAAGGATGCATCAGCATTCGCTTAGATAAAATTAAATTGCATGAAAAATCTGAAATGCATAATTTATCAATTGCAGCTGAAGCTAACACATTATTAGGCGATTCTCAAAAAGAATTTAATAATGGATCACCTGAGTTTCTAGCAGTTAAAACAGCTATGAAATGTGTTGAATTTTTAATAAAGTTTAATTTGCCCCACACCACTATATATGAACCATTCATCAATTTCTGTATTGATGAACTTAAAAGTCCAATTTTAGCCCCTCTGAGAAAGGCAAAAAATGCGAATTATACAAGTTACAAAGTCCTCAATGAATTTATAGACTGTATGGCAGCAGAGAAAGAGGAAACGATTCTTGCTGATATTAATAAGAGTCCATGTTTCTCTATTATGACAGATGAAACATCTGATCTTAACAATAAAAAGCATATGGCTGTAGCCGTTAAGTATTTGGTTGATGGAGAAGCACGGATCTCTTTTGTCAAAGACTGTCAACTATCTGATGGCAAAGCTGAAACGATATTTAATGAACTGGAACCAGTAATTCAAAAATGTGGCGGTTTGCAGAAGATGTCAGGTTTTGTCAGTGATGATGCAAGTTCTATGATTGGAAAAAAGGAAGGTGTTGCAACAAAACTTCAAAGACAAAATAATAAAATCATAGCAGTTAACTGCATGAACCACAGACTTGCACTAGCCACTAAGGATAGTTTTGAAACTTTAAAGAGGTTTCACAAAGTCGATGAAATACTTACGAGTACTTATAAATATTATAAGTATAGTTCAATACGCTCAAATAGTCTGCTAAATGCACAAAATTTGTTCAACAAGGGGGAGAAAGTGAAAACTATAAAAAGGGCAGGCTTCACTAGATGGCTATCTCATAATGAAGCCTTAAATTCTATAAGAATTAATTATGAGGCAATTTTGACGGACTTGGAAAACACTGTTACAAAGGGTGAAGCATCAAATCTTAGTGGACCTAGTGCAACAGGACTTTTGAAGAATTACAAATCTTATGAGTTTTTCCAGAGTATAAATTTCTTATGTGATGTACTAGATCCAATAACATGCCTAAATTTGACACTACAGAAAAGTGATGCTGACATCAGCATCATTGAACCAAGCATTCAAACCACTCTTGCAGAACTTAAGAGGTTGAAAAAAAAGCCGGGTGGCACATTTTCTAAAAAATCAGTAGAACGTGCTCAAAAATTAAATATTATTGCCCCAATTCATATATCGGATGGTCCTTTTGAAGCAGATGCTCGACACTTCATAAATATTCTATATGAAAATTTATCGAATAGATTAGAAAATGAAAGAATTATTCATCACCTTGCTGTACTCAATTTAGAGAAAATTATAAATGAAACCATCATAAGCCTCTATGGAAATTCTCAAATAATGGAATTAGCTGAATATTTCAGTTTGGATGAAGACGAGTTGCTGCAAGAGTGGGATGATTTTAAAACAGTAGTTTTAAATATGAACATTGACAAACCCATATGTATAAAAAAATTATGTGCTCTATTAGCAAAATGTGAAATAAGTACTGGGAAAAGGTTTCCATTAATTCAACATCTAATAAGTATAGCCTGTGTTTTACCAATATCAAATGCTGAAGTTGAAAGAATTTTTTCTCAAATAAAGCTAGTGTTAACCGATAACAGAAATAGATTAAAATTTGACAATGTCGATAAATTAATGATGGTAAAACTTAATAAGGAAATTAATTTTGAGAAAGCAGTAAAAATGTGGAAAGCAATGAAACAGAGACGATTATTCCAGTAATGCTTTATTTTTATACCATTAATATACTTTTCTAAAAATAATGATTTTAATAAATGTCTTAAATTTTATATAGCATTTT
The DNA here is from genome assembly GCA_951213105.1 of Amaurobius ferox. Taxonomy (NCBI): domain Eukaryota; kingdom Metazoa; phylum Arthropoda; class Arachnida; order Araneae; family Amaurobiidae; genus Amaurobius; species Amaurobius ferox. Next base: position 149,797,056 of record OX578136.1, read on the forward strand.
ATACTGGTAAAGCATGGGTTTTATTTTTATTAACAAATTTTAGTATTTTCTTTTATTTATGTGTACCCAAAAATTTTTGTTCATAGTATGTTTAGTTTAGTAAACATTGGGTCTTCAATACATTTAAATTACTTGCATAAGATTGTGTTAATTCTAGTTTTTCTAAGTTAATATTACTTTAAATTTTGAAAATTCATTATTATTTTTCAATGCATTATCATCATTCATTTTTCTATGTATTGACAATGCAGTTTAAGAAAAAATATTTTCTGTAATTTTTGAATTCGGAAACTCAAAACTTTTTAAGAAGGATCACTTATGTTTGTAACATGTTTTGATTTTGTTTATATAATGTTTTTTTTTTATGAAGCACTTAAAAGTTTTAATTTAAAATATAAATTCTTTCAGTTCTGCTTCAACTAAAATTTTTACAATAAACTAATCCAAAAATGATAAACTACTGGCTACTTACTAGACTAAGTAGCCGTGTTCATTACTAGCCACTTTTTACAAAAATATTGATACCACCTAAAAACTATACTACTTTTTAACAGCATCAAGTAGTACAATGTACCCTTTTGTTTTAATTTTTTATACTTTTATTTGCATCACTAATTGTTTTTATATAAATATGTAAAATAGATAAATTATCTGTATCATTAAATTATCTGTATCACAATTATCTGTTCATGTGTGGACCACATTATGCAATGCATTCTTTGGTTAAAATTTATAATTGTGCCCTTTTAAAAACATGTGCCTTTTTCATACGCAATGTGCCCTTTTATGATGACAATATGCCCTTTTGAAATCCTAGAATGAACCCTGGTTATTGCATATATCGTACGTGGATTGCATGCACCTGCTAATAAAAGACGATTCATTTTATACGCAGCAGCTGTATCATTACCTGTGTGCCCGCATTGCGGTCGGAAACGCGATTGACAGCTACTTAATGAGTTAGCCATAACTTCCGCACGTAGCTGAGGTGTGTGATCGACAGTAACTTCATAAACTGCATCATTAGTCGTGAATTGCGCATGTTGCTACATCGTTAGCCACAACTTGCGCACGTAGCTGAGGTGTGCGATTACAGCTACTTCATGAACTGCACCGTTAGTCATAACTTGCGCGTGTAACGGAAACGTGCAATCAACAGCCACTTGATGAACTATATCGTTAGCCGTAACTTGCGCGCGTAGCTGAGATAGATAGCTGTTAGAAAAATTGATGGAAAATTAATAGCATAAACTTGTTGGCTCATTATAGACCTGTTGGTGCAGCAGAAAGATAGATGACGATACACTCATGCATATAACCTGTCAGGATTCACAAGATAAACCTTCTGGTTATAAAATTTAAATGAGGTACGAAATTGAAAATCTTCGCTGGAATTTAAGCAGAGGTAGCAGTAATAACAACGTCAAAATGGAAGTTGTAAAAATACAACTAACTGTAGGTGTTGAAAATAACAGTTCCAATTTTAGTTCAAATCACTTTTATTATGAAGCGAATTCTTTGCATTTGCTTACAAGATATTCATGGCAATGTAAAACAAATCAAAGCATACTACCTATGCACAAAAACATGAGCTCTCGAGCTCATTCGTAAAGTTTCAGTAGAAGTTTCATGCTGAGACATTTCTGGTTAAAGCATAAATACACGAGTAAGTAGAACAAACTTTTCAAAACTTTAAATTTCACAGATAACTACTGCATAAAGTCCACAACATGGGAAAACATGGTCTCCTTAACTGAGAACAACAAAATCTTGAAATCGCGGATGTTTAATCTAAGATTCACTATTACTTAGATTAAACATCCGCGTCAACCGATAAACATTATCATAACATTCGACTACATCGAACAAGACTCTATGTAGATCCGTCTGATACGATCAGGTCCGTCTATTAGCGATCCATAAGATGATCTATACGTATGCTTAAACCAAAAATGTGTCCAGCCTTTATATCCGACGATGGGTGCGTTCAGGAACACAACCGTTGCCGGCAACGCTCTCTGGATATGCAAGTCAGGATGCGTGAGTGGCGAGAAGGTGATTTGCATGATAAGCCCAGTTTTGTCCACATCGCGATTCGTTCACGAGAACGGAAAAATCATTTAGAATAATGACGTCACGCTCCCGCGAAACGAGAATCGCGATGTAAACAAAACCAAGTTTCCAACAAAAATTTCGGTTGTAAACAAGCACGTACGTGAATCAGTCGATGTACGGTCTAAAATCCAAAAGATACTTCGTTATGATTGACTAATCGCTTTCGGATCGCTTGTTAAGAAGTTTTACCCCTATGGTTTGTGGTCCTGCAAATTGAGACATCAACTTCCAGTTTATGCTAATTTCTACTTCAACTGATTAGAGATTAGCATACTCCGGAAGGAAAACACTAACTACAACTTCAATGAGACTGGGCTATTTAAGCTAAGCTAGTGCTTGTATCAGCTGATGGTGGATTATCGCTTCGTCTTCGTGATATAACATCATGATTACGTTTGATAGGTATCTTCATGTACGTCAGCTATGACAATATTAATGGCCGATGTTTGTTAGGCCTGAACTGCTGTTAAGTCTACTGTAATTTTTCAAGACTTGTATTCAACGATTTGCAAATACCTTTTCCAAGTTATGGAAAGTGATAAAGTCTTATGTTATTTTAAAGTTTTGAGTTTGTGAAAAATTAAATTTCGTTTTTTTTTTCGTTGACTATTTTCTGCTTACATCCGCTACGACACTCTGCTAACATCTGGTTCTTTTTTAATGAATAAAATTCAACAAATTTGAAGTTACCAGCAATAGCTACTTCATCAACTGTACCGTTAGCCTTGACTTGGCCACGTAGCTGAGGTGTGCAATTGACAACTGCAGTTAGCCATGACTTGCGCACGTAACGAAGGCATCCGATCGACATCTACTCCATGAACTGCATCGGTAACCACGATTTATGCATGTAGCTGAGGTGTGCAATAGACAGCTACTTCATGAACTGAACCACTAGTCATGACTTGAGCATGTAACGGAGACGTGCGATCGACAGCTACTTCATGAACTACATCATTAGCCGTAACTTGTGCGCGTAGCTGAGGTACACGATAAACACTTCATAAACTGCACACGTAACGTAGGTGTGCAATCGACAGTAACTTTAAGAACTTCTCCGTTATTTATGGCTTGCGTCAGAGAGATGCACGATCGACAGCTACTGCAAGAAAGGTATTGCAAGTTTAAAAACTTTTTCAAAAACAATAGGGCTGGTCGTCGAAGGCAGTAATTAAATAATATGAAGGAAATAACAAATAAGTTATCCTATATTTCATCAAAGCTACTGCAACGCGTTAATCTAGACACAGCTATTTCCTTTCAATCATCCTCTGTTTTGATAGAATCAACAAAAACACATACACAAGTTCCTGCGGCTCAAAAGAACTTAGTCCAGAAAACTATATTTTTAAATATTGGTTTTTGACCAAAAATTCTTACAGAGTTCAAATCTTTGGTACTTTTCATCCCAGATGCATACTAAATATGGAATAATTTGACAAAATTTTAAGTTTAAAAAGAATGAAAACTGTTTAAAAGAAATCTGTTGGAAGCGGGAATCTGTTTATTTAACATTCTTCACATTTCTGCTCTTTCATTGTTTTTGATTTATTTTTCATGGGGAGAGTGGCGATCCAATTGCGGGATATATGCCGTATTTTATTTTATCCATTGATTTTCTTCATAAACTGCTATGTGGTCCAGGCCCCTACGCAATGCATCCTTTTGAGGAGATATCCTTTAAGAGATTGCTAACAGCAGACAAAAATTCCTTCTCTACTCTCCTGTTTTGACATGATGTTGATTAAATATTACGTAATGAGGGGGCGTAAGAGAATCATAATCCGACTAATTATATTTGTATTATTCGATTTAGACCTAAAATTCTTCAAAATTTTTACACACAATTGATTCCCAACAAAGAATAGTTGAGCAAAATTTAACTTCGCAAAAAAAGAGAAACTTCGTGATTTATCTAGTAAATATGAGTCGCACACTATTCAACAATTGAACCCGTCTTTTTCTATTTTATTTCTTTGAGAGGTTAAAGGCTTCCAGGTTTGTTAGCTTGCTCTGGAGATTCCCACTCCCACAAACAGAAGAATCTCCCCCAAACTCAAGTCATAAATGATCACAGGGGTAGCCATTCGTCTTGCGATCGTATTTCACTAAAACCGCCCGCGGACAGAGAGGATTTAAGCATTCAGAATCGGCGATTTTGTCGGGATCGACACTTTTGCAGTCTTTGTAAAAATTGAGTACTATTTTGAACGTTTTAATTTCTGAAGTCTTTTTTAACATTGATTGCCGTATGAATGGAATGTATTCGGGCGATAGTAGAGTAAATTTGACGCCGTAGCAAAACATTACAAAATTATAGGATTATTTAAAAATTATAGGTTAATTTTAGGAATTCGAGGGAAGCTTCAAACTTTTAGGAATTTTAGGACGAATGCGATCCCTGAAAATGACTAAATTTCGCCCAAGATTGATTTCCTCATAATATTTTAATTTTAAATGTGTTTAATTCTTATATTTGTAAATAATATGAGAAAGATTATATGAAAATGTCACTAAAATGTGCATTTATACGTGATTTTCGGTTTATCCCGTTTTATTATCACATTTTCCATTTTTGCAATTTGTTTTTATCAACTAAAACTTTTATATTAATTGTTATTTTAACTCAGGAAAATTAATTTTCAAGCATGAAATGAAGGGGTATTGGGGGCAATGATTGTATAAGATGACCATAATTTAAAATTGTTAAATAGAAGAGTTTTTTTTTTTAATTTTTTGTTTTTTATGTCCTTTTTGCCAAGTAAAAACAAATTAGCAATTTTTTCTATTTATTTCCTTTTAGATTTCTTAATCAGTTTATTTTAAATTTTAAGAAAATTTAAAACAATTTTTAGTACAAAAATCTGAATTGTTTTTTGTTTATATCTTTAACAAAATTGGACATTTAATGGCAAGTAGCCGTGTCTATTTGGCACCTACAGTCAAAACTTTAGGTGTCAAATGACGTCCAGTTCAAATTCTTAATTTCTAACACTGATAAGGATATATTTAATTTTTGCAAAATTACTAAAATGATTAAAAAAATTTAAAACATACAGCATGTATATATGAATTGAAATTAAAAATATGTTGTTATATTTATAATGCAAATAAATACCATTTCATGGAGGAGAACATTCCCATCTTTTGTTATCTTAATGTCACCAGCACCAGACACCAACCTATATTAAATAGAAATTATTAAATATCTCACATAGTTTAGTATTAATTATATAATATAATATAGTTTAGCCTAGGGATCTATAAGCAGTTGGATTATAACTTCTAAATTTCATTAATCATCTAGTTATAGCTTAATTATGAGGTAGCTACAGATTTGGATTATAGCTTTATTCCGGTTATAATTATTATTGCCTCCACAGATATTTATACCCCATCTTATGCATTTAACTCTACCCATAGGGTAAAATAAATTTGTATGAAATATATGAACTAAAACTTTATTTAGATAAGTGCGTTTAGCAACACTCAGGGGTCACAAAACATTTTTATTATGTTCCTGGGGAAAAAAGGGGACCATTTTCAATTTAAAAAAAGGACCAAACGTGACAATTTTCAATTAAAAAAAGGACAAAAATGAGACCATCCAAGGAAAAGAAAAAGAATTGATATAGATGGTTGCATCCTAAAAGTTAATCACAACAGACCAAAAAGTTACAAAAATAAATATAACATTTAGTGCAGAAAACGGAACTTAGAACTCAATATAATTAATTATACTAAACAAAAAACATCCATGTGAGATTACAAATAAACAATTTTGTAATTATACTGCAGAAATGTCACTATGCATGGGTTTAACGGTTGTTAAATGCAATATGGTCTAGATCATGAACACAACTAAACTAATGATAAATTTATGAACACAACATATTATCAAACATATTTAAAAACAATTTATAATGCTTGGATCACTTTAATACGAGTTTCTAAAAGCACGTGTTTCATAGCGTATGGATAATGGTTGACAATGCAACTTACATTTTCATCGTGCCTTTTGGGCCTAAATTTGTTTTCAATACATCTTGTAATCCTCTTGCAGCACTGATGTTGACAGCTAATGCTTGAGCTTGCCTAGCAATTTCGGCTTTTGGATTTAAAGATAGTATTGAAGCCATTTCAAAAAAAATTTGATTACTTTTTGCCTTGTTCGATTCTCACTATCGCGATGCGAAGCAAAAACTTTCCTTCCCTTGTTGGCCGGCGGATACGGATAAATGAAGAAAGAAGTTAGACCGGTTTTGGATGTAAAAGCATGGGAAACTCTCATTTATCTAAACTCCATGATCCTGTATGATCAAGCACATTCATATGACCGGTAATAATTCTGCACACAGGCACTATGATCATGATTCTAAACATATGTGATTATACAGATAAGTGATTAGAACTGTTATTGCTAGTTGATATTATCAGTTATTTCAGCTTCATGCTTTCGTCACAGTTATTCAATCGGCTGGGCTGTTGCTCAAACTTGTGACATACTTCACTTGTCGCTTTTGACATTTACGTAGGCAAAATAAGACTTCTTTCGATGTGCATCGTTTTTAAAGTAAGTTATATTTCGATGTTGTTTATATTGCATTTATGAATACATCTTAGAATTTGAACTTTTCTTTCAATGAAGAATGAATGCTTGACGCCTTCAGCAGATTTTTTTTTAATCGCTGTTAGAAATCAAGTCTATATTTTAATTGTGAATTTTTTTAACGACAAAATAAATTGTTCACTGCATTTTTTTTTTTAGTTTTTAGAAATTGATAAAAAAAATAAAATAACCCTTGTTTAAATTAAGTTTAAATACTTTGTCTATTCAATTCGATCCTTTAACACAAAAATATGCAAATCTTCCTTTTAATATATATATAGCAAATATTTTGGGTTTTCTACAGCAAGCTACAGTAACTTTTTGAAATTACTTTAAGACAAATTTAGTAAATAGCACCGACTAGAAAATATTGTAACACTAAACTTATGTGCATAATAAGATATTTTCTCTAGAATAACATATTCATCTAAAACGTCAAAGCGATGATCGCTTGAAACTACGCTATCAAGGGCCATAGGGACTCTGTTTTATAATAATGGGATCCATAACCTTCAGATAGAATCAGGAAGAAGAGAAACGCCAGTCTTTCATCTAGTAGTAGGTAAATTTTATGTGAAAGGGGATGTATAACAATTGTTTTGGACAAAAATTACCAAGACTGTTATTGCGGCTAAGCAAATAAACGAACAAAGATTACTTTCCATTAAATCATACAACAATATGTTTGCTCCTTATATGTAAAAGTTTGCATAATATCACCACAAAATTTGACAACATTTTGTAGAGGTGTCATAATAGCAAAAAGCTCATGCTGTATAGCTGCCATAAGCACATGTAATACCTTTAAGTTTTACTGGAATATTCAGCCTTTTAAAATATCCTCATAGAGAAAAGTATTGAGATCAGGGGAATAGGAGCGGCCAGTCAATTTCATGTTCAGTTCTTTCTGTAGTTTAAAGTAATGACATTCTTAAAAATATTCCAAATACTGCAATGTGGATGGACAACATCCTACATGGAACGGCCAAGGCCTTAATCCATTCAAGAAATAGATGCAATGGTAATTTGATAGACATATTTTAAGTAACTTTATATGAAGTGTGAATTACTTTATCATAAGCGGGATCATAATCAGACACTAAATATGGGCTTGAGCTAAAGCTAAATCTAATCTCACTGTGAGCCCTTATTTGGAGGTGAACATTTGTATTAGAATTATGAGCCCAATCTTAGCTTTGTGACCGTCCCTTTTAGGTGGATTCTGTTTATATTATTAAATTTTATAATCTTCAAATAATGAAATTTAATTTAAAATTCTATTAGCAATGTTTAATATTTTAAAATATTTTTAATTAAATTTCAAAAGTAAATATTGCCAATCTACTAGCTACTTATATGTTTTCCGATATTCGAAAACACTTTTTGCATGTTTCTTCTCACTTTTTCTGATTCCTTTATAATATAATTTTGTTGTCATGATGTGTATTCTGCTGTGCAATATAAATGTGTACTTAAGTTAAGATTATAAATCTATATATTATTAAAACAATATTTTTGTTTAATCAGCAATCAAATCTGTTATTTTTTAAAAGTCCCAATTTTATCTGTTGGATAAGTTATTTATAGAGTATTATATCAAACAAAAAATTCATAATTATTTTCTCCAATTGCTTGGTTGTGTAGAAAGCCCAGACCACACGACCAACCCAAAGGCTTATGGTTGCTGTTTGTGTGGCCGGGTTGCTTGGTTGTGTGTCATATTTAAATGGATTGAAAATTTCTATAACTGTATTTACATATTTTTTTAGTGTGAGGGAGCTGAAACTGTCTTTAGGTGGGACTCAGCTCCCTCTAGCCACTGTCTGGCTACATACCTGCTCATAAGAAAGGTATTCAGATATTGTTTCATCTAAAATTGAATGTAGAATTTCAAAAAATGTTAACAACATGAACCCTTGCTTAGTTAAATGTTGAATGAGAAAATGCTGTCATAAACACTAACATAAATTGTATATTAAAACGTAAATAAGTAATATTCTGTATAATATGTACTCGTGTAAGTATTAAAAGAGTTAAGCATTGCAGTCTTGGTAATAGTAGCATCTGCTTTATTGTGTAATAATTTATGAATCAATGCATTTTCATTTTGGATGGTATAAAAACATTACCTGAATAACAATTTTTTAAAAAATTATTCCAATGATGGGTACAAAAGACAACTGGGGCTAATAAAAAATATAACAAGAACAGAAATAAGAATGCAGAGAAGATGAGTCCTGTCCATTACCTCCTGAAGGTCACAGACAGATTTTACAAAAAGGGTTGTTGAATATACAAATTCGATGCAGATGTTTTGCAAGGCAATCATGGCCAGTAGCAAGGCAGAATTCCTCTACAGCTCTCCCCCTAGGCCAGTCTTGTATGTCTGAAATTGTGTTCCACCACAATTTCCAAGAATTCCTCTTTGAAAGTTCTTTTGATAGGTTGTTTTTGATTACCAACTTGATATTGGATTTCAGCATTTTGAGAATTGCTGCCCCTGTTTTGGCCAGAAAATAGTCATTAGGTTCGGATCTCTCAGCTGGTGACTCTGAGTACGGCTTTGCTATTTTGAGTGTCCAAGATGTTGGACATGAGTACGGAGGATCTGAGCCGTGCATTAGACTAGACTTAATGAGCCATAAAGGCACGGTATAGTGCCAGGCCCATTTGTTTTCAATTCAATAATGCATAGATGATGGCTACACAACTATTTGGATGTGAACGGAGCAAGTCTGTTACTCACATGTGCCCTGGAATTCTTACCAGATTTTAACTTTATACAAATACTGCATATTCCCAACATACCTATAGTCTGATGCTGTAGCCTAATAATAATGCCGAGACAAATTGAAGAACCATGTTATCTCAAAATGTCTGGTGCAATGACTGTAAAAGAGACAAGAACTGGCTCCTCAGCTTATTCAACTTAAGTCATCTAATTTTTAATGGCAATAATGACTCTAAGGTTAAAATAATATAAACAAGGGTACTTACGTATTATCGCAACCATGACAAAACGTAATTGATGTATCGTCCAATAAAGGTCCCGATCGATTCCAAGGACAACATGCAACAAAGTGATCTGTATGAGGACCCACGTTCGAGCGGGCTCGAACTGGTTGGGGGACGTACGCACCGCTGGGACTGTGTCGTCAGACAGGCCGGCTTCGCCGGACCAAGTCACAGAGCATACTAGACTCGCTTCTGGGTTTTTCTCAAGCAGTTCGACGTGGGTCCTCATACAGATCACTTGGCTGCATGTTGTCACGGTCCTTGCGCCGTGCGACGGTCCCAGAAGCGAGTCTAGTATGCTCTGTGACTTGGTCCGGCGAAGCCGGCCTGTCTGACGACACAGTCCCAGCGGTGCGTACGTCCCCCAACCAGTTCGAGCCCGCTCGAACGTGGGTCCTCATACAGATCACTTTGTTGCATGCTGTCCTTGGAATCGATCGGGACCTTTATTGGACGATACATCAATTACGTTTTGTCATGGTTGCGATAATACGTAAGTACCTAAACAAGTAATATAGGATAGAATTTAAAGATGTTTCATTTTTACCCATTTAATATAAAATGTAAAATCAGATCAAATTATTATAATTAAGTCCAATTTTGAATATAGCATTTGTCTCAATGCTGAAATCTATTATTTAGTATTTTTTAATAAATTCCACCACCCAGGGAGAGGGTTGGCAAAAAATCACTTTTTTTTTTTATTTTAACTCAGCTAATGGTCAAAACTGGTTTAAACTGGTCAAAATTGGTTTAAACTGGTCAAAATGAAACTGATTTTTTTATAATATTATTATATATATACATATATATTTGGAATGTAAATAAACAATAAACAGGTGTTGCCATTTCAATTAAAGTATATGTTGTTGATGATGATAAATTTTTTTCTTCATATTATGGCATTGATATGTTTGAAGAATATATATATATACATTATTATTATTATATATATACTACAATATGATTCTTTCTTCAAATTTCTTCAAACATATCAATTCCATAATATGAAGAAAAAAAAATCATTATCATCAAACAATATATATTTTAATAGAAGTGGCAACACCTGTTTATTGTTTATTTGCATTCCAAATGTGTGGGAAAATGGCTGTGGTTAGGCTGCCTGCATGTGTGGTCGCGGATGGAGTTGTAGTTGGAAACCTGCAAGTGGACTTCCGTCAAATTAGTCGGACGGTTGTCTTCCTGTGGAAAGTAGCGTTATATTCCGTTTAGGTCAATATTATGCTGACTGCAATATACAAATATAAGAAATTTTTATATATTTTTAAATTTAAACCCCTTTTTATAGCTATGTTGTGTAATATATGTTTAACTGTAGCTGTAATATAAGAATAAATACTTTAAAAAATCATTGGACATATTATTCCAGCTAACATGTAATAATGAAAATAATTTCAATAAAATCAAAGCCCCCTTCCCCAATTTCCTTCTCCTATATGTATATAGGTGGAAAATATTTCATTTTTCAAGATCTATTTTGAATCTATTTTTGATCTATTTCTTTTTTTGTTATATATGCATTGCTGAGATCTAAAAATAGTATATTTTTAATTTTTTAAAGTAGTTTATTTTTAAATATTTTCTTTCTTGATAAAGAAAAGTTATAAAATAATTATTTTTTATCTATAACAGGATTTTTTAATGATAAATTTAAAACATTACACAAAAGGAATAGCAGGAAAAAATAATTTAAAATTCTTAAAACGTGGTGTGTGTGTGGTGGTAAATTATTATATAATAAATAAGAGTAAATTATTAAATTATAAGAACAAATTTAAAAATGCTTTTGAAAAATATATTATTAAATATTATATTAGAATTCGTTTTAAATACTTACCGATGGGAAACCTTTTTACCACTTATGAAAAAAATAAAATTAATAGCAAAAAAAAAACATAATTTACTCAGTTTATTATATACATAAAAAATGCATTATTGAATAATTAAAAAAATGAAAAACCTGTTTATAATTAAATCTTTTTTAAGAATATATTATTATATATAATATAAAAAAAAATAGCTGCTTGTAATTGAATGGTTGAATATTATGAAATGGAAGAGAAAATTTGCTGAAAGATAAGTTAAGCATAAATTTAGTGCTGTCATATTCCTTCACTAGAAGTACTTGCGTAAATATTTTATATTCTTCCTTCACAACTTTACCAGCGTTTTTCTGAGAAGGAGTAAAATATCACTTGTACCTTTCTCTTATTCTTTTCTTCAAAATAAAGCACACACATGCAGGCCCGTGGAAAGCGAGGGGGGAGCGGGCCTCTCCGGCCCGGGCCCCCGCCCCCTCATTTTTGTACCTAATCTTTCCTGTCCGGGCCGAGTTCCTTTGCTCACCGGAAGGGGGGGGGGGGACTCCAGCTCGGGTCTATTAATTAGACAATTTTATGATCAAATACTTCTTGTCAAGTTCCTTAAAAAGTTTGGAAAGATTATTATATCTTATTTTCAGAAAAATAGAAGTGGAAAAGAGGAATAGCTCCATTCTTCAAGCTCTATTTTAATGCTATATATACATTTGTAGGAGCTAGAAACCGTAAAATTCGACTCTTTTATCGGTAGTTTATTTTTAAATATTTTTGAAGAATTACAATTTAAATAACACTGTCGTCTAACGTTAGTAAACGAAATATAATTTATTACCTTCCGCTGTAAGACAACAACCATCCGGTTAATTTGACAGTAGCCCATTTGCAGGTAGCTCAATGCGCGTCCGCACTTAACGGCAGCCAAATTACATCGTTTCCGCAACCGCACTTGCAGGTAGCCTAACCACTTTGTGGGAAAATGTGTCTGGTATAATAGTGTTTAGTTTTATAGTTGTGTGTGTTAGTAATAGTTTTTAGAACATACTTCTTTTCAAGATTAAATTGAATTATATTTAATTATGAGCATGAGTAAGCTTAATTGTGGAGGAAGGAAGAAAGATCCTATTTGGCAGTTCTTTGAAGAAGTTAAAGGAGAATGTGGAAATGTAATAGGTCGTCAGAAGTGTTTACAGTGTGGGAAGTTTGTAAGTGGTAAGGCTCTAAGAATGAAATCTCATTATGAAAAATGCAAAACCACAAAAAACATTGATCACCCATTAAAAACATCAGATTCCAAAAAAAGAAGTCACAGTGTATCATCAGAAGAAGAAAGTGATACAAGTAAAATTAAATCATTTAATTCAAAGAAACCCATTCGTCAACCAAAAATTGATGGTAGTTTCATCAACACTTCTTCAGAAGAAAGTGATGCATTAGATATGGATATAGCAAAATTTTTTTTTGCATGCAACATTCCTTTCATTTGTTCAGAAAATTATTACTTTAAAAAAATGATTAGTAATTTAAGGCCATGTTACACACCACCGACTAGGAAAAAGTTAGCAGAAGAATTGTTGACTGAAGTGAACAACGAAGTAGAAAAATTAGCCAAAATGTCACATCAATTCAATATGGTTGGTCCAATATACATAACGAGCTAATTATTATGAATTCTATATCGACAGGTATAAAATCTTTTTCCTTGTCATCAGTCTCTCCAAGCAGCAATAAAAAAAACATTAGACTATTGTTTATCTTTAGCAAAAAAGAAGCTAAAGTGAAATACAATTGTATTGTTAAAAATTTCGTCAGTGATAGTGAACACAAAATGAAAAAGATGCACAAAGATCTTCAAACCGATCAATTAATTGATGGTGACTTTTTCTTCAGTTACGGCTGTGCATGTCATTTTCTAAACCTTTTAGGAAATGATATATCTAACTCCATTAAAACAATTGAGTCAAATAATTGAAGTTCAAAAACACTTTCGAAATCATGTAGCAAAGAGCTATTTAAGCGAATACGATGGATTTTCCCCAATTACCATGTGAAACAAGATGGAATAGTCAAATCATATGTCTTGATTCTTTTTTAAGAAATAGGGAGTTTTTTCTGAAGATTGTTGATAAATATGAAGATGAAATTCCAGCTAATATAATCAATATCATTAATAACATCCATCTTTATAAGGAAGCCAAGCATTTTTTTTACCCAACTTAAGCCTTTAGCTACAGCTCTGGACCATCTTCAAGCTGACAATGCCACAATAGCTGATGTTGTTCATGAATTTCTAAATTTACAAGAAAATCAAGACTTGAAACCTTATGAGACATTGTTGAATAAAAGGCTTGAACAATGTTTAACCCCAGTTCATTTTGCTGCATATATGTTTCATCCAAAATACGAAGGTGAGAAGTTGAACTCCATTCAGGAAGAATATGTACGTCAATTGCTGTTAGAGATAAATACAGATTTTCTACCTATATTAATCCAATACCAATCACAAACTGATCCTTTTCCCAAATCATATTTTTCAGTTTCTGCCATAAATGTAAATTCCATATAATGGTGGTTATCACTAAAGAAACATATTGATCCTAAATTCTGTGAACTTGTAATATATTTGCAATCATGTATTGAATCATCAACAAGTATAGAAAGATTATTTTCAACTTTTAGCTTTGTTCAAGACAAAAGTAGAAATCGTTTAGGAAATGAACGATCCAGATCATTGAATCAATATATGCAAATCTGGATCAGAATTGAATCAATATATGCAAAATAAAAGCGTTAAAATTGTATGGGACCCGTACTAATTATATACGCGAATATTAGAAAATATAACCTGTATTAGTAGATTACATGTATAAATTGAAAATACCAATAAACCCGTAATCTTTAAATCTGAAGACAGTCATTTATTCCAATATATGTCAAAATTAAAGTGCTAAAATTATATGGGAAGATATACACGTACTACTTATAATGTCCGATTATTAGTAGAAGATTACCCGTTTTGCAATATGAGTCACAAATGTTTTTTGGTAAAATACAACAGACGACGTAATAAATTGAATATATAATTAATCCCCTTAATCTTCATACCAGAAGACTGTACTTGATTCCAATATATATGCCAATATATGTCAAAATATATGCCAATATACCTGTACTACTTATATTCTCGTATGTTAGAAGATATACCCGTGCATTCCTAGAAGATTACTCGTACAACGTACAATATGCGTTTGTCAGCAATTTTTGCCGCAATAAAACAATGGCGTAATAACTTAAAAATATCAATAATCCCTGAATCAATAATTCCGGAAAATATCAATAATAATAATGTTTAAATCTGAAGAGTATAATTGATATTATCCAGTCCAAAATGAAATGGCAATGAAATTTATTTTATATACATATCTTCATTATTCAAATCGGAAAGGATTTAATAAAAATCGTCTGCCGCATGAACACATTGGATTTAAATCCGTTGCTAAGCGACATGATATCATTTGCTTCAAATAAATTGGTAGAAAAAATATCGTCTAAATAGTTATATTTCTATGGAACATTTGGCGACAGTTTCGTCAAATTAGCGACATTTTAAAAAATCGCCAAATTTATCGCCAAGTGGGACTGTAGAACTGACAGTTCCACTTTGCGACAAATTGACGAAATATCATCACAATACTATCCCCTAACAAAAAACAATTAATATCATTTATGTAGCGCAATTTTATCAATTTCAAGATATTTTTATAGATTTGAAAACATTTTTATCAATTTGGTGACATTTTAAAAATTCGCTAAATGTATTACTAAGTAGGATGGTTGGTCTGACAGAGAAATGCTAACCAAACATCATTTCAGTACTCTCTTCTAACAAAACAAAAAAAAATTTCATTGATATGTAGAAGACCCAAGCCACACGACCAACCCGAAGGTTTATGGCAGCTGTTTGTGTGTCGTTTATATCAATTTGGCGACATTTCCGTCAATTTGGCAAGGTTTAAGAAAAGTTGTCAAATTAGCGATATCCCTCCAAATTCGTAGCTTTGAATTTGCAGATCTGAATGAAACATTCTTATCCCGTTTCAATATACTAAATGAAAACACAACAACTGTATTAGAAGATATACCCGCTCTACTCTTTTTCTGTTTCAACAATCGGCTATATGAATTTATTGACTAAACACAATATATGAGTTTAGTAGCTAAATACGATATAAGCTTGAAAACTCTTTGCCAAAATAAATGAAATTGATGTACGCAGTCAGCAATTAATATAATTAAAAGAAAAATCAAACCGTCCATTCATAAGATATACTTTTATATCCATTTATTTATTATTTAAATCGAAAAAAAATAATGAAAACATTAACAAACACATTTAATTTAATTGCGATGCCGAGCAACATGATATATCCTCCTAAAATGTTAAAATTTATTAACCACTAACAGCACACCCGTTATTCGTACGGAGTGTATAATTTAAAGAAACTTAAAGTTCGCAATCATGTGCAAATTCTGTTAAAATATTAAATTTATTGCTCCTAAAGAGAAGTTTAAGAATATATGTTCTCACTATGCAAAATTATCTTCACGATCCGATCTGAAGAATAAAACATCCTGCCCCCTTTTGTAAGCAAATTTACAGAAGAAAAAATAGGAATTGAATGAATATATGCAACCCCGTACTAATTATATTGTCGCAGATCAGAAAATATGCCAATGTGTTAGTAGAAGATTACCCGTATTACAATATGCGTCTCAAAAATATTTGCTAAAATAAAAGAGATGACGTAATAAATTGAAAACATCAATAATATCCGTACTCTTTATACCAGAAGGTCGTAATTGATTCCAATATATGCCAATATATATCAAAACATATGTCAATATACCTGCACTACTTATATTCTCGTAGATTAAAAGATATACACGTGTATTTGTAGAAGATTCGTACAACATACAATATATGAGTTTAAACAATTTTTGTCATAATAAAATAATTGCATAATAACTTGAAAATATCAATAATCCTTGAATCAATAATCCCCGAAAATATAAATAATAATAATTTTTAAACCTGAAGACCGTAATTGATATTATCCAGTCAAAAATGCTATAAGAAAAATCAAATCGTTCTTTTCTAAAATATATTTTTATATCCATTTATTTATTATTCAAATCGAAAAAATAATTATTAAAATTAACAGACAGATTTAATTTAATTGCGTTTCTGAGTAACATGATATAAGATAGAATCTTATAACATGTTAAATATGCCATGTCTTATAACATAAACTGCGAAATTAAATAACGATTTTGATTTCTCTATACTTCTCATTGTTCCGTAAAAGCTTGTTTTAAATAAACCATGAACCATGGAGATAGATTTCCCCTTTAAATCATGTTTCAAACAATTCATGTTTTCAGAAAGTGACTAATTAACGCAAAAAATCTGCCATCAAACTCAGAGATTAAATTTTAATTCACTTTCAAACGATTTTCAAGCTTTTCGTTTGGATAAACCACGGAGTTAGGGAGTAGAACTCCTAGGAAAAAGTTCCGTTTTTCATTAATATCTCGACAACCCCAGGTCTTAGAAACTCGAAACTTGGACAAAATTTATGGGGGGATATTTCAAGGCTATTCACCAAATTTCATTAAATTCGGTTCCGCCGTTTTTCCGTGACGATGAGACAAACGAAAATTTCGTTTTTTACTAATATCTCGAGAACCACTGGTCGTAGAAACTCAAAACACGGATATAATTTTAAGTGAGGCTATTTCTGGGCTACCCACAAAATTTCATCAAATTCGGTTCAGCCGTTCTCCCGTGATGGTGTGACAGACAGACAGATTTTCATTTTTATTTATATAGAAGATGACTAATGGTGTACAAATCTATGTATACTAATTGCCAAGTGTCCGTCTGTCTGTCTGTCACGCTTTTTTTAGGCACTTCCTGAATAGATAGGGACTTGCAATTTGGTACATGGCTCGGTCATTCGATAAAAACCCCTGGAAAAATCGAAATTTTCGAAAACGTTCTCTAGAGGCGGTGCTCCACACTAAAACATTCAAAAAGTGAAATGATAAGGAAGCATGCTTTGCGATGAGATAGAGACTTCAAATTTGGTGTATGGGTAAATTGTTCGAAAGGAAGAAAGTGTGCAATTTCAGATTTCCAATATTTTCTACTTAAGGGGGTGCCGCATACCAAAATGTTCGATTTACCGAATAAATGAGAAACGGCTCCTTTAAAATTTGATAGAAGCTTGAAATTTGGTATATGGAATAATCGTTTGAAAAAAACACCCAAGACGATTAGTTTTTCAAAAACGTTCCTTTAAGGAGTTCCTCCTCAGAGGCAAACATTCGAAAGGCGAATTGATAAAAAAAACATACTTCGGGATGAGATAGAGATTTGAAATTTGGTGTACTGGTAGATAGTTTGGAAAGAAGAAAGTCGAAAGCCCAGACCACCCGACTCGTCCGAGGACTTAGAACAGCTTATTGGATGGCCGGGGAAAGAAGAAAGTGTACAATTTCAATTTTCCAATATTTTTTACTTTACGGGGTGTCACAAACAGAAATGTTCGGCTTTAGGAATGAAGTAGAAGCACTCCTTTTAGAATGTGATAGAGGCTTGATATTTGGTATATGGGTGAATCATTTAATAGAAATCCCAAGAAGAATGGTGTTTTTCAAAAATGTGTATTTAAGGGGGTTGGTACTCCACAGAAAACATTCGAAAGGTGAAATCATAGAAAAAGCATGCTTCGCGATTGAGATAGAGACTTCAAATTTGGTATACGTGTAGATAGTTAGAAAGAAAGAAAGTGTGCAATTTGAGTTTTCTAACATTTGCTATTATAGGGGATGCCGCACACTAAAATGTTCCATTTGACGAACAAATGAAAATCGCCTCCTTCACAATATGATAGAGGCTTGAAATTCAGTATATGGTGTAATTATTTGATAAAAAAAGAACCTACGATTTTTTCAAAAATGATCATTTAAGGGGGTGCAACACAGAAAAACGTTCGAAATATGAAGTGATAGATAAACATGCTCCACGACAGGATATAGACATCAAATTTGGTGTACTGGTAGATAGTTTGAAAGGAAGAAAGTGTGCAATTTCAGATTTCCAATATTTGCTACTTCAGGGGGTGCCGAACACCAATATGTTCGATTTCCGGAATAAATAAGACACGCTTCCTTTAAATGTGATAGACGCTTTATATTTGGTATATGGACCACTCATCTGATAAGAAATTCAAGGCGAATAGATTTTTTCAAAAATGATCATTTATGGGTTGCTCCACAGAAAAACGTTCGAAAGGGGAGATGATAAAATAGTAGGGGAAGGTGGTGTACAATTTTAGAATTCATTTCCTCAAACTCGAGCTTTTTATCATATTTGTTTTGTTTTTTTAAGGCAACACTTTCTACTACTATTATTTCACCATCCCAGATTTTTTCCAAAACAAAATCAGCAATTTTAAGAGTAGAAGGGATGGTTTTCTGAAGCTATGTAAAATGGCCCAAGGTACAGCACAGCATTGTACCTTGAGCCACAGTGTATTGTACCTTGAGCCATGACTGATATTTTTGCCGCAACAGACATAAAGCAAAGTTATTGCAGTAAAAATAATTTTTATTGTATATAATAAAGAAAGAGGACTTAAATCCTTCATAACAAATTATTTCTTATTGCATATTAAAGACTAAATTGTATAAATCTATAGCAAACACTAGATTCGATAATTGGCGAACAGTGCCTCCCGACATCGTAGGTGGTGGCAGCTTCATGTTAACATCTTCCTTAAAAATTGAATAAATTTTAGGATCAAAATAATGATACTTGTTAGTATCAGGTACTCGCTGTAAGTACTTGATGAACAAATCATCTTCTTTCAAGTCATTAACTTCTGCGATGTAATGTTTAATGCTTTTCTTGCTACAAAGTTTTACGAGAGCAAAATTTCCCTTTTCTATTTCTGCACATTCATTTCACTTGCCTTTCTCGGAATCTATAAGGGTATGTTCTGACAGTGAAGACACGTCTTGAGAAATAACACTATCAGAGTCTGATGAGTCACCGTCAGGTTCAGGAAGCAGAAACTTAGGTTTTGAGAGTTTTGCATTTTTAGATTTTACACCTGTGCAACAAGATGGCTTCCTTTTCTTTTTTGCCTTTTCAGCCTCAATGGCTTGCTTCTCCAGTGTATCAGTTAGAATTTGGGACTTGCCTGGTTTTCTCCCAGTTTGTTTCATTTTCCTGGCCGATGCCTTCAGAAATGGCCTGATGACTTTAGGTGAAATAATACCAGCTGTTTCAATTTCACTGTTTATTGTGTGCCATTATTATCAACACCACTTGGGTTAGCTTCAGTATCACTTATTGATCTACCAGTTACAAATAATGGCAAAAGTCATAATCTTCAAAAATGTTTTTGTTTAATGGCACAAGCCCACTAACTTGAAATCAGTGCACACTATGTTGGTGGGTGTAAAGCTTTGTTGTTGATGTTGAGACCCGGGCCTCCGACCTACAAGAAAGGTGTAAGGTAACCGTTTGGACGGCCGGGAAGTGCCACCCAATTTAGACCGGAACCCAGTAAGGGGAGCATCCACAGGGATTGTACCCTCCTTCCCCTACCACCAACCTCTCGGAAGGACTTACGGACCCACATGTTTAATGTAATCGTACTCCGCATGAACACGGCCGCAGATGTGGCAGCGTGCAAATCCAGGGCGCAAACCACCGGGCTACCGCGCCCGAAAAAAAAAGCTTTGTGGAAAAGATTTTCCAATCATCGCTGCTACCTCACAAATTGTTATGGGCTTTCCAATATTTCCAGGTGTCATCCAGTCATTGACAGCAGAGTTAATTATAAAATGATCTGAAGGGACCCAAACACTGTTCTGTCTAACGGTTGCATTTTATGACTTGTGTGAGGATAAAATGTTATCATTATTACACCAGATTATTTATCACGTTGTGTTACGGGAATAGAAATGTGGCTTTCATAGTTGTCAAGAAATAAAATGACTGATTTTTCAGATGAGGGTTTGACATGTTTAATAAAATGTTCAAAGAATTTAAAAATAACACTTGATTGGATTATACCGATGGAGTTGCAGCCCCAACTGTACCAAGTGGAGAACCTTTACTCATAAAGTCTTTAAAATCATGTGTCGTACCTTAGGCCGACTCAAGGTACAACGCATGGTACATCAGAAAAAAATGATATTTTAGGCCTAACTGATTCAAGATAGACAACTATAAATTTGGGAATACCTTAATGAAGGAATGGTTATTATGCTACACTTGTGATATATTTCAAATTCATTACTGCAACTATTAGAGAAGATTAAAATAAAAATAAAAACTTACTTTATAGGTCTATATATAACTTTTAGTTAGAAAGTCTATTCACTGAAGCCTTTATAGTCAATGTGGAGTAAGTGTACTACCACCTGACGCTAACAGCTAAAACTGAAACTATGTTAACTAAGTTTGGATGGTAGGGGGCGTCACAAGTCAAGGTGGCTCAAGGTACAAACCTGCCCAAGGTACACCACCTTCCCCTATTCTTCGGAATGAGATAGATACTTTAATTTGATGTACTGGTAGATAGTTCAAAAGGAAGACGTGCGCAATTTAAATTTACAATATTTTCTTCTTTAGGGGATTCCGCATACTAAAATATTCGATTTGCCGAATAGATGTGAAACGCGAATTATTAAAAAAATGACAATATTCAGTGGTTGCTTATTGCGAGACCTTTTATTTTCAACGGGGATTCGGCTAGTACATACTAATTACCAAGTGTATGTCTGTCACGCTTTTTTTTAGACACTTCCCGAATAGATAGAGACTTGCAATTTGGTACACGGCTCGGTCGTTCGATAAAAAACCCTGTAAAAATCGAATTTTTTGAAAACGTTTTCTAGAGGGGGGTGTTCCACACCAAAACGTTCGAAAAGTGAAATGATAGGAAAGCATGTTTTGCGATAAGATAGACACTTCAAATTTGGTGTATGGGTAAATCGTTCGAAAGGAAGAAAGTATGCAATTTCAGATTTCCAATATTTTCTACTTAAGGGGTTGCCGCACACCAAAATGTTCGATTTACCGAATAAATGAGAAAATGCTCCTTTAAAATTTGATAGAGGCTTGAAATTTGGTATATGGGCTAATCATTTGACGAAAACACCCAAGACGAATATAGTTTTTCAAAAATGTTCGTTTAAGGGGGTGCTCCAGAGTAAAACGTTCGAAAAGTGAATTGATAAAAAACCATGCCTCGGAATGATATAGAGATATCAAATTTGGTGTAAGTGTAGACAGTTTGGAAGAAAGGAAGTGTACAATTTCAGTTTATGAATATTTTCTACTTTAGGGGGTGTTAATCATCTTGATAGGATAGAGACTTCAAATTTGGTGTACGGATAGATAGTTTGAAAGGAAGAAAGTGTGAAATTTCAGATTTCCAATATTTGCTACTGTAAGGGGTGCCGCAAACTAATGTGTTCGATTTTCAGAATAAATGAGACACGCTTCCTTTTAAATATATATTGAGGCTTGACATTTGGTATATGGGCCAATCATCTGATAAAAAACCAAAGACAGAGTTTTTCAAAAATATTCATTTATGGGTGTGCATCACAGACAAAAGTTCGAAAGGAGAAATAATAAGATAGGGGTGCCTCGGGTTGAGATAGACTTTAATGTGGTGTACGGGTAGATAATTCGAAAGGAAGATATATACAAATTAAATTTCTCAATATTTTCTTCTTTAGGGGGTTCTGCACACCAAAATATTCAATTTGTCGAATAAATGTGAAATGCGAATTATTAAAAAATTTACGTTATTCAGGGGTTACTTATTGCGAGACCATTGATTTTCAACGGGTATTCGGCTAGTACAAAACTATTACCTAAAGTATCAACACCATTAATGAACAATAATACATAGTATTCGTATATAATATACAACATTGGCACATCAAGTACAAAAAGCTAAATTTTTAAAATATATTAAAAGGAGTTAACAGCCCTGTTTAAAGACATAGGAGTTAACACTCAAACTTGTAGCATTCAACAAATATGTTGTAAAATTTACAATAAAAATTTCCAACTTAAATTCTAAAATCAAAATTTTACAAGTGCAACAAAGTACAACTCATGCAGGCTAAAAGTAGGTCAAAAGGAAAGGGAGGTTTTGACGTTTCTTTATTTAATTGATTGTTCATTATTTCCATAATTCCAATCTTGAAAATTTCCCCTTACACAAGTTTATCAATGATGCTTGGAAAAAGTTTTGGGGAAAATAGTTCTCGTGGTTTTCCAGAGTTCGCATTCATATATTGTAATGTTTCACTTTTCCGACCGTTCTTCCACAGAAGCAGGTCGGATCTTTACAACAAAAACGAATTTGGTATGTTCTAAGAGCACCACGTGTAGTAATCACTTGATTTGTGTTGAAGTCTCCAAATAGAACTTTAGTTGAGACCTTCGGAATGAGTTTATAAACTGGTCGACCCTTCTCTGTACCATCCCATTCATTTTGCCATGTTTGCCCAAATTCTTGGATGAGTCTTGTTTTGGTTTGTAAAGAGAGTAAGTTTAAAAACAATGTTGATTTCATTAAATTTCAATGCTTTTTTTGCAAGTTCATCTGTTTTTACATTGTCCGCTGTTCCAATGTGGACTTTTATCCAATGTACATTTATTTTCTTTTTATATTTTAGTATCTTCTTTTTAAGATGGTAGACCCATCTATTGTCAATCCTCACTGAACTTTCAAGCATAAGAATTGATTTTGAATCTGTGTCTATATGAGCATTCTCGATTTTATTGTCTTCTATGGAATCATTTGTTTTCGAAATTGCATATTGAATACTGTGGTTCCATTATTAATGCTATGTTCTTGAGTGAGTTTGCATTAATACTCCATTCAGATGTACAGCAAAGGCGCTACCCACTCTGTCTTCCATTTTTGAGCCATCCGTATATATGGCGATTTCAGCTTTATCCCTTAGTTCCATGTCCCGTACTAGTAATGGTAAAATACATAAATGCAAATTAAGCAATTTAAAAGGTAAAAATTATCAAGAAGACCGCGGGTTGGAAATAAAATCAAGCAACTTCGTCCTCGATCCCCTTAGCAATCAAGATGCATTCTTGAATTCTTCGGACGGAATGGGATTGGTGACAACCCTACAAAACCATAAACCACGGTGATTATCCGAATGCATGACCAAATGAAAATATTTAGTAAAATGACAAAAAACGTAGTGGTCGGAGGGATCCAACCTCCATGCAATTACAATAAGCGCTACTTTTTATTTTGAAGTGATATAAGTACTTAAAATACCATGACTTGTAAAAAAATAAATTAAAAATCTATTAACGAATTGAAAATCAAGGACAATCTCTGGATAAAAGGAGAGCCTCCCACTAGCGAGCCGCTGCTAGTCCGCCAGACCCCAATCAGAGCTGTCCTTACTTGTTCTTAGCTGAGCAGCAAAGAGTATGGGAAAGAAACGTCCAGCGACTTACCAGTCCGGGCAACAAGCTTGGCAAATTCGTCAGTTGTCTCATTTCCCCCAATACCCACGTGAGTTCTGAGTCAGGGTAAAGCCACCTTATTGTACACTAATAATATAGATTCCTTAAGGCAGATTTGTTAGACATGGAGCCTAAGGCACTGACGGAGGACAGATAGGTTGTCTGTCTGTAAAGATCTTAACCTCCCCGTCAGCAAGCCAAATGGATTGCAGACAATTCCGCCTGAAAAACAAAGTTGTATGGCTGAAGCCTCCTCAATATAACTTCGTTCAAAAAACCCTTAAAATAAATACAGATGGCTAACTCTTCAGGAGTTGCAAATTGCTCTTACACAAGAATGACAATTATTGCTCTCAGTTGTGTTGTTCTAGATAACTTGATTGAGGGAACGAATAGTTGGTGCCAACCCTGTATCAAAGTTCGAAGGGGCCATACTCAATATTATAGATCACTAGGCATCCACAGGCATCATTTAAAATATTTATCTCTATGCATCATTCTGTTGTACCAATTTAGGTGTAAATAAAACTCCTAAATGACATATTTTGTTTCAAAGTTTGTATGACTAACTTACTCATCGGAGTATTTTTGTGATATTTTGAGTCTATCAGTGAAGAACTTTATGAATTTGTCCAATTTACTATTCTGTACTTAACTTTTGGAAGGCAGTAGATGAGCCCGTTTGATTTTGAAAGTGATTTAGCTGAAGCATTTACTTTGGGTTTAAAGTCTTACTTACTTCGTCATTGAAACTTCGTTTTCACCCTGGGAAATTTACGGCCTTTCCGATTACGTGTTTTTTCCCGATCCTCCTTATCCGTGTAAAAAACTGCAGGTGCAAGATCGTGTTTGGCCACCTCATGACGTACAATCACTCGCAGAAAACGAGAGCATTTCACAGTAGTGGATTCTGAGTAGGCTGTGTCTTATAGAGTGGTATATATATATATATATATATATATATTAATAAGGTCTATTTTTTTTTATTTTAAAAATTCTATTTTACTATACATTCAAGATCTCGACTAATCCACGACTCAAAAATACAAACCACAGATTAAAGAGCACTATATGTAGATGCAGTAATGGCAGTGGCGGCTCGTGAGTGATATGTAGATGGGGCGCTCATCAATGTACTTATGTGTATGTATGTGTTTGTATATATATATGTATACGTGTGTATATGCACACACACACACACATATATACACACACACACACACACATGTTTTTGGGTATCCCAAAAACATTGACCTCGGCTTTTATTCCTTAAATATTGAACTTAGACATATATAATAAATTACAAAGTTACGTAAAGAAAGATACAGAATTTTAAGAAATCGATAAAAATTTTCAGGGGATTAAATGTGAAGAAATACAAAATTTAAATTTTTATACGGCCCCGTACAAAAACATTTCCAATGAGTAAAATGTGCCCCCATACACTAATAAGGTGATGTACAAAATTTCAGTATATATTATATATACTAATTGCCAAGTGTCCGTCTGTCTATCTGTCACGCTTTTTTTAGACACTTCCCGAATAGATAGAGACTTGCAATTTGGTACATGGCTCGATCGTACGATAAAGCCCACTGGAAAAATCAATTTTTCGAAAACGTTTTTTTAGAAGGGGTGCTTCACACCAAAACGTTCGAAAAGTGAAATGATAAGAAAGTATGCTTTGCGATAACATAGGGACTTCAAATTTGGTATATGGGTAAACCGTTCGAAAGGAAGGAAGTGTGCAATTTCAGGTGTCCAATATTTCCTACTTAAGGGGGTGCCGCACACCAAAATATTCGATTTTTCGACTAAATGAGAAACAGCTCCTTTAAAATTTGATAGATGCTTGAAATTTGGTATGTGGAATAATTATTTGATGAAGATACCCAAGACGAATATAGTTTCTCAAAAACGATCGTTTAAGGGGGTGCTCTAGAGGAAAGCGTTTGTTTAAGGGGGTGCTCTAGAGAAAGGCGTTTGTTTAAGGAGGTGCTCTAGAGGGAAACGTTCGAAAGGTAAATTGATATATAAAAAAATATGCTTCGGAACGAGATAGAGATTTCAAATTTGGTGTACGGGTAGATAGTTTGGAAGGAAGAAAGTTTACAATTTCAGATTTCCAATATTTTCTACTTAAGGGGGTGCTCTAGAGGAAAGCGTTTGTTTAAGGGGGTGCTCTAGAGGGAAACGTTCGAAAGGTAAATTGATAAAAAAAAAAAATATGCTTCGGAACGAGATAGAGATTTCAAATTTGGTGTACGGGTAGATAGTTTGGAAGGAAGAAAGTTTACAATTTCAGATTTCCAATATTTTCTACTTAAGGGGGTGCCTCAAAATTAAATGTTCGATTTTTCGAATAAATAAGAAACGCGAATTATTTAAAAATTTACCTTATTCGGTGGTTGCTTAATGTGGGACCGTTGATTTTTAACCGGTATTTCGCTAGCATATACTAATTGCCAAGTGTCCGTCTGTCTGTCACGCTTTTTTTAGGCACTTCCCGAATAGATAGAGACTTGCAATTTGGTACACGGCTCGATCGTTCGATAAAACCCCCTGGAAAATCGAATTTTTCGAAAACGTTCTCTAGAGGGGGTGCTCCACCCCAAAACGTTCGAAAAGTGAAATGATAGGAAAGCATACTTTGCCATAAGACAGAGACTTTAAATTTGGTGTATGGGTAAATCGTTCGAAAGGAAGAAAGTGTGCAATTTCAGATTTCCAATATTTTCTACTTAGGGGGTGCCACACACCAAAATGTTCGATTTACCGAATAAATTCGAAACGGCTCCTTTAAAATTTGATAGAGGCTTGAAATTAGGTATATGGACTAATCATTTGATGAAAACACCCAAGACGAATATAGTTTTTCAAAAACTTTCTTTTAAGGGGGTACTCCAGAGCAAAACGTTCGAAAGGTGAATTGATAAGAAAACATACTTCGGGATGAGATAGAGATTTGAAATTTGGTGTACGAATAGATAGTTTAGATCAGCCATACTCAACCTTTTTTTTTTCTCGGGCCACATACACATGACAGCTATTTCACACGGGCTGCAACATAAGGATTAATGAAAAAACGTAAATAAGTCCAAGTATTTATTTATCAATGAATATAACTAATGAGACCGTTGATATTGTGAATTCTTTTTAAAAATCGTTAGATCAGGTTTGTAAAAGCTACATTCTACTCTTAAAACGTCATCCAGATGAGAATCAGTAAGCAGGTTTCTATATATATTCTTTGCATATTTCATTTTCAAGGAGGACTATTCACAAAGATACGTTCATGCGAACAACGTGAGCAAAATTTAAGCACATTTTTGTACAGTCTTATATTGTTCGGGCACTATTTTCCAAAGTTCGGCGTACTCCTTTTGCTCCCTCTTTTCTTTAAAAATAACTTCCAGGTATGTATTGTTTTTCAATAATTCGTCAAATTCATAGACTGCCTTTAACGGGCCACACACAATAGCTCGGCGGGCCACAGGTTGAGTATGGCTGGTTTAGATGGAAGAAAGTGTGTAATTTCAGTTTTCCAATATTTTCTACTTTAGGGGGGTGTCGCACACAAAAATGTTCGATTTTCGGAATGAAATAGAAACACCCCTTTTAGAACGCGATAGAGGCTTGATATTTGGTATATGGGCGACTCATTTAATTATTAAATAATCATAATATCATTTAATATTTAAGGGAGTGGGTACTCCACAGAAAAACCTTCGAATGGTGAAATGATAGAAAAAGCATGCTTCCCGATGAGATAGACACTTCAAATTTGATATGCGTGTAGATAGTTAGAAAGGAAGAAAGTGTGCAATTTCAGTTTCCTAACATTTGCTATTGTAGGAGGTGCCGCACACTAAAATGTTCGATTTGACGAACAAATGAAATACGTCTCTTTTACAATGTGATAGAGGCTTGAAATTTAGTATATGGGGTAATCATTTGATAAAAAACCCAAAGATTATTACGGTTTTTCAAAAATGATCATTTAAGGGGGTGCAACACAGAAAAACGTTTGAAATATCAAGTGATAGAAAAACATGCTTCACGATGGGATAGAGACATCACCTTTGGTGTACTGGTTAGTTTGAAAGGAAGAAAGTGTGCAATTTCAGATTTCCAATATTTGCAACTTTAGGGGGTGCCGAACACTAATATGTTCGATTTTCGGAATAAATGAGACACGCTTCCTTTTAAAAGTGATAGAGACTTGATATTTGATATATTGGCCGATAAGAAACCCAAGGCGAACATAGTTTTTCAGAAATGTTCATTTACGGATGTGCTCCACAGAAAAACGTTCGAAAGGGGAGATGATAAAATAGTATGCTTCGGGATGAGATAGAGACTTTAATTTGGTGTACTGGTAGGTAGTTCGAAAGAAAGACGTGCGCAATTTAAAATTTACAATATTTTCTTCTTTAGGGGTTCCGCACACTAAAATATTCGATTTGCCGAATAAATGTGAAACGCGAATTATTAAAAAAATGAAAATATTCAGGGGCTGCTTATTGCGAGACCGTTGATTTTCAACGGGTATTCAGCTAGTCTCTATATACTAATTGCCGAGTGACCGTCTGTCTGTCACTTTTTTTAGGCACTTCCCTAATAGATGGAGACTTTGCAATTTGGTACATGGGTCGATCGTTCGATAAACCCCCCTGGAAAAATCGAATTTTTCAAAAACGTTCTGTAGAGGGGGTGCTCCACACCAAAACGTCCGAAAAGTGAAATGTTAGGAAATCATACTTTGCTATGAGATAGACTTCAAAATTAGTGTACTGGTAAAGCGTTCGAAAGGAAGAAAGTGCACAATTTCAGATTTTCAATATTTTCTACTATAGGTTGTGCCGCAAACAGAAATGTTCGATTTGTCGATTAAATGAGAAACGCCTCCTTTAAATTCTGATAGAGGCTTGTAATTTGGGGTATGCTCTAATTATTTAATGAAAACACCCAAGACGAATAGAGTTTCTCAGAAATGTTCTATTAAGGGGGTGCTCCATAGAAAAACGTTCGAAAAGTGAAATGATAAAAAACAAACTTCGAGATGAAATAGAAATTTCAAATTTGGTGTACGGGTTGTAAGGGAAATGAATCAGCCAGAAGAACTTATAAAGAACAACGTTCTAGCACAAATTAGTAAAGGTTTATTAGATTACATCGTCGTCATCGCATCATAACAAACCAAAATATACAGTACATCGAGTGCGTCGAACATCGTATTACATCGTGTTACATCGTATGCGGACATCTACGTACATCATATGCGGGCATCAATCGTACATCATAGGCGAGCATCAATCGTCGAATATATATATCCTCACGAGATTCACTGAACTGAGTCCTGCTAGCGCAAGGTTACAAGAAAATAGTTCTCGGTTGCGGTTGGCGTTTACAATTAGCTTACAATCGGCCATCCTGCAAAATAGGCGTCCTCGTCTATGGTGCATCTGCGGTAGTCTCGCCATATTTAGGAACCAAAATTTTTCTTGAATTATCTGTCTAACTTTATCATTGACTCCAAAGTGTTTAGCAAAATCATGATATCGGACAACTAAATACTTCCGCATGGGTCGAGGCATATCAAACAGTTTCTTGGTTGCATCACGATCTGTTATTACTGTTATTATTCGACCAACAGGAATTGTTAGATCGAATTCATCATTTGGTGTATATTTTCGTTCTTCTACTGGTGCTCTACTAAGGGCATCAACGTCGCACATTTTATCCCCTGAACGATGTTTTACTGCGTAGTCGAATTCGCTCAAGAGTTCTGCCCACCGGGCTATATGAGGCTTGAGATTCCTTTGAGTGACAAGAAGTGTTATCGCTGAACAGTCCGTTACTAGAGTAAAATGTTTTCCAATAAGAAATGGTCGCAATCGTGTCATCGACCAAACAGTAGCAATCAATTCTAAACGACTTGAGTGGTACACTGCTTCATCCGGACTCGTTCGACGGCTTACGCAGTATACTAGACGTAATCTTTTATCTTTATCGTATTGCAGGAGCATTCCAGATAATCCGACTGAACTTGCATCGGTGTGGAGTTCAGTTTCATCACGGTTGTCATAAAGTTTTAGTACGGGTTTAGAAGTTAAACGTAACTTTAATTCATCGAATACTTTCTGGTGATCCGCAGTCCATTCAAATGTAGAATTTTTCTTCAACAATTGGGTTAACGGAGATGCTAATAAAGCATAGCGTTCTATAAATCTGCGAAAGAAACTAGAAAGTCCTAAAAATCTTCTCAATTCTCTTACATTTCTTGGTGGTGGAATTTCTGAAATTGCAGCAAGTTTTCGAGATCCAGGTTTTATTCCTTCCTTTGATATTGAGAAACCCAAAAAATCTATTTCTTCCATCGCAAATTCACATTTCGATAGTTTGAGCGTTATTCCTGCCTGACGAAGTTTCGTCAGAACTTTACGTAATCTAGTTATCAAATCTTCAAGTGTTTTAGCTGCTATGAGCATATCGTCGATAAAGCAAGTTACGACATTCCACAAGAGATCGTCCAGCGCCACTGTCATGACTCTTTGAAAAACAGCAGGTCCATTTGTTAATCCAAAAATTAATCTTTTTGGCTCATAATGGCCATCGGGTGTAACAAATGCTGCCTTGTGTCTTGAATCTGCATGTAGAGGAATCTGGTTGAAACCTTGTGCAGCATCGAGTATACAGAAAAGATTATATCCAGTCAATCTATCAAGTAAGTCATCAATGTGTGGCAAAGGAAATTTATCTTTTACAGTCTGTGCATTTAAACGCCTATAATCTATGACCATACGGTAATCGCCTGTTTTCTTCTTTACTAATAATACAGGGCTACTATAATCCGAAGTACTATTTTGAATGACTCCTTCTTCTTTCAGTTCGGTAATAATTTTTCGTAAAATTTCACGTTCGTGATATGACGTACGGTATGGAGCATGCGAAACAGGCGTGCTTCCAAGAACTTCCGTAATTCTCATAGTTGTGGTTTTGATGCATCCCAACTCATTGGTTTTCACTGCAATACAGTCTCTGAATTCATTTAAAAGATCGCACACCTTTTGCGCTTCTGATTCTGTGAGCTGAGATCCGACTTTAATTTGACTTAACATTAACGGTTCACGAAATGAAGGTTCTTGATCTTCTAATTGTATATGTAAACTTTCACCAAATTCAAAGGAATTATCAAAAGCTTCAATTTCCTCACAATTATTTTGTGTAACATTTAAGTAATTCTCATCAAAATTTTCTTTTTCATAGTTCTCTATTACTGTAATTGGAATTACATTCCCTCTAAGGACGACTTGATTTTCTTTTATGCGAATTTTACTATTGGTAAAATTTATGACTGGAACACATGCTACACCATTTTGAACATATATTTCATTACCTTGATAGTTCTGTTCTTCAATCATAAAGGAATTTAAATTTATATCATCATTTACAGAATTAACTAGCTGTACACTATGAGGTTGCACAATCACAGCTTTTTCACTTTTAAGTACTGCTTTGCAATTCGAATAACTTTCAAGATTAAAATTTTCTAACAAATCGAAATTGTTTTCATCTACTAACATAGAATTTCCTTGTTTTCGTACTAATGCTACATTTGGAAGATCAATAACATTTGTCCCTATAAGTACATCAGGTCCTTTGAAACTATCATCAGGAACAACAAGAAAGCGAATCGATCTTAACTTTATCTCATCAATAACAATATTGCAATAAACAACACTAAAGGGTTGAAGACCCAGACCGTCCGGCTCGTCCAGAGGACATGAGCAGCCATTTGGACGGCCGGGCAACACTAAAGGGTGTCAAACTACCCCCGATACCTTTCAAGTTTTCTGGTGCTTCTTTTTCAATAGTTTTATTAAGAGCCGATACTAATTTAAGTTTCATTAAACTCACATTCGAACCTGTGTCTATAATAAATGAAATTGAATTTAACCCGTCAACATTTATAAATTTATATGACTGATGTAGAGGTATAATATTCGAAACACATAAAGAAGTTGGATGTTTGACTTCAATGCAATCTTTAGTACCATGACCTTCCTTTTTACACTTTGTGCAATATTTTTGACGTTTAGGTTTTCCACAATCACGCGAAAAATGTCCCTTTTCATAGCAGTTATAACAAGTATCAGGACCAGCAAGTTTTTTTCTATCCCATTCTTTTACGGTTTGAACTTCTGCTTTTATTTCATTTGGTACATGGAACTTATTTATTTGATTGTTTTTCCTCGCATACTCAAAATACTGATGGGGTTCAACTGACCGCGCAATTCTTCTACCGCCCCTAACACTTTCGTATTCATCTAATTTGTCTGCAAGTTCACTGGAAGATACAAATTTCGACCAATCATCAAAAAAATGATCTTTAATATCATGTGGAACCTTCCTCTTTAATTGATCTGTTATAATCAAATCTTTAAGTTTTTCAAAATTGTTTATATCCAATCCTTTGATCCATTCTTCAAAATAATTTTTCAATTCGAAAGTAAAATCGCGCCAAGTGTCTTTAGGTGATTTTTGATGATATACAAACTTTTGCCGAAATTTCTTCGGGCTTAACCTAAACCTTTTTAATAATAAATTCTTGACATGCTCATAGTTATTTGCTACTTCATCGGATTCACGTGCAACTAATTGTGATATTTCGTACGGTAATAGCACTAGTAAATTTGCTACTAAATCATCTTCATGTATGTTTGCTCTACGCGCCTGTCTTTCAAATAATGTTAAATAAAAACTAATATCACCTTCTTTCATTTCAAATTTCTGCATCAAAAGCTGTAAACTATAACGCTTGCTTTTATTTTCAGAATTTTCAACATTACGCGAACTTAAATCATCAATGTTTATTTTGTTCGAAGTCTCAAGCTTTAATTTTTCCAGTTCAAACTCATACTTTAATTTTTCTTTTCCTTGCGCTAATTTTTCTTTTTCTGCTTCTTTTCTATCAAAAATTATAGTTTCTAACATTTGTTTTACAAAATCTTCATCATATTCTTTACTACTTAATATTTTTGTTTTTAACTCTAAAATTGTATCTTCTGGAAGAATAGTTTCCCCAACTTCGCGTGCTAACAACATTAAATCAGCCTTTCTTCCTCTGGCTAAATACGCCATCTTCAGTACTTATTATATCAATGTATTATACAGTATCAAGTAAAAATTACTTTCTTAGTCAAAATTGAGCATCAGAATACTGCATTTAAAACTACATCAACATCGCAATACATTCAAATCAAAATTATTCAAAAGCATTTATTTACCTGGTGAAATAAAAGTTTTCATCGCCGTATTAGACTAGCCGGTTTGTTTTTATAAACACGAACGTTGGTCGAAAAAGTGTAAACGACATACCAGTTCAAACAAGTCATCGATGTCTATCCCACTTCTTAATTGTAAGGGAAATGAATCAGCCAGAAGAACTTATAAAGAACAACGTTCTAGCATAAATTAGTAAAGGTTTATTAGATTACATCGTCGTCATCGCATCATAACAAACTAAAATATACAGTACATCGAGTGCGTCGAACATCGTATTACATCGTCTTACATCGTATGCGGACATCTACGTACATCATATGCGGGCATCAATCGTACATCATAGGCGAGCATCAATCGTCGA
This sequence comes from Amaurobius ferox, assembly GCA_951213105.1. Classification (NCBI taxonomy): domain Eukaryota; kingdom Metazoa; phylum Arthropoda; class Arachnida; order Araneae; family Amaurobiidae; genus Amaurobius; species Amaurobius ferox. The sequence goes on from OX578136.1 coordinate 149,830,877, forward strand.
ATATATATATCCTCACGAGATTCACTGAACTGAGTCCTGCTAGCGCAAGGTTACAAGAAAATAGTTCTCGGTTGCGGTTGGCGTTTACAATTAGCTTACAGGGTAGATAATTTGGAAGAACGAAAGTGTGCAATTTCAGATTTTCAATATTTGCTACTCTAGGGGGTGCCGCGCACCGACATGTTCGATTTGCCGAGCAAATGTGAAACGCCTGCATTAAAATTTGATAGAGGCTCGAAATTTGGTATATGGGCTAATCATTTGATGAAACACCAAAGACGAATATATTTTTACAAATATGTTCGTTTAAAGGGATGCTCCAGAGAAAAACGTTCGGAACGTGAATTGATAAAAATAACATGCTTCGGGGTGAAATAGAAATTTTAAATTTGATGTACGGGTAGATAGTTTGAAAGGAAGAAAGTGTACAATTTCAGTTTTCCAATATTTTCCACTTTAGGTGGTGCCACACTCTAAAATGTTCGATTTTCGGAATAAAGGAGAAACAACAACCTCTATTGAAACGTGATAGAGGCTTGATATTTGGTATATGGGCGGAATCATCTGATAGAAAACCCAAGAAGAATGGAAGTTTTCAAAAATGTTCAATTAAGGGGGTGCGTACTCCACACAAAAACATTCGAAAGGTGAAATGATAGAAAAAGCATGCTTCGCTATGAGATAGAGACTTCAAATTTGGGACACGGTTAAATAGTTGGAAATGAAGAAAGTGTGCAATTTCAGTTTTCCAACATTTGCTATTGTAGTCGGTGCCGCATACTAAAATATTCGATGAAAAATGCCTCCTTTACAATGTGATAGAGACTTGAAATTTGGTATATGGGCTAATCATTTGATAAAAAAAACCCAAGATGAATACGATTTTTCAAAAATGTTCACTTAAAGGGATGCTACACAGAAAAACGTTCGAAAGGTGAAGTGATAGAAAAAGCATGCTTCGCGATAGGATAGAGACTTAAAATTTGGTGTGCTGGTAGATAGGTAAAAGGAAGAAAGTGTGCATTTTCAGATTTTTAAAATTTGCTACTTTGGCGGGTTCCGCATACCAATATGTTCAATTTTCCGAATAAATGAGACACGTGTCCTTTTAAATGTGATACAGGCTTGATATTTGGCATATGGACCAATAATCTGATAAAAAACTGAGACGAATAGAGTTTTTCAAAAATTTTCATTTGTGGGTGTGCTCCACAGAAAAACGTTCTAAAAGGGAAATGATAAAATAGCATGCTTCGGGATGTGATAGAGACTTTAATTTGGTGTACGGGTGGATAGTTCGAAAGAAAGAAGTGTGGAATTTAAATGGTCCAATATTTTTTTTCTTTAGGGGGTTCTGTACACCAAAATATTCGATCATCCGAATAAATGTGAAATGTAAATTATTCAAAAATTTACATTTTTCGGGGGCTGCTTATTTCGAGACCGTTGATTTTCAACGGGTATTCGGCTAGTTTTATCATAAAAATTTCAAGAGATATGTTTAAACAGAATCGGTGAGGGATTAATCACAAATTAAAATGTAAATGGTTACAGCAAGAGTGCAAATAACGCAACGCAGAAATGCATCATACGCAAATAATATCTGCCTCATATCTTTAATGGATCTTTGGCATGGATGGAAAACATTTTGAACAAGCTTTGTAATCTTTGTGTAAGAAACTTAATAACTGTGCCGGGCAAACCAAATTGCCATTCACAGCTTAGACATTGTCTAAAATTGCCTTTGTCACAGCCAATCCTGTTCTTTTAATGTTTTGCCTAAATAGGTCGCCGACTTTGGGATTTTGAATCAGCGATATTGCCAGTTCTGCTGTAGAACTTAATGTTTTTGAGCCATCCACCTTTTGAATTTGGAAGATGGCAATATCGCCAGTTCTGCTTATAACTTTAATGCTCATTGTCAATGAGTCACCAATTTAGAGAGCAATTTTGAAAAAGAGCAAACAGATTACACTAAGGTACATCTGGCGCTGCTGAACAGCACTGCAACTACTTTCTCTGGTCTGTCTCTGCCAAAACCATTTTTGAGCCTTTATGGGCAAAGATATAAACTTAGAATTTAGCCATCTCGTCCTTTCACCTTATTAGGTGTCTGCAACGCTTTTTCTTTATTTATTTTCAAACACATCATACAATTACAAGATCTATGTATTAGCACATAGTCATTTAGTTATTTACAGGCTTTAGTCACTATCGTTATACAGATCACATTACATTGACAAGCATATGAATTACATACAAGCATATTGTACATCTGTACTGGCTTGTAGGTTCCACGGTTGTACTTAATACACTTGTACTGGCTCATGGAACTTCTACGGTTGTACTTAACAGACAAGCATATGTTATATATTACATTATCTTGGTTAACAGCTAAACATTATTTTATACATTTCTTCTTTTGATCCACTTGAAGATCTTCCGGGGTGTCCGTATCCCAGTCCTTCTTAAGTGTGGGTCTTTTTCCTTCAGCTCTTTCAGAAAGCTTGCTATGTACCTTTTCCTTCTGCATTTTTCATGTATGTTACATAGCTGTTTCTATCCACTATTTTCGGACAGTGTTTGTCCCTTTTCATTTGTAATCCACTACAATCTATTAAGTAATGGAGTTCGTCTGCAAAGATTCGTATCTTACAATATTTACACTCTTCTTTTTCCTCTGTTACTTTGAACCTTCTGAAGTAGGTCGGAAATGCTTCGTGATTTGTCGCTGCTTGTGTCACAAAGTGGTTTGCCTATAGCCTCTTTGTTGACACTTTTGGACATTTGGACAGATCTCATAAGTCGGTCTTCCCGTGTCCTCTTCGTCCCATGATTGTTGCCACTTCATGATTTTATTTTCCATTTCATGGTTTTTGTAATATTTCAATAGAATTCCGATTACTAGGTCTATGTCTTGTGTATTGGTTGCTCGTTTTGCTTCCTCGTCAGCATACCCATTTCCTTCTGTACCAACATGGGCTTTCACCCAGTTGTACCTTATCTTATTTTGTTTGGCGATCCTCTGGTACAGTTCCCTTATCTCGTCTATTATCACATTTTTGTTCTCGTACTTTTTCATTGCCTGCAGCGTGCTTTGGCTGTCCACGTAGCATTCTATGTTCCTTCTTCTGATGTCAGCGGTTGCTAACCAAATCAGAGATTGTTTGATCGCCAGCAGCTCATTCTGGAATACGCTTGCGTTATCACTTATCCTGTAATTTTGTGTTCATATTATTTCTTTTTCTGTGTAGATAACGTATGATGCTCTGACTTTTTCTTCCTTTTTGGACACATCTGGGTATATTTCGAATGTCCTTTTCTTGGCCTGTATTTGGTATTCTCCCTTTTTTCCAAGATATTACTATTTCATCAGGTGTGTAAGTAGTCCATCTTTCCTTATTTTGTTCTAATTCATCGTATTTTTTACCTTCTATTTCTAGTTCTTTTATTCTTTTCCTGAACATTTCTATGTTCGTTTCATATTCTATCTGCAGTTCTATGGGTAAGATACCTCACAGAATTTGCAGTGCAGTATTGGGCGTTGTTCTATATCCTTTCGATATAGCTAATAATGCCATTCTTTGGACTTGGTTCAGCCTGACCCACAGGCGCCGACTGCGTGGGTGCTCGAGTGCCCCTCGGGGAAAATTAGGGGGTGCGCAGCACCCCCCCCCCCCCAAATGTTATCATTAACCAATTTTTTTAATTTAAAAATTATTTTGCAGAACGAAAATTTTCGCCCTCAAAGTCAAATTCTTTGTTTCAAGATCTATACTAGGAAAAAAATTTTTTAAGCCACTTCTTTCACCCCCTCGCCCTTCCATGGAATTAGAAAAAAACCTTCCTATGGCTCTTTTTCTGAGGTCCGTTTTTAACGACTGCGGTTGTTAGCGACAGTCCTGCTTCACTCATGATTGGATCCCATCTATTGATGCCAGGACCCCACTAGCGATGGGAAACTTCCGCAATTCGATGGTGCATTAGTAGATAGGGATTGCCGGTTCACCGCCGAAGGCGGTATGGCGGCCATTCCGCACTCCGTGATCCTGGACGGGGGTGTAAAAGGGGGGCGAAATGGAAAAAGGTGAGGGTAAAAAATTTTTAGAAACTTTTTTCGGGTGGCAATGATTTCGTAGTCTTGTACGAGGGGTTTAGGGGGAAATAAATTTTTTGGAATGAGATTTTTTCTAAGTACGAAAGAAACTTTTTTCTGGGTGGCAACATCTGCAAAGGCGGAGCAGTGCCCTCAGCGCCCCCTAGCGACGAAAAGTGGAATTAAAATTGGAACTTGGAAATATTTTTTGTTTGGGCTGTCATAGCAACACCTGCATGGGAGAAACTTTTTTGGGGGGTGGCAACACCTGCGAAGACGGAGCAGTACCCTCAGCGCCCCTTAGTGGCGAAAAGTGGAATTAAAATCGGAACTTGGGATTTTTTTCTGCTATTGAAGATTTTTTTTCCATTATTTCTAAATGAGTTAGGTTAATTAAATAAAGTGATTAAGTATACCAGGAGCATGTCAAAGACATGCCAGGAGCATGCCAAGGGTATGCCAAGGCCACCGTCCTTACAATATCCCCCCACCTTCTAAAAAAGAGTGCTTGCCCTATATAGTGGTTACGAAGTGAACTGTGAGAATCTTGTATGATGAGATATGTGAGTTATTCTTGTATTTCTCCGTGGGAAATAACATAGGTTTTAAGAATGTCTTGTATGTCTCTTCGGGAAATAATATATCTGAACTTATTTAAATTTTGCACTTTTGTAATTTTTAAAAAAAAATGTGGTTTTTCGCAAAAAAGCGACCAAAAATGTGTTTTTTTTTTAAAGCGCGGAATAGGCTGATTTTTTTCAAAATGTCGGATTTTTTTATGGGAATTAACGTGGGTTTTCGCACTTTTGTAATTTTTTTAAAAAAAATGTGGTTATAGGCAAAATTAACATTTTGCGATTTGTTTCAAAATGCTAATTTCTCTATAGGAATTAACATGGGTTTTCGCACTTTCGTAATTTTTTTACAAAAAAATGTATGTTTTTACAAAAATGCTACTAAAAATGTGTTTATGGGAAAAATTAACATTTCGCACAAATTGTTGCAAAAACGTAAAAAAACAACAAAAATGTGTGTTTTTACAAAAATGTGGCCAAAAAGGCATATTTTTAAAGTAGTAGAATCGCGTGATCGGGTGTATCGGAGGGAGTGTGTATACCCAACCATTCCAGTCTTGGAGTTTAATTCGTGAAAGTGTGCTTATGCCCAAAACACTTAAGTGTTATGAATCATGCAAGTTAATTAAAGGATGTTAATTAAATTAGTGTTATGAATGTTGCATTCATTTAAGTCTTGGAATTGAAAGGGGTCGGTGAAGATGAAGCGAGTTAGATTTTGTGAGGAGGTATGTATTATAGAGATACCCAAAGATGAAGATGCAAGGGATTCTGGGAAATTGATGGCCAGCGTTTCAGAGAGCGCATTTTAAGATTTGGAGTTATTTTTAAATCTGTATATAAGAGGGGCAAGAAGAGAGATTAGTTTATTCGGAGCAATGTCTTCGAGAGAGGAGGTTATCGTGACGTGTGTCTATCTGATTACTGTTTTAATAGTATACATTACAACGAATGTTTTGATTGATTTCAATATACCAAGGGACTTTATTCTGCATTTAAACGAATCTGTGAATATTTCTGTGTTGGAATAATGGATGGAGCCTACCAGGACCCCGAGCACCCCGCAAGTTTCGGTGGAGTGGATAGCATATACCGTGCTCTTCAAGGAAAAGTACCCAAGAAGGAAATTCAGAATTAATTACAAGGTGTGGATGCCTATACATTACACAAGCCAGTTCAGCGGAAATTTAAAACCAACCGTGTTATAGTGTATTCTATGGATCAGCAATGACAAGTCGATTTAGCTAATATGTCAACACTCAGTCGACAGAATGATGGATTTCGCTACATTTTAACATGCATTGACATTTTATCCAAGTATGCATGGGCTATACCCCTGAAGCACAAGAGAGGGGTAGATATCGCGAATGCCTTTCGGACTATATTTAAAGAGCGCATTCCAAAATCTCTACAGACGGATCAAGATATAGAATTTAAGAATAAAAAATTTCAAAAATTACTTAAAGAGCATCATATCAAGTTTTTTACAACGTTTAACACCACGAAAGCATCTGTTGTTGAGAGGTTTAACAGAACCCTTAAGACAAAAATGTGGAAATACTTTACCAATCAGAATACTTATCGCTATTTGAATGTATTGGACTCGCTGATGGATAGCTATAATCATACCTATCACTCCAGCATTAAGAAAGCCCCTGTGAATGTGAATTCGAACAATGAACAAGAAGTGCGGTTTACGCTCTATGGTAACCTGCTTAAGGGTGTATCCAAATGTATTTTAAATGTGAGGGCCACTGTGCGAGTATCCAAGATTAAAATGACCTTTGAGAAGAGGTATGAAACAAATTGGTCGGAAGAATTATTTAAAGTGACAGAATGTGTGAAACGAGAGCCTGCTGTATACAGAATCCAAGATTTACTGGGAGAACCCATACAGGGTACCTTCTACCTACAAGAACTGTAAAAAGTGGAAATGAAAAAGGAATTCCCCATTGAAAAAGTGTTAAAGAAACGTTTCAAGAAGAAGAATATGGAATACTTTGTAAAATATTGCGGTTACCCCCACAAGTTTAACCAGTGGATACCCGCCTCTGATTTATCCGCCCTATAAAAGAAAGGCGTACCTGTTTCTGAAATCAGTTGATAAGATGAGTTTCTACGTGACACTTCCTAGTGATAGCCCGATGAGCTATTTTCCTGAGAATAAAATTTCTCATTTTATTACGAGATTACCCACCCCTATAGAGCTAAAGAGAAGCTGGGAGATTGGAATTAGAGTTTTTATATCCTCATACATGGATGAATATCACTGCCGAGAACAATTTTATTGGATTTGATCTAGGTGGTGGTAAAATGCTTGTACGTAGAATACTAGCGGGATATTACGAAACCATCCCAGACATTTTGAAAGCTATTTTCATCAAAGACCACCAAAACAAGATCTCCTTTCATTATAATCCTGTTACGAAACGAGTACGCATTAAAGTAAAGATTAAGGCAAGAGTGATTTTAGGCAAAGGAATGGCCCAAGTACTGGATTTTGATCCCATGGTGATTCAATCGGACTCTCATTTGGAAACGAGCATGGAAGGACCCTACGTTGCAGATGTAAATGCTCATTATCATGTACTGTTTGTGTATTCCGACATTGTAGAACCCCAAATTGTGGGAGATGTACTAGCACCCCTTTTACGCATAGTGAAAGTGGCCGGAAACGACGGTGAATTGGTTTCCCTGACATTCGACCGCCCCCACTATTTACCTGTGAGTAGAAAGATGATTGACACTTTAGAAATCGTTATAAGGACGCACACAGGAGAACTCATGCCATTTGAACGCGGACGCTCGTACGTGAAGCTACACTTTCACCAAAAGTATCTCTCATGATGTATGTGCCTTATGAATGTTGCCAGAAATCTTTTGAAGACTACTATCTTCAGCAAACCGGTAATGGATTGGATTACTATCAAGGATCTGCATTTCAAAAAGGATATGGATTTGGAAGTTTGTTTCGCTCTTTTTTTAGAGCGGCTGTACCCATTCTTAAATCGGGTGCCAAAGCCGTAGGAAAGCAAATATGGCAAAGTGTGATGGGAGATGTAACCAGAGGAGAAGATTTAAAAGTGGCAGCCAAGCGCTATTTAAAGGAAGCAGGTCGTAATCTGACAGACAAGGCTGCAACCAAGATGAAGACTATGATTGGTTCTGGAAAAAGCAATAAAAAGAGGAAGCGATCCGAGAATCACTTCATTCCCACTTCGGCAAAGAAAGCGAGAGCACGAGATATTTTCTTCTAAAGATTCTTCACCCTGTACCAAGAGCGAATTGGATTTATTCGTGACCCCACCTACTCAGACAGCTATAGAAAAAGGACACTTTATTGAATACCCCCCCCCCTCTCTAACATACGAGACGGAGGTCCCGTGGAATTTAACATATCTGGAAGCGGAGATGAATATATGGATCTGGGTTCTTCCTTTCTATACGTGAAAGCAAAGATTGTGAAATCGGATGGATCGCCTATAGCCGACAAAGAACCTGTGGCCCCCGTGAACTTATTTCTACATTCCCTGTTCTCCCAAGTGGATGTGAGTTTGAATGACCGAGTTATTTCTTCAGCGACCAACACCTATTCGTACAGAGCCTATATAGAAACCCTCTTGAACTATGGAGCCGATGCCAAGAAAAGTTTATTGACCTGTGAATGTTTTTTAAAAGATACCCATCTGAGCAATACGAATCCTCTTGCAGAAAAGGATGCTAACGAAGGCCTGAAACAAAAATATGAATTAAGCAAGCAAAGCCAAACCGTGGATATGATTGGACAGATTCATTCAGACATTTTTCAACAGAACCGCCTTATATTGAATTTAGTGGACATGAAGATAAAGATGACACGTAGCAAATCAGACTTTTGTTTAGTGTCTAGTGCTGCCAAACCTGATTATAAAGTGATGATAAAGCATGCCTCCATGTTTATTCGGAAAGTGAAAGTGGGCCCCGGCGTGTTACTGGGACAAATAGAAGCCCTGGAGAAGCACACGGCCAAGTATCCCATTGACCGCGTTCTGTGTAAGACTTATTCTGTTTCTAAAGGCAGTTGGTCTTTTATGCAGGATAATGCCTTTTTAGGTGTTATGCCTAAAAGAGTGGTCGTTGCCTGTTTAAACAATGCGGGTATGAAAGGACAGTATGATTTGAACCCTTTCCTGCTAGGCCATTACAACGTGAATTTTCTATGTGTATACGTGGATGGACTTCTAGTACCCAGCAGATCCCTGGAATTAAACTTTAACCAAAACAACTATATCCGTGCCTGTCACACCTTATTCCCTAGCTTTAACCAAGACAAAGGAATTCATCTGACCCGAGACGAATTTGCAAAGGGTTCGAACCTTGTACGCATTTGATTTATCGCCTGACATGTGCGATGGTCCTCATATGAATCTATAGCACCAGGGTAATTTACAATTGGAAATCAAGTTTTCGGAAGCTTTAATGGAAACCATCTTTATTCTACTGTATGCTGAATTTGAAAACGTGGTTAAAATTAACAAGTCTAGACATATTTTGTGTGATTTTGCCAATTAATCGTGGAAAGCTAGCAATTGGATAAAGCCCTCTTCAAGAATCCTATGACCAAGGACGCATTTCTGGGCGTTTTTCCGAGTGATTTACTACCCCAAGACATTGTGACATTCCCAGCCTGTTTGGTTGCCAACGTAGACGCTTCGACCGATCCAGGAAGCCATTGGGTAGCCTTCTACATACAAGATAAAGACTCGATAGCATTCTTTGATTCTTATGGACACCCACCTACAACCTTTGAAGGACCCCTCTAGGACTTTGTTTCTACGTTCCAGCACCAAGAGTACAACCCCATGCCTCTACAAAGCAATGTAACAGCTGTTTGTGGACACTATTGTATCTATTATATGTATTCAAGATGTCGCGGATCTTCTTTGAAAGACTTTTTATTACCCAAAATCGTGTGGTTCTATGGCATCCACCAGCCTTTATACGATGAACTCCCAAACGTTTTGTTTGTGGAAGGATTGCCTAAAAACTATCAAGAGTATCTGGGATTAAATACTCTCTTTATTATAGATGATTTAATGAGTGAATGTGGTAACGATAAACTATTAACCCATCTGTTTACGAGAGGAAGTCATTATTTAAATCTAAGTGTGGTGTTTATCACGCAAAATTTTTTTCATAAAGGGAAAGAAATGCGTGAAATTACTCTGAATGTGCATTATCTGCTACTCTGCAAGAATCGAAGAGACATGAGCCAAATCATGCATTTGGGAAAACAACTGTTTCCCAGACACCTGCATTTCTTCCAAGAAGTGTATGAAGATACCACTAGAGAGCCTTATTTGTTTATAGACCTGCGCAGTGAGACTCCAGAAGAGATGCGTTTGCGCACCTCGATTTTACCAGATCAGACACAATATGTGTATAAACTGAGACATTAAGCCTTTTTTTTAAGTGAATAAATGGATACGCATGCGCAGTATTCTCTCAGTTGTGAAGATGACACTCAGCAGGCAACAACAGAAGCAATTACGGCTGCTTCATTTATGCCCCTCCAAACTACGAAAGAACTTGTTAAAAAAGATTCCTCCCTCTTGTATAAAAGCCATCTGTGAGTGTAGCCTGAATACATTAAAGGGTAATATCCCACTCACGAAGCACCAAAAGAGCAAACTTCAAGAGCACAAGACTGTTTTACGAGAATTTGCAGACAAGCGTAAGCTACTCTACCTAAAACCTAAAACGCAAGCTTATTATTCAGAAAGGTGGTTTTTGGAACTTACTCATCCCAGCAGCCCTCAGTGTCATTACAACCCTTTTCAATGGAGCACGCTAAAAATTATGCCCTCGTTCCTGAAGACTCTTTGTCTAAACATGTTGCTACAGAAAAGTATAGAACCCATTTCGATAAGGAAATGGCTCGTATTCTCAACAGTTCTCTGAGCGAAGATGATAAAGTGAAACTTTATTACGAACTTTTACAAAAGAAAATAAAGATGGATTCTTTCAACACACGGATACGAGTGTCTCACAAGGAACCTCTTCTGAATACGCAAGTATCGTACGAAGACTTTCTCAATACGCAAGTATTGCACAAGGACCTTCTCGAGAATATGGATACAGATGTGGAAATATTCGAAGATGCCCTACCAAAGCCACCAAAGCAGAACACCTCAAGATATGAAGATATTATTTTAAACAGTATTCCCCGAACCATGAGAAACTAGGCCAGCAATTTATTGGATATTATAAAAGGCCATCCCGACATTCTTTCATGGAATGAAAAAGGACACATTTCCCATCATCAGCAGTGGATTCCAAAGACTAATATTGGAGATTTATTTAATCTCATATTTGGCCAAAAGAAAAGAACTGTAACAGGACAAGTGTTTTTAACAGCTTTAGATGAACTGAATATACCTACTCACTTTGTAAAAAACAAAAATTTGTGTAATCAGCCTTATACTCCTACTCCACCTAAAGTAGAACCTGTAACATCCAGTTATTTAAAATGGGATATTTATGAATAATAATGAATAAAATAATGATTGATTATAATTACCTGTGTAGTGTTTCCATTCATAATCACCTGTGTATTGTTTTCATTCTTTTATCTAAGCGTGTGTTGGTATTGTATACTACCCATACGAAACAAGCTTCAGTGACGTCACTGAACATGCCCATTCTTGCCGAGTGGGGATCACGCACGCTTGAGAAGCAAGTTGCAGAGGATTGGTAGAACGGGTTTATTACGCCAGCATGTGGGAAGGGCGAAACGCTAGTGAGGGGGATTGTGTTTAAGATGGGTAACTTGTTTGTTAGATTCTATCTTACAAAGTTGCTTTATTTCTTCTATCGATACCATGACTTCTTGGGATTTGGGCTTTAACGATTTTTCTTGTTGTTCTATGGATGTTGTACCTAATACTACTGATGAGGATGATGATGCTGATTATCTAACCCTAGACAAGAATAAATATGTAAGTATTTGCTTTTAACATATTTCTATTAAGTAATTTTATTAAGTCTTGCTTTTTTAGAATGTGTTAAAATTATATTATTTTATATCATTTATAATGAATGAGGTGTTATGTAATAAATTGTTAAAGTTAATTTATATATCGATTATACTAAGTTCATGTCTTTCATCTTTTATAGGCATGTGCCACCTGTGGTAAAGTGTATAAGAAAATGTGGCCTCTTAGTCAACATATAATGGTTCATAAAGACATAATATCCTTCGGCTGTGGAGAGTGCTACATGGGTTTCAACAGAGTACAAGATTTAACCCTGCACATCACGAAACATTCTAAAGTGGACTCCATCAAATATTATAAGTGTGGAGTATGCGGTAAGGCGTTTAACCTATCTAAATATGTAAGTCAGCATGTTAAAAAATTCATTACGACCCACCTTCGACTAAAACCTATGACTGTAAAGTATGTGGAAAGCAGTATACTCAATCTAGTAGTCTTAAAAGACATATGCCCATCCATTTGGAATCCAACACATGCTCTGAATGCGGTATGGGATTTATACTTCATGAATATTTAATAAATCATAAGCTCATATTTCATACACCCCGAGACAATGCTACAGAACCAAACCCTATAGAAACTACACCCTGCAATACAAGCGCCATTCAAGAATGGACATGAAATGGATGATGTCATTGTCTGACTACGTCATACGCCTTTGGCGATTTTTACAGAGGGGACTGCCCTGTATTGGCTACTTTTATTAACCCGTTATACCACTTTTTGGCGATTTTAAACATGCCCTACTAGTTTTTTGGCGAGTTTTTTTTAACGAGGACTCTTTACTTTCTGCTGGATACCCATAGAGAGAGGTCGTCGTTGCTAACCATGTCTTGCAAACGTACTTTAACAAATGCTATGGATGCCTCAGCAAAGAGAGTTTGTTCTCAGCGCATTACATTGGATTCCTTGCCTCCTACTCTGTGTTCATCTGGGTGGTGATATATTTGCCAGTGTTGTTTATTTTATTGGCCAAACACGGATACATATCCGGAAATTTGTATCAGATGCTGATGGGAGTCTAAAACCTACAGAAGAGGGTGTTTCCCTCTCCACCACCTTATGGTTTGCTCTTCTTGCCGAGTTGAAATCTCTAGTCAATCTCCTGAAAGAGGATATGCTGCATATCATACAGAGAGATCTCTGTATATCCCGACATACACTCCAAGGAGAGCCCAAACTGATATTCCAGTGTATGTTTCGAAAGAAAGATTCCTCCTTCCAGTTCGTGCTGGAGCAACCTGAAACTCTGCAATTATGTGATTACATCGATGCTATTAACACTCAAGTCCAAGCCAGCGTGATTTCCGATACTTTGGATTATTTCGTGAAACGAGAACTTAACAGCTATTCAGTGTCAACCAGTGTTACCAATGGAGATCCTGATAACCCTCAAGGATTCTACGAGTTACAGTCTGCTTTATGCACCCATTTAAAAACTGTTTATTGGAAAAAATATCTGAACTTTTTGAATGTTTTGCCTGTACAGCTGGGTACGACGACGCATTGAGTCACGATTGTGTTTCCTTTACAGAACTGGATAAGTACCTACAATATGGACAACTGGCTCTGTATGCTTTGGATTGGTTTCATGTTGCACACCTATTTACAAGAGACAATTTAAACAATCCTCATTTTGGGGAACTTGTGCTTATCCATGACTTTTTTCAAGTCATTCATATTACAGAACTTTCTGAAAATATTCAAAATCTATGTGCAAAAGAAGAAGAATGTATATATATATATATATATATATATTTTTAATAAATGTGTGTTTTTTTAACCCTGTCTTGTTCTTGCAAACTACACACGCCTTCCAGGTACTTTAAGAAATGCAAAACGCATGATATACATCTTTGTTTCAGTTATCAAGGATTTTCTTTTTCAGGTACTTTAACAACTTGGTAAAAAATATTTATTTTTCAGATATTAGCAAGCAACGCGTAAGAACTTCTTTTTCAGGTACTTTAAGAAATGGAAATCAGAATTTAAAATGGAAGTGCATAAGCACAAAATACTTCTTTTTCAGGTATTAGTAAGAAATGCAAAACGCATATGAATTTATTTTTCAAGTATCAAGGATTTTATATCTTAGGTATTAGTAAGCTATTTAAGCGGAAATGCATACGCATTCTAGAAATATTTTATTTTCAGGTATTAGCAAGAAATGCATAAGAAATCTTTATTTTTCACGTATTGGCAAGCTATTTAAACGGAAATGCAAAACGTATTATTTCCTTTAAAAGAGCCTCTACCAGCCGATAATACAACGATATTTCGTGGGGGGTATCTTTTCAACCCCAGAACGACATTCTAACCATCTCTCCCTCACTGCCCTGCACAAAGGGGTGTATCTCTCATAATTTAATGCTCTGCCCTGATATTCTAATGCATAAGATATACGAGCTTTCAAAGCATACATTTCAGAGGGGTTTTATTCACGTGGTTTCATTTAAAACACGTTGGTTAAAATTTAAAGATACCCCTATGGGAAGAGTACACACAAAATAACGCACGTATTAAAACCTACCAGTGTAAAAACACACGTATACAGACATGAGTATGCGGAGGTTTTTAAACTCCAAGACTAAAATGAATGCACGATACATAACACTTAGGTGTTTTGGGCATAAGCACACTTTCACGATTATTTAAAATATTTATTTATTTTTTTAATTTTTCAAATCGAAGGCCGAAATGGTTGGGTATACACACCCCCACCAGTACGCTCAATTCACGCGATTCTGCTACTTTAAAAACACACCTTTTTGGCCGCATTTTTGCGAAAACTCGCATTTTTTTTCAAAAAATTGCAAAAGTGCGAAAACCCATGTTAATTCCCATAGAGAAATCAGACATTTTGAAAGAAAAATCGGTCGATTTCGCGTTTTTCAAAAAACACATTTTTGGCCACTTTTTTTGCGAAAAACCACGTTTTTTTTCTAAAAAATTCACAAAAGTGTAAAAAAACCATGTTAATTCCCATAGAGAAATCCAACAACTCCAAAACTTCAACTTGTTGAAAAAACGCACATTTTTGCTGTTTTTTTAACGTTTTTGAAATATAAAAGTGTATTTTTTTACTAAATTTCACGAAAAAATTGTAAAAGTGCGAAAATCCATGTTATTTCCCATAGAGAAATAGACCCAATTCACGCGATTCTGCTACTCTAAAAACACGCCTTTTTGGCCGCATTTTTGCAAAAATGCACATTTTTTTTAAAAAATTGCAGAAGTGTGAAAACCTATGTTAATTCCCATAGAGAAATCCGACATTTTGAAAAAAATCGGCCGATTCCGCGTTTTTCAAAAAACACATTTTGGGCCGCTTTTTTGCGAAAAACCACATTTTTTTTTTCTAAAAAATTCACAAAAGTGTGAAAACCTATGTTATTTCCCATAGAGAAATCCGACAACCCCCAAAATTCTACTTGCTGAAAAAACACACATTTTTGTTGTTTTTTTAACGTTTTTGAAACTTTTTGTGAAAAAACGCTAAAAATGACACACGTTTAAAAATTTATGTTATTTCCCATGGAGAAATACAAGAATAACTCACGTATCTCGTCATATGGGATTCTCACAGCTCACTTCGTAACCGTCTTTAACATACAAATAGGGTAAGCACTCTTTTCTTAGAAGGTGGAAGGATGTTGTAAGGACGGTGGCCTTGGCACGCCCCTGGCATACCCTTAGCATGCTCCTGACATACTTAATTACTTTATTTAATTCATTCTAATTAACACCTTTTAATTCATTTAGAAAAAGAAAAAAAAATCCCAAGCTTTAATTCCCGTTTTCGCCGTTAAGGGGCGCTGAGGGTAATGCTCCGCCTTCTGTGCAGAACCTCACCGTTGCCACCCCCAAAAAAGTTTCACCCCTACTTAGAAAAAACTCATTCAGAAAAATTAATTTTTCCCTTAACTCCTCGTACAAGACTACAAAATCGTTGCCACCCGAAAAAAAGTTTCTAAAAATTTTTTACCCCCACCTTTTTCCCTTTTCCTTCCTTTTACACCCCCGTCCAGGATCACGGAGTACGGAATGGCCGTCATACCACACATACCGCCTTCGGCGGTGAACCGGCAATCCCTATCTACTTGCATTTCATCATTGGAAAAAAATTACGAAACGGTCACTCGAAGGTATGTGCCAGAAAGTTAGTGAAGCAGGAGCAAAAGCTAACGACTTTTTTGAAGGAAAAAAAAACAAGAATTCGAATTTTTCTTTATGACAAAAATTGTTATTTTTATCTTTCAAAGAGTGGAGATATTTAATAATTCTCTACAGAAAACATCCTTGAACTTTCAAGATGCAAATAATTACATCAAAAGTATAAGTCTATTCAGACTCGGAGGAAGAAAATAATTTTGAGGATTTATGGGAAGAAGTAATAAAAAGAGGTGTAGAATTGGATTTAAAAGATCCTGTCCTTCCACGGATTAGAAAAATTGCAAAATTTGACGAGGGAAGCAATCCTCATCAATTTCAGTCACCTAAAGAAAGATATCGTCAAATTTACTTTCAAATAATGGACAATGTCATAAGTTCCTTAAAAACAAGTTTTGAGAAAAAGACGGTGGAGCATCTTCCCATGATTGAAACCTTTGCCCTCAATAAAATTAAAAGTGAAGAACAAATAGTATATTTTTACGGTTCGGATTTTTATGACAAAAGGTTGTCCGGGATATGTTTTGGGACACAGTTAAGGCGAATTCTGCAGAAATTAGCAGTATAAACGATATAGTTAAATTTTTTGATAGAAAAGAAAACATTTCTCTTCACTCTCTTATACCAGAGTTTTGTAAATTAATAAACCGAATATAAACAGTTTCGGTTACATCCTGTACAGTTGGAAGATCTTTTTCTACTCTCCGACGACTCAAGACTTACTTGAGGTCTACAATGAAGCAGCAGAGACTAAATAGCGTGGCTATTTTGCATGTTCACAAGGAGATAGCTCCCAAATTGAACATGGATTTAATCGCAGGCGAGTTCATAAAGAGAGCACAAGTCCAATTAAATACATTTTGTATAAGTAATAACAGAAATTATAAGCAAATGAGAGTGCAAATACTTTTCTCATTTATGTTGTTACATTTTTTAGGCCATTTGCCCCCCCCCCCCCCATCCTGGATTTCGGTCTGGAGACGCCCCTGATGGGGATATAAGTTCTGCATGGGGTTATGTTTCATCTTGATCAATTTTGAAAACCTTGTTGGACTTCATTAAATGCATGATAAGCTACCATTTTTACGAACGATTAAAAAAAATTTAAAGACATTTTAATTTTTGAGCACTACCCGAAATTTTTTTAAGTGGGAGCTTGTGGCCTGACCGTTCCACCGTGCTCCGCAGGCATATGTTATTATCCTCTCCAGTCCTCTTTTGTAGATATTTTTCATAACTTTATTGTTGAGTCCCCAATACCTTCTTCTTAGGCCTTTTAGATTATTTATTGCCTTGCCAATGGTCTCTTTTAGCTTGGTGACGTGCGGTATCCAGTTTAGGTTTTGGTCAATTGTAACGCTCAAGTACTTTATCTGATTTGCTCTTTTTATCATATCACCTTCGAATCTTATTCTCGGGCTTTCCCTCGTTTTGTAGGCCCTTCCCTTACCGGGATAAATAGTAATTGCGTTTTCTCATTACTGAACTCTAACTTGTTCAATTTACCCCATTCTATGATTCTCTCTAGTGCCTTTATTGCCGTACACTCAATTTCTGTCAAAAAACTCCAATAGGAGTGCGGGGGCACACACGAAGAGACGGGAACGAAAGCATTCAATTGCAGTGACCAATCTGAAATGAGCCAAGAAGAGCCATATATATGGTAACACAGAGAAGAATGTAATTTCGCAGAGGATTCCAACTTTCTACCTCTCGGTAGTTATGCAGTGACAGCATACAACTTAAAGAGGCGTTGTCGTAACCCGAACTTAAACCTGTGATGCCAGGTTCAGTATATCAGACTAGTACCATCTTTCCAGGTGGTGTTGTGTTTAATAGTATATCCGTTTGAAACTGCGAATCCCGCGGGTAGCTTTGCCTCTGTGGGCCCCGGATGTTGCCAGCCATCAGCACCAAGTCGTTTGAGACCAGAGATCTAGAGTTATAAATTATGAGAAAATAGTAAATACCAGATTCGAAAGAACTTCGTGGGAAAATGGTTGCTTTTGTTGGAGAATTTGGCATATCTTCAAGTGGTGTGGTCTCAGATGAGTGACGTTTGTAGTGTGGAAGGTAGTGTGATGTTTGGGTTCTGTTAATAAAGGTTTCGTTTTGGTTTGTGATGAAAAAAGAATACGTTATTTTTGTGCTATTTGTAAAGGTTGCGTTTCGGTTTGTAATTAAGAAAACATACTTATTTCTCAAAGTTCAATTTAAATTAGAACAGCAAAAATTCCTTCTTGCGTGAGAAATCTCCAAACTGCTGAAAGACCTGCATATTATATTAAAAATCATGCAGATGTTGACCTAAGCGCAACACTATATGGTACTAAGTATATATGCTATCAGCGCTCTGCAAATTTGCATTGCATGCTGCAAAATTGTACTGATAGGGTGTTTGAATTAATTAATATATCTATATTATAGAGCTTTCGTTTAAAGGGCTCGGTAAAGCATGGCAATTCTATAATTTTTCCAAAAATGGGATTTTTCCAGAAATATCTGCATACAAATAGGTGTCATTTGATGGAAAAATCACAGTTTGTTGAAAAATGTTGTTAGTCATGGTATTGCTCCAAGCCCTTCATTTATATGTTTATGTTTTCTTAATGAAACTTGTTACTTTCCTTATACACATAATGTATAAGGAAAGTATTGTGACGGGGTCGAAAATTCGAATTCGAGTTTTCGACGGGAGAGCACGTTTCAAGCATCCCTGATCACGAATCGAACATTTTTGAAGTGATGTCTGTGTGTGTTTGTGTGTCAGTGAGTCTGTGGAGACGATAACTGACGAACGAATGGACCGATTTGAACGAAATTTGTTACAAAAATCACAATCCGTAAACACTGGAAGTCTATTGTTTTTATACGCAATCGAATGTTCAGAACCCCCCTAAATTTTCGCGTGAAATTTTGAAAAAATCGTCAAAAAATCAAAATCGCTAATAAAGTTACGCAAATAGACATTTATTATGTAATTTTTCATTAGAAAACGATTGACATAAATTTTAGAACGCTAACGTGAACCGTTTTCGAGATATTGCACATTTTTCAAAAACATTATCAAAAAGTCATATAAAATTAAAAAAAAAATAATTTCCTATTGAGAAACATGTTCACTTTTCATATGTAATACCATGCGATAAATTGGGTGACATCATTCTCGTGGATCTAGCTCGTTCCACTCATGAAAAAAGATACTTTGAGTAATACTTTTGTATTTGAACGCCAATAGACATTTATCTGCTGTAAGAATAACTTATTTCTTCGTCCATAACGCTTGGCGAGATTTTGGCGACGAATTTGGCGGAATGTCGCCAACTAGGCGACTTTTTGAAATGTTGTCAAATTAACGAAAATCTCGCCAAATGGATAAAAATGGCAACTAATTGTCGAAAATTCAATATCTTACAAAGAATATAAGTATCTACTATAAGAAAAACCTATTTTTTTACTGTAAAAGTAGTAAATTCATTGCATTATATAAGGAAAGTCATGTGTTGCCCACATCAGATTTTTTTTTACATAGCTTACACACCTGATGAGATGGACAACCAGATTTATATAAATTTATGTGTGACGAAATCTTAAGGTTTCGTCCCATATCCTAACTCCAACTTTGATTTTTATTGTTTTTCAACTTATTATATTTTACCCTCTATGGGTGTGGGTCAGGCCCGGATAGCTCCGAGATTGGCCCACGAGAAACGGGCCATGATCGTCCTTTTCAACTTCGGTTCATCATGCGCATTATTGATAACGAAAAAATTAAATGCAATGAACCCGGCCCACCAAAAATCTCCAGAGATCCCACCGGTCATATCCGGGTATAGTGTGGTTAATAAATAATATGCTGGAGAGCATTACGTGACGGACTCTTGGAGTGCCTTGAAGCCCCCCCCCCCCTCACTTTCAAGCCTCAATTGCTTCTCGAATGAAAAAAAATGCAATGCGTAGACGATATGGTATCTGGTAAGTCAACGAGAGAGTGAGTTTTGGAGTCTTAAGAGCTAAGTTGTATAACTGGAAAACTAGAGTAGCGTAGGCCTAAAAGGAGTTTTTGTATAACTTTATCGTATAATAAATAAAACTGCTACTTTTTTTTTCTTTTGACCCAGACCGCCCTACCAGCCCGAAAGTGTAAGTTATCTGTTTAGACCGCTGGGACAGTGCCACCCAATTTGGGCCGGAACCCAGTGGAGGCGACATCCACAGGGACCGTACCCACTTTTTACAACCACCAACCTCTAGGAAGGCCTTTCGCACTCACAGATTTAATGTACTCGTACTTCGCGTGAACTAAGGGACAGTTTGAACAGAGCCGGGAATCGAACAGGAGTCCTCCGAGTACGATCCCTGTGCCTTAACCACTGGACTATTCCACCCCGAAACTGCTGCTTGTAAAACAATAACTTACGAAAATTCCTTGAGGAAAGCAGACATATATTAGTTAGGTGACTACGGTTGCTCCAATGGCATTATAAGATCCTTTCTTAAGGCTAAGATAACAGTATGCGTCCTTAACAACCACTAAGAACGAATTGCCGTTGATTAAGCAGTTCGGTCTTAGTGGTTGTTAAGGGCGCATATTGTTCTTTTGGCCTAAAGTAGGGGTTTATAACGTCCTCGAAACAATTTTAATCACCTAATTGATATATGTTTGCATTTTTCAAGGAAGTATTGTAAGTTATTATAGCTTTATATAATTCAACTTTGAATCTTTCGTATAACTCTGTCGGATTGTACCCCCTCCCTGAGATTTTGAAAACTCGGCGCTTATGCCCGTCAGTATGAAAAGCGAAACGCAGTCCAAAGATTCCTTTCCCCGGTGTCATATACAACCAACTCAAGCAACCCATATTCCACAGCTGCGGAAATTCAGACATTTCCCTTCTTCATAAAATTGGCCGACATTGGTATGTGTGGATGAGAAAGATATATCTACATCTCATGGCAGTTTCGTAAACAGTAGCAGTTTTTTCAAACCATTCCATAGAGCAGGGTAACAGTACATCACAGTGTTACGACGCATCTTTCGGAATCTCGTGTGTACTCTCAAGATACAAGAATGAGTCCAATTTTTTTTATAACTAATGCTTTTATTTAAAAGCACTAATAAGTGTAAATAGAAGCAATACACGGCGAATAGCTGGATATCTCTCTTAGAGATCACTAAACAAATGTAAGATAACACATCACTCAATAAGTCTCCGGTCTGAAACATATATGGCAACACTGTTGACAGATCCATATGATTTCTGGATAGTATCAACCTTCAAACGACACGTGTCAAAATTTCATGACATTCTGACAATTAGTTTATAGGTTACAGTGGTTTTAGTGTGACCCCAGTTTTGTAATTTTTAAAACAATGGATAAAAAATAATTTCGTGTGTTAATTAAACATTGTTTTTTGATGGGGGGGGGGGGGGGGGAATACTATTGAAGCCAAACAGTGGCTTGATAAGCGTTATGGAGACTCTGCATCAGGGAAAGTAACTATTATTGACTGGTATGCTGAATTTAAACGCGGTCGTACAAACACCGATGATGCTGAACGCTCTGGTCGCCCAAAATCGGCAGTTGTTCCGGAAGACATAAAAAAGTCCACAAAAGAGTTTTGAAAGACCGTAAAGTGAAGTTGCGTGAGATAGCTGACACCTTAAAGATATCAGAAGGTAGTGTGTTTACAATTTTACACGAAAATTTGAGCATGCTGAAGTTGCTTTCGAAGTGGGTGCCGCGTTTGCTCACACCGGACCAAATACAACAACGCGTCGACGATTCAGAGCGCTGTTTGGAGCTGTTCAAGCGAGATAATAAGGATTTCTTGCGTCAGTATGTGACAATGGATGAAACATGGATCCATTACTACACACATTAATCAAAAAGATGCTCCAGGGAAAGAAATTTGGCTCAAATAAAGAAGTGATTGCCGAAACTGAGGCCCATTTTGAGAGCAAAGACAAATCGTTCTACAAAAAAGGCATCGAAAAGTTAGAGGAGCGTTGGAATGAATGTATCACTCTTGAAAGAGAGTATGTTGATGAATAAAGTCGAATTTCTAAAAAAAAAAATTGTTTTTCTTAGTTTGACCGGTGACTTATTGAGTGATGTAGTAGATAAAATAAAACAGAAATTAAATGCTCAGCTAATTCATAAAATAGCAGATTTTATTCTCAAAACACTGACGTATCTCACATTTCAATATAGTTCGTATCACGTCAACAGCTCTCCAACTGAGCGATGACTCCTTTTATATACTCTCCACAGAAACTTCTAGAAGGGACTCGTACCTCTCAGAATATTCCTTATTTCGAGAAAGGTTTAGTACATTCAAAAGGTCGCCAAATCTGGCAAACCCGACCCGACATTCAAAATATGGCAACCCTGCGCTCACGTAATAGGAGTTGCTGCCTATAAAGGTTTCTCCTTGAATAGGAGCAAATGTCCGCTAAAGAGGTTCCACTCAAACCAGCTTTCCAGCTGTGTGTTGGTCGAGGAATCCTTCTGAAATTAAATTTGACGACGAAACTACAAAATGAGAAGTCCATTGTGGTAAAAGTTATGCATTATAATTTAATTTTTTTTTTTTTTATGTTAAGAAATTTTACACGAAATTTTCACATCGCGGAACCCCAAGGGTTCCGCTTAGATTATTTAAAAGATCATTATGGGTACTTATGCATATAACATATCCATTACATCGTTCACTTTCAGAATTTTGCCCTTTATTTCTAAGGTCATGTTTTTTTCTTCTTTTAGGCATTATTTCTAAAAGTTCCACAGTAACCTTGACATAATTTAAGTTGATAATGCCGCAATTCTGTATGACAACAAAGTACGAAATCCGTCAAATATTTAGTGATACTGATAACAAACAAGAGTTACAGTGCAAAACGCATTTCACGAGCTACCGTAATTTCTCGCACTATATAAATAAGTCTTATTTTGCGGAAATTTTTATATTCCAAATTTCATTGAAAATACAGGCTTGACACATTTTGGAAAAGTGTCTAAGGTGTGTAGACCTTATGAAAACTTTTCAAATTGTATGTCTCGATATCAGGAACTAGATAGTCTTTATTACATAAAAGATGTTTGTCTTTCTGTGTGTGTCTCGCCAGTCGTCTGTCGCGGAAACCTCAGCTCCGGACAGCCGCGAAATTCGGCACTGGGTTAGCCGAACTTCCGATACGACAGGCTCATCGAGGCCGGCATCAAATTCGGCACTGGGTTAGCCGAACTTCCGATACGACAGGCTCATGTATATACTTCCCCTATATACATAGTATAATGTATAGGGAAAGTAATGTGACCGGGTCAAATTCGATCTGTCGACGGAAAAGTACCATTCAAGTATCCCTGAACTCGAATTGAACGTTTTTGAGATGCTGTGTATGTATGTCTGTGAGTCTGTATCTTATGAACGAACGGAACGTTTAGAACGAAATTTGACACACATAGTGCAATCGATGAAAATTGAAACCCTATTGATTTTAGGCGCAATCGAATGTTCGAAAGACCCCCCCCCCCCCCCCCCCCCCCCACACACACACAAACATTTTCGAATGAAATTTTGGAGAAAAAAAAAATCCGAACCTTCAATAATGTTGCGTAAATAATTATTTCTTATCTAATTTTTCATTAGAAAATGAACGGCACAAACTCTAGAACGCTAGCACGAACTGTTCTCGAGATATTGCATATGTTTAAAATAAATTTATAAAATAAAATCACAAAATTAAAAAGTATTAACTATTGTGAACTATGTTCTTTTTCGTGTGTAGTATTATGCGATTCATTTTAATTTTTTAACGACCAAGTTCGTTCCATTTACGAGAGAAGATACTTTGAGTAATGTATTTTGACGCCAATAATTTCTTTCTCTCTCTCTGTGTATATATATATATATATATATATATATATATAAATACTGTATTCATAAATACCGTAGCTTACTAAAAATATGAAGGATACTATGCAAATATGAATATGTAAAGATATTAAGTAAAAGGAATGACAATGCAAAATACATTTAATTTATTGCGCAAATGCAGCTTATAAATAAAATGATTTCAACAATAATAATAGTTTGAAAGTCCAGTGAAAGAAAAGTGAGAAGCTGCAACTCGATAAACCTAACTTTCTAAAACACTCACAAAATAAAAGTATAAAACAGCAAATCTTCAATCAAATGGAAAAAAATACAAATTACGAGTCAAAATACTTGGACCAGAAGAAGAGTTTTGCGAAGTGAACATTTCCATTTTTTAAGGCCTAGCCCTTGTCCACGTGTGATTTTGAACGATTTTCATACAAATCGTTAGTGATCGAAAATATCACAGAGTTTCTATCTTGACATTATCGAAAAGACCGATGAACTTTTTTTCTAGTGATCTTTGAACTGAATACGTAGGGCAAATTCTTCATATTATTTATTTATTTTTAGATACATCGAAATATGCATGTTTTAGGTTAACTGATTCTTATTTTGTCGCATCCGAAAATGGAAGATTTATATACTTTGGCAAAAATATTGGGTGTATATCTTCGCATTCAAATATATTTTTTGATTTTCTGTGAATTTCCAAATGAGAGAGAGAAAAAAAAAAGACTTGAGATTTTCAGTTTCTCTGGAGAAAGGCTTTATTCTTCAGTTTTGTCGTTATGCACTGGGCATTGCAACTATGTCAAAAACTTTATTCGTTGCTATGGGAAGCAGTGATCAAGTTTATTGTAAAAGCGTTGTTAGTTTTTCGATAATTTGCCATATGTTCCTGTGTAATTTTAATCACAAGTTTGAAGCTTAAATCCCGGGTGTATTTTCTAGTAATTTAATAAATGTAGAGTGTAATTATCCCTTCCGTGTCGGTGAATTTTGGAACTTTTGTTCCTGTATCTTGGAAAGAATACCTATCACATGTGGTAACAATCCGGTTGTTAGAGCTACAGAAAGCTGCGAATGGAGAAATAGTTATTACAGTTCTCACATTGTATATACCATAGTTTAAATTAGATTTTACAGAGTGTCAGCATGCTTTGATACTAAATAATTGGTATATGTTGATACTAAATCTGTTAGTATAGTGTTCTAAAGGCTGGGGTAAAAACAAGGTTTTTTTTTTCTTTCAGGTCTCCTCAATAATTATTAAGTTTCATAGCAATAAAATTTCAAAACTTTATTCAGATGTCGGCTCTAGTTCAGCAGGGATGGATTGATCAGATGTCCTGTTGTGAGGGTTTTTGTCGGAAACTTTCTTCTCTGGCATATAACATACAGAGAAAGATTTTGGAGAAGTGCAAATGATCGCTGTAGGAAGGGGAGTGGAGTAATGCATGTATCCGAACTAATTGACTTTTTATGGGGAATTCTGTGCCTGGGCATTACCACCTCGACTCTGCGAGTTGAGATGGTAATGGTCTGGGAGGGACTCAAGCCCCCCCCCCTCCCCTGCGTACGCCACTCTAAGCACTTAGCCCCGCCAAGCCTGTATTTCAAAAGAATAGTATGTAAGCAGTGTTTCTCTTAGGCATACATCCGGGGGACGAGCCCCCCCCTCCCCCTGAGACATTTTATGTTAACCTAGTTTTTATTTATGTGACGGCATTTAGATATATTTATATAGGGTTAACTTGCCCTCGGCCAAAAAGTCTCGAAAGAAACACTGTAAGTAATATATTGCCGTGCCGATTATCTGGATTTGAAATTTAGAAGTACTGCCCATTGTTTTGATTTGACTCCTCCATAACCTCGAAATTTCAGCAGACGTGTGCATTCTCGAAAAAGAGTTTCAAACAGGTTGTGATCGAATCCCTACTTTTCTAGTGTTAAAAATAGCATCTATTTCACTACGCCTCGCTGACACGGGATGAAAAAATATTCTCTTTACACAGCATGCTTTCTGGAAAGTTTTGGGGCTGTTTAGCAACAGAGGTTCGCAATGTGATTTTAGCCATCGTTCTTGCAATGTAGTGTGCTTCCGTGGAGTGTTTCTCTTTGTGTGTGTGTCAAAGTCACAGATCTGCAACTTCAGCACTATTTTCATCTTTCTCAAAAAGCTTCCTAAACTGCGCATTTCTTCCCGATTTTTGTTTGTGTATATAATTTTCTACGTAGCCACATTTTTATGGCAGATTTGCAAACGCTTTAAGAAATTTGGATCTTCTACAGGTTAGTGATTCCCCATTCGTTGCATGTAGATAATCTTACACTGATCTGCGATTTTATTTCCATTTGGATATCTTTCGCGTTTAGACACTTTTATACATAAATATTTTCATTCTGACAAAATATTCCACAAATTCGCAATTTTATGGCTGCCTTGCGATATTTTACAGAAATTGTATTCCAGTTTGTTGCACGTTCGTAAATTTTTATCCAATCTCCATTTCTCCTACTATTACTGTATAATTGAGATAAGGATATTTCCACGTAAATTCTGGAATTCGAAATGCCGGCGGAATTGCGCATTTTAAAATAATATCTTGAGGACATTTTGATCACTTTTGAAAATATACCCCTGTCCCTACCCTGTGTGTATGTGAGGTGTGATGTGACAAACGAATGCACGCTAGGTCTGCAAAGTTTGAAATGTTCGGCCCGAGCTCGAAAAAAAATTTTAGAGCTTGTTACAACCCAACCCTCGGTTCTAAAAAAAAAAAAAAAATTCTGACCTGAATTAAATAAAAAAATCGGCGGTGAATCCAGTGCGATGGAGCCGAAATGATTTTGCTTGAATAAAATTTTGTAAACTAAAACTCCAATAAGTTTATTTGATTTTTCGGACTTATTTGTTTCGTTACAGGCTTTTAAAGCACTGCAATTGACTCTCTAATTGTTTATAGCAAGCTAGCACTTATAGTTTTCATCTGGATACTCATGTCAAAATATTCAATTATTTTATTTACTTGCTTGCTTGGCGGTATAAGTTAAACTTATACAATATATCTAACAAGATTTTAGATTCAAGTTAATCTATAAACTTGCCTGGCGGCACACATACTTGATTGAATACTTATATTTCCATCTATTCTGTTCAAACCCCATGAATAATTAAACATCATTAGAATCTCCAAGTTCATCTAACTTCCTAATTATTTTTTAAACAATACAAAATATCTCGTGCTTGTGTACCAATATTTGATCAAGTAATAAGTAAACACATTCAGCTGCAACACTCGTGACATTTTAAATATTCCTGCTTTCCCACACATTGTAATAGTTAGATTAAAATACTAAAATATTGAAATTATAACCACTATACGAAAACTAAAGAGCTCGGTCCAAAATATAATTATGTACACTTGTAGAGCTTTCAAAGAGATACAAATTCTTGCGTATTGTTCATAGCTAATATTTTTAGTTTTTGAGATATAATCATTACAATATTGAAAAACGGGAAATTTTCAATCTTCTTCAACTTGACAAGATTGATTATTCGTAAAAATTATTAGCTTTCTTGAAAACATGTATAGAATTTAAAATTAAATCTTCCCATATATATTTTTATCGCATATTATATATTTAATAGTTTCGAAGATATTTCGAGTGAAAGTAAGAAAAATTAAAAAAAAAAAATCGTTCAGACAGATACATTTTAAAGTTAAAAAAAAAAAAAAATCTTGATCTAAAATAAGAGAGCCTTCAAAGAACTACAGATTCTTACATTTTGTTCATTACTAGAACTTTTAGTTTTTAATATACCGTATATACTCGCGTATAAGTCGACCCCCTTACTTTCAGAGAAAAAATCCAAAACTTGCGTATAAGTCGATCCTAAAAAGAGAGAACTTTTTTTTTTTCAAAAACACTTAAAAACGAAAAAATATATATATATATATAATAATAAAAACTCCATCGGAACCTTTTAAAGTCCGATTCCAAACAAGTAGGCCTATGACATATGAGTGTTGTCTCCTGTCCGTTTTGGGAACGCCCGTTCTCGTGTGACAAGCTCCAGGCATCTTTTTTTTTATTCCCATCCTCAAAACGGACGGAAAACCGTGCATCCCTGTCTCTCAAGCGTCCCGCCGCCCAATCAAAACAATATCTGGTTTCCGCCCGTTATTTGTGCCGCTTTTTTCGTTAACCCCCAACATAGTTGTTATTAGATACTCTTCAACAAACAAAACAAAAAAAGAAACACTTTCAACTTAAAATCCCGCATTATAGTTTTAAACAATCCGTTACAGAATTATTTCTGAAAAGAGCCATTTTTTGTCGAAATCGATCGGCCGTAATCCGAGAAGCGAGCGACAAATATCCAACGAAAATACATGCATATTTTTTGATGACGCGTTTACACTGGTAGTCGGCATCGGGAGGGCAGTGACTCTCAGGAGAGTTTAGATTGCACTTCGGAGTGCTCGATTGTGTAATTACTACCGCATCGTTTCAGGATCGATTGTCTAGCGGAAAAAAATAACTTTTAGACTTACGATTTTTTTTTGTCACAAATTTCTGGACTTATACGCGAGTATATACCGTAGGCATTACAAATGGAATGTTCTACGATGTTGTTGTGGGAAATTATAATTTAATTTTTAAGCATAAATGTATTGCATAAAGCTTTATTTTGTAATGAAAAGTATACTTAATTAAATAAAATTATATAGTTTTAAAAATATACAGTGGCTCCCAAAAGTGTTCGTACACTTACGAATTTCAATGAGACACTGTTCAATCCATTAATAAAAATTAATATTTCAGAATGGGAATTTTTTAATGATATCTATAACTTGTTCTTAACAAAACTACATAAAATATTTTAAAAACATAGTAAAACTATTTTTTTGTAAAATTAATAATCAAAAAGTAACCAAAATGTTACATTACAAAAGTCTTCGTACACTTAAAAAAAAATCTTTACATACAGTAAATATTGTAATATTTCGGTAAATTAGTACTTAGTAGGATATCCCCTAGCATCCACAACAGCTTTTAAACGTCTATGAATAGAGTTTACTGTGTTTTTCTTTGTAATTTCTGCATCAATGTTCCTCCATTCTTCGATCATTACTGTTTTTAGTTCACTTTTCATTTTAATGTCGTTGTCTTCGTACTCTAACCTTCAGTTCTATCCAAATATGTTCTATTGCGTTTAAATCCGGCGACTGGGGTGGTGTTTTAAGAACTTGTGGACAATTATGGTGACAGCAGAGGCAGACATTGAGAGCCATGTGCTTATAGGATCGTTAACTTGATAAAAAACAAAGTTGTTTCCAATACCCAAATTTTGGGCTGATATTTTAAATTGTATTTTAAGGTATTTAAATAAAGATCATGATTCAATATGCCATCAATAAATACGAAATTACCTAGACCTGATATTGACATGCACCCCCACACAAGGACACTTCCACCTCCATGCTTTACTGTTCAAACTAAGTTCTTGGGATTAAGTTCCTCATTTTTCCTTCTCCATACAATTACACGCCCATCGGAACCAAAAATGTTAAATTTGCTTTCATCTGTAAGTAACACATGATTCCAATACGTTTCGGGCTTATTTATCATTGATTTTGCGAAGGAAAATCTAAGCTTTCTATTTTTCGCACTTTACAAAAAATTTTCTTCGGGCAGAACGCTCATGTAATCCAGCTGATCTAAGCACTCGTCCAACAGTTTCAAGTGAAATTGAAGTAGAAATTTTTTCCATAAATTTTGAAGAAATTTTTATAGCACTCAAACGTGGATATTTCATAAATTTTCTAACTACAAATCTCTGATCACGTTGAATTAACTTTGCCGAACAACCATTTCTTACCTTGTTTTCGATCCGATTTTCTTCTGTAAAGCATTTTATCACATACTGCACCGTAGAATGGGATAAATTTACTAATTTAGTGATATTACGAACTGATTTACCACTACTATGATGAAAAATAATCAATTTTCGAATGCTGTTCGTTGTTTCCTTACGACTACGAGCCATTTTTAAAGAATCTGATGTGGGCAGTACATGACTATCCTTATATAATGCAATGAATTTAGTACTTTTTACAGCAAAAAAAAATATGTTATTCTTATAGTAGATACTTATATTATTTCCAAGATATTGAATTTTCGTTATTTAGTCGTCATTTTCATTGATTTAGCGTCGTTTTTATCCATTTGGCGAGATTTTCATTAATTTGGCAGCATTTAAAAAAGTCGCCAATTGGCGACATTCCGCCAAAATCTCGCCAAGCGTTATGGACGGAAAAATAAGTTATTCTTATAGCAGATAAATGACTATTGGCGTTCAAATACAAATGTATTACTCAAAGTATCTTTTCTTATGAATGGAACGATCTACATCCACGAGAATGATGTCACCAAATTTATCGCATGATATTATATATGAAAAGTGAACATGTTTCTCAACAGTTAATACATTTTTTTTAATTTGTGGGATTTTTTTTATACATTTATTTGAAAAATGCGCAATATCTTGAGAACGGTCCATGCTAGCGTTCTAAAGTATATGTCAATCGTTTTCTAAGGAAAAATTACATAAGAAATGTTTATTTGCGTAACTTTATTAAAGGTTTTGATTTTTTGATGAGTTTTTCAAAATTTCACTCGAAAATTTAAGGGAGGGGGGGGGAGGGGTTCTGAACATTCGATTGCGTTTAAAAACAATAGGCTTCCAGTATTCATGGATTGTGATTTTTGTACCAAATTTCATTCGAATCGCTCCATTCGTTCGTGAGATATCGTCTCCACAGACTCACTGACACACACACACACACATCACCTCAAAAATGTTTGATTCGTGACCAGGGATGCTTGAAACATGCTCTCCCATCGAAAACTCGAATTCGAATTTTCGACCCCGTTACAATACTTTCCCTATACTATACAGTATGTATGAAAGTAATAATACTAAATATTACGAAGTAAGCAAGCAAAGATTAAAGCCAAACGCTTTTTTAAATGTCACCACAATGCAAAAATTAAAAAAATCTGATGTGGGCAACACGTGACTTTCCTTATATAATGCAATAAATTTACTACTTTTACAGTTTAAAAAAAATGTTATTCTTGTAGTTATACTTATATTCTTTCCAAGATATTGAATTTTCTTCAATTAGTCGTCATTTTCACTGATTTAGCGTCATTTTTATCTATTTGGCGAGATTTTCGTTAACTTGGCAACATTTAAAAAGTAGCCAAGTTGGCGACATTCCGCCAAAATCTCGCCTAGCGTTATGGACGGAGAAATAAGATATTCTTATACCAGATAACTGACTATTGGCGTTAAAATACAGAAGTATTACTCAAAGTATCTTTTCTCATGAATGGAACGAGCTAGATCCACGAGAATGATGTCATCAAATTTCTCGCAAGATATCACATATGAAAAGTGAACATGTTTCTCAACAGTTAATATATTTTTTTAATTTATGGTATTTTTTGATAAATTTATTTGAAAAATGTGCAATATCTCGAGAACGGATCATACTAGCGTTCTAAAGTTTATGTCAATCGTTTTCTAAGAAAAAATTACAAAAGAAATGTCTATTTGCGTTAACTATATTAAAGGTTTTGATTTTTTGATGATTTTTTCAAAATTTCACTCAAAAATTTAGGGGGATTCTGAACATTCGATTACATTTAAAAACAATAGGCTTCCAGTATTCACGGATTGTGATTTTTGTACCAAATGTCATTCGAATCGCTCCATTCGTTCCTGCGATATCGTCTCCACAGACTCACTGACACACACACACACACAGACAGACATCAGCTCAAAAATGTTTGATTCGTGATCAGGGATGCTTGAAACGTGCTCTATCGTCGAAAACTCGAATTTGAATTTTCGACCCCGCCACAATACTTTTTTTATACATTATGTATATAAGGAAAGTAAAAAGCGACAGAGGATAATTTTATTTATGAATTTATCCGGAAATGTTTTGTTGTACGATCACTTTTGTGACATGTTCTTTGTCTCCTTGCATTTTCATTTTTATAAAAAAAAAAAAAAAAATTAGTCAATTATAAAAAACAAAATGTTAGCTTTTATTCAGAATCACATGGAGATGATATGAAAAAATATTGAACTTTATATTCGAATTAAATTCCAGGCGACAGCGTTTTTTCTACAAATTTTTACACAAATTTTTCTTTCAAAAATTTTCTACAAATTTTATGTCATTAAATTAGAATCAAATCTAGTTGTTAAAAAAATATGAAAAGAGGTTAAAACATGAAAGAAGTTTATTATTGAGGCTTGAGAGAACACAAGTTTACACTAAAGATAATAACATTTATTTATTTTTAATGAAATTATAACCCTATTACTTTCCTTATATACATAATGTATAAGGAAAGTATTGTGACGGGGTCGAAAATTCGAATTCGCGTTTTCGACGGGAGAGCACGTTTCAAGCATCCCTGATCACGAATCAAACATTTTTGAAGTGATGTCTGTGTGTATGAAATTATGTGTGTGTCAGTGAGTCTGTGGAGACGATATCGCACGAACGAATGGAGCGATTCGAACGAAATTTGGTACAAAAATCACAATCCGTAAACACTGGAAGTCTATTGTTTTTATACGCAATCGAATATTCAGAACCCCCCTAAATTTTTGAGTAAAATTTTGAAAAAATCGTCAAAAAATCAAAACCGCTAATAAAGTTACGCAAATAGACATTTCTTATAGTAATTTTTCATTAGAAAACGATTGACATAAATTTTAGAACGCTAACATGAACCGTTCTCGAGATATTGTACATTTTTCAAAAAAATTATCAAAAAGTCATATAAAATTAAAAAAAATTATATTTCCTATTGAGAAACATGTTCACTTTTCATATGTAATACCATGCGATAAATTGGGTGACATCATTCTCGTGGATCTAGCTCGTTCCATTCATGCAAAAAGATACTTTAAGTAATACTTTTGTACTTGAACGCCAATAGCCATTTATCTACTGTAAGAATAACTTATTTCTTCGTCCATAACGCTTGGCGAGATTTTGGCTGCGAATTTGTCGGAATGTCGCCAACTTGGCGACTTTTTTAAATGTTGCCAAAGTAACGAAAATCTCGCCAAATGGATAAAAATGACGCTAAATCAATGAAAATGACGATTAATTGTCGAAAATTCAATATCTTGGAAAGAATATTAGTATCTACTATAAGAAAAACCTATTTTTTTACTGTAAAAGTAGTAAATTCATTACATTATATAAAGAAAGTCATGTGTTGCTCACATCAGATTTTTTATAAATGGGAATATATCAAATTTTAAGAAACCCTGTCAAAATGGCTGTATTTCAAGTCGTTGTTGTTGAAACCCAGACCGTCCGACCTACCAGAAAGGTGTAAGGTAACTGTTTGGACGGTCGGGAAGTGCCACCCAATTTAGACCGGAACCCAGTGGGGGAGGCATCCACAGGGACCGTACCCTCCTTCCCCTACCACCAACCTCTCGGAAGGACTTTCGGGCCCACATGTTTAACGTGATCGTACTCCGCATGAACACGGCGGCAGTTTTGGCAGTGGCTGGAATCGAACCCGGGCCTACCGAGTGCAACTCCAGCGCGCTAACCAATGGGCTACCGCGCCCGCTGTATTTCAAGTGTCAAAATCGTTGTTTTAATATATTTTTCTAGAAAATGACCCTTCATTTCATTAACTACATGTTTGAAAAGTAATTTTCCCACATAAAATTATTAAGAAAATCTTAGTCTATGCAAACAGATTGCAAAAATTGAAAATGTCTTTAAATAGATGATAGTAAAACGAAATATAACGAGGATCGTATACAAATGCTGATTTTTGTGATATTGTTATAGAATCTTTTCAAAATTGCCAACAAATAAATAAAACACATTAAAAACACCAATATACGAGTTTAAAATTTTGGGTCAAATGCAACTGCAAGCCATGGTTGCCGATTGAGCTATTTTCATTCTTAAACACTTTAAACACCAAGAGATTTGCCCCAAAATCGACAGAAAATTTACAAATCGGGAGTTAAAATATGATCAGTTTTAAATTACGTTTTACAGCTTTTAATTTTTTTTCTTCTTGGTATTTTGTACAAGAATAACTCAAATTAATTTCGAAAATCGGGATTTTATAAAGCATATAAACGCTAAACGTTCGATAAAAAGAAATAAAAATCCGACCTAAATTGCATTGTACAAACGTGGGAAATCCACATAAATTATGCACTGTAGCACGGAAACGCGAAGTTTGTCGTAATAAATTTTCCGAAAATAATAATTTTTTGTGATTTTCTTTTGGCGATAAAACATCGGAAGCATCTCTCGGAACTTTTCGGAAAAGAGAAAGAGCTCTCCCTAATTTAAGGTGCTATACGGAGGTAACCAACTCGACGGCCCGTTTAGCGATTTGTGCCAAATGTAGAAACTTTTTATGCAGCGTATAATATATTCAAGGCTGTAGCTAGGCAGAGGCCAGAGGGGGCTAAGGCCCCCCCCCCCCAAAGAGGTATACTCAGCCCCCCCTGATAAAAATATTAAAATTTTAGTAGTGATATGAAATTTTATATAAAATGTCATTAATGTTATTTAAATTTTGCATAAAAAATTTTGAAATTTTTTTTATAAATTACTAGATTATTTAATTTAGTTACATTTGTGATTATACTAATGATCAATATATTTATATATTTAATTTAAAAATATTTAAAAATTTTGACAATAATATTTAGGATACTTTTGTATTATTGTGGGGTTCACTGTTATACATTATAGAGTCAAAATCAAGTGATAAGTAGGTAAGAGTTAATATTACATATTAACTTGTGTTAACTTTCAGAATGTTTCTACAAATTATTAACAACTTGATTATTAGTTAATGCTTATATGAAAATCAATTGTAATTGTTATCTTAATATTGATGTATAGTAGCTATAGGGATATTAATAATCAGCTCTTATATTGGAAATATAAATATCCAATTATTTGTTAATGATTTATATGAATTGAAATATATAATAGTAACTATTATGGTTTATAAAATGCTAATGGTCAATTGTGTTTTGGCAAGTCCCTTCTGTAAGACTGTTGAGCCCCTTTGAATTTCCCTCCAGCTCCCCTTCAATTTCTTTTCTGACTACGACCCTGAATATATTATGTCCAGTCCACGAAAAACGAGATATTAATTAATGAATTACACGGGCATAAATTTTGTTGTTGCCTGGATTGACAGCACACGTGACTGTAAATTTTCTGTGGCCAAATTTACTGCAATTTTCCATAGGAAAATATAGAAAATCCGTAATTTGTATTATGAGTATGTTTTCCGTAGAAACTATGAAAAACTCGGTGGAAAATAACACTTCTGATTACTTGGTGATATTTTAAAAGAGAAAACGGTATTTTGAACAATTTTTGGCAAAAATATGTCGCAAAATTTGGCATCATTTTGCCCAATTCCAGTTTTGGGAGTGTTCCAGATATCGGGACACCGGATAAACGATCCTGTGCTGTATATATATATATATATATATATATATATATATATATATATATATATATATATAAACTAAATTTTCTAATGCATATTTTTGTTGCTTTATTTATATCTATTTTTATAATTTCTAAGGTATTTCAATTGAAAGTAAGAAAAATGAATAAAACACTCGCTCAAATAGATATTTTTAAAAGTTATTTCGAAATTTTTTTTTTCAAAATATTGAAATTATTAAATTATTTTTATATATTCATAATCTGGACCATATTTTGTCAAAACAAGAAAAATTATTTACATTTTTATCTATTAGGTTCGGAGATATAAGTGTCCAATGTGTTTACATTATTCGTAACACTCCTTTTTCCACCACAGAAACACCAAGCATGGATAAAGTAAGCAAATACATATTTGTTATGTGCAAAAAATGGCAGAATTCTAAATTTTCTGAATTTGAGATTTTTTTTTAATGTACGATTGTTTCATTATTATAAGTGTTCTGTAAAAAAAATCATTTGAATTGGATGTAAACTTTTGTAAACAGCATTTAAAATTTTTATTTTATAGCCTGACTAAAAGTTTTCTCTTTCTTTTTTGAAACACATCATCTGTGTGTGTTGGACTGATCATAAGTAGACGCACAAAAAGCAGAGCTAAATTATGCTATGATTGTGAATATTAAGAGGGGGTTATTAATTAGTACATGTTCAAATTATATATTTCTTTGTCCTTATCATTTTTAAAAGAGTCATAAATTTTCTGTCAAATTAATTTTGATGTACAACTGTGGCTGTGAAAGAATTTTGAAGTTTGACTTACAGTAAAGCCTGTAGTTCAAAAAATAATTATCTGATATTTTAAAGCTTATCTTAAATTAAAGTGTGTACTCTTTTGAAATCATTTTATACAATTTATCAATTTTCTCAAGTCTCTGCAATTTTTAGCTTTTGATGTTGTTAAATGAAGTTTGTCGTCATTTTTAACCACTAAATTGCAAAATTTAACCAATTAAATGAAGTTTAAATAAAATATTTGATAGGAAACCGAAAAGAAACTTTTTTTGATGCTAATAAAACTTATTCTATATCTTTGATGTTATTTTCCAATTTTTACCGATTATTTGAGAAAACTCAATATCAGCATGCAGAAATGAAATTTCATTTTTAAATTGTGATCCTTTACTTTCAGTTTATTTCCCAAATAAAATATTCAGACACTGTAAAAGGTGTATGTCTTCTGATGATCACAAATTTTACTGCTAGTCTGTGGGATAATTTTTAAATTTTAGACAAATATTTTAAGCTAGCGATCCAAAAATTATTTTCAGCTCTGCGAGTAAATTTGAGGAATCCCCCCCCCCCTCCCCATTACGCAAAGGGGGAATAATTTTATTGCTTTCTTTGAAAATTATCCCTTTGTACTAAATAACTGGTTTTTTTTTTTTTTGGAAATTATAAATAGAAAATTATTTTGTTTTTAATTTAAACTTATAAAGGTTTCTAAGTTAACTAATTATTTGTCAGCCAAATCAATCCTAAAAAAAATCTTCAATTTCACACTTCTGTAGCTTAGTTTAAAAATTTGGTTTGCAAATTAAAATTAGAAATTTAATTGTTCTTAATTAAAATTTACAAAGAATTTTAAATTAGCTCATTATCTGTCAGATAAATCAAACCTCAAAGAAATCCATCAATGACATGCTTCTGTAGCTCGATTAAAATTTTTGTCTTAAGAAGAAAAATTATGTTAAGAGTCACTAACTATATGCAAATTTTATAGCATTATATCTTTTTTATTTTCAACCCTGAAAGTTCATTTAAGTCGTATTTTAAAGATCTTGCAGAGTTCTATTGAAATGATTTTGACCCATGTTTGCAGTTTATACAATCAAGACCTGATTAACATACGGGCCTCCGGGCCAATGCCCTCAAATTTAGCAGAAATAATTTTTTAATTAATTTAAAATAACATTAGTTGTTATTTGAAAGTATGAAATATGTTAATAATTTTAAATTATATACATATATTACTTTGAAATAAAACTTTGGAAGTTTTCTACAAAAGGGCCTTCAGTGCTATAATCCTGAGCCCCCAAATGTTTTATGTGTTGATGTTTTACATGTGTTTGATATGCCGTGACAGTATAAGGGGCTTTGAATTAACACCAAGCCCTTGCCCTCGCTTTGGCTTAAGCCAAAGCGAGGGCAAGGGCTTAATCAGGTCCCGTGTACGAAGCTTGATGCAAAAGTTACGCCATATTTTACAGACATGCTCTAACATGGACAAGTTGTGCTGAGTATACTATAATGTAGTTGCTCACTTGGTTGGCGGTTGCATCAGCTTCATTTCTTTTTTTTTTTTAGCTTGTTAAAGTCCTGCTTGATGAATGGATGGGACTTTACATCTATGCAATATATGCATGCATATTATTAATTGATTGAAATTTAACTTTGTTTTGTTACTTTAGATATCAGCTGTCTTTTATCCCTTGATGGAGTCTCTGGCCGTGTACAAGGTAGAATATTGCCAAGCTCAGCACAAATAAGCTTGTGATTTGAATACCCGGTCTATACAGTTTCTGCACCATTATTACTGCAAGTAAGATATTCACTGGTGAGGATTTTAGCACATACTACTTTTTATTGTCTGTGTATTAGCTAAGGAATGACTATGAAGCAAAAACTGATGAGACCGGGTCCCTCAGAAATTGTTTACAAGAACATGAAATTCTTAATAATGGATAGACCCACTGATGCTATCATTGCAGCATTTATTGAGGTAATTCCTTTTATTTCTATTTCTAAGAAATATAATGAAAAGGTTAAAAGGCTGTTTTAAGATTTTTTAATGTAAGAGTGTCTGTGGGGATAAAGTGGGTATAAAATGCAACATTTTTTATATTAAGCTGAATTTAAAAAATGAAAGTAACAGAATGTATGACATTTTTTTTCCATAACATATATATTTGAGTCTTCTGGAAGATAAAATAGTTTTTTCAAAATATATTACATATTTAATACTTTAATGAGTGCCTAATTGGTTGCTATTTTGACTATTCACTTTAATGAGTAGCATATGGGATAAAGTGGGTATACACATATATGCTAAAAATAAGTAAAATCATATTAGATTATTTACAGTAAATAAGTAAAATCATATTTGATTTATTTATAAAGTGATAAATAAATTATGCCCTCAATTATCCAAAGTTGTTTTCTGGAGAACCCTAACAATGCTGTCAATTTTAATTATTGATTAAGACCAATATTCGGAAAAGTATATATCTGACCACTTTTCATCAAAATTCAGTTTATACGTGCCTTCTACTTCTTTTGTAACTTGTCTAATGAATTGTAATGTGGATTTTTTGCCAGCAAATTTCACAGCAACCCATGTACCTGGCTTGACATCTGTTGTTTGGCCTTCTACTGGCGTATTGACTTTTTCCACATTATCTTTGTTTGTAATATTAAGGGTGGATTTTTGTGAGAGTTTTCTTTTTTTTTTCAACTGTCGCACTTGTTCTTGCAATAGCAGTCACTGTTCAACTGTTTTTTATAACATCACTTTGCCTAATGTACTCTGAATTCTTTGAATTTCGTAAAGCCAGTTTAGTGGCAATATATTTAGAGTTGGTCATTTTGCCTACAAAATGGTATTTATTTTTGCCAGGACAGTGGCAAAAACTGGAAAAAATGGCTGGATTTAAAAAAATGCACAAAAAACAATATAATTTTGTACATAATATAATTGAGACTTAAATCGGAATATTAATTAGTTATTTCATTAATATTAATTTGATTAATTAAAATGATAAAACATAATTAAATATTAATTGATTAATAAGTTGTGAAATCAATCTTCATTTTATCCTTCTTTGAACCTCTAGGTATAACTTTTATGAATAATTTATAGAAGTAATTTTTTAAAATTCCTACAATTTTTTTTTCTTTTTGTGTAAAAAACAAACAAACATATGAACCAGATGAAATTAATATACATAAGATTAGGGAGGATTGGCATCTTCTTGCTTATTTATATTTATTGCATCCTAAATACAGAGGGGAAAATCTCAATTATGAACAGAAAGAAAAGGCCAGAGCATGTCTACAAAAAATAAATCCTTTATTTATATCGTATGCCATAAACTTTGAACTGAAAGAAAAACCGTATCTAGATACATTTTTTGAAGATCAAGTGATTAAGACTGTTGATCCTAATAAATGGTGGAGAAGTATAGCAAGAGCATGTGATATTTCTAAAGACTTTTGCAAGTTAGTTGCACATCTCCAAACATGCCCTTCAAGCAGTGCTGCAATAGAGAGAATATTTCTAATTTTTCATTTGTGCATTCAAAGACTCGAAACAGGTTGGAAATAGATAGTGTTTCAAAACTTGTTTATTGCTATGCAATGTTGAAAAAACAAAATATGCGCTCTGATGTAGAAAATTCAATTGAATTTGATGAAATTTAATTATTTTATGTGTAATTCTTTTTATAATTAAAGTTATAATTTAATATGAGCTATACTTTTTTTTTTAATATTTATATTATATAGTAATTAATATACTTTGTATCTTCAAATTACTATTATTCTGATTCTGATAGATAGCAAAATTCGTATTATTACTCAGACTTTGTTAAAAGTTAACTGAAGCATAAGAATTAGTTGTTTAATAGTTATGACTGTTTAAACCAAAGCTAGTGAGTTATTTGATTGTTATTTACTCTCTCCTTTCTCATGTTCTGCATTCATAGTATTAACTAAAAAAAGTATTTTACTAAAACAATACAAACTTAATAGCATTTAGATTACTGTTTCAATGATGTATTGAACATTCTAAGTTATAAAAAAAAACATTAAAGTTATATGTTATTAGAGTTAAAATTAGTAAAAATTAAAATAACTGAATTACATTCCCTTAAATAAAACATATCTATTTTTGCCCCTGCAGCAAAAAGTGGCAAAAATGTACTTTTGTCAGGACAGTTTTTTCTATGGTTTTTTCCACCTTTGGCAGAAACGTTCCAACCCTAAAAATATTGTACTGGTGACAACATACTAAGAATAACTAATTTTAAGTCCTAACAAGAGAAATTTACTAAGAAAAGAATATGTTTGCTAGTAAAGCATTATTTTGTGATGTGGCTGAATGAGTATGGTCTTGTGTAGCTGGATCAGCATCATCTTGTGGTGTGTCTGAATCAGTGGCATTTTTTGATGTTGGGTCAGCATCATCTTGTGTTCTGTTTTCTCCAAAGATGTGCTTGGGCCTGTGTACCCCAATGCTTGGATTATCTTGCTTCAATGATATACTTGCAGCTTGTATGCTATTATTAGACAGGCTCTTTCTCTCAACAGTATTCTGTGTTTAACTTCCTCCTTGTTCACAGGGAAAAGTCTACATTCTTTTTTCTTAAAATTGTCTTCATAACTGAAAGATAATTTTAAAAGTGTAAAAATATTTATATCGACACTACCTATATGCATTTTCTAAGCCTAACACTATACCTACTTTACCTCTCTCTACATAAAAGTAATTAAGTAAATTGTGGTTACATTTCTTACCGGCTTATTAGAATTTGGGCACTCTTCCATTAGCTGGGTACTACAACAAAGCATTGGCATAAACTTGCCTCATATAGTTATTCCAATTGACAGTTGTGTTGTGGTTCATTTGAAGCTGAAATTCACAAAATTCAACCGATGTTAACTCTTGACACCACAGGTATATAAATCGTAAAGCAGTGAGAAAAGGGATACATGATCCATCAAACCAGGTTTGTGTGCGCATTCCTTTTTTTTCTCGGCATGATCGTAGACTGCATAACCATCTTGGTGATGAATCACTTGTGTATAACCTCATAGGATGATCATTTGAACATTGTCTTTCGGCAATTTCCAAATTGTGTAGTCCATCTTAGAGTTTTAAAAAGTGGCTAGTTTTTCTAAAAAGAAACTTATTTTTTAAAAAACGGTTTGTTTTAGGGTTGCTATACATGTTAAAAGATAAACTCTTTAAAAGTTGTTAGTTTGAATGAGTTTTTATCTGGTACCCAGCTAACGGAAGAGTACCAGAATTTGTTGACAGAGATAAATTTTTCTTTTCTTTTCTTTTTTCAAAAAATGGCATGTATTGAGATCAGATGAAATAAGCTGGTTTCATAAATTTAAAAGTGTTGCCACACAATTTTGGTTTCTTACAATAATCCCCATAACTAAAAGATAATTTTAAATGAAACACAACTAATAAATGTTTTTCTAAAATGTAAAAATATTTATATTTGCATTACCCATTTCATCTCCACAGACGAATTTCTATTTTATGATTTTTTGCAGTATGTACATGAATTCTCTCATTAATGACCTCCAAATAAATGAAAGCTGTTCTCTAATTAACCAAGTTTTTCTATTCATCTAGATATTTTACATGACTTTGTAAATGTTGAACATTTCAAGTTTTTTTCTCAGAAAAACAGGGTTGGACTGGTCTATTGAGCAGCACCTGATGGGCCACTGGGTTTGAGGGCTGCTTTGGTTTGAGATCATTTACAGTTAACTATATAATTTTCAGTGAACATATTCCAATGAACATAATAACCCAATCACAATCACAGGCCGGGATAGGTTTCTGACTGATGCAGTCCATGGACTGAATAGAGGCAAGCACCTTATGACACAATAATGGGATGGCCATCGGATATTACAAGTTTTCTCAGCTGTCACTATTAAAGATTGAAGACTTGGGATGGCCATCTAACACTAGAAGTTTTCAGTGGCCAAGTATGTCAATTTTCGGGCTAGTCTGATCCTCAGGTTGAACATGGGCTGGACCAACTGG
Organism: Amaurobius ferox; assembly: GCA_951213105.1. Taxonomy (NCBI): domain Eukaryota; kingdom Metazoa; phylum Arthropoda; class Arachnida; order Araneae; family Amaurobiidae; genus Amaurobius; species Amaurobius ferox. The sequence goes on from OX578136.1 coordinate 149,873,036, forward strand.
ACTGGACGGCTTTCGTTAGAAGCATTCATTTTGTTTTTTAGAAACAATTTAATAATGATTTTATTTCTATAGTGCTAAATTGAATCTTTTGTTTATGAAGATATGACTTTACTGACCATTGGCTGCGAAATGTGATAAGATAATTTGGAGATACATAAAACCAAGAACCAAAATTAACAAATAAAATGTTTGTAATTTATTTTCTACTTTTTACTTCATTTTAAAATAAATGTTTGCGTGGATCCCTTGAATTTTCTCAAAAATATGTATTTTCCTATGGCGAGCCTTGAACTGGCTATTCAAAGTAAATATATCAACAAGACAACGAGTATCAAATTTGAGCTTTCTTGCTGCTTCGGTTCTCGAGCTATTTCCCAAAACATTTAACTTCCTATTATGGGTTCTGAACAGTCTGGACAAGGTTGAAAATTCAAAGAATCAACATAGACAACAAAAATAAGATATTCTTAATCTCTGCTTTGCAGCTGCTCCGATTCTCGAATCATTTACAAAAAACATGCACCTTACTATTGCTGATCCAGAACGGATTGGAATGGTAAAGTTCAAAATATTATGAATTAAAATATTACCATGAAAAGTAATGAATTATATGCCTAATTTAAGCTTTCTAGCTGCTTCAGTACTTGAATTATTTCCCAAAACATGTAACTTCCTATTTAAGCTTTCTAGCTACTTCAGTACTTGAATTATTTCCCAAAACATGTAACTTCCTATTACAGACCGAGAGCAAGCTTGATCAGTAGGGTTCAAAATCCAAATATACAACTAAAAGTAAGATATGATTAATTTTAGCTTTCTAGCTACTCCAGTTCTCGAGTCATTCTTAAAAAACCTGCAGTTTACTAGTGGCGTATTTTGAAATTCAATTTGGGGGGGAGGGGAGTTCAGTTTTAAATTAAGTTTATATCAATCTCAAGGGATTTAAGCTAGAAGTCTGCAGGGGATCAGGCCTGGCCTGACCTGGCCCATGGGCAGGGTTAAATTTTATTAAATTAGGGTCAGATCAGGCCGTGTCAAAATAAATAAAAAAAGCCAAAATAGATCAAAATTGAAACAGAAAAATTTGAAATTACATATGAAACAAAATTCTCAATTAGTGGATGAAAGTCTCCCTGTCCCATTTTAAGTAATAAAAGTTTGCTATGTACGGGGAACGCAGATGGGAGAATACATAAAAATAATAATTTCAGATAGGAAACTGAATTCATTTGAGCAAATTATTATAATTTAAAATTAATATATTGATAAAACGAATTATTGTCTCTGAATTTATTTATATTTATATTCAAAACATCTTACACTTTTACTTTAAAATTTAAAAATATTCATAACTATGCCATAATTATAGAAAATATAATATCTATGTGTACGTACATAGAAAGTTTAATCATATTGAAATGTTTTTTAAAACACTGAACATTGTGGCATATGACATGTTTGTTTTGCTACCAATGCAGTCAAGAATATTTGGTGCTGATGAGCTCTAACAAAAGGGGCATTGCATTGTTCACTGATAACTTTAAATGAGTGAAGAAAGCATTTTTTTAAACATAATCTCAGTGAAAAGGCGTTATCTCATTTCATCTCTGATTATGAAACCAAAATGATAAATAAAAACTGACTTTATAGTAATACACATTCTTGATTTGTAGAGATATTTCAAATTTGGGTCATTTTTGATGTATTACTATATGTAATATAACTTGGTCAAATTTTGCCATTTAAGGAATTAAACACATCAGATGAGGCAACAGGCTACAATGTATTGTAAAAAACTTCGAGCTGGACCACATTGCGGCTGGCTTTGAGTATTTTCGGAATGGGCCAGGCTCGGGTGAATTATTTTGAAAAGTTCTTTGACCGAGTCAAATCTTAATATTTTCGGGTCGGGTAGAATTTTAAAATTAGATCCCAGGAACCCGGATATTTCCAAATTTGGAGACTTCAAGTTTTACTGCAGTAGGAGAACTCCCCCGACTGCAGTAACCGGAGCACTCTTTTTTTAATTTTTAGTTTCTGAAAATTAAAAAAAATTAAATTAAAATTTAATTCAAAAATTTCCTTTTATTTTAGATAAAACCGGGTTGTTTTTCTAGTTTAAGATTTTCAGGACAATAAACTAAATGAGGATTGAGTAGAATTTTTGAAACTTTTTAATTTCAAGAGGCTCAAAACTGTCTTGACCGGTACGGTTCAAAATCCAGAGAATTAAAATATTACCACAAAAGGCAACGATCTGCCTAATTTAAACTTTTTAGATGCTTTGGTTCTCGAAATATTTTTCAAAACATGTAACTTTACAGGCCCAGAATGGGCTGGATTAGTAAGATTTAAAATCTAAAAAATCAAAATATACAATAAAAGGCAAGATATGCCTAATTTGCTCCAGTTCTTAAATCATTCCCAAAGGACAGGCACATTATTATTGCAGGCCCTAAATAGGCTAGACTAGTAAGGTTCAAAATCTAAGGAATTAAAATATATATACCACAAAAGATAATATATTAAATTTGGACTCTTTAGCTGCTCTGGTTCGAGTTACTCTCAACAAACAAGCTGATTCTAATTTTAGACCCAAGACGGGCTGGCCCGATAAATTTCAAAATCCAATGAATCAAAATGTACTACAAAAGACAACAAACCAAATTAAAAGTCACAGTGAATAGTAGAATCTGGTTAGTTAGGGCCTTAAAGATTTGAAACATGGCAAATGTAGCAGATAGACACATCTATCAGATAACTGTTGTCTGAGGTAGAATCAGTACATGCATTCTCTTTCAGCTCTAAATTGAACATTGACAGGGAGAGACACTTTGTAATATGTCTCTCCTGTATATTCGCCGCTCTCTCTGTCTCAATATAAGCAGGGGAAAAAAATAAACAGGTTCCAAGCGGAGCAAAAATTTGACAATGTATTCTTTCATTTATTTACACAGAAAACATTTTATACATCTATTTCAAATTAAATAATTAAAAAATAAGTTACTTGGTCGTAAGTTATTTGGGTAAGCACTGACTACCTTGTCTGGCCTGATGCTTCATATTTCAAATTATATATAATTAAAAAGTAAGTTATTTGGTCGTAAATTATTTGGGTAAACACTGACTACCTTGTCTCCCTAATGTTTCGCCACTGTCTGTGCGTCAAATTCCATAACCTGGCGTGACTTGGTTATTGCTCTAGGTCTAGAGGAGTAATACGAATACACAGACAGAATTGCATTTTATTATAGTGAAGATATATAATTTTATGACTTCCCTAGAAAATCAATTCCCTAAAAAATCAATTCATTTTTTTTTAATTATGTTTACCCCCCACCCCAGTTTACCCTCTTGAGCCGCTACCCTAAATCTCCCGGGCCAAAAAACACTCCCAGTCCAACCCTACAAAAAAACTTGTCAAATTTGATAAAACTGGTTGTAACTGACAACTACACAATGAGAAGACATTTGGGAAGATTTGATATGGGTAGATTTCATCAGGACCAGGGCAATCATATCTTATCTGTGATAACCAACTAATATTGATAAACTAAGTTTGAGGGAATTTCAATCTTTGAATGAATTTCTGCATTATTAAGCAATTTTTTCACTAGTGGAGGCAGGGTTGCCTTGCATGGTTGCCTCCTATCTTGCCTACTATGCTATTGAGCTCAAGTGAAACTGTTTAATCCTGAAAGAATTTTTTTTTATTATTCTTGTGAGGTGGATAGTTATTTTGTATCAACTATCAACTAGTATATAGACTCAGTAGTTAAATGACCTGTGCATCTTATCTTGTTCTTAAGATTGAATATAAACCTGAAAATATAACTTAGAATTCTAGTTAATTTAACTATTACTCAAATCAAGAAAATTATTCCAGAATAAATTGTCATGGCACATGCCGCCAAATGCAATCTTGAGTCAAAGCTTGTATTTTTGTGACTCTATTAGCCACAAAACTTTTCAATGGATGAGATGGTGTCCGAATCCAAGCTAACGAAATTGTGGAATTTGTATATAGAATTATAACATCTAGAGTGATGTTCAATGATTGCTGAACCTTTTGCATTAGCTGTGATGCTAATAAACAAGCACACAATTTGAGTCTAGGTATTGAGATTGTCTTTAGTGGGGCTATTCGAGATTTGCTAGCCACTAGTTTGACTAATGCCATGTTGTTTGACGAGATACACTGAACATAAACTGCGACACCATAAGCTGCTTCTGAAGCGTCTGCGAAACAGTGTAATATAAGTTTTGTACAATTGTCAAAAAGAATCCAATGTGGAATTCGTAGCTCTTGAATAGCCTTTAAAGAAGCAACAAATTTTTGCCATTCTAATGCAAGACGTTGCGCTAAAGGTTCTTCCCAGTTCAATTTTTGTAGCCAAAGTTTTTGTAGAAATATTTTAGATTTGCATACAACAGAACCTAAGAGACCTAATGGATCGTATATGCGAGCAATAACTGATAAAACATTTCTTTTGTTAATGACCGATTCAGTCTTAAAGTCTACTTTGAACAGAATTGATTTTCCTCAGGTTGCCAACTCATGCCTAAAGCTTTTACGATTGAAGACTTATCTGCATGAAAACTCCATTCTTGATTTGAATTTAAGGAACTATTAAAAAGATTAGGTGAGTTAGAAGTCCACTTGTGCAGTGACATACCCCCTTTCTGGAGTAAAGCTATTAATTCATGTTGTATCTTTTGCGCTCCAGAAAGAACATCATCCATATAAAAATCTCGCATAACAATTTCCGATGCTAACGGAAAGTGTAAGGATTCATCTTGAGTGAGTTGTCTCAAAGTCCAAATTGCAAAAATGGAGCACTTACTGTTCAATAAGTAACCGTCTTTAACCTGTAAGTAGTAGGGTTTTCATTCGCATTGTGAGCCCAAAAAATTCTAAGAAAGTCTCTTTGAGAGGGTTCAATAAAAATTTGTCGAAACATTTTTGTAATGTCTGAGGTAAATGCAAATTTATATGTTCGAAATCTCAACATTATGTCAAAAATATCTTCTACGACGTCTCCCTTTAATAGGAAGTCATTCAGTGGTTTACCTGAGATTGTGGGTGATGAAGCATTAAATACTATGCGAAGTTTTGTAGTTGTCTTATCAGGCCAGTAAACACCGTGGTGCGGAAGATAATAATAATTTTTAGGAAGTAGCAGTTTCGTTTCCATGTGATCTAATGCTTCATATTCCTGCATGAAATCCCAATAAAGCTCCAGCATTGGGACGTTTTTAGACAATCTTTGATGTAATCGCTTCAACCTTGTTTCAGCGATAAGTTTCGAATCCCCCAAATTATGCAATTCCTGCTTCATGGCCATTTGAACTATGTAACGACCATCCATGTCGTGTCTGTGTGTAGCTTTGTAATGCTCTTCACAGTCTTCAGCTTCCTTACTTAAAATGCGTTTATTTAAATTTACGTCTTCCAATTTCCAAAATTTTTCTAGAGTGGTTTCAATATTGTTGACTTGAGATGTAAGCCCACAATAACTAGATGCTTGATTGTGGCTTTCAATGTAGCCACTTGCAATATACCCAAAAACAGTATTTTGAAAAATGAGAAACTTTAATGAAGTACGAATTTGTTCGCCTCTAACAATCTCGAAGAATGTTTCTGCTCCAATCAGCATGTCAATTTTAGATGACTTTATAAAATTTGGATCTGTTAACATGGATTGAGGAGGAACTCTTACATTTTGTATGTCTATCTTTTTTTGCAGGAACAATATCTGTAATTTTCGAAAGAACTAAGAAATTCAATGAGGCCAAAAATGAGCTAATTACCATTTGTTATGGTAGCAAATGCTTGCGATTTTATCGTTGTGGTGATCCCACCTAAGCTTGAAACTGGAATGTTTATTTTTTCCTTTCTTAATCCTGCGTAATTAACAAATTCATTCGTTACGAAATTTGACTGCGATCCATTATCTAAAATTACTTTTGCTTTTACAAATTGTCCTGAGTTATTATGAACCCATAAAACTGCTGTCAAAAGTAAAACAGTTTTCTTTGTCGATGCGAGGCATGCAAAGTGTATTTGTAACTTTAGCACTATCTTCATGATTTACATTAAGTCGTTCTGTCGTCAACAAGTCTGGGGTTTTACTGATCACCATATTCCTTGCATATCTAGCGCATTGAAAGTCCCAGTAGGGCTATGCAAAAGTGAATTGTGCTTTGATTTGCAAATGTTACAAACCTTCTTGGACTGACATAAAGCAACTTTATGACTACTACTAAGGCAATTTATACACAAAAAATGCTTCTTAATAAGCTCATAATGTTCCACTGGAGTGGCTGCGAGAAATGACTCACATTTGAAAATTGCGTGCGGTTTCTTACAAATAACACAAGTTGACGTGTTTGTGATTTTTGTTACTAAGTTTCTAGGTTTACAATTGTGAGGAGAATGAAGTTTTGATTTGAAGCGAGAGGCTTTGCTTTGAATATTTTCCAGGATTTGGCATTTCTTTTCTAGAAATTTAAGAAATGTGTTCCAATCCATTAAATCGGTAGAGGCTAATGACATCTCAAATTGCTTGCGTGATTCCTTATCTATTTTTTGAAGCACAATATTAATTAACATAATTTCACTCAACTTGTCTAGTTCTAATTGCATGGATTTTAGTGTTCTTAAATGCTTCTGTAATTGATCAATTAATGATCGCAAATCTTTTGCGGATTCAAAATGCAATTTTTCAATGGATAGCAATTCATTTACATGGGTATTTATTATTAATCTTTTGTTGTCAAATTTGTTTTCAAGGGCTTTAAACAAGGAAGAAAATGTGTCTTCCATCGTTTCCATTTGTTTAGCAGTTCCTATTAAACATGACTGCAAGTAATATCATTTCTGAGATTCCGATAGCTGAACATTTGATGTAACTAAAGCATTAAACTGCGATTTAAAATTATTCCAGTCTTCGTAATTACCGGAAAATTTAGTCAAAGGAATTTCAGGCAACTTTAAATGTACTTCATAACTTTTCAAATCTTTCTGAAAAAACTGTTATTGATATCCTTTAAACTAGACACTGAGATATAAAAACATTTGAGGCTTACCTCTATATTTGAAATGTCTGTTTCGATGTCTGCTAGTTGATCCTCTACGCTATCCAAATCTTCGTCAGGCGTATACTTATAATACTCGAATCACAGCTCTTCTACTTGACTGAGCAATTTCTGTACCTTTTCTACTTTCACTTGCAACACCACTGGTTCCAAATTTTCACTTTCTTCAGCAGCAGCGATAAAGGTCTGCAGTCTTTTTATTGCAGTCTTTAACCCACCTCGACGACGGTTGAGCATCATTAGTTCTTCGTTTGCCATAATTGCTTGAATTTTATATGCTTGAATCTGCTATATTACTATCCTCAATGAAAGCATCCAAACAAGCTCCAAATCCAGTTCCAAATCCAAGTCCAAGTCCTAGGTCCAACTCAAGCTCCCAAACAAGTTCCAAATCCAAGTCTAACTCAAGATCCCAAACGAGGTCCAAGTCCAGGTCCAACTCAAGCTCCGGCTCGACGGACCATGTTTTGGCATTGACTGCCATGAAATGAACAACTGTGATGATTCTAAATGTGGACTGTATTTATTCGACATCCAAACTAATTACAAACGTCTGAAGACTTTCCAACTTACAAGTGCGGCATGATACATGCGTCCAATTGCAGTTCACAGTACAAAATACTTCATTGCTGTCGTCCGTCCTCTCTTGCTTGCCTATTCGGCTCTGTTTCTCGTGGATTATCGCTTCCTTTTTTTTTTTTCTCTTACTCGAGCCTCCGAATATAGTATACTTACGTTACCACGAGCACTTCGAGCTTCGTAGAAATGCCTGCGCCTCGGTATGCAAATTAGAGCAGATTTGGTTATGCAAAAAACCTATGGACAGGAAAAGTACTTTTGGTGCGTAGGCCACAACAGACATACAAGTGTTCATTGTAAATCTTGTGTAAATTAATTTTTTTTTATATCAGTTATTTTGATTCTAGGAATTGAAGAAAAAGAATGTTACTGAAGTTGTTAGAGTGTGTGAACCCACTTACAAAACAGATACTCTTGAGAAACATGGAATAAAAGTTTTGGTAAAGCATTTTAGTACTTGTGATTTTTAATTCAAAATGTAATGATTTTTATAATTAGCTATAAAAATCTGTTTTAGTTGATATAGTAAACATAAAAATTTTTTGACTATCTTTTGTAAGATGTACCTATTTAATTTGAACTGACAGAATGCCAAATAAACTTGGGTCAAGTTACTTTGAAAATGGTGTAACAAGTAGGAGGATACAGGTTACTTTTACTTTGTTAGTAACTGAACTACCATCTAGCAGGGCAATTGGCCTGCAATGACAAGCTGAAAAGAAAAAAATGCACAATGAAAGAAAAAGCTAATGCAACCAACAGCTGAGTGTGCCTCTGCTTATAGTACTCTGCACAACTCGCCATGTTAAAGTGCGTAACAGATAATGAGCTAATTTAAAATCCTTTATAAATTTTAATTAAAAAAATTTAAATTTCTAATTTTAATTTGAAAAAAAAACAATTTTTTTTTTCAATTAAGCTACTTATGTTTGTAATTGATAGATTTTTTTAAGGAATAATTTGGCTGACAGATAATTAGGTAACTTAAAAATCCGAAGTTGAAATTTCAAAAAATTAAATTTTCTATTTTTAATTATCTAAAAACTGGTCAATGTATACACTCAATAATAAAAAAAAATAGTAAGGCATACTTTGTGGAAATGTCTAGAGGAAAAAATGGATACAAATCAATTTCATACAGACATAATACATTTATTTAAAATATTAAAAGGTGACCATCAAGCACAGAGTGAACCAGAATTATAAAGTAAAACCTTTGCATTTTGATATCGCAACATTTTTTAGACACAACTTTCTATTTTTTTAATGGTAATGTTTTTTTTTTCTTTTTTTAAGCTTGGCAGTTTTTTTTTACTACTAAAATTCTTTTAGGGTATTACAATTATCTGTGAAATCATTAAGTGGTTACTGTTACATTTCATTTAGTTAAAACCCAATCCTGCTCAAAAAGTAATTAAGTGTTAATTTAAATACTAGGTTCTAACTTTATCTTTTTTTCTATATTTTTCAAATTCAATGTTACAATATAAAGCTTTATTAAATTTGCAAAATACCTGTATTTCAAAACTTATCCCTAAATAAATTTATTAGCATACTTTTGAATTGGGTTTTTATGGTTTCAAAGAAGATAGATATTGTTGTCAAAGGAGCAGAAAAAGAAATATTCAGTTTAAAGTAGTTAATATTGCTATATCCACATTCTGCATTTTTGTACAGAACAATCCTTGTAATAAATGATATTTTACATTCTTTTCTTCAAATAATTTAATTCAATTTTATCTCTATATTAAAATAGAGTAGCTGCTGCTGTTTGACAAATTTCTCAGGTCTCTGTCTCGTACTGCAGAAACTATAGCATACAAAAGTATAAAATTTGGTACATTTGTAGAAAAATGTTAAGGGAAGACGCTGATATAAACACTTTTCCAATTTAAACTGTTTAAGAAATATTTAATGTCAAAGTCAGACAGAATACATGAGCTGCGAGTTCGCATCATAGACAGACTAACCCACGAATTTTTGCTGATATGTATCTACATAATTGGATTTTTTCAAAAATGAAAAACCAAATCTTTATGCACATGTCTTCTGGCAGTTTCTCTGTCTTATACTGCAAAATCTATAGTATACAAAAATATGAACTTTTGTACATTTGTAGGGAAACGGTATGGGAACATGTTGAAATAGACTGTTTATGACTTTAAACTTTGGTTTGGCTAGAAACTGTTCATGAAGCGAGTGCCAGCAAGTAGCAGGCAAAACCTTCCGACCCGGGAAGCAAGTTATGGGGGGTGATGAAGTGAGCAGAGTTCAGAGCCCCCTAGTAAATAAAAATATTATGTATTTATCCTGATTGAAATATTAATTTAAACTAAGATAAAATGAGAAAGTTATTTTGAGTTTTAATTCAGAGAAATAGTTATTTTTACTCTCTTTGAGTACTGTTAAGTTATTGCTTTTTGGAAAGTAATGAGTTTGGACCTTTATTATAAGAAAGGTTATCATGATAGGTAATGTTACTTTTATTCAGTTACACTTACAAAGATAATCCATTTTGTCTGTAAACTGTATTTCATTCCATATTAAAGAGATCAAATTAGGTAGGCGAATGAATCAGAGTTGGGCAGTATCGAAAATACTTGTATTTGAAATATATTTTCAAATTACATTTGTATTATAAATTGAAAAAACTAAAATATTTTGGTATTGTAATGAAAATACATTCTAGAGTATTTTGTACTTTCAAAATACTCAAATTACATTTTTTCAGATTTTAAACTATAATGTTTATACCACAGATGAAAAATTCGCAAAAGAGAAAAAGGCTAATCTTCATTTTGTCTAGTCATTTAATTCATTTCTGGGAGTTAATCTAAACAGCCTTTTTCAACCTATAAAGATGCTAATTAATAGGATGTACATGTATGTATGGTGGTCTTTGAAAAATATAGTTCCTGTTATAAACTTGAGTATTGGAATCTTTCATATTAGAGGATCTCGTTCATATTAGAATTATATAGTGATGTTGTTTGGTAGATGACTCCATTCTGTCTATGCATATAAAGGGCCAAAAAGAGTGCTTGAAGTTGCATTCTTTGTGAAAACTGAAGCCTAGGCAATCCAAGCTCAGCTGTGCATTATATATATATTTTATCTAAATCAAAGAGATGTAATGCAGTTAGTTATTGCAAAGACATGAGAAAAAAATGGAAGATACTGTTGCTCGTGATGCAAATAAATTTTGGATATTATTGGATTATGACATTCACATTGTGCAGTATTAGATAGAAAATGTTTTGTAGTGATATTTATTGATGATAATGGAAAAATAAGGCGGAATGCCAAATATGCAAACCAAAATGTGAAGTTATAAATGGGACTTTTGAAGCTACAACAAATTTTAAAATGCATCTAAGGGTAAGATTTTAGTTTTATGCAGTAGTGCCTCATTTCAACAAGTATTTTTGTTAGTTTTATGGCATTTGCTTAATCGAGGTTGCACTATATACACAGTACGTCAAATAATTTTTAAGACTGGCACTAGATATCAGTGTACAGTGGCTCCATCAGTGTAATCATGCATGCGTGATAAACCTCGACTGTCTGCTGGCGCACTGCCAGAAGTTCAACGCATTTTCTAAACTGACTCAAAAGATATGGTCATTCATTACAGAAGTAAAATTTTTTCATGTTGAATTATTGAGATGGAACAAAGAGCTGTAATTAGATTTAAAGCAAAACTTGGTAAAAGTGCATCGGAAACATACCAATTGATGAAACACGTTTACAGTGAGTTTTGTTTAAGTAGATCAAATATTTTCCTGTGGCACAAACGTTCTTTTGGACAGAAGAGATACGCTAGAAGATGATAAGCATACCGGAAGATCAAGTTCATCTAGGACACCTGAGATTATTGAAGAAGTGCATGATTTCATGGCAAACAATCGCTGTGCATCACTAAGAATGATGGAAAAGTCTTTAAACATCAACAAAGAAATGATTCGAACCATCCTGCATGAAGATTTGGCCCAAACAAAAGTCTGTGCTAAATTTGTTCCATACACTTTAACCAATGAATAAAAATCAAGGAGACACATTGCAGAGACATCATTTCAGCCGCTGAAAATGATCCAAACTTCTTGAAATCGATTGTTACAGGTGATGAAACATGGTGTTTTCAGTATGATCCTGAAACAAAGTGACAAAGTGCGGAATGAAAGTTTAAAACTCACCATAAGCCAAAAAAATCAGAAAAGTTCCATCAAAAATAAAACAATGCTCATTATATTCTTCAATAGTAAGGATATTATCCACAAAAAATTTGTTCCAACTGGACAAACAATTACTGGTGAGTATTATTTAAATGTTTTGAAGCGTTTAACGGCCAAAATTCGTCCAGAATATCAGGATGAAAGCAGTTGGTGTTTGTTGCATGATAATGCATTCAGTCACACCTCACTTATTGTTCGTAGATTTTTGGCAAAAAATAACATCTGTGTGTTGAATCATCTACTGTATTCGCCTGATTTTAGCACCCTGCGACTTCTCTTTATTCCCAAAACTTAAAATGAATTTAAAAGGGTGTTATTTTGATATTTCGATCATACAAACAGCTTCGACATGTGCTTTGGATGCCATTCTGCAAAGTGAACTGCAACAGGCATTCGAATCATTATTAAATCACCGTAACAAGTGTATTGAAGCCGGAGGGGCTTATTTTGAATAAAAAACCAAAACAAATCATAATTTCTTGTTCCAATTTCATTTTACAGACGCAGTCTTAAAAATTCTTTGACGCATGGTGTATTATGTATTATGCAAGTTTTATGGGTAGCAAAAACTTGCCATACCATTGTTTTTCAGAAAAAAGTTTTCTTGAAACATCTATTTCTCCAGATCTGCTATGGAGATCTGATAACCAATTTGAAGTTAGCAACATATTTCGGAGGGATTGGAAGTTCACTATAAATTTCCACTTCCAGTTTAAAAATTGCCATTTTACTTGAGATGTCTATATCTCAAAATTGGCTATAGATAGAACACAGATGATAAGGATTTCTCATCAAATTCTAGACGAGGTAGGGTGGTTCACCGAGAATTTTTACTTCTGGTTTGTTTCCACATCTGGTTCAAAATTTTCCCTTAAAACATCTATTTCTCAAAATTACTTTTACAGATGCAGTCTTAAAAATTTTTTGACGCATGGTGTATTATGTATTATGCAAGTTTTATGGGTAGCAAAAACTTGCCATACCATTGTTTTTCAGAAAAAAGTTTTCTTACATCTATTTCTCCAGATCTGCTATGGAGATCTGATAACCAATTTGAAGTTAGCAACATATTTCGGAGGGATTGGAAGTTCACTATAAATTTCCACTTCCAGTTTAAAAATTGCCATTTTACTTGAGATGTCTATATCTCAAAATTGGCTATAGATAGAACACAGATGATAAGGATTCCTCGTCAAATTCTAGACGAGGTAGGGCGGTTCACCGAGAATTTTTACTTCTGGTTTGTTTCCATATCTGGTTCAAAATTTCCCCTTAAAACATCTATTTCTCAAAATTGGCTATAAAGATAATGACTGATATGGATTCAACACCAAATTCCAGAGCAGGTCAGTGATTCACTAAGGATTTCCAACTCAAATTCTTTTTCCACTTTCGGTTTAAAATTTTTTTTTTAAACTTTATTTCTTAAGATTGGCTATAGATAGAGCAGAGATGATGACTGATATGAATTTGGCATTAAATCCAGGAGATGGTTGGGTGTTCACCAAAGATTTCCACTTTCGCTTTTTCACTTTCGGTTAACAAAATTTCCTTGAAACATTTATCTCTAAGGATTGGCTATAGATAGAGCTTAGATGATGACTGATATGGATTCAACGTTGAATTCTACAGTGGGTTTCACTAAGGATTTCTATCTCTAGCTTTAGAGATGTCATTTTCGGTTCTTCTAAAAATTTGTATGACTGTACAAAATATGCAAAGAGGATTAAAATGTTTAATAGTTCTGTTAAAAATGAAGTGTTTAAACCATTAGCCATCATATGATGGTTTCTTCATTAATTTCTTGTTTTTTTATTATATCTTTGTCTGTTATATAAAATGAGTTTTCCCCATAGATTCATTTAATTTATTTTACTTTATTAACTTGAGATTTAAAACTTTAAAGAATTTAGACTTTTGGGTCATACTTTTTCAATGCATTCTAATTTTTTTTTAAATCCCGATATTAATATTTAACAAATATAAGGTTTGTCTATTTCCAATAAAATGTACAGACAAATGTTGCTTTGCATCGAAAATTCAATCCAGTTTAATACATACCAATGTTTAATTTTTTAAAAATGTATTTTGAATATATTTTGAAAATACATGTATTTTGTATTTGGAAGTTTTAAAATTTAAAAAGTATTTGTATTTTATGCTATAAAACCCATGTATTTTGTATTGAAAATACATTTTCAATGTATTTTGTCCAACTCAGAGGAGAATAACTTCCAAAGGTCTAATTCAGTCTAATTTGCATGTTTACATAATGTTGTTCACCTGCCGAATTTAGACTCTTTGATATGGAGCCAAACAAACTTGGAACAAGTTACATAAGTTTTGTTTTATGTTATTGCATAAATTAAATAATGACCAAGTAAATAATTTAATTTAGTGATAAGTGTGGAACTGTTAAATGATCCTCTTAATGTAGTTTTGATAGTTTATCTCTGAAATGAATTTGCTTTTGTTCAGGACTGGCAGTTTGATGATGGATCTCCTCCTCCAGCAAAGATTGTGAAAGACTGGTTTGATCTTCTGAGGACTAAATTTAAAGGAGATTCTGATTGTTATGTTGCTGTGCACTGTGTGGCTGGATTAGGAAGGTATGTGATCTATTCACAGTGACAGATATAAGAAAGTACTTGCATTGGCCAGTCTCTTTCATTGATTTGGTAGTGAATGTCACTCATCCAAAATGGACAGGTGACCATATGACCCAAAATGCTAAACCTCTTGGAAGTATAGAATTCTTAAAATTTTCAAATTGTGAAAAAAATATATTTCAGGATTTACGGAATATTTTCTTTTATTTATGCTATCAATAAATAGTATTAAGAGATAGAAACAAATTCTAGGATGCAATTGGTATAGTCAGTCAAAAAGGTATCCAAACACTTCTCGTTATTCACATCCCTTGGATTATAAAGACTAGAGATGTGGGTCAAAACATTTTCCGCTATGTTTTTCCCAGAAAATGTTCAGTCTTTTTTTTTTTTTTTTTTTTAAATTTATTTTAAAATAAAATGTAATATTTTTTCAACACTGCTTTTTGAAAAGCAGATAACTTTAGAAGGTTTTGATTATTCAGTTTTCTATTTTTGAGGAGGAACGGGATAATGCTTTATTTTGAAGAAAAGGGATAGATAAAAACTAAAAGGGAACAAGTGACATTTTAAATATTCTGATAAAACAGCAGTTAAAATTTTTAGAAGCCTGTTCTTTCAGTATTAAATTTTGTAAAAATTTATAAAAATGTAATAAATTGTTTTCACAAGTATTTTGGCTGAAAGAAAATACTTTAACAGCCCTAAATATTATGCTTAACTCAATGTCCACCAAATTGTCTCTTTTATCTCTTGGTGCTCACCCATTTAATTATAAACAGGTACTTTTTAAACAATTTTTAATACTATATATAGGAATTATTTTAAAAAAAGGGCAAGTATTTTTTCAATCATGCATAAAGCATTGATTATGAAACACTTTCCAACTGCAATGCAATTTTATTTAAACATCTCTAAAATGTGATACATTTAGCGGTAATATTTTTAAAATTATCACAATACTACATTAATTTATTATATTTGAAAACTTAAAACTTCATAAAGAAAAAAGAACTTTATTCAAATGACATCATTGAAATATAATTCGCTTGGCTCTCTATGTAAAAGCTGTAAATATTTCATTCATACACATTTATTCCATTCCTTTAATTCATCATAATACTACAGTTAAACTTAAATATATTGTAATTGCTTTGTTTCAGAATGCAGATGCACAGAAATTAAGCAAAAATAAGACAGTTTTAGGATGGATACAACACTAAATATAAATTAAAAGGAACTTTAAAAATCATGATTTTGACACAAGATGGATGCCATATTTTATTTTGAAGTGGGTCACGTGATCTCTTCATGTAATATTGGTGTAATTATTATTTTAATTTTTATTTAAAAGACTACGTAATATATTTTGCTGAAATTATTTTCATATTTTTCATGGGATAATTCGAATATTTCCTAAAACTTTCGAAGCAATATTTGAATTTTAAATTTGCTTAAAACATGATTGAAAAATTAGGTCCCATAGGGTTCAATGTATTTCATTTTTTCAACCTGGGTTCAGTCCAAAACTAATTGGGTGATATTATTCATTTATATTCCCATGGGTCCCACAGACCGTCTGAACAACATAAAATAAAATTTCATTTTGATAGTCATTTTTACAGCAGTTATCGTGTGAAAGGACAGACAGACAGAATGAACAAAGTCATAAACAGTTTTCAACTATGTTGTAAAGTGTTAATAAAATATTTCTTATATTTATAACAAACTAAACAATTTATTTTTCTTTTTATTATTGTTATTGTTATTATTTTAGTAGTATAGTAGTAGTCATTCAAGAAAGTTGTAGATTCAGGACATATGCTAGGTACTGAAAAATCTGGTGCTGGAACTCAGAAATAGAAAATTGAGTTTCATGTAAAAAAAGCACACTTAATTTTACAAATTTCTTCTTCAGTGCTATAGCCTGTTATACAGCCATTATATATATATATATATATATATATATATATATATATATATATGTATCATACTATACTGGCATGTTACTGCAGAAGGCCTAATTTTTACCAATATAAAAGGTACTCACTACGCTAGCATGAACCGTTTTCGAGATATTGCACATTTTCAAACAAATTTATCAAAAAATGGCATAAAATTAAAAAAAAATTTAACTATTGTGAAATATGTTAACTAGCCATATGTAATACTATGCGATAAATTTACTGACATCATTCTCGTGTATCTAGCTCGTTCCATTGATGTGAAAAGATACTTTGGGTAATAATTTTGTATTTGGATGCCAATAGTTATTTATCTACTATAAGAATAACCTATTTCTCCGCCCATACTGCTTGATGAGATTTTAGCGACTTTTTTAAATGTTGCCAAATTAATGAAAATATTGCTAAATTAATAAAAGTGGTACTAAATCAATGAAAATGATGACTATTTGATGAAAATTCAATACCTTGGAAAGAATATAAAATCTACTATACGAGAAGGTAAATAGTTTTGTATTTGGATGCCATTAGTCTTTTATCTGCTATAAGAACTGCTTCATAACACTTGGTGAAATTTTGGCTTTGAGTTTGGTGGAGTATTGCAAACTTGGTGAGTTGTTTTTAAATGTTTCCAAATTGATGAAAATGTCGCCAAATTGATAAAAATTTAATATCTTAGAAAGAATATATAAGAATCTACTATAAGAATAATCTATTTCTCCATCTGCAATGCTTGGTGAAATTCTGGCGATGAATTATGATAGCCTATCGCCAACTTGGTGAGTTTTTTTAATGTTGTCAAATTGACGAAAATTTTGCCAAATTGATAAAAATGACACTAGATCAATGAAATCACCACTAATTGATGAAAATTGAAAAGAACATTACAAACGACTATAGGAATAACCCATTTCTCCATCCGTCCATAATACTTAGCAAAAGATTTGGCGGTATGTCGCTAACTTGGCAACTTTTAAATTTTGCCAGATTGATGAAAATGTCGTTAAATTGATAAAAATTTCACCAAATTAACAAAAATGATTCTAAATAGGAGGCAATGCTTTGAAAATTTTTAATTCTGTCAAATGACAGGCATACCTTCCCGTATATATGAAATGCGATTCTTTCCATTTGTTTGTCACACTTAACATATATGGCAAACTTGGCTATTATTTAAGCGAAATATCACCAACTTAGTGATATTTAGCCCCAAATTGACGAAAATATAACAAAAATGTCATCAAGTTAATGAAAATGCCTAATCAATGAATTTATACTTAAAATATTTTAATATATGGACTATATTGCTTATTGAGATTGCTATTAATATTGATAATCGCTAATTTAGAGTTGTGTGAAATATAAGTTAATAGGACACGAAATAGCATTGTATATTGTCCAGAAAAGCACCAAATATAACATTACAAACACTGTATCATGGATTTTCATCCTGTTTTTCACTGTCAAAGAAGTAAATTCATTGCATTATATAAGGAAAGTCATGTGTTGCCCATATCAGATTTTTTTATGTTTTTCATTGGTTCTTATCAACATAAATTGTGCACTTTTACAGAAAGCACTAAAATTCATGATAGTATTTTTAAACACCAATATTTGTGATTTTAAGAACCAAATTTTGAGATTTTATTTAAAAGGGTTAATTTAAAATTTTCATTAAAGTGATCAAATACATGATTTAAAGGTGTTAAAATTCACAATTTCAATTAGCAGATTTTTATTAAAAAGGACTAAAGTTTGTTTTTTTTATTTAAAAGCGCTTAAATTTGTAATTTTATTTAAAAGCACTTAAATTTGCAATTTTATTTAAAATGCTAAAATTTGAGATTTTATTTAAAAGTGCTAAAATATGCAATTATAAATGCTAAAGTGCCTGATTTCATTAAACAAGAAAGATCAATCATGCATCTTTCTTGTTTAATAAAATCAGGCATTTTATTACACAAGGAAGCATTACTTATGAAACACTTTCCAACTAAAATGTAATTTTATTTAAACATCTCTAAAATGCAATACATTCAGCACTGATATATTTTAAATTATCACAGTACTACAACAATTTATTATATTTGACTTCATTGAAATAAAAATGAATTTTATTCAAATGATGTTATCGAAATATAAATAGTCTCTATGTAAAAGCAATGAATATTTCATTCATATATTATTCCAGACTCTCGATAAATAATTTTGCATGAAAAAAATTCAGCAATTCTTATATAACTCATCTTAGAATTACTTGTTTACATTCTGTATCCATTAAAATTAGGCTTCGTTGTAGAAATAGTCAATGTTTGATGATCATCTAAACTCAAAAATATTATAATTGTGTTGGCACAGAATATAGATGTACAGAAAATATGCAAAAATAAAGTGTTTTTAGGATAGATGCAACACTAATATAAATTTAAAAGAATTTTAAAAATCACTGGGAAAAAAGATGGATTCCAATTTTGAAGTGGGTCACATGAAACTGCCGCCGTGTTCATGCGGAGTATGATCACGTTAAACATGTGGGTCCGAAAGTCCTTCCGAGAGGTTGGTGGTAGGGAAAGGAGGGTACGGTCCCTGTGGATGCCTCTCCCACTGGGTTCCAGTCTAAATTGGGTGGCACTTCCCGACCGTCCAAACAGTTACCTTACACCTTTCTGGTAGGTCGGACGGTCTGGGTTTCAACATCAACAACATGATCTCTTCATATAATATGGGGTGTAATTATTATTTTAATTTTTATTTAAAAAAATACCGAACATATTTTACTGAATTTTTTTTTTATGTATTTTATGGGATAATTTGAATATTTCCAAAATTTTGTTAAGCAATTTGTGAATTTTAACTTTGGGACCTAATTTTTCAAACATTTTTTAAGCATAGGTTTCAATGTATTTCACTTTTTCAACCCGAGTTCAATGCAAAACTAATTGGATGATATTATTCATTTACATTTCCATATGTCCCACAGACTATCTCAACAACCTACTAAAATTTCATTTTGATAAAGTAATTTTTATGATAGTTATTGTGTGAATGGGCAGACAGACAGACAGAATGAATGAACAAAGTCATAAACACTTTTCAACTATGTTGGAAAGTGTTAAAAAGGCTAAATTAAACAACATTAAAAGGGCTAGAATTTGCAATTTTACTTAAAGGCATGAAAAGAGCATGATGCCCAATGTCGCTTGATGCATGTAAAAAATTCAGAAATTTCAGGACATTTTTTTTCAGGAATTTAAGGACTAGTACTACCCCTGTAATATGGACAGTAGTTTTATATTACAGTTATAATATATTCTCATGAGGTATGCTTTTGTTGGTATAGTCAGAGATTCAATTCCTTATTATGATTAAAGAGCCCTGGTACAAATTAAAGATAAGGTTGGTAACCCAGGCTTATCCTGGTCAAAATTAGGTATATATTTTGCAATTAATAGTAAGTATTTAATAGGATTGGATAGTTTTCATAAGTAGAGTTAACTTCTCTGTTTCAACAGTTAAAGGATTCATTATTTATCCAATTTAAAATGTATAGAATGATCAACTGACACATTACCAATGCTGATTCCATCTCTGATTCCTAGGGCTCCTGTCCTTGTGGCTATAGCTCTGATGGAACTAGGGATGAAGTATGAAGATGCTGTGGAACTCATCCGAAAGTAAGTTTTTGTGTGCATAAAATATTGACAAAAATTGTTCTACAGCAGGATAACCAACATATGATAAGCAGGTTCTGTGTTTTTGATTGCTAAATTTGCCATTTGTTTTTTAATATTTTATTAATTTTACAAAAATTAATAGTGTTAAAAAAAGGACCTTCAGAAAATTTCGTTTTATTTTTCAGATTACATACAAGAGCTAGTCAAAAAAGATTGAGAATGAATTTTTTTTTAAAACGCAGATTATATATGGCAGCAAAATAAAGCTTTGAAAATAGCTCGGATATCGTCTGCTACAGAAAATGAAGCCTGTTCGTGATGAGCAATATGCCTAGAAATTTTGCGTTTGTTTGCAGAGATCTGCTACAAAAGCATATGAAATGTTGCAACAAGCATATGGTGAGGCATATTTGAAATCCATCATTACTGTTGATGCGAGATGGCTACGCCATTACAATCCTGAAAGCAAACATGCAAGCACAGCCCGGAAATTATCAAGTTTTCCTACTTCAAAGAAAGCCAAAGTTGTAAAAGTCTGCAGGAAAAGTAATGGTTATTTCTTTCTTTGATTACTATGGAATGGTTTATTACCATGCAGTGCCCGAGCATACAATTGTTACTGGCCAGTATTATGTGACAGTTTTGAAGACCCTGACTGAACATATCTGACAAAAATGACCTGAGCAGCTGCATGCATTTGATTGGTGCTTACATCACGATAATGCATGCCCTCATGTTTGCAACATTGTTTCCCAATATTTGGCTCGAAAAGGAAAAGAATGTGTGTCACATCCTCCATACTTAGCTCTGTGGGCCTATTTTTATTCTTTTGTCTAAAATCAGAGCTTCTAGGCCCCATTTCGATTCATCAATGGCCGTTTTGAAGAAGGCGGAGGCAGTTTTAAAGACAATGTCGAAAAATGGGTTCCAGCATGTGTTCCAGGAGTAGCAGACACATTTGCACCAAGTGTATAGCAGTTAATGACGACTACTTCAAGAAAGAACATATGAAGATACTATCTCTAATGTATTTCATGAGTAAATAAATTAATTCTCATTCTTTTTTGACTAGCCCTCGTATATTACAGGCAAAGTAACAGCTCTTTATAAAGAAAAGAGAAAAAAAAACAATAGATATAGAGAAAATTTTAAATATAATCCTAGTATTCAATTTTACAGTCAATTTCTAATGGAAAAACTTCTTTCGAATACAAATTCCTGGCAAAAATAGATTATGATTATAGGGTAAAATGTGAATTCTGTTTTTAAAAATTTTATTAAATTGAAACATTCTAGTGGTTCCACGCAGCTTGTTTTTTAACAAGATTCCAGTGTCCAGAAAATTAAGAACATATTGCATAAAATATTAATGTATACAAATTTCTAGAGCATCCAATTATTTTTAAGAGTTAATATTTTACAGAATTATTGAAATAATTATTACCCTGATTTTGAAATTGGGAAATGTAATTAAGGATTTAATAATTTTCTATACAAAAGTATGGAATTCAGTTTTAGCGAAAGGGCTTAGCCTCATGCCTAATCACCAAACTTCAAAGCATGAAATATTTGGTAGATCTGTACATAACTTTATATTTTACCACTTATATATGTGGAGAATCAAATTTATGCACAAAAAAGTTCTCTGAAAAATTTTTAGACAATACTGTCAGGCTTGCAAATGACTGACTCTTTGCCAAAGTCGAGGTAATATTTCTGCTGGGAAATCTGATTTAATGAAATTTAAATATAAGTAAAGAAACTTGCCTTTCAAGTTTTTTGCTGGGGTGGAGTTATTATAACAAAATTTTATCCTCTGCTTGTGATATATGCCACCAAATTCATCTCTTTGAGATATGATTCGAATGTTAAGAGTGATTCCTTTTTAGCACTCCAAATTACCAGACTTAAACCTTCTCCATGTTTATTTCTTATTTACTTAAATATTTTAAACTGTATCAATTTTACATTGTCTTATATTTCAATAATCCATATAGTTCTTGAAATAGTATTTTTTTCCTCTTTAGGAAAAGGAGGGGAGCTATCAATGCTAAACAACTTGCTTACCTTGAAAAATACCGTCCAAAATCTCGACTGAAAGCCCACCACAGCCTCAAGCAGTGTTGTATCCAGTAAATTGATTTACCATAGTTGAGATGCAGCTACCATTGTAGATATTGGTTGTTCCACGCTGACAAGAGTTATAATAAGCATTAAACAGGTCCTTGGATACTGTTATCTACAATAGGAGCATAATCCTTGATTTACTTTGAAGATTTTAGTTCTGGATGTTTACTACTTTTCTTGGTTTTATTCCCACCCACCTCTTCTGAGTTTAAACGTACCTGTTTGTAGATCTGCCCTGTTTGCATTTTAAATGTGTATATATTTGCCAAATTGGGCTTAAAGTGTTTTTAAATTATTCAGAAAATGTTAAAAATAGAAGTAAATAGCTTATCTACATGTTCACTCTTTAAAATGTATAAAAGCTATATATGTATATCTGTTTCTATATATAAAAAGTGTTCAAACGAGATATATTTTTCTTGAAAAAAGTAATTTACAAAGCAAGAAAGTGTAAACTTCCTTTTGAGCTTGTATTGAATCAATTAAAGTTTTTGTATAACTTATTATGTTTCCTTTTTTAAAATTCCTATCATTCCAATTCTAAATGTTAAGTATTGCTCAAAAATACAATTACTAGTCATTTTTATTGTTTGATTTCTAAAATATTTAGTGATTTCTTACTTTAATATTTGATTTTAAGATTTTTAATTTGTTTTGGCAAACAAATATGTTGAATTTTAATTCTTTATTTACTTTTGACATGCTTATAAATTTAATATGTTAAGTGATTTTATTAAGTATTTAGTTACTAGAATATTTAATGTTAAATTCACAAGAATGCCAAAAAATATAGAGAATTAAAATTCAACAAATCATGTAATGGCCAATATCAGTTAAAAATATTACATGTTAAAATTATAAATATTTTTTAGAAACTAAACAAATGGGTTAAAATTGAAATTTATTAAATATTAAAAGAAAAAATATTCAGTTTCATATTTAATCCCTGGACAATTAGACACAGAAAATTTAATGAAAATTCAAATTTATCTTAGTTAAACGTATTCTTTATGCATGTCTAAAATAGTTAGATAATGTATGGAATCTTCAGTTATGTAACATAAACTCCCCTTTTTTATTGCTATTTCATGCATACAGTGTAAATTGGACATTTAGTTATTATGCAGTTGTAAAATGGCAACTTTTATTTCAGCTTTGGTATTATTTCTTTTTGGTTTAATAAAATTGCAAATAATTTTAACCTTTGCCTTTAGAACATGTTCACACAAAAATAATTGGTTTATTAAGTACAATAGATAAAATCAGTGATTTGATACCATGAGAAATTTTCAAAAGTTTATTTTGTAGAATTAGATCACATTTTCTTGGAATACCTTATATAAATGCAAAAAATGTATATTTCACTGTTTTTCTTTACGTGTATCATTTTTGTAAATGGCAGAATTAATTTGACTAGTACCCTAACACTTAATAAAGTTTTATATTTAAAACACTCTAAATTATCAATAGAAATGGCATAATTTAGCTCAGACAAAAATTAAATTTCAAAAACGAGTTTACAGAAATTTCAAGATTTATGAATATTTAAAAAGTCATCACAAATAGCATTTTACAATTTATTTAAATTTAGAATTTTAATAGTTTTAAGCCTGAAAGAAGTTTAAATCTGGTGCTAAATTATATTAAGAAAATGCCGGCTACACTTGAAATCAAACATGTCAGCTGACTACTTAAATACATGTTAAATATACATACACAATAGTGTGTGATTTAGATATATTCTTAAACTTATTAAACATTTCAAAGTTCTTTTGTAAAATTTAACATTCTATTACGTTTTAAAATTATTGCTTTAAATAATTTTTCCCTACACAGCAGACTAAGCCAACTGTAAAATTGTGTCACTACTGTTTAAATATCTTGATCATTATCTACAATGCTATTTCTAATTAATATTTCACAAAATGATTTAAGAATGAGTTATTTTTGTTACTATTTAATTATTCACACATTTGAAATCACATTTGACACCTGAATACGTAACTTTGTACAATTTTATTATTTATATACACATATAAAAGCTCTTAATGTTTTTTGTACAAATCAAAGATACCTGTACAAACAATTTATCAAAACTTTCCATTCCGTTTCCTTGCAGTATATTTTGAATCAGCACGAACATCCCTAAAAAAAATGATATATATATTTAATTTAAAAACAAAATATTTCTCAATTTTGGCATGTTGATAAAGCAGAAAAACTAATTCAATATATGTAGCAATGAACAAATTTTATTCTACTTTATTTTCAAACTAGATAGAATCACTGGAAAAAAAAAAGTTGCAAATTCCCTGACGATATCGGATATTTCTCTGTTGTTTTCTTCTATCATAACATTTACATCCCTAGGAGCACATTCTTCAGATGATACGTTCACGAATCCGGCCTTTTCCATCAAGCTCTGTAAACTTTTAGATTCCTCATCTTCATCTGAATCAGCCGGAAGTGTTGCAAACTCCCTAAAACCAGCATTTTGATAACAGTTAGAAATTGTTTCTTCTTTTATACTATTCCATGTAGATTTTACCCATCCAACTGCATCCAAAATATTGATAGACTTAGATAGTTCTGTGGCTGATTTAGCTTCTTCCATTTTGCAGATCAAATGCTTTAAAAGTAGCTTGTGGTATTGAACTTTAAAAGATTTGATTACACCGAGATCCAGTGGTTGACACTTTGATGGCGGGTTAGGGGGAAGGAAAATTTCCTTTATGTTTTTCAGGCGAACGTCTGTTGGATGGAGCGTGGCATTATCCATAAACAGCAGAACTTTTCTTTCTTCCTTCACAAAATGCTTGTCTATGTTTATCAAATATTTCAACATGATATCAGAAGTCATCCATGCTTTCCTATTAGAGTGGCATTCGACGGGTAAGCCACATATATCCAGTCCCTTAAAGCACCGAGGTTTTGCTGCTTTTCCAATCACCAAAGGGCTCAACTTTTCACCTTGCATGTTTGCTCCCAGCAGCATTGTCAATCGTTCTTTAGAAATTTTTCCTCCATTGCAACATTCTTTTTTTAAGCAAAGCATTTTATCAGGAAGAGCTTGATAGAACTGTCAAGTTTCCTTACTGAATATTCTTCAATAATTTTTGGTATTTTTTTAATCCAATCTTCACACACACCTTTGTCAACATCAGCAGATTTGCCGCACAGTTTTTTGAACATGGTTTTATGTCGAATGCAAAATCGATCCAGCCAACCATTCGAGGCTTTGAAGTCTGTGAATCCTAACTCTTCTGGGCTTTTCTCGCTTTCTTGTGGAGAATTGGCCCGGAAATAGGGAGACTTTTCTTTCTTGCAGAAACAAACCAATCGTAAACAATTTTATCTACAGCAAGCCCAGGTGTTTTAGGAAATTTATTTTTTCTTTCTTGATTTCTGTTTTTCAACCATTTGTTTCGCCAATATTCTTTCTTTTTCAAAATACAGCATATTTGGGTTCTTCCCACATTAAATTTAGTAGCGAGGGTATGAACTCCCACTTTATGTTTTTCATTATACCCAATAACATCAATTTTATCTTTCAGAGACCGAGCACGACGATTACTAATGCTGGCCATTTCGAAAGAAAATGGCTGACTGACTATACACACATGTAAGAACTCTACGATCTCAATGCCGATGTGACTTTAAATTCTCGAAAAGCAATGCACTAAATGTTAATTTAACGGCCATGCGCACTGCACTTCTGTACTCTTTGTGGTCTTAGTTGAGTTCTCCCCTTGAAGTGGATCCCACTCTTTTGTGACTGAGATGTGGGGAAGTTCTCGTTAGCCCTTATGTTCCTTCCTTATATCCCTTTTGAATTGCTTGCTGTTAATGTCGCTAGTGAATGACCATTGTTGTAGGAGCAGGTGTTTTTCTTACTCAGGCGAGTTGCAGTTTTTTCTGGGACTCTATCTTTGGTATAGAAAATTCAAATTTTGATTGTGTCCGTACAGAGGTTCTAGTCCAATGGAATGAATCATTAAAATAGTGTCCGCATCTGAGGGTGACCGCTAATCAGGGGTTCAAAGTGCATACTGTGAATTAGTTTCTTGCCGGGGAATTTATAACTGACCATAAAATCGGGATGACCGTTTAGAGGGGTTTGACTGTATTTAAATTTTAACATCTAAAACAGAGTTTCAAAATCCTATGGCAGAATTGACCTTGAATTTAAGTACAAACTAATCATTTAAAAAACTTCATTGCAATACTTTTGTGCCATCTGAGAAAACATAAAGGTTGGTCTGGCTTCCCAATGAAGAGCCAGTCCATACTGTTATGGCATACCCCCCAGAATTGTGAGTGTACTCCCAGGTTACAAAAATGAGTGTGAATTTCTGGGTAACTAATGCATTTATTTAAAAGCACCAATACGCATAAACAGGAACAATATAAAGACAGCAGAAAACACTATAGCTACCATATAAGATTAGTAACCTGTTAGGTACAATAAAACAGCAATTAAATCCTCCACTAATTCACAAAACAGCAGATTCTGTTTTCAAAATACTGATATCTTTCACAATTTACTTTGACTTGTATCAATTCTTTCCAACTGAACAATGGCTTCCTTATATAGTCTTCATAAAAATTTCTAGAAAGAGGATGGTATCATAGAAACTAGTCAACATTTTTATAAAGTTCTAGTGGTATAGATATTTAGCAAAATCCAGCACTTGTGCTCCAAAAAAGTTCTCAAGGTATAGCAACATTACTTTCAGGAAATAGCAATGGTTGCATGTAAAAATGTTTTTTTTTTGTAAAGTGTCAAAAGCTGTGAAGCATTTTGCAAACTTGTAATACTGCACATCCCGGACAATATCAATCTACTGTGGTCCATAATATAGGGATATATGTCGATATGGATGACTTTTGGCTTGGTTGAAGATGACTTCTGAATTCAATGCATAATACTATATATTCTCATCATTATGATATAGGATATTTCTCAGATGGGCTGTAGTTTTGACGATAATCCTGGTCATCACCAAGTGTCGAATAGTCACACTTTGTAGTCTTCCTGAAATCACCCTTTATTAGCTTTGACATGGTACTGGTTGTTTCCTTTGTTGTTTGTAGCATGGTGCCTGTTGGGAATCGTGAAAACTTTCCATGAAGACTGGGAACATTTTTGTTCATCCCATATGACATGTGCTTTAAAATTTTTACACATTCTTTTTTCATTCTTCAGGTATTTGACTAGCTATAACGCATCAGTAGCTTCACTGAAGTATGTATAAAATCAGTAAAGTCAATAATAAAATTTAGTTGAATAAAAAATGTACACTATAAACAACATATAATAGATTTAATGATTTGAAAATTGTCATCCACTAATGACAAAAATATGATACTTACTTTCCTTGCCTTCGTCTTCTTTCTTTTTTCTCTAAAATCCAATCTCTCGCATTTTTCACAGATTTTCCCCGTTGGAATTTGTTACGAATCCTAGAATACAATAAAAATATTATCTATTTAAACAGGGTTCCCACTCTTTCTTTGTTATAAACAAAATTAAGCACTTTTCAAAAACATAATATTTATTTTTTCTAAGACCACTTTCAGAACTAATTACTTTTATTTAGATTTCTGATATTATAAGGCTCATGAGGTGAAGTAGTGTACATGATTATTAAATATATTAAATACATATATTAAATGATTAAAGCATTAATGCTTTAATATATTTTCCATCAATATTTAATGCTTTCCCTGGTTCAATAATTTTTTTATATGATATATTTACCTAATTGAAACAAACTCATTATAATATAAGATTGCAAAACTTCTCATCTGCACTCTGAGCAAAGTTCTCTTCTGAGTCATGTTAAAATGTTCCAAACAGCATCACTTTCAAACAGTCCATTTGATTTCTAATCAGTAGTTAATATGTAGACTTTTTAAAAAATTTTCTAAATTGAATAATTTTTACTGAATTTATTGCTATTCAACAAAGTTCAAAGGTCTTAATGCGAAATTTGGGTGGGTGAGGAGGGGTGCGGCATAAATCAAATATCTCCCCTTCTGGACACAGTTGTACAGTGGGAAAGAAGTGGTAAATAATCCTATAGCCCTCTTATTTTGAGGTGCATTTGTAAACAAATCTTTTGTCAGTTGGGGGCATAAAGATTCAGTCTAACTAATTGAGTGATGCATTTTTAACTTTTTAAACAAATTCTTTGCTGAACCCCCCCCCCCCCCCCCCATGTGTCTTGTGAGTATGATTGAGAAGATAAAGTTTTGCTAATGAACTTATTAATCCAATAAACTTAAAATTCAGTGTGCAATAGTTCTGTGCGTGTCTGTGTATATATATATATATATATATAATATATATATATACATACTGTTTACTTGCATGTGCTGTTACTGTAATCATGTGAGGTGCAGGGCTAGGTTTGTACTCAGTTTAAAAAGAAAAAAACACCAGTTTGCAGGATTTAAATTAAAATGTTTATTTGCATCAGGTGTACTGTCTTGGGGCTCTAAGCTACTGCCTAGTCCACCTATGGTAATTCCACATATGAGGTTTCTGGTCAGTCGAATTCGTACTTAGTTTCATAAAATTTATGTCCCCAGATTTCTTTTGAAAACTTTTGAAGCAACTGTTGTGCATAGTTTCAGAGATTTTTGTTTTTCTAAATTATTAATGTTCAAAATTCACAATTTTCCCCCTTTCCCTTTGAAATTCTAAACTGATTTATGGTTATTATGTATTTCAGCGATTTATCCCTTATTAACGTAAATTTATTATCCCTTTCATGCATTCCAATATTCTAAATTATGCACACAATGTGTCTACAAACGCTAAATATATCCATAAAGTCCTTTGCTAATTTGACATGGTCACTGTAACTTATTTTTGCAGCCTTACACCTTCACTTTCAAGCAACAATTATATTTACCGGATCATGGGAAAAAGTACATTTTTTAAGCTCGAAGTTGCCTGTTTCTCATCTTATCAGTAGAAACCAGATGTAAAACAGATGTAGTGGGGTGCTAGGCATTCCGTGGGGTTTGCCATACATGGTAGGTAGTTTCGGCAGTAATTTCATGCTTCGCATATTTGGCAGCGCCTCACGGATTTTGATGAAGCATCCTTAATTTATTCACACAGTGTGCGTACATGCTCTGTATGAGGCGCAAGTTTTCACTCGCCAAGATTGGCAGCTCTTGGGAAGCGGAAATTTTGTCGACGAGGCATTCGATTTCTGGCTGCCGTTGGAGAAGGAGGTCAGATAGCATTTTTGGAAAACCACAGCCCATAGCCTGCGGACATCTGTGAGAAATTTTTTTTTTTATATTACACATCACGTGAAATTGTAATGTTTTTGACATTGTGCCGGCAAGTGACTAGAAGGTGATTGATCCTGCCATCATACAGCGTGCAATAGTCTATGATGATCGTACCTCTCCGTCACCAGCTTCAGAATGCAAAAATCAAGGGGGGCCAAAATCTGTGCCCTGTTCGCTAAGATGTGTTACTTCTTCTTGTGGAGAGTCTGGTGTCGCCACCTGACATTGCTGGGGTGTGCTTCTACACAGCCAGATATAGTTCTTTCATTGTGAATCATCCGTGAGAAACCATACTCACCTTGTACAGTGGTTCCAAGTGTAACATCTCCTTAGAGATTATCCACACAGCCAGTGCATAGATTGATTTATGTGTATTTCCCTTCGAGTTTTCAAGCATTCCCTTCTTCTAAGAGTTTTCTGGTGCTGCCATCTATTGGCGGAAGTGAGAACATTTGCTTCCGCAAATGATACGCAATATATAATTTACTAAAAAGTTCTGAAAATGTGTTTCTTGTAGTACCATTTAATTTGAGTTTTGTTTTAATTCGGAGGAAGTTTAACAATTTGTAGAGAAAAAAATGAGATTTGATGTATTAGCTTGCAGATATTTTTCTTTGTTTAGAATTCATTACATTTAAATTTTTACATTGTTTTTCTTTCTTTTGGTAGACAGCTCTTCCAGGCAGACTAATCTGAACCTGCGTATATAAATTGTTAATTGGGATTATTTAGTTGGGGTTTTAATTGTTCTTTTCTTATTTGTTTGCAATGTACTAAACTATCCACTATACTAGGAATTTAAGTGAAATCAATTTGGAAGTTTTTTTGTTTTTTTTAAAGTAACTTCTTTTGTTTGTTTTTGTCCTTAAGTTAAAATGTTGTTAATAAACAGGTTCATTCAACATAAAGTTGGTTGTGTTTCTTGAGTTTTGTGCTGTGCATTATTGTACTTAAAGGTAAGTGGAAATTTTAGAGTTTAATAAGGTGTTGAAATGTATCTGGAAAAGTAAACATGGATGTGCACAGGCCAAACAGTAGGAACAGGAATTTAAAAGAAACATTATTAATATAAATTAGAAACTTTAATATGTAACAATCAATTAATAGGCAACATACAGTTATAGAAAAGAAATTAATTAGGTATTGAAAAGAATTAAACAAATTTTATTAAAATTAGTTAAGTTTTAAGTATAATAAATAATACGCTTCTTTGATACAATACAATGAATTGTCTATTATAAATCCTTATATGTTCCTATTTAATTTTTAAAAAAATTGGGTCTTTGGATTTCTGTTCAATTGTTTCCTAACATCTTATTTAATGTCCTTGAGAGCATAAGTGACTGCTCAGTCCACTTATCGTAAATCCGCATGATACTTTTGGCTGGACCAAGTTTGCATTTATTTCAAAAAAATTCATGCCCCCATATTTCTGTTAAATGGTTTCTTAGCATCAAGTCACTTAATCCGCCTATCATAAATCCACATGTGAGGTCTCGGGCCAGCTCAGGTTCTTACTTAGTTTTAAGAAATTTGGGTTCACTGGATTACTGTTGGAAAAGTTTTACAGCATCATATCTATCTACTATCTGAGAAGACCCAAGCTAGCACTTAGTCAGCTTATCGTAAATCTACATGCAAGGTTTGAAGGGAATTTGCATCTTAGTACCGCAGTAGACAATTTTACAGTTCGGATTTTAGTATGGTTTGCATCAGGGTTCCCACTAAGTCAGGAAAAGAGGGGGAGAATTTCTCTCCTTCCAA
Source organism: Amaurobius ferox (assembly GCA_951213105.1). Taxonomy (NCBI): domain Eukaryota; kingdom Metazoa; phylum Arthropoda; class Arachnida; order Araneae; family Amaurobiidae; genus Amaurobius; species Amaurobius ferox. The sequence goes on from OX578136.1 coordinate 149,904,394, forward strand.
AAAATTTTGAGAGAGATTTTCTGTTATAAGGAGAGACACTTAAAATTTCATTTTTTTTTTAACATGCTAATTTAGAAAGTAAGAAAACAGAAAGCATTAACTATAACTCATATTCTTCGACATTTAAATTTTTTAATTCTTAAAACTAACATTCTTTTAACATTCTTACTAACATTCTTTTTAAAAATTAATTAGGAGTCGTTTAAGTATTAAGTAAGCACATTTTCGGTAATTTCATAGCTCCCCCCCCCCATTTGTTAGCAAAAATACTCAAATTCCTGACTTCCCCCATGCTTACGTTATGATTTTATTTGCTGACATAAAAACGTCTACATGGGTTATTTTATGTAAAATGACTCACATGCGAATTTACGATTTTTTTGTCTGTAAACTGCAAAAGTCGAGGGCCGGCTGTATTTACTTTATATTTTGATTTTTAAAATCATTTTATGATCAATTTTCATGCAGCAATAGCAATTAAAAACTTTAACGATTTTTGATCGCCGAAAACTATTTCACTAGGCAAATAGAATTAGGTAATAAATTTGACTTCATGTTTGAAAATGGATTTTTTTTTTTTTTTCAAAACTTGCAGAACATAAGGATTGCATCGTCCTTTTGTTGAATCTCAAGCCAGTCATGTGATTTTAGCCATTTTGTTTGACTCGACTTTTTTCTTTTTGTTTTCAAAATAGCCCTTTATTTCATAAATAATACGTTTGTAAAATAATTTTTCTGTATGAAACGCGAAACAATTACAAACACTGTAGTCGATGCAAACAGATTGGAAAAGTGGGAAATATTTTTCAAATTAAACGAGGTATGCCGAGGATAGCGTACAAATGCAGATTTTCGTGATGATGCTGCAAAATAAAATTCAGTCGATGCAAATATATTGTGAAAATGGCAAAAAGAATTGGTCATCTCTCCTCAGAAAATGTGGGAATCGCCGTATGCGAACGCCGTTTTCGCAATCGCGGAGAAACAGATTTTCAGATCATGTAAGAAAGGAATATCTCTGATAAAAAAATTCGTTGCTTTGTTCAAATTTTGTAACATTTTTTGGGCATATATGGCCAATTTCACGACATTTTCGGGATTTTTGTAACCTGTAGACATACTGTGTACGGGGGAAAGGATTTTCGTCCGCGGAAAGAAGAAAATTTCTCGAGCTAAACACAAAAAATGCGGGAAGTACGTGGAAAGAGCATAATTCAAATCCGTGAAAGAATCCTATAAAAAAAAAAGCAAAATTTTATTTGATCGAATTTGCCACTCGCGCAAGCTGAGGGGACACTTATAGTTTTCTATAAAATATCTCTAATTAGAAACACGTAGTACTTTAGTGTACCCAAATCGCGATTGACTGCGATTCAGACGTAGCTACGAAATCGCGGTCCGCGACCGCTCGGCAATCGGCCCGCGATTCGCAACAACGAGGCAACTGATCGCGATTTGCGGTCGCGAAGCAATCGGCCCGATCTGGATCGGGCCGATTTCTCGGTATCCAATTTGAAGAAAAAAATAATTTTAGGCCGGAACTGGAGAGAGAGAAATTCTCGCGCAGTCTAAATTTTTACGCGAGAATTTTCATGGATTGCGCGAGAATCTCGCGGGGTCGCGCTGAAATGGGAACCCTGGTTTGCATCTCCAATAACAATAGAATGAAAAATTTTGTTAATTAGCAACAGTAAGCGCAAATATCTGTTTTTGATATCTTATATTTATTTCACATCAATGTTAAGTAAATTTTAAAAAAATCTGGAATGTTATTTTGGCTAAAGAAAAGCTGCAAATGCTAAAACAATTTCAGGAATTTTAGCTAAAAAGTTAAACATTCTATTTACCAGTTTAAAACCCTGTTTCAATACGTTTATAGATGTTGAAATGATTTTGAAGTCAGTACACAAAATTGTAGGTAAAAAGCAGACAGCAGAATTTATAAAATTTGAGGGCAGGTGTAGCACCACCCTGTGAAAAATGCCTAGAAATGAACCGTACTTCCTGCATTACAAATAATGTTGTTCAAAAATTCAATTTTTACTCATGAGTAGATAAGCAAAGTGTTATTTGCTACTTTTACAAATACACTGCATGACATAGAAAATGTTACACTTTGGTTGCATTTTTCGTGTTGAGAAGTGCAGATTAAGAAGAGTAAGTCATCCTATAAATGATGCCATTAATTTTTAATTAAAAAATGACACAAAGTACTTAGTATTGTAACACATTTTTAAAACATAATTATGTTTTTATGTTTTTTTTATTTTCATAAAAACAACTTTGAGGGTCTATTCCTGATATGTTTACCTTGAAAAACAGTAATCCTCCGATGTTCATCAATTGAAATAATTATATCAAATTTTATTGCTCAATTTGTTTGTGAGATATCATGGCTACAGACTCATCAACATCATTGAAACAAATAGTTGATTTATATTTTGGGGTGCTTGAAGCAGTTAAATAAATAAAAATCCAAAAGTCCCATTTTTGACCCTATCACAACACTTTAACATACTACATATTGGCGGGAAAGTAATGGCCACACTTTGTTGCATTTTCTATATTGAGCAATGTATATTAAGGTTGAAAATAGTTTCATAAAAATGACTGTAAAATATACAATAGAGACTTCATTTTAAAATTAACTTTAAATAGGATCATTAAGATATTACATTACCTAGATTTGGTGTATTGGATATGGTCAGTAGAACTTTCAGTTCCAAGAGCTGCTGGAAGTTTCTGCATTCCTCCAGTCATAAGAACCAAAAAGAATCTAGTGGAGATACATATAATATTAGCATCTATAAATATTCCTCTGAGCAGTTATTAACTGAAATAATTTCTTTTAAAAAAGTAAATATTATCAAATATACTGAAGAAAATTAACTCAATGACAATATTGAGTGATTCTAGAAGAATCATAACATAGGTACATTTTTTTTTTATTTGTTGATATTGCAACGACAATAGTGTAATGTTTCATAAACACAATTTGTATAAATCAATGTAGTCTACTTTATTTTTGGTTAAATTTTGTGCTAGTCTTACATTACAGCACTTCAGATCTCTTGCATAGTATCGAAAGAACCCTCTTACCCCTTCCTTAACCAAACTATTAATGTGAAATGATTTTATTTACATACTAGCAGCATACCCGTTCTTCGTACGGAGTATATAATATAAAGAAACTTATAATTCGCAATCATGTGCAAATTCTGTTAAAATATTACATTTATTGCTCCTAAAGAGAAGTTTAAGGATATCTGCTCTCATTATGCAAAATTATCTTCACGGACAGATCTGAAGAATGAAACATTCTGGCCCCTTTTGTAAACAAATTTACAAAAAAAAAAGGAATTGAATTAATATATGCAACTCTGTACTACTTATACTGTCGCAGATTAGAAAATATGCCAGTGTGTTAGTAGAAGATTACCCGTATTACCCGTATGAGTCTCAAAAATCTTTGCCAAAATAAAAGAGATGATGTAATAAATTGAAAATATCAATAATCCCAGTACTCTTTATACCAGAAGGTCGTAATTGATTCCAATATATGCCAATATATATCAAAACATATGCCAATATACCTGTACTACTTATATTCTCGTAGATTAGAAGATATACCCGTGTATTTGTAGAAGATTACTCGTACAACGTACAATATATGAGTTTAAACAATTTTTGTCATAATAAAACAATTGCATAGTAACTTGAAAATATCAATAATCCCTGAATCAATAATTCCCAAAAATATCAATAATAATAACGTTTAAACCTAAAGACCGTAATTGAAATTATCCAGTCAAAAATGCTATAAGAAAAATTAAATCGTTCTTTTCTAAAATATATTTTTATATCCATTTGTTTATTATTCAAATCAAAAAAATAATATTTAAATTAACAGACAGATTTCATTTAATTGCGTTTCTGAGCAACATGATATAAGATAGAATCTTCCTCATAAACTGCGAAATTAAATAACCATTTTGATTTCTTTATACTTTTCATTGTTCAGTAAAAGCTTGTGAAGAATAAAGTATGGAGATAGATTTTCCATTTAAATCATGTTTCAAACAATTTATGTTTTCAGAAAGTGACTAATTAGCGCAAAAAATCTCCCATCAATCTCAGAGATACAGTTTTAATTCACTTTCAAATGATTTTCAAGCTTTTCGTTTGGATAAACCATGGAGTTAGAGAGTAGAACTCCTAGGAAAAAGTTTCGTTTTTCATTAATATCTCGACAACCCCTGGTCTTAGATACTCGAAACTTGGGCTAAATTTATGGGGGGCTATTTCAAGGCTATCCACAAAATTTCATCAAATTCGATACAGCCATTCTCCCGTGATGATGAGACAAACAAAAATTTGGTTTTTTACTAATATCTCGAGTACCACTGATCGTAGAAACTCCAAACATGGACTAAATTTTAAGTGGGACTATTTCCAGGCTATCCACAAATTTTGATCAAATTCGGTTCAGCCGTTCTCCCGTGATGATGGGACAAACAGACAGACAGACATGGCAGACAGATTTTCAATTTTATATATATAGACTAGCAGCATACCCGTTCTTCGTACGGAGTATATAATATAAATAAACTTAAATTTCACAATCATGTGCAAATTCCTATAGTATACTAAATGAAATGTTTAATCAAAATATTCTGTTAAAATATTTAATAAAAAGAAACCTAAGGATCTCTGTTCTCACTATACAAAATTATCTTCACGGGTAGATCTGAAGAATAAAATATCCTGGCCTTTTTTGTAAGCAAATTTATAAAAAGTATGAAATTGAATCAATATATGCAAAATAATAGCGTATTGTATGGGACCCGTACTACTTATATACACGAATATTAGAAGATATAACCTGTATTAGTAGTTTACATATATAAATTGAAAATATCAATAAATCCGTAATCTTTAAACCAGTAGGCAGTAATTAATTCCAATATGTGCCCAAATGAAAGTGCTAAAATTATATGGGAAGATAAACCCGTACTACTTATAATGTCATAGATTAGAAGATATGTCCTAGTGTTAGTAAAAGATTAGCCGAATTATAATATTTAGTTTGAAAAATTTTTGCCAATATATAACAGATTACTTAATAAATTAAAAATATCAATAATCCCCGTAATCTTCATACCGGACGGCTTGATTCCAATATATGCCAATATACATGTACTACTTATATTCTCTTACATTAGAAGATATACTCGTGCATTTGTAGAAGATTACTCGCACAACGTACAATATATGAGTTTCAACAATTTTTGCCGCAATAAAACAATGCCATAAGAAATTGAAAATATCAATAATCTCTGAATCAATAATCCCCGAAAACATCAATAATAATAATGTTTAAACATGAAGATCGTAATTGATATTATCCAGTCAAAAATACGATGGCAATGAAATTTATTTTATATACATATCTTCATCATTAAAATCGGAAAAGATTTAATAAAAATCTTCTTCCCATAAACACATTAAATTTAAATCCGTTGTTAAGCGACATGTTATGATTTGCTTCAAATAAATTGGTGGTCAAAATATCGTCTGAATATCACTAATGAAGGCTTGGCAACATTTTAAAAAATCGTCAAATTTATCGCCAAGTGGGACTGTAGAACTGACAGTCCCACTTGGCGATAAATTGACGAACCATCATCAAAACATTATCCCCTAAAAAAAAACACAATTTCGTTTATTTAGGGCAATTTATCAATTTCAAAATATTTTTATGGATTTATAAATATTTTTATCAATTTGGTGACATTTTAAAAATTCGCTAAATGGGTTACTAAGTAGGGCGGTTGGACTGACAGACAAATGCTAACGAAATACCATTTCAGTACTTTCTTTTAACAAAACAAAATAAAATTCATTGATTTACGTCATTTTTATCAATTTGGGGACATTTCAATCAATTTGGCAACTTTTAAGAAATTTGCCAAGTTAGCGATATCCATCCAAATTCGTAGCTCTAAATTTGCAGATCTGAATAAAATATCGCGATCCAGTTTGTATATACTAAAAGAAAACACTAAAATAGTATTAGAAGATATACCCATTCTACTCTTTTTCTGTTTAACCAATTGGATAAATGAATTTATTGGGAAGAATAAGGAAAGTAAAAGCTGAAGAATTGGGAAGTAAAAGCTTGTGAAGTATAAAACATGGAGGTAGATTTTTCCATTTAAATTCATGTTTCAAACAATTCATGCTTTCAGATAGTGACTATTTAACGCAAAAATCCTGCATCAAACTCAAAAATAAAGTTTTAATTCCCTTTGACGCTTTAAACAAACGATTTTATCCTTTCCGTTTGTATAAACCACGGAGTTGGAGAGTAGAACTCCTATAAAAAAAGTTCCGTTTTTCATTAATATCTCAACAACCCCTGGTCTTCGAAACTCGAAACTTGGGCAAAATTTATGGGGGGCTATTTCAAGGCCACTCACAAAATTTCATTAAATTCGGTTCAGCCGTTCTCTCGTGATGATGAGACAAACGAAAGTTTCGTTTTTTACTAATATCTCGAGAACCACTGGTCGTAGAAATTTAAACCATAGACTAAATTTTAAGTGGGGCTATTTCTATGCTACCCACAAAATTTCATCAAATTCGGTTCAGCCGTTCTCCCGTGATGATGGGACAAACAGACAGACAGACAGACAGACAGACAGATTTTCAATTTTATTTATATAGACTAGCAGCATACCCGTTCTTCGTACGGTGTATATAATATAAAGAAACTTGAAATTCATAATCATGCGCAAACTCTTATAGTATACTAAATGACATGTTTAATCAAAATATTCTGTTAAAATATTTAATATAATGCTCCTAAAAAGAAGTTTAAGAATCTCTGTTCTCGCTATATAAAATTATCTTCATGGACATATCTGAAGAATAAAACATCTTGGACCCCTTATGTAAGCAAATATAAAAAAAAAATATGGAATTGAATCAATATATGCAAAATAAAAACGTTAAAATTGCATGGGACCCGTACTAATTATATACGCGAATATTAGAAAATATAACCTGTATTAGTAGATTACATGTATAAATTGAAAATACCAATAAACCCGTAATCTTTAAATCTGAAGACAGTCATTTATTCCAATATATGTCAAAATTAAGGTGCTAAAATTATATGGGAAGATATACACGTACTACTTATAATGTCCGATTATTAGTAGAAGATTACACGTTTTGCAATATGAGTCTCAAATGTTTTTTGGTAAAATACAACAGACGACGTAATAAATTGAATATATAATTAATCCCCTTAATCTTCATACCAGAAGACTGTACTTGATTCCAATACATATGCCAATATATGTCAAAATATATGCCAATATACCTGTACTACTTATATTCTCGTAGGTTAGAAGATATACCCGTGCATTCCTAGATTACTCGTACAACGTACAATATGCGTGTGTCAGCAATTTTTGCCGCAATAAAACAATGGCGTAATAACTTAAAAATATCAATAATCACTGAATCAATAATTCCGGAAAATATCAATAATAATAATGTTTAAACCTGAAGAGTATAATTGATATTATCCAGTCCAAAATGAAATGGCAATGAAATTTATTTTATATACATATCTTCATTATTCAAATCGGAAAGGATTTAATAAAAATCATCTGCCGCATAAACACATTGGATTTAAATCCGTTGCTAAGCGACATGATATCATTTGCTTCAAATAAATTCGTAGAAAAAATATCGTCTAAATAGTTATATTTCTATGGAACATTTGGCGACAGTTTCGTCAAATTAGCGACTTTTTAAAAAATCGCCAAATTTATCGCCAAGTGGGACTGTAGAACTGACAGTTCCACTTTGCGACAAATTGACGAAATATCATCACAATACTATCCCCTAACAAAAAACAATTAATATCATTTATGTAGCGCCATTTTATCAATTTCAAGATATTTTTATAGATTTGAAAACATTTTTATCAATGTGGTGACATTTTAAAAATTCGCTAAATGTATTACTAAGTAGGATGGTTGGTCTGACAGCTAAATGCTAACCAAACATCATTTCAGTGCTCTCTTCTAACAAAACAAAAAAAAATGTCATTGATATGTAGAAGACCCAAGCCGCACGACCAACCCGAAGGTTTATGGCAGCTGTTTGTGTGTCGTTTATATCAATTTGACGACATTTCCGTCAATTTGGCAAAGTTTAAGAAAAGTTGTCAAATTAGCGATATCCCTCCAAATTCGTAGCTTTGAATTTGCAGATCTGAATGAAACATTCTTATCCCGTTTCAATATACTAAATGAAAACACTACAATTGTATTATAAGATATACCCGCTCTACTCTTTTTCTGTTTCAACAATCGGCTATATGAATTTATTGGCTAAACACAATATATGAGTTTAGTAGCTAAATACGATATAAGCTTGAAAACTCTTTGCCAAAATAAATGAAATTGATGTACGCAGTCAGCAATTAATATAATTAAAAGAAAAATCAAACCGTCCATTCATAAGATATACTTTTATATCCATTTATCCATTTATTTATTATTTAAATCGAAAAAAAATAATAAAAACATTAACAAACACATTTAATTTAATCCGTTATTCGTACGGAGTGTATAATTTAAAGAAACTTATAGTTCGCAATCATGTGCAAATTCTGTTAAAATATTAAATTTATTGTTCCTAAAGAGAAGTTTAAGAATATATGTTCTCACTATGCAAAATTATCTTCACGATCAGATCTGAAGAATAAAACATCCTGCCCCCTTTTGTAAGCAAATTTACAGAAGAAAAAATAGGAATTGAATGAATATATGCAACCCCGTACTAATTATATTGTCGCAGATCAGAAAATATGCCAATGTGTTAGTAGAAGATTACCCGTATTACAATATGCGTCTCAAAAATATTTGCCAAAATAAAAGAGATGATGTAATAGATTGAAAACATCATTAATATCCGTACTCTTTATACCAGAAGGTCGTAATTGATACCAATATATGCCAATATATATCAAAACATATGGTAATATACCTGTACTACTTATATTCTCGTAGATTAAAAGATATACACGTGTATTTGTAGAAGATTCGTACAACATACAATATATGAGTTTAAACAATTTTTGTCATAATAAAATAATTGCATAATAACTTGAAAATATCAGTAATCCTTGAATCAATAATCCCCGAAAATATAAATAATAGTAATTTTTAAACCTGAAGACCGTAATTGATATTATCCAGTCAAAAATGCTATAAGAAAAATCAAATCGTTCTTTTCTAAAATATATTTTTATATCCATTTATTTATTATTCAAATCGAAAAAATAATTATTAAAATTAACAGACAGATTTAATTTAATTGCGTTTCTGAGTAACATGATATAAGATAGAATCTTATAATATGTTAAATAAGTCATGTCTTATAACATAAACTGTGAAATTAAATAACGATTTTGATTTCTCTATACTTCTCATTGTTCCGTAAAAGCTTGTTTTAAATAAACCATGAACCATGGAGATAGATTTCCCCTTTAAATCATGTTTCAAACAATACATGTTTTCAGAAAGTGACTAATTAACGCAAACAATCTCCCATCAAACTCAGAGATTAAATTTCAATTCACTTTCAAACGATTTTCAAGCTTTTTGTTTGGATAAACCACGGAGTTAGGGAGTAGAACTCTTAGGAAAAAGTTCCGTTTTTCATTAATATCTCGACAACCCCAGGTCTTAGAAACTCGAAACTTGGACAAAATTTATGGGGGGATATTTCAAGGCTATCCACCAAATTTCATTAAATTTGGTTCAGCCGTTTTTCCGTGATGATGAGACAAACGAAAATTTCGTTTTTTACTAATATCTCGAGAACCACTGGTCGTAAAAACTCAAAACACGGATATAATTTTAAGTGGGGCTATTTCTGGGCTACCCACAAAATTTCATCAAATTCGGTTCAGCCGTTCTCCCGTGATGATGGGACAAACAGACAGACAGACAGACAGATTTTCATTTTTATTTATATAGATTTCATATTATTATTTATATTTCTTAAATTTTTATATTAATTAAAATATTTTGAAAGTGAAAAAGAATGATTTATGATATACTTAAGTATAAAAAATAGAGTGCTATAGTGGTGGAACCTAAATAATGATTGGAAGATAAGACAGCAACAGATTCAATAGCTGGTAATAAGGTGTCATAATGTGGGGCTCATTAACATGTACTATCAAAATGGGAAAAAAATTCTGGAAGGTTTTTTACTGCACTTAAAATATATTTCTGTGGGTAGTAAAAAGGAACCCAGTATCCTCATCATATAAAAAAAAATGCATAATAAGAGGTCCAACATTATAAAACCACTTAACATGAAACAAAATTTATTGTGCATTGTCCATCAGTGATCCTTCATTTATATATGATGAATTTTTTTTTATTCAGACAATGAGTAAAAACTCCATATTATTTTTAATAATTTGTACCAAACACAATAAACAGCAAACCAAAAAAAGTTAGATTTATGGAAACGCGGAAAAATTGAAAGTTTACCTTTTTAAAACAGTTATTTTTCTTAAGCACATTAATCAGTATATCAGAGTGCCCTTAAAGTTTAAAAGTTTCGCGATTGCTGGAAAACTATAATATAGTCCAGATTGGCACTACTTATATATAATTGCCAACCAAGAAATAAATTTAATGTAATTAACCCATCTAATGTGTCTTTTCCAAAAATCTATACTAGTTGGATCTTGTAGCCAACTGCTATTTCTTTTTTTAATTATACTGAACAACACTGAAATTTGCCCTGATTCAAAACATGGGGAATATTATGTTGTAGGATGTGCTAAATATGAAAGTGAATGCACTTTTATCATATCACCTAACACTTTTGTAATATGCTGAGTATCATCACTTGTAAAACTACAACTTCTGGAGTGCATGCATGCCTGCTCAATTTGAAAGTGCCTCATCAGTAGAACTCACCAGGCATAACCAGTGTTTTTTTTTTTCAGGCATACTTAGAAGGGGGATGCTTTGATCATCCCTGAGATATTTTACATTACAGAACAAAATGTTATACATAAGATCATATCTTATTCCTTTGTGAATGGCAATACTTGTCACTTCTTTCTGTGTTCCCGTACTCGATAGGTTTGTGTATTTCTTCAGTTAGATTCCAGGTATCCATTTTTCCTTTTATTTTTTCTTCTTTATGTATGTAGTCCAAGTAGAAATAGTTTATAGATATAATATATCTATTTCTTCAGAAACATACATTTTTGTGTTTACTTCTACAAGACACTTGGACTTGATAATGAGTTTTGAAGAAGTGAACAAATCCTGATTTAGGCCTAGAGCCTTGTCCAAGTGTATAGCGTTTGTGCTTGGATTTCGTCTGTTTTTATTTTATCGATTCCATACCTTTGTTTTTTGATACTTTTCTTAGACTTGATGATTCGAAATTCGTATTTTTTTCCATTTGCTTGAAGATTTGCTGTTTTATACTTTTATTTTGTAAGCATATTAGAAAGTTAGGTTTTTAGAGTTACAGCTTCTCGCTTTTCTTTCATTGGACCTTCAAACTTTTTATTATTGAAATCATTTTATTTATTAGCTGTATTTGTGCAATAAATTAAATGAATAATACATTGTCATTCCTATTTACTCATTTTTTACATTTGCAAAGTATCCTTAATTTTTTAAGTTTGCTACGGTATTTATAAAATATTTTTTTTACAATCTATTCAAATTTATGCTGCATTTGAGCTAAATTTAGATATAGAATTAGTTATATTTTAATTTTACTTTCGTGCAATGTTATTAGCGAAATCTGCGGCTCGCAAACTCCTGCTAAATTTTCTCGGCTTTTATGTCTATGTTTATATTTTTATAATACATATAATATAATAATATGTAATATAATCTGTACTTCTCCTTACTGATTTTTTTTTAGTTAATTTCTTTTGTTTTTAATTAGTATATTGCCTCTATTCTTATATTAACTTATATTTTACATTTTGGTTTTATCTAGTGCTGTCATCTATTGCTAATTCTTCTTGCTATTCTTACTTGTGATTTTTTGGGGGGGAATTTTTTATTTGCACATAGTATTTTGTATTGATGACTTATTGAAGCTCTTGAATGTACTTTTCAGTACAATCTTTATCTTATTACTTGCAATGGATTTTAAGTGAATCCAATTTTTACACTTTTGTATTATTAATACATAGTGTTGTTATATAATCTAGTTTAAAACTAATGTATCTTACACTATGTTTTTTAATATTTTGTAATTTCCTCCTGTTGTTCATTAGGTTTTATATGGTCTTAGTTGTTTATAATTATGTATAAGCAATTATTTTATTTCTATTATTCTCTCTATGTATTATTGTTATAATTATTTTATGAATTTCACTATTATTTTATGAATTACACTACTTATATGATTTAGTGACTGGCAACTTACTTATTATTATATAATTAGGTAGATATTGCCCGGTATTTTCAATTTATATTGGGAATTGTTTAGACTGATATCAAATTACCAACATTGTGTAATGGATAGTTTTGAATATATTAATTACCCCACTAAAAATTATAATTTCAATGAATGTAAGAATAAAAATTGCAAAACATGCCCATCTGCTTCTAAAACTCAAACGAACCTTGATAGCCATCTGCCTTTCTGTAAAGTTTTTAATTGCATCTATCGATTATCTTGTAATATTTGTAGTCTATCATATATTGGACAAACTAGTAATCCCATTCATCTATGTATGAATGTTCATAGAAATCACGTCAAAAAATATATCCTCAATAATAATTTTCTTCCTACTTCCAATAAAATTGAATATAAACACTTTGCTAAACACGGTTTTGAAAATATCACAATACATATACAGTACGCGACCTCTTATCCGGCACCCCAATATCTGGACTCTCCCAAAACCGGAATTCGGCAAAATAATGTCAAATTCTGCGCCAACAAGCTATTATTTGCCAAATATTGCGCTAAATAGTGATTTTTTGTTTAAAATCCCGCCAAACACTTTTTTGCCTTAATTAGTAATATCAATTTTTAAAAAAAAATGATGCGTTGAAACCTACATTTTTCCAAGGTACACGCGATCCGCGCACGAAATTCAAAAATGCCGCGTAGGAATTCGCTTGCACTCTCCGCCGCTGATCCTTCTTAAATTTCGAAAACAAACGCGAGGAATTCTCGCGAGAGCGAATGAAAAGCAGGAATGAAAATATTCCGTGGATCGTGTTTTTTCCGGGAAGTTCCGCATCTCCATAGCGCAAGTCCTCTTTTCCGGAAAACATTCGAAGTGGCACCGTTTTTCCCGAAAATTTCCGAAGCGGCTGCATCCGGCATGGGCGAGACGCACGAAGGCTAAAAGGATTTATGTAGTCTTCATGACGAGACGTGTCATTCCATTCTTCACTAGTTAAGGATATGGCTCCTGAATATATAGGAACCTTAGTTACGGACAAGTCGCGGCAAGGTGCTTTTTTTTTTAATGGCATCTCATTCTTTTCTGGGTATATAGGGCAGAGCACACTAGGCACAAAGGTTTCGATTTTTCCGAATTCATTACATTTTTTTTCTGCTCTTTGTTCCAGGACTTTGATTTTCAGTAAAAGTATTCCAAATTTTCACTAGAAATATTCCGATATCGCTAAAGGAATCTTATTTGCTTTGTCTACGCCCTTCAAACGCAATGTGCCGCACAGAATTCACACTATTTTGCAAAAACATTTATTGGAAAAGATTGAAAAAAAAAAGGTCATCAGTGCATTTCCGAGATGATAGAAAGTACGTTTAAGTAAGGAATTCCCGAAATTAATGAAAGTTAACTTTTGCCGAAATGCGAAGAAAAATATAGCAACTATAAAATGCCATTCATTGCCTTCTGATTGATCTCTTTAAATACTTAACCTAAGCAATAAACTTGTCATTTTCTCGGAAAATCCCGATTTTTTTCATCTCCGTGGAAATATACACATCTTTAATGTTTTAAAAAACGTTGATGGAATTCCAACATCAAAATCATTTTCAATGAAATCCTATTATTTCGATGAAAATGGCTATTTTGAACCGAAAATTGACCCTATCAAAAAGTTCCATTGCAGTATATTTATGGAGTTTTAACGTGCTACATTTATTAATTAGTATTTTATAAAAGACAGTTTAGCAATATTGCGGAATTTTTTTATGTAAACACGATCGCCGATATATTTCGTTTTATTTTTAAATATTTTCCATTTTTTCAGTCTGTTTCCATCCACTAATATTTTTATATTTTTTGGGTTTTTTATGCTGGAATATTATTTTTAAACATATTGTTAATGAAATTGAGATATATGCTTAGGATAACGAAATTAAATTTTTTTATTTATTCAGGCATTTAGAATTATAAGGCTTATTAGAAATACATTTGAAGAGCATAAATTAAAATTTGATATATTTGCACCCATAATTGAATCTCTTATTTCAATTAAAAATGAACATCCTTCTCATCTTAATTTTATTAAAAGTACTTTAAAATATTTTGAAACATATGAACAAAGGTGCTTCTGCTAAAATATTAGATGAATATGGTGAGGGCCCACTTTAGTTGAAATGTTCCAAAAAAAGATTTCTAATAACTACCCTGAATAATCAACTTTTTTCAGACATTTTTTCCTTTCAAAAATTTTCTTAATCCCTACATTTGATACTATAATTATATGTAATTTGCATTTTAGTTAACCAAGTATATCTTTTTATATGGATTGTAATAAATCTGTATTTAATACATGTTTTTAAAATGAATTATAATTTTCTATAACATTTTAGACCATTCCAGTAAGTTTTAGAAAAGTGTTCCGAATTACGTAAAAACCCCTTATCCAGAATGCCTGAAGTCCCAAGCAGTCTGGATAATAGATCCTGTACTGTATTGGATATCAAAACAAATACAGCAGATAGGATTTATTTTGAAAACTATTATATAAAATCAAATTGTACTCTTTTTCCATATGGATTAAATCAACTACATATATCTTAATGGTAATATTGTAAAAAATAATTTTGTAGATAATAAATACTCTATTTTTAATCACTTTTTTTTAAAGCTTTTTTAAATAATAGTAAATCAGTTAAATTTAAAAGATTTAAACGGAGCAAAGGAAATTTCTCAATCAATAATCATACAGCTGAGATAATTTGTTTACATAATAAATTTAATAGCACTTTTCAGTGGAAATTAATTAAATCCTGGGTTTTTGCGGTAAAGAAAAAACATTTAAATAAAGTTTATGTGTGTGTGTGTGTGTGTGCAATTTTCTTAAAATTAAATCTTGTTAATGAACACTTTAATCATATTTTCTATGATTTGCTTATTACAAGATCAAAGTATTTAAATTTAAAACTTAATATCATTTTAATAATATGTCAACTAATTCTTATAGTGTAATTTCTTTCAAGCATCCCATTTATAATTCTATAAATTTTGGTCATCTTTTTAACATGTTCAAGCATTTAATGCCTATTGGAAATTTGAGTGTATCAAAGACTTTTAAATACAACAGGCCTATTGCTAGATCAATTTTTAATTATAATGAAATTTCACAATCTCTCTCTGTAGATCCGTATTCTTAGTCAATTTTAGATAATAAATGTAATTGTAAAGTAAAAGATTATGCTAAATTTCTAAATCCAGACCTGGGGCATATAGTTACAGGTGACTTAGGTATAGTTAGGTTAGACATTTCGTTAAGAACAATTATGTCTTTTGGCACTAAATTCACATTACCCTCTTGCAATAATTCTTTTAAAGTTTTAAAATCAATTAATCTTGATAAATATATATATAAATTAGCTTCTAAATATGCTATGCCTTTAGAAGCATTTAATATGTTGAAATGTACTTTATTATAATCTATTAAAAATGCTATTAGTAGTATTAAATTGTCTAGATCCATGTATAATTTTGATAATATTAAACCCTCCATTATTGATTTACAAAGATCTTTTGTTATCACCTATGTTGATAAAGCCTCTAATAATTATGCTATTATCTGTAAAAAAAATTTATATACAATTTCTGTTAGATTATTTAAAAAATAATACTCTTTTTAAACTTGATTTACATTCCATTAATAGTATTAAATTGAAAATTATCAATATGTATAGTGATTTAAATATTAAATATAAATTTCTTAAATTTCCATGTATTGTGCTTATTCCAAAATTTCACAAAAATCCCATTAAATTTAGAACAGTAACTAGTGGGCATAATACTTACTCTACTACTGCGAGTAAATTACTTCTAAATTCTTTAAATCAAATAAATGATAGTTTACGTCAGTCTAGCAATAATTACCTTATTCTAAATAATAGTAAAGAATTAAAGAATAGATTAACATCTCTTAAAAAATTAATAGGATTTCAAACTTTTGATTTTAAAGATCTTTTCAATAATATCAAGATCTCAGACCTGTATGATGTAATTTTAGCTCTATACAATGCTTATATTACTAATCTTTCAACTCATACCAGTTTTGTAAATTTTCCTAAACTTCTTCACTTGGTTATTTTCAATAATTATATTTTTCAAGGAAATAAATTATACCTACAAGTCTTAGGAGTTCCACAGGGTGGCTGCAGTAGCAGTATGTTAGCTAATTTATGTCTTTATCATTTTGAACAGTCTTTTACATCAATAGATTATACATTATACAGATATGTTGATGATCTGATTTGCTAAGTATATACTGAAAATTGTGTCATTTAGATTTTTTTCCTGATAATTTGGAATTAATTCCTAATGAAGCTACATTAGTAAAAATCAGGGTTGTTTGATTTAAATCGGCTTGATTTAAATCATGATTTAAATCACTTGATTCTTTTTAAAAAAATCATTGATTAAAATCATTTTTTAATTTTGTCATTTCTTGAAGTTTTTTTTTTTTTTTGTATTTTTATGCTAAAATAACATGGAACAGAATAAATATTTAAAATAATAAAATTTCACATCAAGACATCTTTAGAGTATATAAAAAAAAAACTGAAATCCTTTCCTTAACTCTCGGTCAGTGGAGATAACACTATTCATTGCTTGGAGTATAAAATCAAGTAACAATGACAACTGACCAGTGTTGCCAACCTATTTTCTAATTTTATAGCTAAAAATCACTCAAAATATATCTAGAATTATCTAGATTTTCTGTCAGTTACCTATAAACATAGCTAGACAATATTTAACATTTTAATTGTTCTTGTGATGATTTATTGGGATCAGTGGTTGCGATATAGTTTTTACATGCATATTTCAAGCAAAAAAATTTAAAATACCTTTTGAAATGTTATTTATATGTGCTGTAATAATTTTTACCATAGAAATAAGAAAATTTGGTTCCTTCTTTTTTTGTGATTTTTGCTGGCGCATACCAATATAGCAAACAATGTTGGGAATAGGATTGACGGGGCCCTTAAGCAGTTTAGCAGATTGGGCTCCCCCACCAATCCCTACCCTCACCTATTTTTTAAGGACTTAAAAAAATCACTCTGAGGTCTCTTAGGATCATAGGGCCCCTGGGCATTATCCTCTTTGTCCCTCCCTCTCTTCAATTCCATAGTCCCCAACCTATACAGTACAAAAACTAGGGGTTTTTGGTACTTTTTGCTCTTGATCACAGTAGAAAAAAAAACTTTGAGGAAATTTGTAGCTCCACCTCTGATAAGAATATAAAGCACTTTATTTCCACATTAACGAATCATAATCCTCATCTGTAAAATTTGAAGTGCCTGACTGAGAAACGAAAATCTTCATTTGCTGTACATTTTCGATATGTAACCATAGCTTCTATGTCCTTCAAAAATGGGAGGGGGGTAATCATAACATTTCCCATATGCGTGTGTCTTAATAGTCCTAATTTAAATGTTAAAATGGCATTCAGTAGCTTTATTTTCATTCTATACCGGAGCTTTGTTTTTACGTAACTCAAGCTAGTAAAAACTGTTATGCTCCTTTTGAGACAATTACCAACACCATCTCAATGTTACACAAAAAATATTTGATTTTGGTGAAATTTCATAAAATTATCTAGATTTTTTGGCATTATCTAGATGCCCATTTTCATTATATAGATTACGTCAAAATTATGTGGATAATGTGTTAAATGGTAAGTTTTTATTATATAAATGAAAAAGGTATTAAATATTAATACTTAAAAACATCATCTTTCTCTAAAATCTTGACCATATGCGTGTGTCTTAATAGTCCTAATTTAAATGTTAAAATGGCATTCAGTAGCTTTATTTTCATTCTATACCGGAGCTTTGTTTTTACGTAACTCAAGCTAGTAAAAACTGTTATGCTCCTTTTGAGACAATTACCAACACCATCTCAATGTTACACAAAAAATATTTGATTTTGGTGAAATTTCATAAAATTATCTAGATTTTTTGGCATTATCTAGATGCCCATTTTCATTATATAGATTACGTCAAAATTATGTGGATAATGTGTTAAATGGTAAGTTTTTATTATATAAATGAAAAAGGTATTAAATATTAATACTTAAAAACATCATCTTTCTCTAAAATCTTGACTTTTTAATACGCTTGTCATAATCCCTTCCCTTTTTTTCAAGTCCTTCATAATATCAAACCTAATAGATTTTGAGATATCATAGCTCGAGAGATATCATTAATATAAATTCAAATAAAGAACTTAAAACCGCATAATAGTTCCATATAATTAATATAGCCTAGATTTATAAATTGAATAAAATAACCCAATTAAAAAAAAAACTATTTATTTTAAAAAGTCTTTGGTTTTTTTTTAACCCCTGCATATATTTTTTAATCTTATATTAATATATATTCAATTAAATTTTTTTAAATTATACAGTACATTAATATAGTCTAACCTACCTTCTGATCTGAAAAATATAAAAAATTGATTTTGAAAAAGGCTAATATAAATCAAAAAAATCCGATTTAAATAAAAAAAATCCGATTTTTTTGATTTTTTTAAAAAAATCATGATTTTTATCCACCCTGGTAAAAATATTAATTTTTTGGATTTAAATTTTTTTATTGAACCTTCCAATAGAATTGTTACTAATTTATATAATAAAAAAGACTCTTAATTTTAACATTAATAAAATCTTACCATTTAATTCCTGCAACTCATTTCTACTGTTTAGAAATATTATTCTTAATCAGCTTTTTTGAATATATAGATTATCTGATAAAAAAATTTCATGCTTTATTGATAATCTAAAAATTACCAACAATATATATAAATATCCCTCTTATTTTGTAAATGGTATAGTTAAAAAATTTAGATTAGCTGGATTTTCATGAATTCTTTTTATGGTGTTTTATATATTAGTCTGACATCTCCCTTCTCTTGTTTTAATTATATTTTATTTTTATTTTTGTATCCCCTTACACATTAGCCTTTCTATTATTGCCCCTCTTGATTGTATATTATCTCTAGTACATGTCTTTTCACATTACTGTTATTTATTTCTTACGAATGACAACAGTAGATCATATCTTATTTCTTTGTGAATAGCAACACTTGTCACTTCTTTCTGTGTTCCCGTACTCGATAGGTTTGTGTATTTCTTCAGTTAGATTCCAGGTATCCATTTTTCCTTTTATTTTTTCATCTTTATGTATGCAGTCCAAGTAGAAATAGTTTATAGATATAATCTATCTATTTCTTAAGAAACATACATTTTTGTGCTTGCTTCTACAAGACACTTGGACTTGATAACGAGTTTTGAAGAAGTGAACAAATCCTGATTTAGGCCTAGAGCCTTGTTCACGTGTATAGCATTTGTGCTTGGATTTCGTCTGTTTTTATTTTATTGATTCCATACCTTTGTTTTTAGATACTTTTCTTAGACTTGATGATTCAAAATTTGTATTTTTTTCCATTTGCTTGAAGATTTGCTGTTTTATACTTTTATTTTGTAAGCCTATTAGAAAGTTAGGTTTTTAGAGTTACAACTTTTTGCTTTTCTTTCATTGGATCTTCAAACTTTTTATTATTGAAATCATTTAATTTATTAGCTACATTTGCGCAATAAATTAAATGAATTATGCATTGTCAGTCCTATTTACTCATTTTTTACATTTGCATATTTGCAAAGTATCCTTAATTTTTTAAGTTTGCTACGGTATATATATATACACACACATATATATATATACATACATATATACATACATACATATATATATACATACATGTATATATATATATATATACATATATATATACTCTAAGTCAAAAAAATTGAAGCACCCTGCAAAATAATCCGATTGCAATGAAACTGTATATGCAAACGATCAAAAATTCACAGCCAATGAATGAATAGTCGAAACAACAGTGCATTGAAACTGAGCATCATGGTGGTGTATATAAGGAGCGAACCTCGCTTTCAGGAACAAAATGTGCAGTGGATTTCGACTGCATTTTTGTATCTTGATTGTAACAATGCCTCGCCGACGAATTCACGGCCAATACAAGCATATGAAGGAGTTTGAAAGAGGGTGTGCAGTCGGACTGCATGAGGTTGGACAGGCACACCAACGAATTGCACGGCATTTGGGTAGGAGAAATGCAGCAATTAGATAATGTTGGCAGGAATGGGTCCGGAATGGCAGATTTCAGCAGCAAGCGGGCAACTGACGGCCTAGAGCGACGACAGAATGGGAAGATAGATCAATTGTCAGAGCAGCTGTGACAGCACAAGATTCGTCGTTATCAACCATCCAACGTGTGACAAACACGGAAGTGGCCACCTGGACCATTAATAAAATACTACAAGAGCAGAATCTATTATGCCACCTACCACTGACCAGTATGCACTGTCAACAGCAATTACAATGGTGCCGGGCCCGATCAACAAGGAATTGTTCGGATTGGGAACGAATTGTCTTCAGCGATGAGTTCTGTTTCGAACTGAGTCCCCATGACCAGTGCAGACGTGTCTGGAGGCAGCCCGGACATCGTCAGGATCCTGCTCCTACTATCACACGGGATCATATGGGAGTGGGAGAACAAAAACAATGGCGATCATTTAATGTTTGGCAGAAGAAAAAAAGTCTATCATTGATGTTATTAGAAACAATGCTTTTTCTGTCGCCACAGATGCCAGTGATGATATTTGTGATAAAAATGCTAACCTTTAGTAGTGACATATTTCAAAGAAGTTAATGGACAAATGGCTACTACTATTTTATCGTTATTGGATTCTAATGATGCCACAGCAGGAGACATTTTCAATCTTTTGGATAATGAATTCAGTAAGCTACACATTAAATAGGAAAACTGTGTGTCATTTGGAAGTCATAATGTCAGTAACATGCTAAGAAAATTTAAAGGAGTTGCAGCTTTCCTAGAGAAAAAGTACCCACATATAAAAATTATTGGGTGTTCTTAACATATAATCCACAGATCCATACAAAAAGGTACCAAAGAATCCTTAGCTGTAGATATTGAGTTATTAATAATTCAGATATTTTATTATCTAGAAAAGAACAGTAAATGGAAGCACAAATTTACTTTGTATTAAAAACTTGATGAGAAAACTCACAAAATGTTGAAACATGTTAGTACAAGATGATTATCTTTGGAAAATGCATTAAATCATGTTATAAAACAATGGGAGCCATTGAAATGCTTTTTTAGTAGTAGTGATTCGAAAAGTAAAAATGTTCAATATATGCCAGTTAACAAAATGTTTGAAGATCCCTGTACTAAACTTTATGCATTATTTTTGAAGAAAGTTATATGCATATTCACTAAAGTAAATGTGGCTTTGTAGATAGAACAACCAATCATTCAAAATTTGAAACACGAACATTGTTTCTTGATTAAATGGTGATATGTATCAAATCTGCTGATGTGTAAGAGAGCGATACAATTTTATCTATAAAATACAATAAAATAAAAAATTTAAAAAAATGATGAAGGCCTGGTGACAGGCTCTCATACAAGCCATCATGAATGACAATGTCTTCCCAGAAGAAATGGAGGTATTTGTTCAGTGAGAAGATTCTTTTGTGCAGCTTATGATTACATATTAAAAAAAAATTCCACGCAAAGATGATTTCATTCAACATGCAGAAGCAGCAAGTATTGGAGGAAGATGTACAGCAAACTTCAAATCTGTAGCATACTTTGTAAACAGATACCAAAATTTTCATGGCAAAAACACTTTGGATTCACTTGAAGTAGAATTTGCAACTTACGGATCAAATTGAAAAATTTTCACAAGTGATTTTTCAGTGTGAACATGCTGATGCTGCATGGAATAAAATATCCATGCTCACAAACTCTGATGGAACAAAAAGTATAAAGCACTACCAAAAGTTATGTTGAGGTTGCTAATTGTTCCACATAGCAATGCTCCCACTAAAAGTCTTTAGTATGATTTGAAAAAAATCAAACTGAGTTTTGCTCATCATTAGGATTAAAAACATTGGAGACTATAGTAATTAAAAAACTGAGCATTATGAAATGCTATGATAAGACATTTTCTCAAGATGATTCAATCATTGTCCAAGATTAAGAAAGGTGCACTTTCACATATTAGATTTGTACAAATTCATATGAACATGATAAAACTACATTAGAAGTAAAATTCATATAAACACGATAAAATTACATGAGAAGCAAAATAAAACACAAACTGCCTGTTGACTTCCGCATTCCAAAACACTTTGCAGTGTGGAGATTCTTTGCACCGCAGGATTCACATGTCATGTTAAAGAGAATAGAGCAGCAGTTGCAGGCATCAGGCATAAAGAAGCGTTAATGAAGGAAAAAGAACGTGGAAAAAAACACTAGCATCTCCACACAGCTTTGGCTGACTATGGGAAGACACTTTTCGCTGGAACTTAAGTCTTTTTGTGAGAAAAAAGACAGGTTGCTAGATTTGGCATTTAATCGCATTTTCTTTGGCTTGATCATAGATTAAACTTATTTCCACAAGATTGAAGATTAACATACTGTCGGCAGGAGGCATTTTCTGTCTTTTTCTACAAAAAGTAGCTTATACGCTATTTAAATTTATATGTTTTTATTTTCAATTTAAAAATTTCCAATAACTATATTATTCTTTGGAATTTTAAATTTTAATTATCTTAATTTATATTTTATTTTTTAATTAATTTCATTTTTATTCGGTGGGTGCGATTGTATATATTCATGATATTTAAATTTATCATTTTGTTAACAATGGATATGGAATAAAAATCGTAACTACTTGCATCTCAGATTTTGATGGAACTATCCGTTTTGATCATCCCTGATTACGAATCAATACTGTTTTCAATTTGTGTGTATGTAGGATATTTTTTGAATAAATTGAGGGATTTGAATGAAAACTAGTAGAAATTATTTCAATCTGTAAGGGACATACTGATTTTCAAGTTCTCGATTTTTAACCTCAAATTTTTTTGTTTACAGACAGCACAGTATCTCTTGAAATGATTACCCGATTTTCATTAAATTTTCCAAAATTTGGACAATAGCACGAATTATTATTATTTTTTTTTTTTTCTTTAAGAAGGGACAGGCACTTGATTATTCAACCATTTGCCCATAAATTATAAAATATAACTGAACCTTTTTAAGACCGTAAGAACAGGGACATAAATCACTCCTCTTTGAAAATGCGAAAGAACTACAGAGTAAGTCAAGAAATTTGTGACAAAAAAAAAAGCATCAAAGTGTGAAAGGGGGGGGGGGGGGGGGTCGACTTATGTGCAAAGTCTAAAAAAAAAAAAAAATTGTAAGTCCAAAAGTTCGTTTTTCCACAAAGCAATCCATCAGAAAATGATGTGGTAGTAATTAAGCAATCACACACTCAGGATTTCTCTGCACTTCAAAACTCTCTTTTGAGTCACTGCCCTTCCGATTCTCCCGACTAGCAGCGTATCATGTCATAAAAAAAAATATATATATATAACTGCTACATACAACTCACTTGTTTTCATTTGTTGTTTATGTCCTGCTTGTCTGATTACAGCTGATCGTTAAAAAATGGCTCTTTTTAGAGCTACACACTACGTAACAAGGATTGTGTAAAACAATAATGCAGGATTTAAAAATGGAAAGTGCCCCCCCCCCCCCCCCCCCCCAGAGAATACTGAATACCAACTGTGCTCCTTCAAGTCAATTCGGGGTTAATGAAAAAGTCAGTTCAAATAACAGGTGGAAGCCAGGTATTGTTTTGATTGTGGTCAAAGTATTGTGGGTCAAAAATGCTTGGGACAGGGATGCGATATCTGAGAGGAAATGGCCACGAAATCATCAAGAAATGTTGTTTAAGTATGTTTAACATGAAAATATTTAACATAGTATGTTTGGCATAGAAGCATGTTAAATGCATATGAGTGATCAAGCCCAACAAGTGATCCAAATAGCGTATGACACACTTGAAGGTGTTTAGACTCTTGAATAATCTCTCATCTGCAAAACACTAAATCTATTAAGGCAAATGTGAATATTTGTATTGCTTTGTGTAATACACAAAATACAACAGAAAATAATAGTTGGAATTTCAGTTATGATAAAATGTCACAATAAAGAATGCTATTATCTATATTCAAATTTAAGATTGCTACTTATCACAAGCGCAAAACTCCAGAATCTTATTTAAATATAATTTAATAATTTTACACAAAACGTTTCATAAATAAGCAAATTATACTTACTTCTTAGCCTTTGAACTGTTAGGATAATCAACTACAAGGCCACCACCAAAACCAGCTTTCATAGCTTGTTGAGTTACAAGTTCGATCTGTATGTAATTAAAAAAGCAAATTAAGCAACTATCATAACAATATACAGGGTGTCTCAAAAACATTGACCTTGGCCTTTATTCCTTAAATATAAAACTTAGATATATATAATAAATTACAAAGTTGTGTAATAAAAGGTACAGAATTTTATGAAATCGATTAAAATTTTCAAGGGAATTAAATTTTATGAAATACAAAATTTAAATTTTTATGTCCCCCGTACAAAAACATTTCCAATGAGTAAAATGTGCCCCATACACGAATAAGGTGATGTACAAAATTTCAGCATTTTATCATAAAAAGTTCCAAAGATATGAAAAGACAAAATTGCTGACTTAAACCATTTTCGATGCATAGATTGCGTTTCAGGGGTCATACACAAATTACGAAAGAAAACAATGATTACATAAATAAATAATAATTTTGCTATTCATTGGTACAAAAGTATCTACACTGTGTAGAAATAATAACTTTACACAAAGATTACAAAGCTTGTTCAAAATGTTTTCCATCCATGCCAATACAGAGCTGCATTCGCCTGATGACACTTCTGTGCACTTGATCAAGTTCTTGTTTGGTAATGTCACGACAACCCTCTTGAATGCACTGTTGCAACTCTGCTTTATTTAAGGGAGGTGACAGATAAAAAGTTGTGCATAAAATACTCCACAAATACAAATCCACAGGCGTTAAATCATGCGATTTAGGGGGAAATTAGACTGGCCCATCCACTTATATGGAAACTCATTATTTAACCAGTGTTTCACAACTGTAGTATGGGGCGCGGTAGCCCATTGGTTAGCGCACTGGAGTTACACTCGGTAGGCCCGGATTCGATTCCAGCCACTGCCAAAACTGCCGCAGTGTTCACGCGGAGTACGATCACGTTAAACATGTGGGTCCGTAAGTCCTTCCGAGAGGTTGGTGGTAGGGGAAGGAGGGTACGGTCCCTGTGGATGCCTCCCCCACTGGGTTCCGGTCTAAATTGGGTGGCACTTCCCGGCCGTCCAAACAGTTACCTTACACCTTTCTGGTAGGTCGGACGGTCTGGGTAACAACAACAACAACTGTAGTATGGTGAGCTGGAGATCTGTCCTGTTGAAACCATACATGTGGAAGCACTGTTAGGGGCACTTCATCCATAAAATCAGGAATAATCAGAATCTCATTAACATATCTATCACACGTCAACATACCATCATACAGTATGGGTCCCAGCAAACAGCGTCTGAAAATACTACACCATACATTCACAAAAAATTGCTTCTGATGATGAATATCACGTACCACGAATGGATTTGTGTCAGACCAGAAGTGCTCATTTTGAGGATTTATGCATCCATCTTGTTTAAAACAGCATTCCAATTACGTTTTCCAGGAAAGAGGGATTTGCATCTTCCTGATTTAGAGCCCAATTACAAAAATCTAGACGACGTTGATAATCTGTTGGCTCCTGTCATTGCACCATGAATGTTAAACAGATGTCATTTATTTCATCTCAGTATTCTCCACACTGTTCCATGTGGTACATTCATTTCTAAAGCAACAGTACGAACACTACTATGTGGATGACTGCATAAGTAAGCCAAAATATAAATTTCTACATCACTTAAGTCTGAGACTACCTTGTCCACCTACACGATGTACGCTTCCTCTTTCACACACTCGTTGCACCAATCGGGAAATAAATCTTAAAGAAGGATGTTGAGAATTGGGAAAAGTAAGTTGATATTCCCCTGCAGTTTCGTTAGCATTGAGATTGCATAAACTGTACAGTATAAGCATTTCAAAAAGTTCTTCGTTGTTGTATTGCGACATACTGTCGGTACAGGCTAACTACACTCTCAAAATGTAGCAGAAATGTAAAATACTTAAGGGTCGTTCAGACTGCGGGGCTGCATGCATTACGCTTGCATAAGCGAGGCGATTGATCAATGGCAGAGCAAAAACAACTTTCTGATGTGATGATGTGTCTATTGCGATTGTGTGACGCACCGATCAGAGGCAGATATTTGCATATACATACATTTCTAAGCTGTTTTAATGTTAATTTTGATTGTGCCATTTCCAAGTTTTATTCTGTCGAAAGGAGTGTCGAAAGCCCAGACCACCCGACTCGTCCGAAAACTTAGAGCAGCAGATTGGATGGCCGGGAAAATTTTAGAAAAGCGGAGTCCGACCTCCACAGTCACGGTCCCTGGTCAGAGCAGCAAGTAGTTTATTAAATTTCAAAAAAATTTTACAATTTACAGATTTCAGCAGCATAAGCTGAATATTAATTTTTCCCAAAACAGACGGGGGACAAAACAAAGCATCAGACAAATCACCGAAGATCACAAAATCACGTAAAATACACAGCAAACAACATAAAATACACTGCAAACAACATAAAAACAGGGAGCCAGGCTTCAGTAACGTTCTCAAAAGAGGTAAAGATTTTAACGTAGTGAGTTTAAAATTTTAGGAGCCAAAGGGAAACAGTTAAATAAAATATAAATTTAAGAAGAAAAAAAAAAAAAAAAAAAAGAATCTAAGAGGAAAAGCAAACTAAAAAGCCCAAACAATAAAAAAAAAATATATTTTTATGCGAAATTTAAAGGCAGATGTTAAAAAATCTTTACAGAAAAGCGAGAGAGGAGAACAATGAAATGGCATCCCGCATTCTCACAGATATAAATCTCTACTCAATTCCAAGTATTCAAAAGATTTAAATGTAAACAAACTTTTCTCTTTCTCCTCCCTCCCTTTTCCTTTTCCATAAAAATGTTAACGAACATCCCAAAGTGGGAAGACAAAACCGATGTTTAAAATGTAAAAAAACAGAGTTCAGGATAATATTTACTATTAGGAGTTAATAGTTTGAAATCAAAAGATGAATTAAGTCAAAGGGGGATGTCAAAAATAAACAATTAACATGAATAATCACATTACAACAGCAATAATAGCATTATCAAAACATATAAACAGAAAAACAAAATGATACTGGGAGATTCTCAGAAAAGGGTTAAATAGTTTTTTGTATTTTCTTGATACGTAAAAGTTCTCTACGTAAAGTTTTATTCTGTAACTAGCTGCCTTCGGCGACCAGCCTGTTCGCTACCTTTAAAAATTCTGACCATGGCAAACTCGCTGGCGCCAAAACCCCGTGGAGTTGTTGTTGCGACCCAGACCATCAGATCTACCAGAAAGGTGTAAGGTAACTATTTGGACGGCCAGGCCCCCCCCCCCCTCGAATACGATTAATCTTGAAATGGTTAGTTTGGTATACCATATGGATAAAGTATTGTTTATCGAAAATTTTTGTACTTTTAGAAATATGTCAGTCAGTGTGTGTGTGTGAGGTAACTAACTGGGAAATATACGCATAATGAGTTGTTGTTGTTGAAACCCAGACCGTCCGACCTACCAGAAAGGTGTAAGGTAACTGTTTGGACGGCCGGGAAGTGCCACCCAATTTAGACCGGATCCCAGTGGGGGAGGCATCCACAGGGACCGTACCCTCCTTTCCCTACTACCAACATCTCGGAAGGACTTACGGACTCACATGTTTAACGTGATCGTACTCTGCATGAACACGGCGGCAGTTTTGGCAGTGGCGGGGATTGAACTCAGGTCTACCGAGTGCAATTCCTGCGCGATAACCACTGGGCTACAGCGCCCTCAACCCCGTGGAGTTAAGGGGACGCTTCAGTTAAAAAAAAATCTCCATTCCCTTGAAAATTGCACCCGGTGGCTCAAGAGATGGGCAGTTCCTTTTTTCATATGATTGGCATCTGATGGGCCAATGAGAGTAAGTAAGGTGATGAAAGGCCCTTGGACTTCTATAATTTATGACTTGCTCGCCTGTCCAAGAGGATAAAGGGGGAATCTTAGAAGGGTGTGTGGTTTGGGGGACGAGGCAAATGAATGAAAGAATGAAAAAAAAACGCAACTGGATGCTTTTCCCACTTACTGAAAGGTAAGTTTCCTATCCATTCTATTTCTTGTCAAGGAATAACCAAAGAGTTCTCCTAACCGATTATAATATAATTCTAATATAAATATATATATGTGTGTGTGTAACTTCAATGTGTGTTTTGGAGACTAATTCAGGTACAACACTAAAATGTGTGTATTAAAAAACTGGTATTAAAAATAAAATTAATGATATTTCTATGCCTATGAGTCCAGAGCGATGGTATAAAACTAATATTTATTTAGTCATTTTGAATATATCATTATTTCCTTTTTAAATAGTATACATTAGAGTGCATTGTATGAAATTTGAAGTTTGAAATGGACGATATAGCACTAAAAATATGGAAATTATAGTATTTAGCATGAAAATTCCTTGTGTTGAAAATGATTTGTTTCAACCGGGGTTATTTAGAAATCTCGGGTTCTGCATAGTAATGAATAGCAATGGCAGTTGCCACTACAAGGGCACTGCGGAACTGCAATTCTATTCAAATAGCTAGTATCTAGTAGCGGTACTGCACTTTCATGGCGTTTTTACAGAAAAATGATTTCATTCGTTGACATAGTAACTCAATAGAGACCTATATAATAATTGTCCTGCATGTGTTTTGTTTTTATAAACCCTTCAAAAGTCCCGGTGGCCTAGAAGACTAAATCTTTGTATACTCTGGAATATAACATCACTATAATTACAAAGTATTACAGTATAACGTACTGTAATACTTTATATACTGTCATACAACATTTTTTGTCATCTATGAAATTTATTTTACAGACATATCTTTATTATTCAAACCGGAAAAGATTTAACAAGAAAGATCAATCACGTATAAATCATTGATTATGACACACTTTCCAACTGCCCGGCCATTCAAATAGTTGCTCAAGTCCTCAGGATGAGTCGGACGGTCTGGGCTTTCAACACTTTCCAACTGTGATGCAATTTTATTTAAACATCTCTAAAATGAGATACATTCAGCGGTGATATTTTTAAAATTATCACAATAGTACAATAATTTATTATATTTGAAAACTTTATTGAAAACAAATGAACTTTATTAAACAAATGAACTTTATTAAACAAATGAACTTTATTAATTGAGAATTTTGTTTCATATGTAATTTCAAATTTTTCTTTTACGGTTTTGATTTATTTTAAGCATTTTTATTTATTTTGACACGTCCCGATCTGAACTAATTTAATATATAAACTTCACCAAATTGAATATTAAAATATCCCACTGGTGTGCGGCATTCCTAAATTCGTGAATCAAAAGCTTAAATTATACACTTTATTTCTATTTAACGATCTGTCCTTGCATCAATTTTAAAGTCGCAACGATTATCACAATTTGTGAGTACCAAATTTTCACATATAGTGTGTTTCAGATTGTATCTTTTTGCTATTCAAAGTTATCTTCACAGGCAGGTCTGAAGAATAAAACATCCTGGTCCCTTTCGTAAACAAATTTACAAAAATATGAAATTAAATTAATGTATGTCAAAATGAAAGCGCAAAATTGTATGGGAAGACATACCCGTACTATTTATATTCTCGTAGATTAGTAGATATACCTGTGTATTAGTAGAAGATTATCCGCACTACTTTTATGAGTTTCAAAAATTTTTGCTAAGAAAACAGATGATATAATAAATTGAAAATATCAATAATCCCCTCAATCTTTAAACCTGAAGGTCGTATTCAATATAATCCAGTCAAAAATGCAATTTCGATAAAATTTGTTTCATATGCATTTCTTTATTATTTAAATTGGGAAAAAAATTAATAAAAAAACTTCTGCACTACATAAACACACTGGTTTTAAATTTTTTGTTAAGTGACATGATATCATTTCCTTCAAATAAATTTGCGAAAAAACATTTTCTGCATAATGCTATGTCTATAAAAGGTTTAACTGTGCATTTTTTTTTATTAATATCTAACTTGAAACATGGACTCAATTTTAAGTGGGGCTATTCAAAAAGCTACCCATAAAATTTGTCGAAATGCAGTGCAGCCTTTATCCTAAGACTAAATCATTACTCATAAATTCAACTACGGGACAGAATTTATCTAAGCAGGATTTTTGATGAGAAAAATGTACTAGTTCACCAAAATTTTATACATACTATAACAAATTATTTACAATCCAGAAGCCCCGCGGTGACCTAAAAGACTGCAATAAATATAATATTTACTTTAAATAAGTATGGAACAAATATATGCAAGAAGAAAAACAGTAAACCAGTGCGAGCCGAATTATCTGTACTGATACAACAAAATGTAATGCAAAAGGACTTCTCTTTCTTTACTGGACCAAAGTCAAAAGACACCTGCTAAACACAACAAATGTACCCCTTCGTTCATTTCCCCGATACCTGTCAATCATCCACCCTCCCCTCAAATCTCCACACCAAGAATTTTCACCCCCATTTTTCCCCTGGGAGGATAGGAGGTGTGGCTAATGTTGAAAATCGGAAGTTTTAGCAGTTGTAACACAATTTACTATTCAAATATACTAATCCCAAATTAATTCAAAAATCTAAAAAAAATCTTTAAAAGAAGCCAGAAGTATAATCTATTGAACGCTGTTTTTCAAAATGTGAAACGTTTGATAGTTAATTTTTTATAGCGCAATTAAGAGGGTGATGTTTTATCTAAGAAATTTTGACAAATTAACTCCATTTAAGTATAATTTAAAAAATTGATGACTGAGTTCAATGCATTAAACTGTCTACAATCATGAGCAAAAAACAGAATTTTAAATTATTCATTTGCTAATGTGTAATTTGCGGAGAATTTCCCCCATAGGTTAATATGGACATGAAAGCTAACTGAAGCGTCACCTTCAAGTTTGGTTTAGTTTAATGATGTTAAAACTAATAATGAAATTTTAAGATGAAAAATAATGTTCTAGTAGGGGTTCTTGAAAATTGATTTGTAAAGTGAATTTATTCTAATGTTTGTGAACTGTGATAACCCCATGGAGTTAACAAAGTTTATTTTAGTTTAATGACATTAAAACCATAATTCAATCATTTAAATTTTTTAATGACCATATGCTAAGCTCTTAATTTCATCATTTAAAATATAGCATAATTTTCTAGTAAATATAATAATTTCATATACATATAATAATTTCACTCTGTATACTGTTACCACCACCCGATGTATACAATACATCACCACAATTCAATCATTTAAATTTTAAGATGACCATATGCTAAGCTCTTAATTCCATCATTTAAAATATAACGTAATTTTCTAACCCGATCCACAATCTCCATAACTTTCTTTTTATTCCTTTTTTTCTTCATGGAAACACTGTGCGTCTGCACGGGCATGTGGGTGAAAAACTTCTTTAGCGGTTTTGCAGAGAAATTGAAATTCGGAAATTCCTAAAATCCGGATCCTGCAGCTACTTTTTATTATTTCTTGATCAGATTGGGCTTGTAAGAAAGCCTGATGTTTGAGCTTCCTAAAAATGTAAATTATTAGTCGAAATTGTCGGTACTTTTTCCGATGCAAGGATTTAAAAACGAAAGTTTGTTTTTTTGAGCGAAAAGTGACTTTTGTTTTAAAATCTTTATGATTTAAAAGTGATTTTTATTAATTCAAAAGTATCCATTTCCATCTATGTTTTGTATCAAATTATTTTAGTTATGAAAAG
Organism: Amaurobius ferox; assembly: GCA_951213105.1. Classification (NCBI taxonomy): domain Eukaryota; kingdom Metazoa; phylum Arthropoda; class Arachnida; order Araneae; family Amaurobiidae; genus Amaurobius; species Amaurobius ferox. The sequence goes on from OX578136.1 coordinate 149,936,880, forward strand.
CAGAATTTTCACTTCTTCATAGTATGTTTTATTATCAATAAATATTTTAGTGAAATATTGATAATTTTAAGTAAGATTTTTTGCATACAGATCATATTCCCTTACAGTAATACTAATGAAGTATCCTTTTTCATCCATTAAAATTTCAGAAAGAAAGAATTCAAATTTACTTTCTATATTATTAATGTTATTATTTCTAAATTCAAAAAGTTAGATTCATCAGATCCTTATATAACTCCCATACATTCACCTATGACATTAAAATGTAAATATTATCATTTACATTTTAATGTCATAGGCGAATGTATAGGGTAACCTTACTTCCTGAATAATCTTTTCTCACATTGTATGTACATGACCAGTAGCATCTTTAAGATTTTCCAGTGGAGGTGTGTGTGTGATTTAATCCATTAATTTTAGTAATAAAAATAATTTCATCATAAATTATTTAGACGATAGTGTGCACATGCCTGCAACTTATGACTTAAAAATTTACAATTCTGCAAATACCAGTTTAAATAAAATATTGTGTGATCCTTCCAAATTGTAATGTTGTTTAAAACATTACAAATATAAAAAACAATGCTAAAGTGCCCTTCTTAGGAATAGGTTGCTCTTTTGCTGACATATTACCCTGTCCAAATTTGATCATGGGGGAAACACTACAACAGTTTTGTGACTTTCATGTCTTATCACTTATTGGGACATTCCATTATTACAAAGGTGACAGTGGAGAAATGCCTTGTAGTCCCAAGTCTAGCCAGACAAAGTTTGAGGGGATAGGGTATGTACTGCAAAGGGAACTGAAACAATAGGGGATTGATTTCCAGAAATGGGACACAGTTAGGATTTTGTCGCTACTCTGGTTGTTGAGAACATCCTTTAGTCATTACATTGACCTTTAGTTTGTACTAGCGTCCCACATTTAGGAGGTTGTATTTCAATTTAAAGAATTCTAAAATGAGTGTTTGTGTCTGTATCTCAGAGTGTCTGCAAATCAGAGATTATAAAGCCACTGAGTTTAATGTAAATTTTGGCAGGGAATGTTAAACTGTTCGTAATCAAGGAGTGTCCGTATCTGAAGAGTGTTCGTTATGAAGTTTTATTATATTTCAAAATGTAATTTATGGAAAATGACATTGTATCATTAAGAAATAAAATAAAATTGTATTTACTTTTTTTAAAGCCGTTAAATAAAAGCAAATTACATTGTAAAAGGGTTGCAGATAATTTATATTAAATTTCTCTTAATCCAAATATTAATAAATACAATATTTGGATTAGGAATTAATAATTGATAAATTCATTTTAAAATTCAGGGAATTATTTTTCAGCTGTTTATTGGCTACAATGGTAATAATTACGAGCATTGATATTTCAATTCACTTATCTCAACTGTTTTACTTTGGCAATGAATATAAATCTTTAAATTTTTCTAAATATGTTTGTCATGCAAGTAGAATGTTTTAAATTTCTTAATAGCAGAAATTCTCAATCTTTATAATACACCAAATTTAAGAATTAGGAAATTTTTATAGAAATAATAGTTTTAAATGCTTTTAGATTTTAAACATTATCTAAACTAGAGATGAGCAAATGGTGAACTGTGATAATTTTTTCTCATTTTCAATAAAAGATATATATTTATTTATTTTAATATAAGTACTGTTTGTCTAAAAAAAAAAAATCAATTGATACCAGTTTAATTATTGATGCCTGTATACGGAATACATATATATTTATATTTCACAATAATAAATAAATCTATCGTTTTTTTTTTTTAAGACAGTAATTACATCACTCCCATCCCTTCACATAAGGACAACTGACAGAATGGTCCAGTGACACTTTGAGCAATTGAATTTAAAACAACCACATAGTCTTAAAACACTTAGATTTTGGTTGCATGTGAAAAGTGAATACCAATCTCTTTCCACGAGAGCTATTGCAGTTTTATTAACATTTGCTTTGTGTGAATCTGCATTTTTGAACTATATTAAAGAGAGATATGCTTCTATTTAGATGTGGAAGCTGAATTGAGAGTTGAAGCTTCAGGATGAATGAAACTGACTGATTAGTTCTCAAAGTTTATTAATCTCATTAAAACTGTTTTCTTTTTACATTTTTTTGTTAATTTGTAGAAAAATGTATTGTTCCAATTGTTATATCTGCTAGCAGCTTTAATGTGGGAGGGGGAAGGGGGGTGTAAACAAAAAAGTTTCTATACCTCTGATTTAAATTACCAGTTTTCTAATATATAATACAAACGAGCAAGAAAAGAAGATAGCATGGAACATAGGAGAAGTTTACACCAATAAGAAATAATTTTATTACTAACTAGTTAAATAAACAGGGTCAACTTTTAATGATTCACATATACTTAGACAAACATGCATTGTACAGAACATATGTCATTTCCTATGTTTTTATCTGAAGTTACATCTAAGTATCTCCTTTCTGTATATATCACAGGTTGGATAAACTTTTTCACTGTTCACCTTATTTTTACTATTCCTAGCATTCCTAGTATATGTTTAGAAATAGTACACTATTGTAATGGGAGTAAAAAATTCAAGCTTTCTAGGTATCCTAGAACACAAATAAATGATTATTAGTGTTTTTTTTTTCTTTAATACGTATGTCTAGCAATTTTATACATGTGTCTGCTTGCACAATATATGTATGCACTTTAGCTCAAAAATTATCTATCCAATTCTCATGAAATTTTGCAGTTAGGTAATCCACGCACCACCTTAGTGCTGACTTAATTTTGGCATTAATCCAAAAAATAAAAAACAAATACAAAATTATAGAATGTAGACGTACATGCATACACATGTACTTCCTAAATTGTAACTAATTTTGTAGTTACAGACAAAATATTAAAATTCCTTTTTTTTTTTTTACAGTCTTTGCAACAACAGCGTACTTATCTTGTCATTTTTGGTACCATTAATTCACAAAGAATAATTTGTAAAAACAATTTTTTTATTAAATATCTAGTTTTATTGTAATCATATGCTTCAGTGAAAATTTGAAAATTTTTATCCATTTGGAATTTATTTGGTTATTTATTAGAGCATTTATTTCGAAATTTTTACATTTCCATGGTGATACTTTTCATTTTTATTCAATTCTGTTTCAGAGGTTTGCAGTAATTGTGTATGCAGATACATTTTCATTTTATATTACTTTGGTAAAATAAGACTTGGACTTAACTTTCATAAGCATGTGGTTCCTTTTGTAATGCTATAATTAATTTGCCATTCACTTTATTATCATAAATTATATTAATTTTGAAATATAATTTGTGATAATATAGTAAATACAATCACTCTCACTTTGCTAAAGGATAAACAGTTCAAGATAATTTTGTTATCTTTAATATTGATGGATTGGCCCTATTAAAAAACAATAAAGATCAATCATGCATAAAGCATTAATTATGAAATACTTTCCAACTGCAATGCAATTTTATTTAAACATCTCTAAAATATGATACATTCAGTGGTAATATTTTTAAAATTATCACAATACTACAATAATTTATTATATTTGGAAACTTAAAACTTCATCGAAAAAAAAATGAACTTTATTCAAATGACATCAATGAAATATAAATTGCCTGGCTCTCTATGAAAAGCAGTAAATATTTTATTCCATTCCATTCATTCATCACAATACTAGAATAATTTATTTTACTTAAAAACTTAAAACCATGGAGGTAAGCGTAATTTAACTTTATGCTTAAAACTTCATCGAAAAAGTTTGCTATAAAATCGTCTGTGTCTCTATGTAAAATCAATGAATGTTTCATTCATATCAGCTATATTGCAGACTCCAGAGCTAAATAATTTTGCATTAATGAAATTCAGCAATTCTTATATAACTCATCTTACAGCTTCAAGTGTTTACAATCTCCATAAATGAAAATTAAGCTTTGTTGTAGAAATAATCAAATTTTAATGATCCTTTAAACTCAAATATATACTAACTGCGTTGTTTCAGAATACAGATGCACAGAAATTAAGCAAAAATAAAGTGGTTTTAGGATGGATACAACACTAAATATAAATTAAAAAGAACTTTAAAAATCACAATTTTGACACTAGATGGATGGTATTGATCGTTTAAACTCAAATATATTGTAATTGCGTTATTTCAAAATATGGATACACAGAAATTAAGTAAAAATAAAGCGGTTTTAGGACAGATATAACATTAAATATAATTTAAAAAGAACTTTACGTGATCTCCTCATATGATATGGGTGTAATTATTATTTTAATTATTATTTAAAAAACTACCAAATATATTTTATTGAAATTTTTTTATATTTCTTATGGAATAATTTGAATATTTCCTCAAATTTTTGAAGCAATTTGTGAATTTTAAATTTGTTTAAAAAATGCTTGAAAAATTAGGTCCCATAGGGTTCCATGTATTTCATTTTTTCCACCCGGGTTTAATCTAAAACTAATTGGGTGATATTATTCATTTATATTCCCATAGGTCCCACAGACCATCTGAACAACATACTAAAATTTCATTTTGATAAAGTTATTTTTATTGCAGTTATCGTGCAAACGGACAGACAAACAAGACAGAATGAACAAAGTCATAAACACTTTTGAATCATGTTGAAAAATACCAATTTACCAAATAAAGATAGAAATTATTTAAAAACACAAAATTTGATATCATTTAAAAAGTACCTTCTGACCCCATTTATTATTCTGTGTGATATTACTCTATTTAATCTATATATTATATTTTTATATATATTTTGTACACTTCAATATGGAAATCTGCATATGAGAAAAATATTTTACTTAATATTTTGGTGGGGACTGGCTTACTATTGACTATGTAGTGGGCAAAATGTCTTTATCTGACCTAATTTAGTAAATGCTACACTGTTAACATAATGGACTTAAAAAAATTCTATGCTTGGGGACTTTAGTTCCTTAAACCCACTTGCATTTGACACTGCACAATATACATATCTCAATTTATAAATAAAATACAATATAACAATAGCTGACACTTATAGTAGAAACACAGAAAAAACATTAATAAGTTGCAACACATTGGTTCAGTTTAGAATTCAAAGCTGTAAAAAGTAATAACCTTTTTCTTTTAATTAAAATTGTTTTAATATATTTTAAGATGCTGATTTCGCCTTAAATATTTAACAAGTAAACAGAACAATAAAATGAGATACACCTATTTTCTAATAAATATAATCTCTAATAAAAATATTATGAAAATATTAATTAATAATGAAACATACGAAAAAATAAATGCTGTGCATCATTTAATTGAAATAATTTGAAACTTAACATGGATGGAAATGAATGCTTTTAGATATTTCAACCATGCAACGATATTGCACATAAAAGATAAAAATTAATATTTCATGAAGATGTGAAATCATAGTGAAACATAAGATAAAGAAATAAATGTTGTGTACTTTTTAATTAAATAATTTGAAACTAAACATGGATGAAAATGGATGTTTTTGGATATTTCACTATTACACAGTAAAGTAATCTATACACATGAAATAGCACTTACAGATGGAAATATGAAAAATCATCAGTGAATAAAAAATCATAATGCATAAAAAATTGAATTTTTTCCATAGTCAATAACATAAAATAGTTTTGATTTCATTGACTTGGAATCAAGTTAGAATTCTTTCGAAATGATTTTGATGTTTTTCCGAGGACACTGAAAATTAACTAATCTTATTTAATGAAGGAAGATGCCTGTGTATGTGCAATCTGTAATGGGAAATCTAATTGAAAACTTGCACTATTCTGATTTTTTTTTTTAAAGGAAAAAAAATGTGTTTCTGAATTTTTAAATAGTCTATAAAAGTTGGCTTTTGCAATATTGACAGTAAGACAGTTGATTTTTCCAATATTGACAGTAAGACAGTTGACTTTTGTAATATTGACATAGCAACCTCAACACATATGCAAGATATCACATGTGTTGAGGTTGCTATGCCAATAGAATGATAATTTTGGCCTGGAAAAACTATGCTTAGGCACTTATTTTGAAAGTGTTATGTTCACACAGCAAGATTTTGAATTTTTTGCTCTAAATGGTCATACTGTCAAAGCATGTCTGGAGTTGAAGAATTTGCTATATGTTCAAGTGTAATTTTAATCAGAGGTATGCATCTTAAATTCGAGCAGGGCCAGGTATTTGTCCTAGTTTTTACAATGAGTGCTTCTTTAACTAAGATAATGCTGTTTTGGATAATATGTTAAGCATGTCGATATCATGAAAAGGAAAAACAAAATTTAAATGTTCTTAAAATTCGGTTTTTTATAAAACATAAATATAAAGTTGAAGTATTTTCATTTTTTTTCTCAATAATAATTAAAATACATACCTGTTCACTGTTTTCAGGATAAAACTGGAAAACAGCACGACTTCCACGGGCCTGAAATGATAATTTTCAATTATTTTCTATTCAACACAAACAGTATTTTCAGTTGAAAAATACTCTTATTTTTTACCACATGATTCTAAAAGAGAAAAGGTGACACTTAAACTGCACATTATAACAAAAAGTGTGCTTTCAAAAACAAGTGAAGCCATTTTTTGTCTTACATCAGAAAAATAGCATATTTTCCTTCATTATTCAATAAGACTTCCATTCACCTAGCAGCATTTTAAAAACAAAATCTATATAGAGGCATTTCCCCATTCAAGTTAACATCTGTAATTAATTTTGTAATCCAAACAATTATTGTCTCATGCTAACATAAAAATACCCTCTTTTCAACCTTAATGAGTTAAGAGTTTCAGGGACAGCAGCCAAAAATTCCAAAAAGTAGTAAGAAAAATAGGGGGAAAAAAAGAGAGTGATAAACTGATAAAAATGGGTAAAAAAAAAGCTATGAACTCTACAAAATAGGGAAAATTAGAATATGAAAATTCTTAAATCCCCCAAACCCATCAGAAATTTAAAACTGAGTTAGTAATACTAACTTTTAGAAGAAAAACACTTTAATAATATTTGTAACAGGTAAAAAACAAGATGAAAAAAGTTGTTGAAACGATTAAAAAAAAAAAAATGGAGAATTTTTCTCCTAACTGATTATCAAAACAATTAAACTTTTTTTGTACAAAATAAATAAGTGCTCACAAAATTATTATTATTTTATTCTTAATTTTCATTCATCGTTTAATATGTTATAAATAATATTTGCTGTAAGAATAACCCCTTTCTCTGTCCATCCATAATTGATTGGAGAAAAATTTGGCGGGATACTGAACTTAGTGATTTTAAAAAAAATATTGTCAAATTGATGAAAATGTCACCAAACCGATAAAAATGTCGTCAAACGGATAAAAATGAAGCTAAATCAATTAAATTATTTATGTTTTGTTAGAGGCTAGTATTGTTATTTGTTAGTAGAGTTTGTCTGTTAGTTCCAACCATTCCACACGGTGACAAATTTGGTTACTTTTTTTAAATGTCACAATATTGATCAAAATATCATTAAATTAACGTAAATGTCACCAAATTGATAAAATGACGCTAAATTAATGAAAATTATGCATAATTGCCAAAAATTCATTTGTTTGCAAAATTAAGTTCAATTTCCTTGATAATCCCTGTCACTTTGTAGGACTTATTATTTTAATATACTTGATTCACATTTAAGTGAGTTCCACTTTTCATGGGATAGATACGCTTTATTAGGAATGTCGTAAATGAATTGCCTTTTGTTAGGGGATGACATAACATGCATGTTTCATTAGGTAGTCGTATAATGATCGGGAGAGATGCATGACTCTCATGTGCACATGGATAGATAGTAGGAAAGCAAAGGTTGACAGAGGTACAGAAATTTTATGAAATCGATAAAAATTTTCAGGGGATTAAATTTGAAGAAATACAAAATTTAAATTTTTATACGGTCCCCGTACAAAAACATTTCCAATGAGTAAAATGTGCCCCATATACTAATAAGGTGATGTACAAAATTTCAGCATTTTATCATAAAAAGTCCCAGAGATATGTTTAAACAAAATTTGTGAGGGATTAATCACAAGTTAAAATGTAAATGTTTACAGCAAAAGTGCAAATGATGCAATGCAGAAATGCATCATAGGCAAATAATATCTGCCTCTTATCTTTAATGGATCTTTGACATGGATGGAAAACATTTTGAACAAGCTTTGTAATCTTTGCGTAAAGTTGTTATTTCTACACAGTGTAGATACTTTTGTATCAATAAATAGCAAAATTATTATTTATTTATGTAATAATTGTTTTTATTGTTCTTTTTTTCATAATTTGTATATGACCCCTGAAACACGATATGCTGACATGATTTTCCCCTCTGAGAACCCATGTCGATGCATTGAAAAGTGATTGAAGTCAGCATTTTTGTCTTTTCACATCTCTGGGACTTTTATGATAAAATGCTGAAATTTTGTACATCACTTTATTAGTATATGGGGCACATTTTACTCATTAAAAAGGTTTTTGTACGGGGCTGTATAAAATTTTAATTTTGTATTTCTTAAAAATTCCCTTGACAATTTTAATCGATTTCATAAAATTTTGTACCTTTCTTTACACAACTTTGTAATTTATTATATATGTTTAAGATCAATATTTAAGGAATAAAAGCCGAGGTCAATGTTTTTGGGACACCCTGTATATATATATACATATATATATATATATATATATATATATATATATATATACTGCTGGACAATTGCTAAGGATGGATGACACTATCACCCACAAAATGAAGGAAGCAAAATGCGGAAAATTAGAATAACTGTGGGATACAGTAAGAAGAGTTGTGAGTATGCAAATTATTCATTTCCACGCCTGTTCGTCATGTAATAGCGCTGATAAGAGATTTAAAGGATTTGATGCGTGCGGACAGTTGTTCCAAGTGAAAGTTTTATGGGAAAGATTTAATTGATGAACTTGAAATTTTCGGGATGTCTTCCCGATATCACTTAAATGACATATATACAGGGTGTATATAAACTGATGTTCAGAACTGTAAGGGGTTATAGAACTCACCAAAACAAATAACTTTCAGAATACAATGTGGGGTCGGAAAGCAACCGGCGAGCCGCGAGAAGGCGATTTCTATAGGAGTGGATGAAACTTCACGTCAAAATGGAGTGAAATGAAGATGAATACAGTGAAGACGAATAATGGAAATTTATTGATAAAATGTTTAGAACAAATTGTCAAATGAACGACCACCAATTGCGAGATAGGCGTCACAGGGGCAACAGAGTGAATTGTGTACACTTTGGCAGATTCCTAGCATTTGATGAATGTCTACAGCTGAGATGCTAATTTGGGCGACAAGGTCCTCTGGTGACTCGATAGGCATCTCGTAAACGGCGCTTTCTAGCTGTCCCCAGAGGCGAAAATCCAGGCAGGAGAGATCGGGAGATCTGGGAGGCCACGCGACGGAATCACAATGACCAAGCCAATCCATCTGTTCGGAAAGGCAATGTCCAGTCAGTTCCCTACAATCCTGGTGTAATATGCTGGTGCTCCATCATGCTGGAAACACGTAATCACTCGATGATTTGCTGGTACAACATGTAATAAATCTGGCAGCACCTGCTGGAGGAAGGTGAAGTACTTCTGTCCGTCTAGGTGGTCTGGTAACAGATACGGAACAATTAATTGGTCGCAGATAATCTTTGTCTACACATTCACGGAGAACCTTTGCTGGTGGCGTCTGGAACGTGTAGTATGCGGATTTACTGTGTTCTCCATATTGACGCGACGCTTCATCCACTCCAGAGAAAGCACCCTCTCGCAGCTCCCCGGTTGCTTTCCAACTCCACATTGTATTGTGAAAGTTTTTGGTGAGTTCTATAACCCTTGAGAGTAGGATCATAAAGGAAGGGAAAAACTTGACTAAGACCACAAAGGGTACGGAAGTGGAGTGCGACTCATGGCCATTAACATAACATTTAGTGCATTGCTTTTCGAGAATTTGAAGTCACATTGGCGTTGAGGTCGTAGAGTTCATATGTGTATGTATTCACCCTTCTTTCGAAATAGCCAGTGTTAGTAATTGTCGTGCTCTGTCTCAAGATAAAACTGATGTTATTGAGTATAATGAAAAACATAAAGTAGGAGTTCGTACCCTCGGTACTAAATTTAATGTAGGAAGAACCCAAATATGCTGTATTTTGAAAAAGAAAGAATATTGGCGAAACAAATGGTTGAAAAATGGAAATCAAGAAAGAAAACAAATTTCCTAAAATACCTGGACTTGCTGTAGATACAGTTGTTTACGATAGGTTTGTTTCTGAAAGAAACAAAAATCTCCCTATTTCCGGGCCAATTCTCCAAGAGAAATTGAGAGAAGCCGCAGAAGAGTTAGGATTTACAGACTTCAAAGTCTTGAATGGTTGGCTGGATTGATTTCGCGTTTGACATGAAATCGTGTTCAAGAAACTGTGCGGCGAATCTGCTGATGTCAACAACGGTGTGTGTGAAGATTGGGTTGGAAAAATACCAAAAATTATTGAAGGATATTCAGCAAGGGATATCTATATCATCCATGAAACTGGACTATTCTATCAAGCTCTTCCTGATAAAACACTTTGCTTAAAAAAATAACGTTGCAATGGAGAAAAAATTTCTAAAGAGCGATTGACAATACTGCTAGGAGCAAACATACAAGGTGAAAAGTTGACCCCTTTGGTGATTGGAAAAGCAGCAAAGCTTCGGTGCTTTAAGAGACTGGATATACGTGGCTTACCATTCGAATAGCACTCTAATTGGAAAGCATGGATGACTTCTGATATTATATTGAAATATTTGATAAACTTAGACAAGCACTTTGTGAAGGAAAAGAGAAAAGTCCTGCTGTTTATGGATAATAGCACGTCCCATCCAACAGACGTTCGCCTGAAAAACATAAAGGTAATTTTCCTTCCCCCTAACACGACATCAAAGTGTCAACCACTGGATCTTGGTGTAATCAAATCTTTTAAAGTTCAATACCACAAGCTAGTTTTAAAACATTTGATCTGCAAAATGGAAGAAGCTAAATCAGCTACAGAACTATTTAAGTCGATCAACGTTTTGGATGCAGTTGGATGGATAAAATCTGCATGGAATAGTGTAAAAGAAGAAACGATTTCTAAGTGTTATCAAAAAGCTGGTTTTCGGGAGTTTGCAACACTTCCGACTGATTCAGATGAAGATGAGGAATCTAAAAGTTTATAGAGCTCGATGGAAAAGGACGGATTCATGGGCGTATTATCTGAAGAATATGCTCCTATGGATGCAGATGTGATGATAGAAGAAAACAACAGAGAAATATCCGATATCGTCAGGGAATTTGCAACAGAATCATCTGAAGAGGAAGAAAGTGAGAAAGAAATCGAGAGTGAAGAGCAAGGAGTAAACATCAGAAAACACTCTGAAGTTTTTAAAGTGTCAGACGGACTAAAGACATTTTCCTGTAAGCATAATGATGGAAAGGCATTAAATTTAGTCTTACAACTTAAAATACATTTCGAAGGAGAAAGACTGGTGGCTAAAACCCACCTAACATCAATTGATCAGTTCTGTCCCCGAAGGTAAATAAATTCAATGTATACTACTGTAAGTTTTTTGCATATGAGCTTACATGTGTTGAGAATTTAATTGTTGTTATGAAACAAATGTGCACATTCGCCAACAAGATCACAGCTGGGGGGGGAGAGTTAACCTCCGGATAAAAATTTAACACTGAAGAGGTACAAGGTAAAGATCTAATCAGGAATAGTATAAAAAACAATGTTCAATCCCCCCCCCCCCAAAAAAAAATAAAATTCCGGCTACGGATTTGTCCGTCACCTTAAAATTGTTTTACGTTCTCAAAAATAGGTATGTTTCAATATGAGGAATTTAAAACGATTAATGTTGTTGTTGAGACCCAGACCGTCCGACCTACCAGAAAGGTGTAAGGTAACCGAAAACGATTAATGTGTAATATTTGATCTAATTTAAAATGATCCCCTCTTTTACAGGTCACCCCTCATTTACGGACAAATTTTTCTGTTCGGTAAGTGACCGTAAATGAGAAGTTCGACTGTACATATAAGTTTTCATCCAGTTAAAACTATTTTATATCGAAAACAAACATTTCTGTTTGGTAAAGAACAAGTTTTCACTAATGATAATAACAGATATTACTCTTTAATGAAATTTAAAATGTAGCAATGTATTTATAGATGTGAATATACCAATTTTAACATATCCTTGCCAAAATGGTTGTTCTTTTATTAGCCTAAATCATCATTTTAATACCACTTTTTGGAAAATATCCCTTCAAATGGTCCACACCCATTTTTCAAAACAGGAAAATATGTATTATGCAAAAATAATTAAAAATTAACCTTAATAAGTAACGAGAATAATGAAATACGCTAATCTAGTCAATCTAATATGCAACATTTAGAAGATGGAGATGGATGGAAAAGATTCCAATGGACTCTCAGCGATTCACGGGAACATAAAGTGAATTGCATAATCACATTGTTTATGTGAAAATAATTAAAAAATTAACTTTAATAAATAACTAATCAGAATATCAAAATAAGCTAGTTTAGTCAATCTAATATGCAATATTTAGAAGATGGAGATAGATGGAAAAAGATACTAATTGGCTCTCAGTGATTCACGAGAACATAAACTGAATTGCACAATTGTATTTTTTATGAGCAAATTATTATAAAATTAACCAATCAGCGATTTATGCGAAATTCAACAACTTTTAAGAAGTACATTTATTACTTTCATAAAAAAATCGATCTTTTACATTCCACACAGTGGTAAATCATCATTGTCACGGTGATTTGATTGGCATCACCATGCAAGCAGCCGTAAATCCCCGTTGTCATATTAATTTGATTGGCATTACCATACATGCGGCCATGAATCTCCATTGTCATGTTAATTTAATTGGCATTGAAGTCCATGCGGTCGTAAATCCCCATTGTTATGTTGATTTGGTTGAAATTACCGTGCACATGGTCAGAAATTTACGTTGTCCTTCACAGAACACAATTTTCCATAGGAAACTATGCAAATTCCATAATCTGCAGTATGTATAAGGAAGTTTCCCATAGAAACTATGGAGAATCCGTAGTAATTGGCATTTCTGCAAGTTGGAAATACCCTGATTTTTCCAGAATTTTGAACAAAAAATTGATTTTCCCTGCAATTTCCCTGACATTTTAGTCCACTTTAAATTCCCGGTTTCCCCGATTTTCAGACTGCGCACGAACCCATATATATATATATATATATATATATATATATATATATATATATATATATAAAATGAAAGATTTTAATCGTAAATTATGCATAAACTACTGTATGTACAAAAAAACCCATCTCTAGCATATCTGTTACAAATGAGTAACTATAGACCAAGACTAAGGATAAAGATAGAAGGTAATATATCACTACAAAGGAAAGGGGGATGAGAAGAATATAAGGATACAAAATTCACAATTAAAAGTATATAAATATAAATAAAAATATAAATAAAGATAAAAAAGAAAACACGGCAAAAATGATAAAAGGCAATAATAATTAGCTCAAGATAAAAAATTAAGACATTTAGAACAATCAATTGAAACTACACAAAAAATGGCGGTTAGTTCGAAATTGCATTCTCATCAGGACAGCCATACAATTCGAATTAAAACCGAAAGAATAGCCAGTTTCTGACAATGGCGATAGTATTTAACTATAGACACCATTGGAACTGTCTACTGGCTAGTGGAAGGAGAAAAATAAGTCAATTGAATTACAAATCAGAAAATTAATATCTCCTCAAACAGAAATATGAACTCACAAGCATGGTTACCACGTGAAAGTGGAAGAAGCGACTGAGCATTTCACCTCACTTCGTCAATGCGAGTGGGCACCGGAATGAATACATTTGAACGATACATAATATGTATGGAGAATTTCAAAAATAGTAATCAGTATAGGACTCAGGACAAGTGGAAAATAGTCATTCGAAAATAGTAAACAGTATTAGACTCAGGCCAAGTGGTAAGTTAGGTTATAAGAATGGGTGAATTCTCAAAATTGAGTTATCCAATCAAAGATAAATAATGCATGTGTAAAATTATTACGTGGTATATGTGAAATTATTAATAATATTATTTACAAATACTTCCGGATATTGGTAATTTTGACAAATGCGTTTAAGATTATTGATGTGGAGAAAGTGAAACCGAGGATCAGAAAGTCGATGTATTCGAAATAGCTGGTTTAAAATGATGTTTCTAAACAATTGAATAGAATTACAAGATTGATATGATAGCAGCTTTATGATAGTGAAGTTGTAAGAATCTATTTTATCATATAGATTGGTGATTACATGATTATTGAGGGTATCTATACTTAGGTCTAAAAAGTTTACAGTTTTACTAATGCTAGGCTCATTAGGAATTAATTCTAGGTTAGATGGGTAAAAATCAATATTAATTGGATAGGAATCATCAATGATAATACAAATTAAGTCGTCAACATATCTATATATAATATATGAATTAGAGTTAAAATGACATTCATAATAATAAAGATATAAGTTAGCGAGTATACTACTACTACAGCCACCTTGTGGTACACCAGATGCTTGTAAATAAATGTTATCACCTTGGATAATATAATTGTTGTATAACACAAAGTGCAAGAGCATAGGAAAGTTTTTGACATTAAATGCAACATTATTGGAAGATAGATAGTCATGATAAAGAGAGATAATAACTTTACATAAATCTTTAATGACAATATTATTAAATAGGTCTTTAAAATCAAAGGTATGGAAACCAAGAATGTGTGGAAGCTTGCTAAGGTGATTTACTAAATGTTTTAAATGAAATATCCTGAATTCCTAAATTTAAGAGATTCATTAATTCTATTTAAACAGTTAAGCAAATACTTACTAGCTGTAGTGGTAAAGGTATTATGTCCACAAGTGACTGTTCTAAAACTGAGAGGTGATTTATGGAATTTAGGAACCAAAGTAACATAAGGAAATTTTAAAAACTCACAATTAATATTTAATTGTGTATATAATTTAAGCATTTTAGTTTTGTATATATATATATATATATATATATATATATATATATATATATATATATATATATATTTGAAATATGTAATAATAAGAATTATGTAAAAATAAAAAAAAATAAAAAAACAATTCAAGTAATATTAACATCACCATAGAAGCAAATTCACGGCCACAATGCCGATAAGAGAAAATAACAGCACCATCCCAAATTCGATGATTAATCAGAACTAAATTCATCTTCAGGTCTGAGTATTTAATTCTAATTAACCCAAACAAATGCCTGTTTCAGATTAAGCAATAGCACATCACTATAAATGCTTAAACTCAGACTACAGGCAACAAAAATTGAAGAAATGAAAATAGGATACATTAAGAAAATTTGTATTACCATGCGGCATGAACCCTTCTTCTTCCACCACGTGTATACACGATCAACCTCAACAGCTTAATCTAGAAGCACCGGAATGAACAAGTCGAAATTCTACCAGGGAGGCAGTACGAACGTTCACGGTAATACTCCCAGACCCGTCCAGTGAGTCTAAGCTGGAGACCGGACAAGCAATTCAGAATATTAACTTCCCAAATATGCAATCCTGAATATGAATATGAATCAAAGATGAAAATTCTTACTAAAGAAGTAATTCATAGGAAAACTGGATAAACGAGAATGCCACTATACACCATTATAAGGGCGCTCAAATCGTAGTTTCAATACTGACAAAAGTTACATTTTTTGCGAAAATAAAATTCAAAACATTAATGTTAATGCATCTTATTTTCCGATTTTTTGATTTTTCTAATGTTTTTGACTTAGTTTATTATTTTTCATTTTTATTTATTTATATAATTAATAAATAATTATATATAATTTTTTTATTTATTTTTTTTTTTTTTACTGTATGTTAGTCACTATAATTGGGAATGTTTTCTAGGATGTTATCGAGTGAAAGTTGATACACTGAGTTGATAATTTTAATAACAAACTTGGGGGGATATGCATTATTAGTCGCTGTACTCAATAATTCCATAAAATGCGCTAATTTATAATATTCATCACAAATTTTATTGATTCTAAGAGCCTGGTTTATTATAATATTTTTAAATACAGATATATGCAAACAAGAGTCAAAATGTTGAATTTTTGATGTATTAAATTTAAAATCCTGTCTTTTATCATACAAGTTTATAACCATATTACAATTTTGTAAATTTAAATTTAAATCTAAAAAGTTTGCAACATTTGAGTCATTATTACTTGCATTTAATTGTAAATTTTTTGGATAAAAGTTTAATACTATAGGGATATTATTTGGGGATACACATAAAATGTCATCTAAATATCTAAACATGTGCATATTATGCAAGCTTGGATTAATGTTTTTTTCATAGAAGAATAAATACAGATTAGCTAACAATGATGAGGCACACACCCCTTGTGGGATACCAACCTGTTGTTTAAAAAAAGTACCACCATGTTGAATATAATTCTCATAAAGAGTGAAGTTAAGTAATTTTTTAAAAAGAAAATTTGAATATTTTCGGTTGATATTATATT
This sequence comes from Amaurobius ferox, assembly GCA_951213105.1. Taxonomy (NCBI): domain Eukaryota; kingdom Metazoa; phylum Arthropoda; class Arachnida; order Araneae; family Amaurobiidae; genus Amaurobius; species Amaurobius ferox. The sequence goes on from OX578136.1 coordinate 149,953,554, forward strand.
TTTCAAAAATTCCTAAAATAATTCTATACAGATCATCTATATTAATATTATTAAACAAATCTTTGAAATCAAAGGTATAAATACTATGAATATTAGTAAGAGTTTTCAATTTCTTAACTAATTCAAAACTGTTTTTTACAATATGACAATTATTTGAGATTTCATCTGACAAGTATACTTCATGTAATATCTTTAATAATAATTTTCCAGCATTAGTAATGTAAGAATTATGCCCACTGGTAATGGTTCGAAAAGCAACAGGGGATTTATGAAACTTGGGTACTAAAACAATATATGGAATGTTATTACAACTATTTTTTAGATGGATTTGCTTATATTTGGCTGATATTCTATTGTATAAGATTTTAAGGTTAGTTTTATGTAAATTATAGATTTGATTATTAAGTAAGTGGGACTGAAAGGTATTTTTATATTAATATTTACAAATAATTGAGTAGTTACCACTTGTCTTATCGACATATGTAATGACAAAATCATTTTGTATTTCTTTAATATCATTTTTAATTGAATTAAGTTTATATGAATTATTAATTTCCTGATTATATATATAATGATTTACGTATTGCTCTATTAAGACTCTCCAGGGTTTAAAGGCTTCTACAGGGATTTGATATTTATAACTGATTTTATAGATAAATTTATTTAAGTCAAGAAATAAACCTTTACATATTAATTTATGTTTAAATTTAGTAGGTATACGGTACTTAGTACCCAGTAACATCAGTGATCTTAGTGCATTATAATTAATAATATTTAGATTTCCTGTTATAACATGTCCATGGTGTTTATCTACGAAGTCTTTGTATTTTTCTAAATGACAGTGGCAATATGACTCTTTATCCAATTCATAGTTTAGATTAATATCTATTGATTTGGCAATTTGATTATAATTGAAAATATAACGTCCTAGCGGTTTATCATATTTATAAGCAATTTTAGGATTTACATGTTTGACTGGAAAGTAATTGGAAACCGATTTTAAAAAATTATTTATCTTCAGATTATTTAAGACAGAATTAGTGAAATTCAAGGTACAATATTCGTTTATTTTAGTATATTGTTTTGATTCGTCATTAAAGTTTAAGTCTGTGACATATAAATAAACATTAAGATTTTTACTTCTGGTAATGAGAAAATCATAGAATAAATGTTTAAAATGAATGTTATCAAATGCAGTACTTAGAAAAAGGTTATATACCATATTTAATTGCTGTTTTTTAATTGCGAAAATCCAGTTTTTACATTGTTTCCAATCAAAAGTAATTTTAAAATTTGCATGTTGCTGAAGGATGGCATTTTTTAATTCAGATAATGAGGGCAATTTTTTATTATATTTACTTGCTCTTTTAGTTCTTTTTGATTTACTTTTATGATTGTTGAAGGAATTATAAATATTATGGTCTTCATTAGGATAATTAAAGGACTTTTTAACTATATTATGATGATTAAATATTTGATTGAGTCCATATGGAAAAATAGTTTTGTGTGCACAAATGAATTCATTTTCAAGAAACAATCTGTCATAATAATTTTTTTGAATACACAGAATACTAATTTCAATGTTGTCGAACCCATGTTTAGAAAAATGTTCGTATTCATATTTTGATTCATTAAGGGTAGTTGCATTATTTGAAAAATTTTTTATGTGATTCCTGTGTATGTTAATTCGAAGGTGCAGAGGGTTGCTGGTTTGACCTATATATGACATATTACATTTTTTACATTTAATTTGGTAGATGCAATTATATGTTTTACACAAGACAAGATTATTGCTACAATTGATCTGATTACTATTAGCAAACGGAAAAGTTTTACATCTATTAGAATTACAAGATTTAAATTTAAGTGTGTTATTTAGTGATGCATGGCTGTACGATTGAAAGTTATATGAAGTGAACAAAGAATACTGGCTGGATGTACCGAATGAAGATGGATGATTAACTCCTGAAAATATAAATACTGTTTACTCAAATGAGGACGCTTACATCAGGGGAGAGGTGAAAGGGGATGCTTTGTTACTTTCGATTCCATTAATGAAGTACTGACTTGGAGGCAATAGAAAAGGAAAATAAAAGTTTTTTGAGGGTTCTCTTTTTTTCTTTAATGAGGAGATAAATTCCATAGATCCTCCATATTTATAACTTCCTTTCTGAGATTTTCCAAAAAATAGGGAAAATAATGGGAAAAAATAAATAAGATTAAAAAAAAATAGGAGCTTTGCAGTCCCTGGAGCTTCCAATAACTTTCTTCAGTGTTCATTATTCTGTATGATGTTAGTATATTTATTGCACTGAACATTTATCATTTGTAATGTTAGCTCTGACACAGGATGAATGATTTCAGTTAATTACAAACTAAAAATATATTGTGAAAATAAATATATATATGTCAAGCAGAAAATATTCTCCAAGTTCTTATATTGAGACAGAAATTCAGTTCACAGATCAACTTAGCAATTTTCAACAATTCTATAATTTTCGCATGTCTAAATTTATTTAAATAAGGTTCCCACAGAATTTATGATCATATTTTTTTTATTGTGTATCTATTTTTAATAATATCTAGAAGTGGTGTGAAAAAGCATATCAGTCAAAAGTTACATAAGTCAGCTGGACTTCTAAGATGTTAAAATAAAAGAAAAACTTTAACAACCTATTAGATTTTGCATCGAAATCAGTGAGGAAAAGTCATATAAGTCATGTAAAATGTTTAGTCTCCGCTATATTTGTGCAATTGTTAGGTTGTTGGACAACATAATTAAAAGTGCTGCACCCCCTCCCCCATTGACCATGATTCTCTTCAAAGTAGTGCAGAAAGGTAATTTAGCATGAAAATTTTACCAATTGTGTTCGCTTTGAGTGAGTGAATTTTATGGATTCTCAGTTGAAATGCACTATACTGGATTCATAAATTTTGAATAAAACAGTCCTTTATTTTGTTGGTCAGCATATGTGTTGTCTAAATCATCTGCCCATTGTAATCACTGAAACCTCTGATGCGAGTAAAATAAAACTCTGTGGTAGTTTGCTTACACTGAGTGGAATGGGAATTTGTTTTTTACCTTGGTCACCCAGATACTTGTCGCAACAAGATTTAGTCCCAAGTTTTTAACTCTCTAAGCTAATATTCTGAGATGTATAAAAATTATTTGTGGTATAAAAATGATAAACACTTTATTTAGTGATGTATACTGTTCACCACCAAAAATACTGTTCACCACCAAAAATACTGTTCTGGATTTTATACAATTATTGAATCTTATTAAAGTGTTTGATATTATTGCACATTATATTTTTAAACTATCTAATAATAATAATAATAAATATTTAATAAACGATTTGTAAGAAAGAATTTAGTAATGTTGGTGTTGTGGAACGGAGGTCTTTCAACGGAATCTTCTATGTGTATGCATTCTAGTATTTTTATTATATGTAGAAAAAAAAATCCTGTTGGTCAGAAAATTTACTATCAATTATTTTGTAATCAGAGAACTGTAGTTCTTTTAAAAATATTATGCAAAAGTGTAAAATAATAGACAGAATAAAATCAATTTAAAATGTTTAAAAGTGATATTACCAAAGAACTATAGAGGGATGAAAAAAATTTATGCAGTCTTGCAGCTGGTTTATGAGATTTTTTATCTGCATTGCATAGCCATTGAAGAGCAGAAATGCTGAAAATAAAATACATATATTACATATATAATAATTCCCTTAACAGAAACCTAAAACAAAAGGTAATCTTTAATAACATATTGAAAATAAAACAAAATTTTATACAGTATGGATGGTTAAACATTCTGATAGAAAATTAAAGGATAATTAAATATTGATCTACCCAATGGTTTGTTATATTTGAGTGTCTTAACAACTTTCAAATCTTTGATTGGCAGTAAATGGTGTTGACTATTAAACCATTTAATGATGATTATTAAATAATTATTTAATAATCATCATTAAATGATTTAATAGTCATTATTAAATAATTATTTAATAATCATCACCGATCTGCCAATCAACGATTTAAAGGTTAAGACATTCAAATATAACAAACCATTGGGAAGATCAATATTTAATTATAATGATATTTCTCAATCTCTATTCTGATGGTGATACTGATGCAAATGTAGATAATTATTGTGTATGTAGGGGTGTTAGGTATGATAGGTACAATTATCTAATGCTAGGTCATATAGTTACTGGAGACTTAAATATTGTTCATGATGAATCCTTAAAAAATGCTATGTTATTGGGTACTAAATTTAGGCTACTCTCCTCTAGTAACCCTTCCATTATATTAAAATCTATAAACTTAGATCCAGATAACTATATTTATAAAACAGCAAGAAAATATGCACTGCCTTTAGAAGCAGAAAAAAATCATTAAAAAAATCTTAAAAATCATTAGAAATACTTTTAAGAGTGTTAAAATTTTTAAATCATTATATATTATTGGTAAATTTAAAAACTCAATCATTGATTGACAGAAATTTTTTTATAATTACTTATATAGATAAAGCATCCAAAAATGATGCAATTATATGTAAAAAAAATTATATACAATGTTTAACCCTTTTGAGATGGTGCATTGCTGTCTGGGACACTAGCTCAGGACAAAGCGGCATTGAAATACACTGATTACAGAGGATGGTCGATGGAGCTTTTTGCATAGCTAAGCTTAACTTTTGAAAAAAAAAAATTTAAATTCAATTGTTTCATTTTTTTGTATAACCATAGCTGACTATTGAAGTACACTTATCCCCCGATTTACACAGCACTTGTTTTACACGGTTTATAAATTAACAGATTTCAAAAAATTGATAAAAATGTATATTCCGCTCCATATACGCCTATACAAAGATTTGATGACATTTTTGAATTTTATTCCTTTGGTAACACTGATGAAAACAACAGGGGATACCCGGTGTTGGGGAATCCCCGTATAGGAAAATCCCCGTATGTATTTCACAACAGTAATAAAGCTATCTGGTTCATGCAAGTACATAGTGCAGAAACATTTTAGCAGCAAAGCTTATATTATTGTGCGTTTATCTTTTGAACTGGTAAGTTTTCAGCATTTATAGTTTTTCTTGCATCTTTATAGTTTGCGTAAATTTGTTAAGGTTCTATAATGTCAAAGGATTTGAAGAAAAATCAAATGAAAAGAAAAGTTATTTCTTTAGAAACTAAAATTCAAATATTAGACCGTCTACGTAATAGAGAAAGAGTAACGGATGTTGCTAAATTTTACTCCATGAATGAAGCCACAATAAGGACAATAAGAAAAAATGAAGACTCCATTAGAAAAAGTGTAGCAGCTGGAACCTGCAGCAGTATGAGTACGACTTCATATGTTAGAGATATTACAATGGAACATATGGAAAAAGCCTTAGTGATATGGATAGAAGACCAAACTCAAAAGCGAATCCCGATCAATACCAATGCTGTTACAAATAAAGCTTTGAAGATTTATCAATCACTTAAGAATCAGTCGCTGTCGACTTTGCCTGATGAAAAGAAGGTATCTTTTTCTGCAAGCCATGAGTGGTTCGAGAGATTTAAACAGACATTCTTTACATAATCTGAGAATGAAAGGTGAAAGTGCATCTGCTGATTCGGATGCAGCACAACAATATCCGACAAAACTTGCTGAAATCATTGCTGCTAACTCCTACACTTCTGATCAGATTTTCAATGCTGACGAGTCCGAATTATTCTGGAAAAAAAATGCCGGAAAGAACCTTTATAGTCAAAGCTCACAAATCAGCTAGTGGTCATAGAGTAGCGAAAAGTCGATAACAGTTCTTTTCTGTTGCAATGCTTCTGGCGATTATATGATGAAACCATCGGTAATTAACAAATCAAAATCACCACAATCATTCAAAGGAATAAATATCAAAAACCTTCCCGTCTATTGGATGGATAATAGAAAAGCATGGGTCACTGCCATAGCTTTCAATGAATGGTTCCATAACTTTTTTTTCCAGATGTCAAAAATTATTTAACTAAAAAGGGATTGCTTTTTAAGGCTCTTCTATTAATTGATAATGCACCAGGTCATCCTCTAGATTTACAATACGAAAATGTAAAAGTTGTTTTTTTACCAAAGAATACAACTTCCTTATTACAGCCGTTAGATCAAGGGATAATTTCGACTTTTAAAGAACTGTACATCAAGTAAACTTTCAGGTATATCTTAGAACAAATTGAGAATGATGAATCTCTTACTCTGATGGATGCTTGGAAGAAATTTACAATTTTAGATTGTGTTAAGCATGTTGGACTGTCATACACTCAGATCAAACAATCAACGATTAACGCCTGCTGGAAAGCAATATGGCCGGATGTTGTTGAAAGTGGAAATGATAAATCACCAATAGAGCACGAATATTCTCAGATCACTGAGTTGACCCATACTATAGGAGGAGAAGGTTTTGAAGATTTAGCTCAGGCAGATATTGAAGAAATAATGGCTGATGAAAAATTGAATGAAGATGATTTAATTAACATGATTCGTGAAACAAACAAACATGATGAAGACAATGATTCTGATGAAAAGCAATCTGAACCAGTTGCGTTCACAGCAAGAATCATAAGCGTAGGACTTAATTTGGGAAGAAAATTGGGCACCATTTCTTACAATATGACACAAATGTCGATCGAGCTCTCAGATTCCAGCGAGACCTTCATAAATGCTTAAATCAATATGAAGAGGTCTATAAAGATTTAGCAAAAAAACCTACGCAATTGTTAATTACCGATTTCATGACAAAGTCTTGTCAACCCGAGATCTTTCCTAATTCGTCAACCATTGAGCCAGAATCGCATCAAGAAAGCTCAAGTGATGAAAGTGACATCATACCTATCAGAAAGAAAAGACTGATAGTACATGAAAGTGATGACAGTGATTAAACTTATAATTAATTTTTAAGGGTCTTTTTGTTCTTTGTTCCTAATGTAAAATAAATTAAATATGTTATATTACTACATTCATATGTTTGTTGTTTTATAAACTAAGTATAATTTTAAGTTTTCTAAGATGTCTTACTTTTGTTTTACTTAAATAAATGACTGAATCATGCACATTTTGGGGTTATTTTCGTTTCACACGATTTTACTTAGCAAAATCCAAGATTTCAATTTACACAGTTTTGTGCAGAACCTATCTTCCATGTAAATCGGGGGACAGGTGTAATCATGTACATAAATATCATAAATTTTGGGGTATATTTTCTTTTGAAAATTCATGAAGATAAAAAAAAAATTGATATACACTGATTAAACATTTAAGAAAAAAAAAAAATAGGAATTTTAATTAACACAATAATTAATGAAAATAAAGATTAGTAGAAAATATGCAGCAAAGACTATTTATAATAAAATGTAACAATGTTTAAAAGTTTGATTTTGTATGATAATATTTAAAATAGGGATACACGCAAAGGCAATGTGTTGCACAAAACTATCATTTTACGACTCTTTGAGAAAGAAAATATTTGTAACTATCATCTGAATAACTCAAAAGCTATTTGACAATACAAATAATTTCTTCTTCGAATATAAAAAGGCCTTCTTTTAGTCTTTGCAAACCGCTAATTTCTTCTCTAAACACTCCACGAAATATCTCTCTATAAGCTGCGAAAAACACAAAAAATACAAAATGACTGAATACCAAAACTACAGAAATATCCCCATCTCTGAAAAATAAAAGTATTCCGGAGGGCCAGAAACACGTAAATGTCTATACCACATGTAACATTTAGAGAGCCAGCTTAGTTTGTTTAAATTACTCACAGTTCTGGCTTCTACATCGATCCAAAATATCAAAAATACAAAACACTTGAGCAAATCAAAGATTAGTATTCCAGACTCATAATAAATTCATCTGTAGTGGACATAGGGCTCCATCTATTAGCATTAAAAAATACTAAATTAATGAGTATTGCTTCAAACTCATATATGAGACACCTGTCCTCAGAACCAATTCAAGCGGTGGCTCACATATGAGCCATCCGGCTGTGAGTGACATTCACTACTGGCGCACAGGTGAGACAGCCATCTCGAAAGAGTTAATGGATTGTTTAAAGACTAATAATATTTTAAAACTTGATTTACATTCCCTCTATTCAAACAAAAGATTATTAATATAATAGTGATTTACATTTACACGCTAAAATATTAAAGTTTCCATATATTGTTTTAATTCCAAAATTTCACAAGAACTCCATCAAATTTATAACAGTCACAAGTGGGCATAATACATATTCTACGGTTGCTAACAAATTATTACTTGTTTGAAATAACTGAATGCCTGTGTTATTCTCGAAATGATTTATTTTATTCTAAATAACAGTAAAGTATTAATTGATAAATTGGATTTAATTGATAATATTTATGGTTTACAGGCTTTTAACCTTAAAGATCTCTTTAATAATATTAATATTCCAGATCTTTATAATGTAATTTTAGCACTTTACATTGCATTTGTTACTGTTCATGCTAACCATATTAAAATAAAAAATGTACCTAAACTTCTCCACTTTGTATTATTTAATAATTATATTTTTCAGGGAAATCATTTATACTTACGAGTATCAAAAGTCCTAAGAGTACCAAGAGAGGATGTAGTAGTAGTATATTGGCTAATTTATATAATTATGAACATTCTTTTACTTCTTCTGAATTCCAAATTTATAGATACGTTGATGATTTGATCTGTGTTGTTACCTCCGAATTAAATATTATACAATTAGATTTCCATGAAGATGGTCGGAAATTGCTGCCAAATGAACCATTCATCAGTAAAAATATTAATTTTCTGGATATAAATCTCTGTATTGACCCTTCTAATCAGTTAATTATAAATTTATATGATAAGAAAGAATCTTTCAATTTTAATATTAACAAATTATTACAATTTACTTCATGTAATCCAATTCAATTATTGCACAATATCATTATTAATTAGTTATTTAGAATTTATAGATTATCTAATAGAAATATAGTGGAATAGGAAAACAGTGGATAGTAGCAAAAATAGAGGGAAAAAGTGATGAAAATAATGGGAAATATTGGCATTTTAGTGGAAACTGGCAACCCTGTAAAATGTCCATTAAGGATTGTTTGAAATAATGCAGTAAGTACAGAGCTAATTAAATATTTAAATAAAAATAATATAATTTGTGTAAATACATTTAAAACTCAGTTAGCCAGGTAGTCTTAAAAAACTTGCAATTCAAATTTAAACTTTTGTGTATTTGATTTTTTTTTTAAAATCACATTTTTTATTCCTTTTAACAAGAGAGAAGCAGATAAAAAACCGTTACTCAGAAAGAGAGGGGAGGATTAAAGTTCACATGAAAAATATATAGGGCAAACATTGCCCCTTTAGGTGTCTGATTACTGATGAAAAAACTGATTAAAGAAATTATCCTAATATTTAATCTCACGTTGACTCAGATGTCAGAATATTGTTGAAACCAATTCAAAGAGTTCACTTAGCCTCACTTTATGACAAACTAAATCTGTCTTACATATTTGCACATTTATTTAAAATCTTTGAACTTATCGAGTGGCATCAGGTTTTTGTAAGACTTTTCATTCCCCAATTCTAACTTAAAAATTCAGTTGACAATATTGAGTAGGGGAAGAAATCACCTAGTTAATCATAAAATGGAAATAACCTTAAATGAGGAATACAAATCACAATATAAATGGAAAATTTGTTTAGAAATATGGCCTAACAGAAATCATGTTTAAAAATTTCAAAAGATTATTTTTATTTAAATCAAATTTAAATTATATAAATTGTGCTAAAAAACAGTTTTTAAGGATCAATGAACATAATTGACCTTTTGTACAGATTCAAATTAAGTAAAAGTTTTTCATTGCGATACAAATATGTGATATGAGTTCATGAAAGATGTTTTCTTCAATAATAATAAGAGGACAAAAGCATTTTACCTAATAGCACCATCAAAAGTTCCAGCTCGAAAGCACATGCCTTGCCCCATATCGCCTAGAATGACATCTCCATCCACTTCACGTTCTTTTGCTACATCTGAAATTGCAGAATACATTATATCATTGTCAAGTTAAAAAAATAAAGAGGGATTTCTAAGAAATAGAAATAACAAGGATTCACAAATTTCAAATAACAAATGAGTATAACATTAGCAAGATGCATTTTAGGTGATCTATAGCACAGTGTAAATAAATAAGTTGGTATCACGTCTGATTTCAAACAAATAAGATTAAGGACACAACTTTAGACAGAAGGTTTTTTATTAAAACTTCTTATAAGACGTACAAAGTAAAAAATGCCAGAGGGCTTTCGAGCGTTAATACGCTCTTTATCAGTGGCTACATGGAAGGTAAATAGGATCGTTCATATATACACCAGTAATATAGCAAATTTGCATAAATAAATATAAAATTAGTAAATGAACAGACGATTATCCAAGAAATATACACAAAAAATATAAAATATATTTTAAATGGATTCAAAATGCAAGTATATCACGAGAAAAGTACAATTAAAAAATATTATTTTATTACAGGAAAAATGCAAATTCGAAAGGACAGTCAAGCCCGATCTTTATGAGAATGACGTCAAAGATAACTAAGAGACTTGAATTGCGACTCTATGCAATTCAAGTCCCTTCATAGTTATCTTTGACGTCATTCTCATAAAGATCGGGCTTGACTGTCCTTTCGAATTTGCATTTTTCCTGTAATAAAATAATATTTTTGAATTGTACTTTTCTCGTGATATACTTGCAATTTGAATCTGTTTAAAATATATTTTATACGAGGTAGGATTCAAAAGTTCCCGGACTGAGTCTATAACTTAAAAAGTATTTGTAGTAGAGAGACTATGATAACGTTTCTGTGTTACTACATTCTCTCCCTCTTCTAAAAGTGGTTTGACCCAAATCATGTGGTTGGTGGCTCACCACGGCATCGTATTTTGTAGACTGGTGTACTTAGTAACCGGCGATTGAAAGAAATGGTGTTTGTTGAGCAGAGAATTAATATCAAATTTTGTGTTCGCTTGGGAAAGAGTGCTACGGAGGTTTATGAAATGTTGACACAGTGATACATATCGCAAGCTTTTGAGTGGCATCGACGTTTCAGAGAAGGCAGGGAAAGTGACGATGACGACGAATGCGTTGGCCGTCCGCAGACTTCCGCACCGCTGAAAACAGGTTTCTGCGACGATACGTGGGAACAGTCAGCAAACAATAGCGGAAATAGCAGAATCAGTTGGGATATCCGAGGTCACATGTCAACGGATACTGACTAAGGATCTTAACATGCATAGGGTGTGTCAACACATCGTTCCCCGCATGTTAACCAGAGACCAAAAGAGATCAGATCATGAGTGCTTTTGCAGGACAAAGCCCCTGCACACCGATCCCTCCTCGTCACTGACTTTCCTGTGAAAACGCAAATAACTGTTTTGCCATATCCTCTTTACTCCCCTGATCTCGCCTCCTGCGACTTCAGCCTATTTCTTGAACTGGCAAGTCGCTTGCAGGGTCGGTCGTCGATTTCAATCCGCAAATGAAGTTAAAAGTGCATCGCCAGCTGAGTTAAAGGACAAGGCTGAAAATGGATTCCAGAAGTGTTTCGATGAGCTTTACAAGCGATGGCAAAAGAGTGTTGTTGCACAGTCTTATTTCGAAGGAGGATGTGTTTCAGCATTTTAATTGATAATATTTTTTAAGTTATAGACTCAGTCCGGGAACTTCTGAACCCTACAACGTATTTGTGTACATTTCTTAGATAATCGTCTGTTCATTTACTAATTTTATATTTATTTATGCAAATTTGCTATATTACTGGTCTATATATGAATGATACTATTTACTTTCAATGTAGCCACTGATAAAAAGCGCATTAACGCTCGAAAGCACTCTGGCATGTTTTACTTTGTACGTCTCATACGAAGTTTTAATAAAATACCTTCTGTCTAAAGTTGTGTCCTTAATCTTATAGCACAGTGGTTGATGAATAATACAAGTCAAGTAACTTGAGCAAATTTGACCCGTTTAATGATATTGACATTTAGTGTGATACTCTTTGACCAAACTCTATTGTACGATCCATGCCAAATCATATAACAATCAGGGTTCATATATGAGACAGCTCGCTAATAACATAAAGTTGACTAATTTTTGTAGTACTAGCCCTGTGGCTGGTAAATTACATGTTGACTAAATTATCCAAATGACCCAAATGACTTCAAGAAGCAGGCAAAATGTTAGCCAATTAAGTTAAATCTTTAGAAAAATAGAAAAAAAAAAAAAACGTTGGATAATTTATTTCATGTATACAGAAATATATATTTCTGTTTCAAGTATATATAAATAAATATATATTCAAATCCATTTTATTTATGTTATTACTTATGAAATTTAAAATTTTAAAATTATTTTAATCATTCTACTTAAAATATATAATTTTTACAACTACGAGAACATTTTTTGTACTACTCTCAATTTTTGAACCATGTGACCAGAATTTGAGAAACATAATTAATCATTCAACCAATTAAATTAACTGAAATCAGAGAATATTGTATAGGGTCAATTTTCGAATTGTATAGGGGCAATTTTCGAGACAAAATAATTTTACTTTAGATTACTGAATTGAAAAAGAAATACATAAGATTGATTTCCATCATGTTTCAAATATAAAATAAAATATAATACTGTGGGTGTTGAAGAAATGGAAAAGACAGATGAATAGGATTTTTGGTGTACACATTAAACTGAATTATTTACAATAATCAAAATATACCCCGTATAATTTGCCCTCAAAAGAAAATTATCTAAATACTGATGACAAGCGTATAACAACATCAGGATAGAAAAGGTTTAGTCTATTGGACCTATTGGTCCGAGATACTGAACTCAAAATGCACAATAATAGAAACCATTCATCTGGATCCAGGAAGTACATAAAGAGATATTGGTGTTATAGATAGATTGTGGGTATGCTCTGAAAGCTTGAATGTTTTATCTAATCTCGAAAAACTGCCAGGGTGGGGATCAGAGTAAATCAGCTACCAGGTCCTGCAACACACTAGAAATCTAATCTTTATTATTTATTTAGGTTTTTAATATTCTTTTACTCTATAGTATTGTGTTCTAAATGGCAGAAATCCATTTTATTTAGGTTTTGATAATTTAAATTAACTAATTTGTAATTTTTTTTTTATTTTCCCTTTTTATTACTTTTTATTTAAGACTAAATATGTTATTTTCAGTTAAGAATTCATTAATTTATTACAATTTCTTATTTAAATCTTTGTTTCTTATTTAAGTGTTTGTTTCTCCAAGCTGTGCTGCTCTTTATATGAAGAATAGAATCATTTTTTGTGAAAAGTAGCAGACTATATTTTATGAATCCTATTCTGATGAAAGAAGACTGCTGCAATTGTTTGGATAAATAATTTAATTTTGTCATTTCTAAATGTTGAGCTTCTTTAGAGAAAACTATTGGGGATTGGATTTTGCAGTGGTCATTTTCCAGGTTATCTACTGGACAAAAATGCTTCCTTTGTTGCAAGTTTCATCTTCAAGATTTTTTTTTTATCTGCTCCACATTTGATAACATTTTCTGTGATGTCTTTTCCAGTCGTTCAGTTGCTTTCCTTGGACCACTTGGTAAAATCAACTTTTATTCTACTAACTTTCAATAGTTTTATTTTACATTATTTAAATGTTAATTCTTCTTGATTAAGACCCCTCGACATATATTTTAAATTATTTTGTGTTATTTTAATTAAATTGTTAATTGATTAAATAAAATTTAGTTATCTTTACATTCCAATATATTAAATTTTAAAGTTCTAAATTTCCTTTCTGACTAAATGATGTTCCTTTTTATTCTAAATTCCCTTTTGGCTTTAATACTTTGATACCTTAAGTAAAACTTTTATATTTCTAACATTTTTATTCTATCACTATGCTTTTGGCCAATTAATTTTAAAGATGCTAAAATTTGTTTTAATGAGATGTGTAAATATTTAAAAGTGAAGTTAAATCTTAATAATTGAAGATGTCTGTATGTCTGTGCAGTCTGTAGCAGGAAATCTAACTGTCGTATGACCACGAACTTTGGTACATAGGTACTTCAAGACTCGAATAGGTGCACCTTAGTGTTACTTTTTTAAATTTCAAATTAGTTTTTTAGTTATTTTATGTTTCAGCCCAATTTACAATGATTTTGACTGATATTCACACAAATCGATTCCTTAGTGACCTAAAATATTGTCACAGAGTCTCCATTTTAACACCATTGAAAAATTCTCTCTCAACCAAATTGTAAATGGAATCTATATGATTATTAGACAATATTCAGTGAATTTAAAAAAAATATATAATTGTCATGCATTTTAAACATTTCCGATTTTTATATTATGATATACAGAAATTGATTTGCCATCCATCATTCCTTTTTTTAGCACCTGCTTAAAATATCAGTATATATTTTCAAAAAAAAAATTTCATAAACCCATCTATTGATTAATTATAAAAATTTTATCCGAAACATGTCTTTCATTTCTTGAACAAATCTCGCAATATCTTGCAAGCCTTCGGATCTCATCTGAGGTAGAAAATGTACCAGGTAAGGAACCAATCATTTTGTACTAGGGGAATGGATATTTTGGGATGGGCTGTGTGGAATCACCTTATCACCTGTCTCATGAGCGGTGTGTTGAATATACAGTCAATTGTGATTATAATATTTTTTGTTTTTGCAGAGAGCGAGTGCAATTTGATTAGTGCACTCTTGGGATCAAAGATATTTTAAATTGTGATCAAATGTATTATTTAAGCAGCAGGTACCTATTTAATTATTTATATATAATGAGCATTTAGTTAGAACCCGGACAATGCCAGGTTCTAGTTTTAAATAAATGTTTGTTCTATAAAAACTCTGTAGTTTCTTTTATTGGTGCTTTTATTTTAGAAAATTTCTTTCTAATGTTTTATAGGTTGACATATTTTTAGGTATTTAGGAAATACTAGTCAGTTGGCACACTTTTAGATTATTAGGTATTATTACAATATTTCAGAAACTTTTCAAGTTTAAGTAATTCAGTTTAAGTAGTTTTTGAATGTTTTTAGTTTCTGTGTTTTTCCTGGCTGTCCCTTGTAACTGATCTACATCTTTTGGATGAACTGGATAGCCTAGGTAATAAATAAATAAATAAAAATTTATCTTTGGAATTAATGTTAATAGATGCTCCTTTAACTTTTAACACTAGAATTACTAAAAATAAATTAAAGCAGTGAATAATAATCCTCTTTCATGCAAAGGAAATACGAATCAGAACTCACCCAGCATAGCTTCACTTATGTCCACACCAATCCAATGATGACCCTGTTCATCCAGAGTTTCTCCACTGAGGCCTGATCCACAACTACAACCATGAAAGATGAGTTTCAGAGATTATTGTATAACTAGCAGCATACCCATTCTTCGTACGAAGTATATAATATAAAGAAACTTAAAATTTACAATTATGTGCAAATTCCTATACTATACTAAATGACATTTTAAATCAAAATATTCTGTTAAAATATTTAATGCAATGCTCCTAAAAAGAAGTTTAAGAATCTGTGTTCTCGCTATACAAAATTATCTTCATAGGCAGATCTGAAGAATAAAACATCCTGGTCCCTTTTGTAAGCAAATTTACAAGAAATATGGAATTGAATCCATATATGCAAAATAAAAGCGTTAAAATTGTATTGCACCCGTACTACAGTACAATCTCGAAAATCCGGACATCCAAAATCCGGACGTTTTCCAAATTTTCGGTTTTTTTTTTTCTCCAGGACTGACGAAGTCGCGGATTTAAAACAACAGGGTAAAATTATTTATATGGAATTATATTTTATAAGCAAATACTGTATTTTTTCCGGTCGACTTTCTGAACCCGGAAATGAAACGAAAGTTTAGATGGACGGCTGTAGAACGATCGGCTCGTGGTTGGAGCGTGAATTACGTTGTTATCGTTAATTCCTCCTCCCCTTATTCAAGTCACAACTCCCGATGAATTATTTCGCGTAAAATATACATCGTTATTTAAATACGGAATTTTTATTACCAAAATTTCCTTTTCTCATTATTGAAAAAGACACTTTTCTGAAACAATGTAATTTTTAATATTAAACACTTTAAAACGTTATCGTAACATTTTATCACAGATTGTTCAATTAAATCTAAAAATCCTGAGAATTCATATTAACGCTCACGGAAATTTATTTTGTTCACTTCGTAGTACGAATTCCATTCTTCAATGTATTCTGTTTTGTCTTCAGAATCTCCTCCCCCTCCCGATATCTGGCGAGTTTTTCGTTCTCGTCGAACGTGTCAGCTCAAATCAACTGTATATGTTGCCTTTTTTGTTTAGAAAGTCATATTTACATAGTATAAATAGCAAATAAATAACTAAATAATATCGTATCACACAGAACCGAGCAACAAGGTCATTAACACACAGACCTCTCAAAGGGGTCGGCTGCGTTTACGATTAGGAGCTAAGCAAATTCCTTTCTTCGCTTTCCCTGCCCCACTACGTCCCGGTGCTGCAGCCTAGTAATGACTCATAGTAATTTAGAAAAATCATTGAGAGGAGAAATATTTTTCTGTTTTGGAAAAGATATTTATTTTATCTACTGTGATATTTTTTACGTATTTGACTATTACTAATAAAGTTTTTACTTTTTTCAGAGTCATCAGTCTTTTTAAACATAACATTATATAGATGCTGGAAAATAAATAAAACTTTTAAGTTCTTATTTTTTGTTTTTCGTTCGTTAATAGCGAAAACGGTTTAAACACATTTACACCTTTAAAGATATCGTCAAAAGTGCTAATCCTCGATCTTTATTAAATCTCGGCACTTCATTAAATCTTCCGGGGCTTCATTAAATCTCGACAAAGCCGATATAACGGAAGTTCTGCACTGTGATGATGATGGGCCAATCGTAAATAAATTGAGTGATGGCGAAATTCCCGTTATGATATTAAATAAAAAAAGATCAAAGTAGGGACGATGAATACGGAGAAGAAAAAATGCCCATTGATAATCTTATGCAAACAATCGATCATGCTATTAAAGGTCTTGAACAAAGAAGCTTTATAAAACCGAGCAGAAATAATGTCCATCTACAGGATAAAGAAAACTGCTTTCCCATAAACCAAAATTAATGAAATAACAAATGTTAATTCAAATATTTAAACAAAATGATAAAATGTGATTTTATCATTTCGTTTCGTTCATACATTCTAAATTATTAATGTGTATTTCTTTTCTTAGAAATTTCTTTTGCCCTATTTTTTAAATTAAATAATATGCTTTAATTGATTAACTTAACTTTAGCCATTATTTTTACTAAAAATAGTGCTTTATAACGTATTTAGTTAATATTAAATCGGAATTTTATTCAAATTCTATAATCCGGAAAAATCGATAAATCCGGATTCGGCAAAGTCCGGATTTTCGAGGTTGTACTGTACTTATATACGCGAATATTAGAAGACATAACCTGTATTAGTAGATTATATGTATAAATTGAAAATTTCAATAAACTTATAATCTTTAAACCTGAAGGCAGTAATTGATTCCAATATATGCCAAAATGAAAGTGCTAAAATTATATTGGGAAGATATACCCATACTACTTATAATGTCGTAGATTAGAAGATATGTCCGAGTGTTAGTAGAAGATTACCCGTATTACAATATGAATCTCAAAAATCTTTGCCAAAATAAAACAGCTGATGTTTAAAATTGAAAACATCAATAATCCCCATAATCTTCATACCAGAAAGCCGTATTTGATTCCAATATATGCTAAAATATATGCCAATATACCTGTACTACTTATATTCTCATAGAAGATATACCCGTGCATTTGTAGAAGATTTCTCGTACAACGTACAATATATGAGTTTCAATAATTTTTGCCGCAATAAAACAGTGACATAATAACTTGAAAATATCAATAATCTATGAATCAATAACCCCCGAAAATATCAATAATAATAATATTTAAACCTGAAGACTGTAACTGATATTATCCAGTCAAAAATGCAATGGCAATGAAATTTATTTTATATACATATCTTTATTATTAAAATCAGAAAAGATTTAATAAAAATCATCTGCCGCATAAACACACTGGATTTAAATCTGCTGCTAAGCGACATGCTATCATTTGCTTTAAATAAATTGTTGGAAAAAATATCGTCTGAATAATGCTATCTCTATGGAAGGTTTGGCGACATTTTAGTCAATTTAGCGACATTTAAAAAAAATCACCAAATTTATCGCCAAGTAGGACTGTAGAACTGAACTGACAGTCCCACTTAGTGACAAATTGATGAAACATCACGATACTATCCAATAACAAAACACAATTAATTTCATTTATTTAGAGCAATTTTATCAATTTCAAGGTATTTTTATGGATTTACAAACATTTTTATCAATTTGGTGACATTTTAAAAATTTGCTAAATGTGTTACTAAGTAGGATGGTTGGACTGACAGACAAATTCTAATGAAACATCATTTCAGTACTTTCTTCGGTACTTACGTATTATCGCAACCATGACAAAACGTAATTGATGTATCGTCCAATAAAGGTCCCGATCGATTCCAAGGACAACATGCAACAAAGTGATCTGTATGAGGACCCACGTTCGAGCGGGCTCGAACTGGTTGGGGGACGTACGCACCGCTGGGACTGTGTCATCAGACAGGCCGGCTTCGCCGGACCAAGTCACAGAGCATACTAGACTCGCTTCTGGGTTTTTCTCAACCAGTTCGAGCCTGCTCGAACGTGGGTCCTCATACAGATCACTTGGCTGCATGTTGTCACGGTCCTTGCGCCGTGCGACGATCCCAGAAGCGAGTCTAGTATGCTCTGTGACTTGGTCCGGCGAAGCCGGCCTGTCTGACGACACAGTCCCAGCGGTGCGTACGTCCCCCAACCAGTTCGAGCCCGCTCGAACGTGGGTCCTCATACAGATCACTTTATTGCATGTTGTCCTTGGAATCGATCGGGACCTTTATTGGACGATACATCAATTACGTTTTGTCATGGTTGCGATAATACGTAAGTACCCTTTCTTCTAACAAAGCAAAATTAATTTCATTGAATTGCGTTGTTTTTAACAATTGACGACATTTCCGTCAATTTGGCAAAAAAGAAAAGTTGCCAAGTTAGCGATATCCCACTAAATTCATAGGTCTGAATTTTCAGATCTGAATAAAACATCCAAATCCCGTTTGTATATACTAAATGAAAACACTAAAATTGTATTAGAAGTTCTACCAGTTCTACTCTTTTTTCAGTTTCAACAATCGGCTAAATGAATTTATTGGCTAAACACAATATATGAGTTTATTAGCTAAACACTGTATATAAGCTTGACCAAACTAACTAACACTCTTTGTCAAAATAAATGAAAGTGATGTACACAGTCCGCAATTAATATAATTTAAAGAAAAATCAAACCATTCTTTTTTAAGATAGTATATTTTTATATCCATTTATTTATTCTTCAAATTGAAAAAATAATAATAAACATTAACAAACACATTTAATTTAATTGTGTTGTCAAGCAACATGATATATCCTCATGAAATTCTAAAAATTAATTAACCATTTTGATTTCTTAATACTTTGATCGTTGAGTAAAAGCTTGTGAAAAATAAACCATGGTGATAAGATTTTCCATTTAAATTTATGTTTTCAAACAATTCATGATTTCAGAAAGTGACTGAGCAAAAATTTGCCACCAAACTCAGAGATAAAATTTTAATTCATTTTCAAATTTTAAACAAACGGTTTTCGACAGTTTCATTTGAAACCAGGGAGATTGAGAGTAGAACTCCTAGGAAAATGTTTCGCTTTCAATTAATATCTCGACAACCTCTGCTCTTAGAAACTCGAAACTTGGACAAAATTTAAAGGGCACTACTTCAAGGCTACCCACAAAATTTCATTAAATTCGGTTCAGCCGTTCTCCCGTAATGATGAGACAAATAAAAGTTTCATTTTTCATTAATATCTCGAGAACCACTGGTCGTAGAAACTCGAAACATGCACTAAATTTTAAGTGGGACTAATTTAAGGCTACCCACAAAATTTCATCAAATTCGGTTCATCCATTCTTCCGTGATGGAGGGACAAACAGACAAGACAGATTTTCAATTTTATTTATATAGATAGACTAGAAAATGTACCTGGTGGTGCCAGGGGGTCGTGGCACAGTACGCCCATGCAGCAGTTATTATTTTTGTTATAAGTTAGCATATTAATAAAGTGCTCTTTGGTTTTCAAGATTTTGTTGTAAGTTCTGGTGAATGGAATTTAAAGAATACTTTAATAATATGTTCACTTAAAACAACATCAATAACAGCAAAACATCCTTACCACAGTGCATCATCCCAGATCCTGAAGTACTGGTGTACCAAACTTTATGGCCGTACGACGCTTAGATTCCCCACTACAAACTAACATTTTCTATTATGTATAGCTGTACCTGTACAGAGCATCTACACTCTAGACATCTATTAATTTTTTAATGATAGGACTCTGAAAATAAAAATTTAATTGGTTCCAAGTTTTGCATTTCTACTTTGATAGAGACTTATTTTAATATTTTCTCTGGCTCATTGAAATCTATTAGCTTCAATTCTTATTCAAAAGCTTCACAAACAGTTTTATTCCTAATTATAGTTAAGCAAAGCTGGATATTGGACTCTTTTTTAATCATCTTACAACAATGGTTCATTTTAAAACAACTCTTTTTGCATTGTCACATGTTAAAAAATTATCTATTATATATAGATTACAATTGCATGTGCCAGGGGAAAGAAGATCTTCCATGTTGTTGGCAATAAATGGCCAATGTGAACACTTTGTAATAGTTAAAAGACATCAGTTCAGGCATAGATGCCACTGTGTGAAAAACATCAGATATGTAAGTGTGGTAGATATTATGCATCATTGTGGACAGACAGATTCTTCCTGCACATTCAGGTACAATGATGAAACCTTTGCACTAATATAACACTATCCGCCTTCGGCGACCAGCCTGTTCACTACCCTTGAAAATTCTGACAGTGGCAAACTCGCTGGCGCCATAACTCCGTGGAGTTAACAAAGTTTGTTTTAGTTTAATGAAGTTAAAACCATAATTCAATCATTTAAATTTTTTAATGACCATATGCTAAGCTCTTAATTTCATCATTTAAAATATAACGTAATTTTCTAATAAATATAATAATTTCATATAAATATAATAATTTCACTCTGTATACTGTTACCACCACCCCATGTATACAATACATCACCACAATTCAATCCACCATAACTCAATCATTTAAATTTTATAATGATAATATGCTAAAATATAATGCAATTTTCTAACCTGATGCAAAATCTCCAAATATAACGTAATCTTCTAACCCGATCCACAATCTCCATAACTTTCTTTTTATTTATTTTTTTCCTCTATGGAAACACTGTGCATCTGCCCGCGCAGTGCGTTGTGGGTGAAAAACTTCAATAGCTGTTTTGATGAGAAATTGAAATTCGGAAATTCTTAAAATCCAGATCCTGCAGCTACTTTTATTATTTCTGGATCAGATTGGGCTTGTAAGAAAGCCTGATGTTCGAACTTTCTAAAAATGTAAATTATTGGTCGAAATTGTCGGTACTTTTTTGCAATGCGAGGTTTTAAAAACAAAAGTTTGTTTTTTTGAGTGCAAAGTGACTTGTTTTAAAATCTTTAAAAAATATTAGAATTTGTCCCTGAGATTTGAAATTGATATATTTTTACTTGCAATTGTCTGCTCTTTCTGGTCATGTGATTTGTTTTTTTTCTCTATGACATCTGGATGGTGGAGGAAAAAGAGAGAAAAAACTGTCGAAATCGCATAAAACATTAAATAACAAAAATAATAATTCAAATTCTAAAAATCGGTTTTCACGTGTTATTTTCTGCCCACCCCCTGGGTCTCCGATTGCTAAATTTCGTAGCTCTGCGAAGTGCGGTCATCGAGTCTATAGTGTATAACACAGACATTACCTTTTATTACTTACTAGCCGCCTTTGGCGACCAACCTGTTCGCTACCCTTGAAAATTCAGACTGTGGCAAACTCACTGGTATGATGTACCAGAAAGGTGTAAGCTAACTATTTGGATGGCCAGGAAGTGCCACCCAATTTAGACCAGAAACCAGTGGAGGAGGTATCCACAGGGACCGTACCCTCCTTCCCCTACCACCAACCACTCGGAAGGACTTATGGACCCACATGTTTAACGTGATCGTACTCCACGTGAACACAGTGGCAGTTTTGGCAGTGGTGAGAATCGAACCTGGGCCTACCGAGTGCAATTCCCGCACATTAACCGCTGGGCTACAGCGCCCTCCGCAACAATCTCCATAACTTTCTTTCTATACACCCAATTTAGACCGGAACCCAGTGGGGGAGGCATCCACAGGAGTACCCTCCTTCCCCTACCACCAACCTCTCGGAAGGACTTATGGATCCACATGTTTAACGTGATCATACTTCACATGAACATGGCAGCAGTTTTGGCAGTGGCGGGAATCGAACTCGGGCCTACCGGGTGCAATTCCCGCATTTAAACTATAATGTAATATCACCGTGACAATCTCCATAACTTTCTTTTTATTTATTTTTTTATTTCTTCAATGTTTAAGTTTTTTCATTATGGTCCCATCCACCACCTGATGTAAACAATACATCGCCACAATTCAATCCAGCATAATGGGCCAAAAACCTTATAAAAAGCAAATACTAATTCGGTTTTTAATTGTCCCTAGGCCAAAACCCGTACAAACCATAATTCAATCATTTAAATTTTATAATGACCATATGCTAAGCTCTTAATTCCATCATCCTCATTCCATCGTTCCATCATTTAAAATATCCATAAATTAAAATATCCATATCATTCCATTATTTAAAATATAAATATAATAATTTCACCCGATGTTTCTAACCCGATGTACAATCTCCATGGAAACAGCGTGACGTCCCCGGCTGCGAGCACATCTGGGAGAAAAATCAAAACTTCGCTGAGAATTCGTTGAGAAATTTAAGATCATTACTTCTTTAAAATCAGGATCGGGCTGCTACTTATAATTATTTCTTGACCAGATTGGGCTTGTAAGAATGCCTGATGTTTGAGCTCTCTAAAAATGTAAATTATTAGTCGAAATTCTCGGAACTTTTTACGATGCAAGAATTTAAAAACAAAAGTTCGTTTTTTTGAGCTGAAAGTGACTTTTGTTTTAAAATCTTTAAAAAATATTAGAATTTGTCCCTGAGATTTGAAATTGATATATTTTTACTCGCAATTGACTGCTATTTCCGATCGTGTGATTTGTTTTTTTCTACAATGTCTGGATGGCAGGGAAAAAATGATCGAAATCGCATAAAACATTCAATAACAAAAAAAAAATAATAATAATTCAAATTTTAAAAATCAGTTTTTACGTGTTACCTAGATTAATTTATACCTGCAAAATCACACTTAAAAAATAAATATTTTATGAAAATATTGATTAATAATGAAACATACTGCATAGAAATGAATGTTGTACATTTTCTAATTCACATAATTTGAAACTAAACATGGATGGGAAAGATGTTTCGACATTGCACAGAAATGTAATCTATACAAGCAAAATTGCACTTCAAAAATAATTAATATTTTTTAAAAATATTGATTATTAAACTTACTATAAAGAAATGAATGTTGTGTAATTTTCATTCACATAATTTGAAATTAAACATAGATGGAAACAGATGTTTCAACATTACACGGCAAGGGCGCGGTAGCCCATTGGTTAGCGCGCTTGGAGTTGCACTCGGTAGGCCCGGGTTCGATTCCAGCCACTGCCAAAACTGACGCCGTGTTCATGCGGAGTACGATCACGTTAAACATGTGGGTCCGAAAGTCCTTCCGAGAGGTTGATGGTAGGGGAAGGAGGGTACGGTCCCTGTGGATGCCTCCCCCACTGGGTTCCGGTCTAAATTGGGTGGCACTTCCCGACCGTCCAAACAGTTACCTTACACCTTTCTGGTAGGTCGGACGGTCTGGGTTTCAACAACAACAACATTACACGGCAATGCGAAATCGCACTTAAGAGAATTTTTATTGAAAAATTTATTCTAAAATAATTGACAAAAATCGGGAGATTTTCTTCTAAAATTGGGAAAAAGGAGTTTTCCTGAAAAACAGGCATTTGGCAGCTATGTGTTATTTGTATATTAACTTTTTTTCATAAAAGGATTACATGATTGCTAATAAATTTTACTTCAATTTTTTTTTTTTTCCAAGAAGAATGGCAAAAGCATTATAACATTTATATGGTACTGGCAGGGCCGATCCTAGCAAGTGTGCAGCGCGTGCACCGCACGCGGACGGCCAAAACAAGGGGCGGCCGCAGGTCGCATATAGTTCTATCAATCAAGCAAAATTTTTTAAAACTTATAATAAGTCGAATAAATATGCTGAATTTTAAATAGTTATTGAAAAATCAAAATAAGTCCCATAGTTTAAGAAAAATAGAATGTTAGTGCACAGTGTGTTGGTCCATTGTCCATTAATGTCTACTCTTTACACACATCCTTCATTTGATAGCAAAATTCGTGGCAGAGCCGGTAATACGGCATAGAAAAGGATACCAAATTTTAAATTTCTATCTAAAAAAATAACCAAGGGGCATTTTTTTGAGACGCCTAAGGATGTTTCGTTCCACTGTATGGCGGCTTATTTATGTATACCACGGTCGGCACGCGGCTCGCAGATCAATGGTCAAAAGAAACTTTATTTTAGCAGTCTCCTTTGTAAATTAGAACTGAATTATTTCGGCAAAGTTAACCCTTTCGCGATGGCGGCATTCCGGAACTGCGGCGGCCCAAAGGACGAAGCGCTTCTTTTTCGAACTGTTCCCAGGAGACGGCAATTTTATTGCGCTAAGCCTAACTCTCGAAAAAAATTCATTAAAAATCACCCGCTCAACACAGCATTCTACTATTTTCAGGAATAAAGGAAATTCTTATTTTCTATTTGATGTATATTTTTCTTTCAAATTTTCTTTTATCAAAATATTAAAAATTTTAGCGTATTAAAAATAACTTACCTTGAATAAAATAGTTATCAGTTAATCAGGAGTGTATATAGATTTAAATCAGTTATCAGGAGTGTATACAGATTTAAATTTTGAAATTAATGCATCTAAAACGGGTTTCAATTTATCTAGTTTTTAGGCATTACTATCAAGAGTAAAATGAAGGTAACGTAATATTCTTGGCCTAACATTTTAACGAAAAAAATATTGATTTATTGGTAGAACATGGTCCCAAACAAGTAGCAAATTTTAAATTTCCGGTCGATGAGAGTGGCAGAAAATTTAGCTGTTCATATTATAACAAAACTTTAGTGAACGGGGAGAAAATAAATCGCGCGTGGCTCTGATATTCCATAAAACTAAATCGCATTTTTTGTTTTGCATGTAAATTGTCTGGTAAAGATAGTTCAACACAACTTGTAAGTACTGGCTTTTCTGATTGGCGTCATTGTTCGGATTACCTTAATAAGCATGAAAACACTCTAAAACACGTAAACTTTATAAGATCGTGGTGCGAAATAAAGACGAGGCTGGAAAAAAATTGTACTATTGACGCGGAACAACAAAATGTTTACAATCGAGAGAAAAAGCGATGGCGCACCATCATTGAAAGAATGATTGCTGTAGTACAATTTTTAGCCAGTCAAAATTTGGCATTCAGAGGAACTAGTACGAAGTTGTATCATAGAGATAATGGTAATTTTTTAAAGGCAGTGGAGATGTTGGCCAAATTTGATCCAGTTATTTCAGAACACCTTAATAATGTCAGTAAATACAAAGATAACAAAACACGTATTCCACACTACTTAGGGCAGCATTTTCAAAATGAAATAATTAATATTTTAGCCGAATCCATTCGTAATGAGATAACAAGCATTGTTAAAAAAGCCAAATATTACACTATAATTCTCGCCTCTACACCAGATATTAGCCAAACAGAACAAATAATGTTTGTAATTAGATGTGTGAACACTGCTGATGGTAAGGTAGATATTTTATAATTTTTTCTAGGATTTTTTCCAGTAACTAATACCACTGGAGAAGGTCTGTGCAATTTTCTATTAGAGAAGCTATTAGCTAGTCTACAGCTCGAAGTTAAAGATATACGGGGTCAGGGCTACGACAATGGATCGAACATGAAAGGGAAAAATATAGGGCTTTAGAAACGGATTCTCGATATCAATCCTAGAGCATTATACGTGCCGTGTGTGGCTCATACATTAAATCTCGTCGTTAATGACGCTGCCAGCTCCAGTGGTGAAATTTCTGGTTTTTTTGATATGGTACAAGAGGTATATAATTACTTTTCTGCGTCCTCATATCGATGAGATTTACTAAAAAAACATGTGAAAAGTCTAACTTTAAAACCATTAAGTGAAACAAGGTGGGAAAGTCGTATCAATGCTATTAGACCTCTAAAACAAGACCTAAAAAACATTATTACCGCATTAAATGCCTTAATTGAAGATACCACCAGAGACATGAAAACAAAAATGGGTGCTGAATCAATAATTAAAAGTCTTGAAACATTTAAATTTTTGTGTTCAATTTTAATTTGGGATGATTTATTATCAAGAATTGATGTATTGAGTAAAATGCTTCAAAATCCTAAATTAAACATCGTGGAATGCATTGAAGGCTTAGATAATCTTAAAAAATATTTAGTTTCCCAAAGATCTGATGATAATTTAAAATATTTGTCGATTCAGCAACAACACTTGCTAGAGATTTAGGTATTGATCCCGAATTTCCCATGTCGAAGCTCAGGAAAAAGATCCGTTTATTTGATTACGAGGGCAGTGATGAACCAGTTTCAAATCCCTTCCAGCAATTCAAGACTGCTTTCTATTTTGCAATTCTTGATCACGCGATCTCTTCGGTAAATGAAAGATTTACCTTATTATCTGAGTGCCATTCAATATTCTGCTTTCTGTATGAGTTTCACAACATTTCTAATGATGATCTCATGAAAGCCTGCATAGATATTAAGTTACAGGTACAGGAGGAAGGAAGTATTGTGAAAGATATAGACGGTATACAACTCTTTAATGAAATAACTTCATTCAAAGATATTTTTCCTGGTAAAAAACAGCCAATTGAGATATTAGAAATTATAGTCAAAAATGAACTCATTCCCTGTTTTCCAAATTTTGCTCTAGCAATAAGAAATTTTTTAACCATACCTGTTTCTGTGGCTTCAGGTGAAAGAAGTTTCAGTAAATTAAAAATTATTAAAAATTACTTGAGAAATAATATGACAGAAGAAAGGTTTTCAGATTTGGACATCATCTCTATTGAATCCGAAATCTCTGAAAAAATTGATTTCACCGAAATTATTAACAAATTTCTTCTCAGAAAGCCAGAAAAGTTATTTTATAGTTAATTATTAGGTAGTCTTTGTAGAAGGACTGATTTATATACTTTTCGTTTCACGAGATTTATGCTTTAGTACTTTTTTTTATTAGATTATATTTTCTGAGTAAATACTGTTGTTTTGCATTTCTAATTATAAAATGTCTATTTTTATTTCAAAGGTAATATGTTTGTTTATTTATTATTTTGTTAAAGTATTTTGTCGCTATTATAACCTATTAGCTGGCCAAAAAATAACGTTTTGCACTTCAAATTTTATTTGCATTTTTATTAATGTTTTACTTTTTACTCTTATACAGGTAGATGAATTTATAACGTCAACGTTAAGTATTAATCAAAATATGAAAAATTCTCTAGAGGGGCGGCACATTAGGTCTTTGCACGCGGGCGGCCGACACCCTAGGATCGGCCCTGGGTACTGGTGAGGGAAAAAAGATGTTAGCGAATAAACTCAGGGGCTGAAATTTCTTACCCTGATCTTATTTTGTTGCAAACATGCTGTTTATACATGAACATAAATACACGTCCATATTTAATCTGCTATTTCTACAGAAGTTTTTAGACAATTACTATTGCGACAGTATTAAAATTGATATTTTTTATTTCTAGAGAAAATGCAGAACAAAAAAGTACCCAATATCTAAAATGAAGCATGGCTCTTCTTGAGGTAAGGCAAGAAGTTCAATAGCTCTTCCAGACATCTGTACTTGGATTTCGATCATCCTGGAACTAAACAATAAAAGAATACTTAAAACTTGGCAATAAAATATACACTTTTTTGAACAAATCATGAACAGAAAAAAAAAATTGGTCGATTTATTTACAGAAAAAAAAAATCTTTCATTAAAAAAACTGGCATTGGTACATATGACATTTTAGCTGTGACTTTAGTTTAACCTTTCTTATCTTGACTGTGACAGAGAGTGGGTCACATATCTTACTTTCTATCAATGTCTCCAAAAGTGGTGAGTGGTTAATTTACATGCATTTTGCAGGTTGGTAGTTAAAAACCAGCCTTTTTTATTGTTTTTCTAGAGGGAGCTATGTAACCTTTTTAAGTTAAAAAAAAATCAGCAGTGACTATAGTCCAATGGAGCTGAAATGATTTTGATGAATAACATTTTGTAAAATAAAACTTCAGTAATTTTCAATAAGTTTATTCAATTTTTTTGGACTCATTTACTTTGTTTATAGGCTTTTAAAGTGTTAGAAATGACTTGCTAACTGTTTATTACTAGCTAGTACTTTTAGTTTTCACTATGGTTTCTTGTAGCTACTCCAACCATAGACTTTATGTCAAAGTATCAAATTATTTTACTAACTTACTTTTCGGTATATAAATGAAATCTATATAATGTATTTGACAAGATTCAAGTCAATATAAACTAGGGATATTACGAAAAAAAAAAGATCCGATACTATCAGATTACCGAAGAACAGATATATAATCTGATATCGATATTAGATCACTATTATAACATATAACAAATTCATAATTGCTGTAAAATTATGTATAAAACTTATTTCAGCCATAATTAACTAGACACCTTCGTAAATATTAAAAAACGAAAACATTTATAATATACATATTAATAAATATGTTATACGCTCGTCTGAAAATCATAGTAACAGAATGATTACGAAATAATGAATAATTTATATTAATCTGAACATAGTGAAAAATATTTCTATAGGAAATAGGAAAAAATTGTATAAAAAAAAATTTCTTGTAATCATAGATATAAGAGTATAGAAATACACGAATAAAAAAATCATACTATAAATCAAAACTCTTCTATCAATCGTACTTCTAATGAGGTGCTTTTTATGCATTGCTAGTTATATCCATGCTGGTGAATTGTAGTAAATATCATTTAATAATCTTCTTTGTACTTTTGGCAAAAATCATTTGTAGCAGAAAACATTCATGGCAACCTTTTAAAAAATTATTGTTTGCCACCATGGTTACGCAATAGTTCAATGAAAAATTGCTGAGGACGGAAAAGAAAGGCTATGTATGTCAAATGATGAACAAACCAAGAGCAAATCCTTTGTGAATAGGATCACCGATAGGTAGGGACAAAAGAATGCTTTGCATACGAGCCCAGGAGGCTTGGGGCCCCAGGCCACATAAAGTTTACAAAAATAGGTCATTAACTTGTAAAATAGGGGGTAGTATGCTTAGAGGAGAGATACGAAATAGAGTTACTATAACCCTTGATTTGGTGTTCCATCATTAAACAACGTGATTACCGGCACGCACTTCTTTCTCCTCCTGTCATTTCAGTGTTATTTCAATGGACGCTTGTCAAGTTAACTATTTAAAAGAGGTTAAAATGGTTTCGTCATGCTGCTGTTACAACTGTACAGAAATACAAATAAAAGGAGGATCCACAACGTTTCACTATTATGTATAACTATTCATTAATTTTTTGTTAATGTATAGTTTTTTGGTATTAAATTCACTATTGAACAGCCTGGCTGATCTAAATTTGTGATTTACATCGTAGCAAGCTATATAATATTGCTATTTTTGATAAATTCTTATATTTTGATGGACTATTTACACATTTTTGCTATTTATTAGAAAAGAAACTGGTTTTTAGTCAAATCCGTTTAAATGATTTGCATACATGCAAAATTATTCAAACGGTTCATTTTGGCGACCGAATTATTCGCCAAATGGCTCTGTAATAGATGTAATTTATCACCCCTTAAAGTTTGACCCAAGAGTTCTAACTCACCCTGTATATGTATATTGTTTTCAATTTTAAAATTTTTACATATGATTATTTATATTTGTTTATTTTTACATATTTTAACATAAGGAGGTTTTGGACATAAGGGTTTTGGATAGTACGATAAAAACCACGGTAAATATCATTGATTTTACCATCGTGTCCAAAACCCTGCCAACCCTGAACGAAATATAATTTTGAGAACTATTGGGAAGGCCCTCATTTTTTACGACATTTTTTACTGTTTATAGTTAGCACTTTTAGTTTTTGAGATATAGTTTTACAAACTTTCAAAACAGAAATTTTCAATCTTTTTCAACTTGACTAGATGCTCAACTATGAATGTTTTCAAAAATTAAATTATTAATCTCGAAACTACAGATTTTATTCAATATTTTTCTTGCTTACTATTTCTATCTTATTTTTTATAGTTTAGAAGATATTTCGAGTAAGCAAAGTTTTCCTAGACAAAGTGAAGTGAAAACTTGGTTCGACAAAAGCCATATGACACATCTCAGCCAATTTCTCTCATTTTGTTAATCCATTAACCAAAAGTTCAGGAAACTAGTGTTGATGTTTGCATGACGAATACGATTTTCTAATGTTCGAACCGAGGGTTGTGATGAACCAACATTTTTGAAAGTGGTTCTGTTGGATTGATGAATATGGGGGTTAAACATCCCTTTCTTCCTTAAACATTGTTTTATCAATTTAGCTTATAAGCATTTTTATCATAATGACACTATGTAGATATAGCAAATAATTTTTCAATATATTTTCTATGTTTCTTGGGTTAGTGAGTGTTGTCGAATGAATATAGTATTTAAATATTAAATAGTGTTGTAATATTAAATGGGAAAATTTGTATTATTTTTATTTTGTAGTAAATTACATTCTTATATGAAAAATGCTAAAATGAGTTAATTTTACTTCATTTTTCTTATATTTGTTAAAATTTATGTTTCTGAATGCTTCATTTATGGCTGAATTTCTGATAATTTTTAACTTCATAGTTTCTAGATACTTTTGCTTGGAATAAATTGTTAGTAATGTTTTTAAAGATTTCTAATAGATGACAAAGCTGTTAAACATGATGTAATGGAATATTTATGCATATTTTGAATGTAAATTTGATAAAAATACCATTTTGGTAATACATGTTTGTGTCAAAAATGTGCAAAATATCCAAAAACTAGATTTTTTGCACACCAATTTAAGTAAACAATGCAAACATATCATTTCTAATGTCTAATATGTAAACATTGGCTAATTATTTTGCAAAAATATAATTTTTTTTAATGAAATTTCACTTTACGTGTAAAGAGATAAAAATTTCTATAACACATTTCTGCAACATTTTTAAAGAAAAAAACTTTTCTGTAAACACATTTTATTGGTCTCAATTTTGCAAATAGATAACATTCAAGATTGAACTTTCAGAATTTCTTTGAATTCTACTAATTTAATATATACACTCTTTTGCACAAAAAAATGAAACACCCCTAAAAAATAATCCGATCATCTCAAAATTTCACATGTAAATTCCTTTATACCAAGTATGCAAATAATTAAATTTACAAGGCCAATGAGTTTTAACTTCTGTCATAGCATGCGTTTCTACTGTGCAACTAGCATCCTATAAAACAGGTTAAAAATGTGGATAGTTTATCTTTACTCGTTATCGGCATTGCATTTCCTTGGAGACACAATCAATAATGCCATTACAACATTACGAAAGACCTTATAAGCAATTAGACGAGTTTGAGTGTGGTCATATAGTCGGGATGCATGAAGCTGACTGGTCATGCCAAGCAATAGGCCACCACCTGCACCAAACGGACACTGCTGTGCAAAAGTGCTGGCAGCAATGGTTGAAACCCAGACCGTCCGACCTACCAGAAAGGTGTAAGGTAACTGTTTGGACGGTCGGTGGCAGCAATGGTTGAATGAATGAATGAAATGAAGGCGGGTGGCTCAAGGAGAGCCCAGCACATCAACCAGAGGTCTATTGCACTACCTCAAAAGAGAAGATATTTACAAAAAGAGACCAGTAGCCAAAGCAAAAATAAGCAGGCACTTGACAGGAATGTCATTCAGCTCCCAGGGTTCAATCACATGTCGACCTATGTTCGAACCTGTGTTCGAACCTATGGGTGGAGAAAACCTCACATTCACAAAGAATGTGAGCAGCAGTTTCTTCGCTATAATTGCAGCCTCTGCAAAGCAAATCCTTAGTGACACCCATAGTACTTAGGTGTCTTTTAAGGGTGCAGTACCCAGTAAGGAACCCAACAGCCCTTCTTATGCCAATTCTACTGAGCTTGAATAATTCCTTCTGACGCATGCGAGAACAGTTGCAGTTAAGTATTTTCACCTACCTTTGACTCTTAGTATTACGACAGTTCTTGCACTGAAGCTTTTGGAAGATGTCATAAACTGTTCTTCTGGTAAGTTCATTGGGAACAGCCAAAGCCGGCTCAGGACCAACAAAAGGAGTACAAGAACCTTTTTTAGCCAATTCATCAACTAACTCATTTCCTGGAATGCCCGAATGTCCAGACACCCAGTATAGGATGACTCTGTTATTGCTAACAATTTTACAAAGTGCATTATAGCACTCCCAGACTAGGGAAGTATCATAGACTTCCTTAGGGCCATAAGAGCAGCTTGACTATCAGAACAGATAAGTATTTGGTTGCTCCTGTAATTTCTGTCATAGCAAATTTTACAACACGTGAAAATGGCAAAAACTTCAGCCTGAAAGACAGTAGCATAACTACCGAGAGGGTAAGACAGTTTTGTACCATCATCTGGGCAGCACACACCAGCACCAATACTAGTGCCTAGCTTCGAGCCATCCATATACCAAACAATACAATTCTGTTTATTGCAGGTAGGAGTCCTCTTCCAGTCATCCCGTGAAGGGACCTGAATTTCATAAGGCTTATCAAACGTATATTTGGCATGAGAGCCATCAGATGGCATACGGAAATAAGGATGATTTACAGCATTACTGTTTAGATCACTCCAAGATAAATATTTTGAGTAGTCCGTCCAGTGTTTCAGATATTTAAGTCTGTTCATGCAGATAAGAGCCTCAGCTTCAATATGCATGTAAAGAGGGTGCAATCTAAGTAGAAGTTCAAGAGTTGCAGTGGGAGTGGTTTTCATGCATCCAGAGATCGCAATATATACCATCCTTTGAAGCTTAATTAGATCTAATTTAGCAGTTTCACATCTGATTCTAGACCACCAAATAATGGAGCCATAGGAAATGATGGGACAGATTACCATAGAGTAAATCCAATGGATAGCCTTGGGATTCAAACCCCAGGTTTTCCCAATAGCATTCCTACAAGACCAGAAAATTCTTCTAGCTTTAGTTATGCAGTAATCCAAGTGTCTCTTCCAATTGAGTCCCTTGTCAAAATAGATTTCTAAGAATTTAACCTCCTTGGAGCAAATGAGCTTCTGACCAAAGAAGTGAATGTCTCTAAGATTAAGAATACGTTTTTTAGTAAACACAACCATAGCAGTCTTCTGTAGGTTAACAGAGAGACCTGCATTTTTGCACCATGTCTCAACACTCTTAAGAGCAGAGAACTGCAAGGAACTCATCAGCAAAATGAAAGCTCTAGAAGGCCAATGTGCATGAATGCGAGACAAGATCAGATGATTGTGCGCCAGGCCCGAACTGGCCTAACGGTACCATTGTCCGCCATCCAACATGCTACAGCCTCTTCCATACTACCCATGGTACCTTCCACCATCTCACGGTGCTTACCTGAGGCGGGGTTATACTCACGGCAGCCTTTAAGATGTTTACCCATAACCCCACAACATCAACAGAGTCATTTGGAGTTGTGTGGTAGCCAAGCATCATGGCTGCCAGCAGACTGGCAGCGCATAGTGTTCAGCGATGAATCACACTTCAATCTTTCAGCAGATGACCATTGGGTACGTGTGTGGAGGCGCCAGGGCCATCAGTCCCATTCAGCCTTTGTTTTACACAAGTACAAAGCTATTACCCCTGGTGTGCTGGTGTGGGGCGCTATCTCTTACGACAGCAGGTCGCCCTAGTCTAAAGATTCAGCTTCAGATTTTTTAATAGTGGCCACTAAGAACAAAATTTTTAGGGGCCAACCTGAAAAAGTTGGTGGCCAAAAAATATTCAACAATGACAGGCATTTATAATTAAGTTTATATTGATATGTTATAGACCTGGCTGTTGATTGAAAGTACTTAAAATTATGTAGTTATATACTCTTATATTGTTATGTTTTATGGGCAGTAGGCCAGAGACACTCTATTTAAAGAAAACATAATGTTATAAAAGAAATAGATAAATTTAAATGCATCAATCCCATTCACTATAGCCATAAAACAGTTGCATAGAAAAATTAGTATATTTTCAAAATGATGACAGTAACTAGAAAATGATGATTCTTTAAAATATGACACTCACAGAACAACACAACATTTAATAATAAAAAATAAAGATTCAATAGGGTTGCCATAGCTGAGAAATACCTAAAAAACACAAATATCTCAATTTTTGATAAATAATGGATTTATAAAAGATTTCTTCGACACAATAACCATAAAAATATTAGAAAGCAACCCGATTTCAAAAGTGGAAAATATATTTCTCATTAGACGGCATATGCTGAGGAACGCATGCTTACAAATGCAGTTTTTCGCGATGTTTATTAATAAAATGGACTGCAAAATAGCTCATCATTTTATTAATAATATGTTTGAAAAAGTTTTTCCGTATAAAATATTAAATAATTTAAGAAATTGTAGTTGATGCAATCAGATTGCAAAAGTGGAAAATATTTTTCCCATTAAATGACATATGCCGAGGATTGCGTAATAATGCAGTTTTTCTTGATGTTTATTAATAAAAATAGTTCTTCAAATTAATCCTTCATTTTATTAAATAATACATTTGAAAAAATTTTTTTGTATATAAAACGAAATAATTATAAAAATTTTAGTACATGCAAATAGATTGTAAATGTGGCAGAAAGATAATCATTGTTCTTTCCTCTCCAGACACTGTGGGAATCGCCGCTTGCGAGCGCTGATTTCACAATCGCAGAGAAACAGATTTCAGTTGTAAGAAAGGAGAAAATTTGATCTCAGAACTCGTAGCTTTGTCCTAATTTCATGATATTTTGGGGGACATTCAAGATTGATTTAATGACTGTAACAGGATTTTTGTGATCTGTAGAGATCGTATGAACAGGGGAAAGGATTTTCGACTGTGGAAAGAAGAAAATTTCTGGGACAGAAAAAAACAAAAAAGCAGAAAATTTCAGATCCGTGGAAGAATCCAGTAAAAAAAATAATCGATTGAATTTGCGACAGGCATACACGGGAACACATACGTTTGTAGTTTTCACTAATTTAGGAGTACATAGTACTTGACAACATCTTCCCAAGGATGCGACTTGAAAAGAGCAAGGTTATTATAACAGAGACTGTACGTTCTCCCTCCTACTATGCCAATAAAAACGTCAGCTAATAAGACAGCTTGAATTAGTTTACGGTAGTGAAGCTCCCATCCCCTTGGTGTGGCAAAATCGCCATTGATTAGGATCCACGTGCAGCTGCGGATTCGGCCTGCGATTCGCACGTAACTATGGATTCGGTCCGCATGTGGCTACAGATTAGGCCCACGAGGCAATTGTATTCTGGAGAAATTTTGTTTGCCAGAAATGGCGACTTAGTGCAATTACTCCTGCAGCTTTTTGCTTTACCCTTCATGGCACGTCATTCTAGGACCGTTTTCCAACAAGACAATGCCACACCACATACAGTTCGCATATCTGTGGACTATCACTGTGCTGTTGATACTGTTCTTTTGCCAGCAAGGTTACCAGACCTTTCGCCAATCGAGCATATATGGGACATGCTAGGCCGTCAGATTTGGGTACCCCCAAATGTAGCAGATCTGGAGCAACAATGCCTGGCAGAATGTATCGCCGGATGACATTAGGAAACTTTATCACTCCTTACCCTAGATGTATACAAGCATGCATTGCTGCCAAGGGGGGTTTCACCAATTACTGATTTGAAAATTCAATGTGCAATTGCTAACCATTGATAGGTCCTGCGACCTTGATTTTGTAATTATTTCATTACCTGTGCATGAGCTGTATGCATATTTAATTTCAATAAAAACAGTCACTTTCTTCATGGTGCTTCATTTTTTTTTGCAAAAGAGTGTGTGTATATATTTCAAAGGGATATATGGACCCGAAGAGAATTTTTTCGAAATGAACCTATCGTAAGCCTAAATCTCTTCCATGTGCAAGCTTTTTTGCTTGATTTTTTTGTTTCCTTATTTGCATTCCTCATTTTTGAAATTTGTTGATTGTCTTTATGACCTGCATTACGCTTTATTATTTCCTCTTTATGTCTTAATTTCTTTTATTTCTTTGTATTTTGTAGAAAAATTTTGGAATAGTGTATTATGAGTTACTACATACATTCTAACTTTGGATTTACTAATTTATATATATATATATATATATATATATTATGAAGGAAAATATTTATGTCACTTGAATGGCACAGCTTTGCTCAAATAATGACAGTTTTTATAATAGGGCTAATTAATCAGTATTATTATAATAATGCAGCATACATTGAATCCTTGAAAAGTAACTTTAATTTTGGTACACCACAAATTAACTTAGAAATCTGTTAACACATAGCATTACAGCCTAAACACTAAAGCAAAGGAAAATTAAACGTTACCATTTTCACTTCTGCAGAGTTTCACCCAGGTAGGATTGCCCATAGGGAAAAGGAGCAGACCACTTTTTTTTTTGTGGGAGAAGACATGAAAAATTCACAAAAAGATTAAAGTTATATATGAAGGAGGGGGGCTTATGTTAAATGTTTATAGGGGCTCACAATTTGTATAAGTGGCCCTGGCCAAAGCAGTTTTAGAAGGGAGCAGTGCCCTGGATTCTGTTTTGAGAACAGGTCTGTTTTTTCCCTTTTGTGATGAGAAAGGGACTCTGCTTGACCTTTTGTTAAAAGAACAATGTTTTCCAACATGTGTTATTTCCCAACAAAAAATAATAAGATTAAGCCTTGATCTAGTGTCAAAGGAAACATCCCCTACAATACTTTTCTCCATCAAAAGAAACAAAATAGAAATAGCAGAAAGGGGAAGATTGTTATGCAAATACTTTCCCCCTTTCACCTGATAAAAGCTTTCAAAAGTGTTTTTCTCTTATGTTTACTTACAAAGTGCTAAATAAGTTTAATGTTGTTTGTGTTTAAGTATATCATATATATTTTTTAATATTGATATTAAGATAGTTGCTAGTTTAAATCAGCTAAATTATTTTGTTTAACAGGTTTTAATAATTTATTTGACTATATCAAAATTTGGTTTAAATGCCTGTTGAAAAATATCTGATGCCATTTTAAATGCTTCATATTTATAATATTTATAGAAGGGAACTGTATTTCTTTCTTCATGGTAAGTTCCTTTTATACAATTTGGCCAGGTGTTTGTCAGTGTGATTTACATTAATGCTTTAACTAATCAGGTTCCATTAACCACAGTAACATCAAAATCGTTGCTTTTTATAGTACATTTTAATTCTTTGAATTTTGAACCTTATCGGGTTAGCCCGACAACCGACATGGTCCCGCAATAGGAATGTACTACTTTTTTTGGGAATAATTTGAAAACCGGAACAGCTAGAAATTCCAAATTCATAATAGATCGGCCTTTTGTTGTATATTTTAATTCTTTAGATTTTAAACCGTTTAAGAATAGCCCGCCTTGGGCCCGTAAAGAGGAGGAAGCCTGCAAAAATTCCCGGGAGCCCGTAATGTTTCAGCGACCCGGGTCTGAATTTATGTAGAACATTTTCTATGTGCATACAGTTTTTCTGTCATGAGGCCCTGAATTATTGTTTTCTCGGGGTCCAGGTCCACTCGGAGTGACCATATGAGCAATAGGAATATATTCATTTTTGAGGAATAATTCAAAAACTGAGTAACTAAAAAATCTAAATTTAGAATGTCGTTTTCTTCTGCGATATATATTGAGTCCTTAGTCAATGATTTTCTAGTAGCTCTTGCTTTAATATGTTATTTTTCAGTACATTAAAATCGTTTAAATTTGACATTGTGTTGTTATAAGTTTTTTCATTGTATTTTTCTTTTTCAAATATTGCTCAAACCTAAAAGGTTTTTCGGCTTCTTCCCACATATGAACAGTATCAAAATAGGCAATTCTTAGTGATCCCAACTTTTTTATATACCGTGAAGAATGAAGATATACTGTGAAGATATACTGTGAAGAATGACTAAGCATTTTAAAAAAACGTTTAGTAATTCTTCACAGTATATCTTTTCATTTTCTATAAAAAATTTAAAGTACATTTTCTTTCACATGATCAAGTTCATAATTACATTCTGCTAAAAAGCGCAATTATGTTATTTTAGCTTCAGTTCTCAAAAACATTTTTGTAATAAATGTTAGTTCACATATTTATAAATTCACTACATTAAAGACTTTTTAAAAAATCAGAAAATTTTGATTCATTTTTATTGTTACGCTCCATGTATGTTCACAAATACCCCTCTAATGGAGCACAATGTGTACAGTTGAAGCTATTTTTTAAATCGATCATAAAGTAAAGAAATCTTTAATTAAAAAATCTGATAGAAATTCCTCCAAATAAGAAAAAAGTTTAATTTGTGGACATTTTTGGTAGAAATAACGATCACACTTTTGGGAAAAATGAAGAAAGAAAAGAAGAAAATCACATGTGTCAGCTCTGCCATAGGTAATCCAGATTAAAAGAAATATTATTTAAAACATTTCTAACTTTTAAATAAAAAGTTTATTAGAAAGCTAATTTTCTATTCCAAACAAACCAAAAACTAAACCAGGAAGCACAAAATCCTTTCCTATTCTAATACCATCAAGCACTATATGTTTTGTTTTCGCAGTATTCTCAAAATCCACACCGAAAAGTTATTTTCGTAAGCACTAAGCAAGCATTTCTTGTTATTTTAGAGATGCCAATCGGGAACGCACCGAGTAATAGATAGAGCCGCCAAATGTGGCAGCTCTTCTGCCTGTAGTCACGTGATTAACTGCAGAACACGTTCTTGAGGAAAATCCAATGGGCTAAATCACTCTACTTCTTATTCCTGCTCTAAGGTAGTAGGGGGCACATTTACTGCACAGGGGACCAAAAATTTTGTCAGTGTTGGCACTAGTTGTCAGCCTGTGTCTTCAATCTGATCTCAATAAAAAGGTGTAATTCATGCAATTAACTAAACCCACCGCAGGGTATATTATATTACTTGAAAAATCAGTTATTATACACTGATGTATTTAAATATGTAAAAAAAAAATTTTAAAGAAAAGAACCAGTTTCGGTATGGATATGAACTACGAACCACCTATCTGAAAACTTTCCACTTTGCCAGCTGACGCTTGATCTCTTGAGCTATCCAGGGATTGCATTTTACTAATATCTCAGGGTACAGGGGATAAAACAGACATCATAATCGCCAACTCGCTTCCACTCTGTTTGCTTTAACTATGACTCAATGACAACACTTAGTGAAAACAGAGTATTCATAGATGAGGAACGTCAAGGAATCTCAGTCCAAATAATTGTATTTGGAAATACTGGTGTTAAAGCAAAAATTCTTGAGTTAAATTTTCAGAAATTTTTTTTTTGGCCCAAATCGATACCAAAACAGAGAGTAATCAAAATTTCATCAAATTTGGTTCAGCTGTTGTTCTTCTGTGATGATGAGACAGACAGATTTTCTATTATATTTATATAGATATCTAAGATATTTTTTGATATTCTCATGGAAATAAACATGCAGACTCTCTCTCTCTATGTATATATATACAGGGTGTCCAGTGCTATCGGTGCCCAATGGTTATTTCCTTAACCGTTAGTCAGAGATACACTTCCAATTGCAAAAATGTTTTAAATTTTAAAATCTATTATCTTAGAAACAGTTTAAATCAATAAATGCATTTCTGAAAGAAATATGAAATATAAATTTTTATACAGTCCCCCAGTCCTACTAATTATATTTAGGAAAATCATCCTCATACAATTTTATGTAAAAAAAAAAACATCCTTTTACGACCAAAATTGACTGACTTATAGCTGTTTAAAGTTGGAGCACTTTTTGTGCTGAGAAATGGTCAATACGGTCCCTGATTGGTTGGTTGCCTAATACGGGACATTTTTATGCGTGGAAAAGCAACTTAAGTTGTATAAATATATACTTAGTAAGTTTAATGCTTCATAATTCTGTGGATTTTGGTCGTAAAAGGAAGATTTTTTTTTTTTTTGCATGAAATTGTATGAGAATGATTTTCCTATATATAATTAGTAGGACAGGGGGACCGTATAAAAACTTATATTTCGTATTTCTTTCAGAAATGTATTTATTGATTTAAACTGTTTCTAAGATAATAGATTTTTTTTAAATTTAAAACATTTTTGCAATTGGAAGTATATCTCTGTGACTAACGGTTGAGGAAATAGCCATTGGCCACTGATAGCACTGGATACCCTGTATAAAAAGAATTGAAACCTGCTTTAATTTTTTACTTGCTAGAGATAAGCGGGCAATGTAAAAATGTAAATTGCAAAAATGTTGAAAGTAAGGTAGGAAATAAGACTACGTTAATGAAATAGTTCTCCCATTAATTTTCAAAAAGTTACACTTTTTTAATTTTTATACGACCCCCTTAGACAAATTTCGTCGATCAGAAAATTTTTATTTTTATTGCAGTAACATCATTAAAAAAATCCCGCATATCTGTATCTTTAAAATCAACTGAATTACGATAAAGGGAAAAAATCTCACTTATGCTACTTTTTCGTACCATGTGAATAGCTGTTTCATCAGTGAAAATAGGGATCATAAACAAATTGACGGAAATTGTTTAGATCAAAAATACATTAATATGTGTCAAAATTGTTTATCACAAATGCATCTAAATAAAGCATTACAAAGACAGAGGTCATATAAAGCAGTAGTACTCACTATGCGATTGGGGCACATAATTAAAATATGCATACATTGATAGAAGACCACTGATATAAAGGGACAAATTTCGTTGCAAATACTAGAAATACAATTAACAAAATGCAATTCACAAAGTATTCTCAAAATGTTTTCCTTCAACTCCAATACATAACTGAGCTCTTCTAATAATGCTTCTGTAAATATTTTGGAGTTCTTCACCACTAATATTGTTGCAAGAATCAATTATCTTTTGTTTAAGGTCAATTGCGTTTAGTGGGCGAGTATTATAAACGGTACTTACGTATTATCGCAACCATGACAAAATGTAATTGATGTATCGTCCAATAAAGGTCCCGATCGATTCCAAGGACAACATGCAACAAAGTGATCTGTATGAGGACCCACGTTCGAGCGGGCTCGAACTGGTTGGGGGACGTACGCACCACTGGGACTGTGTCGTCAGACAGGCTGGCTTCGCCGGACCAAGTCACAGAGCATACTAGACTCGCTTCTGGGATCGTCGCACGGCGCAAGGACCGTGACAACATGCAGCCAAGTGATCTGTATGAGGACCCACGTTCGAGCAGGCTCGAACTGGTTGAGAAAAACCCATAAGCGAGTCTAGTATGCTCTGTAACTTGGTCCGGCGAAGCCGGCCTGTCTGACGACACAGTCCCAGCGGTGCGTACGTCCCCCAACCAGTTCGAGCCCGCTCGAACGTGGGTCCTCATACAGATCACTTTGTTGCATGTTGTCCTTGGAATCGATCGGGACCTTTATTGGACGATACATCAATTACGTTTTGTCATGGTTGCGATAATACGTAAGTACCTTATAAACTAGTATTTGAAGACGACCCCATAAGTAAAAATCAAGAGGGGTTAAATCAGGGGATCTAGGGGGGCAGCATTTTGAGGCTCTTTTCAAACCAATCCACTGTTTATCAAAGTTTTCGTTGAGCCAGTTTGTCACAATTATAGTCTGGTGTGCAGTGCAGGCACACCATCTTGTTGATAATAAATGTTTTTTAGAAGCGATAATGTTGTTGTCTCCATAAACTCCATTGCAGCGCGTTTAAAAGAAGCTGTATGTATTTTTCAGCTGTAAGAGTCCCTTCATAAAACATAGGACACACACACGAATCAGTTTTCCATTCCGAATTCCGCACCATAGAGACACAGAAAACTTTCTCTGGTGGTGTATTTCATGGACAAAAAAATGGTTTCGTATTATCCCAATGATGATCGTTGTGAGTATTGATTGCTCCATCTCCCGTAAACAAACATTCATCAGTCCCCAGAATGTTCTTAACAAAGTTTGAGTTGATGTCTTGTTGGACTAACAACCAGTTGTAGAATGCTACACGCCGGTCAAAATCGGAGGGATGAAGTGCTTGAAGTCCATGAATACAAAATGGATGCCAATGGTATTTTCCAAGTGTTTTAGCAATTCACATCCTAGGTAGACTCAAAGTTCCACTTGCTTTTCGAATGCTTGTTCGTGGGTTGAAAGAAAAATATGCGATGATGTCAGTTTCTTGGTCCTCCGTGTACAAACAATTTCTTCGAGGGCCAGGTCTTGGATGAAATGAACCAGTAGTTCTTAATTTCCTCATCATCCGATAAACAAATGTACGTGAAATTTCAGGCAAGTTTGAATAAACCGTCCAAAATCCCGAGCAGTTTCTGCAGTATTTTTATTATACAGAGCATAAATCATTGTTAATTCGAAAAGCTCGTTATTTGTTAAAAATACCATAATGCACAACCAGTTAAGTGTTCTTAATTCGTCAATTCAGAACTAAACATGCTGATGATTCACTGACTGATTTCTAATTTTTATTTTGTTATAACATTAAAAAAAAGTTTAATTGTATTGAATAGAAATAACACTGGGAATAAATACATAAATTAAAAAAATAAATCATCTGCATTTCATTCTACAGTTTTTTTAAATTATTTTACTATAAACATTGAAATGGCTAAATTACAGTTAAAGGAAAGAAAAAATCGTCCATGAGTTCTATTCTTCGTTTTGAAAAGTTATGTTAAATTTCAAAATCAAATATATACTTGCATTTGTTTACTTATTTATATTAATTGTTTCAAATAAAAAATGGTATGTCTCAATGTGAAAAGTACTTAAAAATCTGTGATTGCATTGTGAGCCTACACAGAATTCACAAAAATGTCTCCTATGTATTATCATCCAGTTTTACCTTTTTTGTGATATGTCACAAATTTACATTTCTAATTTGATATATGGCCCCCATTCACAATGTTTAATTAAATATAACTCACTCAATTTTAAAGATACAAATATGCCGGGTTTTTTTAATGATCTTGTGGCATTAAAAATAAAAAATTTCTAATGGACCAAATTTGTCTAAGGGA
Organism: Amaurobius ferox; assembly: GCA_951213105.1. Lineage (NCBI taxonomy): Eukaryota > Metazoa > Arthropoda > Arachnida > Araneae > Amaurobiidae > Amaurobius > Amaurobius ferox. The sequence continues at coordinate 149,997,336 of OX578136.1, forward strand.
GTCGTATAAAAAGTGTAACTTTTTTAAAATTAATGGGAGGACTATTTCATTAACATAGTCTTATTTCCTACTTTACTTTCAACATTTTTGCAATTAAAACTGCCCACTTATCTCCAGGTAAAGAATTAAAGCGTGTTTCAATCTTTTTAGGACACCCTGCATATATGTATGTATGTCTATATATATATACACAATACAGGACACACAATACAGCATGTCCCAAATATATACACACAATAAAGGGGTACATATATGTATATATATATATATATATATATACACACAATACAGGGTGTACCAAAAACATTGACCTCGGCTTTAATTCCTTAAATATTGATCTGAAAAAAAGGTACAGAATTTTATGAAATCGATAAAAATTTTCAGGGGATTAAATTTGAAAAAATACAAAATTTAAATTTTTATACGGCTCCTGTACAAAAACATTTCTAATGAGTAAAATGTGCCCCATACACTAATAAGGTGATGTACAAAATTTTAGCATTTTATCATAAAAGACCAGAGATATTTAAACAAAGTTGGCAAGGGATTAATCATACATTAAACGCGTTCTGCTGACATCATTTTTCGCCTCCGAGAACCCATGTCGATGCATCGAAAAGTGGTTTAAGTCAGCATTTTTGTCTTTTCATATCTCTGGGACTTCTTGTGATAAAATGCTGAAATTTTATTCATCAGCTTATTAGTGTATGGGGCACATTTTACTCATTGAACATGCTTTTGTACTGGGACCGTATAAAAATTCAAATTTTGTATTTCTTAAAATTTAATTCCCTTTTAAATTTTAATCGATTTCATAAAATTCTACATCTTTTTTTCAACTTTGTAATTAATTATATATATCTAAGATCAATATTTAAGGAATAAAAGTCGAGGTCAATGTTTTTGGAACACCCTATATATACATGTGGTATATGCTCTATGATACAACATATATGCAAAATGTGTTGCCGACTTATACATAAATATGACACTAAAAAAATATTAATCATAAACATAAATACTCTACAGCTGAATAGTAGGAAATACATAGATAAACAAAACATATACATATAATAATATAATGATACAATATATAAGTAAAATATGTTGTCGACCTCTATATAAATTTATAGCACCTAGAAAAATGTGTCTTTAAGTCGACTTGTATAACAATAAAAACACTTGACCTTTATGTTATTTAAACAGATCAGGTGAAATATTGCCATATAAGTCATTTATAACTGAATTTATTTAGCAAAAAACAAGAAACCTGATATTATTTTGACACAATTAAAAATTTGTATGTATATTAATGCATAAAACATTATAATTGAATTTATTGTATACAAACAGAGAAAAATAGCTAATTAATCCAGAATCTATAAACTGAACAGAAGATTGCCCAAATTAAAATTTACTTGAAGTCTATCAACATAAGAAATAACCGCCGCATATAGATATATTTTAATGCTGATGAAATGTAATAATTTAACTTCAATAAAAATATAAATCGCATTCTCAAGTCTAGAAATATAAGAAAAAATCCCTATATTTAGCGATTACTATCAGATGATCTCGAAATACTACAGTAGAAGTACTATCCATTGGCTGCTACTGTGAAGTAATGGTCATTTTCACTGGCTGTTACGGTTTGAGGGTGCCGATGAAAGTCATATATTCAAGGTCTAGTCCGAGGATCGTGTACGAATGCATATTTTCGAGATGCTGCTGCAAAATAGCCAGGGATGTATCTACAGTGGTCGGCGGTGGTCGGGGTTTCCACCACTCAGAATTTCCGACCACCACTCAATTGCCGACCACCACTCATCCAAAAAAATATACATATTATAATTACATTTAAAAAAAGTTATATTCAATTTTATCAACTGTTTTTCTTTAATATAAAAGTATACAATACTAATACTGTTTGTGTGTGCGAATTAACGCGAAGCTCTTTTCTAAATTTTATATTTGCAATTATAATTGTTCTGGAAAATCAACCACCACTCACATTTCTCTAGATACATCCCTGATAGCCCTTTATTTTAATTACAAAATGGTACAGAAAGTTTTTTATTTGTATATAAAATGAAATAATTATAAAAATTTCAGACCATGCAAATAGATTGTAAAAGTGGCAGCAACATAATCATCAGTTATCTCTCTTCGGACATAGGGGAATCGCTGTATGATTTCGCAATGGCGGAGAAACAGATTTTCAGATGTTAGGAAAAACTCTGATCAAAATTTGTGGCTTTGTTCAAATTTTGCAACATGTTTGGGACATACCTGACCTATTTCTTGACTTTTTGTGACCTGTAGACATTCTGTGAACCGGGGTAAGGATTTTCGCCCATGGAAAGAAGAAAATTCCTTTGTCAAAAAACGAAAAATGTGGGGAAGTACTCGGAAAGAATATAATTGCGAATCCGTGGAAGAATCCAGTTAAAGAAAAGTAGCAAAATTTTATTTCATCGAATTTGCGACCCGTGCATATGGGGAAGTCACGTTTATGGTTTTCTCTAAAATATTTCGCTAATTACGAACATGTATTACCCTCAGTGTGACTAAATTGCGATTAATTGTGATTCACCTGTAGTTAGGGGATTGACCTCACGGTAATTGGCTTGCGATTCGCAATGAGGTGAATGACCGCAATTCGTGGTCTACAACCACCAGACAACTGTATCGTTCAACCAGCTGCCGGTGCTATGGGACTGAAAGGATTCCGGACAAATTTCGGTTACCAGAAATGGTGACTTACTGCATTAATGTTGTTCGCAATGACTGCAAACTTGGTCATGGCCTGGCCACTGCGAATCTGCATTTCTATGATATGAAGAATAAAATCCCCCCCCCCCCCCCTCCAACCCCTATACATTCATTTCGAAGTTTTAGAATTTTCTAGCCAGTACACCACTTAAATCATCTGTGTATGAAATTGCCCCTTTTAGAAGTGGGTAAACATTTCCGGGCACATATGAAAAATAGGTGTTGTATGGCCATGAAATTTGGTACAAAGATTCTATAGGATCCGGGAAGGTGCACCTCATCATTATTTTATTTTTTAGTTATTTTATGTTTCAAAAGGTGAATGCTGCCCAATCTAACAACCCTGTCTTCAACTGGAAACACAAAGTACAATATTTATACTAGAAATCTGACTAAGAATAATTCTGTTTAAATGTCTGTTGTAGCTGACTCGCCAAGTTTTGAAAAGGGATTTCATTTATGTATCAAGAGTTAAATATTTCCAAACCATTCTAAAGATAAATAAATAACAGACAGAAAGGGGGGACCATTTGACTAAAAACATTATAATTTGACTATAAACATACACTTAGGTTGAATTACTTTTGACTTTAGAGTTTCCCTTTCATGCAGATGCATAGGATCCGACAGAGTTATCCCTGGCTTTCCAGTGTACCTTTTAGGCGAGTGAAGTATTTCTGTATTTTATGTTTATTTCTGCACATCGTTTTGTTCCAGGATAAAAGTTGTTAAAGAAAAATCATCTTCTCAATGCTGAAGAATAAAAAACAGAAGAAAAATATATCAGATATATCGGTTCTCAAATATCGTTTTATTGTTGGTATCGGAAAAATATCGGTATTGGATATCGTACTTGAATACGTATATTTTCATATATTCAGTTCAAACATTTCTAATATTTAAACATCTTTAGAATTCTCAAGTTCATTTAATCTTCTAATTTTTTTAAACATAATAAAATGTCTCATGCTTATGCACCAATATTTCACCAAGGAGTAACTAAACAACCCAAGCTGTAACAATCGACACATTTTAAGTATTACAGCTCTTTCCAACCCATTGGAAAACCGAGGTTAAAGTACTAAAATATCCAAATTATAACCACTCCTTCAAAAATTAGGAGCTAGATCCAAAATCCAATTATATACAGTTATAGGGCTTTCAAAGGGCTACAAATTTTTGCTTATTATTCATAGCTAGCACCTTTAGGTTTTGAGATATGAGCATTATAAACTTGAAAAATAAAAAATCTTCAACTTAACAAGACGGTTGCTCGTAAGCTAAGAGCTTTTTTAAAAAATCCATATAGATTTAAAAACTAAATTTCCTAATGCATATTCATGTTGTTTACTATTTATATCTATCTTTTATAGTTTCGAAGATATATCAAGTAAAAATAAGAAAAGTGAAAAAAAAAAAAAAAAAAAAAAAAAAAAAAAAAAAAAAAAACACTCACTTGGACAAATACTTTAGTATTTTTGAAAAAAAAAACTTCAAAATACTAAAATACTGAAATTACTTTTATATATTCATAATATGGACCATATTTCTGACAAAACAAGAAAAAATATTTACATTTTTATTTATTAGGTTAACACCTTCATCTATTAGGTTAACAACCTGATTTCCGCAACAGAAAATAAAAGCATATATGTTATTTACATCAAAAGCATCTTAATTTTATCAAACAATACAGAAAAAAAATTCAACTTATAAAGACTGAGAGGTAGGTCAATTAACAAACATTAGTTAATTTAAAAAAAATAATAAAAATTTGCTGATGTGTTAACTTTTAAAGATATATTTTTTTTTCTGCACAGACACTTAATCTGCTTAGACACTTTCTGCACAGACATATAATCAACTAAGCTTGAAACTCAATACTGCTTATCAGGGCATGTCTCATTTTTATGTTTTTAAATTCAAGTTAAACTTTTCGAACTTTGAATAAAAATTTTTGTTAATTAGGGGCCAGGGCCACTGTGTCTGAATAAAGGGGAAAAAATCATTTATTATATTAGCAGTTTTGTTGTGTTTCATTGAGTTAATCTTGCTTACAAAATTCCCAGAATTCCTAAATCTGATGTTTGTTAAAGTGGGTATTAATTGTACTTAAAAATTAATAAATTACTTATTATATAAAATTAAACCATAAATTTGTTTTGAGATGGAAATAAATTTATTTTATTATTTGTCGCAATTTTGTAAAAAGTATGTAATATAATGTAAAACTTACTTTGAGGTATATTTCTGAGCTTCTTCTTTAGAGTAAAACTATACAAAACAAATAACAAATTAGATACACAGATAATGATGTAAGCACAGTAATAATGTTATATAAATCGTAATTTTATGCAGTTCTTGTTTACAATGCTAATAAAGCAATAATAAGTTTGCAATGCTAATGACTACCTTTAATTTGGACAGTTATTTAAACTCGAGAGTGGTAACTCACTTTGTTTGGGAATGAAAGGTAACTACTAGGCTTCCTTGGTAAATTCTAGTTCTAATATTATTACACTTCCTTGTTGGGAAATGACTTTAATACGAAACAATTACCATATAAAGAATATGTGCTAATACATATAACTCAAGCAAAATATTCACAACTCTAATATCCTAAATCCGCACACTAGTATTTAAAAAGAAAATATACATGAAAAAGGTCTTATAACTGCTCCTTTCTTCTACTTGGATGTCTAACAGGGAAGGAAGATAAAAAAAAGTTTCCATGCCTGCCAGGAAAATTACTATAACTGAAAAGAAAAATTAAGTTGGTAGTTGCTCCAAAACAACGAGATAAATAGAAATATGGTTTCCACTTAACACGAAAAGAGGGCATACGGGGGATGCGCCTTTCGAAAGTGCAACTAGCAATTTCATACATTTGTGAAAGAATTTGTAAAGTATTATTCAATTCCGACATAAATGTTTAACATTAAACATAACAGAAAATAAAAACGTACAATTTCAGGTGGAGCAACATGCTCCGGTCTGTGAGTAGACATTTTAGTATCAGAAAATAATGTAGAATTAGAAAATATGAAATTCAGAAAGTAAATACAAGCATAAGCATGGTCATACAGAGTTGCCAAATAGTAAAATACAAAAAGAAAATATATATTGTTTCAGAACCAGCGGCTAATCTTCGCAACGAACTCGCGCCAAAATACCACGCAATAACACGTCAGGTGCGAATTTCAGTGACCGCAGATAAATGACGAGTGTTCTTTATTTGCTTTATGCGGAAATTTACAGTTCAATTAGTTTATGCGAGATTTTGATATTGAAAACACACATGTATATATATATATATATATGCACATATATTATTTTATTATTAATAATTTTTATTACTTTTTTCTATTATATTATTTAATTTTTTATTTATTTTCTATTTAAAGTATTTTCAAGGCTATCAAACTACTTGTATTACGAATTACTTCTGCTATTATTGGATAAGAGAGTGTCAAAAATATTGTACTATCAAGAACATAGTGTGGTAATTGCAGGAGGAAGTCGACTTTGATTCAAAATTTTTTTTCCTGGGGTGGTCAAACTAAAGTATGAGACGTAAAAAATTGACAAGCTTAATGTTTACATTTGTGACCAGAGGAGGGTAAACGACCCCCTTACACTCCCCTATGGACGCCCATGGCAAAGCGCAAATGTAATATTTCTAGGTATGCAAATTATATGATGATACCTACAATATCGACTAGCTTGAAATCTACATTTGTGATCTTGAATGTCCCAGGGGAGAGCAAGTGCCCTCTCTTGTGGGTGGCTATAGAGCTTTTTTCATGGTGACAATATAGAGCTATAGAGCTTTTTTCATGGTTCAAACTGAAGGTTGAAGCGTTCAATATCGATTAGCTGACATGTCTAAACTTGAACGTCTATGTGAGGGCAAGTGTCCTCCTTGTCCACCACTATGGGCGCCCATGTAACATTTACCAGGAGGGCGAACTCAAAGAAAAGGAGTTCAATATCTACTAGATTGAAGACTACATTTGTAACCTTAAACGTTCATGGGAGGGCAATTTCCCTTGTGTTCTATTATGGGAGCTCATGGCAAGAACGCCCATAGAACTAATTCCAGGGACAACAAACTTAAGGATGAGGCGTTCCACATTGACTTGCTTGTAACTTACATTTATAACCTTAAAAGTACACGGTATGGTAAGTTCCACCAAGCGTTCCCTTATGAGCGCGCATGGCAAGGACACCCGTAGAACTAATATCAACGGCGACAAACTCAAGGATGAGGCGTTCATTATGGACTAAATTGAGACCTACATATCTAATCTTGAAAGTCTATGGGACGGTAAATATCATCCTTTCCCTCCACTATGGGCGCCAATGTAACATTTTCTAGGAGGGAACTCAAGAATTAAGATTATCAATATCAACTAGCTTGTAACCTTGAATATCCAGTTCAGCTTAAATGATTTTTTGCAGTCCTCTACGGGCTCCTATTGTATGGGCTCCCTTCTTATTATATACTATTGCCCTCAGGACAGAACTTAACGGAGCCGAAGTTTCAATTTCCTCAGGGGTAGTAAACAGTCTTTGCAGACCCTCCAAAAGTCTCTGTGACATAAGAGGCTGAAACATTACACATTTGCCATGGGAGGGGCGCGGTAGCCCATTGGTTAGCGCGCTGGAGTTGCACTCGGTAGGCCCGGGTTCGATTCCAGCCACTGCCAAAACTGCCGCCGTGTTCACGCGGAGTACGATCACGTTAAACATGTGGGTCCGTAAGTCCTTCCGAGAGGTTGGTGGTAGGGGAAGGAGGGTACGGTCCCTGTGGATGCCTCCCCCACTGGGTTCCGGTCCAAATTGGGTGGCACTTCCCGGCCGTCCAAACAGTTACCTTACACCTTTCTGGTAAGGCCAACGGCCGTACCGTGCTGAAAACACCGGTTCTCGTTAGATCACCGAAGTCAAGCAGCATCGGGCGCGGTTAGTACTTGGTGGGAGACCACCTCGGAACGCCGCGTGCTGTTGGCCATCTCGGGTGCGGTATCCCCGTGGTTTGCGCGCTAGATTTGCACGCTGCCACAAATTCCGCCGTGTTCATGCGGAGTACGATCACGTTAAACATGTGGGTCCGTAAGTCCTTCCGAGAGGTTGGTGGTAGGGGAAGGAGGGTACGGTCCCTGTGGATGCCTCCCCCACTGGGTTCCGGTCTAAATTGGGTGGCACTTCCCGGCCGTCCATACAGTTACCTTACACCTTTCTGGTAGGTCGGACGGTCTGGGTCTCAACAACAACACCTTTCTGGTAGGTCGGACGGTCTGGGTCTCAACAACAACACCTTTCTGGTAGGTCGGACGGTCTGGGTCTCAACAACAACACCTTTCTGGTAGGTCGGACGGTCTGGGTCTCAACAACAACACTTGCCATGGGATGGGGCGCGACATCCCAGTGGTTAGCGCGCTGGAATTGCTATGGGAGCTAATGGCAAGAACGCCCATAGAACTAATTCCAGGGACGACAAACTCAAAGATGAGACGTTCCATATTGACTTCCTTGTAATCTACATTCATAACTTTAAATGTACACGGTATAGTAAGTTCCACCAAATGTTCCCTTATGGGCGTCCATGGCAAGGACACCCGTAGAACTAATTTCATCGGAGATAAACTCAAGGATGAGGTGTTCAATATCGACTAGCTAACATGCCTATGGGAGAGCAAGTGTCCTCCTTTCCCTCCACTATGGGCGCCCATGTAACATTTTCCAGGAGGGAACTCAAGGATGAAGTATTCAATATCGACTAGCTTGTAACCTACGTTTGTAACCTTGAATATCCAGCTCAACGTGATCCCTTGCAGTCGTCTACGGGCTCCCTGCTTATATACTATTGCTCTCAGGACAGAACCTAACGCAGCCGAAATTTCGATTTCCTCAGAGGTAGTAAACAGTCTTCCAGACCCTCTAAAAAGTCTCTATGACATAAAAGGCTGAAACATTTCAACACTTGCTAATATATTTAATACAAAGAAAACTTGGTTATTTTAATTCCGTTTTCCAGGCGGAGATTCTGGCTATTCAATACGTTTGTGAATGGGTCCTGCAGGAGAACAGGCGCGCATTGATATTTTCAGACAGTCTATCTTCATTGGCCGCCCTGGAGTCTATAAACAATAAATCTAGGTTTCTACGAGACGGTGTATGAGGCTAGGCATTTAGTCAAAATTAGTTGGGTTAGAGCACATGTTGGTACGATGGGCAACTAGCTTGCTGATGGTCTTGCGAAGGAAGCTGCTCTGAGCTGGGAGCCTCTGTTGGTCCCTGCCCGTGCTCGCTGCTCTCTCGTAAGTTGCGCGAGAGGGTTGTGAGAGATTGGGGGGGGTCTACGGGTAATCCTTGCCCGGTGGTTAGAGTGCCCGTATGTTTTTCCCGGTGGTTGAGGAGGTTTTTCAGGTAACCAATCGGTACCTGTTCTTTTTCCTCTCTGGCCATGATCCCTTCCCCAGCTACCTGCACAGATTCAGGGGTCGGGATTCTCCGGACTGCCCTTGTGGGAGTCTGGGTAACCCCGATCACTTTGTCTTTGAATGCAGGTTTAGCGCGGAATACCATCTGGCCCGGCCGCTGGAGGAACATCGGGCATTTTGGGCTAGTAGGGTTTTGGCTTGTCCTGGTTCTGCCTAGGATATTTCCAATAATGTTGAGAAATATGCTAATGTATAGTATTTTAAAATTCCTGGCTACTTGTAATTAAAGAGTAAATACTCCATATTGCATATATTTGTATATAGGAATATAATTGTATATAGGTGTAAATGTATATATAGTTTGTTAATGGTATTGCAAATCTATGCGATTGCAAGAGTTGTATAGAAGAAAATAGTAGGTAAAGAGATTTTCTCTAGGTTTGGTTTCGGGTCCGTGAACTCGGAATACTTGTTATTGAGGGTATTTAACCTTTATGTTTGAAAGGTTCTGGCCTTGTATAAGCGGATCTTGTAAGGCAATAAGATGGTTTTGAATTACGGTGAAAATCGTTTAATTAACTTACTGGTGTTTTGTTTGTTGGATTGGTATATATTTATTTTTGGATTAATATTATTGTGAATTTTGTATTGAAGTATGTTGACCTATTAATTTTGCTTGTTAGTTATGCTATATTGGATATGTTTACATTATTTTGCCCGCAAAATGTGCGGTTGAATTGTAGGCCTTTGTACTTGTCTTGGCCAGACGCCTTTTGTTTTAATAAATCCTTGGGGTCCTGGGTTGTGGTTGCGCCGCGTGTGGGAGACGGCGGCTTCCTCCGTCCGTTGGACTTGGGTTGCCCGTTGGCTCTCCTTCTTGCTGGGGATCTTTTCCATCTGTTTTTCTCGACCCGAGATTTTGGATGCTCTGCCCTACGGGCGAGCCCTCAGGTCTGGGTTGCTTGCCATGGGGAACACTTGTCATGGGGTGGGGCACAACAGCTCAGTGGTTAGCGCGCGGGAATTATACTCGGTAGGTTCGGATTCGATTCCCGCCACTGCCAAAACAGCCGCCGTGTTCATGCGGAGTGCGATCACGTTAAACATGTGCGTCTGTAAGTCCTTCCGAGAGGTTGGTGGTATGGCAGGGAGGACACGGTCCCTTTGGATACCTTCCCCAATGGGTTTTGGTCTAAATTCGGTGGCACTTACCGGCCGTCCAAACTTGTGTCTTACCTTTCTAGTAGGTCGACCGGTTTGGATCTCAACAACAATAATTGCCATGGGCGCCCATAGGGGAAGTCTCTGTGACATAAATGGCTGAAACATTTCAGCACTCCTTAGGGGATGACGTTTGATATTCGTGACGTTCAACACCCCGTGGCGGATGTTGAACGTCACGAATATCAAACTAATGAATACTTACTGTACGGCTCGTAAGTGAGATTGTCTCCGCTGGAAAAAGTTCTATTGACGTCCTTGCCATGGGCGCCCATAGGGGTATGTAAGAGAGCACTGGCCTTCCCGTGAACATTCGAGGTCACAAATGTAGGCGTCAAGCTAGTAGATATTGTGCGTCTCATCCTTTTGTACGCTCTTGGACGTCCTTGCCATGGGATACCATAAAAATTTTGAAAACCACAAACGTAGGTATCAAGGTAATCGATATTGTACTTCTCGTCCTGGAGTTTTCCCTGCTGTAATAAATTCGATAGCCACCTTTGCTGTGGGCGTCCATAGCAAGAACTCGCATATAACATTTACAGGCGATAAACTGAAGGGTGAGACATACAACATTGACTAGCTTGATATCTACATCTGTGAACTTGAACGTCGACGGGGTGGTAAGTTCCCCCTCAAGATCCCCTATGAGCGCTCATGGCAAGAGCCTTTACAGAACTTATTCCAGCGGGGGCACATTCAAGGGCGACAATATCAACTAGCTTGACACTTTGTGGGCAAAACCTTTTTGTCAACATCCCGTATGGGCGTCCATGGCAAGAACGTCAATAGAAATTTTTCCAAGGAGGGTATACTGAAGGATATGTAGTACAATATCTACTGACTTGATACCTACATTTGTGACCATGAATGGTCACAGTAGGACATGTGGTCCCTTGCGCTCCCCTATGGTCACCCATGGTGAGGGCGCCAATAGAATTTTTACCAGCAGGATAAATACAAGGATGTGACATGCAGTATCGATTAGATTAATATCTATATTCGAGTATTGTTAATATTATTGTATTAATATTGATAAATTTTATTGTCCCCTATGGGCGCCCATGGCATGTGTTGGATGTTGGAAACCCAGACCACACGACAGACCCGAAGGTTTACTGTAGCTAAGTGTGTGGCCGGGAACTTTATTTTTGATTCAAGTAATTACAACACATATTAAAATTGAATCACAACACAATAAGTTACAACAAGACAAGCAAAGATACAAAAAATACAAAAGCATAAAAGAACACATAAGAAAAACAACAGGTTTAAGCAAAAAGTAACTGTGAAAATTTTAAAGTACAAAGCAATAAGGCTGCACAGGTTTACCAAAGAGACCCTGGAGGGATATTTAAAAAACTTTAAATTTACTTAAAAAAATTAAAAATAAATAAAAATAAAACAACCAGGGTAAGTTACAAAAGGGGGGGGGGACAAAGAGAGACCAAGGCAAAGAACAGAGGGGAATATACAAAAGGAGGGGACGAAAGAGAGAGCAGGGCGCATAAAAGAGCAAAAAAAGGGTTACATAATGCCAGCCAGGACAATAATGCTGGACAAAAATAATATAGACAATGAAGGATATTTAAGTAACAGAAATATAAATTATCTGTTAATGATACAAAAGTAAAATCTTTATGTTTGTGGACTATCTGTATAATCCATAATTTACAATATTTATAGATGTGTACAATATTTACAGATGTATAATTTGGAAGTAATATATGAGATTATAAATATTTACAGAATTAAAGTATAAATTAACAGAAATGTATATAAATGGTATGATTATAATTTTGTTGTTGTATTACAGACAGATATGAGTGATTATGATTTTGTAGATGTATATACAGACAGAGACACAATTTTGTATTGAGAATATATGTACAAAGGTATCACTTCAAAGTGTAAACATTTTACATTTCCATATATAAGTCGCTTATTCACATTGTTTGGCAGGTTTGTATAACAGGAACAAGACTATACCGTTTTCAGGTGGTGACGAGACAGTTAACACAACGATAAAAAACAGCAAAACACAAAAATAAAAACAAAACAATGGGGAACCCAGGAACAGCAGGGGGAGGGGATTGATCACCAGAGACACGGGGATAATAGGTACTCACAAGCTTTTCAGCGAACACGGTTCGAAATATCACGGGCGACGAGAACACAGTTCTTGAGTTTATTAAGTAATGTCGGATGTCGGCAAACCCCGGAGAACCAAGCTGCACGGGAAGCGGGGACAGGTTTAATTAAATGGTATTCTTTAGTAAAGGGGCAAGAGAATAAATAATGGTCTGCATCACCATATGCGTTGCAAGGGCAGTTGGAGGATGATTTATGTTTAAAAAAGTTAAGGTAATCTAAGAAAGGGCCATGGCCGGTTATAAAATATATGAGGTATTTGTTAAAGATTTGAATTTCGGGGCTAACAATAGGTAGAAATAGAGAAATACGTGAAGGGTCATGAGTTCTTGCAGAATGAAGTAAGAAGGGAATAAGGGAAAGGGACGGAAAGAGGGGTACCAGAAAGGGTAGCATGTTTGGCAAATTTGTCTGCAGTTTCGTTTCCAAGGTTGCCAGAATGGGCTTTAATCCATTGAAGGTTAATTAAATTTAAATTTTTTGCCGAAAGTGCCAAAAGTTTTGTTTCACAAAGGAGGTGAGATTTGTTTTTAATTGATTTGAGAGCCAGAATAGAGGATAAGCTATCAGAGTATATATTGACTTTAGTTGAGTTATCTAATGCCCATTTGATTGCAAGTTTAATTGCTGAAAGTTCTGCTTGAAAAACTGTGTTCTCATCACCGAGCTTATACATGAAAGTCTCAGCCAGGCGTTCACCTCTAAAAATGCAGATAGAAAGGCCTGTGTGATTATCTAGTTTTGAGCCATCTGTATAAATGGAGATGTCAGAAAAGGATGAAGGGTTAACAATCGGAAGGGAAACTACACGATTAGAGGGAGGGATACTGGAGAGGGGACAGTTGTGATCGAAAAGGGAAGGGGGAGGGAGGGAGGAATCAGGGAAGAGGTTGGTTTTTAGATACCAGAAATTAAATTTTTTGTATAGGTTTTGTACTACTAAATGAACAGGGGGGATGCCAGTAATTGAGTAAAGAGAAATGCTCGAAGTTGTTCTAAAACCGGTTGAAATTTTTAAAAGGAAAATCCGTTGCAAAGATGTTAGTTTAGCGATATGATTTCCGGTAAGACGTTTTCCCCAAATTCCAGATCCGTAAGTAATAATTTTTTCGATAACAGTGAGATACCATATTTTAAGAAAAGATTTATTAACTCCCCAGTTATTACCCGAGATTTTCCTGAACGTAGAAGAGAGCTTAAAGCATTTCTCTTTTAAATAGAAGACATGGGGACTCCATGCTACGTTGTCGTCGATTATAATGCCTAAGAAGTTAAGATGACGGGTAATTTTGATGCTTTTGTTGAGAATTTTAACAGGTGGGGTATATCTGCGTTTAGCTTTAGTTCGATTAAAAATAATACATTTGGACTTTTCAGCGGAGACCGAAAGGGAAAGGGAAGAGAGGGAGGAAGTAACGGAGGAAAGGTTAGAAGTAGTTTTACGGGAGATGAGGGGAAGGGAACTTCCAGAAGTCACCACCGCCAGATCATCTGCGAAGGCCTGTATGTAAAGATCGTCACTATTTAGTTGTAAAATTTTATTGAAATATATGTTTCACAGGATAGGGGATATAACCGAACCCTGTGGAGCCCCAATTGATAATGTTTTTCTAGTTGAGTAAATGCCATCTGAATAGGTTATTGATCGGGAGTGAAGATAAGAGTAAATAAATGTTTTATATTCTAGTGGAAGATGTATATTATCTAGGGTAGAAGGCAGAATGTTCCAGTTCAGATTGTCAAATGCCCCGCAGACGTCCACGGTGGCGAGAGATACGTACTGGCCGGGCCTGAGACCCTCAATGGTAGAGATAAGCTCGTGAGTAGCTATTTCACAACTGGTCAATTCTCTGAAGCCAAATTGCAGTGGATGAAGAGCCTCCGAGGAGGAAAGCCAGAAATTTAGTTTATTAACAAAGAGTTTTTCAAGAATTTTGCCGAAAGTGGGGAGAAGGCAGATGGGGCGGTAAGAGGTAATGTGGGCGGGATCTTTACCAGGTTTGTTTAAGAAAAGAACTTTTGCAGTTTTAAGACAAGTAGGAAAATAACAGAATTTAAAACAGAGGTTGAAAATTTTTGAAAAAAAGAAAGGAAAGGAAGTAAAACGAGATTGCCAAATCTTAAAGTCTATGTTATCAGAACCAGGAGCCTTACCAGAGGGGAGACAGTTAAAAACAGAGGAAAGCTCTTTATCAGAAATTTGGCCCAGACCAATGTGGGGGACGGGAGACCATGGGAAATCAGTGAATGAAGGGTCATTTTTAAAATAGTGGTCCAAAAGACGTTGTATCTTAGAGTCATAGACTAAATTAGGTTCATCCGAAAATTGTAATAATATGTTATTAAATTTATTGTGCTTTTGGAAGGCAAATTTAAACTGAGTGCCGAATTTTGAAGAACAGTTAGTACAGAATTTTTTCCAGGATTCAAGTTTAGCATTGTTTATTAATTTTTTGTATTTGGCACGATTCAGTTTGTATTTAATTTTGGCCTCGGAAATAATGTCCGAGGGGGCAGAAGTTCTCTCAAGTGATTTAATGCGTTTGTAAAGGGCGGTGACAAAATTACGGAAAGTGGCAAGATTTTTGTTCCACCAATTAAATTTAGGGCGGGAGGTAGATTTTTTCTTTTTAATATGGGTAAAAGCGCAATTTTGAGTTATTTTAATAAAGTTTTCAATAAAATTATTCAGCATGGAAGGAGTTTCTACCTGGTCCAGAAGGAGAGAGAGGGGTTTTATGTTGGATCTAAAATTAAAAATGAATTTACCAAGGTTATATTTAGTTTTAAGAAAAAAGGAGTAGTCAATAAGGGGATCTATATTAAGAGAGATTTTAATAAAATGGTGGTCACTAAAAGAATCACTTGGGAGAACTTCCCAATTTTGAATACAGTCGTAAAAGCCAAAGGAGACTAGTGAGAGATCTGGGAATCCTTTACCAGAATGAGAACTGAATGTTGGACCACAAGCGGGATCGTTGAGTACTATTAAATTGTTCTCAAGACAAAGGTCTATAACATCGTATCCACGGTGATCAATAAAATCATATCCCTACATCTGTGCACTGGCATTGAAGTCGCCAAGGACCAAAAAGTCAGAATGAAGAAAGTCGAGGGCAGAAAGCTCAGCCAAGTGGGGAGGCAGAGGATCACGAGGAGGAAAGTAAAGAGAGACGATATTAAGGGGGGCATGAGAGGGGAGAAGAATTTCGATAATAACAAAAGAGTTTGATTGAAGTTTAAGTGTGGATTTAATATCAGGGTTAATAATTAAAATGGCAGCTTTATTAGAAGTGGAACTGTATTGTTTGATGCCAAAAGGGGGGAGAAAGAATGTTTTCACCGGAGACGTAAGGCTCCTGTACGCAGATCAAATCGTATGAATTTTCTATGCCAAATTGTAAAAGGTTATTGTGGGCTGCCAGAGAGTGATTGGCGTTAATTTGAAGAATATTGAGAACCATGAGTGCAAGGAAATGCCAGGACACAAAGGGGGGGGGGGAAAGGGCAAACAAAAAAATACAAGAAAAATACAAAAAGTACTTAAAAAGCATTAAATAAATAAAAATACAACAACAAGGAAAAATAATGAAAAAGGTACCAAAGGGAGCGCTGGAGGTCCCGAATTCTGCTAAGTTCTTGTTTCCAAGCGCTACAAGAGTCTCTATCACGTGAGTTATGATTAGTCTTCCACTTAAGAGTGGGATTGTCTTTGTTAGCTTGTGCACAGTTGATACAGGTAGGGTCGGTGACCTTACAGTTTTTATAGTTATGTCCACTTTTAGTACAGTTACTACAATTCCCGGATGTCCAGGGGCAGTAAATAGCGGTATGTCCGAACCCCTGACATTTGAAACAGAGTTGGAAGCCTATGTACTTTTTAACCAAAAAGTATTGAAAATGGTGGAACAGTTTCTTGGCTTCAATCAGATGTTTGGCAGAAGGTTCATCCACGAGAAAGATCCAGTTGACCGAACCGTTACGGTTTTTAAAGTTCCGGATAAGTCTGAGTTCTTTGAGAAGGTCAGTAGGAAGATTTTTGGAGATCAGTAGTCCGACGTCTTCTTCACGGAAATTGTTAGGGGTGTTGAAAATGATTAGATTTTGTTTTCTTGAAGGTTGTTTAGAAATTTTAAATTTTTCGCCGATGGTAGAGTTGACAAATTTTGGGAAAAGAGCGTCGACGTCTCCATTACAGCACGTGATTTTAAGAGTTCCGTTACTTAAGGCTGAGACATTTTTGATGCGGACGTCGGAGGGGCACCGGAGAGAAAGCAGGTCTGATTTAACTGAGAATTATTCTTGGTGCGATCTTTGCCTTGTAGAAGAATGTTAGAATAAGAAGGCTTTGAAGAGTGTGGAGGAGGCTGAGATAGGGTAGAAGGCTGAGCAGATGAGTTATTGAGTGAAGTTGTGATTTCTCCCAGGTGTTCCTTGACTGAGTTGTTTATCATAGCTGGAATGTTGTCAGTAAGAGTTCTCGTAAAAATTTTCAAGGTTGGTTGATATTGAATCCTTTAAGGTCTTCAATTCATCATTCATTGTGTTTTTTAAATCCTGGAAGGTTTCAGCAGGGTTGGGTCCAAGGAAGGCAGAAGGATTCTGTGTCTGGCTCTCAAAAACTGTACATGCATCTCTCAGGAAGGATAACTTTTCATCGAGATATTTGCGTTGGCAAGGAGTTGGTTTAATGTACCTTGAAATATAGTTACTTATTTGGTTGGAAAAACGCCTAACTTTGAGGAGGAAGCAGTTGTTGACGTCGGTGGAGTCTTCAATAAGATCAACAGTTGTAACGGAGGTATCATCATCTTCCTTAGAAGTTTTTTGTGATTTTCCATTTTCCTCTATGTAATCAGAAGTTAGGTCTGGAGACAGGAGTTTTTGAAGTCGGTTAGTAGAAGTTGCTGTAGGAGGTTTGGAAAATACCATAAATTGGTGTTTAGGGGTGGTAAAGGCAGCGGATTTAAGAGGAAGAGGTGGAAGAATTGTGTGCGGTGAGGTAACAATAGTCGAGTAAAGCATATCAGAAGTTGAAGTGGCAGAGGCTCGGAGATTTACTAATTTGACAGTTGGTTGAAGGTTGGAACTGATGAGTGATGACATACTTGAAGGAAATGAAAAAGCAGTGGAAGATTGCAACTGGACATCCGGGGAAGGAGAAGTCGTGGAAGTTTGCAACTGGACAATCAAAGGAGATGAAGAAGTAGATGTTGGCACAGGTACAGGAGAAGGAGAAATGAGTCTATTGGAATGGGAACCACCAGCAAAGGGGAGGGGGGGAATTCCGAGGGGGGGGAGAATTATCCACATCAAATAACAGTAAAATACAATACAAAAATATATATAGAATGAAAAATAATGACAGTTTTCAATTAACAATGTAACTTAAATTTCATTTTCTCAGCAAACTGAGAGGAATAGTTGCTTAAATTTTTACTAAATGTATATGTAATAGATATCTGGTGATAATAGTAATTTATTACACCCAAAAAAGGCGAAAAAAAGTCGAAAATTGCAAGAAAAAGAAAAAAAAAAATTTAAGTTGAGCAGGAGGAGTGGTGAGCAAAAACAAGTACTACACTAACAAACATGGGTATCAAAATAACGGTCTCGAAAAAGTAGATGAAGATTTTAGGTCAGGAAAATTTTTGTCGAAATTGAGCTACGACCCTTAGTTTTCGGGTAAATTAAGGTTAAAGTTTTTTCAAAAATTTTAAAATTTTTCTGAAATTAAATAATTAAAAGAACCTAAAGACATGACCATTTGAAATAATCAGCATGAAGAGAAACGTTCGAATCTAAAAAATCTCGCATGTAAACGTCTTCAATCTCGAGAAAAAAACAAAAAACCAATGTAAAAGGGGGAAGGGACGAAAAACAAAAGCATTTGAAAATATGAATTTACAAAATCAATGGAAAAGGGAAGAAGAGGACGAAATGTCAGAAAGGCGGGCAAGCAGAAGAATTCACTATACGAAAAGGGGCGATACACAGCAAAGTAAAGGAACAGGGAAAGGCTCACCACGAAAAAAGGGGGGGAGCGCAGAAACCAAAGTACAAAATGCAAAAACAGATGTTTTTAAAATGTAAAATACACATATTTAAACTGAGCCTGGGTTCAAAAATGTTGTCAATAAACAATAACAGATCATCAAAATATATATGTATACACTTTAAACACAAAAAAATATTAGGATATAGTATGTTTTACAGGTGTATGATGTGTCCAATTTGGACACATCGAGAATGATTCCACATTACAATTGCAGCGTCGATAATGGCTTTCAATAATAGAATATTTACAGATTCAAAATCAATATATCTCACCACAGGGGCCGAGTAGAAGAGAATAAATGGTATCAAAATGAAGCTCAAGGAAAGGACAACGATAAATAAGCACTTTTCAACAACTACAACGAAGAATCACGCATCTACGGATCAAAAAGACAGAGCATCGAAATAAGCGTCATAAACCGCCAAGACAAAGGCTGAGCTCCCCCATGGCATGTGTGCAATGTTTCGGCCTTTTATGTCACGGAGCCTTTTGGAGGGTCTTGAAATACCTATTTACCACCCCAGAGGAAATCGAAACTTCGGCACCTTTAAGTTATATCCCGAAGTACAACAGGGAGTCCTTGCAATGAGCATCCATATGGGAGGGCACGGAGGAACTTATACGCTCTCCTGAACAGTCAAGGTCTCAAATGTAGGTATAAAGGTAGTCGATATTGAACGTATCATCCTTGAGTTTGCCCTCATGGAAAATATTACATGGGCGCCTATAGTGGAGGGCAAGAAGTACACTTGCCCTCCCATAGACGTTCAAGATTAGACATGCTATCTAATGGATATTGAATGCCTCAACCTTCACTTTATTCACAATGAAAAAATTTCTATAGGCGCCCATAGGAAACGGCTAAGGGTGCACTTTCTCTACCCTGGGATATTCAAGATCACAAATGTAGATTTCAAGATAATCGATATTGTAGGTATTATCATATAGCATGCATTCCTTGAAAAATTATTTCTATTTGCGCTTTGCTATGGGCGTCCATAGGGGAGCCAACAAAATGATAAAGTTCATTTGTAACTTTTACAATAAAAGTTGGAGTAATTCCTGATACTAGTAGTTTGATAACCTTGGAAAGACTTTAGATATAAAAAAAATTAGAAAAAAAAATAATATAATAGAAAAAAGTAATAAAAAATACTAATAATAAATAATAAAATAATATATATATATATTATTTTATTATATATATATATATATATATATATATCTGTGTGTGTGTGTTTACAATATCAAAATCGAACGAATAGACGAATTGAACTGTAAATTTCCACATGAAGGAGCCAACGAACTCTTATCATTCACCTATCTGCAGCCACACGTCTACGTGATGTCACACAAAAAGACAGAAAGAAAAAAAAGCAGTGAAACTAAATCTGTGGGAAGGGCTGAGTCTGCTAAAATTTGCGCCTAACGTGCTTAGCACGTGGTATTTTGGCGGGAGTTTGTTGCGGAGTATAGGCGTTCGTTTCTAAATTTCTCTGTGATATACTGAAACATTGTACACTTGCCATGGGCGCCCATAGGGGATGTTTAACGTCATGAATATCAAACTAATGAATACTGTACGTCTCGTCCTCGAGGTTGTCCCCTCTGGAAAAAGTTCTATTGAGGTCCTTGCCATAGGCGTCCATAGGGGAACGTAGGGGAGCACCTGCCTTCCTGTGAACATTCAAGGCCACAAATGTAGGTGTCAAGCTATATTCTACGTCTCATCTTGGAGTACACTCTTCTAAGAAATAGCGCTATGGACGCCCTCGCCATGGGAGCCCATAAAAATTTTGATATCCACAAACATAGGTATCAAACTAATCGATATTGTACGTCTTGTGCTTGAGTTTGACTCCGCTTTAATAAGTTCTATGGTCACCTTTGCCATGGGTGCCCATACGGGAGAGCAAGGCGGGCGCTTGCCCTCCCTTGGTCCTTTAAGGTCCCAAAGTAAGTATCAAGCTAGTCGATATTATATGTCTCATCCTTGAGTTTTTCCCTTTGAAAAATTCTATGTGTGCCCTTGCCATGGATGCCAGTGGAGGAGCGGGAGGGACACTTGCTCTCCTGTGGACGGCCAAGGTTACAAATGTAGGTATCAAGCTAGTACATAATTATGTCTCATCCTTGAGTTTGGCCATCCCAGGAAAAAGTTTTATGTTCGCCCTTGAATCCTACTCCTTCGAAACAAGTTCAACCCCTTCCTGCAGTTACAACACTATATTTTGATCGCACTATATTTTTGACACACACACACACACCCTCTCTCTTATTCGTGCTCTAATCACGTTAATTATAAAATGTTATACCTAATAATGATTCTTTTTCTGAATGCATCTACATATAGAATTTTATGGCTATACGTACTCTCTCTCTCTCTCCCTTTTGTAAAATCTCTAATTTTGAATAATCCGTGTGATTTCAAAATATTCTACCATTCTGTAGAAAATTAGAAACAGCCAATTAAAACGCGAATAATTCGAAATTAGATATTTTAAGAGAGAGAGTACGTATAGCCATGATATTCTATGTGCATATGCATTCTGTAAAAAAAATAGAATTAGTTACAAACATTTTGTAATTAACGTGATTAGAACTCGGATGAGAGAAAGAATGTCAAAATATAGTGTTGTAATTGCAGAAGGGAGATGACCTTGTTCAAAAGGAGTGGGATTCAAGGGCGTTCATAATAGTTTTTCTGAAACGTCCAAATTCAAGGATAAGAGGTAAATATATCCAGTATCTTGATACCTACATTTTAGACCTTGAACGTCCACGAGAGGTCAAGTGCCCCTCGCACTCTCTTTTGGGCGTCCATGGCAACAGCGCCTACAGAACTTTTCCAGGGGGTAAACTGAAGAACAAGACGTACAATATTGACTAGCTTGATACCTACTTTTGTGAACATGAACATCCACGGGATAGTAAGTTCCCCCTCACGCTTCCTATGGGCGCCCATAGCAAGAACGCTTATAGAACTTATTCCAGTGGGGACACACTCAAGGGCGAAGATATAGACTAGCTTGATACCTACATTTGGAACTTTCAACATCCCCCATGGCAAGAGCGTCAATAGAAATTTTTCCAAGAAGGATATACTCAAAGATAAGAAGTAGAATATCTACTGGTTGTGCCTGACCATTTGAAAAAAATATCTACTGGTTTGACACCTGTACGTTTGTGACCTTGAATGCTCATGGGTGGGTAAGTGGCCCCTTACGCTCCCCTATGGGCACCCATGGCGAGGATCATACTTAAACTTTTTTCAGTGGAGACAAACACAAGGATGTGACGTACAGTATTGATTAGATTGATACCTATATTTGAGACGTTCTACGTCCCCTATGGGCGCCCATGGCATGTGTGCAGTGTTTCGACCTTTCATGTTACAGAGACTTTTGGAGGATTTTGAAATACTATTTTCCACCCCAGGAGAAATCGAAAGATATAAGTATCCATCTCCGTTAAGTTCTGTCCCGAGGTCAATTGTATAAGCAGAGTCCTTGCGATGGGCATCCATAGTGGAAGGCAAGGGAGAACTTATACGCTCCCCTGGGCATTCAAGGTCTCAAATGTAGGTATCAAGGTAGTCGATATTGAATGAATCATTCATGGGTTAGCTCCCTGGCAAAGTGCTATGGGCGCCCATGCTTATAGTATCAACAACAGGACAGAACCTAACAGAGGTGGATACTTCTATTTTTCTCCCAAGGGTAGGCAAGATATGTGGGGGTGCAGAAGTCTTTCCAAATCTTACAAAAGTTTCCATGATATAGGAAGCTAAAACTTTTAACACTTGCTATCATGGGCGCCCATAGGGGAGCGCAAGTGTGCAGTTTCTCTCTCTGGACATTCAAGTTCACAAATGTAGTTATCTAGTCGATATTGTATGTCTCATCCTTGAGTTTGCAACCTCCGAAAAAGTTGAACTTGCATGGGCGCTCATAGGGGAGGGCAAAGGGGCACTTACTCTTCTCTGAACTTTTAAGGTCACAAATCTAGGTCACATATCTAGACTAGTCAATATTGTAAGTCTCATACTTGAGTTTTTCGCCGCTGGAATTAGTCTATGGGTGTTCTTGCAGTGGACGCCCATAAGGTAACACAAGTAGAAACTTGCCCTCCCGTGGATATTTAAACTTACAAATGTAGTTCCAAGCTAGTCAATACTGAAAACCTTATCCTTGAGTTTGTCACTAATGGAATTAGTTCTGTGGGTGTGTGTGCCATGGGCGCCCATACGGGAATGCAAGGGTAAACTTGCCCTCCCGTGGAAGTTTAAGGTTGCAAATGTAGGTTACTAACTAGTCGATACTGAACTTCTCATCCTTGAGTTTCCCTCCTGTAAAATGTTACATGGGGCCCATTGTGGAGGTAAAGGACACTTGTCCTCTCATAGACGTCCAAGGTTAGACATGTAAGTGTCAATCTAGTCGATATTGAACGCCTGAGTTTGTTGTCGATGGAATTAGTTCTATGGGTGTCCTTACCATGGGCTCCCCTAAATGAAAGCAAGGGGAAACTTGCTCCATCGTGGACGTTTAAGGTTATAAATGTAGATTACTTACAAGTCAATGTGGAACGCCTCATCCTTGAGTTTATCGCCGTTGGAATTAGTTCCATGGGCGCCCTTGCCATGGGCTCCCATAATAGACCACAAGGGAACTTGTCCTCCCATGGGTTACAAATGTAGTCTACAAGCTAGTAGATATTGAACTCCTCATCCTTGAGTTTGCCCTATTGGAAAATGTTATATGGGCGCTCATAGTGGAGGGCAAGGGGGACACTTGCTCTCCCATAGACATGTTAGTTAGTCAATATTGAACGCCTAATCCTTGAGTTTCCCTCCTGGAAAATGTTACATGGGTGCCCATAGTGAAGGGCAAGGAGGACACTTGCCCTCCCATAGACGTTAATTAATTTAATTCCAATTTAAACGGTAATGCATTTTAAACTTGACTAAATTGTTTAATTGAGAATGATATATTTATATTAAAAGAGGAAAAAAATTGCAAGACTTTCTTGCGCTGTTCGTGCGACTTGGGCATGAAAAAAAATCAACAACATAATAAAGTTCATTCGTAATTTTTACTATAAAAGGAGTAACTCCTAATACTAGTAGTTTGATAACCTTGAAAAGACTTTAAATAGAAAAAAATAGAAAGTAAATAATATAAAATATTAATAATAAAATACATATAATATATATATATATATATATATATATATATATAAATGTAATAATGTGTGTGTGTATCAAAATCGAACGAACACACGAATTGAATTGTAAATTTCCACATGAAGAAACCAACTCTCTTATCATTCATCTGCGGCTACACACACCTATGTGATGTCACATAAAAAGATAAATACGAAATGTAACCAGCGATCTAAGGGATGAAAATGTCTGGACCTTTTTGCTAAAATTCCCACCCGACGTAGTTATTACGTGATATTTTGGCGGGAGTTCGTTGCGGAAATTAGCGTGTTCTGTACTTTTTATAAATATGTAATTATTTATTTCACTTTGTGAATGGCAACAGATTTAGTTTCGTTATTGCATCTTGCCGTGTAAACAGAGCTTCAGCTTGTACCGGCAATATAAGAATAAATTTAATGTTTATTCAAGTTTTAACGACTCTACAGTTGCATAAAATTATTGTAAGATAATATTTTTTATAAATTTATATAATTTTTGTATTTTATTTCGTTACATAAATTTTGTTTCTAAACTCCTCTGGCGTATATTGCAATGATTCACTCTAACAATACAAATGCATAAACTGTTCAAATATCTGTATTTAAAATGAAACACTTATTTGGCCAATATATTAAAATCACATTTATGAAATTCTGTGCTCTTCGTTTTAAATAAAAGAACTTGATTTATGTATGCAGGAAGAAATCTAAAGGCTATGAGAAAACAACTTGTATTTTTCCATCTGTGTTTTCTCAAATTATATTCAAAATTGTGATTACTAACATTCATTGTACATGTTATCGTGTTTAATTATTTAACAAAATACATTTTCAACTCACTCAGATATGTATAAGAATGAAAAGCATCTGCGTACATAAATGTAGATTCAGAATTTGCTGCCAACTTTTGGTGTCTATAGTAATAAAATAGGATAATTAGAAAAATTGCTAACGTAAATACTTAAGCAATATAAATTTCAAATAAATATTTTAATTGTATATGCAGCAATAAAAGAACAAAGTCAAATTTTGGTCTGAAAAGTTTCTTCAAAATTAGCAAATATGTAATGTATTTGCTACGTTTATATTCAGAAGTAATATTATTTCTTAAAATTAATTAAAACTAATTTTCAGAATATGAAATTCTCCTGTGTGGTTCTTTGTGTCATTAAATTTACAAGGCTATGGATTTTCATTTTTTATAATAACTTTTAATGGATGATAGATTTGATCTAATGATACTAAGACATTAAAGATCAAACTGTGAATATAATATTGCTATTTATAAATAACGTACTAGAAACCGCAATATCAGAAAAACGTTAAATGATTCAGATAATGAAATGTTTTGTACTATATAATTTGCCTCAAGGATATCTGATTTCAGTCCTACCCTGGATAAAAATTTTAATTTTTGATTTCTCATAAAAGAAGAGATTTTACAATTTCCTTCAGTAGCATTAGCAGGGGATTGTAATCCTCTCCCCATTAGTTCAACAATTACATTAGTCCCCCATAAGGTTTAGATTAGACAATGAAATCATGTACTGTAACTCCCATTCAATTGCTGCCCCCTACCCTTTCTGTGATCTTAATACACCTATATGTACTACTCTTTAGTGTGATTTTGGAAGTGATTCAGCTAGATAAAAAGATATTAACATAATTTTAAAAAAGAAATCTGATTAAAGCATAAATAACTTTGATGTATACAGACGTTTTTTTAACATCAGTGTAGGATTAATTTACATTTCTCTATTTGTGTATATTTGTGTCAATTCCACTGTCATAATTTGCAATTTTTTAGGCTTATCAGATTGCATCCAAAAAAATCCATTCAACGATGGGTCGTTTTCATGATACAATAAAAAATATTTGGAGGTCAGCTGATGCTGTATGCTTTGATATAGATTCCACTATTTGCATTGACGAAGCATTTGATGAACTGGCCAAGTTTGTTGGATGTCAGAAAGTGGTTTCAGATCTGTAAGTTATGCCCTTTCTGTAGGTAAAAATAGTGAACATTCTTCAAATGTGTTACATTTAATAAAATGTTCAAATTTTAGAAATGTTAATTAAATCCCTGAGTATTTTCAGCTTTAAAATATTGAAATAATTTATGTTGAATCTTACAAACGTTTTTCACTAATATCTGGTAAAATGTTTTTAAAGGGTGATAATATTTATATACAATCTGTTGCAAAAAATGACATATCTCTAAAAAAACAAGAGCTGTGTTTTTCAGTTAAATATGCATTTGATTAAAATTTCATTTCTTTAATGAATGCACTGGTTGTTTCCAGAGTTCCTAAAAAAGACACATCCCCGAACCCATATAAGCACTAGATGAATCTTACTGGCTTTGTTACATTAAATAGTCTGTGAAGATTGCACTACAGTATACATAAGCATAGAGTTCTAGAACATATAAGGGGGGGGGGGGGCTTGGAGCTGCCTATTTTTCTTTAACGTGAGGCATAAGAGTAAAGCCTTTCTAAAGGACATTACTGAAAATTAGACATCTTAATTCAACAAACACCTCCATTTAATGGAGACAGTTACATACAAAACACTTTCAGTTAATATTTTATTTTACATTCCTGACACATTTATTTAAAGAGCATTTTTAAATTGTTCCACAAAATATAAAGTTCTTTGAGCATAGAATAGCTTACTCACTGGCTAACGACACATAATGATTTGTGTCAAACAAATTTAAAAATCATGCATTCAAGAAAAATAACACAAGCTACTATAGTTTTCCAGTTGCATGTAAAATTCAGATCATAAAAGCAAACCAGTGGAAAATGAAATGCAGTTCAATAATTAATTATGAATGTAGAAGTTTATTTTTCTGAATAGTACTATGCAGTTTTACACAATAATATACTTACACTATCTGATAACAGTACTTTGCAACCAAATATTAAAGAAAATCAAGGCTCTGAAATTAACATTTCAGAAGAAATTAACAGGTTCATACAAGTAATTTGAGAATAGAACTTTTGGAAGTTTACACATATATTGAATGCTAGCAGATATTGGCACTGTTCGGGATTTAAAATATGTGAAAATTCTAAATGCATTCATATTGTTTTAACAAAAGAATTCCATTAGAACTTTAAATTATATTCCCCTCTAATAAGTAAAAAGCATAAGCTGAGGAAATTCTGAAGAACAAAACATCCTGACCTCGTTTATAAAGTAATATGCAAAAATAGGAAGTTTAGTAAATATATAATAAAATCATTGGCAAAACTTATTCCTGAACCATTTATTACTCAGTTACAACAATTATTTTTAAATATGTGGAAATTCTAAATGCATTCACATATTGCTTTAAAAAAATACCATTAAAACATTAAATTTCATTCCTTTATGAAAAATAAAAGTATAAGCCCAAGCAAATCTGAAGAATTAAACATCCTGGACCCATTTTTAAACCAGTGTACAAAAATATCAAGTTAGTAACTATACGATAAAATATTACCTTTCCGGTAAACATCTGTGATCCATTTTAATGTCACATCATGATTAGTATAATTGGTGATTTCAATGATTAATTTTGTGTGAGTTGCCACATGAAATTAACTTACTTTATCATTGTGAGAAAACAAGCATTTTACATTGTTGAAATGTAGATATATCAATTATTAGTGTGTGCATTATGCGGTATTGAGAGGAGAGATTCCGTGTCTCTTGTTTGGTAGCTTCAGTTATGAAATCAGATTAAATAAGCAGAGAAAATGTTTTGCATTAAATTATTTTATATATAAATATACGGATATATGCAGAGAGAAATGTTAAAGGGAACACTGATCTTGAAGAGGGGGGCTGAACTGTATATCTCACTTACAGCTTACTCTTAATCATACTGGACATTATAAGAGAAAATTAGTAATTTGGACTTCCTGCAGGGCTGTTCATCAGGTGAGCACTACTTGAGTGGAAGGGGTGGGAGGAGGGCATAACTACTCGTTCTTTTAGGCAGGGGAAGACATGGGAGATTCATAAGACACTGAAAATTAAATATGAAAAGGGGCCTATGATAAATGCTTGTAGAGAAGGCCCATTATTTGTATAGGCAGCCTTGCTCCCTGGAGAATCTCCCACCTCCCTGCGTATACTACAGTTATACAGTAAGGAGTTATATAACTAGTTTTCAACTTGTACTATTCTTTAAGCGAAGTTTCAGTTATCAACTAGACAGAAAGCTTGAAAGTCATAGTTTTGTTTAAGAATAACTTTTTTCAGCAAAAAAATCTTGTAAGAAAAGAAAATAGATTATATGGAAAAATGAAAGGAAATAAAGCCTGTTCGAACATTAAAGAGATGATGAAAATGACAAATTTTTCTGAGCTCAACAATTAAAATTTGCATAAGTAACATCATGATTGTCCTCAATTCATATATATATTTCATTTTAAACACTTTAAAAGATTTATAATTTTAAAATAAAGTTAATTACTTAAAATTTCAAAAATAATTAAAAGTTATAAAATCTGTAAGTTATTTAAAATTGGTTCACAGTGAGTGACCATTTATTTCAGTCTATTCCAGAATCTTTCCCATCCCTGGAGCAAAAAAATAATCAGGGATCATCTTTGGGTGTAATTAATTACTTAATTTTTCCAGCATCTGCCTTACCTGAAAAGAGCATAATGACACATCCTTCTGCTCATAGAAAGTAAATAGGAAAGATGGACCTCTCAGGATATATGTGTTCATGCAGTTTAAGCTGTTTTCTTTGAAAATATTCTTCCAGGAAAAGTTTGTGCATTGTACAATAAGAAATTCTGTCTAACTGCTACAGATAAAGATTGATGTAAAAAAAGTGTTGTCATTAGAATATTGAGGGCTCAGACCACCTTAAAAATTTATTAGGGGGAGGGGGCTTGATCCCCATGTGCCCATATAACTTTAAGCACATGACAATGTACCCATCAGCAGTAAGTGACTGAGTGAGTTTGAGAGAAGTCACATCATAGACTTATGAGAAGCTGGGTGATCATGCAGACATGTCAGCTGCCATCTTGGTAAGACAATTTTGGCAACAATGGGGTATGTACTGTCTGTCTACCTTGATAACTCTTTCTGCCACTAAGTCTGCATCTGTCTGTTACCATAGAAATGAGTCGAAGCCCATTTTCCATAGGGGATGTTGGAAGAAATGTTTCTCTCCCCCCCCACTCTGAGTGGTGAACGGATCTTAGCTCTGTAGCTCTGATCCTTCAACCTGGGGGGGGGGGCAAATAAATATGGGGAACCGGCTGTCGAGCTTCGGTGAGGCAGTTAGGCTTAGGACTCTTCCAGGTGGCTGTGATCGCATGGATTGCATCTATTCATGACCTAAGCCTAGATCTGGCCAGCGACTGGGGTCGGGCTTGGCGGGTAATTCTTTGTACCTTGCCTGGTGAATGATTCTGCCAAGTACTTTGCCCTGGCTGTGAGAGAGATTGTTACTACGCAGCAAGCCAGTATATTGGCATAAACCAACAGGTTGTCGTGGCTAGTTGCTTAATGCTGAAGAAATGTTTGTCACATTGGTGCACTTAACGACAAAATAGGCAATATATTTATGATTTTGAGTCAGATGATGATTTCTTAAACTGAAAGGGCATTTTTAGAAATGCACAAGTATCAAGTTTTAATGAACTTCAACAGAAAACTTAATGAAATTTAACAAACTTTAACAGGAACAAAATAATAACAAAAACAATTAAAAGTAAGATAAACAATTGAGAAGAAACATGCTACTGTGACAAACCTTATCATTAAGTGCTCCAATATGACAAACTTGAATGCATTTCTTCAAGCATCCCCTTTGGGGTGACTTGTTTCTACAGAAAAATGACAGACGCAAACTTAGCGACAGAAAGAGTTCTTGTGATAGATATGCAGTACACATAACTGCCATCATGGAATTTGAGTGAACTAACCCAACAATTGCAAAACATCTGTCAAAATATGTCAGAGGACAATGGACTTTTAATTTAACTTCATGCTGCAATGTTTATTGTTTTGTATCGCTGTTAGAGGATTTACTACATATTAATATGTAACCCATTGCCATTGCTCTGTAATAAAAAGTTCTTATACAATGAAATGTAATAATTTCTTTATCTCTGTATATTCATTGCATATGTGAAGTTTTATAGTTATAGAATACTTTTTACAGCATGCAGGTGCATACAGGTGCATCATTTTTTTTCCACAACAGGGTATATATAACAATTCTACCCAAGTATTTAAATATATGTAATTATGTAATACAAATGCTTACAAGTATTTAAAAATGTGTATTTTCCGGAAAATTTTGAAACTATTCTCTATATTACATTTCAGCTTGAATAATATGTTCAGTAACTTTTAAAGAGTATTTATTCTTATTGCAGTTATTCTGTCAAACATTTATTATATAACAAGGCTAAAAAAACGTATAAATCTAGAAATATATAAAAAATTCTATGTATAAAAATTTCTTATATCTGTATATTGCACTTAGCAGCTATAATTTATTATTTTCCTTAAATATGCTTGCTTTTAAAAATTTATAAAGAAAATTCTATTTCATCTATAATAATGTTTTTTTATCTTCAAAATTTCAATTTTAAAGCATTACACAAAAGGAATGAATAGGCATACAAAGGGCATAAGAAATAATTTAAAATTGTTAAATCTTATCAGAATCATAAATAATTTACTGTTTATTATAGATATAAAAAGTAAATTATAAAATATAATATTCTAAAAAAAAAACATAAAATCTGATTTTAATTAAAAAATACATTAAATATTATATTGCATTTCTTTCAATACCTACTGTCAATTCAAGGGAAACATTTTACCATCTTGAAAAATAACAAAAATAAAAAATAAATTACTAGTTTATTATATGTATAAAAAAAATTATTTAATACATAAACATAAAATTCATTTATTTATTTTTAATATATAAATATAAAATTTATTTACAACAAAAATAAATTAAAATCTGCTTGTAATTAAGCACTTTTAAAATAAATTATTTTATATAATATTAAAAATTGTTAAATACCTAGTTGTAATTGAACGAGCGAATATCATGAAAAAGAAGAGACAATATGCAAGATGAGTTAAGCATATATTTAGTGCTATTAAAGCATGTTACAAACTTATCATTCAAATATATTTTTGTTTTTATATTCCCATGTGACCAATATATGGTCATATCCTTTTGATATCGCAACTTTTTTCTTAACCCAAAACCTAAGTAGCTCTGTTTGTTGTTGTTGTTTCTCATCCCCAAGACCAGCAATGCTAGATCAGGTCCATAAGCCCGTTCACTCTCAGAAAGGCCAGCACCAAAAGAGGGTCTTGAGCCAGGTCCTGCCTGGTGAGCCCCAGACAGGATAAAATGTGGTCAGGGGAGGCTAAAAGCAGCTCTGACCACAGTTAGAAGATGGGTCGGTGCCACAACTCCTTCCCAGGAGACTTGCAATAAAATTAATTTTTCATGGGCTAGTACATGAAAAGACTAAATAAACAACTTAATCAAACTTAAAAAATAGAAAATTTTAAATACTTAAGTACACAAAATCTGAAAAATATACATGTTCATTCTGATAATAATCGTGATACAAATTCTCCTTTAGATCAAACGAAATGAAATTGTTTCCGGAAAAAAAAAAAGAATGATCAGTATTTCACAAATAAATTTACCGGAATTTTAAATTGAATGTCAAATTTTACTGATAAATATTGTATCTATAATAGAATAAAAAATTAACAAGTGCACTAATGTTCTAATGCAACAGTTATTTAATGAACAATGATTTACGTTTAAGATCGCAACACCAGATGGCACCATCAGGTACTGTGCCATAGAAGATATGGTAAAAATCAGCCGTGAATGGGAAGCTTCTTTAATTTAAAATAACTGAAAAACTAATTTGAATTTTAAAAAAATCTTACTGAATCCTATTGTCCCGGTCATGAAGTACATGTATACCAAATTTCATGTCCATACAACGTCTAGATTTTTTTGCTACATACCATAACCCATAGTAGACCATAAGGCATAGGTTCAGGACTGCAATATCTCCAGATTGGCCAAGTATTATGTAATTAAATTGAAAACTTTAAGGGTTATTTATTATTTTCAGGACCTTGAGAGCAATGCGAGGAGAAATTCCATTTCATACTGCTCTCTCCCAGCGACTTGAGATAGTGCAACCCTCTGTGTCTATTATGAGGAAATACCTCCAAAAGCATCCTCCTATTTTAACTCCTGGTATTAAGTAAGCATATAAGTTAATTTTTCAGTGTGCAGTGTTTTATGTACTTTGAATCTTGAATCTGTATTAATTTTTACACACTTAAAATATTAACTTATAGACTAGAACTATAGTTTATAAGTTGATATAGATTTATTTAATCTATAAGTTGATATAGACTTATATAGTCTATAAGTTGGTATAGACTTATATAGTCTATAAGTTGATATAGACTTATATAGTCCATAAGTTGATATTTAACTATAGACCCATTTATAGTCTATAGGAAAAATGAACTTATAGACAAATAGAAATTTTTTATTTTGTTAGCTCACCATCCATTGGCTGACTGCAGTTTTAGTTCTGTTTAGCAAACCTCTGTTTAGCAACCCTCAATCTACATTAACACTAAGCTACAAATAATTTTTTGTACCTTGTTTATGACATTATGAGCTCTTTGTCAACAATGCCACTATGAACAAAAGGGTACAATGCTAATTATAAAATCAGTTCAAGGGAAATGATGATAGGTGGTGAATGAAATTGTGTTTTTTTTTTGTATCATTCTGTTATAGGACAGAAGTCACTTTATTGCTAATATATTATGCTCAGTTTATTGACTTGACTTTGATTTTATATTCGTATATTTGAAAGAGTATGCTTGTTTTTTATATAGCTTTATATTTCTGCCTTTCAATTGAATCAATCCTTTTTAGGTTTGGTTTGATTATTCCTTGCTTAATTCATGTTTTAAGTTTTCACAGATAAAAAAGGATTTTTTATATATGTTTATTATTTCAAAGTCCTTAATTTATTTATGTCTTGAATTAAACCTTTAGAAATTTTAGCATTATACATTTTAGGTTTTATACATTCTGTTAAAACCTGTTTTAAGTTCATATAAATAAAACAAAGTATGAATGTTTCTTTAATTACTTCTGTTGATATTATACTGTCTGAGTTTAAAGGGAACTTTATGATATAAAGTATTGAACTTATAATATAAATTATTTCATAAAAATAAAAGTATATTTGTTATCTAAAATTAGAATAACTTAATTGCAGCATATAATACAAAATTAATAGTATCAACCTGATGCGAAGGCAAAAACATTAGAACACACAATAAGAGCAAATTTCACTCATCAGAGAAAGATCGGCAACTGATGCAAGAACAGCAAATGTGGCAGAAGCAGGGAGAGGGTGTTGTCAGTGGTGGAAGAAATAAAAGGGAGTAAAAATACCCCAGGAGGAAGGAACGAAAGGTGGGACATAATGAATGAATAGTAAAACACCAAAGAGGAAATTGAACATCCAATAAAGGATGCAAATCACTGGTTCAGAAATGTCCAATGAAATCTAAAAAACCAGGAAAAGGATAAAACTATCGAAATAAGAAGGAAGCAAATGAAATTGAAAAATTAAACCAGAGATTTTCAAGCAGAAGATAAGAAAGGATAGTTATCATTAATAAGATATTTTGACTGAAAAACAATTGAGAAACTTTCAAGAAAGTGCAATTCAAAACCGAAATTAAGAGTAAAAATGCTCTTAGATTCAGAAAAATTAAAAACATGGTTAAAGTGCCAAGAATGTTCAGCAATCACAGATTTAGAAACTTCTTGTTTAGAAACGTGGTTCATGTGTTTCTTCATATGAAATTTAAGAGCTCCTTTTGTTTGACCAACACAACCAAGCCTGCATTTGGAAGGAATGGGATAAACACTCTAACAATTGAAGACAGGAATAGGGTCTTTAAGAGAAGATAAATTAATTTTGTTAAAAGTTTTAAAGACACACCTAAAATTGAAATGGAAAAGAATATTGGTGCCTTTAAAGCTAACAGATGAATAAAAAGGTAAAATTATAGAATTACATGGGCAAACCTCTTGATGTTAGAAACCAAATTCGGCTTTATAAATTTATGCAATACCATGTCAATAATAGTGGGATTGTAGCCTCTAGAAACGGTCAACGATTTCAGATAGTCAATCTCACAATTAAGTGTCTGGGAATTAGGACACAAATGTAAGGCACGGTAAATACCATAAGTGTGAAAAGTAGATGAATTTTGCTGAGCAGGATGATTAGGATGAGATTGAAGAGGCCTCGAAACAGAAAAGGTTTACGGAAAACAGAAGTTAAGAAAGTGGAATTAATTCCATTTTCCAGAAAATTGCTTCCTTCTTATTTTGAAAAATTTTCATCCTTTTTCTGGTTTTTAATTTAATTGGGCTTTTATAAACAACTGAACAAGTAATTTGAATGCTTTGTTAGACGTTCACTTTGTTCTTTGGTATTTTACTGTACTTTCCTTATATCCCACCTCTTGTTTCTTCCGTCTGGGTTTCTTTTATCATTGGCAACACTCTCTCCCTGCTTCTGCTATGTTTGCTGTTCTTGCATCAATCGCCAATCTTTCTCTGATAACTGAAGTTTGCTTTTGTGTGTCCTGATGAAGAAGGATGTGTTTGATTTCGAAACCAATAGATACTTTTAATTTTGTATTATATGCTGCTTTTAGTGAAGTTATTTTATATTTATTATGTAGCAGCAATTTGAGTTGTATATATTCTTATTACTTGTAGTCAGTGTTGGGCATGTATCATATGTATTCCACATTTGATGTATAATATCTGATTTTCTACTAACATATTAGAAAACCTCAGGTTTTTTACATATTCTATGTATAAAAATCTTCCAATCTCTTTACAGTAAAGTAATATATTAAAATTTAAAGAATGCATAATATTAAGAATTATTAACATTTTCAGTTTAGAATAAAAAACTAAAATTGTCAGTTTATAATTTTGTTATGTTTAAATGTTCATATATTCTGAGTGAATGCTTAGTCTGATATTTGAACATAGAAATTTTTATTTTTTATATATATCAAACACTCATGTAAAAAATAATATTCCACTGAAAACGATAATAAAAAGTCCAAGTCTGAAAGTTAGGAGAATACACATTGAAATTTTGAAACTTGCGCATATAAGTAAAGATTCTACATTTATTACAATTGATAAAAGTAAGTAAAAAATAAATATGAACAGCTAATTTTAACATTAAAATGCAAGATTTAGATCATGACCCAAATAAAAATCCTGTTTTGGAAGCAATTTAAACGTCAAGTGTTTGCCGACCATGACAAATTTTGAAATGTGAAATAGCTCATAAAGTAACAAAGAACACCTTACTTTTAGTAACTGATATGAGTGGAACAGAAAATTTTTATGTTTCATAGTATTGTAAGGAATGAAAATTGGATGTTAAACTATGCAATTGCTTTATAAACAAGTATTTACTACTTGAAGAATGAATCTTTTCCAAATACTGCTAAATTCATACTATAAAAGTAATTTTATTAAGAATATAGTTTTATTGAAATTTTGAAACTTGCACATATAAGTAAAGATTCTACACTTATTACAATTGATAAAAGTAAGTAAAAAATAAATATGAACAGCTAATTTCAACATTAAAATGCAAGATTTAGATCATGACCCAAATAAAAATCTTGTTTTGGAAGCACTTTAAATGTTAAGTGTTTGCCGGCCATGACAAATTTCAAAATGTGAAATAGCTCACAAAGTAACAAAGAACACATTACTTTTAGTAACTGATATGAGTGGAACAGAAAATTTTTATGTTTCATAGTATTGTAAGGAATGAAAATTGGATGTTAAACTATGCAATTGCTTTATAAACCAGTATTTACTTCTTGAAGAATGAATCTTTTCCAAATACTTCTAAATTCATACTATAAAAATAATTTTATTAAGAATATAGTAAAATTTGAAGAATTTTCAAGAATTTTTTCATTAACTTGAAAATTTGATATTCCAATTTTTTACACTCTGTTCATATTTGACTTATAAAGTCAAATGTTGATTAATATGACAAATAAATAATACAACACACTGTTTTGTGTATAATTATTTACCATACTGATCAATTACCCAGGCCTGCGATGAAAAAGTTGTCTGAGAATTAATAATGGATTCTTATAGATTTTTAGATGTTCAGTTCAGAAAAAATAGTAAAAAAAATTCCATCACCCTCCAATGTTATACAATTTCTAATGTTTAGCAGTATTTGGATTAAAATTAAGCATATTGGTTACCAATGTGCTTAATTTTAATATGAATATATTTATTTTAATTCTCCATTATTTACAGTTAATTAGTTGTATGAATGCTTCATTGAAGTGCATTTTTATGGTAAATAAAGAAATTTTCACAAAATTTCACTCTTAAAATAGAAGAGGAATCTGTAGAACTGCTGGGCTTGAGATTAAAGGAAAAGAGATTATTAGTCCCTGGCACTTCTTTTTCATGGCTTAGATATAGAGAGATTTTCATTCTTACTTTTTACAGGAAGATGATTTAGTTTACTGTAGTGATATTCCTAGACTGATAAGAAGTTCAACATAAAATATAAAGTCACCGATTGGAGGTTGTTAATAGATTCTTAAAAAAGAAGCCTCAAAGTTGTGTTTCTCCATAATAAAAATAAGTAAAATAAGTACGCATCAGTGCCAGTTAGACATTCCATACATTTGAAAGAACGATAAGAAAACTTACTCTTCATTCTCATTAAACGTAAGTACAATGATCATAGAGGGACAGTTTGCGGTGATCATGGATGGATATTTTGCGGTGATCTTAAAGTCATATCTATAATTTTGGGATAACAAAGTGGATACACCAAATACCTGTGTTTTTTGTGTGAGTGGGACATCCAAGATCAACAACAATGCTAGATCAAGAAGAATTTGCCAAAAAGAGTAACATTTTAACCTGGAAGTAAAAATGTGTTACACGAAACTTTGGTTGCTCGGGAAAAAATTCCTTTTTCCCTGCTTCACATAAAGCTGAGATTGATTAAGCAATTTGCCAAAGATAAATTATTAAGCCAAGTTGTTAAGCAGTTTGTCAACATTTCTGGGATTATCTACAGTAAAATTGAAAGAAGATATATTTGTCGGTCCAAATATCGGGAAACTTATGAAAGATAAACTCTGAAGAAGAAATGGGAACTATTGAAAAAAATCATGGAAGGCTTTCAAAGAAGTGGTGATAAAATTTTTAGGAAATCACCATAAAAAGATTGTGGAAGACATGCTACAGAAATTTAAAAATTTGGGATACTTCATGAACTTAAAACTTCACTTTCTCAACTCTTACTTAGATTACTTACCTGAGAATTTGGAAACTGTCAGTGAAGATCAAGGTAAGTGATTCCACCAAGACATGGAAAGATGGTATCAGGGCAGGTGGAATGTGTCAACACAATGACAGACTATTATTGGATGTTGCACATAGATGACCCAGGGAAAAAGTTAAAAAAAGAAGCTTTGAGGGAAGAAGAAAAGGGCACCGCAAGGAAATATAACTATATATCAGAATGTATATCAATATTTAATTATTTTAATTTAAGAATATTTTTTCTAATACTTTCGTTTCAAAAATGTTTACAGAAAGTTTTAAATAATGTTAATTTACTTCATATAATGCTTTTTAAAGCTATTTGCCTGAAATATTGAGATCCATTTTGTGAAAAATTCTTACATGATAGAGAAAAATGGAAGTGCAGGGTGGCCACTCAACCTGGAAACCGGGAAAAGTCAGGGAATTTTAGAATGGTCAGGGAAAACCGGGAAAAGTCAGGGAATTTTGTGAAAGTTCTGGAATTTTTTTTTTTTTTTACTAGTTGACCATATAAAAACAGAACTGCCCAGTTTGTACGCCATTTTCGAAATATTTCGCCAAGTATTACGCTGTACTCGTAACCGCTAAATGAAGGTTGCCATATGTCCATTTAATTCCGTATAAAAACAAAAATGCGGAGTTTGTGCGCCATTTTGGACAAATGTCGCCAAGTACAGAGATGCTAACTTTTACGGATTTTCCGTAGTTTGTACGGATTTTTACTTTATCTTACGGTTTTACGGACATTACTCCCAAAACTACGGAAAATCCCGTGAAATCCATGCATCCTACCATTCAGTTCATATTCCCTGCTGTGCTGAGAGTTCAAAATTATCAGTTTGCATCCATTTTCTTCTTGTAATGATTTCATATCAGAACAATAGACCTAATTTATTTTTATAGTGCCCGTAAAAATAAAGAAATATTTTACTAAACAAATTATATTTCGCTTAAATTATAGGATTGCGCAATTCAGTCCTTTTCGGGCTTTGCTGAGAGTACACAATTGTCTTTTTCCCATCCATCTCCATCCCCTTATTATTGCACGTTAACTTGACTAAACTAGCTTATTTTCATATTTTAGTTGATTATAAAGGCTAATTTTTTAATTATTTTCACATAAGTAGTACGTTCGCGAAATTCAGGTTTTTTTTTTTTTTTTTTTTTCCCGGCGTTGCCGAGAGTACGCAATTATCCTTTTCCCATCGATCTCCATGCTAATTTTTTAATTATTTTCTCATAAATAGTACGATCGTGAAATTCAGTTTTTTTTTGCGGGCATTGCAGAGAGGATGCAATTGTCCTTTTCCATCGATCTCCATCTCCCTATTATAGCACATTAACTTGATTAAACAAGATTATTTTCATATTTTGGTTGATTATAAAGGTTAATTTTTTAATTATTTTCACATAAATGGTACGATCGTGAAATTCAGTTTTTTTTTTCGCGGACGTTGCCGAGAGTACGCAATTATCCTTTTCCATCGATCTCCATCTCCCTATTGTAGCACATTAACTTGACTAAACTAGTTTTTTTTCATATTTTGGTTGATTATAAAGGTTAATTTTTTAATTATATTCACATAAATAGTACGATCGTGAAATTCAGTTTTTTTTTTCGCGGGCGTTGCCGAGAGTACGCAATTATCCTTTTCCATCGATCTCCATCTCCCTATTTTTGTACATTAATTTGACTAAACTAACATATTTTCATATTTTGGTTGATTATAAAATCTAATATTTTAATTATTTTCATATAAATAGTACGAACGTGAAATTTAGTCCCCCCCCCCCCCCCCTCGGGCGTTGCCGAGAGTACGAAATTATCCTGTTGCATTGATCTCCATCTCCCTATTGTACATTAACATGACTAAATTAGCTTATTTTCATATTTTTGTTAATTATAAAGATTAATTTCCTAATTATTTTCACATAGTGCCATTCAGTTGTAATTAACTCAGTTAAGTTAGCAAAACTACATTTTGAACTTATTCTAAGGTTTTAAAATATATATTGTCAATATACGTAAAATCTTACTGATGGTCAATGTGGTTTTACTGAAAACTCCCAATTTTTCTACGGATGACCCCTTGCAGAGGTTGGCATCTCTGTATATTATATACATTTTACTATATTTTTTTTCTATTTTAATGACATTCTTTTGACATTGCTGAATTGACGTTTGTTTATTCAATGGCTGTGGCTTGTTGTAGTGTGGTTATTGCATATCTTTAATGATCTCTGTCATTGTGAGCAATTTGCAATGACCATATTTATAGACATCAGTTTAGACTATTTCTTTTTATGGTCTTCAATGAAAACCATTAAATTCTTTTAAATATTTCAGTAGTCCAATTTTACTGCATTTACATGAATTTTTTTTATTAAAAATGTCAAAATATATTTGTAGAAACAAAAAAAAATGTGTATTTTTTTCTCCTGATTTAATATAACTTTTTTGGATAGTGGAGTTAAATTGTCAAGATTCTTTAATCAAATTTGTAACTAAATAGGGACGTGCGTGTACACGTTTTATGTTAAAATTACTGGTCTGGAATTTCTTTTCAATTCACCTGGAAAACCTGGAAAAGTCAGGGAATTTCAATATGTCCAAAGAGTGGCCACCCTGAAGTGATATTTGAAATTGGGGGCTAAAAATACTTCAGAAACAGTTAATAGTTTCCAGACAACTTTTCATTACTCTAATTTTGCTGGCCTGTGTTATTATTGTAGCTAAATATTTACATCAAATTTTTCTGAAGGTGTTGAATGAGCAAATTCATGTTAGAAATACTGTAAAATGCCATTTTTAACATTGTAAAAATATTCTTTATATATTAATCCATTTTCCAGGAATTTAATATCTGTTCTTAATGACCGTGATGTTCCTATTTATATTGTTTCTGGAGGATTTGATGTTATGATTGAACCAGTTGCTCAAGAGTTATCCATTCCTTTAGAGAACATATTTGCCAACAGGTTAAAATTCTATTTTAATGGTAAGCATTTGACTTGCTAGTTTTTAAATATTTAGTCTTTTTTTTGTATGTTTATCATGTACCAATACATCTAAAAAATGTAATTAATATTAAAAAAATAGAATTTTTTAATGTAGAAATTAATGATTTTCTTGATATGTTAAGTTGCAATTTTGTCAACTAGGAGACAAAAAGTTACTGGTTTATCTTGTTCTTTATGCAACTTACTATTATTTACAAGCTATATAAAATATATCAAAATAATAATAACCTATTTGTACAATATTTGCCTAAACCAGGTTAAATTATATATCAAATATGTCCTAAGATAAAATTTTTATTGGATTGAAAACCCATATAGAATAACATTTCAAGACTATTGCAGGGATTTTTCTTTTCATTTGAATATACTGATTATTTTAGCAATCCTATTAAAAAAAATCAAAGAAATGTAGGCCACTTTAAAAATAATCAGATATTACTAGTAACAACAAGGAATTTGATGCAAATAGTTCTCTCCAATAAGTGAAATGAAGATAAAAATATCTAATTTTATACTAAGTTTCGGTGTGTCATTTTGGGTAGCAAAAATGCATGTTATTTACCATAAAAACCATGCTATAATAATTCAAACTACATCTATTAAATTATTTTATTTTTAAGCAACCGGTCTGTCAATGACCTTTGCCATCCACCACAAATGAACTCTGAACTTGCATAGAAACAGCCCCATTCTATGCCATGCCATGTAGAAGCTGTTATTGCCGCTTGAAGTGGCTTCACATGATACTGAATTTTAAAGCAAAAAAAATCATGTATAGCTCTAGAAATGTAATCAGTTATATGCTGTAATATGAGTATATCCGAGATAAATTTCATTTGAATAGAGTGTTTTTTCATTGTGTTGCAGCTTTTAGAAGCTGTGGTGTATTTCAAATATAAGTCCATTATTTGTCATGGTTTGAAATGTACAAATTTGTTAGTGATGAGCAAAATATATTTTGCCTGCAGCTGTTTCAAAGCACTGTACAGCATTTTCGCTGTATGTGGAATTGATGTGGACAGCATATTCCAATGTATCGGTACGATATTTCCAAGCCCATTTCAGCAAAAACATTTTTGTTTACAACAATTTTCAAGTGTCCTTCTCTACTATAAATCTTTTGTATAAGACCTGCTGGCCTATTAAAACTGCACACATATTTTCGTTCACCTGGAAAAGTAAGCTACTAATTAATCACTGGTTTATTCTTTAACTTTCCCATACATTGTTTATTTAATATAATTATGCTGTTTTAAAAAAAAGCTTGAAATATCTAGGAACAAATTTCTGCAATTAAATTTACGATGTGTACTGTTCTTAATAGGAGAGTATGCAGGCTTTGATGAGATGCAACCTACCTGTGAACAAGATGGCAAGGCTCATGTTGCTGCTTATTTAAAGCATCGCTATGGATATCAAAAGCTTGTCATGATTGGTGATGGTGTCACCGATTTAGTGGCATCCCCCCCTGCGGTAAA
Source organism: Amaurobius ferox (assembly GCA_951213105.1). Taxonomy (NCBI): domain Eukaryota; kingdom Metazoa; phylum Arthropoda; class Arachnida; order Araneae; family Amaurobiidae; genus Amaurobius; species Amaurobius ferox. The sequence goes on from OX578136.1 coordinate 150,039,156, forward strand.
AATCTTTAAATATGTTCTTAAGTGCCTGTAAAATATAACCATTGATGCAACTAAAGTGGAAAGATATTCTTTCATATTCTACTCAAAGAACCAGTTTTGCACTTATGTGCATATGTGTGACAGCCTGGAATAGTCAATGTCTTCAATGATGGCAAGAAAACTTACTATGTGCCACAAATTTATAAACCTCCATGGAAACTGACAAATTTAATTTTACTATTTAGCCAGTTACATGTTTTTGAAAAATTAAGATCAGGCTATTCAAGGTTGCAACAGTCAAGTTCATAATCACAGATCCCAACTATAGGGAGTGTTTTCAAATTCACGATTACACTCCCATTGCAGATAACAGCTGCTTTTGTTGCTGTCATTGCGTATAACAGCTGCTTTTGTTGCTGCCTTTGCATATACAGTAGGTGACCACATATCCACAATGCTTGGGATCAGACATTTGTGCAGATTTCAGGATTTTGCAGATTTTAAGGACCAAAAGAAAAAATTACTACTACTTACTTTGTTGAAATAATCATATGAACAGCTTAATGCACATTAAATAAATACACATACACACAATAAAAACAGACATATTTTAGTCAAATTTACATAAGAATTTAATGATATACACTAAATGATACACTTTAATGATATGTACTAAATTTGAATCCAGTAAAAGTATTTTGTTTAATCTATGTCATTTTATGTCTATCTTGTAATTTTGCAAACATTGACACAATGGTTGGTTGTTTCAAAACTTTAAATTTTTCCCTGTGTAATTTTTGTTACAGTCTGTATATAGTCATTCTTTCTTGTAGTGTAACACAACTTTCTTTTTTTAAGAATTTCAAATACTGATCTCCAAATTCTATTCCTTTGTTAAATGTGATTTTTTCTTTTTCACAATCCGATTCTGTATCTGAACCACTTGGTTCAGATTCTACATTTGCTATGATTTCATTATCTGTAATCACTTGTTTACTGGTGGATTTTTCTTTATGAAACCAATCTTCAATAGCATCTTGGCTTAGAACATTGGATATATTTGAATTTACTTTATTTGCATAGGAAAGCAATTCTGAAGATTTTTTATTTGTTTCAGTCATTCTAAAATCTTCAAAGTCATTGGTCTCATCCTCATCACTATAAAAAAATAATGAAGAAGGCCATAAATTGTGCCATCCATTCTTTAAAGTCTCTTTCATTACAGAATTCCATGCTTCAGTGAGCATATATTCCACTTCTTTTAGATCAAACTTTTTTTGAAAAATTTCAAAAGATAGATCAGCATTTAAAAGTTATGTGAGGAACTTTGTTTTATACTGACATTTCCAGCTGTTTATTATTCCTTGATCCATTGGTTGAATTAAACAGGTTGTATTTGGAGGTAAAAAGAGGCATTGTACATTCTTAAAATTTAAGATCTCGATATCTGGATGAGCACGGCAATTATCCATCAGTAATACAATTTTGCAATCATCTGGTAAACCTATTTCTCTACAATGCCCTCTCACTTCTTTTAAAAAATTATTTTTGAACCAATCTATTATGATTTCTCTGGTCATTCAGGCCATTTTATTAGAGGTATAAATTACAGGTAAAGAAGTAATGTGTTTGAAAGCTCGAGGATTGGCACGAAGAGGTGTACATTTATGAGTTCCAGCTGCATTACTGCAGAGCATAACTGTGACTCTTTCTTTTGATTCTTTTATATCATCTGGTGAATTTTCGTCACATGTTGCTACTGTCTTTTGTGGAAGACAGCGCCAAAGGAGTACAGTTTCATATAAATTATAAATCTGCTCTGGAGACAAATTTTCTTCTGAAACCATCTTACAGAATCGTCAATAAATTCTTCTGCAGCATCTTTATCTGCAGAAATTTTCTCCCCTCAGGCTTTAAAATATCATATTCCATGTCTTTTAAATTGTCTTACTTAACCATCCAACAGAAAAGTCACACTTCTCTTTAATTTTTAAATCCTTGTGAATTTGTTTAGCTTTTTCACATAAAAGTAATCCTGTGATTGGCATCCCTTCACTGTGTCTTTGCTGAAATCATTCATAAATTATAGCATCGAAATTAGCACAGCGAGCTGCATGTAGAGTCTTCCGGTTTGCAATTCCTTTATTAGTATCACTTTTAGTGTAAAATTTCGAAATTTTTTCCTTAATTATTTTTATCTCATATACTGTTCTAATACCAATTCTATAAGCATTAGATATATGACTTGGAGTTGCTCTATTATCCAGTTTTTGCAGGATCTCAACCTTTTTCAAAATTGTTAAAACAACATGCTTTCTTTTGGGATTTTCAGTTTCAATATCATCAGAATTTCTTTTTTTATTCATCATTACATAAATTAATCAGTATAGCAGAGAAATTGTAATCATATAAGCACAGAAGTTAATTAGTGTAACATAACATACAATTGTTAACACTGCGAAGTGGTTAGGCTACCTTCAAATGCGGACATTCATTGAGCTGCCTGCCATTGGGCTACCGTCAAATTAACCGGATAGTCCCTGTCTTACGGCGGAAGGTATCCCATTATATTTCGTTTACTAACGTTAGATAACAGTGTTATTTAAATTGTAATTCTTCAAATATATTTAAAAATAAACAATCGATAAAAGAGTCGAATTTTGCGGTTTCTAGCTCCTACAAATGTATATATAGCATTAAAATAGAACTTGAAGAATGGAGCGATTCCTTTTTTCCATTTCTATTTTTCTAAAAATAAAATATAAGCCCACCATAGAAACATACAAATTATAGGGGAATAACTCGAGAACCAGAGCAGCTAAAAACTTCCAATTTCGCATTTTGTTGCATTTCATATTATATTTTAATTCTTTGGATTTTAAACAGTGCCGGTACAGCCAAGGCCACCTAGAATACAAAAGGCCCGGACATTGACAACTCAACCGCAGCAACGGAGGGAACGTATCTCCCGTGCGTAACACGTACGGGATCTGACACAGATGAATTTCTACAGTAATAAATAAGACTAATATGAAAAAATATATCTCTAAACTAATAAGTAAATTAGAATAAACTTTAAATTGTGATTCTAAGATAAAAAATGATCTACATTGAGAATAAATATTTTTTCACTCTCTTCTGTAAATATTTATGTTAAAGTTATATTAATATAATAAACAACTATATTAATATTTATATAATATTTAAAATATATCAAAAAACAAAACTTATAAACCTTAGAAATTCAAATAATATTTTATAACTATAAATTAGGAAAAAAGTAATTATATATTATTCACTATAATGGGAGAAACTGCTGACACTTACCTATGACTTTAAAATACATATTTTATTAGCTAACATACATATATATATATATATCTCCAGATTTAGCATTTAGTTTTAAAATATAAGCAACATAAAACGCAGTGAAATAGTTATGAATATAAATTTCTAAATTTAACTTTTCCATTTTGTGACAGTAACTTTTGCAACATTATTACTTTTACACTAATACTATATTTCAAAAACTCTTGATACCTACCTATTTAACTTGAACAACATTTTATACTGTAAATCTAGAATTCATGAAAAATGCGAAGAAACATGCCTGTTTAAAAAATCTGAAAATTCGCCATTTAAAATTCAAACAAATTTATGCATAATTTTTCTGTCGGACTTTAGATAGGAAAATAACTTAGTAGAAATTTATTAAACATTTTAACTTTCTGACTAAATATAAAGCTTTTTAATTTATTAATGACAATCACCACAATAGTTACACTTCAGTATGCATGCTATATGCTAGTACACACCATTTATTGATTTATACCTTCATGAAATTTAAATCATTTTTTTCTTCTTTAAATGTAAATTACCTTAACTTGTAATGACATGTAGTATATGTACAAATTTTAATTATCCATAAGTTAGGTTACCACACTAAGTAGAAAATCGTTGTCTTTCTACATGCAATGAAACTATTTAAATTATTAAATCCATCAAAAAATGTAACGGCATTTCTTCAAATAAGGAAGTAAAATACAAAAACAGGGCTTTTATGAGTTGTAAAAACATTTTATCTTACAAACCTAATTAAGTGACATCAAATTTATATTAAAATGTATCATACTGTATATGTAGCAATAAATAGCTAGATTTGTATTTTGTCTGAAAAAAGTATATTCAAAATTAACTCAAATTTTCTGAGTATCTGAGTACCATGTATGTGTGTATGTTTTAAACTAGTACACACCATTAATATTGTGTTGAAATGTGAAGTTATTAAGTTTTTCTTGAAGCAAGCAAATAAAATATAAAAAAGAAGAGCTTTTTATGAGCATATATAAACTTTATTACAACAAATGTATAAATCCAAGTAGTTGGAGTTAACAAAGTTACATAAAAATAAAATGTATCTGCCGCAAAAGCTAGATCCATATTTTGTCTGAAAAGTACCTGCATATCATATGTCACATTCAAACAAAAGTTACCCCCCCCCCCCCCTTATATCTACTGAATACCAACCTGATATATATTAAATGATGTACATAAGGTATGGATTATAAATAATATAATAGACATTTTCATTAGATACAAAAACTATTTAATCTGTTAAATCTAAATGACACATTAAATACTTTGATTGTAATGTAATCAAAAGCATCAATCAATAACTTTTGATAAAAAATAAACATTATTAACTTTCTCGATTTTTTGTTTTCAAAATATATTTGTTACAAATCTCAATAATTATGCTTTTCAGAAAAATGAATATCGCTGTTTTGCAATATATATTTTAAGTCAGAAAGATCCAAATTACCAAAATCTTTAAACAAAAAACAAAACAAGTAAATTGGGTAATTTTTTCAACATGGACAAATTTCATTTTATAATCGAAATCATACAAGTTGTATCAGTGATAAGGCAAAATATGTTTCTTGTAAAAAAATCCACCCTTTGTATTCTTTCGTCCAATATTTTCCCACAAAGCTTATAATAGAAATGAATATATTTGAACTTACGCTGATTATCTAATATAAAAGGTTCAAAATCTTATTTACACTTTTGACATGCATTATTTCAACCCATCTAACAATTCAGTCAATAAAGAAGGCTATATTCTCACAAAGTTCTGCTTTTAGCTGATTTTGATATAACTTTCAATTATATGCTTTTACAGTACTATTATACTAATCCCTTGAAATTTCAAATTTTCTCTTAAGCATTTATATGGAAGTATTGCATTTTTGATAATATTTTCCCCATATTATTACATTGTTCAGCATAATTATTCCAATAGATTTTTTATGGAATGTGAAAGCTTTTAAATTTGCCTAATTTGATGTTGAAACTTATTTTATAGGTGTTCTTTTACTTAGATGCAAGTTTATTAAGTTTTCGATCATCTTTTTTCCTTTTTTCCATGTTATTGCATTGTTTAGCATAATTATTCAAACAAATGTTACTAAATGTTCTAATAATCTTTGAAACAAAATAATTCGGAGACTGTTTACAACAAAAACAAATTTCATCAGAATTTGCAAGATCGGATTCTTCCAAAGACATAACAGTCAACTTAACTAAAAGCATTACTTGATTTTTACAATTCAGAAATTCACATTCATGCATATTGGATACCAACTTGATAAATATTAAATAGCATACTGAAAGAATACTAATTACAGATGCTGATGGAGCTTTTAGTCCACCACGATCCATTAAATGTAAATATTGAAAATTTTGTAGGGATTGTTCATCAAGTATCAAACATTTTGCAGTTATGTATAAAGAAATACATTGATTACAAGATAATTTTAATTTGAAAACACAATATCCACCTATGTATGTTAAAACTTTTAAATCATTTTTTGATAAATAATCAAAATTCAAGGGATAATCTAATATAGACAGAAAATTTTCTACTTCTACATCATTACAAAGATTGTCTTCAAAAGAATGGGAATAAATTAAATCAGAAATACTAAAATTACCATACTTTTCTGATTTTACACGTAATAAACTTTTAACTCTTAATTTCTTCTCAGCTTCTAAAATTTGCTGAAGTGATATATTATAATTTGAACCAGACATTTCACGATACTGACCAAATCTTGCCTCAAGATTATCGGTTTGAAATTTTCCACATAAAACATAACTAAATTTCAAATCTTTTAATATATATTCTATAATTGAAATCATACAAGTTGTAGTATGGGTTAAGGCAAAAAATGTTTCTCGCGACAAACCACCCTCTCTATTCTTTTGCTTCATATTTTCCCACTGTTCTAACCATGATACAAATGACTGAAGAAATTTTATCCTGCGCTGGTCGTCTACTGTAAAATGTTCAGAATTGGGTAGTCTTAAGCGCCATCCTTTATTTACAGTTTTGATATTCATTATTTCCCACCAACTAACAATTCGATCAATAAAGGAGGCTGTATTCTCCCAAAGTTCTGCATTTGTACAGTTTTCCTTTTCAATAAATGTTTTTAATGCTGCAATATTTGACCTATCAAAGATTTTTAGGGCTAATTTGACATTTTGTTTTTCTAAATTACTCGGGTTTAAAGCCTTAACATTTAATTTTGGGGCAGTTTTGAAAAATGTTCCCAATTCTTCTTGATTGATATCCTGTAATAAAGAAAATGATGCAGCGGCAGATGGTTTAAAATCTGACAAAACTTGGTTATTTTCTCTAGAATAATTTTTGATGCATTCTTCAGGAACAGGAAAAATGAATTTTTTTTCTGCGTCTTTTTGATTTATCCAATTATTTCGAATTGATTTGAGGAGATGCACTGAATCAAATAAGAAAAATACTTTTTTTGACTTATTAGCTGGATTTGGAATGGAAATTTTCATGCCATTACCACCAGATAACTTTACAAACATATTTCTATTGATACGATTATTATTAGAAATAATACTGAACACAGTAAACCCTACATTTTCTAAAATTTCTAAAATTTTAACTGTCATGCTACATAACTCATCAGCTGTTAACTTAAACACTGGTACTAATGCAATAATTTCTTTAGCAGGGGAAAATATGGAGGAAAACATAAAAGCCTGAACAGTTTTTGCTTGGTTATTTGAATTTTCAGTAAACCCAATCAAAGTTTGATTTTTGAATGTAACACAGGATTTTATGTATATTTCATCAATAAGAACATTCACAATTCTTTCATTTTCAGATAAAGTATTACACCTACCTTTCAAATAACTAAAATTTTCAGCATTATAAACACCAGCTTTTACCTGTAAATTGCCAGAGAGGCGTTTAAGATGGCGAAGACATGGCAATTGTATAATTTTTGTATTATATAAATATGTATATGCTGAGGAAGATTTAATGTACACACAATATGCAAAAATTAACAAATCTGTAGAGTATTTCCTACCATGTATAGGCTTGTCAATAAGTGTTAATTGTTCCAATAAAAACTTAGCACATTCAGATTTTTCACTATTGCAGTCATTTTGTAAATATGCACGGAAGTAATCCAAAGAATTTTCAATATTTGATTTCAAAAGATTTCTGTTCTTATTATTGTTATAACACTTTATAAGATTTAGAGTGTTTTCCAGCTGACTCCATGATGTCAGGCAGTTTGAAATGCTCAGAACCTTGCAGAAAGCCTCATCTGCAAACACTTTATCTCCAACAGAGAAGGTCATTAAAAGATTTTCATTAACTCTTAGACTCTTATCTAACTTTAAATCAGAATGACATGATATAAATAAAAATGCTATACAATTATTACACCGATGAAGAGTTATTGCTTGTTCAGTAATAAATCTACTTATAAGACGTGGTGGAGTTAATAGTTCATTCTGTAATGTATGAAGCGAATCTATTTTGTCTTTATCAAGCCAATCATTTATATATGCATCATCTAACTTTTGCATTTTCTTCAACCGCTCTAATGTGGCTGTCCGCTGTTGAGGAGGTTTATTTAAGTACTCCGGGCATCCTTGAAACAAACACGGATAAGCAGAGTTTGTAAGTTTGGGTATTGTTCTTGGAATGTTTATAGTACTCCCATCTTTTAATGTCAGTGTATCTGATCGAATAATATCATTTTCCATGAAATGTTTTGCACACACAACTGAATCCTTTTTTATGTCAAATTTTCGTGGAATTTTTCTTATCCACAAGTCTCTGATTCTTTCATCCTTAGGAAATCGGAAGCAGGTAACATACTCTTTACCGGGCCTGTAGAAGTACAGTTTGGTACACAACAATACCTAGGCATGATATCTAAAAATAATAAATATTAAAAATTAGATAATTGACAGCCGTATAGAAAAATAACTATATACAATAAAAAAGTTTTTTTTTATAATTGAAATATGAACAATATTTTACATTATAAGGATATAATTTAACATTTAAATTTTACTTCCTGTGCTAATTTTTTAGATACAAAAATTTCGAACTTTAAAAATTAACGTGTTTTGAATTTCATCAGAAATATAAATTTACGCTTTTTAAATTTTCATATCATAAATTTGTACATGACAATACATAACACTGTATTGATTAAAATATTTTTAAGGTCTAAATATCGGTTGTTTAATTGTAAACAATGTTTGAAAAAAAATGTTCAAGACTCTAAAATGTAAATAATTTTAAGTTAAGCATCAAATAAATTTTAAACACAATAAATGTATTTTATAGTAGTTAATTACATAACGTGAACTATGAAGAATGATAATAATTGAAAGTAAACTAGTCCATATGTTAATGGTTGATAAAATAAATATAGTATTTGCTGTATAGAATGTGTCGAGTATCAAAAAACTAATTTGCAGCTATTCAACAGTTAGTTCAAATTACAACGTAGTATATATGTATTATATATTTATATAATTACCTTTATATATGGTTAAATACCGTCTATAAAATAATCCGAAACCCATAATTGGGCGAAAAATCAGCCCAAATTAAAATTTTAGAGATTTCAATGCAAAATTGATCTAAAATATCCATGTAATGTAAAGCAGACGAGTTGCCAAGCAGTAAACAAACCGACGTAACCCTAACTGCAATGTTGCAAAATACACAATTGCATATTTCTCGCCAAAAATGTGATAAAAATACAGTACTTTCACTCGCAGTTTTTCATTTAGCCTAACTTCTTAAATTGTCAGACAACCCTATCACCAACTTCTTTGCTAGAAAATTGGTGGAAAAGTTGTCTGAACTAGTTGGTTGTCCCAAAAGTTCTTGAATGTGATATGGACTTAGAGACATGAGTAACTATAATTTGCTATTTATTGCCATATGTCTGCTGACTTTGGATAAAAATGTTCGAATGAGCGAATTCTATTCAATGACGTGTTTGCAAATTCGCCAGTTCCATTTTCTGTTATGTACAGTCGCATGCAAAATTTAATCTCGCACGTCATAGACCTCGATTGTATGGAGTGGGAAGTAAGAAAAATTGATCCAGAATACAAGTTGTTGTTTTGGGTAACAAGCAACTTTAAATGACGTGTTTCTAATTTTGTCATCTTTATTTTCTGTTATGTACAGTCGCCAGCCGAATTGAAAATTTTACTTTACTCTGTACATGCCATAGACTCTCGCTTGTCTTGGGTGACTTACAATACAAAGCTCATCAATAAATAAGTTATTCAGGCAATATTAAAAATGAATTAAAAGTATTTTTCTTCAGAAGATATAAGGTATTCATACAGAAATTGAAACATTCAGTACCACACATGCGAGAAACATCACACAGTTATATATCAACAGATAATTTTCTCAAAATAAAATAAAAAATGCTATGAAATTTAAATTTACAGTTTAGACTTTTGAGTAATAGTTCGGCAGCCCTGGATACTCAAGTGGGCACCGTAGTTAAATGAAGAATAGTAAAATATTATGTTATAACTAATAAACACAGCACAAAAGTAATTATTTTTAACAAAAGCCTGACAATTCAACAATAAATACAAATATCAATATGAAAATTTAAGTGTGAATGCATTATGCAATGATCACAGATACCCCCCCCCCCCCATGCTTTATTTCTTAAACAATTATACAAAGGCATATTGCACATATTTCATTTGTAATACAGTTTCTATGTTCTATGATTTATCAAGGCTATTTCGATAATTCTATGATTTATTATGGCTATTTCGATAATTCTATGATTTAGCAAGGCTGCAATTTGATTCATTGATACTTTAGATTAACTTAAAATAACATACCATGGTGTAAGGAGTAATTTGTAACAGATTTTGTCTTTCTAACGTCTGAAAAATGTACGATTCACGATCTCAACAAAAAAGGCAAATATTTACATCACAAAAGTCTGTAATAAAATTATGCTTAAAATGCAAGGTTCAGTGATGAATAACAAGTCATTCAGGTAATATTAAACATGAATTAAGAGTACTTTTCTCAAGATATAAGACTATTCGTACAGATATAGCAACATTCGGCGCTACACGTGCTATGTGTTACAAGAATGTTCAAATTGCATGCATAAAATAAGACAAAATAAAAAATAACTCACCATTTATGAAGTCCTGTTTTCACTATACACTATAATCCTCCTGGGCACGTAATTAAATTATTTTTTTTTATTCAAAAATATGAATTTTTGAAAGTCACTTCTATAACTTCAATACACTTGCGTACACTCAGAGTGATTGCAGATCCCCCCGCGGCTGACATCACGTATCCCATGATTCCTAGATGTCCGAGCCTTGTTTTAGATAGCCTTGGTACAGCCCGCCCGTCATAAGGAGATACAAGTTTTTGTTTTGTGAGTAATACAAGAACCGGAGCAGTAAAAGTACCCAAATTCAGTTCATCGTCGCCTTTCCTGGTGTATTTTTGTTATTTGAATTTTGAACTATACTAAAAAGTAGAAAAAAAAATTAGTTTCAGAATCTACACCTTATGAAAGTACACAAGGAATATAAAAAAATGTTCTTACATTTTTATCTCGTACAATAAAATTGGGTGTTTTGAAATTTTATAAAACTAATATATCATTAACTTGGTACACTCCAAAATATCATCATTCAATGACTATAATAATTGAATAAATATATGGAATCATTGGTAGTATATCCAAAAACTTCCCAGAAAGAAGACCTCCGGAGACATTTTATGAAACCTAGTGTGTATTTATGTTGCACAGCATTTAGATATATTTATATAGGACAAATAGAAAACTTTCACCCCTCTAAAATGTCATTCGCTGTCCACCCCGGCCCAAAAGTCCTGAAATAAACACTTGTCACAAGTCTGTAGTTCCAACAGAAATGCTTTAAATAAGATCAGACTACGACTGTTTTGATTATGCGATGCAAAAGCACAAATTTTGACTTTTTATGCTTGCCTGTCATGGACCAGCAATGCACGTTATAACTCAAAAACCTTAGAAGTTAGAAAGTTTGAATTTAGCATATTGTTGTCTTTTGCAATATATTTTTGTTGGATTTACTGTTGTTAGGATTGAACCTTATCAGTTCAACCCGTTCTAATCCCACCATAGAAACATACAAATTATAGGGGATTAACTCGAGAACCAGAGCAGCTAAAAACTTCCAATTTCGCATTTTGTTGCATTTCATATTATATGTTAATTCTTTGAATTTTAAACAGTACCAAAACAGCCCACCATAAGGAGATACAAGTTTTTGTTTTGTGAGTAACACGAGAACCGTAGCAGTAAAAATACCCAAATTCGGTTCATCATCGCCTTTCCTGGCGTATTTTTGTTATTTGAATTTTGAACTATACTAAAAAGTAGAAAAAAAAAACTAGTTTCAGAATCTACACCTTATAAAAATACATAAAGAATATAAATAAATGTTCTTACATTTTTATCTCTTACAATAAAAGTGGGCGCTTTGAAATTTTATAAAACTAATATGTCATTAACTTGGTATACTCCAAAATATCATCATTCAATGGCTGTAATAATTGAATAAATATATGGAATCATTGTTTGTATATCCGTTCTTCGTACGAAATATGTAGTATAAAAAAAAACTTATTTCACAATTATGTGTAAATTTCTATAGTTTTCAAAATGGCATTGTTATTCAAAACATTTTATTAAAATATTTAATTCTCCTAAATGGAAGTGTTAGAATATATGTTCTCGTTGCGCAGATAGTTATTTTCACAGACAGATCTGAAGAATAAAACATCCTGGTCCCGTTTGTAAACAAATTTACAAAAAAGATGAAATTTTATCAGTGTATGCCAAAAAGGAAAACTCTAGAATTGTATTAGAAGATAAGCCCATGCTATTTATATTTTGCTTCAATAACTGACTAAACACAGGCTGAGCACAATATATGAAAACACAATAGATGAGTGTCTTCCTTATCACATCTGAGTTGGAAAAATATTTTCCAATATAAAACAGATAACGTAATAAATTGAAAATATCAATCATTTCCATAATCTTTAAATCCGAAGACTGTAATTGATAAAACCTAATCAAAACTGGAATATCGTTCATTTATGAAATTTATTTTATGTCTTTGTTATTTACGTCTAATAAAAATCCGTATAAAAACAATTTGGTACACTTATAAACACATTTTGTCTAATTATTTACACATTTTGTTTAATTATTTACGTCTAATAAAAATCCATATAAACACATTTTGCCGTATAAACACATTTGGTTTAATTGCGTTTCTGAGCAACATATCATTTTCTTCCAACAAATTTGCGGAAAAAATATCATCTGCTTAATGCTATCTATCTCTACGGAAGGTTTGTTTTTTCTGAATATATTGACATCCTTTGGTCCTAGAAGTTCGAAACATGAATTACATTTCAGGTGGGGCTATTTCAAGGTTACCACAAAATTTCATGAAAATCTATGCAGCTTCTTTGATGATGAGACAAACATTCACACACACATACAGATTTTCAATTTTTAATCATGTACATAAATATCATAGATTTTGGGGTATATTTTCTTTTGAAAATTCATGAAGATAAAAAGAAATTGATATACACTGATTAAACATTTAAGAAAAAAAATTAGGAATTTTAATCAACACAATAATTAATGAAAATAAAGATTAGTCGAAAATATGCAGCAAAGACTATTTACAATAAAATGTAACAATGTTTAAAAGTTTGATTTTGTATGATAATATTTAAAATAGGGATACACGCAAAGACAATGTGTTGCACAAAACTATTATTTTACGACTCTTTGAGAAAGAAAATATTTGTAACTATCATCTGAATAACTCAAAAGCTATTTGGCAATACAAATAATTTCTTCTTCGAATATAAAAAGGCCTTCTTTTAGTCTTTGCAAACTGCTAATTTCTTCTCTAAACGCTCCACGAAATATCTCTCTATAAGCTGCGAAAAACACAAAAAATACAAAATGACTGAATACCAAAACTACAGAAATATCCCCATCTCTGAAAAATAAAAGTAGTCCGGAGGGCCAGAAACACGAAAATGTCTATACCACATGTAACATTTAGAGAGCCAGCTTAGTTTGTAGCGTAAAATTTGAATGTTTTATTAGGACCACAATGGACTTTTCTTTGGGGTTCCGCTATAAAATTGAATTTTGAAAGGGTTTCGCGATCAAAAAAGTTTTAAAAACACTATCTTAGGACATGGGTCTGCCTAATGTTTTAATTTTCAACTCTGCAGCTGCTATAGTTGAACATTTGTTATTTTTATAATTTATGGGTTATGGATTGAAGACATTTCCAGGGTGTTTGATACTTCTATTGCAACCACCCAACTCATTCGACTTTGCCTACTTCTACAACTATTTATGAAGTTAAGTTTATCTTTGGCTCTGATATTATTTATTTATTTGAATATTTTGAGTTAAATATATAATAGTTTTAATTAAAAAATAATTAGATAAATAAATACAAATTACATAATTTAAGTCCTGATAATTTTACTGAAGCAAAAAGCTAATTGAATAGTAAAACACAATGTTTAATTAAATTAGATTTATTTAACCAAACAAATAACGTCATACAATAAATATTATGTCCATATGTTATATATATGAGTAGCAAAAAATATATATATGTTGAGTCGATAGTAAAATTATGAGTGAAATACATGTAAACAGTAACAAATAATTTCAAACATGTGCCTTTGCAGGATAATTTCCAAGGGTGAATTGCATTATACATCTACAGATTAATTATTAAGTATTTAAGTTTAATTGCTATCATTATACAATATAGTTTCAGTGATATTAATTTACAAGATTTTTATACATTTGATTTGAAATATTTATAACTTTATCTCAATAAAACAGCAAGTGTACAAATTTTTCTGTTCTGCAATTTATTCTATCGCAGACTCATTTAAATCTCTTTTACTGTATCATTCTTATGTAATAACTAGCAGAATTTCTATTCTTCGTGCGGAATATGCAATATAAAGAAACATAAAATTTACAGTTTTGTGTAAATTCCTATAGTATTCTAAATGACATCATTATTCAACGAATTCTATTAAAATATTTAATTCAATTTTCCTAAAAAAGAGTATAAGAATCTCTGTTCTCGCTAGACAAAATTATCATCACAAGCAGATCTGAAGAATAAAACATTCTGGACCCGTTTGTAAATAAAATTACAAAATATATGAAATTGTATCAATATATCTGAAAATGAAATCGCTATGAAATTGGATCAACATATGCCAAAATGAAATCGTTATGAAATTGGATCAACATATGCCAAAATGATAGCACTAAAATGGCCTTAGATATACCCATGCCATTTTTATTCTGTTTCAACAATTGATTAAACTCAATATATGAGTTTGAAAATTCCTTATTGAAAATATCAATAATACCCATAACTTTTCAACGAGAAAGCCTTGATATAATCCAGTCAAAAATGTAATTCCGATAAAATTTATTTTTATATACATTTCTCACTTCTTTAAATTGGTAAAAATTAGAAAAGAGAGTCTGTTGTATAAACTCATTAGGTTTAATTCTGTTGCTTAGTAACGTATTGTTTTTTAATAAATTTTTGGAAAAAATATCGCTTGCATAACCCCATTACTAAATTTATAAACATTTTTTGAATCTAAAAAGTTATGTCAAAATTTAATTAGGATTACTGAAAGTCGTAAATTGTATTTAGTATCCAGTAACATCTATGATTTTAATATTTATTTAAACGTTTTCAGTTGTGTAAAACTTTTTACTATGCGAATGATGTACATTTATAAATGATTTAAAATCATTCTCACAAACCACTAGTTCAAACTTTATTACTAATTCTATTAAAAAAAGGTTTTGCAATTCAATATTTTAAGTCGTGATATTACCTATTACAGGTTATATGATTTTTGATTTTAGTCACATTAAAACATCATTTTTCATCAATGTAATCCCCAGATATTGGCCCAAATCATAGCAGCTCAAGGGGCATTTGTCTAGTGTCCAACGCATTCCACCCTTGATTGGTGAATTGTATGACGTCAAAATACAAAACTATTATGCAAAGCATCTTCTCTTGTGAATAGTTATTATATGTCTATATTATTAGTCTTCTCTTGTGAATAGTTATTATATGTCTATATTATTAGTCTTCTCTTGTGAATAGTTATTACCTAAATAGTTATTATATGTAATTTATTATTTAAAAGCTAATGCCATAATTTCTGAAACGATAACATGTGCCGTTATCCACTTCTTGCATCTAAAACAGCTATTTTTGTAACAATTTCAGCATAATTATATTTTAAATATTTTTTATTTAAAAAATCTGATCCTTTTTAAAAAGTTTGATCTCTTTTAAAAACTTAGATAATAAATGATAGCTTAGATGATAAATGGTAAGGATTCAGCATCAAATTCTAGAAGAGGTATGTAGTACACTAAGGATTTTCATTTACGGTTTTTTCTTTAATTTCATTTCAAAAATTTTACTTGAAACATTAACTTGTCGAAATCTGTTATAGATATAGGTAGCTTAGATGATGACTGATATGGATTCAGTATCAAGTTCAGGAAAGGGTAGGGGTTCACTAAAGATTGCTTTTTCCAGTCCTTTTCCACTTCAGATTATAACATTCTTTGAAACATTTGTTTCTCAAAATTAGCTATCAATAGAGCTTAGATGATGACTGTTATGGATTCAGCATAAAATTCTAGCTGGGGTTTGAGAATTCACGAAGAAAGGATTTTCATTTACACTTTTAGAGATGTCATGTCCAGTTTTTCGAACATTGGCATGACTGTACGAAATATGCAAAAGAGAATAAAATTAATAGTTCCATCAAAAATAAAGTATGCACATCATTTGCCACCCTATAAAGACTTCTTGATTAATTTCTTGTTTCTTATAAGTTTTTCCATTTTAAATTAGAAACATGAAATATTTCGAGAATCACGTTTTTAAATGAATACATATTTAAAATATTACACATTAACTATATTCGTAACACTTTTATGTACTTATGTTTTATAATGTTTAATTTTATTTTTGAAAAAAAAAATGTTAGAAAATTTGAAGGCTTTCTCTTAGTCCGTCCTCAACGAAAATAAATATGCCTATTACATTCATCGATTAAAATAATTATAAAAAATTTCATTTGATTTTTATAACTTGTTTGAGAGTTATCATACCCACAGATATCATTGAAAAAAAGGTTGATTTGTTTCAAGAATGCTCAAAACGTTCATTCAGATCCACCAAAATTTAAGAATCAGATTTTTGACTCATCATATTTTCCCTTTACATATATTATTCATTGTAGGGGAATTTAAAATGTCCGACCATTCATTTCTGCAACATAGCAAGATTTTTCACTGGGAGACTTGCTTTCAAAACAAAAACTCTAAATCCAAGAAATTGTGACCACAATAACCTCACCCCCTGTTGTCTGTCACCTTTGTAGGAGAGGGATGGTACAAACGAGCCCCCCCCCTCATCAACCTCGATGGTCCCCATCAAGGCAGAGTTAAACTCCTGCGACAACCTGTTACCAATCTATCAATGTCAAATTTTGAGATGGTGCTAGCATGCAGAGATTGGATATTATTATTTTGCCTCTATTCAACGCTTGACCAATTATAAAATTTGGGTTCAACATAGTTCAGATTTTCTTTTTGAATAAAAAAGTAAAATCTTCAATCTTTCTACAGGGGTTTTGAAATTTTTCTTAACTTGATTCAAACGTTTTCTATCGATGAACAAAGTTGGAAAAACAAATTTTTGCACTTCGCGTTAATTTAAAAAATACTTCTAATGAATTTAAAAATAATTTTAAAACCGTCCCAATTGCTTATAGTCCAATTCTACGTTTTACAAAAAATTCCAGGAAAAAATCTCACAATCCAATGCTATATTTAGCTATTTTCATTCCCCCATTGATTAACATGGGATTCTCAGGTTAGCTTCAGGCGGGGAAGTTTCCTCTTAACACTGATAAACATTAGCACATGCTTGTGTTGCCAGATGTATGAAATGTTTTTTTCCCAAAGTCATGAATAAAATGAACAAAATAAAATATGTTTCAATTATCTGGTAATAAAAGCATTTACAATTTACAACTTTTCAGCATTTATATACTGCATTTTTTTTTTAAACTGAACTGTAAAGTTAACTTTTTCAAGTAGTATAAACAGTTAACTGTACATTTCACTATTTACATACAAAATATGTTTGTTTACATTCAGAAATGTTGTGCGAATTTTAGGGTTGCAAATATGAGGTCACCTACTGTATTAGTTATTCCATACTGATGAATACATATGTATAAAACCAGTCCCTGGGTATTGTTAGAATTATGCTCCCATTGCAGATAACATTTGTAAACTTTGTTCTGTGTTATAATTTAAATGTATAAGTAACATTAAAATTAATAGGTATGAGCTTTTCTAATTATATGTGTTTTAATTTATTATTTTACATTGTATGAAGTGGCATTCATGGAGTTCATTTCTGCTGTAAATGCTTTTATTACAAATCAGATATTTAATTTTAAAAAATTAGGTTTCTAAATTGGAGGGAGTGGAGCTTCTAAACTTTCTATTGAACATTTCTGAATGGTCTTTATAAAATGTTATTAACTCTGCTAATCTGTACCACTGAAACGGCAATTGATATTTATTATCAGGTGGTTATTACCTAGGCATTTTCTGACAAACTTTCTCTGTTTCATAACAGAAAATCTAGCTTATCAGCTATGTAGTGCTCAAACCAAAAAATTTTGATCCAAGTTGAAAGAATATAGTTTCTGTAAAAATCCAATAATCTCCCATAATATAAAGTATGGTGCATTTCATTTATTAAAGGATGCATATTTTCAGGATTCTTGTAATTTAATTTTTTATTACATTTAGGACCTTTTCATTGGGTTTGGAGGTAATGCTGTGCACGAGAAAGTCAAGAATGAAGCAAAGTGGTTTGTGACCAGTTTTGATGAACTCACAGAGGAACTTCTGTAAAAGTTTAACATGTTACAGGGTTTCACACACGCATTTGCAAGCTCTGTGATCTACCACCATGCAATAGAAGCTACCCTAGAACTATTTTTGTGCAAAACATCATTGGAAGTAATTCCAAGAGTTGCAGAAGATGTCACGTGATATAGTGTAATTTGTACTACTTTTGATTATTCAGTATTTTGCTTGCTACATGAATCTGTTGCAAAATTAAATTTAAAAAAATGTAGAATTGCTCTTGCAGATATTTTTGTGCGGTATAATCAAAAGTAGTAAAATCAGGCACACACGTACACTGAAATACATTTTGGACACTTAGTAGTGATCTGTACTATAACTATGTTAACATTATTAAAATTATAGTAAACTACAAACCTTGTAATGTATTGTCAATCCAAGCTGGTACATTTTATGTTGCAATATATCCTAAAGCATCCTTAGGAATCAAAGTTTTGCTAGGGGGGATGCAAGTTTAGAGATAATTTCTATTTTTGTGTGCAAAAGGTATGATCAAATAATAAGACAATTATTGTTATGTAATGAACTGGGGATATTTAAATATCAAACTTGAAACAATGAATTTGATTTTCTAAATTTTGAAGCCAATTTTCAAATATGTAGTAATCACAAGAACAATCAACTGTATGGTTAAATTATATATATATCTGTGCTCACAATGCATTTACAAAAGAGAATATACATAGTTTGATGCTAGTTTGTCTTTATTTTAATAGTTAACATTCTTGTATTTAATTTCAAACTAATTTCTTTGCAAAAGTAACCACCTATAAAATGCAGTTAATTTAAATCATATTAATTTTGTTCATATTTTTAATCTTTTCTTCATTGGCTCGAAAGCCTGATGTCCTTGACATTCTTGGTGATTTATTCCATCTTGACTTGTTGTCGACAATAGCTCTCCAGTAAATAATGGAAAAAGTGGTGATGAATGTTTTAAATTATAAAATTTTTCAAAAATGAACTAGGAAATTATTTAAATATAAAATAATTATTTCCAACTTCTGACACTTAAAACGCTATGTGTAACAAGATAAGATAAATATATATCTTGCAATTTGTTTTCAAAGCCTACAGGAGTTTAGGTTATTCTAGGTATCAAAGACACTATTATTTCAAAATTAGAAAACTGAAATAAAATAGCTTGCCAGGTGTTTGTTGCTGGTCAAAACTTGTTTTGTCAAGTGGAAAATAAATTTAACTGGTATAACTAAACATGAAATACATTCTTCAAAGTTTTGTACACTTCTAAGGTTACGTTTGTTACACTAACACTATGGTTTTGAATGAACCTAATATTGGATGCACTATTTTTCTAGACCATTTGTAGAATTAATTTCTGTTGGGTGCATGTTAAAGATTGCTCGGTGAGACGCACATTCTGGAAGACTATTCAGTGTCTGGCTATAATAGCATTAAAGAATTTCGTAGCAGGTGTAATTACAGTCTATGCATTCTTCCTACTTTTGTGGGGAGAATGCATAGACTGTATTAATTTTATATTAAATTAATGAAATAAATCTTAGAAGATCAATTTAAGAATTAGTGGGTATATTGACCAGGATGATTTCCCAAAGAAATCTAAATCCTATTTATGTCACATGCAAGGAAAATTATCTATGAATTCCAATGAACCTGGATTCAAAGCAGGGATTTAGAGCTGAACTTACAAATTAACCTTATTTTAGCCAATAGCTTACCTCCAAAGTTATTTGTGGTAATTAAGTTTTTTCAACAGTTTGACAGTTTTTAAACCAGTTCTCAAAATATTTTGAAAACCTTCAAGGATTGAACATGTGTGATCTGTGATAATACAAATGTAATATTAGGAGAAAAATCTCCATTTGTGATATATGTTGAATTGAATTTTGCAGTTTATTTATGTTTCCTTTTCAATTCATTTTTGTAGTTTTATCTCATTAGAAAAATTTCATTAAGCTCTATATGTATATAATTTTTATTTATTGTCCTATTTAAACATATATTTTAAAGGAGTTCTATTGTACTTGTAATGATGAGTTCTATGTATTCTACATGTAATATGCAAAAACTTTATAATTCTTAAAACTGATATTCAAATAAGTTATGGTTATTCAAATTTATATATGCTTAAGAACTTTACTATTCATTTTTACATATTTATTAAGCATGTCTAGTTAACAAATTTACACTTTTCTCTGATATTAAAATTTTGTAATGTGAAATTTATAGTCATTTTGTAAAATCTTTTTTTAAAAATGAAATGCAAATTTAATAAATATCATTCAATCAAATACTATTCCGAGATATGCCAGTTTTAAATGTCAGGTTTTTCAAATTTTAAGCACTTTGTATTTAATTTGGTGTCTGCCAAACTGTTCTGAAATAAGTATTAAATTATTTTTTATTATGCCAACCATTTATTAATGGATTGAAATTTATTATAAATTTAATTTTTAATAATTTACTTTCTGAATACTTTGCTGTCTATACATATTGAATAATACTTTTGTTAAATAATAATATAGTTTTAAAATAATAACAAACATGTTTACATATCAAAGCTTTACCCCTTACTTTGTTACTTGAAAAGTTATTGATTGTAATGTGAATTTTCAGAATATGAAAATTCACATTAGCATTGTTAAATGCATGTGCACAATTCTAGCATTGTTATGCATGTGCATTTGAAGAAAAAGCATTTTTATTACATTTTAAATGTATCAAAATTAAAAAATGTTAAAAGTTTAAAGCTATGCATTTACAAGTGCAAATATTAAAACTAATTTACATGTTCAAAAGACTAGACTAAATAGCTATGTGGTAAATAAAAATGGAATATTTGACTAAAATAACTTTTTTTATATTTAGGATAACCATAATCCATTCAAATTTTTAAACTTAATTAATACTGAATTAAGCTTTGTAAGTAATAAAGTAATAAGGATGTGTATTTGTAAAAAGATCAAAATATAAGTTCTTAGAATTGATTTTGTTGACTTTGGAAATATTTAAAGTTTGATTAGACAAATTCTTCTTAAGGTATTCCCCGTCATGTTCCCCAAAGAACTTTCATAACTTGTACAATATTTGTACCTTTATACTCCTAAATTTTGCATAGTTCCCATTGTGTGCTTTTATACAGCTATTTTGAATAAATACGTATTTGAGTCACAAATTTGTGTTTTCATTTCCAATACCCAACTGTTTTCTTAGTAATTGCACTGTTAAATGTTTAATCATGTTTTTTTTTTTTTCAGTGCAGATGCATTGCAGTGGGGAGGTTTTCTCTGATAATTTTAAAAACGTGATGAAATTTGATGTTAACTTTATTGGCAGAAACAAACAACTTTATTGTCAACTCTTGACAAATAAATTTTAACACTTGTATTTCAAGGGATTACAAAGAAAGAATTTATTGTTTACAACTTGTGACTGGTCTGTACCTAAACAATAAATAACTATAATCTTTGGTGGCATGGCTAGAGGGTTCTTAAAGTAAAACTTTACGTAATCAACAGCTGTCCCCATCCTCACTGCTGGCACAGTCTCTTCTACCATCCCACATTCTGATATGCAGTGATGCAGTCAACACTGTATAATTATATTTTCTTTCAGAGTTTAACATTCTATTTTGTAATAATGATCTGGAATTTTTTAAACATGTTAAGCGATATATCACAGCAAATGTTTTTCTTTTGCATACTATATAAAGAAAGCATTTTTCTGAAAATTTTCAGTTTCAAAATTTTGATGGATGTACAAGTTTTAAGACTTCCTGAGAACACATTTCAAACACTTTTGGATGAAGCATTCAATACTAGGACAAAGTTAAAAACTGGTATGCTGGAATTTTTAATTTTCAAAACTAAGATACCAGCATTGATACTAGTATTTCTGGTTTTTCAAATTTTAAGACTCTGCTTGGAGAATTAGAGAAAATTTAAGGATAAATAACAAAGATTGTCTTACTTTAATTTTAAAGAAAATGTCTTTTACCTGTGTAATTAAATATTAATATACAAAAAGCAACAATGAAATTAAATTAAAATATCTTTAAATATTAGCTGCTGTGTCCACAGCCAGCAATCGTTTATATGGTAATCTGTTTTCTTTTTTAAATAAATTAAAAAATATGAGGTTTTGTAGCCTAATAATCTCAATTATTATTTTTAATTGTACAGTATTTGAAATCAGTGCATAAAATATTTCGAATGATATATAATTATAGTGGGAGTTGCTTGATAGGATGTTGTTTGGGTAAGCAATGTCTACCCATATGTTATCCTTAGGCTTCACCACTGCATATGACTGGTCACCTAATGGCTTTCTTATAATCCTTTCTCCAAATACTTCATTACCCACCGATAGTGTGCTCTATATGCGACGTTTGTGCACATGATGTCAGGACTAGATATAGTGGAGAAAAGAGTTGGAAGTAATAAATCTTCAGTTAACATTTTGAACGAAAACTGTCAGTACCTTAACTCTTTTTTCATTTAATTGTCAAACATTACCAAACCAGTTAGAAACATGATTTTGTTTTCATAGAGAGTTAAAGAATGCATTAAGTTTTTTTTATCTTTAAAAATCTGTATAAATTTTTATTATTATTATTTTTTTAATTTTTGACTATAACCTATAACTGCTCACATATTTAGTTTACATGAGAGTTTCTAGACCAAGTATTGGCTTTGTAAATTGTAGGACATATATACATGGTTTGAGGGGTTTTAATAATATAGTTTGGTGATGGTTTTGACTTATAAAATTTTGTTTTGACTAATAAATTAAAATATATATATACACTATCCCAAAACTATTTATATAATATAAAATAACTAAAAAAAAATGAAAATATTTTAATGGATTAATAATTTACGACTGAAAGAATGAAATTTTAAACATGTTTCAGCAGTAAGTTGGTTGCATGGTATGTAACAGTAGGCAGCAGGGCTCGTCAGTTCAGAATGCGGTAGTGCTGCTAATAAATTGCATTTTATACCAGGGTTAGAAGAACAGTAAAAGAAAACATCGTTTAAACCAGCCAACCTTGTTTTAAATTAAATGAGATTTTTAACATAATATTAACCAAGGTCTAAACCATGGTTTAAACCAAATGATTTAACCATATATGGTTTAACCATATATGGTTTAAACCAAAATATATGGTTAAAAATATATGGTTAAAATATATGGTTAAAAAATATGGTTTAAACCAGCTAACTCTGTTTTAAATTAAACTGGATTTTTAACACAATATAAAAAAAAACATAGCTATAAATCTTCCATTTATTTGTACATGCAGGGCAGCTGCACAGGGCCCTTGCCTTAGAGGGCTCCCAAATTAGATAATTGCATCATAGAAAAAAATTAATGACTACTTCCTGAAAAAATTTATTCTATCCGAATAGGTTTGTCCATTGAAAAGATTCAATTTCGGGATACATAAGATTGCATCAATGCAAGATCTAGCGTATGTTGCTTTCTTGGCTATGACAGAAAGCTGCCAATAATTTAAATTCCATTAAATATATGTAAGAATTTCATTTTTTATACTTTTTTTCTAGAATGCGATTACATTTTTAAAAACATTTTTGTATATTTTATATATGTCGAAAGGTGGAGGAGGCCCCAGAGTAGTGTCTGCCCCGGGCCCTGGATAGGCTAAGTCAGGCCTTTTTACACGAAGGATATTGTCTTAAACAGTCATTTATACCAAAAGAAACAAACAAGCAATAAAGGAGAATGGTTTCTGACTCAAAAACAAAAAATCGACTGAAACAGAATAGCGGCTGCGATATGAATAAAGTAGTCTTCTATAAGCTTTGATCTGCATTCTTCTATAAGCTGGAGCTGTAATCTTTGCAGCATGACACAATTAAAACAGCTCGCTCACCATGCCCTTATGCATCACTAAGAGTAGAGCATGCCTTCTAGTGGGAAAAAAAAAGGCTCTGTAAGTGTTGCAGCCTTAAAAATGCCTTTTTCTCACACTTTGAGGACACTCATAAGAAAATCGACTTTACCACTACTTTGCGGCCTAATACAGATCGAAATTTATTTACGAACATTTCAATCTGTATTCAGTGTAGACTCAGTACGGGAAAATTGTACAAATGCGATGAATAAATGAAAATATAGTTTTTGAAATAAATTACAGGGGGGAGGGGGGGGGGGGCTGCACCACTTGTACACAAGCCGCTACTGACATTAGGACTTGAATTAATGGAAAATAAAGAAAAAACTTCACTTTTGAAACTTATTTTTTGTTCTCAAACACTATGATGAATGAATGAATGAATGAGATGAGAATATCATCTTAATATAAGCGGGCTAAGTGTTCATATCAATACCTTTTTAAATTATCCACAAAATTGGTTTGGGAGCCCTTGATCTCTGTATTAGGTACCCTACTTTCAGAAAAATGTCAAATTTGGACACGATAGTTCGACAAATGCTCGCAATTTCATAGTTTTATGTGCAATTAATGCCCATACCACCATGAAACTTTATGTAGATACATGATATAGAAAACCAAAACTAGTTATAATTTTATGACTAGAACTCAAATTATTCTAAATTTGAGATTTTTACAGCAGTTTTTTCTTTGAGAACCAAGGATCATTTCCAGAATAATAGGGAGTAATAATCTAAACAGAAAACTAAGAGTTTGAACTACACACTGGTTGTAAGTGGTATTAAAAACCTGTTATCAAGTTTAGATAAAAAGAAATTCTAAAGCTATAATTCGAAATATTTTAAAAGAATAACTTGCTAGCAAGAATGTATAACACATTTTTTTATCATATTCTGATGTTGATTATGATAAAATGGATGTAAACTATACTATATAAGAACATTTCTTTGCTTCACTTGGTGACACATTTGATAATTTGATGCAATATCGCCAGCTAGGTGACTTGGGAAATATTGCCAAAATTTAATTTCATTTATAATCCATGTTATATTTATAGGAATTAATTTAATATTTTAAATTCAAAATAGTGAGTTTCACTGTTCATGGGACAAGTGTCGAACTTGCTTCTCAACAGCTTTGACATAAAATTGGGTTCAAGTGTCCTGCAGCACTTGAACCCAATAGAGGGGAAAAATGGATTTTTATAGATGGGATTTTTATAAATGGATTTTTATAGATGGGAAAAATCCTCTACATAACTTTATACACCCATGTCATATATCTAGTATAGAATATATGTATGAAAAATTCAATTTATAATCTGTTTCACAAAAGTGGCACATACTTGTTATCTTTGTCCTTTTAAAACAACTATGATTTTTTTTTTTTGTCAAAGGGCATAGAAATGTGTTTTATATTTAAGGTGTACTGTAGTACTATTCATGATTTACTGAACAACGCCAATTTAACCTTTTGTTTGCGGGTGGGACAGCGTCCATCCTAAACAAAGAACCTCTCAAAAAGACAGGTATTTGACATACCCTATCGCAAACAGTTCGACCCCCCCCCCCCCCCTTTGCGGGCATTGGCGTCCAACCGTAAGCAAAAGGTTAATAGCAAGTCGTGAAAAATTGGTACCCGTTAGCCTGCATCATGCCGCCCAATAAAAGAAATGCACAGAGAGTAAAAGCCAGTGGCACGACAACATTTTTATTAAAATAAAAAACTGCTTTTAAATATAAAATTAAAAATGTGTTGAGTACTGCATTCCCACCCGCTGCGTCGGCTGAGGTCGGCTGATCTGTACCTAAACAATAAATAACTATGAACGATCTCTGGCGGCGCGGCAGGAGGGTTCATACATTAGAACTCTCCGGAATCAGCAGCTATCTTCATCCTCGCCGCTGGCACAATCTCTTCTGCCGTCGCACATTCTGGCCTGTGAGATACAGCGACCCAGTCGACACCGCATACCTTCACTGCAAGCAGATTCAGAACCTGGCCGTCCATCAAACACTGGAATATAGTAAATGCCATTAAAATATAGCTTTTCCTCAATTAAATGAAGGCGAAAGGTGTATGTATATATATATATATATATATATAAATTGAAATTTTTAATCGAAAACTATGCATAAACTACGGCAAGTACAATATATATAAAATCTGATGTGGGCAACACATGACTTTCCTTATATAATGTAATAAATTTACTACTTTTACAATAAACAAAATAGGTTTTTCTTATAGTAGATACTTATATTCTTTCCAAGATATGGAATTTTCGACAATGAGTCGTCATTTTCATTGATTTAGAGTCATTTTTATTCATTTGGCGAGATTTTCGTTAATTTGGCAACATTTAAGAAAGTCGCCAAGTTGGCGACATACCTACAAATTCGTCGCCAAAATCTCGCCAAGCGTTATGGACGAAGAAATAAGTTATTCTTACAGCAGATAAATGACTATTGGCTTTCAAATACAAAAGTATTACTCAAAGTGCCTTTTCTCATGAATGGAACACGCTAGATCCACGAGGAAGATGTCACAAAATTTATCGCATGGTATTACATATGAAAAATGAACATGTTTCTCAACAGTTAATATTTTTTTTTAATTTATGGGATTTTTTGATAAATTTATTTGAAAAATGTGCAATATCTCGAGAACGGTTTATGCTAGCGTTCTAAAGTTTATGTCAATCGTTTAAGGAAAAATTATATAAGAAATGTCTATTTGTGTAACTTTAATAAAGGTTTTGATTTTATGATGATTTTTTCAAAATTTCACTCGAAAATTTAGGGGGTTCTAAATATTCGATTGTGTTTAAAAACAGTAGGCTTCCAGTATTCACGGATTGTAATTTTTGTACCAAATTTCATTCGAATTTCTCCATTCGTTCATGAGATATAGTCTCCACAGACTCACTGACACACACACACACACACAAACATCACCTCAAAAATGTTTGATTCGTTATCAGGGATGCTTGAAGCGTGCTCGCCCGTCGAAAACTCGAATTCGAACTTTCGACCCCGTCACAATACTTTCCTTATGCATTATATGTATATAAGGAAAGTAAAAAGGCCTTGAATATCTCTTATTACTTTCCTTATATACAATAATTGAGGTGATGTCTGTGTGTGTGTGTCAGTGAGTCTGTGGAGACGATAACTGACGAACGAATGGACCGATTCGAACGAAATTTGGTACAAAAATTACAATCCGTGAATACTGGAAGCCTATTGTTTTTATGCACAACCGAATGTTCAGAACCACCTTAAATTTTCGAGTGAAATTTTGAAAAAATCATCAAAAAATTAAAACTTCTAATAAAGTTACGCAAATAGACATGTCTTATGTAATATTTCATTAGAAAACTATTGACATAAATTTTAGAACGCTAGCATAAACCGTTCTCGAGATATTGAACATTTAAAAAAAAATTATCAAAAAATCATATAAAAATATATATATATATATATATATATATTTCCTATTGAGAAACATGTTCACTTTTCATATGTCATATCATGCGATAAATTTGGTGACATCTTTCTCGTGGATCTAGCTCGTTCCATTCATGAAAAAAGATACTTTAGGTAATACTTTTGTATTTGAACGCCAATAATCATTTATCTGCTGTAAGAATAACTTATTTCTCCGTCTATAACGCTTAGCGAGATTTTGGCGACGAATTTGGTGAAATGTCGCCAACTTGGCAACTTTTTTAAATGTTGCTAAATTAACGAAAAAGTCGCCACATGGATAAAAGTGACGCTAAATCAATGAAATGACGACTAATTGACGAAAATTCAATATTTTTGAAAGAATATAAATATCTACTATAAGAATAATTTATTTTTTTACTGTAAAAGTAGTAAATTCACTATATAAGGAAAGTCATGTGCTGCCCACATCAGATGTTTTTAATTACCTTATCCGCACTGTTTAACATTTTATTTGCATTTGGTGTCTGTTTGTCAGTGTGATTCACATCTTTGAAGTTCAGTTGGGGAACCAGAGGCGACCCACATGCACCCGATTTAACGAAGCTAATTTCTTTATGCCTTAGGGGGTGCTAAAATTTTTCAAGGTTGTCCTCGGTGAAAAAAACTGGATATGCTGCAAAAATGGTGACCATTTTTAAATTCTTGAATTTAAAATTGAAATGAATTTAAAATGCTTAATTTGCCCACGCGAGTTGTCATTGTATACGTATATATTTACACGACGAAGACAATGAAACCATTTTCAAGCTGCTAAATTGAACAGTTTTTGAATTATTCGTAGTTTTAGTAATTTTTAAAAAATATTAAAGATGGGACTTCTAAAAGTAAATATTTAAACTATTTTATGGTAATTTTACATTAAAAATTGAGTAAATGATTGTTAAGGATTATATAAATAGCAGTTCCTCAGATATTCTATTGTTTTTACTTTCCTTATATACATAGTATAATGTATAAGGAAAGTATTGTGACTGGATCGAAAATTCGAATTCGAGTTTTCGGTGGGAGAGCACGTTTCAAGCATCCCTGATCACGAATCGAACATTTTTGAGGTGATGTCTGTGTGTGTGTGTGTGTGTCAGTGAATCTGTGGAGACGATATCTCACGAACGAATGGAGAGATTCGAATGAAATTTGGTACAAAAATTACAATTTGTGAATACTGGAAGTCTATTGTTTTTAAATACAATCGAATGTTCAGAACCTTCTTAAAATTTCTCGTGAAATTTTGCAAAAAATCATCAAAAAATCAAAACCCTTAATAAAGTTACGCAAATAGACATGTCTTATGTAATTTTCCCTTAGAAAACGATTGACAAACTTTAGAACGTTAGCATGAACCGTTCTCGAGATATTGCACATTTTTCAAATAAATTTATCAAAAAATCCCTTAAATTAAAAATAAATATTAACTGTTGAGAAACATGTTCACTTTTAATATGTAATATCATGCGGTAAATTTGGTGACATCATCCTCGTGGATCTAGTTCGTTCCATTCATGAGAAAAGGTACTTTGAGTAATACTTTTGTATTTGAACGTCAATAGTCATTTATCTGCTATAAGAATAACTTGTTTCTCCATCCATAACGCTGGGAGAGATTTTGGCGACGAATTTGGCGGAATGTCGCCAACTTGGCGACTTTTGGAAATATTGTCAAATTAACGAAAATCTCGCCAAATGGATTAAAATGACGCTAAATCAATGAAAATGACGACTAATTGACGAAAATTCAATATCTTGGAAAGGATATAAGTACCTACTATAAGAATAACCTAATTTTTTTTTTACTGTAAAAGTAGTAAATTTATTGCATTGCATAAGGAAAGCCATGTGCTGCCCACATCAGATTTTTTAAATATTTGTAGAGTATTTTGTGCCGTCGGGCATTAGTCAAAGGCGCTCCAATTAACACTATCCACGCGATTTTATAAGATATTCCCGAGAAAAGAAAATTGCTATATTACAAAAATGTCTTCCTTTTGACCGGCGAGCAGCAAAATTAAACCATTTGATCATTCTTAAATGTTGCACAAGCCGGTCAAAACTGCCGGTATTTTTGTAGCATAGTCTTTTAAGGGGATTCTCCAATCTCAGTGTCAAGACTGAGGGAGTCAAAGCGATTAGAGATTGCAATACTGTTAGGACCAGGACCGGGTGTTGCGAGGTCTCTTTCTGGAGCAGTATGTTTCCGAGCGGGCAGGGTTTTGAAGTGCCCGGGATCAGCACGGGTGGTGCGGCCAGAGGATCGTCCATACCTAGACGTACGAGCAGAGGGGCGAGCGCGACCAGATTCGCGTAGCCTCTTCCTCTCATTGGCAGCCCTGATTAGGGTGCGAGTTTCCTCTTGCTGCAGCTCAGTGAGTCCTGCGCAAACATGGGTATTCGCCTCTTTTTCCATGATGACAATTCTGCGAGCAGGTGGAAATTCCGACCTGAGGGCAGGAGTCTCCAGCTCGATGTGCGGGTTCACAGGATGGTCAGGGTGTGTAGTTGGCGCGGAAGCGTCGCTGGAGGGCGGCCTAGGCACGGGGCTGGCAGAGTAAGTGTAATTGTCCACTTGTGTGCGAGCCGTTTTGCATTCCCTAGGTAACGCTCCAGACGCAAGGTTATGTAAATTACTCGGCCCAGCAACTGAGTGGGAGGGCCCGGCGCCAGAGCGGGGCCTATTCCTTTTCATGGGGTGGCCAGCAGGGTATCTCATACTCTCAGGCGGTTTAGGATTAAATTTAGCCGCCATTTCCTCTTTCCGGTGGGCAAAGAAATGGTTATTCAGAGCACGTCTGGATGGCATCGTAATATTACATTTGTGGCACCTGTGAGAGAGTGTCACTGCAGACTTGAGCATGGTGGCTCTGTCATGGAAGCAGGAGTGACTCTTGATCCGTGCATGGATACTCAGGGAGCAGATGGAGCACCATCTGACGGTGTTATTGTCATTCAGGCTCAGCCCATGCACATTGTTAACGTGACGGACGAGGGACTGCTTGTTGAATGTCCAAGACCTGTTTTTGAATTGAGAAAAACATCCAGGAAAAGGACAAGCAATCACCTCGCTCACAGGAAACACATAGTGAAGCGTGTCACTGGTGATGGTAGACTGCGGTGGGCAGCGAGATAATAGATAGTAATATTCTTTCCAAGATATTGAATTTTCGACAATTAGTCGTCATTTTCATTGATTTAGTGTCATTTTTATCCATTTGGCGAGATTTTCGTTAATTTGGAAACATTTCAAAAAAGCGCCAAGTTGGCGACATTCCGCGAAATTCTTCGCCAAAATCTCGCCAAGCGTTATGGACGAAGAAATAAGTTATTCTTACAGCAGATAAATGACTATTGGCGATCAAATACAAAAGTATTACTTCAAGTATCTTTTTTCATGAATGGAACGAGCTAGATCCACGAGAATGATGTCACAAAATTTATCGCATGGTATTACATATGAAAAGTGAACATGTTTCTCAATAGGAAATATATATTTTCTTATTTTATATGACTTTTTGATAATTTTTTTGAAAAATGTAAAATATCTCGAGAACGGTTCATGTTAGCGTTCTAACATTTATGTCAATCGTTTTCTAATGAAAAATTACATAAGAAATTTTTATTACTTTTTTAGCGGTTTTGATTTTTTGACGATTTTTTCAAAATTTCATTTGAAAATTTAGGGGGTTCTGAACATTCGATTGCGTATAAAAAGGTACCAAATTTTGTTCGAATTGGTCCATTCGTTCCTCAGTTATAGTCTCCACAGACTCACTGACACACACACACACACACATTTTAGAACGCTAACATGAACCGTTCTCGAGATATTGCACATTTTTCAAAAAAATTATCAAAAAGTCATAAAATAAAAAAAAAATTTCCTATTGAGAAGCATGTTCACTTTTCATGTGTAACACCATGCGATAAATTGGGTGACATCATTCTCGTGGATCAAGCTCGTTCCAATCATGAAAATAGTTACTTTGAGTAATGCTTTTGTATTTGAAAGCCAATAGTTATTTATCTGCTGTAAGAATAACATATTTCTTCGTCCATAACGCTTGGCGAAATTTTGGCTACGACTTTTTTAATTGTTGCCAAATTAACAAAAATCTCGCCAAATGGATAAAAATGACGCTAAATCAATTTGTAGAATAGTAATTTATTACTTTCCTTATATACATAATGTATAAGGAAAGTATTGTGACGGGGTCGAAAATTCGAATTAGAGTTTTCGACGGGAGAGCACGTTTTAAGCATCCCTGATCACGAATCAAACACTTTTGAACTGATGTCTGTGTGTGTGTGTGTGAAAGTATGTGCGTGTGTGTGTGTGTGTCAGTGAGTCTGTGGAGACGATAACTGACGAACGAATGGACCGATTCGAACCAAATTTGGTATAAAAATCACAATCCGTAAACACTGAAAGCTCGTTCCAATCATGAAAATAGTTACTTTGAGTAATGCTTTTGTATTTGAAAGCCAATAGTTATTTATCTGCTGTAAGAATAACATATTTCTTCGTCCATAACGCTTGGCGAAATTTTGGCTATGACTTTTTTAATTGTTGCCAAATTAACAAAAATCTCGCCAAATGGATAAAAATGACGCTAAATCAATCAAAATGACAACTAATTGAAGAAAATTCAATATCTTGGAAAGAATATAAGTATCTACTATAAGAATAACATTTTTTAAACTGTAAAAGTAGTAAATTCATTGCATTATGTAAGGATAGATATGTGTTGCCCACATCAGATTTTTTTTTTTGCTGTGGGCCGGTCAAAACGGCCGCCATTTTTGTAGAATAGTAATTTATTACTTTCCTTATATACATAATGTATAAGGAAAGTATTGTGACGGGGTCGAAAATTCGAATTAGAGTTTTCGACGGGAGAGCACG
This sequence comes from Amaurobius ferox, assembly GCA_951213105.1. Classification (NCBI taxonomy): domain Eukaryota; kingdom Metazoa; phylum Arthropoda; class Arachnida; order Araneae; family Amaurobiidae; genus Amaurobius; species Amaurobius ferox. Next base: position 150,071,913 of record OX578136.1, read on the forward strand.
TTTTAAGCATCCCTGATCACGAATCAAACACTTTTGAACTGATGTCTGTGTGTGTGTGTGTGAAAGTATGTGCGTGTGTGTGTGAAAGTATGTGCGTGTGTGTGTGTGTGTCAGTGAGTCTGTGGAGACGATAACTGACGAACGAAAGGACCGATTCGAACCAAATTTGGTATAAAAATCACAATCCGTAAACACTGAAAGCCTATTGTTTTTATACGCAATCGAATGTTCAACCCCCCCAAATTTTCGAATGAAATTTTGAAAAAATCGTCAAAAAATCAAAACCACTAATAAAGTTACGCAAATAGACATTTCTTATGTAAATTTTCATTAGAAAACGATTGATATAAATTTTAGAACGCTAACATGAACCGTTCTCGAGATATTGCACATTTTTCAAAAAATTATCGAAAAGTCATATAAAAAAAAAAAAAAAATTCCTATTGAGAAACATGTTCACTTTTCATATGTAATACCATGCGATAAATTGGATGACATCATTCTCGTCGATCTAGCTCGTTCCATTCATGAAAAAAGATACTTTGAGTAATACTTTTGTATTTGAACGCCAATAGTCTTTTATCTGCTGTGAGAATAACTTATTTCTGCTTTCATAACGCTTGGCGAGATTTTGGCGACGAATTTGGCGGAATGTCGCCAACTTGGCGACTTTTTGAAATGTTGCCAAATTAACGAAAATCTCGCCAAATGGATAAAAATGGCGCTAAATCAATGAAAATGACGACTAATAGTCGAAAATTCAATATCGTGGAAAGAATATTAGTATCTACTATAAGAAAAACCTATTTATTTTACTGTAAAAGTAGTAAATTCATTGCATTATATAAGGAAAGTCATGTGTTGCCCACATCGGATTTTTTATTTTTACTCTCCTTATATACATAATGCATAAGGAAAGTATTGTGACGGGGTCGACAATTCGAATTCGAGTTTTCGACGGGAGAGCACGTTTCAAGCATCCCTGATCACAAATCAAACATTTTTGAAGTGATGTCTGTGTGCGTGTGTGTGTGAGTCTGTGGAGACGATAACTGATGAACGAATGGACCGATTCTAACTAAATTTGGTACAAGAATCACAATCCGTAAACACTGGAAGCCTATTGTTTTTATACGCAATCGAATATTCAGAACCCCCCTAACTTTTCGAGTGAAATTTTGAAAAAATCGTCAAAAAATCAAAACCACTAATAAAGTTACGCAAATAGACATTTCTTATGTAATTTTTTATTAGAAAACGATTGACATAAATTTTAGAACGCTAACATGAACCGCTCTCGAGATATTGCACATTTTTAAAAAAATTATCGAAAAGTCATATAAAAAAAAAAAATTCCTATTGAGAATCATGTTCACTTTTCATATGTAATACCATGTTGGATGACATCATTTTCGTGGATCTAGCTCGTTCTATTCATGAAAAAAGATACTTCGATTAATACTTTTGTATTTGAACGCCAATAGTCATCTGCTATAAGAATAACTTATTTCTCCGTCAGTAAAGCTTGGCGAGATTTTGGCGACGAATTTGGCGGAATGTCGCCAACTTGGCGACTTTTTGAAATGTTGTCAAATTAACAGAAATCTCGCCAAATGGATTAAAATGACGCTAAATCCATGAAAATGACGACTAATTGTCGAAAATTCCATATCTTGGAAAGAATATTAGCATCTACTATAAGAAAAACCTATTTATTTTACTGTAAAAGTAGTAAATTCATTACATTATATAAGGAAAGTCATGTGTTGCCCAGATCAGATTTTTACTTTCCTTATATACATAATGTATAAGGAAAGTATTGTAACGGGGTCGAAAATTCGAATTCGAGTTTTCGACGGGAGAGCACGTTTCAAGCATCCCTGATCACGAATCAAACATTGTTGAAGTGATGTGTGTGTGTGTGTGTGTGTGTGTATGTGTGTGTGTGTGTGTGTGTGAATGTATGTGTGTGTGTGTGTCTGTGTGTGTGTGTCAGTGAGTCTTTGGAGACGATAACTGACGAACGAATGGCCCGATTCGAACCAAATTTGGTACAAAAATCACAATTCATAAACACTGGAAGCCTATTGTTTTTATACGCAATCGAATGTCTAGAACCCCTCTAAATTTTCAAATGAAATCTTGAAAAAATCAAAACCACCAATAAAGTTACGCAAATAGACATTTCCTATGCAATGTTTCATTAGAAAACGATTGGCATATATGTTAGAACGCTAACATGAACCGTTCTCGAGATATTGCACATTTTTCAAAAAAATTATCAAAAAGTCATAAAATGAAAAAAAAAATATTTCCTATTGAGAAGCATGTTCACTTTTCATATGTAATACCATACGATAAATTGGGTGACATCATTCTCATGTATCTAGCTCGTTCCATTCACGAAAAAAGATACTTTGAGTAATACGTTTGTTTTTGAACGGCAGTAGTCATTTGTCTGCTGTAAGAATAACTTATTTCTTCGTCCATAACGCTTGGCGAGATTTTGGCGACGAATTTGGCGGAATGTCGCCAACTAGGCGACTTTTTGAAATGTTGCCAAATTAACGAAAATCTCGCCAAATGGATGAAAATGACGCTAAATCAAAGAAAATGACGACTAATTGTCGAAAATTCAATATCTTGGAAAGAATTTAAGTATCTAATATAAGAAAAACCTATTACTTTTACTGTAAAAGTAGTAAATTCATTACATTATAAAAGGAAAGTCATGTGTTGCCCCACATCAGATTTTTACTTTCCTTATATACATAATGTATAAGGAAAGTATTGTGACGGGGTCGAAAATTCGAATTCGAGTTTTCGACGGGAGAGAACGTTTCAAGCATCCCTGATCACGAATCAAACATTTTTGAAGTGATGTCTGTGTGTGTGTGTATGTATGTGTGTGTGTGTGTGAAAGTATGTGTGTGTGTGTGTGTGTGTGTGTGTCAGTGAGTCTGTGGAGACGATAACTGACGAACGAATGGACCGATTCGAACCAAATTTGGTACAAAAATCACAATCCATAAACCCTGGAAGCCTATTGCTTTTATATGCAATCGAATGTTAAGAACCCCCCTAAATTTTCGAATGAAATTTTGAAAAAATCGTCAAAAAATCCAAACCACTAATAATGTTACGCAAATAGACATTTCTTATGTAATTTTTCATTAGAAAACGATTGACATAAATTTTAGAACGCTAACATGAACCGTTCTCGAGATATTGTTCATTTTTAAAAAAAAATTATCAAAAAGTCATATAAAAAAAAATTCCTATTGAGTAACATGTTCACTTTTCATATGTAATACCATGCGATAAATTGGGTGACATCATTCTCGTGGAACTAGCTCATTCCATTCATGAAAAAATATACTTTTAGTAATACTTTTGTGTTTGAACGCCAATAGTCATTTATCTGCTGTAAGAATAACTTATTTTTTAGTGCATAACGCTTGGCGAGATTTTGGCGACGAATTTGGCGGAATGTCGCCAACTTGGTGTCTTTTTGAAATGTTACCAAATTAACGAAAATCTCGCCAAATGAATAAAAATGACGACTAATTGTCGAAAATTTAATATCTTGGAAAGCATATTAGTATCTACTATAAGAAAAACCTACTTTTTTTTACTGTAAAATTAGTAAATTAATTACATTATATAAGGAAAGTCATGTGTTGCCCACATCAGATTTTTTTAAATTACATTTCGGACTGAATTGCATCAATTAAATCTACTGTGCAGAAAGGTAATGGAAATGGTTAATAATTTCTATTTCATAATTCATCTGCTTCAATTTGGTAAATATTTCTCAATGTCATATTATATATTGTGTTTAGTCAATTGTTGTCACAGAATAAAGATGGTATATGGCTTCTAATGGCATTTTAGCGCTTTCATTTTAACATATGTTGATCTAATTTCCCATCGATATCAATTTGGCACACATTGACCCAATTTAACACATTTGTAAATTGATATACAAGTGAGACATGGATGTTTTTTTCCTTAGATCTACACCCAAAGATACATCTGTATAGCGAGAGGAGTGATTCTTGTAAATCTTTTCACGAAAATGAAATTAAAAATTTTTGTATAATGTTTTGAATAGCAATGCCATTTGAAATACTATAGGAATTTGCAGATAACTGAAAATATTATATAATATATTCTGTACTAAGAACGGGTATATAAACGGTTCACTACATATATATTAATATTTAAAAAAATATTGATAATTATAACTTTTCCTTTGTTTAAATTCTGACAATTTATATTCAGAGTTTTCATATAAAATTACTGATGTTCATCTAAGTGCGGAACATATATGCTGGTTTTTCGAACGAACACACGATACAGCATTAAATCGAAGCGGTAATAATCCAATTTCTTTTCTTTTTTCCTGGAATTTTTAATAAACTTATAAATTGCATCATAACTACTTCTATTTTATGTGTGGCATATTGAATAAGCTAAGCGACCCGCTGAAAATATTAAAGGATTATGTGGAGTGATTGTCAGATACGACATACCTTGAGCAATCTCTTTAAATGTGAAATAATATTTATAATTACTTACCTTGAAGCAAGTTTCTGTTCGAGTTTTGTTATGTTTATTTATATATATGTTATTTTATTCTGTTTGTTTAAGCTGAAGACATTACATCATGAAAATTGCCATCAATTACTTCAGTAGACTTTTCGACTCTGATTGACAATATCTGAACATATGTCTCCACGTATGTTTAAATAACATCAGTATTTTAGAAGATAATAGTAGTTTCGAAGTATATAAAGAAATAAATATATATTTTACTTTACTGAACAGTTTATGATTGGATGTTGTCAGGATTCGCTGATGCGAGAATATTTAAAGTAAAGTGCAATTTTCTAGTTTAGCAGTTATTTATAACATTAAGAAAAATAGGGCTGTTCTATTACGGATTCGTTTATAAAACCTTTACAAAGATTGACTTTTAATTTTTTTGTTGGTATAAGGATTCAAACTGTGGGACTAATTATTTATATCGAATCATTAATTAGCCGATAGGAGTGAAAACATTAAACTTCGCTTTAACATTCATAAAACTACATTTTTAAAAATTGAAATAATGTCGCCGGAGTGCATCGTCGCCTAACTTCAAGAACATATTTATAGAATTTCTCTATTGCTCGCCTGTTACATTATGCATACTTATACAAATATACATCGCATGAATTTATTATATAATATGCGATAATATAAGATTGTGCCGCGACTCTTATATCGAAACGTAAGAGCGTGTAAGTGTCAGGAATAATACAATGCATATGCATTTCATTAACGTGGGAATATCGAATAAATCACAAAAGAGGTATTTAATATTTTAGCAATGAGTTTTATTAATACATGAGGAACAAGCATATAGTAAATATACAAATTGGAAGGATTAAAATTTTTGAGCTACTAATAAGAAACGAGAGCGGTCGATACATTTCTCGAAATGCGGTTTTCTAAAGGGACAATGGTGGAGAATCTTCTAATGTAATGATGACACCTAATGAACAGAAGTGCCGTAATATTTCACACAACGAAACTATATGATACGACATAAATAGGCTTTAGTATTTCTGTAGTATATAGTTATATATTAATAAAATATATTTAATATATAATGGCATTTATTTTAACTGTTCATGATAAACATTGTCGTATCACGTTGAATATTTCAAAAGAAAATAATTTAATACAACAATTAGAATAGTATTTCTCTACCAGAAAATAAAAATATACCCACAGCAATGATATATATATTTGAAATGGTTATATAACATTGAGCCCAAAGTGATAATCAATGTTATATTGGAAATGAACGGACCCCGTGTTTTCCAAATGGCCCGTATTCCTTGCCTGACTTTCCAATTATATAAAGACTCTTGTAAGTAGTCGCCTCCAGTAGACACATTCGATCAGCGATTGCTGTGATGAAGTGAGCGGTAGGTATAATGGGGTCCAATGGGAAGACCACTGTTTCTTATATATATATATGTATATATACATATATATATATATTATATATATATATATATATATATAAAAATAAATTATTAAATCCAAAGTTAGAATGTATGTAGTAACTCATAATACACTATTCCAAAATTTTCTACAAATACAAAGAAATTAAGACAAAAAGAGGAAATAATAAAGCATAATGCAAGTCATAAGGACAAAGACAATCAACAAATTTCAAAAATGAGGAATGCAAATAAGAAAACAAAAAAATCAAGCAAAAAAGCTTGCACATGGAGGAGATTTAGGCTTACGAGATTAGGCTTACGAAAAGTTCATTTCGAAAAAATTCTCATCGGGTCCATATATCTTTTCGAAATGAACACAAAAATGCTTGTTTCTGAAACACAAGATAGATTTTATCTATAAACTTGTGTTATATGGACGACAAGCATAAAGATTGGAACAATAAAGGAAACATAAATACCTCAAAACGCACCTCTTCAGCGCAACCATGACGAGCAAAATATGACTGGATCATCGTTGCCATATGCCAAAATGAAAAGATGTGATTTGCTGTTGCCAAAGAGAGTAATAAAAACAGTACTGCGCAAAGGCAATAAAATGAGTTATTCAACTGTTAAAGCTTCGAGATAAAAAGATGAAAATATAATTGCAGGAGAATGAAGAAGTACGGCTAAAATAAGATAATAAGGGGAGAATATGAGAATTTTAGGCTAATCGAAACTTATTAACTATACTATTGACTAAATATGCAGGATATTGATACATTTTACTGGTAATTTTGAGGTTATTAATGTGCAAAGCATGAAATTTTTTATCTGATAATCTATAAATTCTAAAAAGTTGATTAAGTATAATATTTCTAAACAATTGAATCGAGTTGCAGGAATTAAAAGGTAATAATTTATTAATATTAAATTTAAAAAAATATTTTTTATCATATAATTTAGTAACTATCCCATGAGCAGGTTCTATAATTAGATTTAAATCCAAATAATAAACATTATTACTAATAGAAGTTTCATTAGGTATTAATTCCAAATTATCCGGATAGAAATCTATATCTATGACATAGTTATCAGTAAATACAAGACAAATCAGATCATCTACATATCTATAAATTTTATAATCAGTTGAAGTAAAGAATTTTTCATAATGATATAGGTATAAATTAGCTAACATACTACTACTACAACCACCTTGTGGAACACCTGAGACTTGTAAGTATAATTTATTACCTTGAAAGATATAATTATTGAAAAGAACAAAATGGAGAAGCTTAGGAAAATTGGTAAATTTTGTAAGATTAGAATGTTTAGTAATATAAGCATTATATAAAGCTAAAATGACATCATATAGATCAGTGATCTTAATATTATTAAATAGATCTTTAAAATCAAAAGTTTGAAATCCTATTATTTTACCATGCGTTTTTAATTTATTTTTTAATTCCTTACTGTTATTTAGAATAATGTAGCTATCACCAGAATCTCGTAAATTGCTATTTAGTACATTTAAATAATTTAGTAATAATTTACTAGCAGTAGTAGAGTATGAATTATGACCACTAGTAACAGTTCTAAATTTAATAGGATTTTTATGAAATTTAGGTATAAGCACAATATATGGAAATGTCAAAAATTTATTATTAATATCTAAATCACTATACATATTGATAATTTTCAATTTGATACTATTAAGAGAGTGTGAATCAATTTTAAATAGACTATTATTTTTTAAATAATCTAGCAGATATTGAATATAGAATTTTTTACAAATAATAGCATAATTATTAGAGGCTTTATCTACATAAGTAATAACAAAAGATCTATGTAAATCATTACACATATATATGTATATATATATATATATATATATATATATATATTACATATATATATATTACACATATATATGTATATATATATATATATATTACATATATATATATTACATATATATATATATATATATTACATATATATATATTACACATATATATGTATATATATATATATATATATATTACACATATATATGTATATATATATATATATATATATATATATATATATATATATATATATATATATATATATATATATATATATATATATATATATATATATATAAAAAAGAAACCTATGTGGATATGCACCTCTCAGAGCCTGAGGCTACGGTAGCTGGTAAGCGTTGGAATATTTCCAACGAAATAACAAGAATATTACGCAGGGCTAGTCAGGGTGGGTGGAATGTCTGAGTCATTCATTGATTCAGCAAGGGACTACATCAACCAAAATTTTTAATAATCGTCGAAGAATGCATTATTTGAGTGAACTCCAAATATCGAAAAAGAAACACACGAAAAGTTTTATAGTTTTTGGTAAGCGAAAGCACATTTTAAATCATGAAAATCCTGTAAGTTTGTATGATTAGCAGCAAGGTCAGGTTAGGATAATATATAGGGATTTATTTACGTGGAGTATATGCACGGAATGCATTCATTACGTGAAATCCAGACGCGAAGAGCTGGTATCATTATAAAAGATACAATCGGACGTATTTGCAAAATTATCATTAATAATCATATATAAATGTCTATGAAATTTCAGTTTTTATCCCAACAAGTTTTTCGTAGACATATCGCTTTACTCCGATACCACACTTGATTTATGGTACCGCCAATGATCAGAAAAAACGAAATGATAATTTAAACGGTATTGATTTCGATATTTGATAGTGATAGCCTTGAATTGTTATGTTCAATATCCAGTAAAGTTATTTCGAGTACTGACGATTGAGACAGGCTTCATGATGACTAAAACTGAAATCTCCCACATTCGGTTTTTGAAACATGCTCCCGAGTATCTGTCTTACCCAATGATCAGTTTTTAAATAAATGTATCCAGACAGTGGTAGCAGTGGCATGAATATCCATCAAAATTAGGTCATGTAATACCAAGATGAGAAATACAGAATTCTAAAAATTTTGAATTTGATTTAAGCTGTTTCAATTGGTAAATTAATACATTTTCAGTTCTATCACTAAACTCTTGTCTTAAATTATATTTACGTGCATAAAAACACTGATGTCGACGTACAACAGGATACGATGCAGGATTTCGACGTACAACAGTTTCTCTAAACGGGTCCCAGACGTTCTCAGTTCTGTCCAAATCAGAATATTTGGCTGGGAAGTTCATTCGCTAAAGGCCGTTATTTTATATGAAATTCATTCACGAGTTTTGCTCTATGTGATAGCGATTTACCATCCAAAAAGAGATAATCTGATCCTCATTCACTTCAAAAAACCAAAGTATGGTTTTAAAAATCCATCTCGATATCTCCAGCCAGACACAAATCACCTGTCGAACACATTCAGGAGATTACGTCCATTTATCATGATCCCTCCCTATTCCATCAATTCTGAACCACCAGAAAGGTTATATTCCTTAATGCTGGTGACGTAGGTAACGAGTTTCCGACACTCTCCAGATATATATGCTTTTAGAATCAGATATTGAACTGGACTCGACTCGTTACTGAAGAGAACAAAACACATTTGTTATTTACTTCAGATCTCATATCTTTGCACCAAATCAAGCAGGATGTTGTGAAATCATTGAAACACATGTCATTTTGGTATAGAGTTTGTTTTTGCACTAATGCCTTTGTGGCTCTATAGTCATTTAACCAACTCTCGACTTCCTGTTGCGACGAGCAGTTACGAAAGGCTATCGAAATTCAAATGCAGTCGCTTTGCTTCTGCAAACATGCCGATGCTGCATGGCAGCAATTTTGTGGTGTTCACATTTTTGCCAGATTGCCGAGATTGTGTGCCATGGAACAATTAGCAATATTTCTACTTTTATGAGAGTCTATAATGCCATATTTAAGTGTCTAACTCTAAACGGCTGACAGTTTGCCATCACAAAGATTGTTCCAAATGGTACTTTTGAGCAGTAAATCATATTTTGCGTCGATACCAACCGAAATCATGTTCTGAATGGCAGAAGTTTGGAGGGAAATATATTTCGTTAACAACGCTTCCGCCGCCTTTGAATGACGTATCGTCATTACTAGGATATCACAAACAGATCGAACAAATTGAGTGGATAAATATATTTGAGTTAGCTTTTGTTAATTTCCCCCAAAATAAATCAAATTGATACTATATTTATTGAAATATCATTATTTTTATGTAAATATCATTTTGTACACTTTAAAACAATTGATAGATATTATTTATGTTTGCTATTAGTGAGCCAGGATAGTATTCAAGTTTACAATATTTGCCAGGTATATATTATTCAAATCAAATTCGTTCGAATATTATGTGTCGGAAGTGGACATCCTTAGTAAAACCTTGACACCAAGAGAATTTGATACTGAATATATTAAGGTGACCAACCGTCCTCCTTTAGGGAGGACAGTCCTTCTTTTGTAGGTTCTGTCCTTCCTCGAAAAGTGTCCTCCTACCTGTCCTCCTTTTCTATATTTTAAAACTAATCTGTTAATCTCTGTATTCAGAGATGCCACGCCGAACTGTTAGGTGCCATGTGACGGTACAGCAAACGGGGAAAGGTTAGCTTAACAAGATTAGAAATTCTTACGGTTAGAAATTCTTTGGGTACAGTTCGGAAAGACGCGATTATGAAACGCATGCTCAGTGCATAGGAGAACTTCACGTGTCTCGCACCATTGCGCACTTCACTTTGTTTACTTTATCTCTATATTATACTTCGTGTAATCAAGATTGAATGTTGATACTCTAGCTGCAGCACTTACCGTAAAATTCAATATGAAGGCTATATCTTGCTCCGAAATTTCCAATATATTGTTACTGTTAGAAAATGATACATTGACAAAAAATATTAATTCAATGGAAAAATACTCGTTTAAGTAAATAATTAAAAGGGATGTAAGCATAATTAGTGTATTTTTGTTTGAATTAATAAAATGTTTCATTTACTTACGTTGTACTTTTTTCTTAAATTTTTTCGTCCTCCTTTTCATTGTAAAAAAATTGGTCACCTTAAATATATTACATATACCCCTCTGCAGATGCGTCCGAGCGTCGATAGTGAAGTTGCGTTCAAAGACGATACTCACGCATTCGCATCCAGGAGAAATGTACCTCAAAGGACGCAGAACACCAATGTGTGTTATCATATGAAACGTTTTTATTTGAATTTATTTTAATGCTAGATGGTGCTAAATGACCATTCTAACATTTACGACGTATATTGCTAATACTTGACCTTGGTAGAGTATAGGAGTCCATGTTAATCGCCACTTCATCTAGAGCGGTAAAACTCGGTTTTTTAACATAAACTAACAGATCATTTCTCGCAGTCTCTGCTATGTTATATAATAGAGAGTGGGTTATCGTTTTGATTTTAGTTTAATGATTGCGTTGGTGAGTTTTTGGAATATAAGAGAGCATTTTCTTTCAAGTTCAGGTTTTGGAGGAATGAGCGGTAGAAAATTTATTAGGTTATTTCGGATGAAGGAATAGCTGGGTCAAGACTTTTTTGCACATGAAAGAATAAACAAGCATGTAATCGAACCGGATAGTTATAAAAGTGAATCATATAGTGAAGGTCCGGGAAACTTTGGTATTTCTGATGAGCGCACGGACAGTTTTTATAAATATAAAGATTGCAATGGATGCAAAGGTTGCGTGAATCCATGTTTTGAAATACATTATAAGTAAATGGCACATTAATTAGTGTGAGACCAGAAATAGATCCCACATGTGTTTTGGTGAGACAGTTTTATGCCATTTATGTATTGATCTGAAACATCGAACAATACTTGTAGTCTGGATGACGCCGAGGTTTATAGTAAACCATAAATTTAGGAGCGTCAAGACAGAGGGGACCGAGCGGGCCCTTACTAAGATGCCAAGTAGCGACATTGGTTCAATGATTAACCAATGAGGAAAGTGCTTGTTGCGTCACTCTCAATGCTGCAAATGAAAGCAAAGGGGGGGGGGGGGTTACACCCCCGAGGAAAAAATAGCCACAACCTGTGACCTAGGAAGGACACCAACAGTACACTTGTTCAGAACTTGTAGACGATGACTTAGTACATTTGTGCTATTTCTCGGGCGGCATTATGACTTAGAGATGATTTAGAATACGATGACTTGACTTGGCAAGAGATTAACAGCTCGAAATTAAGGAGCACGAAACTTAGAAAGATGTGTCGACTACGAGAATGACTTAAGTGCGTGTGTCGGGCCAGCAGTACAATATTATCGTCGAACTACGAGTGGTGAATAAATACTTCGAGTTAAATTCTAGCAATATGATCGGCGTAGTACCAGGTGGTGACAAAGTACAAGATAGATTTGAAGGTATGTGTTCCTCAAATAACTTTAGGTCTAGAAAGGTTTAGGTAATTTAAGTGGTCTCACATGTTCCCCCACCAAAACTAATATAATTGATTGTGTAATGAATATTTAAGTATTTTATTTTGTTAATACATATTTTATTGTTAAAGTTAAAATGGTGTGATCCATTTAGTATTATATTAATTAATAATTCCTTTTAAGAACTCAGCAAAAGGTAAATAATTGGAGGATTTTATATAGCGGCACAACAAGCAATGTACGATTTCAATAATAAGTCCACTATGTACGGATTTACGACCATGTATAATAAGCTTAATTTAACAAAAGTAGTAAGTAATAATAAGTAGTCAAACAGCTTTTGTTTTCGGTTGCTACAATTAGTAACAGCGGTATTTTCGTCTTAAAAATTGTACATAATCTCAATTAGCTATATTGAGTACAATCATTTGGATATTTTTCCTGCGTAACAATAACCATTTTAATCAAGTTAGTTAATCATTTTTAGTCATTTACATTTTTAACATTTAAATAAAATATAATTTGTGTGGAATGTATACATCTAATGGAAAATAAGTATTTCCTTTATTCCGGATAAGAGTAGCATGCTGTGTTGAATGAATGGTTTTTAGTGAATTTTTTCGAGAGTTAGGCTTAGTGCAAAAAATGCGCCGTCCTTTGAGAGCAGTTTGGAATAGAAACGCTCTGCACTATGGTCCACAGCAGTTCCGGAATGCGGCCGTCGCAAAGGGATACAGTGTGTCGAAAGCCCAAGCCGACCAGCTCTCATCCTAGGACATGGAGCAGTAAATTGAACTAGGGATACAGTGTGTGTCCAATTTTGATTTGAAGCTTCTCCCTTGCTTCACTGTTTCTAAATTCTCATGAATTGTCCCATTGTCTTGTTATTAAATGGGACATTATATGTCCCATTTAATAACAAGACTAGCAGAAATACCCCCAATCCTCTCCGACCGAAGCCATGCTATGTTTTAGTTTTAGTTCAAGCACTAAATACTAGGATTAATTTGCGCTGAAAGTAACAAATGGCTAAAATCCGGTACCGTACAAGAACCTCATGCATTGCGCCCAAACATGCTGCCAGTTACAAAACTCTAACTATATAAGTAATTACCGAACAAAGTTTTCCTATCCATTATTTTACATATATAATCAAAAATTTAGAATTAAGAAACACATCATCACAACTAGCTAGTTATGTAAAATAATGTCACCACATCCATTCTCAACATTTGGATTTCATCCAAAATAGAAATAAAATAAGAAATAAATTGCCATCTATAAGTAACAATAACTTTAGACTTTGCAATGGGCCAATGGAACTGGAAAGACATTCAACTAGAACAATGTTCCATTTTATCTCTTTATTATAAATAAATAGAGCAATTTAATGGATGGATAATACTAGAAAATTATTTGTAAGGTAAAGTATTACTGATTAAAAGTAGGATACGCTTTTCTGTTACAGGCAGATTTACCTGTGTGGGTCAAGGCCTACGATACTGAAATCCCCATTTGTTTAAAATATTAACCTAGGCTGTCATCGATATAATAATGTTGAATTTACAAACATTTGCAATAAATAAAGTCACAATTTTAATATAAAACGTTATGCAGCTGCTTATGTATCACCACATAGAAATGTTTGTGAACCAAATTTTAATTGTATAAAAATTAATTGTTAAAATCATATAAAATAAAAAAAAATATATTTCCTATTGAGAAACATGCTCACTTTTCATATGTAATACCATGCGATAAATTGGGTGACATCATTTTCGTGGATCTAGCTCGTTCCATTCATGAAAAAAGATACTTCGAGTAATACTTTTGTATTTGAACGCCAATAGTCATTTATCTGCTATAAGAATAACTTATTTCTCCGTCAGTAAAGCTTGGCGATATTTTAACGACGAATTTGGCGGAATGTCGCCAACTTGGCGACTTTTTTGAAATGCTGTCAAATTAACAAAAATCTCGCCGAATGGATTAAAATGACGCTAAATCCATGAAAATGACGACTAATTGTCGAAAATTCAATATCTTGGAAAGAATATAAGTATCTACTATAAGAAAAACCTATTTTTTTACTGTAAAAGTAGTAAATTCATTGCATTATATAAGGAGTCATGTGTTGACCACATCAGATTATTTTTTTTCTGGGACCATCTTAGAAAAAGGTCAACATTCTCTAAAGCTTCTATTACACGACAGTAATTTGGAACAACAAACAGTTCACAAAACAGCTTTGGGACGTTTGTGACGTCACTTCACGCAGCACAGAACGAAAGTGACGTCACTCCAAGCAACAAATGGGATAGCTAAAGCTTCCCAAATTGTTGTTTGGAGTGACGTCACTTTCGTTCTGACATACAATAAAATTATCGCTTAAGACATACAATAGAATAGTCTGAGAGAAGGGTACGTGTGGATACCTCTCGAGCGTCGACATTTAAGACAGTGTTATTTGGGGCGCCTTTGAATGATGCCCGACCGCACAAAGTACGCTACAAATAATTAAAAACAATGAGGCATCTGTGGAACTGCTATTCATATGATCCTGAATAATCATTTACTTAATTTCTAATCTAAAATTACTATAAAAAATTTAAATACTTACTTTGGTTTGAAAGAAATTCCATCTCTAATATTTTTTAAAGATTACTAAAAACTGCGAATAATTCAAAAAGGGTTCATTTTAGCAGCTTGAAATAATTTATTCCTTATGTAAATATACATATAAAATAACTACTTGTGTGGAAAATTAAGCTTTTTTTTTTATTTTAAATTAAAAAATGGCCGACATTTTGATAGAATAGCAAGTTTTAGTTCACTTTATTTCACTTTAAATAGCTTTATCATCCCCTCTAAGGTATAAAAAGAATTTGGTCTCGTAGGACTGGGGCACACTTGGAGCCCCCCTGGATCCTGGACTAATTCCATTAATCATAGTCATATACATAGAATTTGGTATGTCGTTATCTTTTGTGGTATATTTTATATCTTTTGATTTTCAATCTTATCGCGGCAGCCCGTCTTGGGCCACCATAGGAATACCCGTTTTTCAAATCTTTAAGGCCCTAACTAATCAAGTTTTATTGATCATAGTAATGTGCAATTTGGTATGTCTTTTGTGGTATATGTTAATTCTTTGGATTTTGGAACTCATCAGGCTAGCCCGTCCTGGGCCCGCTATATGAATGTACTCGTTTTCCGTGAATAACTGGAGATCCGGTGTAGCTAGAAATATCATATTTGTCATATCGCTGTATTCATGGACGTATTTAGGGAGGGGGCAAGGTACCCACTAGAAAATTGTTAATTTAATTAAAAGCCAATATGAGAGAAAAATAGAATAGGAAAATTGCTTTTTGGAATTAGAACATTCAATAACAATTGTGTGTTTTCTCCCACGTGTATATTAATAAAAACAATTTAAACTTGTATCTAAATAAAAAACTTAGGATTATTACATTTGGTCTATTTATGAATGTCCACTTTATTAGTTCAGATGCTCTGTCTCCAGAAAGGTTAGAGTTCTGTTATGAAGGGGGGGGGGGATATATTTTTTAAAGGTGGTATACACTAATTTTTTAAAAATGGGTGCATATTAAATTTTAAAAGTGTTATACACGCGGAGTACGATCACGTTAAACATGCGGGTCCGTAAGTCCTTCCGAGAGGTTGGTGGTAGGGGAAAGAGGGTGCGGTCCCTGTGGATGCCTCTCCCATTGAGTTTCGGTCTAAATTGGGCGGCTCTTCCCAGCCGCCCAAACTGTTACCTTACACCTTTCTGGAAGGTCGGACGGTCTGGATCTCAACAACAACACACAAATTTTTAAAATGTGATTGCTTATGCGATCTATTCAAATTTACTTTGTAACAATTCATATTTCAAGATTGATAGTAATCTCTTAATTTTGAATGCAATCAATTTTAGCACCCCCCCATGGAAAAAATCCTGCATACGCCCATGGCTGTATTTCGTGGTATATTTTAGTTTTTTAGGATGGGGAACCGGACAATAAAACTTGATTAGTTAGGGACTTAAAGATTTGACTCGAGAACCGGACAAGCTAGAAAAAGCAAATTTGGTATATCGTTGTGTTTCATACATTTTAATAAATACAGTTTTCATGCATTTAAATTATATGTAAATAATGAAAGGGTGCACTTTAAAAAGAAAAACAAAGTTTTTTGCTTTTACTTGCTTAGCTCAAAATGTACTTGATAAATGTTGCGTACTTATCTCACATTATTTTAACACTATAATGGTGGAATGTGAAATGGGACAAGCTGATTAAACCTGTTTTTTGCTGATTAAATATGCTTTAAAATGTGTAATGTGATGAATGATGAATCAAAAGAAATTGTAAGGTACACGTTTCTTTCTAACTGGTGTTTTAATTTAGAAAGAAAAAAAAGTCTTGAAAAAGTAAACGATACAATTTTTTTTCCAGAATCAATTTTATTAAATTTGGACTCTTTATTTTAGGGATAGATTTGCTGATTTCAAAATTCTATATATCAGAAACTTAATCCAAATTCAATGAAATCTTGTATTTAAAGGTTAAACGCAATAAAGATTCAGTAAAAATGGATGTATTGAAGTTTTTATTTTTTTACGGTTTACTTTCCCATCTTTTTTTTTTCAAAATTAGAAAAAATAGTTTAAAATTTTATTTACAGCATATTTTTTAGGTCACCAAACTGCACATTTTTTCAAAGGGTAAGTTTTTATTGAGATTGCAGAGCATGTTCTGGAATAAATTAAAATTAGATGATTGTAACTTTTGCCGCAATCTGTTAAAAGTTTCTGCCGCAACAGCACTAAATTTTGTTTCTATGTGTTTTCGGATGAGACAAATTGGTTGGTGCATGAAAAAAAAAATCGTGTTTAATCAGAGCTTGTCCCGTTTTCTGTTCTAATAATGTTGTTGGGATATAGTGAGATAAGTAAATTGTAGCTCGCCAAGTCATGGACATAACCAAAATCTCAGAATGGGAGAGGGGGGGGGGGGTTACAGTACTAGATTTTGTTTTTTTTTATATGGATCCTATGGAGAACTAATGCAATTGTTCAGCAGTGTGGGAGGTATAACACTCCTATTTGCTGAATAACTGCATTGGTTACGCCACCACACAAAATCTCACTTCGATCCGAGAAAAATTCAAGTTGAACGCTGTAGATTGGATAATTAAAATGCGAGACATTTAATGAGTACCCGTTTTTTTTTTTTTTTTTTTTTGTGGCTGACTACATATGTACTTGCTTCAGCCCACCTCTGGCTGCAGTACTCTGAAAATCTGCCTTCGAGTTAGTCAAGATGGCCGTGTGTTTAAAAATTTAAACTTATCTCTATAAACTTCAGAAAGGTTGGCGTACGTTACTCACCTTTCTGCTGCAAGAATTCCTGTATCCAAGTCAGATATCCAGCTACTTGAGTGTAGACGCCAGGTCGATTTGGTCTTCCACAACCATCCCCATTGCTAGTCACTCCCAATAGTACCCAGCGACCATCAGCAGGTCGCTGACAAGCCATCGGACCTCCAGAGTCACCCTGGAAGTGAAAGATAAATTCAGACTTCATACATTTAAAATTATTTCATTAAATGAGTTTATTAAATGGGATAGGAATGTCAATCAGTGATCAGTTTGATCAATTGCAAGGTTAATTTCGCTTCGTTCAAGCTGATTCAAATAATCATTAAATAGGCGTAATATATTTGTATGGAATATTGAATAGTAGGAGAGGTTCTATTTTAATACGCAAAATTCAAAGATGGCAGCACTACTAACAATAAGGGGGAATGCTTTCTTGTGGCTATTCTTGGAGAAATCAGCAAGAAACTATTTGATATGCTCGAACCTATAAATCATTTAACAAGACCTTTGTGTTTAACAACTCGGCTACATTTTACACAAAGAATTTCACACAAAGTTTAAGAACTATGGGTCCTATACGACCTCCACCTTTTTCCTTTCTTGTCTTCTTATCACCACTTCCATTTGCACTTCCATATAAACCTATAGCCGTGGAAAAACCTCGAGCAAAATTAAATATCCGTTTCATATAAAAAAATTTGACTCTCTATTCAAATAACATTTTAAAACATTTGTGTACAAAATAGTTTTAAATAGTAAGGCATATTGTAATGCTTACAATTGAACACCCACAGTGGCGACGCGTGAACAGACTCCTTTTACCATGAACACAGAGGATTTCGTGCATTATACAAGTAGCATATATAACTACACCTATCTTTGACATTCAAGAGAATCTCGAACAGCAATTAAAAGAAAGCTGACATAAGGTACTTTCTTTCACTATGAAAGCGAGAAAAGAGCTCATCTATCGTCACATGTGAACTGGTTCGAAGTCATTACCGGTCACGATGTAGGCGATGGGATAGATAGATGATCAGCGAGTACAAAACGCTTTAAAACAAGCTCCAGAGGTGATGATAGATGAGTGCGTTCTTATTTTTATGCAACGCTCTGTTATAGGGCAGAAGTAGCTTCACTGTATTCTTATTCTATACTTCTCAAACATTTAATACGAATTTTTGTTGTGAAGGTTTTTTTTTTTTTATATATATATATCAAGAGACTTAAAAAAAAATCAGCGACCAGATGGCGTTGTCTTATTAATGAAGGGGGGGGGGGGAATCATGTAGTTCATGGAATACTTTTTAAAGTAAACTACACTGTATTTACATTACATGTTCGGTAAGACATGAAAGCCGAGCACGCTAAGCGAACCAATTCAGTCCCGGCAGATGATGAAATCCAAATTTTGTAGATCAACCACCCCCTTTTAAAATTCAGATTGTCAACGATATAAATACTCGATTATAACTCGGCGTACATTGTAAAAACATTCCAAGAGACAGATCTTTTTCAGAGGTCTTTGACAGTAATCAGATCAGCAAACTTAGGGAGGAGTTAAGCAGTTGTGCTGAAGGGGTGGGACAGCCTGTGGTTAGATTCTACTCGGACAGCCTGAGTTCGATTCCCAGCTCTGTCCAAACTGTTCCTATGTTAACCCGGAGTACGGGTACGTTAAATGTGGGTAAGTCTTTAATAGAAATTGTGGTAGGGGAAGGAGAGTACGGTCTCTGTGGATACCCCCCCCCCCCCACTGGATTCCGGTCTAAATTGGGTGGCACTTTCCGGTCGTCCAAACAGATACCTTACACATTCGGGTAGGTCGGATGGTCTGGGTCGAAGAAGAAGTTGTGCTGGACCTAATTCAGAGAAAACGTACCCCAAGCTTTAACAATTTTAAAATGTTTCAGTCTGGGGGGGGGGGGGGGAGCTAAAGCACCCCGAGTCCTTGCATAGCAATGGAAATTGTACATATTTTTAGAAGCGAACACGTCACTTACCAGGCAGGCATCTCGTCCTCCTCGCTCGTAGCCAGCACAGAACATGTTGGGGGTGATGCGGTACGCTGGTAGGAAAAGACTCCTTCGTTGACACTCGGCACTCGATATCACAGGCAGGCGTACTTCCTGGAGGCTATCAGCTGCACACAAGAAAAACTTGAATTAATAAGCCAATTTGTGACAAGAATATTTGAATAGCGTTCTTTTGAAGAATATTTGCGAGTGCAAATCTTGTATCTCATAAAATATCTCGATTCATGAAACTACATTTAGATAAAGATGCAGAAAAATTTGAGATAAACAAATACGGCTGGTCGCATTACTCGAAAATGCCAGTAATCGTTCGCATTATGCACGCAGACTATCTGTTTTTTACAATAGAACAATTACTTACGCCTACCAAATCAAGATGTCTTTCCGCATCTGATCATTTTAAACACAGGCACACAAAAAATATAGATAATGCTTGTAGTCATGTCATACTTACGGAATGTGTGTCCGATCTCGTACAGTTTGCCCCATCCGACGACGGAGCACCGACGACCGTGCCACAATGATGCATCTTCCCCAGGGGATGATGGAAGGCAAATTGGGCGCAAGGAATCGCTGCAATAGGAGATAATATATTTCATTACATCCAAACACGATTATAACTTTAATCGTAAATAGCGAAATTACGGTTCTAACGAAGTAAAATGCCCCTCAAAAAGCATTTTTCGAATAAATTTACATCCTATAGTGAACTATTTTAATGACTATTACTTGTGCAACGAGTTTCTCTCTGCATCAAATTAAAAAGTAGAGTGCCTGTCATTCTTCTTAATAACGTTGGAACTACGCGTTCTTGCATCTGTGCAAATGTTTATTGACAAACATATATAACAACCGAGGAAGTTGATCACACCCGAGCACCAGCCTTTCGACTCTAGTTATTTGTAATTTGTACAGGGTAATTGTTAACTTAATACTATATATCCTTAACCGGTGGGGTGAACCTATACCGAAGAGAGGTTACAGTGGAGGTGTGAAAGTGAAGAGAAGCTCAGAATATGTATCACATAGTTTAATTTTAGTAAAATTACCCGTAATGGCACATATGAATGCAAAATATCCTGTTCTCATTGCAAATAGGAGCTCAATTCCTAGATTTGGAAATGCCTCTTTTAGGCGCGTTCGGTGAGTAGGGACATATGGATAAAGTTTATTAAAAAGCAAAGGAGGAACACGAATTTCAATGTTAAAGAAATTCCCGATTTATATGGTAACTAAGTGATACAGAGGTCCACTACTGTATCTTTATCTGTCAGCTACAGACTCCGATTCTATAGACCTGATACACCTTTAGTTAACTCTGCTCATACCTGAAAGGCACTTCTCGGTCCATCTTAAGCAACGCAATATCATTTATGAACCCAGCGTCTTCGTATTGAGGATGAAGGATGATGTCTTGGATCCGACGGACTTGTTCACTACCTGAAGGTAGCTCAGAACCACGACGAAGCACTCCCAGTCGAGCAGTCCAGTAAGCACCCAGTGAACTGTTGGCAAGTAGCGAAGTCAAGTTACTATATCGTTTGACAAAATTCTAAAATTATTTTGCTGTCAAAAGGTTTACCTGTAAAAGCAGTGAGCAGCTGAAACAAGCCACTGGTTGCTGATCAGTGCACCACCACATTGAAAATCGCCTTCTCGGTACAGAGCGACCGCCCATGGCCAGGCACCAGCGCTGTCAGCGCTTCTCCCACCAACGATTCGACGTCGCTGAGAAGGTGTCGCGGATGGACGATGTCCGCATTCTGTGAATAGAAGATGGAATTATTTTACATAAACTTTGCTCTACCTGTTTCAACAGCAGGATGAAACAGAAATTAACGGTCAGTCAGTTTTGGAAGTTAAACGACCCCTCTCCAGGTTAAGTAAAACAGACCGCTTCTGATTTTACTGGTGTAATTGCTATTTTTTTTATCTTGAAGGAGGTTTATTATTCCTGCTAAACAGGTAGAAACCGTTAAATTTTTTTGTACTGTCTATTAAGAAAGTAAATTTTCTAATATTTTTTAACAACAATATACATATATATATATATATATATATATATATATATATATATATATAATATGAAAATACCGTGAAATATAATATTATAAATTTATCAGAAATCACACTTAAAAGGCGCAAAGCTGCACTAAAAAGAGTATTAAAAATATTTTTAAAATGAAAAAAGGTATGGATGGAAGCAATGTACCAAAAGATGGCAGGGGGTTGTGACCTCTCACCCCGGTTGAGTATACTTTGCGTCGCGACAACACTCCCGGAGAGCTGGTACATTGCAAAATAGAATACGAATGTATCAAGTTTTAAGATGAAAACCAGACATTATGCACAAACAAATACAAGAGAGAATTGTTGAGATCCAGCCATATCAAAAATCACTAACAGTAAATGTTTAAAATATGTTCACTGGTATAAATGAGCAAAACTACATAGCTTTTACTTAAAGAAGACTTTAAATATTGACATTTAATAGGACAATAATAACAAATTCTATCTCAAAAACCATTTACCTCCTTAAAGAAGACTTTAAATATATATATATATATATATATATATATATATATATATATATATATTAATTCTTTACAGTTCCAATAGTACTGCTGACAGAGTAATTGGCTTGAGATCAAAATGTTTGGTGTTAGGTCTGCAGTGGGTAAAACTGGCCCTCATATACCTACAAAATAAAAACTGCTAGGCTCTATTTTTGTGGGAGCTGAAGATGCGTGTTACATTTCGCTTTGATCACGGCTGACTTACCCTCAACAAAATGACATTTGACGACCAAACTTTCGTTAGCTTCTGTTAAAAAGTTTCTATTTCAATTCTTGCACAAAAAACACTATGTTTAATCAGCGCTTGCCCCATTTTATATCCAGATAATGATTGGAAAGCATGGGGGCAAGTGAACAAGTGAAAGGGATTCCTTAGTAAAATCAATTTAAGCTGAAAAGTATACTACTTCGAACAGTGTACATTGAATGACTAGAACGAGATATATTCAAGGGGCACGCCATAGGCTTACCAGGTATTAAAATACGAATGAAGGACAGACGCCGACGACTTGGAAAGGAAAACATTGATTAGGAGGAAGGAATAGCTTTGAAATGGGAATCAAGGCATAAAATCAACCCTCTTTTAGATAAAAATTTCACTATCGTACTTTTCAAAGACACGTAATTTTGGTGGTAATTTTTAATTTTCTAAATTCATGATGACCGATGGTTATCTGTCTGTTTGTTTCAACTTCTTCGATGTCATTTTAAACATACTTTCATACGTTCTAAAGATCTGTTGGTACACAGCTTAGTTCAGTAGAACATTTTAGTCTAGTAAAATGAATTAATTGTTAGTCCGACCCGATAAACTATGACGAAAAATACTTGGTTTGGTGTGTAATACCACCTCGTGAAGTTTGGCTGTTTTTGAATCACATATATTCAAGGAAATGAATTATACTTACAAGTCTCTGGGGTTCCACAAGGTGGCTGTAGCAGCAGTATGTTAGCTAATTTATATCTTTCTCATTATGAAAATTCTTTTATTTCAACTGATTATATAATTTACAGATATGTTGATGATTTGATCTGTTTAGTATTTACTGACAACTATGCCATAGATATAGATATCTATCCGGATGATTTGGAATTAATTCCTAATGAAGTCTCTATTAGTAATACTAGTGTTAATTTTTTGGATTTAAATCTAATTATTGAACCTACCTACTAATAGGATAGTTACTAATTTATATGATAAAAAAGACTATTTTCATTTTAACATTAATAAAATATTACCATTTAATTCCTGTAACTCGATACAATTGTTTATATACTTAATCAACTATTTAGAATTTATGGATTATCAGATAAAAAATTTCATGCTTTACACATCAATAACCTAAAAAGTACCAGTTTATTATATAAATATCCAGTATATTTAGTAACTGGTATAGTTAATAAGTTTAAATTAGCTGAATATTCTTAAAATTCCCTCATTAGTATCTTATATTAGCTAATTGTTAAAATTCTCTAGAATAAGCATTACAATGTATTTACATCCTCTTAGACATTTGCCTCCTTGCTTTCTATTATTTCATACGCCCCTTTATTACGTAGTTTTTACTGGTGAATTTCTTACATTTTATGATTTTTTTGCCTACTGTTTTATCTCACGTTTGGCAATAGATTATTTCCACTATTATCTCCTGCAAATGGCAACAGTAGTCTCGTTATTTATACCACGTTGCTCGTATTTTCCACAGGTGTTTTTATATTTCTAATTCATTTTTCAATCTTTTAGCTTGTAGTTCAAGTAGACAGAGTTTATAGATATTACCTATCTCTGTCTTCAAAAACAAGCTTTTTTTTGTTCATTTTGAATAGATATTTGGATTTGAAAAATAATTTGTTCAAAATGAATAACTTTTTAAGTCTAGTGCTTATCCACGTGTATGGCTTTAATGTTTGGTTATTTATTGTTTTTCAATTTTTGAATTCTTACCATTGACATATGTTGATTATATTTAGTGGGATGACTAGATATATGCATTTTATTCTCCTCTTGATTAATGATTCTCTATTTTTTAACATCCTTTTATGTTGTTAGCATTTTTTACGTTAAGGTTTTATGAATTATAACATCTCTCTTTTCTATCATTGGAATTCCATATTATAATTGTATTATATATATATATATATATATACACACACACAATCCTCTTATTATATAAATTATTATATAAATATCCAGTATATTTAGTAACTGGTATAGTTAATAAGTTTAAATTAGCTGAATATTCTTAAAATTCCCTCATTAGTATCTTATATTAGCTAATTGTTAAAATTCTCTAGAATAAGCATTACAATGTATTTACATCCTCTTAGACATTTGCCTCCTTGCTTTCTATTATTTCATACGCCCCTTTATTACGTAGTTTTTACTGGTGAATTTCTTACATTTTATGATTTTTTTGCCTACTGTTTTATCTCACGTTTGGCAATAGATTATTTCCACTATTATCTCCTGCAAATGGCAACAGTAGTCTCGTTATTTATACCACGTTGCTCGTATTTTCCACAGGTGTTTTTATATTTCTAATTCATTTTTCAATCTTTTAGCTTGTAGTTCAAGTAGACAGAGTTTATAGATATTACCTATCTCTGTCTTCAAAAACAAGCTTTTTTTTGTTCATTTTGAATAGATATTTGGATTTGAAAAATAATTTGTTCAAAATGAATAACTTTTTAAGTCTAGTGCTTATCCACGTGTATGGCTTTAATGTTTGGTTATTTATTGTTTTTCAATTTTTGAATTCTTACCATTGACATATGTTGATTATATTTAGTGGGATGACTAGATATATGCATTTTATTCTCCTCTTGATTAATGATTCTCTATTTTTTAACATCCTTTTATGTTGTTAGCATTTTTTACGTTAAGGTTTTATGAATTATAACATCTCTCTTTTCTATCATTGGAATTCCATATTATAATTGTATTATATATATATATATATATATACACACACACAATATATATATATATATATATATATATATATATATATATATATATTACAATTGTTAGACAGTGTGGTCACGTTTGTCGTACCTAAAGAAACTCTACACAGATTTTTGTATTTCTATTGGAAAGGGATGGGAAAAAGAAAATTATTCAAAATGGATGGAGGCAATTTTTTTTTTACTTAAAGTACAGAGGGTTGTTTTCCTTTTGTATATCATATCCCTATAATAATCCTAGATGCGCGTGAGTTTGTACTCAAGCAATGCTTTAATTAATTTCATTGAAATAACTTACCCAGAGAGTTACAGTGGACGCTTAACACTTCCCTTCCTTCACAGGAGGACGGTTCAAACATGGAAGACGCGGAAGACCTGAAACAAGGAAAATAATAATATTTATATCCTCAAATCAAGATGTTTTGCTAATTGAGAGCGTGTGCAGGGAATGTTTGTGTGTGTGTGTGTGGGGGGGGGTATCCCCCATTGGTGGAATATTACATTAGTTCGGCATAGGGTCCATATTACAAAAAGAAATCCAGAACTGTAAACCTTCAACTTGGTCACATAACGCCCTCCTCTCTTTTTTAGAGATCCTGGTTACGCCTATGAGTGATAATATCATTTACCTGCTCATTATTTCATAGTAATGGTTACTGTATATAGGCTTCGTAAGCCATAATATTAACTCTTCACTAATCATAATCATGAAACTAACATTAACCTCGAACTTTACGAGGTATCAAGACTCGATTCATAGCTACAAAGCCTGGCTATTTGAAGCGTTTCGATGTATGAAATTATGCTCCGAGTGCAGTAGCCATCATCGGTTCTGCTCTTACTTGTGGAGTAACGACTATTTGGTGCTGATGAGTTCTAACGAGAAAAGAATCGGCATACCGATGATGGGTCTCGGTGCTGCTGGTTCCAACGCTGAAAGCATGATTCCTTCACTTCAGTTATATGATTTCTTTGAGAAATGATTGTACAATGTACGTACGACTACAGTCTGATAAATGCGATTCATGAAACTTTGCCTTCTTAGGGAATCGAACCGCGCTTCTCAATCTAGATGCAAATGTTTGACTGTTATAATGTTCATCATAAGGTATGATACTGTCATAATGTTCATCATAAGGTATGATACTGTCATAATGTTCATCATAAGGTATGAACTTCTCGAAGATTCGAGAAAGACCGAAAGAACGAGTATTCTACGAGATATGAGAGAATTCCAGAATATTTTATAATAAAAGGGGTCATCACTCCGTTGGAGGGCAGTTGACAAGATACGAGCTACATTGAACTGTGACTTTCGTCAATGTTTTGCGAATAGTAGTTGCTGTTTTGTGAAATTATTTTCGTCAATGGTTTGAGAATAATATCAGTTATTTTGTGAAATGAGTGGAACATTTAAGTGCTGTTTGACCGTATATTATTTCCGTTTCCGCTGTGCTTGTGAATAAGCATGTTAGTTATCCATAAATGTGGACTCATTCTTGTATCCTGCGTGCACATCTACGATTCCAGAGAATAGGTTGTAACAATACTTTACAATGCCAGCGTAAACAGCGAACACAGATCCATGCTTTATAAGTTGCATTGAGAAGTTACTCTCCGTATTCTTTATTTAAAAATTATTCCATTCATTGTAGTTAAAATCTAAAAAGTGGGCCACAATCTGGGAGTGTAGATCCGAAAATAATCTTTAATAATTTCTACACAAAATCTTTAATATACTTTAATAATTACTACACAAAATAATCTAAGTACTTGAACCGTTTTCTGTTATATATTACAGCAAAGGCAAGTTAAAATCTCACCTGTTACTGACTGTATCTGCAGAAATTTGGTAGTAGAAGTCTTTTGCTTCAGTTTCATCTCGAGTTCGGATGGAAGACGACATATTCCTGGAATGCAATAAAACCTAAACTTGTTAGAAATAATATGAAAATGAGACTAAGTACAAAAATGGGATGAGTTCAACAACTTTACAGATAAAACTTACTAATTTCTTGAATCTTGATGGTCGTAAACAGAGAATTCGCCGTTATCTACAAAAAAGCACAAGTTGCAATCTAAAACAGAAGGATAAGATGTTTGTGTGTGTGTGTTTGTCGTCTACAGTGGGAAATCCAAGCGTCGTACGACCATTAAATTTGGTACACAGGTACTTTAGGAACCGGGACGATGCGCTTTGGCGAGATTTTTTTTTAATTCGAATTAGTTTGAAAGTTTTTTAACGTTTTAGCAAGATTTTGAGCGATGTTCACACAAATCGGTTTCTTAGTGACGAAAATATTATCACAGAATTTCCATTTTGACATCACTAGAAAGATCGACGAATGTTCTTTCTAACAATGTTTGAACCGAATCAGTAGGGCAATTTTTAGCCGTGTTCACGCGGAGTACGATCACGTTAAACATGTGGGTCCGTAAGTCCTTCCGAGAGGTTGGTGGTAGGGGAAGGAGGGTGCAGTCCCTGTGAATGCCTCCCCCACTAGGTTCCGGTCTAAATTGGGTGGCACTTCTCGGCCGTCCAAGCAGATACCTTATACCTCTCTGGTAGGTCGGATGGTCTGGGTCGAAGAAGTAGGGCAATTCTTTGAAATTTATTTTTTTGTGCGTATATCTTTGCATTCCAACATTTTTTTTTAATTAATACATATTTAATTTTCTGCGATTTTTTTGAGCAAACGCATAAAAGCAATAAATTTATTTTCTGCGAGGGCTGAGGTTTCTACTTTTGTTAGTCTTTTCTCCCGGTGGATTTTTGAACGGGGGCTGCCTTAGAAGGTTGCCAACGCTTTCATTCCTATACAAATTATTATTAATAATAATATTATTTTATTTATTTATTTTTATTATTTATTTTTATTTATTTATTTATTATTTTGCTGTTCCATTTATAAAGACCTTTTCCCGTTCGATCTGAATAAAGGACGTTTTAGATTTTCCTTTTCCATTTTCCACATTTTAGAAGGCCTTAAAATGCCATCATTTTGGTTCCAAATTTTTCATGTTAAATTGAGGAAGTTCGTTC
The DNA here is from genome assembly GCA_951213105.1 of Amaurobius ferox. Lineage (NCBI taxonomy): Eukaryota > Metazoa > Arthropoda > Arachnida > Araneae > Amaurobiidae > Amaurobius > Amaurobius ferox. The sequence goes on from OX578136.1 coordinate 150,100,309, forward strand.
AAGTGTTATTTGGTCGCGGCTCAAGGCAGCAGTCTTGCCCTAACTCCGGCAATGCTTTCGCTGCAACTCCCCCCCCCCCCCCCATATCTTATCTATTCGCTCGTAGAGAGTTAGCCAATTATCTGCCTATCCGAGCAAAAGGCTAACTATTGACCACAATAGCTGGTAGTATGTTTGCTTCAAAATCTTTGTTAACATTTTTCAAAATCTGTGATTTTTTTAAAAAGAAATTTAATAGCATGTGCAACTCTCCAGATCATTTGCTTCAATCTATATAAATAAAATTGAAAATATGTCTGTGGGTGTGTTTGTCTCATCATCGAGAGAGAACGTCTGCACCGAATTTCATGAAATTTTGTGGGTAGCCGTCAAATAGCCCCACTTAAAATTGAGTCTTTGTTTCTTCTCCTGTTTCTTCGACTCGGACAGTCCGACCTACCCGAAGGTGTAAGGAATTTGTTTGGTTGGCCGAGAAGTGCCACCCAATTTAGACCGGAACCCAATGGGGACAGCATACTCAGGAGTCGTACCCTCCTTCTTCAGAAACATCTTGGAAGGACTTATAGACCCACTTATTTATCGTGCTCGTACTCCGCATTAATAGTTTGGGCAGAGCCGGAAATCGAACTCGGGCCGTCCGAGTGCAATCACCGTGCGCTAACCACTGGGCTGTCCTACCCTAGTCCATGTTTCGAGTTACTATAGGACCAGGAGTATCGATATATTAATAAACAAGAAAGATCACTCATGCATAAAGCATTGATTATGAAACACTTTCCAACTCAAATACAATTTTATTTAAACATCTCTAAAATGCGATACATTCAGCGCTGACATATTTTAAATTATCACAGTACTACAATAATTTATTACATTTGAAAACTTAAAACTGCATTAAAAAAATGAACTTTAATTAAATGACGTCATCGAACTATAAATCGTCTGGCTCTATAAGTAAAAGCAATGACTATTTCATTCATATCACTTTTATTTCAGACTCCAGAGTTAAATAATTTTGCGTGAAAAAAATTCAGCAATTCTTATGCAACTCATCTTACAATCACTTGTTTACATTCTGTATCCATTAAAATTAGGGCTTCGTTGTAGAAATAATTAAAGTTTGATGATCATTTAAACTAAAAAATATTGTAATTGCGTTGGCACAGAATATAGATACACAGAAAATAAGCAAAAGTAAAGCGGTTTTAGGACGTATGCAACACTAAATATAAATTTAAAAGAACTTTAAAAATCACAATTTTGACACTGTGAAAAAAAATATGGAAGAGTATTTTATTTTGAAGTGGGTCACGTGATCTCTTCATATAGTAGGGGTATAATTATTATTTTAATTTTTATTTAAAAAACAACCAAATATATTTTGATGAAATTCCTTTTATATATTTTATGGGATAGTTTGAATATTTCCTAAAATTTTCGATGCAATTTATGAATTTTAACTTCGTTTAAATGTATTTGAAAAATTAGGTCCCATAGAGTTTAATGTATGTCACTTTTTCAACCCGGGTTCAATTCAAAAGTGATTGGGTGATATTATTCACTTGCATTCCCATATGTCCCACAGACCGTTTCAACAACACTCTAAAATTTCATTTTAATAAAGTCAATTTTACGGCTGCGGACAGACAGACAGACAGAATGAACAAAGTCATAAACACTTTTTAACTATGCCGAAAAGTGTTATAAACAAACCTCCCATAGAGATAGCATTATGCAGAAGATATTTTTTCTGCCATTTATTTCAAGAAAATTACAACGAATTTAAATACAATGCTTTTATGCGGCAGGTGATTTTTATTAAATCTTTTCCGATTTAAATAATAAAGAAATGTATATAAAATAAATTGTATCGAAATTGCATTTTTGACAGGATTATATCAATTATGGCCTTTAGGCTTAAAGATTATGGGATTATTGATATTTTTAATTTATTACGTCATCTGTTTTATTTTGGAAAATACTTTTGGAACTCAAATTGTAGTATGGGTAATCTTCTACTAATAAACGGGTATATCTTCAAATCTACGAGAATATAAGTAGTACGGGTATACATACACATACATATATATCTATATTATATATATATTCCCATACAATTTAAGCTCTTTCATTTTGGTATATATTGATTCAATTTCGTACGTTTTTGTAAATTTGTTTTCAAACGGGACCTGGCTGTTTTATTCTGCAGGTCTGCCTGTGAAGATAATTTTGTATAGCAATAACAAAGATTCCAAAAATGTTTTTAGGAGCATTCATTTAAATATTTATATAAAATGTTTTAAATAACAATAGTCATTTAAAATACTACAGAAATTTGCACATGACTGCCAATTTTAAGTTTCTTTAAAATGTATATTGCGTATGATTAACGGGTATACTGCTAATTTAACATAAAAATCAATTTTCAGAATAAAATATTCGTGAGAAATTCCCCAGGATTCACTACATTAGATACATAATATCTTATTTTAGAGTACAGAAGATACGAGTAAAATATAATAAGTTGCATTGAGCAACAGTCAATAAAGATTCATGAACAAAACGAAGTTTACCTGTAGGTGAGAGCGCTGCAAACAGCCCTTCCAAGCTCTCTCGTACGACGCTCCAGGTCGGGCGACTGGGACAGGGTATCGAGGCAGAGTTTGCCCCAACGTCCATTTCGCCGGACAACCAGATAACCTCGAGGACGGTACTCGAAGGAGCCTGCCTCCTCAGAAGAATTGGCCAAGCTAACTGTTGAAAAATGTTTAAAGAATTTAGTTTCAGGCGTTTCCTTTTAGTGTGTAGTACAACACAAAGATAAGTACACTCAAACCTAATTTTGTGCGGTGGATAGGGATCGCATAAAAGAAAACGCATAAAAAGAAATCGCACAAAACTTCACGAGTAGCTATAAAAAATAGTTTTCGCAACACAATTAAAAAGTTTTTTTTTTATGCGGTGAATAGGGACCGCATAAAAAAAGTCTCACGTAGAAAATAACTCAAAACCTTACGAAATAACTAGGAATTGCTTTTTTAAACGAAATCAAGACACGAGGCGTGGCAGCTACTTGGAATCTCGCCAAACCTTTTGGAATCTGATTTAGAAAATACTCATGCGAACATTTTTAAATATTTTATTTACATATGTACTTATTTTACACATACAAAACTTTTCAAAACGTATAACCATTATCCTTCGTAGTCTGACAATACGCGAACTTTCTTGTGGTAAACTGGTTCAAAATCGCTTTCGTCACTTGAAGATACTACCTCGCACTCGTTTAGAGTTGACTTTTTTCAGTTACCATGGAGTCGGTGATCAGTTTTTGCGACGACTGTTGTTTCACTAGACGCTTGTATATGTCTCGGTAGCCAGATATACAAGATTGAAGCTCTTTTTGGAATTTTGAAGTTCTTTCAGAATTGGCATCGATTGCAAGAAAATGACATTCTAATTTATGGCAAAGTTGAAGTCCTGCATAGATTTTATCTGCTGTCATGTTCCAATTTGATTGAAATTTTCATATACCGCACAAAAAAAAAATCGTACAAAAAAAGACCGCACAAAAGCAGGTTTGAGTGTATTTGTAAAAATCTGACATGTCCTATAAATAAAAAATAAAAAACTTTTCTAGTTTCCGATTGAAATAAGAAAATTAAATTTCAAGAAAATTGCTCGATTCTTCTAACGGTCACGTTGCGACCGATAGTGAACGTTAATTTTTACCTCTTTCGTTTATAACAGTTGTTAAATTAGCATAGATCTTCGCCGCACATGCGCAAAATTACAAACCATTACGATATACTTGCTGTACTAAGTAGCTGGGAGATCGGCAAATTAGACAAAAATCCGCAGACTGGTCGTCCTGCACTACTTAGAATGTTCCTGTATTCCGACTTTACAGGTGTTGGTGCCTTGTCCCATATTTCTGGACACATCGTTGGATCGTAGATCCCTACCGACCATTGTACGCTGAATTGACCAAGCCTTTTGAAGGTCAGTTATCCATTCTCTTTTAAATACATTTCGTTAGCTGGCTGTATCTTTGGAAATACGTTTTCTAAGCATCCTAAACGGCTTCATTGTTTGTTTTTTTTGCAAACACGTTTGATTTAAAATTTGTTTTTCAAAAAGTAGTTGTCCGATAGAAGTAAATACATGTAACTTCAAAGTCGCGACTCGCCAGGTTTTGTCGTATATCAACATCTGTTTTTACGGCATTGCTACGAAGTTTTAATCATTTGCATATAAATGACGTGGACGAGGTGTTCTTGTATGTAAAATTTCAGACGAACAATCGAGCGGTTCTATATGCGCGCAATTTCAGTTTCACCCAATGCATTACCTACATCGTTATATACACTCACGGACAATGAAAGTTGCGCATCAAGATGGAAGCATAGGATGGACCTGAAATTTTATTATTGGAAGGATACAGATGAATGATATACATGATCACAAAAACAGCGCAACAGAACATTTACAGAGGGAGCAGTGGTACACAGTCCGGTCATCCTCAATAGCGCGTCGCACTGCCTCGTGCTGCGATACAAGCAGCAATACGGTCCGGCATGGTGTCGAACAAACGCCTGATGTTTTCCTGCGGCAGACGAGTCTACACCTGTTGGACGTTACGTTCCAAATCCCGAAGATTGCGGCAACGAGACAGCTGACGTTTCAACTGGTCCACACATGCTCGATAGGGGACAAGTTTGGGGAGCGGGCAGGCCATGGAAGTGTCTGGACATGACTCAGGCAGGCCTGGTCGACCTGAACCGTGTACGATCGGGCATTATCCTGTTGGAATTGCGCACCTGGATTCCTAGCAACGAGTGGGAGCCCATGGTGCTGTAGAATCTCATCCACGTACAGCTGGCCCGTCAATGATCCAGGTACCACTACTAGAGTGGATCGGCTGTAGTAGGCTATGCCGCTCCTCAGCCCATGATGCCTTCAATGGGGCTGGTGCGGAGCTCGATAACGAGGTTGGGATTGTGGCGTTGTGCAGGGGACCTTCACACCCGGACACGCTGATCATCGGTCCCCAAAGTGAAGCGGCAGTCATCGCTAAACACCACACATCGCCAATCTGTGGCGTTTCACGTTGCTCTGGCCCGGCACCACTGCAACCGGAGCCGCCGATGTTCCCGTGTTAACGACAGCACACATAAGGGATGCTGGAATCGCAGATTTGCTTCCTTCAGGCGTCTAGATATGGTTCGTGGGCATACAAGAGCCGCTGCGTGTGCCTATACCGCGGATCGGGTTGCCATGGGCTCTAAACGTGCTTGTCGCACGATCATTCGATCCTCTCTACTCGTGGTATACCTGGTCCGTCCAGGACCGGTCCTCCGTGTCTGGGTGGCGTCCCGTGACCACTGCTCCCAACACCGTAGGACGATACAGTCTGAACGATCCACGTGATGGACTATCCGGCGCGCTGACTACCCTCGCTGATTTCAGCCCGATGATCAGGCCATTCTCGAAGTCCGTCAGTTGCGTATATCGACGTTTCTGACGTCTACTCACTATTATTTTCACGCCGTACTCGTGCTTACGTCGGCCGAAGCTTCTCGCATTGATGGGGCGTCGACTACACGCCGGTTTGCAAGGCCGCTGGCTGATGCTTGTAGCGCCACTCACGGGTGTACGGTCATGCGCCATCAGACTAGACTAGGATCATTTGCATACCAGCCGGCCCTCTAGCTATTTAGATCATTTCGCGGTTGTACCATGTTTTTTTCTTGGTGGGCAACTTTCATTGTCCGTAAGTGTGGGTAGACATCTTTTAAGATAGTTAAATCTGTATACTCACCGCAACGTTTTTCGTCCTGAGCACCGGGGCAGTCATCATTGCCATCGCAAACACGGTTCAGAGTAATGCAGAGGCGTGACCCAGGGCATCGGAAGTACTCTGTTGGTGGGCACCAGGCTGAAAAGATGAGTGGTGAGATTATATCAGCTTTTTCAAAGTGTGTTCCGCGACAGTATTGCAGAGGTTCCCAAAATGGGAGAATTTCAAGTCCATTTTCTCAAGAATTAAAAATCTAAAATTGTAAATCCATAATTTATACTACAATGTATTTTTTCTCATTTTGGGGTTCCGCCATCAGATTGAATTTCAAAATAAAGTTTGAAAAACACTAGATTAGATGATGAATTTCGTAGTTTTATATATGTGCAAAAGGATTAATTTTATAGTTAAGATACAGATCTTCCCTTTGGGTAGACGTCTCAAGGGACTTTCTAAGTCGTACGAGCAGGTTGTCTGAAAGAACGTGCATAAGTTATGTCAATACTAGAATGCAAAGAAAATTAAAGAAAATTCTTGAAAGTCGTTCACTGTAATGTAGAATGCTACTGCTAGCTGACGCAAATGACTTTAAATATAGATGCTTTATTGCTTTATTAGTCAAATACACCACAGTAGAGATATGGCTCTGTTTACAGACATATTTTGAAAAATAGTCATAGATTAGGAAATGTGTATGAAACTTGATTTTTTTCTATTTTATTTACTAAAAAACTACTTCCTGCTACATCCATTAAACTGGAGGTTAGAAAATAAGCGTGTTCGGTCGATATGCCTATGCGGGTTAAATAGTTGTTAAAAAGTTGAGGTGTAGGTTCGTTCGAAAGGGGGTGTTGTACACTTCTTTTTATTTACGCTATAATTGTGTTCCTGCGCTTAAATAATACTTACATGAAGTATTTTTGGTTTGGTATTTCAGTGTAATCGTATATTTTTCATAAACTGGAACTTTTGAAGATTAATAGCAGCTATGTAGGAACGTCAAAAACATAGTTCAGAATCGGGTGGATTTCAGCTCTCTTTTACATCGTACAATTTGGACTCTGACGAACTCTCGAGCTCGGATTCTCAAATGAACATGAATATATTTCTGTACAACAGACTTTTGTGTGTGTGTCACGAAAAATAGTTATTCACAACTAACAAAACTATGCAAGGATCGCGATTTTGATACCTCCAAGAAAAGTATGCATGTTGTATTACACAGAAAATAAATTTTGAATGACTTCCTATTGCAGACATAGGATTCAACACCGTTAGTACCTGTATTTTAACATTATAAAGCTTCGATACGCTCCAGTATTCCGAGTCCCCGATACAAGCTTAAACAAGAGTTTCACCATTATTTCCTTTGGGATTCGAACGTTAACGGTGGTAGAGAAAAATATTTCTTCCTCCTGTCAAGTGAAAATCTTGATCGTAGCTAGAAACGAGAAGCTTGAACAAAATGTAGAGAAGTGGACGACGGGGGAGGGGGGTCGACAGGATTTGAAAAAGGAGCTCAATGAAATCCGTTATTTCGAAGAGTGCATTATTTTATAATTTCTAAAATTTAAATTTTTAAATCTTAAATGTATAAATATATTAAAATTTCTATTTCTTAAAATACTGTAAAAATTAAACGCGCATTGCTAATCTTTATATTGTCTATTTAACAGTTTATATATATATATTCGTAAACATTCTCCAATTTTTTATCTTTTTTAAGTCCTTTTCTGTTAGTAAAATTTAACTACAAAAATAATTTATGCTCAAGTGGTCTATAGACCATTGAAAATCCATTTGTTGCATCACTTATAAACTTTGTTGTGATTTTCAATAAAATCCAGAATTTTGATACATTATATATCTATATAAATAAAAATGAAAATCTGTCTGTCTGTCTGTCTGTCTGTCTGTCTGTCTGTCTGTTTGTCACACCATCACGGGAGAACGGCTGAACCGAATTTGATGAAATTTTGTGGGTAGCCCAGAAATAGCCCCACTTGAAATTATATCCGTGTTTTGTGTTTCTACGACCAGTGGTTCTCGAGATATTAGTAAAAAACGAAATTTTCGTTTGTCTCATCATCACGGAAAAACGGCTGAACCGAATTTAATGAAATTTAGTGAATAGCCTTGAAATATCTCCCCATAACTTTTGTCCAAGTTTGGAGTTTCTAAGACCTGGGGTTGTCGAGATATTAATGAAAAACGGAACTTTTTCCTAGGAGTTCTACTCCCTAACTCCGTGGTTTATCCAAACGAAAAGCTTGAAAATCGTTTGAAAGTGAATTAAAATTTAATCTCTGAGTTTGATGGGAGATTTTTTGCGTTAATTAGTCACTTTCTGAAAACATGAATTGTTTGAAACATGATTTAAAGGGGAAATCTATCTCCATGGTTCATGGTTTATTTAAAACAAGCTTTTACGGAACAATGAGAAGTATAGAGAAATCAAAATCGTTATTTAATTTCGCAGTTTATGTTATAAGACATGACATATTTAACATGTTATAAGATTCTATCTTAGATCATGTTACTCAGAAACGCAATTAAATTAAATCTGTCTGTTAATTTTAATAATTATTTTTTCGATTTGAATAATAAATAAATGGATATAAAAATATATTTTAGAAAAGAACGATTTGATTTTTCTTATAGCATTTTTGACTGGATAATATCAATTACGGTCTTCAGGTTTAAAAATTGTTATTATTTATATTTTCGGGGATTATTGATTCAAGGATTTTTGATATTTTCAAGTTATTATGCAATTATTTTATTATGACAAAAATTGTTTAAACTCATATATTGTATGTTGTACGAATCTTCTACAAATACACGTGTATATCTTTTAATCTACGAGAATATAAGTAGTACAGGTATATTGACATATGTTTTGATATATATTGGCATATATTGGAATCAATTACGACCTTCTGGTATAAAGAGTACGGATATTATTGATGTTTTCAATTTATTACGTCATCTCTTTCATTTTGGCAAATATTTTTGAGACGCATATTGTAATACGGGTAATCTTCTACTAACACATTGTCATATTTTCTGATCTGCGACAATATAATTAGTACGGGGTTGCATATATTCATTCAATTACTATTTTTTCTTCTGTAAATTTGCTTACAAAAGGGGGCAGGATGTTTTATTCTTCAGATCTGATCGTGAAGATAATTTTGCATAGTGAGAACATATATTCTTAAACTTCTCTTTAGGAGCAATAAATTTAATATTTTAACAGAATTTGCACATGATTGCGAACTTTAAGTTTCTTTAAATTATACACTCCGTACGAATAACGGGTGTGCTGTTAGTGGTTAATAGATTTTAACATTTTAGGAGGATATATCATGTTGCTCGGCATCGCAATTAAATTAAATGTGTTTGTTAATGTTTTTATTATTTTTTTTCGATTTAAATAATAAATAAATGGATAAATGGATATAAAAGTATATCTTATGAATGGACGGTTTGATTTTTCTTTTAATTATATTAACTGCTGACTGCGTACATCAATTTCATTTATTTTGGCAAAGAGTTTTCAAGCTTATATCGTATTTAGCGACTAAACTCATATATTGTGTTTAGCCAATAAATTCATATAGCCGATTGTTGAAACAGAAAAAGAGTAGAGCGGGTATATCTTCTAATACAATTGTAGTGTTTTCATTTAGTATATTGAAACGGGATAAGAATGTTTCATTCAGATCTGCAAATTCAAAGCTACGAATTTGGAGGGATATCGCTAATTTGACAACTTTTCTTAAACTTTGCCAAATTGACGGAAATGTCGCCAAATTGATATAAACGACACACAAACAGCTGCCATAAACCTTCGGGTTGGTCGTGTGGCTTGGGTCTTCTACATATCAATGAAATTTTTTTTTGTTTTGTTAGAAGAGAGTACTGAAATGATGTTTGGTTAGCATTTCTCTGTTAGACCAACCATCCTACTTAGTAATACATTTAGCGAATTTTTAAAATGTCACCAAATTGATAAAAATGTTTTCAAATCTATAAAAATATCTTGAAATTGATAAAATTGCGCTACATAAATGATATTCATTGTTTTTTGTTAGGGGATAGTATTGTGATGATATTTCGTCAATTTGTCGCAAAGTGGAACTGCCAGTTCTACAGTCCCACTTGGCGATAAATTTGGCGATTTTTTAAAATGTCGCTAATTTGACGAAACTGTCGCCAAATGTTCCATAGAAATATAACTATTTAGACGATATTTTTTCTACCAATTTATTTGAAGCAAATGATATCATGTCGCTTAGCAACGGATTTAAATCCAATGTGTTTATGCGGCAGACGATTTTTATTAAATCCTTTCCGATTTGAATAATGAAGATATGTATATAAAATAAATTTCATTGCCATTTCATTTTGGACTGGATAATATCAATTATACTCTTCAGGTTTAAACATTATTATTATTGATATTTTCCGGAATTATTGATTCAGGGATTATTGATATTTTTAAGTTATTACGCCATTGTTTTATTGCGGCAAAAATTGCTGACACACGCATATTGTACGTTGTACGAGTAATCTTCTAGGAATGCACGGGTATATCTTCTAACCTTCGAGAATATAAGTAGTACAGGTATATTGGCATATATTTTGACATATATTGGCATATATATTGGAAGCAAGTACAGTCTTCTGGTATGAAGATTAAGGGGATTAATTATATATTCAATTTATTCATCGTTATTTATTAATTCATTTATTAATTCGTCTGTTGTATTTTACCAAAAAACATTTGTGACTCATATTGCAAAACGGGAAATCTTCTACTAATAATCGGACATTATAAGTAGTACGTGTATATCTTCCCATATAATTTTAGCACTTTAATTTTGACATATATTGGAATAAATGACTGTCTTCAGATTTAAAGATTACGGGTTTATTGGTATTTTCAATTTATACATGTAATCTACTAATACAGGTTATATTTTCTAATATTCGCGTATATAATTAGTACGGGTCCCATACAATTTTAACGCTTTTATTTTGCATATATTGATTTAATTCCATATTTTTTTTATATTTGCTTACATAAGGGATCCAAGATGTTTTATTCTTCAGATATGTCCATGAAGATAATTTTATATAGCGAGAACAGAGATTCTTAAGCTTCGTTTTAGGAGCATTATATTAAATATTTTAACAGAATATTTTGATTAAACATGTCATTTAGTATACTATAAGAATTTGGGCATGATTATGAATTTCAAGTTTCTTTATATTATATACTCCGTACGAAGAACGGGTATGCTGCTAGTACTATATAAAATATATAGTTCATACAAAAGAATTCAGAATGTTATACACATTCGAGTTACATTATTATGACCTCCAGCTAATATCCGGAGTAACCACCGTGTTCAGCGCGGATAATAGCTAGACGGGCTGGGAGTGACTCAAAAAGGTGCTGAAAGGTGTTCACAGGTATGTTGAACCATGCTAACTGCAGTGCATCTGACAGCTGCTAGAGGGTGAGTGGTGGAAAATCTATAGTCCGAACAACCTGATCGAGGTGGCTCAATTGGGTTTAATTCTGGGGAATTAGGGGCCAGCTCTCTGACAATTCTTGACACTTCGCATTGTTGTGCTGGTAGATCCCATCCGCCCTAGGGAAGACAATAAGCATGTATGGGTGTACGTGGTTTGCAAAACTAGATTCATAAGGAATTCGGTTCAGAGTACCTTCCACAGGTATGAGTGGACCCAGAGAATGACAAGGAAACATTTCCCAGACCATAACGGCACCTCCACCGCCTTGTGGTCTACCAGCAATGGTTGATGAGTGTTTGTTCTCCGATCTTTCAGGCCAACGCCCATCCATCCATCCGTTCGATGAAGCAGAAAACGTGACTCACAGAAGGCAATATTTTACCAATCAGTGGAGGTTTAATTCCGATACTCCCGTGTAAATGTAAGTCTTTGCTGCCGATGCATCTTCGTTAGTATAGGTGCAGTCACCATCCGTCTGCTTCGGAGGCCCATACGCAGCAGGGTTCGCTGAACTGTCGTTTGAGACACTACAGGTGGCCTCTGGTTCATTCGACCAGCGAGTTGCTGCAGCGAGGCGATCGGCCCTCATGAATCTTCGGAGTCGACCTTCACCTCTCACATCAATGACGCGTGGTCATCCGCAGTTTCAAAGTTACTTATTCGCAATGGTGCCATTTCTCCATTGACGATATACTTTAACCACAGCAGCACGCGAACAGTTCGCAAACTGCGCTGTTTCGGAAATACTGCCACCCTTTGCCCGAAACCGGATAATCATCCCTTTTTCCAAATCTGATAAATCGTTCCTTTTAGCCATGACAGCAACGAGTGATATGTTTTCAGAATGCCTACACCACACCTTATAAGCCCACCAAGCCAGCTCACTACACGTGCCTCCTTTAATTGGCTAGGCGCTCTTGACGTTAAAAGTAGGAGGTGGTCACAATAACCTGTATTTTGTGTGATAAATTTAGATGTCAGAAATGTCTGCTACAGGGTCGTAGCCAGGCAGGGGACAGAGGAAGTTAAGTCCCCTACGAGGTGTATTCAGACCCCTGAGAAAAATATTAAATTTTTAGTAGTGATATGAAATTTCATATAAAATGTCATTCAAATTTTGCATAAAAAATTTCGAGATTTTTTTATAAATTATTTTGTATTAAAGATTTTTTAATTTAGCTGAATTTGTGATTATATTAAGTTATTTACATATTTAATTTAAAAATATTTAAAAATTATGACAATAGTATTTAGGATACCTTTGTATTATTGTGGGGTTCACTGTTATACCTTATAGCGTCCAAATCGACTGATAAGTAGGTACGAATTAATATTAAGCACTAACTTGTATTAACTTTCAGAATGTTTCTACAAATTATTGACAGCTTTATTACTAGTTAATGCTTACATTAAAATCAATTGTAATTATGTATTAATATTTATAACTATATGGATGTTAATAATCAGCTCTGAGCTTGCAAATATAAACATGCAATTATTTGTAACTAATTTATATGAATCGAAATATACGTAGGTGGTTCAAAAAGTAAGGTAACAAGAGCTCTCACAGGTGCACAAATTCAGCGTGCGAATTAAATTCCAAGTCTAGGTAGTCGAAAGGTGTTGTTTCACGACAACACCCGACCGCATAAGGCCTCGGTTACACGTGATTTGGTACAGCGTTTCCGACGAAATGTACTGGAACACCTATCCTACAGCCCTGATCTCGCACCAAGCGATTTTCATCCCTTCGGACTGTTGAAGAAGCACCTGGCAGGTCACCATTTCACAACCGATGTGGAAGTTCAGGAAGTCGTCTTGTGAGCGGTTCCCGACCTGGACCCTGTTTCTTCTATGTCGGTTTCGATAGATTGGTTTACCGATGGAACAAATGCTTCGACAACCATGGTGACTATGTGGGAAAATAATATGTACCAGTGCCTTGCTAACTTTGTGTATCTCTTTGATTTCGTGAATAAACCTTTTCTCTTACAGGACTTGTTACCTTACTTTTTGAAACACCCTCGTATAATAGTAACTATTATGGTTTACAAATACTAATGATTAATTGTGTTTTTGGTGAACCCCACTTTTAAGATTGTAGAGCCCCCCCCCCCCCCCCCCCGCCCTGAATTTCCTTCCAGCCCCTCTTTGATTTCATCTCAGGCTACGGCCCTCTTGAATATGTTTTCAATGGGGTTGAGAGAGTAGGAGTACCCGTATCTAGGAATAGGGTTTCTGATCACTGGCTACGGCCTTGTGGAAAATCCTTTTTACATATCCTAAACAATCTTCTATATATAAATAAGCAGTGTACTGCCGGTCAACTTCCCGAGAGGCTGACCTAATTTTGTAACCAAATCATACTGATTCTTTGTCATGAGGTGAGTCAGTAAAAATTGGATGATGTTTGGGAGACAAGACATAGTCCAATTTTTGATGTGAATAACATTCATGGTTGGGTTTCTCAGGTGCAAAAACGGAGCCTTAAGAAAAATGTAAATACTTAGACGTTTATGCCCCCGAACTTAATGGATAAAAATGTAAATACATTTTTTTGTTTTGATGGAAATCGGGTCCAGATTATGGATATTTAAAAATAATTGCAATACTTTAATATTTTGAACTTTTTGTTCCGAGAGAGTGCTTTTCACATTTTTCTAACTTTCCCTCGAAATAAAAAGATAGCAAACTCGAAAGATAGATGTAAATAGTAAACTACAAAAATTTGTACTAAAAGATGTAGTATTATAATCTATATTTATTATTAAAAAATGCTCTTACAGTTTTCGAGTCATCTTCTTGTCAAGTTGAAGATTGAAAATTTTCCGTTTTTCAAGTTTGTAATGCTTATATCTCAAAAACTAAAAGAGCTAGCTTGGAACAATATAAGCAAGAATTTGTAACTCTTTGAAAGTTCTATAAGCGTATATAATCACATTTTGGATGGAGTTTCTTTTTTTTTTAGATATTACGAAAGTTGAGGTTTATTTTATAAAATGTTATTCACGCAAAACCATTTCGGTTCCATTGGAGTCACTGCTATATTTTGGATCACTTCAAACTGCGGCTCTAACACAACAGATAAAAGAACAAACTTACGACATTCTTCTTCGTCGGATCCGTCGCTGCAATCGTCCACACCGTCGCACACTTTTTGAGATTGTCCCATGGCTCGGAGAAGATCGGAACATCCTGAAAAACCCAATTTCCTTTAATATTTAGGAACATGCTTCTTTTTACATGTTAGAAAAGGGTGCTGTTTGTTCTTCACAACAAAATAGCGTTAAATAATGTCAACCAGAACATCCTATACACATATATATTCTTTCCACAAATCTTTGAAAATTGCACCTGCCGCTTCTAAAATAATAAAAAATGGAATTTTAACAAAACCTAAGCTCTAATGTTTTTATGAACTGCTAGTTAAGTAATAACTCATGAAAAATGTAGTTCTTTAAATATTGGGTTATTGTAGAATATAATTGTATGATAACACATCAATTCAGCAAAAACTATCTCGTAAACGGTGAAAGATACGTTAAAAAGGTCAATTAGAAAGTTGTAGAGCACTCTCGATTTAGTACGAAAAGATACCTTGCGCACGTTAATACTCAAAACAGAATTAAAAAAAATGAATATTTGTTTGTGAAGCGAAGCGAGAAAATACCACCTTACGGACTAAATACGAGCCTGTGTTGTGGCGCAGGGAAAACGCACGTGATTCGCATTCATGAGGACCATGGTTCTGTCCCTACCGGCTGCGTGTTTTACTGAATGTCTCTACAAACCAGGAAAACTTTCTGCTGATCTTGCAAAATCGTCTCTCCAAACACACAGCTCAACTCAACCATGTCTGGTATAAAAATCGCATGGATCTCATGTATTATGCAAATGAGGATGGAACGTCATACCTGTTCGCCAGAGACTACTACTATAAAAAGGATGTTTTTGCTGGGTTGTACGTTAAAGTGGAGAGTTATGGCAAAATTTGGCAGTAACGAGTATTGCGAGATGCTATTAATTTACGGTGAATGTGGGCGTAAGGCAAAATCAGCTGCAAGGCTGTATCGTGAACGTTTCCCTCAAGGCTCGCATCCTACACGGCAGACCATCTTAAAAGTTGTAAAACGTTTAAGGGAGACAGGCTGCGTGACCAACCGACCTCAAATTCGTACACCTCGTAATGTAGGACGCAAAGTGCAATCTGAAGATATGCTAGCATACGCTCTCACCCATCCTCAGAGCAGCACAAGAGTGATCAGTGAAAATTGCGTCCTCTCAAAAAGCCGCGTCTGGAAAATCCTGAATGAATCAGGTGCTCATCCATACCGATCCATACCTGTGCAGGGATTGCTGCCAAGATATGCTGAGAGACGTTACACGTGGTGCAACTTTGTGATGAATAACTTAGAGGTCCACCCACCATTCCTGGCAGACATAGTATGGACGGATGAGGCATGTTTTTCGAGGAACGGAATGTTTAATAGACAGAACTTTCATACCTGGTCGCTGGAAAATCCGAGATATGCCGTCGAAGTTCTACATTCACAACGCTGGTCGATTAATGTTTGGTGCGGAAATTTTAATGACAGGCTCATTGGACCAGTATTTTATGAGGGCACGTTAATGGGACAACGGTACTTGCAGCTTCTGCAGGATGTAATAACCGACTTTGTTGAGAATTTACCGTTGCACCAACTCCTAAATGTATGGTTCCAACATGACGGCGCACCTCCGCATAAGATTTCAAACGTTCAGCAGTACCTAATAGAGACGTTCCAGAATCAAGTCATCGGATATGGTGGTTCCGTCGAGTGGCCCCCACGCTCACCCCATTGGACTTCTTCTTATGGGGACACATAAAAGGACAGGTATATGGGACCCCTCCGCCAACATTGCAGGATCTTCGACGACGCATTACTGATGCTTGTGTGTCCGTAACACCTGCCATGTTGCACAATGCGCGCCGAGAAATCCAGTCCAGAGTGCAAATGTGTATAGTGGCTAACGGAGAGCTTTTGAGCAATATACTATTGTAAATAAATGATCATGAAGACAGGGAAGTGTCTCAGTTTCTTTCTTCCACTCTTTATGACATGACAATTTTCGAAATCGTGACCAAACAAATGTTCATTTTTTGCATTCTGTTTTGAGTATTAATGTGCGCAAGGTATCTTTTCGTACTAAATCGGCAGTGCTCTACAACTTTCTAATTGACTTTTTTCAAGTATAGTATCTTTCACCGTTTACGAGATAGGACCGCTAATTCCAAAACTTGCCGATAGATGGCGTTGTAAGTTGTCTCATCGAGTAGCGCATAGCCTTTTTACTACACCTAGACACCAACTTTATGGCCTAAGCTGTCAACGTTTAGAAGTTAAGGGGGGGTGTAACGGATATAAGTGGGCACCCTGTATATTCTAAATAACTAGTCATGTATTCTAAATTAGAGTGTTTATAGTATATTCGAGTAAAGTTAGCATAATTTATTTGGAACACTTACGAAAATTACTGCCAAATACAGTGAACTTAAAGTTTAAACCATTGTCGTAATGGTCAAATGTCATCACAAGGTGGACGGTCATGAGGCCAGATTTTGTCGAACTGCAAGGGATTGTATGCTCAGAAGATATAATTATTTATACACTTAAAACGGGAATTTCCGTCCATAGTAAGAAAGGGTTACTGAAGAAAAAAGTGAAAATCGAAGCATATGTACTTACTGCAATTAACTTCATCCTCGTTGTCCGGGCAATCTCTTCTTAAGTCGCACCGCACTCCGCATCCTTCACCACTCATATTGCACGCCACCAATCCCACTGGACATGGCTGAATGAAGAAGACGCTGCCTATGGGGAGATATGCAACTTATTAGGAACAAAATGTCTTATTTAGAAGTGCCCTATAGGCCCCTATTGTTTCCCTTTCTGGTATACCTATGCTACACATCTTATTTAAACTGTAACCGAGGAAAGGTGTGATAGCAGCAATTCTTTCAAATGCTACTGCACAATGACGTAACGCGAAAAAGAATGGAGCACCCAAGGCAGATTTTATAAGTAATTTCATTTTAAACGTTTTACCCATCTCTTGAAGTACATGATTTCCGATTTCATGTCATTACGAGCCTTAGAAGTGTACAGGACCAGAAGAATCTAAGTAGAGATACTTTGAGTCTTTGATACTTTTTACTTTCCTTATATACATAATGTACAAGGAAAGTATTGTGACGGGGTCCAAAATTCGAATTCGAGTTTTCGACGGGAGAGTACGTTTCAAGCATCCCTGATCACGAATCAAACATTTTTGAAGTGATGTGTGTGTGTGTCAGTGAGTCTGTGGAGACGATAACTGACGAACGAAAGAACCGATTCGAACAAAACTTGGTACAAAAATCACAATCCTTAAACACTGGAATTCTATTGTTTTTATGCGCAATCGAATGTTCAGAACCCCCCCCCCCCCCCTAAATTTTCGAATGAAATTTTGAAAAAATCGTCAAAAAATCAAAACCGCTAATAAAGTTACGCAAATACATATTTCTTATGTAATTTTTCATTAGAAAACGATTGACATAAATTTTAGAACGCCAACATGACCCGTTCTCGAGATATTGCACATTTTTCAAAAAAATTATCAAAAAGTCATAAAATAAAAAAAAATATTTCCTATTGAGAAACATGTTCACTTTTCATATGTAATACCATGCGATAAATTGGGTGACATCATTCTCGTGGATCTAGATCGTTCCATTCATGAAAAAAGACACTTTGAGTAATACTTTTGTATTTGAACGCCAATAGTCCTTTATCTGCTGTAAGAATAACTTATTTCTTCGTCTATAACGCTTGGCGAGATTTTGGCGACGAATTTGGCGGAATGTTGCCAACTTGGCGACTTTTTTAAATGTTGCCAAATTAACGAAAATCTCGCCAAATGGATAAAAATGACGCTAAATCAATGAAAATGACGACTAATTGTCGAAAATTCAATATCTTGGAAAGAATATTAGTATCTACTATAAGAAAAACCTATTTTTTTACTGTAAAAGTAGTAAATTCATTACATTATATAAGGAAAGTCATGTGGTGCCCACATCAGATTTTTGATTATAGTATCAACTAAGTATATGCACACTAGTTGTAAAACTGCCAATGAGATTTTTATAAATTTTAGCAACTATGTTTCTTCGTGCGTAGGATCGTATCTATCCATAAAATGTGATATTAAGAAAATGGGATGCTTTACTTAATACACCGCAAATATGTATGTAATTATACACAGGTGTTCAAAATTATCTGTACATAAAAATAATGATATTTCAAATGAACAAAAGATAGACTTAATGATATCAATCTAATTCGATTAAACTGTTTCTGATATGCCAATAATGGCGTTACGTCATCCAAAGGCGGAGCACGCGTTGTGCACGAAGTATGTTTCGCTATGAACTTCTTCTCGACCCAGACCGTGCCCCTTGCCAACAAAGGGCTTAAAGGGTTTTGCTGCACGACCGGGAAAAAAGCGATCCCGAGCACCAGTCCGGACAACAGGCCACCTCGCCCGCCGGACGGAGAAAACCGCCGACTCTACCATGCAACGAGCACACCTCCCGGGACGCCAAGGCGACAGCAGACCAACGCCCCGTCGAGCGAGGGCCACCGCCGCCAGTCCCAGGAAGAGCGCCGACGGAGACGACCGAATCCTCCACCAGCAGACCAGGGACCCGCCCGCATAGAGACCAAATTCAGGATTGATTTCGGATTTATCGACTCAAAGCAGTTTTTTATGACTCCGAGGTAACATTTTGATGAATCCATGGGATGGCCAGATGTCGACCGTTTAAAGGCACACAAGGATGTAATGGGACACAGCCAAGAAAAGTGATCCGAGTAAATACGCATGTTTTTTGCGGTCTCTCTTCTTTGTGCCGTAGCTGCGTGATTCTGCTTCATCTTTAATCGTGTTTGCTATATTATTGTGTATCTCCTTCCTAGCTCTACAATGATACCTTAGATATTGTTATACGTTCATTTTCTGGTGAGAAAAGTTCAAATATGTTTTTAAAACATTCTTCTCGTGTTCTGTGATAAGCCATTGTATTGGGATTCTCTTAAAGGCGTCAACTTGACCCTTTGTACATCTGTAAAAAACTGTTAATTCTTATTTAATTCTGATTTTAAATTGTACTACTATGATAAATAACATGTTTTCTTTGTTAATTGATACTCATTTTGAATCTAAACCCTGTTTATATATGTAAATTAGCTTTTAACAATGTATGTTCCCCTTTACTTTTGATTTTGGATCTGCGTTCCCCCCTTTTTAACACTTTACAACAAAGTTGAAAAGTGTTTATGACTTTGTTCATTCATTCTGTCTGTCTGTCTGTCCGTTAGCACGGTAACTGCCGTAAAAATGACTTAATCAAAATGAAATTTTAGTATGTTGTTCAGACGGTCTGTAGAACCTATGGGAATATAAATGAATAATATCACCCAATTAGTTTTGGATTGAACCCGGGTTGAAAAAATGAAATACATTGAGCCCTATGGGACCTAATTTTTCAAACATTTTTTAAGCGGATTTAAAATTCACAAATTGCTTCGAAAATTTTAGGTAATATTCAAATTGTTCCATAAAATATATAAAAAAAAATTCAGCGAAATATATTCAGTAGTTTTTTAAATAAAAATTAAAATAATAATTACACATCTTATATGAAACGATCACGTGACCATGATATGAAACGATCACATGACCCACTTCAAAATGATATATGGCATCCATCTTGTTTCAAAATCGTGATTTTTTTAAGTTCTTTTTAATTCATATTGAGTGTTGTATCGGTCCTAAAACTACTTTATTTTTGCTTAAATTCTGTGCATCTACATACTGAAACAATGCAATGACAATATATTTGAGTTTAAATGCTCATCTAAATTTGATTATTTCTACTACTAAGCCTATTTTTCACCTATGTAAAATGTAAACAGCAAAATATGTAGAATGAGTTGTATTAGAATTCCTGTATTTTTTTAACACAAAATAATTTAGTCCATGGAGTCTGCATGGCTGATATAAATGAAATATTAATTGATTTTATAAAGAGAAGGACGATTTTTTTCGATGAAGTTTTAAGCATAGAGTTTAATTATTTGTAGCTCCATGGTCTTAAATAAAATGTTTAAATAAAATAAATTATTATAGTATTGTGATGAATGAAATGAATGGAAGAAAGTTATGAATGAAATCCTGTTTTTATAGAGAGATCCAGGCGTGTTATTTTTTCTATGACGTCATTTGAATTAATTTCAGTTGTTTTCGATGAAGTTTTCAAATATAATAAATTATCGTAGTATTATGATAATTCTAAAACTATTACCGAGGAATGTATAACATTTTAGAGATGTTTAAACCAGGCAATTTATATTTCAATGCCGTCATTTGAATGAAGTTCATTTTTTTCGATGAAGGTTTAAGTTTTCAAATATAATAAATTAATGCAGTATTGTGATAAGTTTCAAAATATTACCGAGGAATGTATTGCATTTTAGACTTGTTTAAATAAAATTGCATTGAAGTTGGAAAATGTTTCATAATCAATGCTTTAAGCATGCTTGATCTTTCTTGTTTCATTTTGGGCCTGCCCCTTGTCGCTTGTTGAACTTGCTTTCCCGGGCTTTTAATTTATTTGTCATTCTCATTCTGCTTATGTTCTCCTCCCTGGTGCCATTTTGTATACATTCTTTGCAACCTGTATATTGTTTGGGCTATGATTTTATACGTGGCGCGTTCCTTTAACGTGTATTGTTTTATAAAATTCTCCTCCCTGGTTCCTTTTTGCTTGCCCTTTTTGTTTTGTCATTTTTTTGGGCTCCAGTATCCGTTGTGGTACGTTCATGTCTGAGTTTTCAGTCTTTATTCTTGCCTCTGTTGTTCTTGTCTTTTCACCTTTTAAAATTTCCCCTCTCTGGTCCTTTTCGTCGTTTTCCTTGCACTTCTTATGTAATTTGGGCTCCGGTTTCCTTCATGGCGCGTTCCCTTGCTAATGCTTCAGTACAGAATTCTCCCCTCAGCTTCTTTTATGTTTATCCTTTATATTTCTTCTTTTCAGGCTCTGGTTTCCGTCGTGGTACGGTCATTTCCGACATGTTACGATTCTTTTTAACCTACTTGTCGTTACTGTCACTTCTCGTTTACTTTTGATGCTGTATTACTATACATTTAATATTGCCTGCATTATTGTATATTTAATAATTGTTTTTTATGCACTGTATATATTAAGTTACCTTGTTATTAAGTACTATTAAACTATTTTACAATGTTTAAACGAAAGATCACGCCTCCTAAACTGAAACCTCAGGACAACAGCAAAATTATCTCGGACACATTTACCCTCACTGACTTTCCCCCCCTCCCTTCTGTTGTGTTATCTCCAGCTACAGTCAACACCTCTTGTGAATCTAAACCCAGTTCTTCGCTTACTACTCCGACTTCTACTCCTTCTACATCTGGCAAACACGGTGTGCAAATGGTGAACTTTACATCTGTGAATCCTTCTTCATTTGCGCAATCTTCATATGCCTCTAGAGTCAACCCTTTCTCCTCTAAGTTCTCCTCCTCCAAGTCTGATGTTCCATCTCATACCAATATCTCGCAACCTCTTTCTGGATCATCTAAACACTATAACCAAGAACGTGCGCCTGTTTCGACCCGCTTTGATGGTGACTTTCCGTTCTCGTCTTCGGCACCCTCAACTATTCCAAATGATAACTGCTCAGAATCAGTTCGCTCAGAATCCATTGCCCGTTCTCCTTCTGTAATCACCGAACCTGCAGATGATAGTTCCAATGACTTTTGCAATACCTTTCTCCTTAAAATCATGAGGTACTCGAACAGCATTCAAAGCTACATTTCAAAAATTCCGAGGATAAATCAAGTCCAAAAAAACTATTTAGAGGACAAATTCAATTGCATTAAAGAGTTTTGTGCTATCTTCGAAAATCAAATTCAGAATGCAGCTACAATAAACAAACCAGATCCCTCCACTCTTTCCTTCATTGACAAAGAAACTCTTTCCTCCGAACTAACTAGCTTCAAAGAATCTATCTTCAATGAGCTCAACGTGTTTTCTTCCAAACTGACAGACAATCTTCCAGAGCTGATCAATCATGCCGTCAGGAGAAACTTGGAGGAAACACTGGTCAAGACTCCTTTCCCGTCTCAGCCAGTTTCTGTCCCTCCTGCTGATAAAACCTTTGCAAGCATCTTACTGCAGGGAAAAGACCGCATGAAGAACAATGCACAACTTAAGCAAGACTTACTCTCTTTTCTCTGCCCGAAAAATCTTAATATCAAGAACATCTCTACGCTACAGAACGGCACAATAAAAATAACTTGTCAAGATCAAAATCCAGATAGAATTCTACCTATATTTCAGAAATCAGCAATTTCTGAAAAATTTAACATAAAGCCACAAGAAGCACGTAGAACTCCCCTCATCATCTTTAACATTCCAGAAAACTTTAACGAGAACTTCAGAGCTCTTATATGCTTATCTCTCCCTTCAATTGAACCAGAGGACATCAGGATCTTGAAAAATTTTAAATCAAGAAGTGATAGTGTCAACTGGGTGTTCTCTTTAGAGGTTCCTTTTGCCAACGCACTTATCGATCAAAAGAAAATCTTCTGTGATTTCAACTCCTTCTACGTAAAGAGGTACATCAGCTTCAAACAATGCTTTAAATGTCAGGCCTTTGTCCATGTGGCAAATTATTGTCATTATCCTACGGGAAACTGTAGCAATTGCACAAAGTCCGATCATGTCTTCAGTCAGTGTAGGGCCATTTGTGTCAACTGCAATACAGAAAATTACAAAAATAAAAACAGTAGACTGAGCATCTATCATAATGCGCATGATAGAAGCTCATGCAGACTCTTGCAAGCGGAGCTCGCCAGGATCAAGGAGCTTCAAAAGGAAGTGTAACCCTTTTCTTTGATTATATTATGGTTCTTACTTGTTCCCCACCTCTGAGCTCTGTCAGCTCTTTTTTCTTTTATGGTTCTTGAGGGCCTTCAAATTAACACCAATCACTCATTAGCAGCACATAGCAATACTCTTCAATACGCAATAGACTTTTGATTTTATCTGCCTTCAAGAACCCTACATCTCCAACGGTGAAATTTTAAAACCTCCTTTCGGCCTTTCCCAATTTTGTTCCCTTTCTGAAAAAGCAGCTATTATAATTTTAAATTCTAATCTTACAGCCAAAATTAAATTTAACCCTTCTTCGGCCATTTTTATTGAAGTTATTCTCCCTTCACGTAAACCTCTTATATTAGCTTCAATATATTTCCCTCCCCACGATAACATTTCAGATCTCATTGAAGAATTTTCCTCACTTGATTTTCTCTCCTATGATTACCTGCTCTTGGGAGATTTTAATGTTAGAGCTCAGATGTGGGGATATGGCTTCATTGATTAGCGGGGACTCAAAATCATTGACTTTTGTATTTCTAACAACCTTATCGTCCTAAATGACCCCAAATGTGGTCCAACATTCGATTCACATTCAGGTAAAGGCTTCCCCGATCTTTCTTTAGTATCTTTTGGCTTTTTCGACTCTATTTACTCCTGGGAAGTTTTAACGGATGAATCCTCTAGCGATCATAAATTTATTAAAATCAAAATTTACATCGATACCCTTGTTGATAATTCCTTTCACTTAAAAACCGCGTATAGCCTTGGCAAATTCATCTTTAAAATTAAACCCCATATAACCCGTTTTAAATCTCTAGCTAATGATATAATTGACACATACAGCCTTGATTCCTTTGTCAAATCCTTTTTAGACATTGTTCAATCCTGCGCCTTTTCTTCTATTAAAAAAAAGAAATCCATCAGGAAACCTAGTTTTTCCTGGTGGACTAAAGACCTGGCTAAATTCAGGAATTTTGTCACTGCTCTTGCCAGGAGAGTTAAATCGCTAGAGAAGAATTCTGCTGCCCCCGACCTTATTTCGGCCGCTAAACTTAAACTTAAAATTAACCGTGCTAAATATAAATTACTTATTAATAAATCTAAAAATGACGCCTGGAAAAATTATTGTTCTAATTGTTACTCTAAATTTGGCAGCCACTTCAAATTTGCATTCCAAAAACTCAATAAAATTAATAATATTCAACTTCTCTTTCCAGGCGAGCCTAACCTTAATTACAATACTAAAATCTCTCGTCTTTTGGATTACTGCTTCGAGGATGACCCCTTTTTTAATTCTTTTCCTGCAACTGTTCTGCCTCCCGAAGGGCTGGGGGCGGTTTCTGAGGAGGAATTATTTCTGGTCTTCAACAACCTAAAAAATAATAAAGCTCCCGGTTTAGACCTTTTAGATTTTAATATATGGAAAACCCTGATTAAACATTTCCTCTCCTTTTTATCTTCTCTCATTAATTCCTGCTTCAAATTCTGTTATTTCCCTGCTCCCCTTAGAAATGCCAAAATCATCTTCAATAAGCCGGGTAAGGATCCCGCTTTATGTTCATCCTATCGCCCTATTTGCCTTCTCCCAACTTTTGGGAAAATATTAGAAAAAATATTTATAAACAAATTGAACTTCTGGCTGAAGACTAGAAATTCACTTCACCCTCTGCAATATGGCTTTAGGGAGCTCCACAGTTGCGAAGACGCCACGTACCAGCTTGTCAGTACCATTGATAAATTTAAATCCTCTTCTCATGTTTCCTTAACCACTGTGGACATCCGTGGAGCTTTCGATAACGTGAATTGGAACATCTTTCCCCTCACCTTTGACTCAATTAATCTCCCCTCTACTTTCAGATCCTTCATTTATTCATATCTCAGCTCAAGAACAATTAATTTTATAGAGGACAATTTCACTTTTTCGAAATTTATTTCTAAAGGTGCCCCTCAGGGCTCCGTCATTTCCCCCATACTATGGAATATTTATTTTAATAAAATTTTTTCCCTTAACAATGATGAATATTACTTACAGGCCTTCGCGGATGATCGCGCAGGGGTTACGTATTCAAACTCCATCATTACTCTTGGTCGCAAGACCAATTCAATATTAAATTCTATTGCAAACTCCCTTTCCTCTCTTAAACTTGAGGTCTCCGCGGAAAAGTCCAACTGCATCATTTTTAATAAAACCAGATCAAAAAGGAAAATTAATCCCTCTATCAAAATCCAAAACTCTCCCATTAAACTTAGTAGAAGCCTTAAATTCCTTGGTATTATCATCGATGATAATTTAAAATGGAGCGCCCATATATTTTACCTAAAAGAGAAATGCTTTAGGCTTGCTTCTACTTTTGGGAAATTTTCGGGGGGCAACTGGGGGGGTCAACAAATCTTTTCTTAAAATCTGGTACCTGTCTGTTATTGAAAAAATTATTACTTTCGGGTCAGGCATCTGGGGGGGATCTCTCACTGGGGCTCAAATCAATAACCTTATTTCTTTACAACGGATATTTCTTCTTAAAATCTCTGCCGGATTTAGAACAACCTCGAGCATTTCTCTTTTCTCCATTACCGGTATTCCCCCTGTTCACATTTTAATTGATATTCTTCACAAAAAATTCCTTTTTTGGAAACTTCGTATCAATTCGTTCTCTGATCCTTCCCTTCCCTCCCCCTCTTCTTTCGACTTTAATCGTCCTCTCTCTAATTCTTCCCCTCAAACCGCTTGTCATCCTTAAACCCCTTAATCCTTCCTCTTTCTCCCATCTAAATTTTTATACCGACGGCTCCAAACTTTATGATAATGTTGGCTTTTCTGCTTGTTTATTTAATCATGATAAATTAGAAGAAGTTTTTAAATTCAAACTTGACAATGGGAACACAGTTTTTCAGGCAGAAATCGCGGCCATTAACTTTGCCATTGACTGGGCAACTGATAACTTCTCCAAAATAAATAATTTTTCGGATAGCCTTTCATCAATCCTGGTCTTTAAATCAATTAAAAACAAATCTAACTACATTAACTCTATCAAAAACTCTGCTTCTCGCTCTAAACACCTTTTTAATCTTATTTGGGTCAAGGCCCATGCTGACATTCTGGGAAATGAAGTCGCGGACTTCCACGCTAAAGAAGCATCCTCCTCCGGTTTCCCTTTTTCAGTTCCTCTCCCCTATTCTCGTTTAACTAATTTTTGCAAAAATCTCTTACTTCAAAACTGGCAAAAGTATCTTAATGAATATATCTCCCCTAGGACTCATGACCCAGCCAGAATTCTAAATTATCTCCCCAAAGTTAACGTAAATACCCAAATTCATAATAAATACTTAATCTATTTTTTAACTGGTCATGGTCCTTTTCTTGATTATTTATACTATTTTAAACATAAAAAATCCTCGAACTGCTTATGCAACTCTTTTGGCGACGTAGATCACTTTGTTTTCTCTTGCCCCTTAACTAAGAAATTTCATCTTTCTAAACCTGCTCCTGGAAACCAAGCGGCTTGGTTTTCCAGTGTCAGCCGCAACAGTCAATCCATTTTTTATCTTAAGAACTGTGTCCTCATTGCAAGAGACATTTCCAATAAAGTAAATTGACAAGTTCGTCGGGCTTTACTGCTTTTAACTTTCCTGATCAATGAAGATTCCTCTGCTGTTCCCCTTTTCCTGCTTTTGTTTGCACAAACTTGTATATATTAATTTGTAAATACACTCATCATATTGCCAACTGATAACACTATTGTTAAATTGAAAACACTTTTATCTTTTATTATCAACCTCCCATGTCATTTTGTATTTACTTCATCATCTATATCATGTTGTGCAATGTCTCATTATTATTATCCTTGATGTTTTTCTGTATGTTTCGTGTCCATATTTGTGTCTGTTTACAGTATCTATCTTCGTTATGTCCGTATTTCTCGTCTGTAAAACTGTCTGTATTACGAATTTATTTTTAAATTTTAAAAAACTGGATTTTTAATAAACCTCCAGAGCGGTCGCTGTCCTTGGAAGTCGGCACCTGCTAGCTTCCTTTCCCGATCGTCCGACCAGCTACTCAAATCCTTGAATGAGTCGGACGGCCTGGGTCTTCCACATTCCACAAGGATGTAATGGGTGAATGTTTCACGACAGACAGTCTCTGCCCTCTGAAAACAATTTCAAGACTCTGGAACAGAAAGCCTCGACAAGGCCGCAGAAAAATGACTGTTGCTGTTCAAGATCGGCACCCCATCGCAATAGGGAGTCGAATGCTAGGCAGCCGAGTTTGCAGCTTGCAACCGTCACTGCGTAACTTTAGTATCGAGACAAACTATATATAGAAGATTTAATGAGAAAGCCCTTATGCCAGAAAGCCAATGGTATAGGTTTCACTGACCACACAATTTAAGAGGGCCCGCCTGAACTGGTGCAGAGAACATCAGAGTTGGAGTCAGCAACGTGGGGCCTGGGTTCTATTCAGTGACGAGTCCAAATTGAGGGTAAACTATAATTCTAAATGCATTTACATCTGGGGGAACCAGGAGCTACAAATCTGCCGACCGACATTAAGAAATAGGATCGTATGGTGTGGCGGTTTTGATCTGATGGTATGGGTATCCATAATAATTATTGGACGTACTTTCTTGCACGTGTTCGACAGAGGATCTCTGTTTGGTCTGAGATATCGAGATCATGTCTTAGAATCCTATGTAAAAAATTTTATATGTGCATGTAGATCTGACTTTCTTTTTATGGATGATAACGCTCGTCCACATTGAGCAAACTTGGTTGATGAATTTCTTGAAAAGATGGCATTGCTTGAATAAATTAGTCAATAATATCTTCAGATTTGAACGCGATAGAAAACTTATGGGACGCCCTTAGAAGAGCTGTTGTACGGCAAAATCCTCCTCCTGGATATCGCAATGCCTTTAAGATCGTGTTGCTGGAGGCGTGAAACGATGAAACTGCCCCAAACTCTAATTAACCACCTTATAGATAGCATGAAATCGCGTTGTGATATGTGTAAACCAGTTAGGAGAGATCACATTCCTTATCAGTGTAAAAATCTGCATTTGTTTTATTACTCTATTGCTATTATTCTACGAAAACACGCCAAAATTGTGCTATATATTTTATATGATTTTGAAAATACGAGGAATCTTCATTCGAGTGAATATAAATGATAAAATATTAGTACTATAATTAATCTGTAGTGAAAATTAACAGTGAGGTGTATTGAAAGTCTTCAAACATTTCATCTTTAGTTATATATATTTAGTCTTATACTTACCATTTTGTTGTGGGCGAAGAGTTGTAATATGTCGTAAAATTTCATCTTTGAAGTGCTCATTCTCATCATCTCCAGACTCCTCATATCCAATGTCATTGGATAGAAGGTCCGACTGCAGTTGGGGAACAACTTTTCCTTGTTGAGACGTATCTTCCGTAGTCGTGTTGGCTAACCCGTCTTCTTCTGACCACACTTCTTCAAAATTGGAAACGTCGGATGTATTTGTATCTTTGGATGCAACCAATATGATAGATTCATCTTGCTTAGGTACAATTTCAGAAATATTTGGCGTTGGAAATATATCGAATGCTCCACTGGCTGTTTGGGATGTATTTTGATCTGTAGACGAAATTGCAGTCGAAAAAGCACTTGCGGATAATGAACTCAAATTTGGCACCTTTGTGACTGAATCAGTGCCATTCGATAACTGATGGAATCCATCTCCTTCAAGCATGTGCAGTTCCTTGGATGTTACGTTGTGTTCTTTCTCAATAGTGTGATAATGAGGTTCGGGGTTAGAATACTGAGAATGGTTAACTATGCTTGAATGTATATCTTCTTCATCTGAAATTTCTTTCACTGATGAAATGCCTTCCTCTTTTGAAGATGCTTGGAGCTTATTTGAGGAAATGGATACATTCGATGTCGTGGTTTGAAAGAAATCATGTTCGTCTGCAATAGTTGCCTCTGAATAATTATAAGAAACTGATTCTGTTGGTGTTCCTGTTGAAAAATTAGTCTTATCATCTGGTGTTGATGTTTGCACATGACTGAAGAGAATATTTTCTAAGGAACTTGTTTTTAAGCTTTGAGATTCTGTCTGTTGAGTGGTGGTTTCGCTGATCACCACTTTATCTTCTGTCAATGCGGTAGATGCTCCTGAAGTAGTTTCATTTTCCTGTAAGTTCAGATTACTTGCGTTGATAAGCTGCTTATGTTCAGTTTTGTTGTATAGTGACACTTCTGTTATAATTTCGTACGACTGAGTTTGGTTATTTTCAAGACTTTCTTTTTCGGTAGTGGTTTCAGTCACTACTTTATCAGCATATTTAGAGTCTGTAGTATCCTCTAAACTTAAATCTAACAATCGTGAAGCAATTCCTGGAATTACTCCTGGAGGTGGCAAAGGAAAACTATCAACTTCAGTGATAATCTCTCGAATTGTGCCCACTCCCACATTCTCATTTTTAACAAGTTCAACATTTTGCTGACTTTTTTCTAGCCTAGCAGCTGCGTTCCGTGGTCTGTCTGACCTGCTTCTATTGCGAACGACTAGAGAAACGAATGGAGCAAGTGTAGGCGGTTCCTCTTTGACACGAACATCCACAACACCTTCTTCCGCTTTACTATTATCAGATGGTTTTCTTTTCGGCGTTTCCTCCAATACTCTGACGAGACCAATTCCCGCTCGTGAAACTCCAGTCGACGGCGCATTTCTCTTGGGAGTTTCATCTATGATTCGTACTGATCCAACCCCATCTGCAATATTTCCAGGCAATTTAGTGATTCTTTGAGGATTTTCATCTATTACACGCACGGATCCAATTCCTTCCGGTAGATTTCCATTCAGATGAGGAACTTTTGGTGGTGGTTCTTCTAGAAAACGCACTGATCCCGTACCCTCTCGTCGATTAACTGGAAGCAATGGATTTTTGGGAGGAAGTTCTTCTAGAAAAGGCACTGATCCAGCACCTTCTCGTCGATTAACTGGAAGCAATGGATTTTTGGGAGGAAGTTCTTCTAGAAAAGGCACTGATCCAGCACCTTCTCGTCGATTAACTGGAAGCAATGGATTTTTGGGAGGAAGTTCTTCTAGAAAAGGCACTGTTCCAGCACCTTCTCGTCGATTAACTGGAAGCAATGGATTTTTGGGAGGATGTTCTTCTAAAAAACGCACTGTTCCAGTACCTTCTTGTCGATTAACTGGAAGCAATGGATTTTTGGGAGCAGATTCCTCCAGCACGCGCACAGATCCAACTCCCCCGGGGGGAGTTCCTGTTAATTGCGGATTCCTCGGTGGAGATTCCTCGCGTACTCGCACTGGAACAACGTTTTCGACTGGATTCCTTCTGGAAGATTCCTCAGGAGAGCGCACTGATCCAATAACGCCTTGTGGTCTGTCCGCAAACGAAGGAGAGACAGAGTCCTCGATGGGAACCGGGCGCCATAATCCCACACCGCCGGAGTGGGATAGAGGTGGATTATCTAAAGGAGAGAAAAGAAAATGAATTTTAATTTCTAAAACTCTGTATTCAAATTAAAATTGCATTTTTTTAATTAATGTGATATCTAAATAATTAAAGTTTGCTGTCCTTTGTTGGAAAAGCCCCGACATTGAAAAATGTCTAGACTCAACCGACATAAGACTGGAGATAATTAAATTATCGCAAGAGAGAGAAAAAAATCGCATTTCAACAAAAATAACATTGTTTTTGTTGCCATGTATTTTTTTTTTTATTGAAATTATAAAGAGGCAGACAAAAAAAAAGTCCAGATCAGTAGTTCAAAAATTTAATAAATTAAGCTATTTGAAAGAATTTCGATCATCCTCAATTTATCATAATTTTTAGGTAAGTTAACAATCCCATTTCATAAAGTTCAACATATTGTTACGAACATATAAAATGCCTTGACTGGGGCTTTTTGAGGTCCCGTACGGGGAAAACACCTTTACAGCAGCCATTCCTATTATATAAAGTTAGGATAGCCTTATTTTGACTTCCAGGACAGGGTTTCTAGATTTGGCAATTTATAGCCAACTTGGCGAGTTTTCGAATATACTAGAACATTCTCGAAATATCGAATATTCTTGGAGATACGAGTCCTTTCTAGAAATTTCTAAGAAGAGTATATAAAAGGAGTGAGTCATTGCTCAGTTGGAGAGTAGTTGACGTGATACGAGCTACATTGAATTGTGAGATACGTCAGTGTTTTGAGAATAATATTAGTTATTTTGTGAATTAGTTGAGCATTTAATTTCTGTTTCGTTGTATCTGACAATTGTGTAGTGATCTTGTAATATAATTATTGAGTTGTTCGCTGTATATTGTTCATGTTTACGCTTATTAGTGCTTTTAATAAAAGTGTTTGTTACCCAGTTCCAGCTGTGACATCTTTTTTTTTTTTTTCAAATTGGCATGCAATTCATTCAGGGCACGAAATCTCGAGATTATAAGCAGCAAAATTACTATTTATGCAGATAAACAGAATACTTTTCATGAAATATAATACTGCTAAATTTTTCTCTTTCTTCCGTCTATTGGTTTTGCATAAAGTGAAAGTCTTAGTGTTTGCATTGTGAGGCAGAACTATAATAAAAAATTGCGCCCAATCTTTAGAAATAAAGGAAGGCCATTCAATATGTTTTGACTGTTCAAAATATAGGGTCAGCTTATTATGATGAGCTAGAAGCTGATTAAGGGTATAATTAATATTACTACACAAAACCTATAATTCGTTGCCAGAGCGAACTAGTCTAAACAGAGGCACACCAACACACGAAGTAAAAATCTGATGTGGGCAACACATGACTTTCCTTATATAATGTAATGAATTTACTACTTTTACAGTAAAAACAAATAGGTTTTTCTTATAGTAGATACTAATATTCTTTCCAAGATATTGAATTTTCGAGAATTGGTCGTCATTTTCATTGATTTAGCGTCATTTTTATCCATTTGGCGATATTTTCGTTAATTTGGCAACATTTCAAAAAGTCGCCAAGTTGGCGACATTCCGTCAAATTCGTCGCCAAAATCTCGCCAAGCATTATGGACGAAGAAATAAGTTATTCTTACAGCAGATTGGCGTTCAAATACAAAAATATTACTATTGGCGTTCAAATACAAAAGTATTACTCAAAGTATCTTTTTTCATGAATGAAACGAGCTAGATCCACGAGAATGATGTCACCCAATTTATCGCATGGTATTACATATGAAAAGTGAACATGTTTCTCAATAGGAAATTTTATTTTTATTTTATATGACTTTTTGATAATGTTTTTGAAAAATGTGCAATATCTCGGGAATGGTTCATGTTAGCGTTCTAAAATTTATGTCAATCGGTTTATAATGAAAAATTACATAAGAAATGTCTATTTTCGTGACTTTATTAGTGGTTTTGATTTTTTGACGATTTTTTCAAAATTTCATTCGAAAATTTAGGTGGGTTCTGAACATTCTATTGCGTATAAAAACAATAGGCTTCCAGTGTTTACGGATTGGGATTTTTGTACCAAATTTGGTTCGAAGCGGTCCATTCGTTCGTCAGTTATCGTCTCCACAGACTCACTGACACACACACACACACAGACATCACTTCAAAAATGTTTGATTCGTGATCAGGGATGCTTGAAACGTGCTCTCCCGTCGAAAACTCGAATTCGAATTTTCGACCCCGTCACAATACTTTCCTTATACATTATGTATATAAGGAAAGTAAACATGGACAAGTATAGGACTAGAAGGAATACGGTAACTCCAAGTATTAAAAATCTGCTGCACACTAAAAGAAGCTTGTTGGGTGTAAGATAACAACTCACTCGGTTGTGAAACAGTAGGCTTGGATGGAGTAGTCACCACCGGCAATATATCTATGGATGGACCGTCGACTGACAGAAGCTCGTCGGTTTCTGAAACGTAAAAAGAAAAAAAAATGAATGTTAGGCAAACATTTGCAGTTAAAGTATAAAATGTTTTGATAATTTTTTGTATGTACAAAACAATATTCATTTATCACTATGCATGTATAACGACAGACAATATGCATTCATAATATCACACTATACATTCATAATGCCATATTCTAAATTAAGAAGGGAAGTCTGTATTGTATTTTAAGCATGGGTGGTTGTGTTCTTTTAACAAGCTCAGGTATAAATATAACGCATTGATTTTACGTTCATAGTGCTATATTCTAAATTAAAAAGGGAAGCCTGTGTTGATTTTTTAAGTATGGGTAGTTGTGTTCTTTTAACGAGCTCAGGTATAACTAACGCATTGATTTTACGCCGAGATAAGTTAATGTTACCCTCGTTCTAAGTTCTACAACCATTTGACTCCTAATTTCAAGTGGCATTCTGTTTTGAAAAGATTAAATAGCCGTCTCATAACACCTCTATTATTTCTCTATCATAGCCTGTATTCTTCATGAAGTTAACTCGATTGAAAAAATCTGATGTGGACAGCACGTGACTTTTCTTATATAATGAATTTATAAAAAGGAATTTACTACTTTTACAATAAAAAAAAATGGTTATTCTTATAGTAGATACTTATTCTTTCCAAAATATTGAATTTTCGTCAATTAGTCGTTCTTTTCATTGATTTAACGTCATTTTTATCCATTTGGCGAGATTTTCGTTAATTTGGAAACATTTAAAAATGTCGCCAAGTTGGGGACATTCCGCCAAATTAGTTGCCAAAATCTCGCCAAGTGTTATGGACGGCGAAATAAGTTATTCTTATAGCAGATAAATGACTATTGGCGTTCAAATACAAAAGTATTACACGAAGTATATTTTCTTATGAATGGAACGAGTTAGATCCACAAGAATGATGTCACCAAATTTATCGCATGATATTACATATGAAAAGTGAACATGTTTCTCAACAGTTAATTTTTTTTTTTAATTTATAGGATTTTTTTATAAATTTATTTGAAAAATTGGCAATATCTCGAGAACGGTTCATGTTATCGTTCTAAAGTTTATGTCAATCGTTTTCTAAGGAAAAATTACATAAGAAATGTCTATTTGCGTAACTTTATTGAAGGTTTTTATTTTTTGATGATTTTTTCAAAATTTCCCTCGAAAATTTAGGGGGTTCTGAACATTCGACTGTTTTTAAAACAATAGGCTTCCAGTATTCACGGATTGTAATTTTTGTACCAAATTTCATTCGAATTGCTCCAGTCGTTCGTGAAATATCAGTCTCCACAGACTCACTGAAACACACACAGACATCACCTCAAAAATGTTCGATTCGTGATCAGGGATGCTTGAAACGTGCTCTCCCGTCGAAAACTCGAATTCGAATTTTAGACCCCGTCACAATACTTTCCTTATACATTATACTCTGTATTAAGGAAAATAAAAATAGATCCGGAATTTGATTTATAAATTGTAGTACATGTCCTTTGACTCAAAATGTATCTTTGAACCAAGAACCGACAAATGCACAACGGTAGTTATTAGGGCGCCACTAGGATATTTTTATTGGTCTGCACGTTAATAATTTCACCTGGTCAAAAGTTAAGATAACCTTAAACCTGAATGCTTCTAGACATTTGAAATGTCAGTGCCCCGTGGTAGAAACAGTATCCGTGTGATAATCCAGCCCTGGTTATCAGTCTAAATGATTAGAAAGGGAAGAGTTAGTTGATCATACGAAATTCTGAAACAATTATATAAATATATACTAAGCTTTGAGATTTAAAAGGAAAAAATCTGATACAGCCAGCATATGACTTTCCCCACAGACTCAAATTCATGTCCACTTTCCTTTATAATTCATTAAATTGAGTTTAATAGCACAAAATAACACTATATTTTTGAAATGACACCAAGTTTGCAGTTTTTTTTTCAATTTTCGTTTTCTTTTGTTATGAAGTTAGTCTTATTCTTTTCATCGCCAAAAATTACGTATAAAACAAGTATTTAATTGCTACATTCAAGTATACTTAGTCCTTTATTTTAGATTTTACTTCTAGTCTTTTATTTTAGAATTTCTCTTAGTCTTTTACTCTTAGTCTTTTATTTTAGAATTTCTGCGGGTTATTTCGCAAAAAAAGTGTTTTTCATTACAAATCGTATCAAAACTTAATCAGCACCAGAATATTCCATAGGGGATTTATCCACGAAATTTTGTGAAATTGGGTCAATTTGTTTTTCATCTAGAGTGGATACATACTTCTTTTGTGTGCCATTTTGCAAAAAGAGGCAGGGGTTTCCTTTTCTCGAATAGTAGCAAAATCTAATCAGCACCAGGTTGACCCACAAGTGACTTATCTACCAAATTTTGTGAAATTTGGCCAATTAATTTTTCAACTACAGTGGATACATACATTGCACAGAAGACACACACAGAGAGAGACGTCACGTTAAAAATAGTTTTTTCGGGTTCGTGCTCGAAACGTGTAGATCCGTCAAAAGCTCGAACAGCGATTTTCGATACGGTTCTGATACTTTCCCTATACATTACCATGTATTGTAGGTAAAGCAATTATTAAAATCAAACTTACCCTCAACATGGACCGAGTCCGGGTCCACAGCTAGTTTCTGTGAAACGAGCTCCCGGACAAGATCGGTGGGTTGCGATTTTCCATCATCCTTACTTATCTTCCGTCGATCCAGATACACACGGAAGAACACAACCAGGCCAGGCCTAAGTGGAGAACGAAAAGTGTATCGTATTATGCAAGAGTAGAACACGAAAGAAATAGATTATTTTATAGAAAAATGTACATAAAATAAAGTAGAATGTGTTCGCTTAAGAATCAACGATTCTAAAAATTTTTTTATAAATTCATTACAATTGTAACATTGTTATTAACACTTTCCAACATAGTTGTAAAGTGTTTATGACTTTGTTCATTCTGTCTGTCTGTCCGTTCGCACGATAACTGCCGTAAAAATGACTATCAAAATGAAATTTTAGTATGTTATTGAGACGGTCTATGAGACATATGGGAACGAAAATGAGTAATATCACCAAATTAATTTCGGATTAAACCAAGGTTCAAAAAATGAAATATATTGAACCCTATGGGATATAATTTTTCAAACATTTTTTAAGCGGAATTAAAATTCCCAAATTGTTTCGAAAATTTTAGGAAATATTTAAATTATCACATAAAATGTGTAAAAAAAAATTTCAGCAAAATATGTTAAGTAGTTTTTAAATAAAAATTGAAATAATAATGGCACCCATATTATATGAAGAGATCACGTGACTCGCTAAAAATAAAAATATGGCATCCATTTTGTTCCCCTGTTTAAAAGTCGTGATGTTTGAAGATCATTTCAATTTATATTTGTATTTAGAGTTGCATCCGTCGTAAAACCGCTTTAATTTCGCATAATCTGAGTATATAAATCTGTGCCAACGCAATTACAATATTTTTGATTTTAAATAATCACTAAGCTTTGATTATTCCTACAACGTAGCCTAATTTCTATAGCATGTAGAATGTAAACAAATCAAGTGATTGTAAAATGAGTTGTATAAAAATTGCTGAATTTTTTTCACGCCAAATTATTTAGCTCTGGAGTCTGGAATATAGGTGATATGAATGAAATATTCATTAATTTTACATAGAGAAGCAGACAATTTACAGCATTGGCATTTTTTTTTATGAAGTTTTAAGTTTCCAAGTATGATAAATTATTGTAGTACTGTGATAATTTAAAAAAATATCAGTGCTGAATGCATTGGATTTTAGAGTTGTTTAAATAAAATTACATTTCAGTTGTAAAGTTTTTCATAATCAATGCTTTATGCATGATTGATTTTTCTTGTTATTCCATTGTTTTTAACAACCTTGCATTTCTATTGTAATCGAAATATAGAGGACTAGCTATTAACTCTTCCAAATTTCGTAATCAAGATATAAATATTTTTGGCGCACGGTTCATCGAATCACCGGTTCTTTCCGGTTATTCGAAATGCGGCTAACCCGAATGGTCTAAATTGGGTCTACCAGAATGCCCTTATTGTGAGTTTTAACGAAAAAATCTCTTCTGAAATTCGAAATCTAAATGTACTTCTTGAATAACGGTGGAGATGATGGTAGGCGTTTTCCCTATGCATAGGGAAAAGTATTATGCATAGGGAAAGTATAATGCATAAGTATAATGCATAGGGAATACTATGTATGTAAATGATGAATATACTATGACACACTATGTATGTAAATGATGAATATACTAAGACATACTATGTATGTAAACATGTTACATACTATGTATGTAAAGTAAAGTAAACAGTACCTGAATGCGTATATTCTTGCTGCAATAAAGGCTGGCTCGAGGGAACTCGATAGAAAAGCTTTTTCCACCTGAAAACACAGAATGATTAATAAATACAGGGTATACATAGACTACGTCATATATGCAGCGATCCCAGATATTGCAAACTCAGACCATGGCGCTCGTCACGAATGGCATTGAGCCGCTATAAGCCCACAGTCGAGAAGAAAATATCACCAGCACAGAGAAGGGACAACGAGCCCCCCGACCCCACCAGACAAAGAAAGTCGCAGACTCCACCGCACAGCGCGCGCACAGCCCGGGATACCAAGGGGACACAGGCCCACGCCCCGCCGAGCGGGGCCAAGCGCCACCAGTCCCGGAGAAGAACGCCGACGAAAACGGCCGAAACCCCCACCCATCAAGACAGAGACCTGCCCGCAAGGAAACCAACCAGGCAAGACGAGCCACCAAGTACGACGACGCAACCCCACCCACAGAAATTTATTTTTTCTAAAAATATTGTGCTAGGCCACGGCGGTTACAAGGCCTACATGAACACCCGCATTATTGTGCGGTAAAAATTACAAATAATCAAAAATAATCTAATTAAATGCACAGATAATCTATAATATAACAAAACAAGCCACGAATACAGAAAAATATTTGTAACAAAACTTCGCTTAGCCCAGCACAACACACAAAAACAATAACGAGAGCCGGCCAATCCAATATCTTTATATAACAAATAAATAATTATTTATACAAAAACTATATTTATCTAAAAAACCCGACCTCTCGAACAAAATGTTGCATAACATAGCAACACCAACAAAACAAAGATAAATAAAAGAAATAAAAACCAGACCAAGAGGCAGACTCAAAAAGGACCCAAAAGGAGGTCCCAGATATTTTTTTTGTCGTCCCAGGCCAGGAGGCTTGCCTAATCAGGCTTATAGCTGCTTAAAAACCCCGGCCGGGAAAGGAATCTTAAATTTATTTACAAACAATTTTTTTTTTGTGCCGGGACAGGGCGGTTACAAAGGCCTACAATAACAACAACATCATATTGTAAATAATATAACAGAACATATAACATCTTAATCATTTCTAAACTTATAATCAAAACATATTCTAAATAAAATATCAATGTCATCAGATCACTAATTTATTTACAACACTAAAAGAAAGCCAATAATTTATATAAATTAAACACATACATCAAAATTATTTTTTCACAAATTCACCTCACACTTCCATAACCCGCACTATACATAAACTGAAATACTATAAAAATTGACCTCTCCAAAACCAATAGGAATGGACATTCCAGTCCTAACTAAAAATAATTAAATACAAAAAAAGTAACAAAGCGTCGAGATAATACAGTTGGAATAACAAACAAGCAATCAATTCCATCCCAAAAGCTCCCCTCCTATATCCAATCAGACAAATGACAAATTTCATAATCCATAATATAACCATTCCCAGTTTCACAATAGTCCCCCAAAAACTCAAATCTGGATTAAGCATCATAATTAGTTCACAATGCACCGTACAATTCACCCCAGATATTGATGAAATCGTCTATAGACAATTTTTTCTATAATCAGCAGACTCATATATGAGTCTGCTGATTATAGAGAAAATTGTCTATGGACGCCAATGCCTGCAAAGGGGGGATCGAACTGTTTGGGAAAAGACAGGTATGTCAAATACCTGTCTTTTTGACAGGTTCTTCGTTTGGGATGGACATTAAGCAAAGGGTTAAGGTGCCGTTTGTTCTTTACAATCAATTTTACGTTTTGTAGATAGTGCTTGACAAATACTTTTTCTAAAATTGTGATCATGCTGCAAAATGAACTGCTAATTGCATGCACGTAATACTATGTAAATAGAGGGTTGAAAATAAAGCTCTGAAGTATCCCAATAATTTTGTCGGGAAAGGTCAATGAGTGTACATGTTAGTTCTAGCTATACTAAAACCCGACCAAATAAAAAAGATTGCAGCGACCCTAGGAGATAATTTAAAATGCCAGGATAACAAAGTAGGCAAAAAATCGAGATAGAAGAGAAATTTCAAGTACAAAGTTGTGGGGGGAATATCTAATTAGTATGAATCGACATCAGGAGCGCACGAAACGCGTACATGGAAGGCAATAAACATCCACCAAAATGTCGTATTACCAGATCCTGTAGCGCGGTGACACCTGCAATGCTTGTCGAAGTGCGCGTTTATGAATTCATATGTGCATGGTTATTGACGGATGGCATTTTTAACAGGCAGGATATTAGATTCCTGTGCATGTGTATGTTGTTGATTTAAGAATCCCTGAATAGAACAGCCATTCGCCTATAACCCTATTGTGTCCAACCAATGCCTTCTCTAACAGTTTTAGTGACAATTCTTAGTAAACAATGCTCCGCGATTTTGTAATTGGCTTGTTTCGTCTATCTCGCTTTGCCGAGTTCGTTAACCTACTTTTTAAATTCTCCGCTAGGGGTACTGCAATCACATTTATTCAATCGGGTGGGGCTTCTTTATCACAGATATAATTAACGTGTACACTCATGGACCTATCCTTATAAAATTATTGGAGTGTTTAAGAACTGTCCCAGGAACCTGAAATACAAGCTAAGAAAATATCATATTTTTAAAAGGTATGATTTGCATTGCGTGGATGTGATCCCCATCCACGCAAGGAGGGGGTGATACACATTTTTTCTCATGAGTGTTTGTTTGTTTGTTTGTTCAACCCAGACCGCCCAGCCTACCGGAATGTGCAAGGTATCTGTTTGGACATCCGAGAAGTGCCACCCAATTTAGACCGGAATCCAGTGGGGGGCGGCATACAAGGGACAGTACCATCTTTCCCTTACTCAGAAGGAATTATGAATCCACATATTTAAAGTGCCCGTACTTCGTGTGAACACGGGGACAGTTTAGGTAGCGCCGGGACTAGAACTCGCGTCGTCAGAGTGTAATCTCCCTGCTTTAACCACTTGGCTGTCCCCGCTCTCGTAAGTGTTCAGATCTCTATAACAATTTGCGCAAATTGGCTATAAATTGTAGGTCTTAGTCAAGGGATAGTTTTCTTAAACATTGATTTTGTTGGGCCGAGAGTCCTGGTACTCCTTCGTGGATGCGTGAGTGACGAAGCCCAGATCCCGGACTCGACGAGCTTGTTGCGTCAAAGCAGACATAAGGCGCTTTCCATATTAGAGGTTTTTATGAGAAGGGGAAAATCATAGCGTGAAAAAGATTCCTCCCATTAATCCATATAAATAAAATTATAAATCTGCCCGTTTGTTTATTTGTCTCGTCGCCATGGGAGAACGGATGCAAGGAATTGGATGAAATTTTTGGGGTAGCCTAAAATAGCCCCACTTAAAATTGAGTCCATGTTTCGAGTTTCTAGGACCAGGGCTTATAGAGGTATTAATAAACAAGAAAAATCAATCATGCATAAAGCATTGATTATGAAAAACTTTCCAACTTTAATGCAATTTTATTTAAACATCTCTAAAATGCGATACATTCCCCGGTAATATTTTTAAAATTATCACAATACTACATTAATTTATTATATTTGAAAACTTAAAACTTCATCGAAAAAAAAAATGAACATCATTTAAATGACGGCATAGAAATAAAAATTGTCTGGTTTAAACATCTCTAAAATGCGATGCATTCCTCGGTAATATTTAAAAAATTATCATAATACTACAATAATTTATTATACTTGAAAACATCATCAAAAACAAATGAATTATTCAAATGACATCATCGAAATATAACACGCCTGGCTCTCTCTATAAAAGCAGCATTTCATTCATAAACTTTTTT
Organism: Amaurobius ferox; assembly: GCA_951213105.1. Taxonomy (NCBI): domain Eukaryota; kingdom Metazoa; phylum Arthropoda; class Arachnida; order Araneae; family Amaurobiidae; genus Amaurobius; species Amaurobius ferox. The sequence goes on from OX578136.1 coordinate 150,141,729, forward strand.
CCATTCATTTCATTCATCACAATACTATAATAATTTATTTAAAAACTTAAGACCATGGAGGTACAAGTAATTAAATTCTGTGCTTAAAACTTCATCGAAAAAATCGTCTCCTTCTCTGTCAGAAAGATATAAGTCAACTGGTCTGCTTCTCTGTGTAAAATCAATGAATATTTCATTCATATCAGCTATTTTGCAGACTCCATGAGCTAAATAAATTTGCATTAAATAAATGCAGCAATTCTTATACAACTCATTCTACATCTTTTGGTATTTACATTCTCCATAAGTAAAAATTAGGCTTCGTTGTAGTAAAGTTGGATGATCATTTAAACTCAAATATATTGTAATTGCAGTGTTTCAGTATGTAGATGCACAGAATTTAAGCAAAAATAAAGCGGTTTTAGTACGGATACAACACTAAATATGAATTAAAAAGAACTTTAAAAATCACGATTTTGAGACAAGATGGATGCATATTTTATTTTGAAGTGAGTCACGTGATCTCTTCATATAACGGTCATGTGATCTCTCCATATAAAAGGTGTAATTATTATTTTAATTTTTATTTAAAAACTACTGAATATATTTTGCTGAAATTTTTTTTATATATTTTATGGGATAATTTGAGTATTTCCTAAAACTTTCGAAGCAATTTGTGAATTTTAAATGCGCTTAAAAATATTTGAAAAATTAGGTCCCTAGGGTTCAATGTATTTCACTTTTTCAACCCGGGTTCAATCCAAAACAAATTAGGGGATATTATTCATTTATATTCCCATAGGTCCTACAGACCGTCTGAACAATATACTAAAATTTCATTTTAATAAAGTCATTTTTACGGCAGTTATTGTGCTATCGGATAGGCAGACAAACAGACAAAATGAACAAAGTCATAAACACTTTTCAACTATGTTGTAAAGTGTTAAAAAACAAGAAAGATCAATCACGCTTAAAGCATTGATTATGAAACACTTTCCAACTCCAATGCAATTTTATTTAAACATCTCTAAAATGCAATACATTCCTCAGTAATATTTTAAAACTTATCACAATACTACATTAATTTATTATATTTGAAAACTTAAACCTTCATCGGAAAAAATGAACTTCATTCAAATGACGGCATTAAAATATAAATTGCCTGGTTTAAACATCTCTAAAATGCAATGCATTCCTCGGTAATATTTTTAAAACTATCATAATAATACGATAATTTATTATATTTGAAAACTTCATCGAAAACGACTGAAATTCATTCAAATGACGTCATAGAAAAAATAACACGCCTGGATCTCTCTATAAAAACAGCATTTCATTCATAACATTTTCCCATTCATTTCATTCATCACAATACTATAATAATTTATTTTATTTAAAAATTATGACCACGGAACTACAGTAATTAAACTCTATGCTTAAAACTTCATCGAAAAAAATCGTCCTTCTGTCTGTAAAATCAATGAATATTTCATTCATATCAGCTATGCAGACTCCATGATCTAAATACTTTTGCGTTAAAGAAATACAGCAATTCTAATACAACTCATCCTACATATTTTGCTGTTTACATTTCACATAAGTGAAAAATAGGCTTCGTTATAGAAATAATCAAAGTTGGATGCTCATTTAAACTTAAATATATTGTCATTGCGTTGTTTCAGTATGTAGATGCACAGAATTTAAGCGAAAATAAAGAGGTTTTACGACGAATACAACACTCAATATGAATTAAAAAGAACTTTAAAAATGACGATTTTGAGACAAGATGGATGCCGTATTATATTTTGAAGTTGGTCACGTGATCGTTTCATATAATGGTCACGTGATCGCTTCTTGTAAGAGGTGTAATTATTATTTTAATTTTTATTTAAAAAACTACTGAATATATTTTGCTGAAATTTTTTTTATATATTTTATGGAATAATTTGAATATTACCTAAAATTTTCGAAGCAATTTTTGAATTTTAAATCCGCTTAAAAAATGTTTGAATAATTAGGTCCCATAGGGTTCAATGTATTTCATTTTTTCAACCCGGGTTCAATCCAAAACTAATTGGGTGATATAATTTATTTATATTCCCATAGGTCCTACAGACCGTCTGATCAACATACTAAAATTTCATTTTGATTAAGTCATTTTTACGACAGTTATCGTGCTAACGGACAGACAGACAGACAGACAGAATGAACAAAGTCATAAACACTTTTCAACTTTGTTGTAAAGTGTTAAAAAACGAACCTCCCATATAGAAATAACGTTTTGCAGACGATATTTCTATAGCCAATTTATTTGAAGAAAAATATGTTATGTTGCTTAGCAACGGAATTAAATCCAATGCATTTATAGAACAGACAATTTTATTAAATGCTTTTCTATTTAAATAATAAACAAGAAAGATCAATCATGCTTAAAGCATTGATTATGAAACACTTTCCAACTTCAATGCAATTTTATTTAAACAAGTCTAAAATGCAATACATTCCTCGGTAATATTTTGAAACTTATCACAATACTGCATTAATTTATTATATTTGAAAACTTAAACCTTCATCGAAAAAGATAAACTTCATACAAATAACGTCATTGAAATATAAATTGCCTGGTTTAAACATATCTAAAATGCGATACATTCCCCGGTAAAATTTTTAAAATTATCGTAATACTACGATAATTTATTATATTTGAAAACATCATCGAAAAAAATACTGAAATTTATTCAAATGACGTCATAGAAAAAATAACACGCCTGGCTCTCTCTATAAAAGCAGCATTTCATTCATAACATTTTCCCATTCATTTCATTCATCACAATACTATAATAATTTATTTTATTTAAAAATTAAGACCATGGAGCTACAAGTAATTAAACTCTATGCTTAAAACTTCATTGAAAAAAATCGTCCTTCTCTCTGTAAAATCAATGAATATTTCATTCATATCAGCTATGCAAACTCCATGAGTTAAATAATTTTGCGTTAAAGAAATACAGCAATTCTTATACAACTCATCCAACATATTTTGCTGTTTACATTTTACATAAGTGAAAAATAGGCTTCGTTGTAGAAATAATCAAATTTGGATAAACATTTAAACTCAAATATATTGTAATTGCGTTGTTTCAGTATGTAGAATCACAGAATTTAAGCAAAAATAAAGTGGTTTTAGGACAGATACAACACTCAATATGAATTAAAAAGAACTTTAAAAATCACGATTTTGAGACAAGATGGATCCATATTTCATTTTGAAGTGTGTCACGTGATCTTTCATATCATGGTCACGTGATCGCTTCATATAAGAGGTGTAATTATTATTTTAATTTTTATTTAAAAACTACTGAATATATTTTGCTGATTTTTTTTTTATATATTTTATAGAACAATTTGAATATTACCTAAAATTTTCTAAGCAATTTTTGAATTTTAAATCCGCTTAAAAAATGTTTGAATAATTAGGTCCCATAGGGTTCAATGTATTTCATTTTTTCAACCCGGGTTCAACCCAAAACGAATTGGGTGATATTATTCATTTATATTCCCATAGGTCCTACAGACCGTCTGAACATCATACTAAAATTTCATTTTTATTAAATCATTTTTACGGCAGTTATCGTGCTAACTGACAGACAGACAGACAGAATGAACAAAGTCATAAATACTTTTCAACTTTGTTGAAAAGTGTTCAAAAATGTATATAATATACATATAAATACAAATTTTATCGGAATTGCATTTTTGACTGGATAACCTCAATTAAGGCCTTTGGGTTTAGAAATTACGGGACAAGTATTAGTAATATCGATTTCCTATATGATCTGTTTTATTTTGGCTAACTTTTCAAACTCACATATCGTATTTAATTCATATATTATGTTTAGCCGATTGTTGAAGCAAAATAAAAATAATACGGTACATCTTCGAATACCATTTTTGCGCTTTCATTTTGGCATATATTGATGTAATTTCATATTTATCATAAAATTATTTATAAACGGAACCAGGATGTTTTATTCTTTAGATCTGCACGCGAAAACAGTTTTGTATTGCGAGAACAAATATTCTTACACCTTTTAGGAGCATTAAATTAAATATTTAATAGAATATTTTGAATAGTAACATCATTTAGAATACTATAAGAATTTGCACATAATTATGAATTTCAATTTTCTTTAGACTATTATACATTCCGTACAAAGCACAGGTATACTGCTAGTATTGAATATGAGGAAGGCTAAATTTTAAGGCTACGGCGTTTTCTACGGTACTGAGTCATTGGGAGGTGCCAATGTATACCTTCTCTCTCCCTAATGGCTTGCCACTGCACCAGGGGGGTGGGGGGTACCATGGATAAAGGGAAAGGGTATTTCTAAAGGTGATGTGCCATTTCTTCTCTTCCCATTTCATCCTGTGCCCCTTGTTACTCCCATTTCATCCTGTTTGCACCCTTCGTAATTACCTCACCTGTTGTTAGAGGAGAAACCTGTGTGCTTTCCTCAATAGTCTCTTCCCTTCACAACTTTCCTAGCTTGTTGGAGGAGATTTCTTCCCCTTGCGGCCGTTTCATTTGGAATGGCTTTACTTTGTCAAAAAATATAAAGATAATTTCCCTTTGGGAAGATCTATGTTCGTCTATATCTATACTATACATAACTAGCAGTATACCCGTTTCTGTACTGAAAATATATTATAAAGAAGGTTAAAATTCACCATCAGGTGCAAATTCCCATCTATATATACTAATTGCCAAGTGTCCGTCTGTCTGTCTGTCCGTCTGTCACGTGTTTTTAGGCACTTCCCGAATAGATAGAGACTTGCAATTTGGTACACGGCTCGATCGTTCGATAAAACCCCCTGGAAAAAAAGATTTTTTCGAAAACGTTCTGTAGAGGGTGTGCTCCACACCGAAACGTTCGAAAGTGAAATGATAGGAAAGCATGCTTTGCCATAAGATAAAGACCTCAAGTTTGGTGTATGGGTAAATAGTTCGAAAGGAAGAAAGTGTGCAATTTCAGATTTCCAATATTTGCAACTTTAGGGGGTGCCGCACACCAATATGTTCGATTTTTGGAATAAATGAGACACGCTTCTTTTAAATGTGATAGAGGCTTGATATTTGGTATATGGGTCAATCACCTGATAGGAAACCCAAGGCGAACAGAGTTTTTCAAAAATGTTCATTTATGGGTGTGCTTTACAGAAAAACTTTCGAAAGGTGAGATGATAATATAGTATGCTTCGGGATGAGATAGAGACTTTAATTTGGTGTACTGGTAGATAGTTCGAAAGGAAGACGTGCGGAATTTAAAATTTACAATATTTTCTTCTTTAGGGGGTTTCGCACTCTAAAATATTCGATTTACCGAATAGATGTGAAATGCGAATTATTAAAAAAATAACAATATTCAAGGGTTGCTTATTGCGAGACTGTTGATTTACAACGGGTATTCGGTTGGTATACTAGCCTAATACCCGTTGAAAATTAACGGTTTCGTAATAAGCAAACCCCCCCCCCCCCATCCCCTAATAATGTAAATTTTTGAATAATTAGAGTTTCACTTTTAATCGTCAAATCGAATATTTTGGTGTGCAGAAACTTTTAAAGAAGAAAATATTGGACAACTGAAATTGCACACTACTTCCTTTCGAACTACCTTCCCATACACAAAATTAAAGTCTCTATCTCATCCCGAAGCATGCTATTTTATCATTTCCCCATTCGAACGTTTTCCTGTGGAGTACAGCCATAAAAAAACATTTAGGAAAAATTCCATTCGCCTTGGGTTTTTTATCAGATGATTGACCAATATACCAAATATCAAGCCTCTATCACATTTAAAAGGGAGCGTATATAACTTATTCGAAAAATCAAACATTTTGGTGTGCGGCACCCCCTAAAGCAGAGAATATTGGAAAACTGAAATTGTACAATTTCTTCCTTCCAAATTATCTACCCGTACACATAATTTGAAATCTCTATTTCATTCCGAAGCATGTTTTTCATCATTTCATATTTCGAACGTTTTTCTCTGAAACATCCACTTAATCAAACATTTCTGAGAAACTGTATTCGTCTTGGGTGTTTTCATTAAATGATTAGACCATATAATAAAGTTCAAGCCTCTATCAAAATTTAAAGGAAGGATTTCTTATTTATTCGGAAAATCTAACATTTGCGTTTGCGGCACCCCCTAAATTAGAAAATATTGGAAACTGAAATCGCACACACTTTTTCTTTCGAACTATCTACCCGTACACCAAATTTGAAGTCTCTATCCTATCCCGAAATATAGTTTTTCGTCATACGCGAACACCAAATTTGAAATCTCTATCCTATCGAGAAGCATGTTATTTCTATCACTTCACTTTTCGAACGGTTTTCTGTGTAGCACCCCGTTAATGAACATTTTTGTCAAACCGTATGCATCTCTTTTATTTTTTTTTTTGTTAAATGGCTAGCCCATATACTAAATTTCATGCCACTATCATATTGTAAAGGAGGCGTTTTTCATTTGTTCAGCAAATCGAACATTTTAGTGAGCGACAACCCCTACAATAACAAATGTTGGAATACTGAAATTGCACACTTTCTTCCTTTCCAACTTTTTACCCGTACACCAAATTTGAAGTCTCTATCTCATCGCAAAGTATGCTTTTCTAGCATTTCATCTTTTGAATGCTTTTGAGTGGAGTACCCACCTCCTTAAATATACATTTTTGAAAAACTCTATTCTTTTTGTAATTTCTATAAGATGATTCGCCCATATACCAAATATCAAGCCTCTATTACATTTTAAAAGAGGCATTTCTCCCTTATTTCGAAAATCGAACATTTTGGTGTGCGGCACCCCCGAAAGTAGAAAATATTGGTAAACTGAAATTGTACACTTTCTTCCTTCCAAACTATCTACCCTTACACCAAATTTGATATCTCTGTCTCATTTTGAAGCATGTTTTTTAGCAATTCACTTTTCGAACGTTTAACTCTGGAGCACCCACCCCTTAAACGAACATTTTTTAAAAACTATATTCGTCTTGGGTGTTTTCATCAAATGATTAGCCCATACATCAAATTTCAAGCCTCTATCAAATTTTAAAGGAGCCTTTTCTCAATTATTCGGTAAATCGAACATTTTGGTGTGCAGCACCCCCTTAAGTAGAAAATATTGGAAATCTGAAATTGCATACTTTCTTCCTCTTTTTATGATTTTTATCAGATGATTCGCCCATATACCAAATATCAAGCCTGTATCACATTTTAAAAGAGGCATTTCTCCTTTATTCCGAAAATCGAACATTTTGGTGTGCGGCAACCCTAAATTGGAAAATGTTGGTAAACTAAAATTGTATACTTTCTTCCTTCTGAACTATCTACCCTTACACCAAATTTGATATCTCTATCTCATATGGTTTTTTATCATTCACTTTTGGAACGTTTTACTCTGGAGCACCCACTTAAACGAACATTTTTGAAAAACTATATTCGTCTTGGGTGTTTTCGCCAAATGATTAGCCCATACATCAAATTTTAAGCCTCTATCAAATTTTAAAGGAGCCTTTTCTCATTTATTCGGTAAATCGAACATTTTGGTGTGCGGCACCCACTTAAGTAGAAAATACTGGAAATCTGAAATTGCACACTTTCTTCGTTTCAAACGATTTACCCATACACCAAATTTGAAGTCTCTATCTTATCGCAAAGTATGCTTTCCTATCATTTCACTGTTCGAACGTTTTGGTGTGGAGCACCCCCTCTAGAGAACGTTTTCAAAAAATTCGATTTATGCAGGGGTTTTTATCGAACGACCGAGTTGTGTACCAAATTGCAAGTCTATCTATTCGGGAAGTGCCTAAAAAAGCGTAACAGACAGACGGACACTTGGCAATTAGTGTATACTTGCCGAATACCCGTTGAAAATCAACGGTCTCGGAATAAGCAACCCCTGAATGATGTAAATTTTTGAATAATTCGTGTTTCACATTTATTCGGCAAATCGAATATTTTAGTGTGCAGAACCCCCTAAAGAAGAAAATAGTGAAAAAATTTTATTGCGCACGTCGTCCTTTCGAATTATCTACCAATACCACCAAATTAAAGTCTCTATCTCATCCCGAAGCATACTATTTTATCATCTCCCCTTTCGGACGTTTTTCTTTGGAGCACCCCCATAAATGAACATTTTTTGAAAAACTCTGTTCGTGTTGTGTTTTTTATCAGATGATTGGCCCATATACCAAATATCAAGCATCTATCACATTTAAAAGCAAGAGTGTCTCATTTATTCCGAAAATCGAACATATTGGCGCTCGGCACCCCCTAAAGTAGCAAATATTGAAAATCAGAAATTTGCACACTTTCGTCCTTTCAAACAATCTACCAGTACACCAAATTTGAAGTCTCTATCCTATTGTGGAGCATGTTTTTCTATCACTTCATATTTCTAAAGTTTTTACGTTTTTCTGTGTTGCACCCCCTTAAATGATCATTTTTGAAAAACCGTAATATTCTTAGGGTTTTTTTTATCAAGTCATTAGCCCATATACTAATTTTCAAGCTTCTATCACACTCTAAAGGAAGCGTTTTTCAGTTGTTCGTGAAATCGAACATTTAAGTGTGCGGCACCCCCTACAATAGCAAATGTTTGAAAATTGAAATTGCGCACTTTCTTCCTTTCAAAATATCTACCCGTATACCAAATTTGAAGTCTCTAACTCATCGCGAAGTATACTTTTTCTATCAGTTCACCCTTCGATTGTTTTTCTGTGGAGTACCCACCCCCCTTAAATATGTGTATTTGAAAAACTCCATTCTTCTTGAGTTTTCGATCAAATGATTCGCCCATATACCAAATATCAAGCCTCTATCACTTTCTAAAAGGGTTATTTCTACTTCATCCGAAAATCGAACATTTTTGTGTGCAACACCCCCTAAAGTATAAAATATTTGGAAAACTGAAATCGTACACTTTCTTCCTTCCAAACTATCTACCCGTACACCAAATTTCAAATCTCTATCTCATCCCGCAGTATGTTTTCTTATCAATTCACCTTTCGAACGTTTTCCTGGAGAGCACCCCCTTAAACGAACGTTTTTGAAAAAGTATATTCTTTTTGGGTGTTTTCATCAAATGATTAGTCCATATACCTAATTTCAAGCCTCTATCAAATTTTAAAGGACCCGTTTCTTATTTATTCGGTATATCGAACAATTTGGTGTGCGGCACCCCCATAATTATAGAAAATATTGGTAATCTGAAATTGCCCACTTTCTTCGTTTCGAACGATTTACCCATATACCAAATTTGAAGTCTCTATCTCATCGCAAAGCATGTTTTCCTATCATTTCACTTTTCGAACGTTTTGGTGTGCGGTATCCCCTTAAGTAGAAAATATTGGAAATCTGAAATTACACACTTTCTTCTTTTCAAACGATTTACCCATACACTAAATTTGAAGTCTCTATCTCATCGCAAAGCATGCTCTCCCATCATTTCACTTTTCGAACATTTTGGTGTGCGGCACCGCCTTAATTAGAAAATATTGGAAATCTGAAATTGCACACGTTCTTCCTTTTAAACGATTTACACTTACACCAAATTTGACGTCACTATCTCATCGCAAAGCATGCTTTCCTATCATTTCACTTTTCGAACGTTTTGGTGTGCAGCACCCCCTTAAGTAGAAAATATTGGAAATCTGAAATTGCACACTTTCTTCCTTTCGAATGACTTACGCATACACCAAGTTTGAAGTATCTATCTCATCGCAAAGTATGCTTTCCGATCATTTCAGTTTTCGAACGTTTTGGTGTGAGGCACCCCCCTCTATAGAATGTTTTCGAAAAATTCAATTTTTCCAGGGGGTTTTATCGAACGACCGAGCCGTGTACCAAATTGCAAATCTCTATCTATTCGGAAAGTGCCTGAAAAAAGCGTGACAGATGGACAGACAGACGGACACTTGGCAATTAGTATATATATATATATATATATATATATATATATATAGATAGATAGATATATATAGATAGATAGATATACAGAGTTTGTGGTATTGTATATTGTGGTATTGTTTATGCGCAGTGGATTATTTACTAATATAAGTGAAGCATTTACTTTTCAACTAAACTTTCGAGCTTTTCAATGTGCCAAGACGAGTCAATTTATGTTGAAAGGGAGAAAGGATTAAATTATGAACGATTTCTTGAATTGAATTTTTTACCCTATTATTCAAATGGACTCAACCTTCTGTCATGCGCAGAAGTGTCCAGAGCTTCTGTCATGCGCAGAAGTGTCCAGGGCTTCTGTCATGCGCAGAAGTGTCCAGAGCTTCTGTCATGCGCAGAAGTGTCCAGGGCTGCTGTGAAGCGCAGAAGTGTCAATTTCCCGAAAAATAAATGTGAACTTGAAATTGGGGTCAAAACACTTCCTTTTTTCTAATAAATTGGCCTCTAAATACCCTTGGATTGTAAATAATATTACTTTCGCTCTTTGAATATTATAGGTTCATGCTATTCTGTTATCAAGTTCCTTTGACATATAACCTTCCAATGACATTGAAATTCTGCGATCAGGTTGAATGGGCAGAAAAATGACCTTGAACTTGAATCAGAGGTCAAAATATTTCCTTTTTTTTAATAACTTGACCTCTGAATGACATTGGGAATGCCTGTAGAAAGATACTTCTAAGGAGACACACTTCTTCTATGACCTTTAAATGATATTGAAACTATTTGATCACGTTCAGTTGTCCAAAATATGACCTTGAACTTGGGTTAGAGGTCAAAAAATTTATTTTATTTTGTAATTTACCCTCTACATGACATTGAAAATTCTTGTGAAGAAAATCCTCACCGAATTTCGCATAAAATTGTTATAAAGTGTCTTGATATAACCTTCAAATGACATTGAAAAATATTATTCAATTTCAGGACTAAATATCCATAGATTTTTAAATGTTTCGTTTATGGTTTTACTACAGCTTTTCTTTTTATTCACCAGTTGTAGACGTAGTGAATATGAGTGATCTCACAACTTCATATTTTACGATTTGACTTCATTTTCTCTGTATATGAAAGATTAATGAGCTGTTAATATGAATAATTATATGTTAATGAATAATTATACGATTGGTTATTAAATATTAATGTATACAGTACACGTGTGTGTAACAATGTGAAAATAATCTGAATTGTAATCCTTAAAGTTTATCTATCTTTTCAGCTATACAAACCTAAGCCATTCATAACAGCTTAACTAAATTTGGATTATGACAAAACTGGCTACTAGGAAGCGCATAGTTAGGTTTTGGAAATCAACATATTTGCTTTCGGGGATGATCCGGAACATTATACATTCTGTTAAGTTTACAATGTACTTTCAGATGTATAGACTAGCAATTTAATACATGATCCGGTAAAACACTACTGATTATATACAGTTTACAAAAATGTAAAAATTTACATTTTAGATGGTGCCGATACTCACCAAAATGCTCGAATTGTGGAAAAAGCATGAACTTTCAGGTTTATTAAGTGAGGGATCTGAAACTTGGTACCAAGGAAAAACATTTGATAAGAACAACATGGACAATTGCTGTTTTCAAATATCTATTATTTTAAAGGGTGTTATAAACAAAAATGTTCGAATTTTCAACTGAATGTCCAACTCTAAGTTCAAATTCATTGCATATAAACACATACAATACCACAAAATCTGTATATATATATATATATATATAATCTACATATACTAATTGCCTAGTGTCCGTTTGTCTGTCTGTCACGCTTGTTTAGACACTTCCCGAATAGAGGGACTTGCAATTTGCTACACGGCTCGGTCGTTCGATAAAACCCCCTGGGAAAATCGAATTTTTCGAAAACGTTCTCTAGAGGAGGGGGGGGGGGGGGGGGTTCCACGCCAAAACAATCAAAAAGTGAAATTATAGGAAAGCATGCTTTGCGATAAGATAGACTTCAAATTTGGTGTATGGGTAAATCGTTCGAAAGGAAGAAAGTGTGCTATTTCAGATTTCCAATATTTTCTACTTAAGGGGGTGCCCCACACCAAAACGTTCGAAAAGTGAAATGATGGGAAAGCATGCTTTGCGATGAGATAGTGACTTCCAATTTGGTGTATGGGTAAATCGTTCGAAAGGAAGAAAGTGTGCAATTTCAGATTTCCAATATTTTCTCATTAAAGGGGTGTTGAAGACCCAGACCGTCCGACTCGTCCAGAGGACTTAGAGTAACTAGTTGGACGGCCGGGTCATTAAAGGGGTGTGGCACACCAAAACGTTCGAAAAGTGAAATGATAGGAAAGCATGCTTTGCGATGAGATAGAGTCTTCAAATTTGGTGTATGCGTAAATCGTTCAAAAGAGGAAAGTGTGCAATTTTAGATTTTAAATATTTTCTACTTAAAGGGGTGCCGCACACCGAAACGTTCGAAAAGTAAACTGATAAGAAAGTATGCTTTGCCATGAGATAGAGACTTCAAATTTGGTGTATGGATAAATCGTTTGAAAGGAAGAAAGTGTGTAATTTCAAATTTCCAATATTTTCTACTTAAGGGGATGCCGCACACCAAAAAGTTCGATTTACCGAATAAATGAGAAAAGACTCCTTTAAAATTTGATAGAGGCTTGAAATTTGGTATATGGGCTAATCATTTGACAAATACAACCAAGAAGAATATAGTTTTTTAAAAATTTTCGTTTAAGGGGGTGCTCCAGAGTAAAACGTTCTAAAAGTGATTTGATAAAAAAACCATGCTTTGGAATGTGATAGAGATATCAAATTTGGTGTAAGGGTAGATAGTTTGAAAGGAAGAAAGTGTACAATTTCCGTTTACCAATATTTTCTACTTTAAGGGGTGCCGCTAGCCAAAATGTTAGATATTAGGAATAAAGGAGTAACGCCCCTTTTTAAACGTGATAGAGGCTTGATATTTGGTATATGGGCGAATCATCTGACCGAAATCACAAAAAGAATAGAGTTTTTCAAAAATGTATAGTTAAGGGGTGGGTTCTCCACACAGAAACATTCGAAAGATGAAATGCTAGAAAAGAATGCTTCGCGATGAGATAGAGACTTCAAATTTGGTGTACGGATCAAAAGTTGGAAAGGAAGAAAGTGTGCAATTTCAGTTTTCCAACATTTGTTATTGTAAAAGGTGCCGCTCACTAAAATGTTCGATTTGCCGAACAAATGAAAAATGCCTCCTTTACAATGTAATAGAGGCTTGAAATTTAGTATATGGGCTAACCATTTGACAAATAACCCAAAGATGACAGTTTGATAAAAATGTTCATTAACGGGGGTGCTACACAAAAAAACGTTCGAAAGGGGAAGTGATAGATAAAATATGCTTCTCGATAGGATAGAGACTTCAAATTTGGTGTACGGGTAGATAGTTTGAAAGGAAAAATGTGTGAAATTTCAGATTTCCAATATTTGCTAGTTTAAGGGGTGCCGCACACTAATATGTTCGATTTTCCGAATAAATGAGGCACGCTTCCTTTTAAATGTGATAGAGGCTTGATATTTGGTATATGGACCAATCATCAGATAGAAAACCCAAGACAGAGTTTTCAAAAATGTTCATTTATGGATGTGCTTCACAGAGAAAAGTTCCAAAGGAGAAATAATAAAATAGGGGTGCCTCGGGATGAGATAGACTTTAATGTAGTGTACGGGTAGATAATTTGAAAGGAAGAAATACGCAAATTTAGTTTCCCAATATTTTCTTCTTTAGGGGGTTCGAATAATTAAAGGTACGCGAATAATTAAAAAAATTATATTATTCAGGGTTTGCTTATTACGAGACCGTTGATTTTCAACTGGTATTCAGCTAGAATATATACTAATTGCCAAGTGTCCGTCTGTAAGTCTGTCTGTCTGGCTGTCTGTCCGTCCGACTGTCACGCTTTTTTAGGCATTTCCCTAATAGATAGAGACTTGCAATTTGGTACACGGTTTTATCGTTCGATGAAACCCCCTGAAAAAATCGAATTTTCCGAAAACGTTCTTTAGAGGGAGTGCTCCACACCAAAACTTTCGAAAAACGAAATAATAGAAAGCATGCTTTGCCATAAGATAGAGACTTCAAATTTGGTGTATGGGTACATCGTTCGAAAGGAAGAAAGTGTGCAATTTCAGGTATCCAATATTTTCAACTTAAGGGGGGTACCGCACACCAAACTGTTCGATTTGCCAAATAGATGAGAAACGACTCCTTTAAAATTTGATAGAGGTTTGAAATTTGGTATATGGACTAATCATTTGATATAAACACCCAAGATGAATATACGAGTTTTTCAAAAATGTTCGTTTAAGGGGGTGCTCCAGAGAAAAACTTTCGAAAGGTGAATTGATAAAACAAACATGCTTCGGGTTGAGATAGAGATTTCAAATTTGGTGTACGGATAGATAGTTTGGAAGGAAGAAAATGTACAATTTCAGTTTTCCAATATTTTCTACTTTAGGGGGTGCCGTACAAGAAAATGTTCAATTTTCGGAATAAAATATAAACACTCATTTTAAAACGTGATAGAGGCTTGGTATTTGATACATGGGCGAATCATCTGATAGAAAACCCAAGAATAATGGAGTTTTTCAAAAATGTATAAATGTATATTTAAGGGGTAGGTACTCCACACAAAAACATTCGAAAGGTGAAAAGATAGAAAAAGCATGCTTCGCGACGAGTTAGAGAGTTCAAATTTGGTGTATTGGTAGATAGTTGGAAAGGAAGAAAGTGTGCAATTTCAGTTTTTCAACATTTGCTATTGTAGGGGGTGCCGCACACTAAAATTTTCGATTTGACGAACAAATGAAAACCGCTTCCTATACAACATGATAGAGGCTTGAAATTTAGTATATGGGCTAATCATTTGATGAAAAACCTAAGATTATTACGGTTTTTCAAAAATGATCATTTAAGGGGGTGCAACACAGAAAAACCCTCGAAAGATTAAATGATAGAAAAACATGCTTTACGATAAGATAGAGGCATCAAATTTGGTGTACGGGTAGATAGTTTGAAAGGAAAAAAGTGTGCAATTTCAGATTTCTAATATTTGCTACTTTAGGGTGTGCCGCACACCAATATGTACGATTTTCGGAATAAATGAGACAAGCTTCCTTTTAAAGGTGATAGAGGCTTGATATTTAGTATATGGGCCAATCATCTGATAAAAAACACAAAACGAACAGAGTTTTTCAAAAATTTTTATTTATGGGTGTGCTCCACAGAAAAACGTTCGAAAGAGGAGATGATAAAGTAGTATGCTTCGGGATGAGATAGAGACTTTAATTTGGTGTACTGTTAGATAGTTCGAAGGAAAAAAGTGCGCAATTTAAGTTTTCCAATATTTTCTTCTTTAGGTGGGGGGGGGGGGGGGGGGGGGGAGTCTGCACACTAAAATATTCGATTTGCCGAATAAATGTGAAACTCAATTATTAAAAAATTACAATATTCAGGGGTTGCTTATTGCAAGAACGTTGATTTTCAACAGGTATTCGGCTAGTAGTATTCTAAATGACATTGTTATTCAAAACATTCTATTAAAATAATTATATTAAGACTCCAAAAAGGAAGTTCTCTATTCTCGCTATACAAAACTCAATATTTAGGATGGTAAAATGAAGGTCACGTATACTGCTATCTAAAATGGCTGATGAGTAGGTCCCATAATAAGAAATTTTTTATTGTTAATGAAGACAACATTAAATCTACATCTCGAAAAATTAACGACCTGAAAATTTTTCTCACGAAGATGGTTAACAATAATTGACATATTTTTCTAATTGCCCGAACGAACATTTTTAATTTCTATTTAGAATAATTTACTTGCAATTTCCCAATCTGCCTTCCATGCTTCAATATCTTTGATATTTAGGTTATTTTTTCATTGCAAACAATGTCTCAAAGAAACGTTAAGCGTTCTTTCAAAAATGCCATGAGTGACATATTATTTTAAAGTATTAGCTAATTTACATAACATTAATAATTGATTAATAATTGATTATAGATTTTATTTTTAAAATACTAGCTATTTTAATTGAAGCGGTACGATAAATATAAACCCTTTAGACGTTTATATCTCCAAACCTAATAGTTAAATATGTAAACAAGTTTTTTCCTTCTTTTGTTGAAAATATGGTGCAGATTATGAATATATAAAACGATTTAAATATTTTAAAAATTTTACCCGTCTGACTCGCAAGTTCCAGTTCCCGAACTTAGTCTGAGTTTGAAGAAAATTTTAAATAGGTACGTCTGCATTTGGACTAGTTTTAAGCAAGTTACTTAATTGTTTATATGACTAAATATTCCCACTTTAAAAGTTCAGATAGAATTCTTCATGAGTGAAATTCTATTTGTATAGCTGTGGTTATAATGTATGTGAACAAATATTTCACTGTGTATTCGTGGAATACTATTTCAACTACGGACTGATATAAGACATCAAGATTCAGTTTTCACTCGGTGATATCTGTAATAATTTGATCTGGTGCAGAAGTTTTTGATAAACTTCAATGTACGTAATGAAGCACATATAATCATGGTTTAAAAATTTTAACGTGTCTCATTTTATTTTCCTGATGAGTAGCAATAATAAGGAAAAATCTATAGAGCAAGATCTTTTTAAACATTCTCTTTTTTCTACATTACCATTTTTATAATGATTTCTAGTTGTAAGCTTTAATTAAAGCATTTTTTTCAACAATTATTTGAAAGATTATAAAACACACTTGGTAAACTGTGACAATGTAGTAGTTTTTTTGCTAAAAGTTTTTTTAATTTTACAGTGAGATTTTTCCCGAAACATACCTGAAGTTTCTCTCATACATGAATTTAGTCCACTTAGATTAAATAGTCATAATATGTATATATCAATCAAAGCTACAGCTTTTAAAAACAACAATAAGAAAATCCATTTCCTTTAAAAAATACCAAAAAATGCTTTACTTGTTCTGTTTTATTTCTAATGGTAGTCTATTATTAAAAACAAAAATGTTTATTAATCAATAAGTTCTAACATTTAATAATATCTATACATATCCATACTTGGTATGTATAACCTTAATTTTTTTTTAGAATTACATGAAAGAAATCTAATTGTAGTTGCCATAACATATCCTAGGCACACATACTAGTTACATTATTAATTACTTTTACAAATTTGTTCTCAACTTTTTACACAAATGTACCTCAGCTTTCACTGGTAAATGATCAATTTAGGTACAACTACAACAAATACGAGGAAATCAAAGTTTAAGAGTTTCTGGAAAATACCCATTAAAACTCAACAAAGCCCAATAAAATTCGAGTGGGTAGTTTTTTTAAAAAATTCCGTTTTTACCCTTCAAATTCAGATTTTTAGCACATTTGAATATAAATCATTTCGGACCGGACCTGGCCGAGATTCAATGGTCTTAGAACACAGCCAGTCCGGGTTCAGGTTCTATACACCTGTAAAGTTCTTCAGGCAGGGTGAAAGTGAAACTCTGAATTTTTGACTCGTGTAGACCTTTAACACACATACGACCTCGGGCGGTCTGGGCTTTCGACACATACGACCTCAGGCGCGGTAGCCCAGTGGTTAGGGGATAGGATTCAATGTATTTCATTTTTTCAACCCGGGTTCAATCCGAAATTAATTTGGTGATATTACTCATTTTCGTTCCCATATGTCTCACAGACCGTTTCAACAACATAATAAAATTTCATTTTGATAAAGTCATTTGTACGGCAGTTATCGTGCTGACAGACAGACAAAATGGATGAATGAACAAAGTCATAAACACTTTTCAACTATGTTGTAAAGTGTTAAAAATATTGTCGAGGTGCATTTGTACCTCGAGAAGTATCTATGTACAGGACCTGGCTAACGCAGGAGCATACGGGGCAGCTGCCCCGGGCCCCTGTATTATTGGGGCCCCAAATTAAACAATTGTAAGAGTGAAAATTTACGACTGTTTTCTGAAAAAAAAATGTGACATCTGAATAGG
Source organism: Amaurobius ferox (assembly GCA_951213105.1). Taxonomy (NCBI): domain Eukaryota; kingdom Metazoa; phylum Arthropoda; class Arachnida; order Araneae; family Amaurobiidae; genus Amaurobius; species Amaurobius ferox. The sequence continues at coordinate 150,159,741 of OX578136.1, forward strand.
TGTCATCTGAAAAAATGTGACATCTGAATGACTTCAGCAAAAATGTTCATTGTGGGGATATACAAGACCGTATTAATTCAATATCTAGAGTATGTTGACTTCTTGGCTAAGATGAAAAATTTGACAGTAATTTAAATTCCATTAAAATATGCAAGAGCTTCATTCATTATACCTTTTTCCAGAATTAAATTATGTTTTCGATAAAATATTTCTGTTCATTTCATATATGCCGAGAGGCCCCGAAGGAGTGTCTACCCCGGGCCTCCAGTTAGTGTAAGTCGGTGTCGGGCCCTACACCAAATTTCATGGCTGTATGCGATAAGATTTTCCGCTACAGTACAGACCGCATACACAGACAGACAGACAGAGAGAGAGAATCTTTTATTATGCAAGACGATTATAGCGCAGGTGTCTCTGTAACCCAAATAAGAGTCCTTTTATAAATTGTTATAAAGGGACTCTAAAGCAGATATTTTAGTGACGACATCTCTTGCTTAAAAGAAAAGTTTGAAGAGTAAACACAAAATAGGAATATCAAAGCTGTAGCAATTTCTTACCTTCGCCTGGAAGATGTCAGCTTTTTCAAGGAACTGGGGAGAGGTTGAATTGAGTAATTCTTCCGAAAAATCTTCGGGGGACATGAAACGTCCACTTACAGATACAACTGAAATAAAAATGGAGTAAATACATTTCAAAAAAATATGATGTGATCAGCACATGACTTTCCTTATATAATGCAATGAATTTAATTCTTTAACGGTGAAAAAGTGATGTAAAAATCCACGGCACAGTGTTTGTAACATAAAATTGTACATCCGGATGACAGCATGTAAAACTATTTCAGATCCAATTAACTTTTCTATTTTTTTTTACGCAACGCTAAATTAACAATTATCAATATTGATGTTATCCTCAATAAGCAATATAGTCCATAATATTTTAATAATAAATTCATCAATTAGGCGTCATTTTCATTAACTTGACATTATTTTTGCAATTTTGACAATGTGGAACCAAATATCGCTAAGTTGACGATATTTAGAAGAGCATTTATTATACGTATAATAAAAGGTATGCCCATCCTATGGCGGAATTAAAAATTTGCAAAACTTTGCATTCCATTTGGCGTCATTTTTATCAATTTAGAAACATTTAAAAAAGTTGCCAAGTTGGAAATATGCCGCCAGAATTCCGCCAAGCGTTACAGAGGTAGAAACAGGTTATTATGTTCTTTTCAAAATAATGAATTTTCATAAATTAGTTGTATATTTCATTGACTTAGCATCATTCTTATCAATTTTTGATGGAGAAAATGTGGTGAAAAAAATGGTCCATCTAGAGTCTAGATGGATAACTTAACTCTAGATAATAACTCGAAAATCAGAGCAAGCAGGAAATCTAAATTTAACCTTTTGCTTACGGGTGGGACAGCGTCAATCTCTAATGAAGAACCTCCCTTTGCAGGCATTGGCGTCCATGGACGCCAATGACTACAAAGAGGGATCGAACTGTTTGGGATAGAGTATGTCAAATACTTGTCTTTTTCAGAGGTTCTTTGGTTGGTATTGACGCTGTCTTACCCGTAAGCAAAAGGGTAATATAGCCATTTCTTTTGGGGTATATTTTAATTCTTTCGATCTTGAACCTGTCGGGCTAGCCCGTCTTGGTCTTGCCTTAGAAATTCATCCGTTTTTGCGGAATAACTCGAGAACAGGTGTATCTAAAAATTCCAACTTTGGCATATCCTTGTCATTTACCTTATATTTTAACTCTTTGGATTTAAAACCTTATCGGGCGAGCCCGTCCTGATCCCAACAAAAGGAATGTAGCCGGTTTTAGAGAATAACTTTTTAGAGAATTACTTCTAGGCACTGTAGACTGGTTAAAGTTAAAATAATACATGGTGAGGCTGACCGCCAGCAAATCAACGGCGGGTCGCGGTCTGTGCATCTCTGATCTAGACCACCCAAGAGCCTCCTGATGACATAGAAGGTTGAACGTACAGCATCGAGCACAGTACAGAACCTAAAGAAGTAGGATTTTCAATTTTCGATTTTCAGTCTCGGTGCGAAGAAAATAGCGAGATTGTTTGAAAAGCCTTTCTAGTCCTTCAGAAATCTCTTGGTGTTCTAAAAGGCTGTATCTTTGCACACTTACACTATCTGGAGTTGCACTCGGTAGGCCCGGGTTCGATTCCAGCCACTGCCAAAAACTGCCGCCGTGTTCACGCGGAGTACGATCACGTTAAACATGTGGGTCCGTAAGTCCTTCCGAGAGGTTGGTGGTAGGGGAAGGAGGGTACGGTCCCTGTGGATGCCTCCCCCACTGGGTTCCGGTCCAAATTGGGTGGCACTTCCCGGCCGTCCAAACAGTTACCTTACACCTTTCTGGTAGGTCGGACGGTCTGGGTCTCAACAACAACAACACTTACACTATCGTCCACGGGACGAAACCTAACGAAGTCGAATTTTCGATTTTTCCTGGGGATAGAGAAAATGCAGGTTTCTCGAAAAGTTCTTCCTAATCCTTCAGAACATCTTCCGGTGACCTACAAGACAATCTTCTTAGCGCATTTATTGTATCAAAGACCCTAACGGAGTCGACTTTTTGAATCCCCCCCGGGGCGGAAAAAATGTTTTTTGAAGTATTTTCAAATCCTAAAGAAGTCCCCTGGTGACTTAGAAGGGTGAATTTTTGTATACTTACGATACTAATTACGGGACAGAATATAAGGGAGCATATTATTCGATTTGACAAAATGGAAAGGTTGAAAAGTATTTCCAGTCCTCCAGACGCCCGCTTTTGACCCAATAGGATGAAACTTAATATCAACCACGGGCGGAGCCTAACTAAGTCAATTTTCAATAAGACTATTCTTTTTGACGATAAGCTCTACGCATTCATTGTTAAACAAAATAGAACGTATTAAAAATTTTCAATTTAATATTTTAACAGTGCTATTTCTCTGTCTGTAACAGGCTTAAATATTAGTATCAGTACATAATACATATGCAGGTTAACGTTTTGCACATAAAATATAACGTAAAATTAAAAAAAAAATAATATCTCACCTGGAGAACGGAAGAGGTTAGTCACAACTGCAAAAAGAAGGAGAAAACAATCACATCATTTCATTGCAATGACACATTCGAAATAAAATCCAGTAAATAATTATAATTAGTACGACACAACTGGTGACTACCAGAACCTGACTTATGGAAAACGGGGCCCAATGCCTAAATGGCTTTGGGGATGTCACAGAAAAATTTCTAAACTTTACTTGCACCCTCAACAGTAAACAAATGTTTAGAGTAACTAGTGAAGTCCATGGGAATTTTGTCCATAAGTAATTTAAAAACCGGTTTATTCATGGGATATTAATATTACTATAAAAATCTGATGTGAGCAACACATGACTTTCCTTATATAATGTAATGAATTTACTACTTTTATAGTAAAAAAAATAGGTTTTTCTTATAATAGATACTAATATTCTTTCAAAGATATTGAATTTTCGACAATTAGTCGTCATTTTCATTGATTTAGCGTCATTTTTATCCATTTTGCGAGATTTTCGTTAAATTGGCAACATTTCAAAAAGTCGCCAAGTTGGCGACATTTCGCCAAATTCGTCGCCGAAATCTCGCCAAGCGTTATGGACGAAGAAATAAGTTATTCTTACAGCAGATAAATGACTATTAGCGTTCAAATACAAAAGTATTACTTAAAGTATCTTTTTTCGTGAATGGAACTAGCTAGATCCACGCGAATGATGTCACCCAATTTATCGCATGGTATTACATATGAAAGGTGAACATGTCTTTCAATAGGAAATACTTTTTATTTTTATTTTGTATGACTTTTGTTAATTTTTTTTGAAAATGTACAATATCTCGAGAACGGTTCATGTTAGCGTTCTAAAATTTATGTCAATCGTTTTCTAATGAAAAATTACATAAAAATGTCTATTTGCGTAACTTTATTAGCGGTTTTGATTTTTTGACGATTTTTTCAAAATTTCATTCGAAAATTTAGGAGGGTTCTGAACATTCGATTGCGTATAAAAACAATAAGCTTCCAGTGTTTACGGATTGTGATTCTTGTACCAAATTTTTTTTGAATAGGTCCATTCGTTCGTCAGTTATCGTCTCCCCAGACTCACTGACACACACACACACACACACACACACACACACACAGACATCACTTCAAAAATGTTTCATTCGTGATCAGGGATGCTTGAAACGTGCTCTCCCGTCGAGCACGTTTCAAGCATCCCTGATCTCGAATTCGAATTTTCGACCCCGTCACAATACTTTACTTATACATTATGTATATAAGGAAAGTAAAAAGAGACAGCACTCAGTCACCGCCTACATAACATACATCAGTCACCACAACACAAAAGGAGATTTTATGATATCCATTGTTGTAAATAAATTAGAAATGTATTCAATATCCAGCTTCGTTTTCAGTGTCTGATGTCATACGCAACGTTTAACTGCTGAATACTACTCTTTACACAAGGTAGGATCAAAAAGTTTGGGGACTGTGCTGATATCTCCAGCCCTGATTGGAGGAGAGGGGAACTATTTTACCGTAGCGTAGACGCACATGTGACGCGAGATGTGAAACGGAAGAAGCAATTGTTTTTCTAGACAATGCGTGTCAGTGAACTGTAGTTGTTCGCGTTTGACGAAAATAGAAATAGCGTTTAAAGAACAATGTGCGAATATCAAATTCTGCCAGCGTTTGGGGAAATCGCAGACAGAAACATACATTGTTCTTCAATGCCATTTCCATTTTCGTCGAAAGTGAACGACTATAGTTCACTAACACGCATTGTCTGGAAAAACATCTGCTTCTTCCTTTTCACATGTGCCTCTACACCACGGTAAAATAGTTCCCTTCTCCTTCAATGAGGGTTGGAGATATCAGCACAGTCTCTGAACTTTTTGATCCTACCTTGTATATGGATTATAAAATGTTAGGAAGCGTCTCGCTAGATATGAATAATCACAGGAATGTAAATATTTTTACATTCCAGCAAAATATTTTAACCTCAATGAATAATTTTTTTGAGATTTTCTTACGTATCGCTGATATTCTTAGAAGGAAGAGTTAGTTTTAGAAACCTTTTAAAATTTCTTGACTTCATAATAAAATTTGGGGGCCCTGGGCTACGACCCCAGTGGCCCGTACGTAAGTTAAGTTCTGGGAACTACAATCGTTTTTTAACACTTTCCAACATAGTGTTTATGACTTTGGCCATTCTGACTGGCTGTCTTTCTGTCGTCCGTTTGCATGAGAGCTGCGGTAAAAATGACTTTATTAAAATGAAATTTTAGTATGTTGTTGAGACAGTTTATGAGACATATGGGAATATAAATGAATAATATCACCCAATTAGTTTCGGATTTAGCCCGGATTAAAAAAAATGAAATACATTGAAACCCATAGGAATTCATTTTTGAAACATCTTAAAATATCTTTTTTAAACTTCTAGCAAAGTTAAAATTCACAAATTGCTTCGAAAATTTTAGGAAATATATGATCACATAAAATTATGTAATTATCACATAAAATGCGTAAAAAATTTTCAGCAAAATATGTTTGGCAGTTTTTAAAATAAAAATTGAAATAATAATTACACCCATGATATATGAAGAGATCACGTGACTCGTTGCAAAATAAAATATGGCATCCATTTTTTTTCCCGGTGTAAAAATCGTGATGCTTAAAGATCCTTTAAATTTATATTTAGTGTTGCATCCGTCCTAAAACCGCTTTATTTTTGCTTATTATCGATGTATCTAAATTATGTGTCAACGCAATTACATTATTTTTTATTTTAAATGATCACCAAACTTTGATTATTCCTACAACGAAGCCTATATTTAATGCTATAATATAGCATGCAGAATGTAAACAAATTAAGCGATAGTGAGTTGTATAAGAATTTCTGAATTTTTCAAGCAAAATTATTTACTCTGGAGTCTGGATTATAAGTGATATGAATGAAATATTATTGATTTTACATAGAGAAGAAGACGATCTATATTTCGATGACGCCATTTGAATAAAATTCACTGTAACTAGAATTGTCTATTTCGACAAAGTTTTAAGTTTTCATGTAAAATAAATTACTGTAGTACTGTGATAATTTAAAAAATATCAGAGCTGAATGTATCACATTTCAGAAATGTTAAATTAAAATTGCATTTCAGTTTGAAAGTGTCTCATTATCAATACTTAATGCATGATTGATCTTTCTTGTTTTTATTTCTTTATAAGTTTTTGTTATTTCGAGATCAAGAACTTTTTAAGAACGGGGTCCCGCAGGATTAGGAATTTTCTTTTGCTTCATTTAATGGAAACCATCTTTCATATTATCACGTTTTAATTTATTTATCTGCAAATACTGCAAGTTGTTTTTAAAAGACAATACCTCGTTGAAATTGCCCTACAATTAACTTTTTGTGCGAGAAAATTTCGGTAATAACAAATCTAACGCGGGATAGATTTTCGTAATTTTTCGAGTTTGGAATGATTCACCGATTAAAATCCCTGATCAGAAGTGAACCGTCCTAAAATAATATATTACAATAAATCCAATAAAGTCTAACCCCCAGTATAGGGAGAAAAGGGAAAATATGATTACCTTACATTAAACGTGCATGCGCCCTTTTACATCTATAATATTCAAAGTGTAGCTGAACTAATATTGAAGAAATTACATAGGAAATTTCTTTAAAAAAACCAGACATGAATTTGGTACACAGGTACTTCAGAACCCGAGAAGGTGCGCCTCGGCTCTATTTTTTTTAAATTCTAATTATTTTTTAAGTTATGTTTTATTTTAGCACGATTTTGAGCTATTTTCACACAAATCAGTGCCTTAGTAAACGAAAATATTACCTCAGAATTTCCATCTTGACAACAAGGAAAGGATCGAAAAATTCGTCTAACTTTGGATAGAATCCATATGATTGATAGAAGAATTTTCGTGATTGTTTTAAAAATATATACTTTTCGTATATTGAAGACGTAATCCCTGACATAAGAGGCACCCAAGATATTCTCGCAGAGTTTCCATTCGCCACAGTTTCCATTCTCGCAGAGTCTCCACATTCGGCACTCCGGCATTACTTTTTTTTGTTGTTATACTCGGGCGTATTGTTAAATCGATCTTTGGTTTTCGAGAATCCGCTGTGAGTTCCAATGTGATTGTAATCAAAGGATTGCAGCTTATATCCCGGGCAAAGTAGATAACATTTTCTCAGGCCCGTGCTGGCCAGGGGGGGACAGGGGGACGTGTCCTCCTGCCCTCCTCTGCCTGAGGCGCCTTAAGACAACGAAAGAAATTGTGACAGTATTTATTTAGCATGTACCAAAAAAATTAAATGTTTAAAAATTTTTGTAATGAAATTATTCTTTTTTCCTCTAGCACGCGTTTCAAATTTTGAAAAACAGAAATTACTACACTGTTAGAAAGAAGAATGTGATGCGCAAAGTTTAATATTTTAAATATCTATTAACTTTGAGATAAATCTCGAGATTTCAGTACCCATCTTTGAGCTATATCCTGGTATGTAAGGTTGCGTGCGCGTTGTCCACTGCGCTGCTTGCCATTGATTTCAAATCTCGAGTGCCACGGGATGCAGAATTGCACAGTCTTCAGTGAAATTGTACCAGTCTTCAGTGTTCCCACAGAAAAACTTCCGACTAATATGCTTCCATAGCCTGCTATAGATTCGCAGAGTTATCCCAAATAGAAAATGTTGGGAACATCATGGTGCGTCACCTACTGTCTTTTGCACAATCACAGAAAACGGCAAAAAATCTTCAACAGTTTGAATAAGAATGAAAAGTATACCTCGAGACTGTATATACGTGCATCTGTAAACTGTGCATCTGTTGTAATGCCGCGACGACTAGCAACATGCATCGCCAACAAAGGAGGAGACATTTTCGTACTAGTATAGGCCATTGCTCTAGATATTTTATCATGTCTTCTTTACTACTTAACTAGTCTTGTTCATAACTTTCAGAAGAATAGTTTGCGGCCAACCTGGACGACTCACACGTAGAACCTTTTAATGCCTAGGCGGGAAGGGACTTCTCATTCCGAAGGTTTTATAAATTCCCAGATTCCCTCCCTAACGAAGCAAAATTTAAAAATAAATAACTACAGCCCTAAACAACTTTCTGCCCTCCCACACACACTTGTAAGAAAAGAAAACAGGAACGGCAAACTCCATTTTGGGAGACTCAATGGGCAGGTTACTGCCAAGGCCATCGAAGGCCAAAATCAAAAGACAATAAATAATAATAATAAAACAAGAATTAAGTAATGAAGTTACAGATGAATGGTTGCCAAGTACAAAGCCTACGTTAAACCATGGTGGCATAAACAATTAGATAAAACACTAAGACAAAAGGACAAGATATAAGGCACCTTACTACCTTGACCATCAAAAGAAGACAGAACTTAGGCAGTTGTAACTAGAGTAGTCGCCAAGATATAAAACATACTAATTACATTCTTGGTGTTGCATTACCCTTCTTGGTGTTGCAATTTCAATTGCTCCAATTATAGAGGTAACTTATGAGCCTTGCAGAACGTGTTTTTTACTTATTGGCCTTCCATTTATCTTTGGATGACTATTAGTCGAATGCTATATTTTAATAAAATCCATTCTACGTGCTTTCTTCTTATTTTTTTTCGATTTATTTTGTTTTTTTGATCGGTAAAAGCAATTATCGAACTGGTTGCCGCGAAATACGGGACTCAACAACATGACTCGATTGTAACATCAGCAATTTTCGTGGAATGAACTCACTTTACTTCCTGTTATTCGGTGGCCAGTCATCGTAAGCCGTTGATCATGGGTGGACTTGGATATTATAAAAATATTTTAGTCATTTTTGTATCATTTTTTAAGAATTGGAGTTACTCACCTCCAAGATATACAGAAATGGCAACGACAGCAAGTATGGCGACGACGACTAATGCTATGGCACAGAGTAGTGCGCCAGCGCACCTAGGGTTTCGACTTCGCTTAGTCGGTTTCCGTCGCCGATCGTCCCCCCATAGTAGGTAAGGAGGGGGCGCCGCGACACGATGGTGCCCTGGAGCGGCGGCGTAGGGCAGGTAATCCTCGGGAAAAGAGGCGAACGCCAAGTTGTCCAGACGTTCCTAAAGAGAACAAAGTATTACAGAAAATGTGCATTTGACTGAAGTTAAACATAAAAACTACATACTCATACAATCCGCCCTATAAGGGGCGTTCTTAAAGTTATAATCGAATTCCCATTACAGATAACATCATCCATGTTATGAGCTCGTCAACATAGAACAACCATCGAGGTGAGATAAAGATCTCAAGTCGAAGGAAATAACTGATACTTACTGCGGAGACGGCTTCAAATTTCTTCAAAAAATATTGTGGTAGGATTTAATTTGTTGGTCTTCACAAAGATTCGCAACATTGTGGCTAGCAAGTTTTCTTGTGCAATTGCAGGTATGGTCCATGGTGAGTATAGTGTATAAGCCGGAAACCAGCCTATGGATGCTGTTATAATGGACGCACAATACATACAAAACTGCAATGGGATAGGTTCTATGTTTGGTAAATTAAAGCAGTGTTTTTCAATGTGTGAGAAATATGAAATACAAATGCCAAAATGACACGGTTCTGTAAAAAGTAAAATAATACAGGGTGATCGATAAGCCTTGCACGTCTAGTTTTAAAATCATATAATGTACAGAAAAATTAAAATAGAATTGTTTTCATTTAGGTGGCAATGATATATCCCCAAAAATAGATCAGAAATATCGTCTGCTGTTTCTTATACGTCAGGCGATCATTGCAGACGCTTTTTTTATCAATAGAATAACATCTAGTTTACCCAGAATGAAAGAGTTTTTATTGTAGAGCAATATTTCTCGATACATTCTTATGAGAATATTATTGCAGAGTTTCCGAATCAATACACATGCTTTTCTAAAACCCCTAATAATTCAACAATTACAAGGAGAGCCATTTTGAGAAACTGGATCTGTTTCAAATAAAGCGGGAACAGTCAGTCTGACCTTTGATTTTAAGCCAGGATAAACTATTCTAAATAGAGAATGTGTTGTTGAAACTCTTCAATGACACTTTCATAATAGATAAATATTGCTCTAAAATAAAACATTTCAACCTCGTAAAACGCCATAATTTTCGATTGAGGTCGGTAATGATCGTCTGGCGTATTAGAAAACAGCAGATATTTTTGGAGGTATATGAGCACCATCTAACTAAAAAAAAAAAATCTACTATTTCAATTTTTCGGTACATTGATTTTAAAATTGGATGTGCGCTAATTTTCGATACCCCCGTACTTTTTATAGGTTCTCTAAGATATACTGTATCTTTTTCCAAAGTGTGTTCCGTGGAACCCTTGGTGTTCCACGACAGTATTCCAGTTCCGCTATCATTTGAATTTTAAGAGTTTCGCAACCCCCAAAATGTGAAAAACACTGCTCTGTAAAACCTCTGGATTGGCGAGTAAAGTTTTAGTATGCAACAGGGTTGTCCGACATACGGTCCGCAGGCCATAGTCCGGCCGGCCAAAGGTTTTCATCCGACCCACTTACTGTTTAAAAAAAAAGCAGAATTTAAATTCAAAAGTAAAAGCAGTAAGAAAATAAAGTCTTCACAAATAATGAAAATCCATATTCGCTAGTTCAACACCGGATATATTCTGGACACTGCTTGCAGAAATTAAGATCATTGCAATAAAAGAAAAAGATGCAAGCTTTATGGATGTCGATGAGTGATTGAATAATTTGGCATTTCCAGTAGATATCACTAAGTATCTTGCAGACTTAAATATGAAATTATAAGGAAAGGATAAACTTGTGCACAAACTGTACGAGCTGTTTGGGCAGAATGTTCAAAGTCAGATTACTTAAGAGTTGATGCACTATAAAACATTTGCAAGCATGTTACTGAAAATTTCAGTGTCTGGATAATAACTTTAACTACGATCAAAAAAGCAATAACTGTTAACAGGAACTAAATGTAAATATAACTATTTCGAAAAACCCTAAAATGATCGTCATATACAATTAAACAATTATGCGTTCGACGAATTCATAAACAATGAAATTGTATTCACAATAATGCGTAAAAGACTTTTGAAAAGCAGGAGAAAACAATCGCACTGGCAACTTTCCCTATGGCATGAATCGGGGATTGACAGATGCTGAATTTCGGATGAGGGCTGCCATTTTGGGATATATCGCCAATTTGGCGACTTCTCGAAGGTTCGAGAAACACCTCGAAATAACCAGTATTCTACGAGATATTAGAGATTTCCAGAAGTTTCTATAAAGAGACTATAAAAGGAGAATAGTAGCTGATGTTTTGTGAAATGAAATATTTCAATGTTTCGAAAATAGTATTGGTTGTTTTGTGAAATGAATGGAGTATTTTAAGTGCTGTTTGACTGTATATTGTTCCTGTTTACTTTGTGCTTGTGAATAAACGTGTTAGTTATCCAGAAATTGGATTCATTTTTATATTATGAACGGACAACCAAGATTTCAGAGGATATGTCGTAACAATATGTTCAACTCGCCCGCCACGATTAAGTCACTGAATTGAACTGAACTACACTGACGCGGTTGTTCTTTGTGACTATTGTGGAAATTTTCAAATAGTCACGAAAACGTCATTTCTAGCTTCAATTTTGGAATTTTCTAAAAATTTCTTTAGTTGGTGATATTTCAAATTTTTTGCAAAGATCATATGGTTCGACCTTCAATTTTTTTTTTAAATATACGCTTTTTTCAACTATACATAAAGTCAGATATAGATTTTATTATTTAATAAACTCCGATTAAGGGGAAGTTTCAATTCAAGTTAAAATTCACTTTAAAAATGACTAAAATGTTTAGCATCTGAATATTTTCACTCATCAATGCTACAGAATTTTTGAAAATCAACGTCAGAATGCAAAGGTACCCGAAATCGCTTGGATTTTAGATACCAATTGCGAAAATATTTGAAATCATATTTTAGTTTTAATAATTCTTAAAGCACTCCTAATTTAATGAAAGTTTAAGATTAGCTGTTTCTGAAATTATTGCAGTTCCTGTGAAACTCTATAAATCTGAATAAAATATTTGGGGTACCTTTGTTAATATATCAGGAAAAATCTGAAGTCTTCATATTCAGTGCCAAAATAGGACAGTAGATAAAGATATTATATGGTTCTCAATTCTGTGTGTTAGATTTTCATTGCTTCCTGGCATATATCATAAATATGATGTAGTTTCCCTTAGATTTCCTTTCACAGAAAGCGTTCACCTTGGCTGTTTGACCACATTTTGCTTTTGTTTAAGGGGACGGTGGACGTTGAAATTTTTTTATTTATTTATTGACTTAGAAACGTGAAAATTTGTATAAATATTCCTCTTAACATTATTATATACAATACCATTAATTTTTTTTTCAATTTTGTAATAATTTTTTTTTAATTTAATTTTTTAAAGAAAATTTGAAAATGCTCCTTGCGCGCCATTTGTTTACATTTTTAGATTAATTTTACAATATGATCACTTAAAAACACATTATGAACAAATTTGGATATTTATTTTTAAATCCCTTAGAAAGTTAATTTTTTAAAAATATTTTTCTGCATTAAAATTTAATTTTCATCATTTAATTAGGTTCTTATTCACTTTTAATTACCTTAATAAAATCCAATTATAAAATGCATATCCAGTTTCATTAAAAAGTATGAGAGATGTCTTCTTGCCAAATTTCATGGATCTCAGCAAAAATTAAGACACATGGAGCATTTTAAAAATGTAAAACATTTGAAAATTCTGCTTCGAAAAAAATTCATTCAACCTTTTGCTTACGGGTGGGACAGCGTCCATCCCAAACGAAGAACCTCCCAAAAAGACAGGTATTTGACATACCCTATCCCAAACAGTTCGACCCTTTGCAGACATTGGCGTCCATGGCGTCCATGTCGCCGACAGAAATATTACACCTGCTGCAGCAGGTGCAATGTTTCTGTCGGCAATTTCCATGGACGCCAATGCCTGCAAAGGGGGTCGAACTGTTTGGGATAGGGTATGTCAAATACCTGTCTTTTTGGGAGGTTCTTCGTTTGGGATGGACGCTGTTCCACCCGTAAGCAAATGTTAAATGTGTAAAATAATGTTATATATTAAAACTTTTTTTAGTCGATTTTTGCTCATTTCAACGTCCACTGTCCCCTTAATAAAATTTCCTCCTTCTTCATTCCTTTGTTAAATTCCTTTATAGAATGTATTAATTATTTACTCATAGATTAAATTAAATTTCTTTAAAATCATTTGCTATCTTATTACAATGCAGTTGGCTGTTTTTCCTTTGTTTAGTATTACGGTGTGATTTTACTTAAATTAACATGCAAGTAAAAATCATGCAACTAATGCAAATTTTAAAGAAAATGTTTTTTATTAATTTTCGCCAATTTGATATACTCCGAGGTTTCATACAATGATCGCGGTTCTCCAAAGATCATTGTGTAAAATCCCACGATATATTGAAACTGCTTTTTATTGGCAAAATTCCGCGAATTTTCTTCGAAATCTGAACTCTCATGTTGACCCCGTGGTTTTGACGAGAAAGTGAAATCTTCTCCGATTGGCTACTTTTTTTGACATTCTGCTAGTCAACTGTTAATCACTCTATGTCCACGCCTCCTTTTCGTACGATAATAGGATGTGAACGTCGGCCACTCGTGCGAATCATAAATGACGGCACCTTTTCTTAATTACTTCACGGAAGTAGGAGTCACCCGAAATAAAAATGTTTAGGCCCAGCCCACCTAGGAAACATCTTTGGACCATTTTAAAAGTCCCTGTTAACCATCTATTATATAGGATATCTATATGAAACCCCTAATTCACGCTCCGCATTCGGACCCCTATTGACTATCATCGGTCCAGCTTTAGTACTTGTGTTCTTTTGTTTGTAGTCCGTTTTGCGGCCGCCTAGGCTTAGTCAGTCAAAAGTGCTGCTTAATTGACTGTAATTCAGTCTTAGGATTTGTAAGTAGCGAAAGAGACAGGGCCCAATCACTACAAACTAAGAAGCACATCATTTACTTTGGGTGTTTCAAATTGCGGAATTAAATGGGCGGTTGAGTTTGTTGAAATCTACAAAATGTCTCAGGATTCACATTCATGATAGAATGAAATGGAAAACATTCAGCTAAACTTAGTCGTAAATGGGTGATTCTTGTTGATAGATAATCGGGCCTTTCCTCATATGCTTTTTCCGACAAGACTTTTCTGCCTTAAAGTCACCACTGCCAGGTGATATTTCTATGCAGCTCATAGCCCTTACCCCACAAACCTTAATCCGCCCCTATGTACCAGGGAATTTCACACATCAACCACTGTATTTATGGCTCATAATTTAATAACCCATATCTAATAGCATGCCCTTTAATTGATTTAAACAGTTTAAAAAATAGGACGAGCTCAATCAAGGGTGGCATTTCTATCGTAAACTTACGAGCGGACGCGGAAATAGCCCCCACAGCGAGGTCAAGCGAATTCGCTTTCGAATATTTCGCTCGTCCACCGGTGCGTGTTCGAAACCTCAACTGGGTCAAAAGGTTCCATAAAAGAGCGTCCCTCCGATCCGCTGTTATGGTGAAAAACAATGGATGAAGGGGTCGGCTCGGTTCCTGACGTAGATATCTACGATTTCTGACACGGGACATGGGATGAGGTGGGAGGAACGCGGGTGAAAGTGGCTTCTCCATGGATGCAATCGCGCGTTTTATTACCGAAATGGTGGTATTTTGACATTGCCATCGAAGGCCACAAATGGCAGATTGTGTGGTAAAGGTAAATAATGGGAAATCCAAATAACGATATAAATGTTGTTCGACCTTAACGAGGAATAAAATTTACTGCGAATTATCCATATCTATACAATTAAAACGCGTTTGACCCCGTATGTGTTTCAGTGGAGGGATTGCACAACGTGATTTCTGGGTGTAAAAAGTGGAGATGGGCAGATTAATTTCCACCGGCAGGGACGACCTGGGGGTTTTCGTCCATAATCTGCCAGGGAAGTGGAGATGGGCAAAATACATTTCTCTCGAATTCGAATATCGAATACTAACTAGATCTCATATGTTTGAATACCTCAAATGTTCGAATACCCTATAAAGTTATTTCAAATTGTTAATAAATAATATTTACATTTATTAAATATTATTAACTAGAACGAATTACCTGGCGTTTCTCGAGTCGTAAATAAGAGAGAGAGAGAGTGCCCGCTACTTAAATAATATATTTACAGATAACACCACTCAATTTCCAAATCGTCTCTTCAAACCGTAGATATCTTAAACCATTGCCAAACAATTTCTGGTTTTAAGCCAAATTCCCACGCACGTTCAAACTTTGAAATCAAATAAATAAAAAAAAATATTATATTATTAATAATAAGCATATAAATAATTTGTACAGAAATGAAGGCGGGGCAACCTTCCAAGGCAGGCACGCGCCGAAAAATTCACCGGGAGAAAAGACGATCGCGGGTAGAAACCTCAGCTCTCCGCGAAAAAGAGTTTATTGCTTTTCTGTGTCTGTTTAAAAAATCACAGAAAATTAAATTATGTATTAATTCAAAAGATATTTTTGTTTGAATGCAAAAAATATACACACAACTTTTTTGCCAAACTATAGAATTGTAATAATCTTACTTTTTTGGATGTGGTAAAATAGTGGCTCTGGCTGTAAATCCTTTAAGTTCTTTTTTTTTTTATCAATGTCATTTTAAAACAAATATTCCAACAGTGATGCACAATTTCCGATTTTAATACACAAGGGTTGGATTATTTGCAAGCATAACTAGTTAGTAATGCTAGTTACGTAAACATTACACAAAAGCACACTAAATAAAATTGCTGTTTGTGAGAATATAACTTTCTAATACTTCCTTGAAGAAAGCAGGCATGGGTCAGTTAGGCGACTGCTATTGTTTCGAAGGCGATTTGACCCCTCTTCCTCAGTTCTAGAAACAGTGATCTCAACAACTGCCAAGAGCGAAGGCATTTCGTTGTGTATCTTATACTTTTGTTATTATATCATGTGTTGTGAATTAAACAACTGAGACTGAAAACAAATAATAAATATATTAAATTTTATTGGAGTTTTATTTTACGAGACGTTATATACCCGCAAAATCATTTCAATTCCATCGGATTAGAGCCACCATTAATTTAATTTTATTTATTTATTTTATGAAAAAATGCCTCAAAGCACAGGAACAAAACCAGTTTAACTATTACAAGTTCAAAAGCTGTATTTATGCTAAAACGATCGCACAAAAACAAAGGAAATAAATAATTAATAAAAGAAAAAAGAGACGATGAGTACAGAACAGATTGAAAAAAAAACGAAAATGATCACGTTTTGAGTTTATTTACCTTGACCGCAGATCGAGTTTGTCTGAGAAGTGGAGAAAGTTGGGATAAAGGTAGGATGGAAAGAGAAAGACAGTTGTGCCTTCCCACGACAAGTTTCCGCCTATAAAGTATCTGAACCACCTAAGATTTTCCCAACCAGTATTCCATATTTTTATGTTCATTTTTATCCCAATCAGTATCAGAAAAGAAATCTAATATGCGCAGTGCATATGACTTTACCTACAGACTCAAATTCGTTTTCTCCTATACTATTCGTTTTCTTTCATAAGGCAGCGAATTTAATTGAGCAAAACTAAAATAAAACTGTATATAAACTGTATGTATTTGCGCAAAACTATATATACTTAATTAAAATTATACCAAATGTGCAGTTTTAATTCAAGTTTCGTCTTCGTTTGGCGACTGGGACCTATTTTCAAATGGCAGCTTTGCAAAAATCTATATAAATAAAATTGAAAATCTGTCTGTATGTTTGTCTCATTATCACGGGAGAACGGCTGAACCGAATTTAATGAAATTTTGTGGGTAGCTTTGGAATATCCTCACTTAAAATTTAGTCTGTGTTTCGAGTTTCTAGGGCCAGGGGTTGTCTAGATATTAATTAGAAACCCACAATTAAACCCTTCATAGAGATGGCATTATGCAGACGATATTTTTTCCACCAATTTATTTAAAGAAAATTATATCATGTTGCTTAGTACGGATTTAAATCCAATGTGTTTATGCAGCAGACGATTTTTATTAAATCTTTTCTGATTTAAATAATAAAGATATGTATATAAAATAGATTTCATTGATATTGCATTTTTGACTGGATTATATCAATTACGGTCTTCAGGTTTAAACATTTATTTTCGGGGATTATTGATATTTTCAATTTATTACATTCTTGCCTTATTTTGGCAAAAATTGTTGAAACTCATATATTGTACGTATTACCGGTAATTTTCTACAAATGCACGAGTATATCTTCTAATTTACGAGAACATGAGTAGTACAGATATATTGGCATATATTTTGACATATATTGGAATCAATTACGGCCTTCTGGTTTAAAGATTATGGGGATTATTGATATTTTCAATTTATTACGCCATATGTTTTATTTTGGTAAATATTTTTGAAACTCATATTGTAATACGGATAATCTTTTACAAACACACGAGATATCTACGATAATATAAGTAGTACAGATATATATCCATACAATTCCCATACAATTTTAGCGCTTTTATTTTGGCATATATTGGAATCAATTACGGCCTTCAAGTTTAAAGATTACAGGACTATTGATATTTTCAATTTATTACGTGATTTTTTTTTTTTTTTTTGCAAAGATTTTAGAAACTCATATGTTGTAGTACGTGTAATCTCCTACTAATACACGAGTATATCTTCTAAAATTCGTGAATATAAGTAGTACGGGTCCCATACAATTTTAGTGCTTTTATTTTGCATATATTGATTGAATTTTATATTTTTTTGTAAATTTGTTTACAAATGGGACCAGGACGTTTTATCCTTCATCTGCCTGTGAAGATAATTTTGTATAGCGATAACAGATATTCTAGAACTTCTTTTTAAGAGCATTAAATTAAATATTTTAATAGGAAATTTTGATTAACAATGTCATTTAGTGCACTATAGGAATTTGCACATGATTGTGAATTTTAAGTTTCTTTATATTATATACTCTGTACGAAGAACGGGTATACTTCTAGTGCCAAATAAAACCTGAAATATTCCTTAGTGAACTCCCTTCTCTTAGCATCCATTCTCCTCAGGAATTTGATACAAGATTCAAGTCAGTCATCATCTGAGCTCTATCTATAGCGGATCCTGATAAATAGATATTTCAAAGAATTTTTTTTCGTAAAACACTAGTCGGGAAATTTTTTTACCATCAATAATCCAGTGTTCTAATCGTGACAATTACTAAAATTCTATCTAGTTCTAATTTTTTACATAATGAATCTACACATAAAATTGGATAGCGGTAGGTGCATTTGTTCATGAGTTATAATGATCACATCCACATATACACAATGATATTTCCCCCCAATGTATTCGAAATGTGTTGAGGAGGTCTTACAACGTACTTCGTAAAAATTTGGTATTGAAATATTTTCAGCAAAACAATACTTATAATACGAGAAAGCAGCAATAAAAGTTTAGATATTTTCGGTGAATGTAATGTTTTTACAGTCATTCCTTCAAAATCCAAACATTATCCAAACAATTAAATTCCAACTGTCAAGCATAGAAGGGGGACCCAGTGATTCTACGATAGTAATTTCGGGAATTTAGAAGAATAAATGAGGAAGTATACTTTAATATCTATCAATATAGAGGGTGTTTAGGAAATTCCGTATACCCACTCTAACTTTAGAACCGTACTGTAGACTGTTCGGCAGGTTAGTTGCTCTTGTATTGCACAAACTTTGAATTACGTCTGTGTTATAAATGTTTAGTAGTTTCACATGTCTCGTACTGGGCCAACGGCCGTACCGTGCTGAAAACACCGGTTCTCGTTAGATTACCGAAGTCAAGCAGCATCGGGCGCGGTTAGTACTTGGGTGGGTGACCACCTGGGAACACCGCGTGCTGTTCGCACATTTCGGGCGCGGCAGCCCGGTGGTTTGCGCGCTGGATTTGCACGCTGCCACAACTGCCGCCGTGTTCATGCGGAGTACGATCACGTTAAACATGTGGGTCTGTAAGTCCTTCTGAGAGGTTGGTGGTAGGGGAAGGAGGGTACGGTCCCTGTGGATGCCTCCCCCCACTGGGTTCCGGTCTAAATTGGGTGGCACTTCCCGGCCGTCCAAACGGTTACCTTACACTTTTCTGGTAGGTCGGACGGCCTGGGTCTCAACAACAACAACATGTCTCGTACTTTTAAACCAAGTATTGCTTTGCACTCATTGGGTATCGCTTTTTCATTTTTAAGTGCACTTGTTGTCTATCTCTATTAATTTATGAGTTAGTTTTCTTAAGTTCCGTATTTCGCCACTGGGGGTGCAACAAAAATGTTATTCGACTGCGCATGGTCACAAAACGTACTTCAAGCTGACATTTCTTCAACTCGAGATTTAAGTGCAAGAATAATAATGGATCGTTCAACAGAGAGTAAGAAGAAAATTTCAGACTTTACATTTTTTTTTAAATTATTTTTATTTTAGGGTTGCCGCACACAGAAATGGATTTGCCGAATAACGACAAAAACAATGTTCAACTGAGATAGAAACTTGATATTTGGTAAGGGGATCAATCGTTGGAAAATTTCAGAAAAAATCGAATTATTCCGAAATTTAAGTCTGAGGATCGCGTTCGAAACGAAAACGTTTGAAATACGGATTGTTTGGGAAATGTGCTTTCCGATGAAGCACAGACTCGAAATTGGGTATCTTCATCAGATACTTCACTTTGTTCGTAAGAGTGATGGGGCGGAATAGTCAGGTGGTTAAGGCAAGGAAATTGCCTCGGAGGACACGAGTTCGATTCCCGACTCTGCTTAAACTATCCCCGTATTCACGTGGAGTACGAGCAAGTTAAATCTGTGGATCCGAAAGTGCTTCCGAGAGGTTAGTGGCAGGGGAAGGAAGATTCGGTCAATGTGGTCTAAATTGGGTGGCACTGTCACGGCTGTTCAAGCAGATACCTTACACCTTTGGGTAGATCGGACGGTCTGGGTCAAAAGAAAGATTGGAAGAATGGGAAAAAATTATAATTTTGCATCATTTATTATTTTAGGGGTCGAAAACCCAGACCACCCGACTCGTCCGAGGACTTGGAGTAACCGTTTGAATGGTCGGGAAAAATTTAGAATAGCGATTATTATTTTAGGATTTTAGATTATTATTTTATTATTTTAGAATAGCGATTATTATTTTAGGGGTGTCAATATTTTGAAAGTACAATTTTTTCGTTTGGGAATCAATTGAAAATTTATTTGCTGTTTTATTGCATTTGACGATTGTTTTGTGATTTTACTAGCTAGAAGGAAATTAGCTATGATTTATTGTCGTTTACGTTTATTGCTGCTTTAAATAAAGCTTTAATTATCCAGACCTTCGAGCTCATTCTTGTTTCTGAGAACACGATCGTGAAACTAGAGAATATTGGGGAGTCGCTAGATTTAATGAAGAAAACCTCACCGAGGAGGAAGTGATTTTAAGACTCTGTTTCGCCTTCGATGACAACTTCCCACGCAATGTCTGATCGCAATATGAAAGTCCCACACACAAGTATTGAATTAGCTTAATGCCAAATCACACGTGAACTAGGAATGAGACCGGACCCGGGTTGAGCCCAGAATCCCGTCGTGTTTGGACACAATGTTTCTTCAGGACTTTTTGGCCGGGAAGGGGGGGGGGGGGGGCGAATGAACTTTTAGGGCGGGGGGAAGCAAGTTTTCTATTTGTCCTATATAAATATAGCTAAATGCTGTGTCACATAAATAGAAGATAGGTTAACATAAAGTGTCTCCGGGGGGGCGGAAGTCACCCCCGGAGAGATTTAATGTTTCTTTCAGGACTTTCTGGTCGGGGGAGGGGGCGAATGAAATCTTAAGGGGGGCAAGTTTTCTATTTTCCCAATATACATTTATCACATAAATAGATATTAGGGGCATCCCCCCCCCCCCCTCCCCAGAAGTGTGCCGGAAAGAAACCTGTTTGGATCTGTTAGTGAAGAAAATCTCGGTCTGGTGAAGGGAAGGAGGTTAGTTCACAGGACTAAATGTCGATATAACTTGGATTAGTTAATATATTTTGATTTTTTGACATTCGATTGAATTTTGTTGTAAAATTCTCTTAAAATATGTTTTATACGAAGATGTGTGTTGTGTTGGAATAACTGTTTGTTTAAATTTTGTTATATTGCGTATTAAATTTTAATAATAGAAATTTTCTTTAAGAAAGTCGGTTGTGACTCCAGTTTGATGGAGCCCAAATGGTTTTTGAATAACGTCTTGTAAAGGTAAACGTAATAAAGTTTATTCGTTGTTTCCAATTTCGTTTGTATTTTTTACAACAGATAATATAGTAATTAAAGTATGCATAATTAAAAATTTAATCTTTTAAAGTTACAAGAGAATATCAAGTCTACACGAGCTTAACCATACTTAGTAGATATTACAAGATATTATAACCACTAATCCGATCTAAAATCTAATTCATTTATTGAAAAACATGTTCACTTTTCATATGTAATACCATGCGATACATTGGGTGACATTCTCGTGGATCTAGATCGTTCCATTCATGAAAAAAGATTCTTTAAGTAATACTTTTGTATTTGAACGCCAATAGTCATTTATCTGCTATAAGAATAACTTATTTCTCCGTCCATAATGCTTGGTGAGATGATGACGACGAATTTTGCGGAATGTAGTCAACTTGGCGACTTTTTAAAATGTTACCAAATTAACGAAAATCTCCCCAAATGGATAAAAATGACGCTAAATCAATGAAAATGACGACTCATTGACGAAAATTCAATATCTTGGAAATAATACAAGTATCTACTATAAATAAAAAAATAACCTATTTTTTTGCTGTAAAAGTAGTAAATTCATTGCATTATATAAAGAAAGTCATGTGCTGCCCACATCAGATTTTTTTTCATATGTGGAACTGAGCAATGATTTGCATTTTCCGTACATCAGTGATGCTCGAGCTGTTTTCATCGAAGAGCACTTTTCAAATTTGTGAACTTGGAACATTTTTGAGTTCATTTGCGCATTTCAAAATGCTAACGATAATAATATTCCAATGATTTTTATTTTGCAAAATAAACTATACTTAGCCAAAAAGTTATGAAAGCAAATGTAAAGGTTGATATGAAATGAATTAAACTTAAAAAAGTTTTTTATACATATGCCGTCTCTCATAAATATAATTTTTTATATACACTAAGGAAACCTATCGATAGAATAAATCTGTTTAATGCAAATACAAGTTTCATTTTAATAGAATTTGTGTTTCTCGGAAAGTCATAGGACTGTTAAAAATTTCACACATTTTTACAAAAGCATGTATATGAAAAACAAACATTTCTGTATATTTTAAAACAATCCATATTAATTTTTTTTTCTTATAGTACAAAATATCTCGGGTTCCAAAGACAAGGGTTTAAGTCATAACTTTCCGTGATTTTTCTCATAATGCGATTTGTTTACTTTGCGAGCAAATCCGAAACTTCTCTCAGTATGTTTCATGAAATTTTCAGAACATATAACGTACTAGTATGTTAGTCTCTATAACGTGAACCTAAATATTTTCATATGTTTTTCTGTTGCAAAAATATTTTTATAAGAAGTTATGTTGTTGATATTTTCGAAAATTTCGTGAAAGCTAAGTGCGACATTGCACTAAATAGAAAAATTAAATCCTTAAACACAAATTTATTTGGGTTCAAAGTAACCCATTGTTACAGAAGTATAAGTATTATGTGCCAAAATTTTCCTAGTAATGTTGCTTACAAGCTGTCATACCAATTTTTTGATCAACAGATGGCTCATAACTCTCTATAATAAACATATTTCTTTATATATCATATTTTAAAAATAGTGTACTGTTACTACGTATCCTCTGGAATCGTGGGTGTCCGCTCAGCATACAAGAGTAAGTCCAACTTTCTGGATAACTAACACCAGCATACAAGAGTAAGTCCAACTTTCTGGATAACTAACACGTTTATTCACAAGCACAGCGTAAACAGGAACAATATACAGTCAAACAGCACTTAAATGCTCCACTAATTTCATAAAACAACCGATACTATTCTCGAAACATTGAAGAATGTCACAGTTCAATGTAGCTCGTATCACGTCAACTGCTCTCCAGAGTGATGACTCATTTTATACACTCTCTATGGAAACGTCTGGAAGTCCTTCATATCTCGTAGAATACTGGTTATTTGGAGGTGTTTCTCGAACCTTCAAACAATCGCCAAATCTGACAACCCTCTTCCGAACTTCAGAAGCTGGCAACCCTAGATTATTGTCATAGGGAAGGTTGCTTGTACGAGTGCTTTTTCCGTCTGGTAAAAAAGTTTTTCCCTTGTTTAAAAAGTGACTTCAATGAGGAAGGACATTTTATACGTTCGAAACAGTATATTGAAAGGAAATATAAAATTTTTACTAGAAAGATAAAGCGTGTTTTTATAATGTATACTTTGAGATATAAAATGCTGAATATGAATTATTTTCATTTTCCAACATTTTAAGTGTCTTGAGATCCATCCAATTCTAAATTTTCTTTGCTGGAATAATTCTAATTTTAAGATATTCAAAGTGCCATCTCTTAAGGAGAAAGGATAATTCCCGACACAATGGTTGTAGTATACAGCGTGTTTTAAGAAATGTGAACATTGGAAGTTTTTTGAACCGTTGGTTGTAGACATAGTTCTAATTGCACAAATGCTTTTAATAAGGTTGGAAGTTACACAATAGTAATTTAAGTAATGTGCAATATTTTTATAAGAAGTTAGAAATAGCTTTTTATATAGACCTTGAATCGAAATGGTTAAATTACAAAAATGTTGCCCGTACTTCATTGAGTCAAACTAAAATAATTTGGCTATCAAATGTGCAAATTTAAGACGAAATAAATTGTCAAACTTCCTGACTTACACCACTGTACCGTGACCTTGATCGATTCGCTTGTAATCACCGCAATTCATGAATTCAATGACCGTTCGCAAATTGAATCGCTTCAGAAAAATCACTTAGTAGGGTTTTAATACGATTTTCTTTTTCAGCCGTTTGTCTTTGTAACTATTAAGGACAAAGATGATTTTGATTAAAAATTATATTAAACCTTAGGGTATATTGATATTAAATCTATAAGGTAAAAAAACTAATTGTGATTTTGTTGGTCTGTCAGACGTTTTACTAACAAAATCTATGGAAAATAAGCATATCCTTCAATTTTTGAAATCGTTTGCATTTGGAGCTATAGGCGATCGGTTGCATTTGCCGTAGAACATAATCATCGCACAGAGTTCGGTATTACTGAGCAATTTAAACTTCAGTTAAGTAGCAGAGTTACTTGGAATCGACGTAATGGTAACTTAATAACTTTACTGAAAAACTTGGATAAAATAAATTTGAATAAGTAATAAAAGTTTTAGTGATTATTTGCAACCGAAATTAATTTGTGAATGTCCCCGTATTTCTCAAAGAAAATTTTAATCCATGATAACTAACAAAGTTGATAGTAATACGGTCAACATTTTGTCAGTTTTACTATTGGGTAACATTTTTGTAATTTGACTTTTTTCGTTAAAGATGCTGTATAAAAAGTTAATTTTGATTTTTTATAAAAAAAATAGCACATCATTGAATAACTATTTCATTACTTTCTTATTTAAATTATTTTTTACAATTGGAACTATGTATTTACAACCAACACTTCAAAAGATACTTCGATTTTTTCACATATTTCTTAAACACCCTGTATATAGTATTCAGGTAAAAATAATAGTTTGAACTACGTTATGTAAGTGGCAGAACGGTATATATTAATACAAATCACACAGATGCATACAATTGATGCGCTTTACACTAAGCTGTTGCTAACTTAAAAAAATAAATCTTTAAAAAATGTTCAATGAAAATATAAAAAAAAAATCTGATGTGGGCAACACATGACTTTCCTTATATAATATAATTAATTTACTACTTTTACAATAAAAAAAATAGGTTTTTCTTACAGTAAATACTAATATTCTTTCCAAGATATTGAATTTTCGACTATTAGTCGTCATTTTCATTGATTTAGCGTCATTTTTATCCATTTGGCGAGATTTTCGTTAATTTGGCAACATTTCAAAAAGTCGCCAAGTTGGCGACATTCCGCCAAAATCTCGCCAAGCGTTATGGACGGAGAAATAAGTTGTTCTTACAGCAGATAAATGACTATTGGCGTCCAAATACAAAAGTATTACTCAAAGTATCTTTTTTCATGAATGGAACGAGCTAGATCCACGAGAATGATGTCACCCAATTTATCGCATGGTATTACATAAGAAAAGTGAACATGTTTCTCAATAGGAAATTTTTTTTTTCATTTTATGACTTTTTAATAATTTTTTTGAAAAATGTACAATATCTCAAGAACGGTTCATATTAGCGTTCTAAAATTTATGTCAATCGTTTTCTAATGAAAAATTACATAAGAAATGTCTATTTGCGTAACTTTATTAGTGGTTTTGATTTTTTGACGATTTTTTCAAAATTTTATTTGAAAATTTAGGGGGATTCTGAACATTCGATTACGTATAAAAACAATAGGCTTCCAGTGTTTATGGATTGTGATTTTTGTACGAAATTTGGTTTGAATCGGTCCATTCGTTCGTCAGTTATCGTCTCCACAAACTCACTGACACACACACACACACACAGACATCACTTCAAAAATGTTTGATTCGTGATCAGGAATGCTTGAAACGTGTTCTCCCGTCGAAAAGTACTTTCCTTATACCTTATACCTTAATACAATTCCTTATACCTTATTCCTTATACCTTATACCTTATACCTTTCCTTATACCTTAAAGTACCTTCCAATACTTTCCTTATACATTATGTATATAAGGAAAGTAAAAATTGCTTGAAAATTTATCAAAACTATATTAACACAAATCACTCTAATACATGCAATGAATCAGCTTCACTAGGCTGTTGCAAACTTGCAAAAATAAATTTTTAAAGAATTTTTAGTAAAAATGTTAAATGAATAATTTGTAAATGAAAGTTCATAAAAAGGTCCATGTTTTTATTTCCCATCTCGGTACCAATTATGTTATAAGTGGATCACCATAATGTATGGAACATTATTGTATGGGAAAGTAGAGCGGAAACTCCCACGATATTTTTAAAATTGGGGATAAAATATGCGGAGAAAAAACCTTGTTTCTGAAATTGTTCCCGATCAAACTTTAAATACGCCCCATTTTATTACTTATTTAAATTACTTTGTTTTAAGCAAGATATTACATTATTGCTAAAATACCTCAATTTATTGCTTTCCCAACATGTGTAGTATAATATATAGAAGAAAATATTGTGACGGGGTCGCAAGCATGCCTGAACTCCAATCGAATGTTTTCAGATGTCTGTGTGTATGTGTGTATATGTATTTGTATTTGCTAGTATGTATTTATGTTTGCTAGTATGTGTATGTTTGCTAGTGTGTGTGTATATATGTTAGTCTGAGTATCCGTGTGCCTGTGGACGTAATATCTCACGAACAAGTAAAGCGTTTCGAAAATAATTGGATGCGATTATCGCCACCAGCGATTACTATAAACCTTTGATTTTAAACACAATCGAATGTTCGGAAGACCCCCCCCCACGCCCCCCACCATTCTATTTTCGAATGATTTTTTTTTAAATTATTAAAAACTCAAAAGTTTTACCAATGATAAATGAATAGTTATTTAAGACATAACTTTGTATTACAAAACAAATAACAAACTTCAGAACGCTCAGCATGACCCGATCTCGAGATTTTTAGCCTTTTTCAAATACATTTAGCAAAATCATTTTATAAAATTAAAAAGGTAGTTAGTATCATCCAATACGTTCAATTTCTATATGCATCATTATGCAACACATCTGTTAACATCATTTTCGTGGATCTAGTTCGTTCCATTCGCGAGAGAAGATACTTTCTGTGATAGTTTTATATCTTGACGCTATAGAATTTGCCAATACTCATTTATTTTACAGGATATTAGTTAGATTTCAATTGCACTTCGATGAGGATTTTGCACGTGAGTATGAATAAGTCACTCTACTTACACTTATAAGATGCCAAAAGCGGCCAATTTCACTTTACTGGGAATTAATTCAATATTGTGCTGTCGATCTTGCACTTCATAATTTCTCTGTGAAAGAAGCTACGTCATAACATTATGGAGGGAAAGTCATGTGCTCCAGACAGATTTTTTTTATGAGCAGAAGCCTACAATTTTTTAAATCAATATCAAGGTTTGGTTTTAAGTATTATGAAGGTTGAAACTTACCTGCATAAGCACATATCACGAAGCAGATACGAAGAATTGTTGTATTTCTCCGGCACAAGCGGTGCGTGTGTTGCTGACGAAGAAAAAAAGAGCACAACAGATCAATGTTGGCGAGAAGATAAAAGTCGTTCCTCCCCAAAAGAAAGTTTCGCAAATCGGATTCGCTCCGCTGCGGACTTTGAAAGTTTTTGCTCACGGAAGATTCGAAATGAAGTGTTTACGAAATGACACGAAGGATGCTCAAAGGATTGTTGCACAGGTCCAATCGCTCTTCTTCGGAATAGACACGGCTGCTGGGTTAGTCTGATGTGTCCGACGTTACACACAGGCCAACGTTTTGAGATGAACATTCAAAAGCTTTCAGATAAAGTTTAGAAAAGTGTGTAATGCGACGTTTTAGGCAAAAAAAAAAAAAAAAAAAAAAAAAAGAGTTAAAATCCAGAAAACTGCACACAACAATTTTCTTATATGCATAAAATCCGAAAAGGATATTAAAAAAAAAATATAACTTTTGATATAAAAGTGCTAAAATTGCAATTATATATATATATATAAAAATCTGATGTGGGCAACACATGACTTTCCTTATATAACGTAATGAATTTACCACTTTTACAGTAAAATAAATAGGTTTTTCTTACAGTAGATACTAATATTCTTTCCAAGATATTGAATTTTCGACAATTAGTCGTCATTTCATTGATTTAGCGTCATTTTTATCCATTTGGCGAGATTTTCACTAATTTGTCAACATTTCAAAAAGTCGCCAAATTGGCGACATTCCGCCAAAATTCGTCGCCAAAATCTCGCCAAGCATAATGGACAAAGAAATAAGTTATTCTTACAGCAGATAAATGAATATTGGCGTTCAAATACAAAAGTAATACTCAAAGTATCTTTTTTCATGAATGGAACGAGCTAGATCCACGAGAATGATGCATCCAATATATCGCATGGTATTACTGAAAAGTGAACATGTCTCTCAAGAGGAAATATTTTTTTTTATTCTATATGACTTTCTGATAATTTTTTTGAAAAATGTGCAATATCTCGAGAACGGTTCATGTTAGCGTTCTAAAATTTATGTCAATCGTTTTCTAATGAAAAATTACATAAGAAATGTCTATATGCGTAACTTTATTAGTGGTTTTGATTTTTTGACTATTTTTTCCAAATTTCATTTGAAAATTTAGGGGTGTTCTTAACATTCGATTGTGTATAAAAACAATAGGCTTCCAGTGTTTACGGATTGTGATTTTTGTACCAAATTTGGATCGAATCGGTCCATTCGTTTGTCAGTTATCGTCTTCACAGACTCTCTCTCACACACACACACACACACACACACACACACACACACACACACACACACACACACAGACATCACTTCAAAAATGTTTGATTCGTGATCAGGGATGCTTGAAACGTGCTCTCCCGTCGAAAACTCGATTTCGAATTTTCGACCCCGTCACAATACTTTCCTTATACATTATGTATATAAGGAAAGTAATAGGATTTTCTTATAGTAGATACAAATATTCTTTCCAAGATATTGAATTTTCGACAATTAGTCGTCATTTTCATTGATTTAGCATCATTTTTATCCATTTGGCGAGATTTTCATTAATTTGGCAACATTTCAAAAAAGTCGCCAAGTTGGCGACATTCCGCCAAATTCGTCGCCAAAATCTCGCCAAGAGTTATGGACTAAGAAAAAAGTTATTCTTACAGCAGATAAATGACTATTGGCGTTCAAATACAAGAGTATTACTCAAAGTATATTTTTTCATGAATGGAACGAGCTAGATCGACGAGAATGATGTCACTCAATTTATCGCATGGTATTACATATGAAAAGTGAACATGTTTCTCAATTGGAATTTTTTTTTTTTTTTATGTGACTTTTTCATAATTTTTTTGAAAAATGTACAATATCTCGAGAACGGTTCATGTTAGCGTTCTAAAATTTATGCCAATCGTTTTCTAATGAAAAATTATATAAGAAATGCCTATTTACGTAACTTTATTAGCGGTTTTGATTTTTTTAACGATATTTTTCAAAATTTCATTCGATAATTTAGGGGGGTTGTGAACATTCGATCACGTATAAAAACAATAGGCTTCCAGTGTTTACGGATTGTGATTTTTGTACCAAATTTGGTTCGAATCGGTCCATTCGTTCGTCAGTTATCGTCTCCACAGACTCACTGACACACACACATACTTTCACACACACACACACACAGACATCACTTCAAAAATGTTTGATTCGTGATCAGGGATGCTTGAAACGTGCTCTCCCGTCGAAACCTCGAATTCGAATTTTCGACCCCGTCACAATACTTTCCTTATACATTATGTATATAAGGAAAGTAATAAGAGTTTGAAAATCCAAGGATAGAAAAATGAGAAGCTGCAACTCAAAAAACCCAACTTTATAACAAACCTACAAAATAAAAGTATTTAACAGCAAATCTTCAATCAAATGGAAAAAAATACAAATTTCGAGTCATCAAGTTAATGATAATCAACAAATATCAATGGTATGGAAACGATAATAGAAAAACATATAAAATCCAAGCATTAATGCTATGCACGTGGACAAGGGTTAGGCCTAAATAATGGAATTGTTCACTTGGCCAAAACTCTTCATCGGGTCTAAGTATTTTGTCAAAGCAAACACAAAATATGTATGTTTCTGAAGAAATAGATAGATTATATCTATAAACTATTTCTACTTGGAGAACATACATAAAGAAGGAAAAATAAAGGAAACAAGAATACCTGGTAGAAACACTGCATATACCCGAACCAGTCGAACCCTGGAACCCAGAATGAATAAACCAGTGTGGCTATTCGCAAAGGAAAAAGGAATGATCTACTGTTGCCAATCGTAAGAAATAAATAACAGTAATGCGAAAAAGCAAGAAAAAGTAATAATATACAATAAGAGCTAAAACAAAGTGGGGCTTATAATAGTAAGGCTTATGTTCAAGTGGATGTAAAAATAAAAGTATTATAAATACAAGAGAAAGGTGATGTCTGGTTAATATAAGATACTATGAATAGAATTCATGAAAATCCAGCTAATCTAAACTTTTTAACTATGCCATTTACTAAATAAGAGGGATATTTATATAAATTGCTGGTAATTTTTAGATTATTGATATGCATAGCATGAAATTTTTTATCAGATAATCTATAAATTCTAAAAAGCTGATTAAGTATAATAATTCTAAACAATTGAATCGAGTTGCAGGAATTAAATGGTAAGATTTTATGAATGTTAAAATTAAAATAGTCTTTTTTATCATATAAATTAGTAACAATTCTATTAGAAGGTTCAATAAAAAGATTTAAATAAAAAAAAATATTATTACTAATAGTAGCTTCCGTAGGAATTAATTCCAAATTGTCTGGATAGAAATCTATATCTATGACATAATTTTCAGTATATACTAAGCAAATCAGATCATCAACAAATATATATATATATATATATAAATATATATATATATATATATATATATATATATATATATATATATATATATATGTGTGTGTGTGTGTGTGTGTAAAAGTATGGAAGCTTAGAATAGCACATGAAATGGCATTTTAGGCCAAAAAAAAAGTTAAAGTTCAGAAAATTGCACAAAGCTATAAAAACAACATTTTTCTTATATGCATAAAATATAAATGGGACATTTTAAAGAATTGTAAATTTTAATTTAAAAGGGCAAAAATTCATAATTTTTGTGCTAAAGTACACAATTTCATTAAAAAACGTTAAAATACGCAATTTTATTAAAAGGCTACAAAATTCGCGATTTTATTTAAATGCGCTGAAATTTGCAATTTTGTCACCAACTTCTAAGCTGTGGTGAAAGATATGTGCGCTAAAAGAAAATACACTTAGCAATATATTGTTAATTGCTTTGATTTTGGATGAAATGTAACTAATATCTAAAAAAAATTATAAAAAATGGATTCCATGCGTAAAATTGTAAAACAAAAGGAGCAGTTTTCGTAAAAACTAAGAAAAATTTGTAAAAGTTAACAGGTCTGAACATATAATTTCCCCTGCATATTTACAAATTACGATATTGCAGAACAAGATAACACAAATTTGTGTTATCTAATAACTCTGCCGTTGAAAATCAATTGGCCGTTTTTAACAAAATAAAAATTACGTGTATGTGTCTGCATGTATGTGTACGTATGTATGCATATTCATGTGTGTGTATGTGAGTTGTATGCGTGAGTGTATTACATGTGTATTTGTTTTTTTATGAGTGTTTATGCAAGTTTATGTGTGTATGTATGCGTGTATATGTGTTTATTTAAGCATGTGTGTGTGTGTGCGCGCGCGCAGTGTTTGGATGTAGTGCACTACAAGTAGTTTGAGAGCTCTTCCTAATTTAAAATGTCAGAATTTAAATATTTAAACCATGAAGTTAGAGAGACTTGCGTCCTTCTTCATCTTTGAATTCCTGTTTTAAGCAATGAAATTAATACAAAATTGATTTATAGATATATTAGTTTGAGCTGAGTTGTATGACCCATAAAGTTAGAGGGAGTTAGTTCGAGGCATTAAACTTGATAAATTCCTTGTTAGGATGTAGATTAATTGCGTCATGCTAGTGGATGGACTAGTATTTGTGTTTTGGTAATTACAACGTTATAAATCGAATGGTCGCATTTGAATTTTCGGAAATAGTATAAAACTAAATATGAAGATAGACTCTTCTGCAAATTAGATTCACATTTATTACAAATCTAATGATACTCTTGGTTTGATTATACGACCCAAAGAGAATGATTAACGAACGAGCGGTTATCGGGTACTTTTAACTGACTGCACATTAACTATAGATGCCTATCATGGAAATAGTTTCGATTTCAAACCAATTAAGAGCATTTTTTTCTATTGAAAACACAAAACTAACTTGTGTCTTTCTCGTCAAGTTAGATTTAGCGCGGAGCAGTTTTTTGTCGATTAAATAAAACACATATATTCTCCGTTTTTAAACTCAATCCGAAGAGTAAACTAACCACCAGATTATGCCGGTTTTGCCCGACAGAAACAAATATTTGCGTGACTTATGCCATAAAGTTGGTAATTGCATAATTTCACGCCTATTCGAGCAAGAATAGGATTCCAACATACTTTTCGCTTTAGAAAATATTAATTTTTCTGCCTATTGTTGCACAAAATAAGGAAACACTCACCAAAACAAATGAGAAAATCTGATCTGGGCAGTACATGACTTTTCCTAGATAATGAAGTGATTTCACTTCTTTCATAGCGAAATAATTATGAACAAGATCCACGGTCACGGCACAATGTTTTTGAAGTTGAATTCTACATTTCTGGATGTCAATAAGCAAAATTATTTCGAAATACCAAATTAACTTTATTTTGCGCAGATCTAACTTGACAATTAGAAATATTTCTAGTATCCAATAAGCAACATAATCCAAACATTGAAATATTTTAATATTTAATTTTTGCAGCAATTTTGCTAATTGTGTTATATTTGCCAATGTGGTAATATTTCAGTCAATTTGGCGACATTTTTAAAAAATCGTCAAGTTTGTGATATTTCGCTAAATTAGTAGCCAACTATTGCATATGGAAAATGGATAATATGTATTGGATAATAAATACATACTGATTTTTATGAAATTTTATAATTTAAGTTTATTTGGAATACTTGCAATATCTCGAGAGCGGTCCACGCTACAGTATGTGTCATTTGTTTTCTAATGAAAAATTAGGTATAAAATGATTATATATTTAACATTATTGAATTTTCTGATTTTTTTTTATGATTTTATCAAAAATTTATTCGAAAATTTAGAGTCTTTCAAACGTTTGATAACGTTTAAAATCAGTAGAGTTCCAGTAATCACTGATTGTAATAATCATATCAAACAGTTTTTCGAAATGCTTCATTCGTTCGTGAAATATCGCGTCCACATGCACACACAGACACAGGCATCACTTCAAAAACGTTTGATTCGAGTTCAGAAATGCTTCCGTCGAAACTCGAATTCTTGACTCCGTCACAATACTTTCCCTATAGATTATACAATGTATGTAGGGAAAGTAACAAGAATGCAAAATCTATTTTTCATTTACTTAGTTTTATTCGAAAGTAATACTATAGCCGGGACTTATTCAATGTACTGCACACCAGAACTTTTTATTACAATAAATTGCCGCTTTCATAAGAAAATTTTGCCATTTAATATAGATTCAATTAATCTCCTATCGTGTGGACCTTTTACCCATACCAAAAATAAATGTCAAGTTTGTTTTAAGAAACAAACTTGACATTTATTTTTTGTATTGAACAGTCAAGTTTGTTTGAGAAATTGTATTATGTAAAACAAATATTGGAAGGTCAAGAACTTACGTTAGTTCAATACAATTTTGCATCTACAAAGATCATGCAATTTCTTGACAATAACTAACCAATCAGAAATCTTACGGAGTTTGATTTTACGCTGGGCTTCTTCGGCAGGTGATAGAACAGTAATGGCTGATATGCCGCATTAAGATAGCCCAAATTTTCGGTTAAAAGTATCATTTTCAGTTTTCACTGAAATATGTGCGAATTGCTTGGAAAGATTATTTTAAGTTCTTTCTTTGAGTATCAATATTTTCTATGGTGCTTTCATTTTTTATCATTTTAAATCGATTTAAATATTGTCTTCGGCAGGCAAGTATGGATCAATGCAAGTATGCAATGCCTATATGTCGTAGTTTTCTGTTAAGTTTATACGTATAGACTACAGCGACTCTTGAAAGTATATAAAAACAAATCACATAATTTTACGATTCTTTAGCCCCCCCTCCCTAACAGGGTAAGAAATTAGCGGGGGCCATGCGCGAAATGCGACCAAATTTTTATCATTTGCGACCATAATTTCGGAATCCGGGGCCAAATCGCGACTAGAAATAAACCACTATAATTTACCAAAAATAACCGAGGAAAAAAAAACCCTTTTTTTTTTCTTGTATAAAACAATAAGTCAGTTTAAAATTAATACAATAATATAAAACAATCTTAGTATTCCCGCTCGCCAGATGGCGATTAAACTTCAAAAACTGGCGATTAACAAAATCCTGACTACCGGCCAAACTCTGTGATAGTTTAAAGAATAACCCTTCTCCTTAAACAATGCCACCTGTGGAGTAACAAAAATCTGTCAACAATCGCTACGATACTGCTATACGAAGCGTCCGTAGTTGTTCTCCCCTACAAGGCGATCGTAATTTATTGCATTTGCAACTGAGAAAGAGTGTAATCCACATTCCTATCTAACCCCTCCTCTTGATTACCGATGTGTTTTGCGACATTACGTGGCGTAGCGTCTTTACCGCGCTCTATGCATTGACCTGGACCCATTTTCACACGCTGTACGAAGCAGTAACTACTCTGCTTCGAGGACTAATCTAGATCATTGGTACTAATAGGTCTTTCATCATTTTTACACCTACTTCAAATTTAAAAGGGTTCCCTACTCTAAAGTTGATGCACGAACGGAATTGAAATCACTCGCTTAAAAAAAATATTTCGTGAAATTAGCCCTGTCTATTTTTGGTGAATTCTGAATTTACTTATTGGCTAAATATTCATTATAGCATGTTTTTCATAATAGAAAATTAAAAGAAGTAATCTATAAGAAAGAGAGTCGGGAATTCTCTGTTGCTCGGGACCGGTGCAAGCGATCTGGGCGTCCGGCCTGAATAAAATACATCAACCTTGGGGAAGAGGGGATTCTTTTCCGAGCTGAATTGCTGATATTGCAATGCTATATAGTATTATTCTACTTTAATCTACATATTCACGGTCCATAAACGACCCTATGGAAATTATGAATGTGTGTAGCATTGACTGAAATAGCGCGTTTGAAGAATACTAACCCGGACATACTTCATATTAATTTTAAAGCTAGATCGCGAGAATTTCACAATTTTTAAAGTCTCGATGCACTACAGTTCTTTGTTTAGAGAAATTGTAGATTTCCTTTTATAGATTATACCCTGTTTTAAGTTATTAATCTTTCATCGATGATGCATAAAAATAAATAATGTATGGATTCCTAAAATGTTTGCATAGTTGTGTTTTAGAAGTGCTAACTGTTAACAATTATTATAAATTCAAAGTTAAACCGATTCCATTTTCAACTTATCCGTGGTCAAGAGCTGTTCATGCCCCCCCCCCCCCCTCGTCCCACGTGGATCGGAAAATTCGAGTATTGTAGTAAAACATCATGCTTCTAGCGATATAAGACGACAGTTCTTAAATTCAAAAACATCGAAATATTAAAAAGATCAAATTTTCTTAAGAGGATAAAGAATTTCCTTGTTATGAAATACATATATTGGGGAAATTTTAAAGTAAAAGCGTTCATAACGTCCGATAATATAACGGGAAAAAAGACCGAAATATCGCGATCGCGCTGATGGAAAATTTACATAGTAAATCATCAAAAAAATATTATAAATTTATTAAAAATCACTGAAAATCATCGGTAAAACCCTCTAAATTAAAGAAAAATCAGTGGTCGGGCTTATTTAAAATAATAGGGAGGAATAAATAATAGTAAATGCTTCGTCAGCTTGGAAAAGTAAAAAATAAAAAGATCAGGATGAGAAAATTTGAAATTGCTTAAATTAATTGATTGAATTTAAAATTGCCTCCAAAAATATTTGAATGCTTCATGATAAATTATTTTTTTTATAATCTATTGGAAAACAAATGTTATAAAGCACCTGAAAAGACTTATAATAAAAGTCATTGGTAAGATTTCAGATCACAGGAATAAAAAAAATTAGTGAAAAAAATTAAAAAATGATATAATTAAAAGAATTAAATTTAAAAAACCTTTGAGAAATGGAAAAGATGGGGATAGGGACACTAACTTATAGAAAAGAATTGGTTTTAGAAAAAACACTTAAAATAAGTTTTGAAAATCTATTAAAAGTTAATAAGGAGATGTTAGCAATAATAAATGCATGTTAACAGTATTACTCATTAAAAATTAAGATATTTCTGTGAATTTGTCTTGTTTTTTTATCAAATAATAATAAGAAATTGTGTATCTTGCCAATCTCTTAAATTTTCCCCAATTTTTAAAATCCTCCTCCTTTCAATCAACATCCAAATAATAGATTGTACAAAAGTAGATCCGCTAAGGGGAGTTTTCTTGATAATAGACATATAGTGACTTATGTTTACTGTATAATAAGTCTATAAATAAATAGGTAATACTAGCAAATTCCTAAATTATTAAATAACATACTTAAACACAATTTTGCATAACATTAAGCAAGTTGAAAAAAAGCATAGCATATTTTGCAGCTGTGAACAACTAGCCATTAAACATCATTGACCTACCGGCCAGTGGTTACTAACTAAAAATGGGAATTAAATGATAAGTCAATTTAAAAATTATAATTTGCACTTTAGTGTCTTTTTTAAGTATACATATATTTGGCAAGCAAATAAAATATTTAGATTAGGCCTATGGGATTTTATCGTGTATATTTTTTATTTCATTAAATTGTTTTATTTTGCCCCTAGAAATTTTCAAATGGCCCATAAAAAATTGATGCTGGGGGCCATTTGGCCCCTACTTTTTTTTTCTAATTTCTTACCCTGCTCCTTAATACCCCCTCCCCCGCAAATTATATATTTCTCCCCAACAAAACGTACTTTTCCCCAAGAACAATGAAACTCTATATTTTGAATAAAAAAGATTTGAGCTTTGAGGATGGGATTTGGTAACTGCTCTTCATGAAAAATTAATGTGTGTCTTTCCAATAAAGTGTTTCATATTATTTACATTTATTAAATGCCTTATTTGAAGGGTACTGTCCTTCAATCCTTTGGGAAGTCTTGAGTTTCGAAGGTTATGCTCAGGGGGGGGGGGGGGGGGGGGTTCTAATTAATGATGCATTTTTGATCAAGATGTTTTATGGAACGTTATATTGCAAGATGCCACCCAGAGAGGGTCATAGGTGTTGCCAAAGTCTCTCAAGAGGGAGGGGGGGGGGGGTGAAAATTGATCGATAGATTATTGCTAGAATTTAGCCAAAGGGAACCTAATGAAAAAAGAGGCAATAAAACTGTTCACTCAATGTGGAGTTATGACCCTCTTAAGCCGCTATTACATGACAGTATTTTGGTCCATTTGCTGCATGGAGTGATGCCACTTTCATTCTGTGCTGTATGGAGTGACGTCACGAACGTCCCAAAGCAGTTTTGCGAACGGTTTGTTGTCCCAAATTACTGTCGTGTAATAGGGGCTTTACGCCCCTTAGCGGGCTTTTTGACGCCCTTAAAAGCACCGTTCTGAGAATATACGTCTCCCGTTTCTGTATAAAGATTGAGCTTAATCTGGTCTTAGCTTTCTATGTGAATAGTCCAGGCCGGAATGAGTTTTATTTGTCATACACTATATTCTCAAAAGTATTCACACCTTCATCGAATTCACATATTGCAAATTCAAAAATGTCTTATTTCAGCAGCATAAGTCTCACTCTGTTGATTTTTAACCCATAAAATTGAATTCAGCGTATTACTAATTATTCTGAGTAGTTTGCTTCTGGCCCTTTTTTTTTCACCTCCGCAGAGCTTCTAATCAACCGTCGCGGTAAGAATAAGATCAGTTTGTGGAGACCAATTTAAAATGATTAATCGGGACTATTTAAATTCCACAGTCTACACATTATCCAGAAAAATCACTCTGGTACAAGCTGAAGCATGGGCAATCTTCTTACAAAGAATCTCTACAGCTGTTGCTTTCGGAAAGTTGCCTAGGGTGAGATTAAAATAAGAGTTGTGTTTTGTTCTAGAAGTGTTTTATGGTATTTAGGTATGGACTTCAAGCAGGTAAGGCCAACAATTCCCTATCAGTTTTCACAAACCCTTCCCTGTCCACCGTGAAGGTATAGAGAATGAGCTCTTCCGAACTGGAAAAGACAATGATCTGTTCCATAAAAATGGCACAATGTGAAAAACTCAGAAATTTTCAGAATATTCGAAAGTTCATTAAATTCTTGACTGCAAGCACAATACCCAACGGATTTAGCACCCATGCAGCTGAAACCAGGCGATTCAGAATCCTCAATTTGTGATTTCTTCGGCAAGGTGTCCGAATTAATGAGAATATAGTGTATATATGGGTTTAATCCAGAGCAGGGCACGATAAAATCAAGACGGTCTAATCTCTAACGTGTATATATAAGCATATTTAAATGACTGGTGCCCTATAAATAAATCCGCTGAATCTTCTTTGAAATCGATGCGCATGAACTAGCACGTGATATCTGCAAAAGTAAGCTACCGGCGTGGCGAATCGGAGTTATAA
Source organism: Amaurobius ferox (assembly GCA_951213105.1). Lineage (NCBI taxonomy): Eukaryota > Metazoa > Arthropoda > Arachnida > Araneae > Amaurobiidae > Amaurobius > Amaurobius ferox. The sequence goes on from OX578136.1 coordinate 150,198,652, forward strand.
GCCGAAGATATTAGCTAATCAAACTGAAGATGCGGAGGTCGATGGGTCACTCCAGGAGGCCTTTCCACTGTGTACTAGAACCGTGAAAACGTTCCAATAGCGAAACCACGCAACCGTTGCGAAAACCCAATTTCTATGTGCCACTGCAGTGGGTGGATTTCGAAAGGAAGTTCGGTCGTTGGGAAATGGGTGTTCTGCGGGACTTACAAGGTGAGATAAGGATGAGGAAAGTGAAAAATATTCCAAGTTTTAGGATAAAATTGATATTGGACATGCAACAGCATCTTGCCAAAATTTTTCCTCGTAGACATAATAATGTTACATAAGATAAGGTGACCATTCGATTCCGATTTTCGGGGATAGTCCTTGAAACAGAAATCTAGTCCCGTCGTGTGGACTCGATAACGCGAATGCACTTACCACTATTCAATTTTATGCGCAAATATATATGCGAAAAACTACAGAACTAGATTGGAATTGTAGTCGTTCTTTTGATTAGAACTCAAATAATTCAAAATTAAAGATTTCGAAAGCATTATTTCCTATGAAGAAACAGAATAATCCCCGCAACAATGATAGTATAGTCAATGCGAGAAAATTATAGTTTGAAGTATGTTATGGATATAAAAAGGAATTATCGCGTCAGTCCTATATATCCTATTCAGCGGTGTGACAGTCCTGTTGCCAATTTGAAAAATAAATAATTATAAGAATAGCAAAAAGATCAAGCACGCAACTTTGATAGGTGTTTATTACACTTCTTATAAGACGTACAAAAATGACAAAGGCCAGAGCGCTTTCGAGCGTAAATACGCTCTTCATCAGCGCCTACATGGAAATTGGATGTTTTTGCTATTGCCCTTCCATCAAAGTTGTGTTCTTGATCTTTTTGCTATTGAAATCAGACGTGATACCAACTTATTTATTAATTAATTATAAGAATTTTTACAAAATAATTTAAAAGAATATAGGAATAACGCGAATGATAGAATATATATATAATAAAAATATTATATGATATTCTACTTTATTACCTTTACTTTATCTAACTCTTCGTACTTGCTAAGTATAATTAACACTTTTAGTTTGCTTCCAGTATTTACCAATCTTTTAATGTATATATATATATATATATAAGGTAAAAAAGAGGAACAGACCAAATGCAAGGCGTAAAATGGTAGGGGGGGGATTGCGATCCCTCTTTCCAGTTTAAAAGCTTGCTTTTAAGCCCGGGCAATTCTCACGGAGCCAATGCAATGCAGTAGTCAATCTTCCGGATATGTGCAAAGTCAAAGGCACACGAATACAACGAATAACGAATTTTAATAACGATCTCAATAACGAATGAAGCTATAAGAATGAAATTAGGTTCTATAAATCAATCTGCGGATACTGTGATACGATTGATTTTAAACAGGATCGGTCATTAGAAAAATCCCCAATGTGTTAAATGATATTTCGGGGAAAAAATGTCTTACAAATATCGGTGCAGTTATACATATTGGATAAACAGCTCTTTTATACAAAATTTGTCATTAGAAAACGAATGCAACACATTTTATAACGTTGCGGAATCAATCTCGAGATATTGCGCATTTTTCGAATACATTTATGAAAATGTTACATAAAATTGTGAGAAGGTATTAAGTACCGCTAAATAATTTGGCTTTCTATTCCATGTGGATAAATATACGGGATATCTATTAACCTTATTTCTCCTGGATTTAGTACATTGGATTTTGTACTTTAATGCCAACAAATTCGTCAAATTTAATTTGTTTCATTCGATATTAAACAATGATATTTCGATGCAAGTTTTACTTATGAGTATAAATGTGTTCGCTGTATTACGGTGTGTAGGGAAAGTCATGCACCGCCCACATCAGATTTTTTTTTTATCATTTTATGACATAAAATAAAATTACACATTTATGTTGACATGGAACATATTCACCATTGCAAAGGTGCACTAAACTCAATCCCAATGTGATGTTATGGCCACATCGCTGTAGCTATAGTTTGTCAGCGTGGAACTTGTTCGAATTCATTGCTGAGAACCAAACGAATTCTGGTAAAATGAAATGCTTATTATGGGTTAGTTAAATATACTGGTTGTTGGATTAGCAGATGGTATCAATACGAATTTTGGGAGTCTGCAACGAAGGGGGTGGTTCTAAAAAGTGCTTCCATCTTAGAATCTTGAAAAGGTATCCGCTGTAAGGGAAAATGGGCACCTTAATTTGAAAACAGTACCTACAGCCAGCGGTAAAGAGTGATAAAATATTTAGAAGGTGCTCCCATTGCAGATACTATCATTCATGTGATGACATAATTTGGGCAGACATATAACCAAGGACAAAAATTAGCAAAAATAAAAAAGATAAAAAATACCTTGTTTTCTATAATTTTTAGTATATTTTAAAATAAATGTTTGTGTGAATCTTTACAACTTGTCTTTTTTTTCTCCTGTCTTGGCTTCTGAAAAAACATGTGCTTTTCTGTGGCAAGTCCCATACGGGTTAGAACCGATAAGGTTCAAAATCCAAAATATTAACATGTACCACGAAAGGAGAGAACCAAATGTGAGCTTTCTAGTTGCTCCGGTTCTCGAGTTATTTTCCCCCAAACATGTATCTCCTTTTTACAGATCAGAGATTGACAAGACCGATAAGGTTCAAAATCCAAATAATAAAAAATGAGCCCCAAAACACAACGACATGCTAAATTTCTTGCCACGATGAATAGTGAAACCTGGTTAGTTAAGACCTTAAAGATTTGAAACGCGACTGGTAATGAATGGGTTAGACAGCGGTACAATCGATCAAGTCCCACTTGAACAGTATTAACTGATGACCACTACTTACCACAGCCGAAAAACGAGTGCAACAACTAAAACCAGGTTAATATTGACTTGCTTATGTGTCAAGTTGTGAGAGTAGAACTGAAATTATATTTAAACGAGAAATTAAGTGGAGACATCTTAAAGGATAACCCAATAGAATCAATTTTCAGATCATGGATGAATTTTTCAAAACCACCTTAACCAGGAACAGCCATCACTGAGTATTCGTATTACACAGAAAATCTACGTATGTTTGAATGATGTCACTCACCTTGATTCCTATTCTTTCCGACCTTCACATGCATTGTGGTAGACACAAGAGGTTATGATTGTTTAACGGGGATCATTGTAGCTGTATCCTCAAAATATTGTACTTAGATTGCGAAATTATGACTCATTAAAATCAAGTCTTTTGTCTGTCTCATGCATCAAATGATCCCTCTTATTTAATTTTTCTCCCGAGTGTAAAGACGTAACTGTTGAGTTTGGGAGATATAATTAAAGTCATTAAGTTTTGGCACACTATTAAAAATTGGATGAGGATAGTACGACTTTTTCTACAGTCAAAAATTCATTCTTTCTGTATTTAATTTATATCTATTATCTTGAGTTATTTTATCGCACAAAATAATACACGGAAAGGACATTACATAAAATTTGCTCTTTTAAAACACTTTTTTTTTATTTGGCAATTTGGTATAATGAAAAAATTTTAAAATGACTTCAAGTCTCCAAAATTCCTTAAAAGGAAATATCTTGAGAACGGCTTATTTTATCATAGTTGGGGTGGTTGTGAAAAATTACATAATAATGAACTATTTCGTTCACACTGTAAGATATTTTTCCCCATTTAATTTTTGCTCTCCCCACATACATAATATAATGTATACAAGGTGTCCCAAACACATTGACCTCGGCTTTTATTCCTTAAATATTGATCTTAGACATATATAATAAATTACAAAGTTGCGTAAAAAAAGATACAGAATTTTGTGAAATCGATTAAAATTTTCAAGGGAATTAAATTTTAAGAACTACAAAATTTAAATTTTTATGCGGTCCCCGTACAAAAACATTTCCAATGAGTAAAATGTGCCCCATACACTAATAAGGTGATGTACAAAATTTCAGCATTTTATGGTAAAAAGTCCCAGAGATATGAAAAGACAAAAATGCTGACTTAAAGAACTTTTTGATGCATCGACATGGGTTCTCAGACGGGAAAAATCATGTCGGCAGATCGCGTTTCAGGGGTTATACACAAATTACGAAAGGAAACAATGATTACATAAATAAAAAATCTAATGTGGGCAACACATGACTTTCCTTATATAATGCAATGAATTTACTACTTTCACAGTTAAAAAAAATGTTATTCTTATAGTAGATACTTATATTCTTTCCAAGATATTGAATTTTCTTCAATGAGTCGTCATTTTCATTGATTTAGTGTCATTTTTATAAATTTGGCGAGATTTTTGTTAATTTGGCAACAATTAAAAATGTCGCCAAGTTGGCGACATTCCTCCAAATTCGTCGCCAAAATATCGCCAAGAGTTATGGACGGAGAAATAAGTTATTCTTACAGCAGATAAATGACTATTGGCGTTCAAATACAAAAGTATTACTCAAAGTATCTTTTTCATGAATGGAACGAGCTAGATCCACGAGAATAATGTCACCAAATTTATCGCATGGTATTACATATGAAAAGTGAACATGTTTCTCAATAGGAAATATATTTTTTTTATTTTATATAGCTGTTTGATAATTTTTTTGAAAAATATGCAATATCTCGAGAACGGTTTATGTTAGCGTTCTAAAATTTATGTCAATCATTTTCTAATGAAAAATTACATAAGAAATGTCTATTTGCGTAACTTGCGGGTTTTGATTAGCGGTTTTGATTTTTTGACAATTTTTTCAATATTTCACTCGAAAATTTAGGGGGGTTCTGAACATTCGATTGCGTATAAAAGCAATAGGCGGATTGTGATTTTTGCAATAGTTTACGGATTGTGATTTTTGTATCAAATTTCGTTCAAATCTGTCCATTCGTTCGTCAGTTATCGTCTCCACAGACTCACTGACGCAAACACAAACACACACACATACTTTCACACAGACACAGACATCACTTCAAAAACGTTTGATTTGTGTTCAGGGATGCTTGAAACGTGCTCTCCCGTCGAAAACTCGAATTCGAATTTTCGACCTCGTCACAATTCTTACCCTATACTTTATATATATAAGGAAAGTAATAATAATTTTGCTATTTATTGGTACAAAAGTATCTACACGGTGTAGAATTAATAATTTTACACAAAGATTACAAAGCTTGTTCAAAATGTTTTCCATCCATGCCAAAGATCCATTAAAGATAAGAAGCAGATATTATTTGTCTGTTATGCATTTCTGCGTTGCGTCATTTGCACTCTTGCTGTAAACATTTACATTTAATTTGTGATTAATCCCTCATCAACTTTGTTTAAACATGTCTCTGGGACTTTTTATGATAAAATGCTGAAATTTTGTACATCACCTTATTAGTGTATGGGGCACATTTTACTCATTGAACATGTTTTTGTACGAAGGCCGTATAAAAATTTAAATTTTGTATTTCTTAAAATTTAATTCTCTTGAAAATTTTAATTGATTTCCTAGAATTCTGTACCCTTTTTTACGCAACTTTGTAATTTATTATATATGTCTAAGATCAATATTTAAGGAATAAAAGCCGAGGTCAATGTTTTTGGGACACCTTGTATATAGGAAACGTATTACAATGGAGTCAAAAATTCGAATTCGTTTTAGAGTTTTCGAAGGAAGAACACATTTGAAGCATCCGTGAACTCGTCATCAAACGTTTTGAGGTAATGTCTAAGCTTGTAAGTATGTGTGTGTTTGCGTATGTGCGCGTGTATATATGTGTGCAAGTATGTGTGTATGTATGTGTCCAAGTATGTGTGCATGCATGTGTGCATGTACGTGATTGTGTATGTGAGTGCATGTGTTTATATGGATGTGTATGTGTGTGTATGCTCGAGAAAAAATACTTTTGTAATAGTTCTGTTGTCAAACAATTCACCAATAGTCATTTATATCACGGGAAATTAATTAAATGTAAATTGCATTTTTATGTGGATCTTGCACGTGAAAATGAAAATCAGAATTACGTAGAAAAATTCAAATACAGCGATCATATTTTTTCTATTTATGTGGACTATTTTAAAAAAGGTCAGATTTATTGTTATTTGTATCAAAATCTAATCAGACTTATCCAACTGATTGACTCAGTTTCAATAACACTGATAAGATAAATATTATAAGAGAGTACTATAAGATCAGTTTATAAAAAAGGTGTATGCGAATTTTGAAAGTTTTGAAAGCATTGGCCTAAGAGTTGACGCCGTGATAGCTCTGCTAAGCTCTGGGGTGAGAAGTTCCACCGTCCCTTTCAATTGCAGAGACCTACCTCAAACCACTACTTATCGGTAAATTTGCCTCTGGCTGAAATAGCCACGATTTACATTGCCTTTTTCTGTGAAAAATGAAGAAAGGTTTCATTCGGGAATATCAGGTTGTGTATTGCAACACTTGGGGAAAGATAAAAAAAGAAAGAAGAAAAAAAGCCAATGTGGTTATATTCCTAAGAAAACTTACAAGAAAATGTGTCTAGTATGAACAGTCCTGATAATACTATCCCGCCCAAATATACCTCTAAAAATTTGGAGACATTTCGTATTGCATAAAGAAATCCGTTTGTCTCGCTCTTTGAACTCCTTTGCGGCGATAAAAAGAATGAGTTTGATTAAAAAAATTGACGAAATTTCGGATGAGAAGTAATTGTGCATTTATGAACTTCCATTCAGTGCAATAAAGTGTATTTTCAATTTTAATCGTAGCATTTTATCTACTGTTTAATATATATATATATATATATATATATATATATATATATATATATATATATATATGATATTGTAAATTAAGTAGAAAATATAAAAAATATTATTTCTATTTAATAGTTTGTAGAATGTAAATTATATTAAAAAAGAAAATTCGAATAAAACGATAAAATTTAGTCTTTTTTTTTAATAGAAAAATCTTAAACTGTAACCTCTAGCCTTTTTGTTTACGTTAAAAAATTCCTATCGTAACCCCTCTAAACTCCACTGCTTTTTTCTTTTTTTAAATTCTATTATAGCTCTCCCCTATTTTTCCGCTTTTACTTGAAAAAATAGGGTCAGGGGGTTGTTTTCAGACTTCTATAGTAATGTTGAGCCAAGCGTGTAGGCTTTTTACCTTTCGTATATCTGATCTTTCCACAGGCTTGCACCTTGTTAATTCTAGTTGAACTCGAGGGTACACCTTCTAGGAGGTAAAAGAACTAAAAATCTTGTTCCTTCGCATGCAGCTTAAATGGTGCAATTTTCGGACTGAGGTCGGAATGCGGTTCGTGCACAAAGGCACGATTAAGAGTTGTGGTGCGAGTCCACAGTCAACAAACCCAGTGGTCCAGAGAATGTGACGTCATCCAATTTTTCGCCAAAGATGCGGACGATTGACCTTGGTTACAGACTTGACCTTCCAGGGAAAATAGCGGGAGATCCATTTTTCTACATCAAGTTGTTATCATCAGTAGCTATTGTTGCTATCAGTGGGGGATATAGATCGCATATATTTGATGAGAACGGTTCAGCCTGAAAGTAGTCTGGTGCGTTCATTGATGGAACAGCAATTGGGGAACGCAATACTCTGTGGTACTGTTTGGGTGGTTATCCAGAGAGAATCTCTCTGGAGAATGTCGGTTTGACTCATAATCATCTGACGGCGAGTGAAACCGACTGATGGCGAAATCAAGTGACGCACGGGGTCCTTAACCGTTTCAGTTCAGTTGACTAAAGGACGGGAAACAAATTTGCTTCATTTGTATCTGAAAATGTCTTTACTGAAGATATAATGCACCAAGCAAATGGATTAGACGCGAAGGCATGGGCAGAACTCTTCATAATAAAGTACAGGTTATTTTTTTTTTCCAGAAAAGGGCGCTTTTAGAGGTGAAGCACAGCTAGTAATAATTGCAAGTTTTGTTATTCTTGTTACTTTTCATTCGTTTTGCTTATTTTCTAGCAAATATAGTAATTATACTTGCAAATTGAAAGGAAAATAAATTAATTTTATGGACCAAAAATTGCCTTTAAAACTATGATTCGTCTATAAAAGTTTTGGACTCAATATCAGACACACTATAGATAAAAATATGATACATTGTATGGGATGCATATGATGATGAAACGCTTTTTTATGCATAATAAACACTTAATCATATTCTATATAGAGAAATAAAGATCGATTCATCAACATTAGTATCGTTGTCAAATTATCATCATTTTCAAAGTTACTCTGAAAGGGGACATTAAAGTAAATGCTTCGCCTGAACTTAAAGATCAATTTGTTGTTGGCTTGCGGTTAGAGTTGTAAGAAAGGAATTTTCAAAAGCGGAAATAACCCCGGGAATTTTGGGAAATAAATCTGAAATAATAGAAACGAGTTCATTTACGAGTTTTAAACGGGTTCCTGATAATCCGGCATGTTGCAAAGCTAAAATTTTTGCAATAAATATTTCAATGTAATAGTTTTTAATTTTTAGAGAAGATACATCGATCTTGATATTAATATGGAGATAGAATATGTGAAAAAAAATATATTTAAATTTTGTTATCAGTAAAACTCTCTGAAGCCAATGTGCAAATTATGATTATTAATATAAATTTCTTTAAATGTCTCATATATGTTTTTACTTTATATTCATAAAATCTTCAAATTTTAATGTATTTGTATCCAGCGAATTTACTCAATTTCCCATACGAAAACAAAATGAACCTAATTTCTTTTTTTGCCACAATACACCCTTTCCTAATTTTATTGTGAAATAATAAATAATTTGTTATTTTCGTTTACAAAGCCTACATATATACATTTATCCTACAATAAGAAAATGCAACAGATTTTCGAATTATACAATGTTGCATATTTACACTTTTTGGCAATTTTCTAGATTCTCAATTTTTATAAAGTTCCTCCCCCCCCCCCCTAAAAAACAGCTGTTTTTCCGGTGATGAACCGGGTTATTTCGGGCTTTTGCAACTCTATTGGTAGTTAAGATTTGTAGTATAAAGCAGTTTCCATACATGAGTAGCTACCATGATTAAATCATTGTGAACGTTAAAGCTTATGTAACAATAAATATTTGTATGAAAGATTTCCAACTCGTTGCCACGAAAATATTTTGTTATAACCAGTAGAAACATAAACATTATACGCCCAGTGTGTTGTGTTGTGCTATTGAGCGCGCAACTCTCATTCTGTGTCCAGGTAAGCGTGGGTTGTGTTCGGCCTTGGGTGGAGTCCCATCATTGAAGACCTTCCGGAATTCTTAATGAAGATTCATTTATCTTTGCAAACAAGAAATTGAATTCCGAAGTTATAGCGACAGTTGTCGAATTTCCAAAAGTGTCGTCACACAAGTGTTGTGACGGGATCGAAAATTCGAATTTGAGTTTTCGACGAAGGAGCACGTTTTAAGCACTCCTAAACAACAATAACATTTTTGAAGCGATATGTGTGTAAAGTATATTTTAGGAACGAAAGGAGTGTTTCGAATGGAATTTGGTACGATTATTACAATCAGTGAATACTGGAACCCTATTGATTCGAAACGCAATCGAATGTTCTGAAGACCCCCCTCCCAATTCTCGAATGAATATTTGAAAATTTTATTTGGAGTCCATAGTACAATAAACTTACGTTAATCTGGCACATTCGGGACTTCAGCAGTGTCGGATTATCGGAAAACAAAATAAAATGGGGTAAAAATTTTGAAAAAAATAATTTAAAACAAAACAATGGACAATAAATCTAAGGCAAACTATTGTATATACTATAAGGTAAACGTCAATGAACAGAAATCTGTATGATAGTCCGAATTCACTAACATTTCCGAGTACAACCTAACGCATTGGAATGCCGTTCGAGAGACGTACCGAACTATCGAGCGTGCCAAACCATTGGATGACGGATTAACGAAAGTTTACTGTATTACGTTTTGTCATAGAATTTATAGTAATCAACCGTTTTAATCGGGAGTGATACATAGTCCGTGTTGTAGATTCTAGGAGAGCAAAAGCTGTAGGTAAGCGGATAGGAGGGAGTCTTATAAATAACTTTATGCACTACGTCATATGACGGGCTTAATATCTAGTTGCTACAGAAATAGAAAACACTCATTAAATATTAAGTTGATATACACTTCACGGTGAGAAATTCGAGCATTTAAATTTCGTTGAATTTTTAAAAGCATAGTTGTGTTGAGTTAATATCTACATCTCGAATCAGCTAAACAAATTAGAGGCAAAAAAGTTCTGTGTCCACCTACACCGATAGACGCCCATCTGAAATCCATCCCCAAGCCAATGCAACTCCACAAAAATAGAAATGTGTTTGTTATCTCAGCTTCCTCAGGGTCAGTGATGTCACTTTATAATTTCCCAAGTCCTTGGACGAACGTCCGTGCTTGACCTTCATGAACGGAGTGAAAGTGGTGGTCACACAGGTAATATTTTCTTTTAGATCTTCCCTCTAGTTCTTTCCCCATTGCGTCGCGGATCTCTCTTGAATTTCATTACTCACCCATGTTTCAAGGACAAGACGTTGAGTATACCGTGGTAAGAAAAGGAAAATTTTCTGCAAAATCCTGTTTTATGAAAGACCTACCACCCCCGTTCAACAAGTCAATCTAATAAAAATAAAAACGTAAATATACGAAGTGTTTCATAAACATCGCAGGTTTATTATTATTTTTACTATTTTTTTAGCAGCTGCAACCATGGTCACACATGTAAATTTCCAAAATAAGAAATTTTAAAATGCAGAATATTGTGCCGAATTCTGTCATGGCGGTTAAAAAACAAGTGAGTTGGTGTTACATCGTGGTTCCTGTGACTTCCGTTGCGTTTTGATTTCTATACTAGCATATTTGAAAGGCTGTCAAAGACAGTGAAACGAACACTCTTAAAAAGTTGTTTTACAACTTTATTTTAATATGTTTTATTTTGTTTTATAATACATAGGGTGCTTCTGTCGTCTTAATCGAAGTTCGGCTCTGTTAGTTTCTGTCCTGTGATCGATGCTATAATCGTACAAAGTTTAGCCTTTTATGTCATCGGTGGCTTCTGGAGGGTCTGTAATGACGCTTTCAAATATTCTATTTTGCTCCCTCCAGAGGGAGAAGGGAGAAATTGAAAATCCAGCTCTATAAGGTCCTTTACCAGTACTTTGTGCAAAGACTTAACCGTCTAGGTTTCTAAGTGGAGTTCAGATGGGTCTGAAAATACTTTTTCCAAAATACCCCATTTCCACCCTCGGGGGAGGGGGAAGAAAATTCGGCTTCATTAGATTTTGCCCCATAGTCTATACCATAGACCTATATATAATATTTTACGTCTATCGTCTATACTACTATAAGTGTGCTGAGATTCAGCTTTCTAGTTAATCGGGTGGGCTTCTGGGAGGGGGGAGGGGCGTCTAGAAAGATTTTCAATGTCCCCTGTTTTCTTCTCCCTCCCCGGAAGAGATAATAAATTCGACTCCATTATATTCTCAATACTAAGTGTTGTTGTTGTTGAAACCCAGACCGTCCGGCCTAGCAGAAAGGTGTTGAAGACCCAGACCGACCGACTCGTCAACAAGGACATGAGTAGCCATTTGGCCGGCCGGGAAAATAGCAGAAAGGTGTATGGTAACTGTTTGGACGGCCGGGAAATGCCACACAATTTAAATTGGAACCCAGTGGGGGAGGCATCCACAGGGACCGTACCCTCCTTCCCCTACCACCAACCTCTCGGAAGGACTTACGGATCCACATGTTTAACGTGATCGTACTCCGCGTGAACACGACGGCAGTTTTGGCAGTGGCGGGAATCGAACCTGGGCCTACTGAGTGCAATTCCCGCGCGCTAACCACTGGGCTACAGCGCCCTTAATACTTAATGTGAAAAGTTTTAGCCTTCTAGATCACCGAGGATGATGGGGGGAGAGGATGTTCAAGGCGGTATGGAAAGTTAAAAATACGTTAGACAATCATTATACTCGTACATAGATAGACAACAATTTGATATTTTAATACCCCGTTTCTGGATATCATACTCGTTGAAAGACTGGCTTATAAATCACACGCTCAAAGTACATAGCTTTAATAAAATTATTCTTCTGCCAAATTTGTTAACTTAAATCTCTCAAGTGTGTGATTTTGAAATTTTCATGGTCTATGCATTCACCGAACCTGAACTTTCATGACCTGACCGATACTGAAAATTTTTCGGCATGGGCGGACATCACACTTAATATATGCCCAGACTGGGGTATATATAAGAGTATTTTGAAAAATTTGTTATAAGATACTGATAAAGATTATTATTTTTATTGCAGGGATCTGGGCTGAAAATTTGACAAAATATCAATATCGTAAGCTTCTTTCACTACAAATGATTTTTCTAAAATATATCTAATGGATATAGATCTTCCTCAAATATTGCCTTATTTTCAGTTTTAGGTATAGATATTACTCTTAGAATGTTACACAGGAAGTTTATATTTGGGAAAAAGAGAAAAAATTGTCTTGGTTATTATGATTTTTTAGCCCTTTGTTATTTGATTTTAATTCTATCTCCCTTTGGGAAAGAACCATTGTTCTAACAAATTATGAAGACGATTTGGAAGTTTTTTTAAATTCCGATTCTCTTCCGGTTAGCGTTAAGGATTATTTACAGAAAGTTAATACTGATTAACTTATATATAATAAATTTCTTAATTATTTTATTACGGATCATTGTCCATTTATGAAACATTTACATAAGCGTGAGATTAAAAGTTCGTATTGTTTTGTCTTCAGATTGGTAATGTTGACCACTACGTTTTTCAATGCATACATACAACTAATTGCCATTTGTCTAAGCTTAATGATGATAATAGGTGTGCTTGGTTTTCTACAGTCGTTGGAAATGTCAACTCTGTTTCTACAATTAGTGAGTGTTATCTGCCCAACTATCGCTGGGCAGATAACACTCACTAATAAATATATGAGAGTCTTGGTTAATCTTTTAGGGTTTTCTTTTTATTTGTTGTTTCAATGTTATTTATCTTAATTAGTGTCTTTTTTAATTTATTAATTAATTCTTTAATTTACTTTGCCTTCCATTAAAATAGTCACTTTTTACTAGTTTTTCTAATTATGTGATAATTTTCTAATAAACTGATAATATTCAGATTCAGATGTATTTCTGTGTTTATAATAACTAATGAATTTAGCATTTTATTTATAAAATTATATGAATTCTCATAAAATGTACAGATAGGTTTCTATATATGTCTAGAATATTTAGTTATGTCTAGAATATTTAGTAAAAAAATTTTGTAATTTTTCTTAATTGAATTAAGGGATCCTAATTTTATGGAGATATTTAATTCCTCTTGTTTAATGTATGATTTGTATTATTTAGTTTTATATGATTTAATTGTTGTTATTTCTGTTATTATTTTGTTTATATTATCATTTTTGTTATTTTTTTCTGTGTTGTTCTGTTTTATTCTTATTTTTATGTTTTTCCCGACAGTCCGTTGTAACTGCTCTACACCCTTTGAGCAGTGTTTCTTTCAGGCATACCTCCGGGACGCTTTGCCCCCCCCCCCCCCCATGGAGATAAGATGTTAACTTAATTTCTATTTATGTGACAGCATTCAGATGTATTTATATAGGGCAAATAGAAAATCTGCCCCCTAAAGCTTTATTCGCCCCCCCCCCCCTCTGCCAAACAGTCCTGAAAGAAACACTGTTTGGGTGATCTGAACGACCTGGGCAGTAAGTAAATAAATAAATTGCTCAAAATAACACCTTGGCAATTTTTCGCTTCTCTGTGAAATAAAAAAGATAAATGATAAAAAAGAAAAGATATCTTGCGCGTAATGATCCTAAAGTCTTTTGGAAATTTTTTTACACCTGCAAGTTGCTATCAATTCAAATAGGTAAGACGCAATAGCTAAAAGAATAAAAGATTTAAATTTACCCCAAAATTAAATCCTATGAATTTTGAATATGAATGAATAAATTTAGTTATAGATACTATTTAAAGCCAAAAGAGTTGGGATTAAATTTATTAATAGAAAATAATTATTTAATTTTGGAATTTAGAAAACATGTTTAAATTATTAAAAATCTTTCCGCTAATCCAAGAATCACATGAATTTTGCAAAAGCTCGAATTTAATTATGTTAGATGCTATCATTCTCACGACTAACACACATACATCATTGAAAATTTATTTCGTTCGTAATCAGGGATGCTCAAGACTCGGATTTTTAACCTATCACAGTATTTTCCCTTTACATGCATGAGTATTGCCGACGAAGTATAACCATTCAAATTTTTAAGGATAACTTGTGATTTACATTTTCAAATTATTTTCAATTGATGCCTTATATTTTCAAAGGGAGAGCAAAGTGAGAAATCAACTCTAATTGTGAAAGCTAAATATGTAAATGATTAGCAGGTTAAAAAGGTCACTGGCACTCATGGCAGTGAACTCTTAGAATGACTTCTACTCAAGGTCCTACAATGAGGTCAGGTTGAAATATTTCCAGTCTGTATTTAAGTAACCAAAACACGTCGGAAACGGAGAAGTTTTTGACCACAATACTCGAAAGTATTTCAAATTCTTCATTACTAAACGAATGAAAAATTTCTATTAGAGCATGGAACACTTAAACATTAACGGCAGTTCAAGATGCTTAGATTTTAGTAATTTACAAATGAAAGTGAACCTAATTTTCTCTTTGGCAATTTGGGCAATTCAAATTAAACTACTGGTAACATATTCTGCTTGAGTACTACTTTATCGTAAGTTTAAACTTTAAACTTTTACATAAAATTAAATAATTTAAAATATTTAAATGAGAATATTTTGAGATTCACTATTATTTTAATATTTTAAAATAATATAATTGTTTATACAATTTATATTTAAAATATACATAATAATTGTCTAACCAAGAATCCCCCCCCCGGTGGCTTTGATCCCTGAAACATTGCACGCTTATAGTATCTAATGCGGGACTGATCGAATAGAGCCAATATGTAAATAAGATGATTATTTTCGACGGTAAGCATGATATATTATTTAACAAAATGAAAATTATTAAAGAAAAGTTGAAAATTAATTTTTTAACGTTATTTTTCCTGTCATTGATAGGCGATTTACATGATAAATTTAAATAACTTTTAACTACTTTTAAAATAACACAGGTTTGTATTATTCTAATAGAAATTTATTTCAGTTATAATTTTAACTGCTGTTCGACGTATTCTTATTTGAAAATGTCTCAATATGAAAATCAGATTCATGTTTTCACTACAAAAACCTACGTCGACTAAACGGTTTCGTCGTTCACATCAGCACAATTACTGAAATGACTATAAGGAAATTTGTAATGTGCCCCAATTTGTTATACCTTAGTGGTAACTAGAAGTTGGACGTTGGTAACCACCCCCCCTCCCTTGCCGCCATTACTGGGTTTGTGACAGTAAATGAGAAATTTTAGAACTGGGAAAAATTTCCCCAAAGATAACGAAATCACTATGCATAATTTTATCATGAGAAGTTTTCTATACTCAGCAGCATTAGAGGTACAGGAAAAATTGTGAACCTCGGCTAAGCAATACAGTCCATGTATTACTCGCTTTAAATAATGAAGTACTAAAATACTGACATATAAAACGGATGGCTTGAGTTCGATTACTAAAACTAAAATTATACTCATAATACTTCATATTTTAATACAAAAAAAAAAATCTTTTGTGGCTCTAGTTCGATGGAGCCGAAATGGTTTGCATGAATGTCTTCAATTCTTCAATAAAACTGTAGTAAAGTTCAGTAAATTTACTCATTGCTTTCGGTCTCACCTGTTTCGTTTACAATAAATAATGGGGGCCTATAGTAACTATAGTAAGATAGACAATTGAAACAACTTCATGTTTTTTCAGTGAATATCAAGTCTGACCACCGCTACATTTTACAGGATCTCATGAATTTAAAGTTGAACATAGTCTAGATAAAGTACAAAAATTTGATATTTTCTTGTGGGGAGGGGGTATATCGGCGTTAAAATCTAATAGGATGGGTGTACACAGATCATTGAAGTTCTTCGCTGTTATAGTCCCTATATTTTGAAAAATAAGAACAAAATCTGAAATTCAATTACATATCATTCTATACAATTATGTATCCTTCAAAGAGCTATAAATTCGTTACTGCTAGAGATCTCTTACTGTCCATTATAAAAACAAATGATTGATGTAGAAACTGAATTTCCTATTCAACATTTCTGTCGTTTACTGTTTCTAGTTTATCTTTTATCGTTCAGAAGATATTTTGAGTGAAAGTAATCAAAGTGAAGCAAAAACTCTCTCGGACAAAAGCTTAACTTTTTTTTTTCCAAAATAAATAACTTAAAATATTAAAATTATTTTTGTATATTAATAAATGGTACCCTATTTTCGACCTAACAAGCGCAAATTGTTTCTATTTTCATCTATTGGGATCGGAGATATAAGCGTCCAAACTGTTAAAATTTTTCGTAACGTTTTAATTTCGTCCTGGTATCCCGCCCCTGTCAATTGCTTCAAAAGCTTTCTTAATTTGTATTAAAAAGTGAATTTGTTACCGTAAGTATCTATTCAATTTACGCACAATGGGGCGTATGGGACAAGATTGGGTTACAAATGCACATGCAGCTTGAAGTCTATTCAGTTTAGCTTTTCGCGCGGAATATATATTTCCTGCTTCAAAACATTAGCAACTAAGCAAGAAGGAAAATGGATGCATTCGGAAAGAAATCGGAGGCAGTTTTCGAATCGTTCGCAAAATTCAACATTTGTAATTGTAAAACGGACTCTTCACAAGCGTTTAACTTTTGAAACTACACAAAATATCAAATATCAAAAACGGGCTCGTCGCTCATAATGTTCTGTAGAAAATAAATGTTCTCTATAGGAAATCATGCTATGAAACTCTAAAACTTGAGTGATTATTACACTGTAAAAAACATGTGTAAACATGTTACTGAAAATTTCAGGAGAATCAGCTGACCGTAATGGTGAGTAAGGTTCCTGATAGTTATGATAACATATATATCTCTATATTAAAATAAGTAGCTGACGCTGCTTGACAAATTTCTCGTTTCTCGAGATTCTTTGCTTCGTACCGCAAAAACTGTTGCATGTAAATATATGAAATTAGCACACTTGTAGAAAAAGCTTTAGGAAATACACTGAAATAAACCGTTTTTTATATATATACTCGTATATTGTAGTTTAAGAAATATTTAACGTCAAAATCAAAATATTTGAGCTGCGAGTTCGCGTCCTAGAGAGACTAACAACAGCAAGACCACGAATTTTTGCAAGCAGGTACCTACATGGGTGAATTTTTGCAGGACGGAGGGCCCCTCTTTTAATTTCGATGTAGTTTTTGAGATATTTCACTTTTTATGCACTTCTGAAGTTGTTGTTGTTGAGACCCAGACCGTCCAACCTACCAGAAAAGTGTAAGGTAACTGTTTGGACGGCCGGGAAGTGCCACCCAATTTAGACCGGAACCCAACGGGGGAGGCATCCACAGGGACCGTACCCTCATTCCCCTACCACCAACCTCTCTGAAGGACTTACGGACCCACATGTTTAACGTGATCATACGCCGCGTGAACACGGTTAAAAATTGCGCTACTGATTCGGTTCAAACATTGTTAGAAAGAACGTTCGTCAATCTTTCCAGTGATGTCAAAATGGAAACTCTGTGATAATATTTTCGTCGCTAAGGAACCGATTTGCGTGACCATCGTTCAAAATCTTGCTAAAACGTTAAGATGATAATATGAGCAGATGATAATATGAGCTGAAAATCGGCAGATGATAATATGAGCTGAATAATTCAGAAATTAAGCTGAAATTTTCATGAACGCCTGTAATATCGGCTTTTCCGATAGTTCGGCGAAATGATCCACAAAGTAGCTGAAAAAATGAGCAAAGATTGCAAAATATTTTACATTGATACTCAAAGAAATTACAGGAAAATTGTATATACTTAGCTATATTATATTACACTGGGAATGTTCCTTTTTTTATCGCTATTATGAACATATGAAAAAAGCGACCCATCGCATACAAAAAAAAAATCTAATGTGTTTTCTCAAAACAAATGCGAAAGTATAATATACAAATCACAATGTTTGTCTTCAAATGTCGGAAAATAGATTTCTATTGGATTTGTAATAGGCATCGGCAGAATATTTTGATAAAAAACAGTCTTGTGTGCGAATTGTCGGATAAAAATATGTCGTGAAAAGCAACGACGGTTGAAAAGGAAAGCTGGAATCGTTGAAAGGTGGGGCCGAGCGACCTTCGAAAAAAGATCGTGCTCGACCTTCGAAAGTCGGAGTGAAAGTGCTTGGAAGATGCTTCTTTAATAGGCACAGCAGCATCCTCTTTCCTACCTTTCTCAGATCTTTGAATTTTCCCCCTCCTTACTTGTGCAATGGATTATCATCCCAAGGCCAGTCAGTTCGTTAGAGAAAGAATCTTGCAATGACTTTATAGCAACGATTCCCATGGTTTTTTGTATCACTCGCGAAATATCGATACCCTCTCCCCCCCTCGCTTTCACTAGCATCGCGAACAACTTTGGTTTGTATTTTTTTGGAACAATAAAAATAATCTTTGGGGTTAATTCTTCAGTATCCAGCAGAACCCATAATTTATAAGTTTCAAGAGCCAGTGTTACTGAAACCAATTTTATCACATAACGTCATGCATTCATATATAAAGGCGAATTGTGTGGTCATACCATATGAAATAGGCGTAATTCTGTTTAACGGATATGAAAATAGGCGTAAACCAACTTGTACTACCAACTTCCATCAGAAAAAATGGCATGAGGACTTTTATAGTATTTGTTTAACATGTGAAATAAAATAATTACAATAATAAATATTCTGCAGTGTGGGAAATAATATTTAATTGCTGAACTACACTACTCGGTAAAAACAAGTCAATTCAATGCGAAATATTCCAAATGTTTAACATTTCAAATAGCCCAAGTAAATCCTTTGACATTTTAAATTTATTGCGGAACACTCATATGGCTACAAGACAACTAATTTCCTTATAAATTTGAAAAGTATATTTCTTAAACTTTATTCATTTACAAATTTCAATTCTATTGGGAAAGAAAATTAGCACATAAGCTTCTAATCCCATAACGACTGATCTTGCCGAAAAGAACTGTACCACAAAAAATAAAGCTTCATCTATTTATCTGACCCTATCCAAGAACTCCCATCGTCTTACTGTCCTTTCGTTCGATCCAGACCATCAGACCTATCCGAAAGTGTAAGGTATCTGTTTGGACGACCCGGGTAGCGCCCCCCAATTTAGGTAGATATCCAATAGGACGATATCCACAGGGACCGTACCATTCTTCCCCTACCACTAACATCTCGGAAGGACTTTCGAACCCACAGATTCAACGTGCCCGTCTGTACTCCGCCTAAACACGGGGATAGCTTGGACAGAGCCGGAAATCGAACCCAGTGTCTTATTGCCCTCACTCTGTATTTTCACCTTTCAGTAGTAGGGGTAGCGCCCCCCAATTTAGGTAGATATCCAATACGACGATTTCCACAGGGACCGTACCATTCTTCCCCTACCACTAACATCTCGGAAGGACTTTCGAACCCACAGATTCCCCCCACGATTTCGAACCCACAGATTCACTTTTCACTAGTGGGGGTAGCGCGCCCCAATTTAGGTAGATATCCAATAGGACGATATCCACAGGGACCGTACCATTCTTCCCCTACCACTAACATCTCGGAAGGACTTTCGAACCCACAGATTCAACGTGCCCGTCTGTACTTCGCCTAAACACGGGGATAGCTTGGACAGAGCCGGAAATCGAACCCAGTGTCTTATTGCCCTCACTCTGTATTTTCACTTTTCACTGTGTGTACAAACAGTCCTCTTTCTTTCTCTGCTTTACTTATAAATTTCTTTCAAGATGGTACCGTACATTTTCTTAAACCATTCTCATCTTTTGGTATTACATTTTTCTATCCTAAAGATTTATCTTTTCTTGTTTGATCAAAATGCTTCCCAAATGATCAATATTCTTCCAATTGTACCGTCCACATTTTCTTAAACCAATCGCATATTTTGGTATTCCATTTTTCTATCCTATTCTAAAGATTTCTCCTTTCTTGTTTGATCAAAATGCTTTCCAAATGATCAATATTCTTCCGATTCTACCCCCCCCCCCTCCCCCCACACACAGCCACTGCATTTCTTTTCCTGCTCGAAACGCAAGGTTTATCATGCTGCGATGCTTTTGATACTAGTCAACGGACGTGTCTTTACTCAACCAAATTTATGAGACGGGCTTTGTTAAAATAACGTCACACTGCTTTCTTTCCTATAGGGGCGTCAATATAATTTTAAAATTTATTTGACACTTACCTCCTTTTTAGAGTGGGACTACGTGATAACTTGAAAGAGAGTTTTTCACATGTTTTTACACCAACTGGAAAGCTTTAACTGAAAAGTATTTGTGCCTTAAACATTTTAAAAATATACTTCCTGGGTTATTATACCTGCGGCAAGGCTAACTTTGAAAGCTATGACTTCCCATTTACACAGTTTTAGCTTCACAGTTTTAGCTTAGTTTGACTTCCCATTTACACAGTTCTGTCATTATGGTAACATTGACTAGATTGTTACCATAATTACAGATTGTTTATTTAATATAAATTTATAATACTTTTTTATTGAAATATAAAAAAAACAAGAAATATCAATCATGCTTTAAGCACTGATTATGAAACACTTTCCAACTTCAATGCAATTTTACTTAAACATCTCTAAAATGCAATACATTCCTCGGTAATAGTTTAAAACTTATCAAAATACTACATTAATTTATTATATTTGAAAACTTAAACCTTCATCGAAAAAAATGAACTTCATTCAAATGACGGCATTGAAATATAAATTGCCTGGTTTAAACATCTCTAAAATGCGATACATTCCTCGGTAATATTTTTAAAATTATCATAATACTAAGATAATTTATTATATTTGAAAATTTCATCGAAAATAACTCATAGAAAAAATAACACGCCTGGCTCTCTCTATAAAAGCAGCATTTCATTCAAAAACATTTTCCTAATCATTTCAATCATCACAATACTATAATAACTTATTTTATTTAAAAATTAAGACCATGGAGCTACAAGTAATTAAACTCTATGCTTAAAACTTCATCGAAAAAAATCGTCCTTCTGTCTGTAAAATCAATGAATATTTCATTCATATCAGCTATGAAGACTCCATGAGCTAAATAATTTTGCGTTAAAGAAATACAGCAATTCTTGTTCAACTCATTCTACATATTTTGCTGTTTACATTTTACATAAGTGAAAAATAGGCTTCGTTGTAGAAATAATCAATTTTGGATGCTCATTTAAACTCAAATATATTGTAATTGCGTTGTTTCAGTATGTAGATGCACAGAATTTAAGCAAAAATAAAGCGATTTTAGGACGGATGCAACACTAAATTTGAATTAAAAAGAACTTTAAAAATCACGATGTTGACACAAGATGGATGCTATATTTTATTTTGAAGTGGGTCACGTGATCTGTTTATATAACGGTCACGTGATCTCTCCATATTAAAAGGTGTAATTATTATTTTAATTTTTATTTAAAAAACTACTAAATATATTTTGCTGAATTTTTTTTATATATTTTATGGTATAATTTGAATACTTCATAAAACTTTCGAAGCAATTCGTGAATTTTAAATCCGCTTAAATGTTTGAAAAATTAGGTCCCATAGGGTTCAATGTATTTCATTTTTTCAACCCGGGTTCAATCCAAAACTAATTGGGTGATATTCTTCATTTATAGTCCCATAGGTCCCACAGACCGTCTGAACAACATAATAAAATTTCATTTTGATAAAGTCATTTTTACGGCAGTTATCGTGCTAACGGACAGACAGAATGAATGAACAAAGTCATAAACACTTTTCAACTTTGTTGTTGTTGTTGAGACCCAGACCGTCCGACCTACCAGAAAGATATAAGGTAACCGTTTGGACGGCCGGGAAGTGTCACCCAATTTAGACCGGAACCCAGTGGGGGAGGCATCCACAGTGACCGTACCCTCCTTCCCCTACCACCAACCTCTCGGAAGGACTTACAGACCCACATGTTTAACGTGATCGTACTCCGCATGAACACAGCGGCAGTTGTGGCAGCGTGCAAATCCAGCACGCAAACCAGCGGGCTACCGCGCCCGAAATGTGCCAACAGCACGCGGTGTTCCCAGGCGGTCACCCACCCAAATACTAACCGCGCCCGATGCTGCTTTACTTCGGTGATCTAACGAGAACTGGTGTTTTCAGCACGGTAGGGCTGTTGACTCCTTTTCAACTTTGTTGTAAGGTGTTAAAAAGGACAATTTTTTTCTTCTTAAAAATCGAAAAGTCGAAACGAAAACAAAAAGTGTTACAAGAAAGATCAATCATGCATAAAGCATTGATTATGAAACACTTTCCAACTTCAAAGCAATTTTACATAAACATCTCTGAAATGCGATACATTCCTCGGTAATATTTTTAAAATTATCACAATACTACATTAATTTATTTTATTTGAAAACTTCATCGAAGAAAATGAACTCCATTCAAATGACGGCATTGAAATATAAATTGCCTGGTTTAAACATCTCTAAAATGCGATACATTCCTCGGTAGTATTTTTAAAATTATCATAATACTACAATAATTTAGTATATTTGAAAACTTCATCGAAAACAAATGAACTTTATTCAAATGACGTCATCAAAATATAAATCGCCTCTCTATAAAAGCAGCATTTCATTCATAAACATTTTTCCAATCGTTTCATTCATCACAATACTATATTAATTTATTTTATTTAAAAATTTGAAAATTGTTATCTACCATATTTATTTTAAAATGCGAAACCTGACTTACATATAAATAATTCAACTCTTGGAAAGATATTTACTATACAATCTATCTCTTTTTCTTTCTGGGGGATACAGTAAGAGTCAGAATTTAATTGAATTTGTTTTTCTCCCTATATTAAATAATTTTTATAAAAAACTACCTAACATATTTTACTGAATTTTTTTTTATATATTTTATGGGATAATTTGAATATTTCCTAAAATTTTCGAAGCAATTTGTGAATTTTATATTCGCTTAAAAAATGTTTAAAAAATTGGGTTCCATACGGTTCAATGTATTTCATTTTTTCAACTCGGGTTCAATCCCAAACTAGTTGGGTGATATTATTCATTTATGTTCCCATAGGTCCCACAGACCGTCTGAACAACGTACTAAAATTTCATTTTGATTAACTCATTTTTACGGCAGTTATCGTGCTAACGGACAGACAGACGAAATGAACAAAGTCATAAACACTTTTCAACTTTGTTGTAAAGTGTTAAAAACAATATGAAATATCTGATGCGGGAAACAAATCACTTTCCCTACACACTCAAATTCATTTTCTCTTTAATTCTCTCATAATTTATAAGTTTGATTTCCCACGATAACACGGATAATTATTTGAAATTACACTTAATATGAAGCTTTAATTTAATTTTCTGTTTCATTTGGTGACTGAACGTATTATCAAGGAAGTCGCAAAAATGCGAAAAAATTAAAATATCTCGAGAACGATTGGTCCTAAAATTATGGAGTTGGTCTCTTTCTTCTCGTCGTTAAAAATATGTATAAAACAAGCATTTAATGGATGCATGTGAGCCTATGTAGTCTTTGGTTTTATATTTTGATGATTTTTGCGAGCCATTTCGCAAAAAAGGCAATGTTCCATTTTTTTCGAATCGCACCAAAATCCAATCAGTAATCGGTAATCCACAAGTGACTTATCTACCAAATTTTGGCAAATTTGGTCAATTTGTTTGTGAGCTACAGTGGGTACATACATTGCACAGACACATAGAAACGTACACAAAAGTCACGCCCAAAAATAGTTTTTTCGGGTTCTATAGAGTGCTCGGAACGTGTAAATCTGTTGAAAATTCCAGTTACTGTTTTCGTCACGATTCCAATACTTTCCTTATACAGTTTCATGTATTGTGGGGAAAGTAAAAATACTGTTCAAACTAATCATAGAAACTCCCATACAGGATCTCATACGTCTGCTAAATAATATCTGTAGGCATTCAAACATTTTATAAAAGATAAATTAAAACGTTTACAGGGAGATTCTATTTCATTCTTTCTAAATTCAAGAACAGTTTCAGATGGTCATTCGTTTGGTTCAAGCATTCACGACTCTTTCATAACGTTTGAAGTTGAGATTCTTTCAGTAAGACATCTGATTTAAAAAAATGTTTTTAATATATATAATATATATTTAGTAGCAATAGCTAAAATATATATTCCCTCCCCTGTGATTATGCCTTTGTTTCATAATACTAGGTGGATGAATTTAATGTTGTTCTATTAGGACATTTAGAACAAAATTCCAGTCTCTTCTGTGTAAAAGTATACTGAAATGTCACTCCGATACGAATATACCACAAGTTTGCAGTTTTCCATATACCTTTCTGCTGTTGAGTTAGCTTTGTCGAACATATACATACATACTTCAAAGCTAACTTGACGGTAGAGATTTCTGAGAAACTAAGCTATAGCTGATATTTTAAACGATATTGTAAACTAAAATTTTGATATATACAGGGTTGGAACGGCTGTAGAAGCAATTTGGAGCAGCTTTGGGAGCAGCAAAATTATCAATTTGGAGCAGTTCGGAGCAGTAAAATTGCCAATTTGGAGCAGTTTGGAGCAGCAAGATTATTAATTTGGAGCAGTTCGAGTAGCAAAATTACCAATTTGGAGCAGTTTCGAACATAAAAATTTTCTTGGAACATTGAATTTGTTTGGAACATAAAAATAAAATTTACATTTTATCATTTTGTATAAACATTTGAACTAATGTTTGTTGTTTCATTAATTTTTGTTTGTGGGAAAGCAGGTTTTCTTTTATCCTGTAGGTAGATAGGCATTATTTCTTGTTTGGTTACGAAGCTTCTTTGTTTAAGACTTTTAACTGCATGATCGACTGTTTGTACATGATTATCAATAGGTATTTTTCTGTCGACCCCCCCCCCCCCCTCAATTCACTGGTGAAATGTTTCCATATTTTTACTTTCTTATACAATAGAATAGAGAAAGTATTGTTTTCACGAGTATTTTCTATTTTGAAATTTTGATGCCAATACATGGTTTAGGACCTCACCTGGGACCTCACCTGCTGAACACATTTCGACTATTTTAAAGTAATGTCCATCTGTTGTCGACTGCTAGTGTACATGATAGCTGCAATAAACACTGGATTTTCACGAAATTTTATATCCGGCGTTATTATCAAAAAATCTAGAACGAGATAGAATTTTTGAAATTCGAGTGAAATTTCATAATTTCTATGGCAGTATGAGACAAAAGTTTGCATAATCATGCATAAAAGGGATTATTTATGACTCAGTGATCATGAAACTTAACAGCTTCAATCACTGTAGTGATGCCACTTAGCTGATGGAGATTTCAGAAGTAAAAAAAGAAAATATCAGTAGTTTTAAGACGACTTTTTCAGTAGTCAGGTTAAGAAATGAAATATATAAGCTCACATAACACAAAAAAGCATGTACAAACAATTATTTAAGCATATATATATTTTTATTATAAGTTTTATCCAGTTAAAAATACTTTATATTGAAAACAAACATTTCCGTTTGATAAAATACAAGTTTTCACTAATGATAATAACAAATATTAATCTTTAACAAAAAATAAAATATAGCAATGTATTTATAGATGTAAATATATCAATTTTAATATATCCTTACCAAAATGGTTGCTTTTTATTTGTCTAAATCATTATTTTAGTACCATTTTTTGGAAGCTATCCCTTCAAAAGGTTCATTCACATTTTTCAAAATAGGAAAATATGTATTATGCAAAAAATAATTAAAAAATTAGTCTTAATAAGTAACCAGAATATAAAAATAAGCTAGTCTAGTCAATCCAATATGCAACATTTTGATGATGGATGGGAAAAAATACTAATTCTCTCTCCGCAATTCACGTGAACATATGCAAAAATAATTAAAAGATCAACCCTTAATAATAGCCAAAATATAAAAAAAAACTAGTTTAGTCAATCTAATATGCAATATTTAGAAAATGGGGATGGAAAAAAGTACTATATAATGGACTCTCGGCGATTCACGTGAACATATGGCAAAATAATCAAAAATTCAGCCTTTAATAATAGTCAAAATATAAAGAAAAACTAGTTTAGTCAATCTAATATGCAACATTTAGAAGATGGGGATGGATGGAAAATATACTAATGGGCTCACAGTGATTCACAGGAACATAAAGTGAATTATGTAATTGCGCAGTTTATGCGAAAATAATTAAAAAATTAACCTTAATAATTACTCAGAATATAAAAATAAGCTAGTTTAGTCAATATAATATGCAATATTTAGAAAATGGAGATAGATGGAAAAAGATACTAATCAACTCTCGGCAATTCACAAGAATTGAATTGCGCAATTGTACTGTTTATGTCGAAATAATTATAAAATTAACTGTTCAACGATTTATACAAAATTTACCAATTTTAAGAAGTACATACCTACCAACCTGGGAAAATTGGAATGTGTAAAATTTTGCGTAAATGACATTTATAATGATTTTTTTAAACTACACGTGCAAACGGCATTTCTAATTAATTTAACTATGTACAAGTACCTGCATTAAAAAAATACTGCATTAAATATCAGGCATAGTACTGGTAAAATATGAAAATACAGGACACCAATTTTATAAAATTTCAGGACAATAAATTATAAAACAAAAAAATATATAAAGGTCTTATCCCGTGAAAATTCCTTTATAATGAAAACAAATATTTATGTTTGGTAAAACACAGGTTTTCACTAAAGAGAGTAACAAATATTGATCTTTAATAATAATATATATATATATATATATATAGCACTGAATTATATTCCTGCCAAAATGGTTTCCTTTTTATTTACCTAATCATTGTTTTAATACCACTTTTTGGAAAATATCCCTTCACAGAGTTCATACCCATTTTTCTAAATAGAAAATTTTCTATTATGCAAATATAATTAAAAAATTAACATTAATAACTAGTCATAATATGAAAATAAACTAGTTTAATCGATCTAATATGCAACATTTAAATGATGGAGATGGATGGAAAAAGATACTAACGTACTCTCGGCAATTCACGCGAAGTAACTGAATTGCGTAATCGCACTGTTTATGCGAAAATAATTATGAAATTAACCATAATAATTAATCAGAATATGAAAATAAGCTAGTTTAGTCCATCTAATATGCAACATTTAATTGATGGAGATGGATGGGAAAATATACTAACGTACTCTAGGCAATTCACGCGAAGTACCTGAATTGCGCAATCGCACTGTTTATGCGAAAATAATTAAGAAATTAACCGTAATAATTAATCAGAATATGAAAATAAGCTAGTTTAGTCCATCTAATACGCAACATTTAATTGATGGAGATGGATGAGAAAAGATACTAACGTACTCTCAGCAATTCACGCGAAATAACTGAATTGCGTAATCGCACTGTTTATGCGAAAATAATTAAGAAATTAACCATAATAATTAACCAGAATATGAAAATAAGCTAGTTTAGTCAATCAAAAATGCAATATTTAGAAGTTTGAGATGGATGTATAAAGATACTATTGTACGCTCGGCGATTCATGAGAACAAACTGAATTGTGCAATCGCAGTGTTTATGCGAAATTAATGAACAAAATAACATTTTGGCGATTTATGCTGAATTAGACAACCTTTGAAGAAGTATATTTATTACTTTCATAAAATAAGCGATCGAGATCTTAATTTACATTACACGCGGCCGTAAATCTCCGTTAATTTGATTGGTGCATTTTATTATGGATTTGCTACGATCCCGGGAATGGTAGAAATCAGTGCTAAAAAAAGCGGAAAATCGGTGTTTCCGAGGAATTATACCATGTCTTGTTAATTGATAAATTTCAAACAAAAAAAGCTGGAGATTGGTATTAAAGCGCACAAGCCCGTAAATCTCTGTTGTCATGCTAATTTGGTTGGCATTAATAAAAATACGGCCGTAAATTCCGTTGATTTGGTTGGTATTACCGTGCACGCGACCGTAAATTTACATTAGCTTTCACAAGACAATTTTTCATAGGAAACTATGCAAATTCCGTAATCCGCAGTATGAGGAAGTTTCCCGTAGAAACTACGGAGAATCCGTAATAATCGGCATCTCTGTGGGCAAGCAGGTCGGCAAGTTGGAAATTCATTGATTTTTCCAGAATTTTGAATAAAAAATCGATTTTCCCTGTAATTTCCCTGACATTTTAGTCCACTTTCAAATTCCCGATTTCCAGAGTGTGCACAAACCCTGTTTATTTTTCCCTACTGACCCATCATCAAATCAAGGGTCAGCGCGGGGACATCATTCTTCAGATTCCCTGTCTTCTTCAGATTCCCTGCGATTCTACTGTTCAGTCACGCAGATAGCAACTCACTTTGGGCGCGAAGAAAACTAGAAATGTAGCAATTTTCGGAAAAACTTCGTACCTGGATTTCGCGGGAAGTTTCGGAAAGGCGTAAAGAAAAAAACTTAAATTCGGCGCAGTTCGGCTCTCGGGAAAATTAATATTTTGGCGCACTTCGGCGCTCGGAAAATTTAATATTTCGGCGCAGTTCGGCGCAATTTTAAAGAAATCGTTAAGTTTGGCGCAGATATGCGCAGCAATGTCATTTCGGCGCAGTTAGGCGCAATTGGCGCAGGTGTTCCAACCCTGTATATAACCCGATGGTTTGAGTTAAAATCAATCGATTTATATAATATTCATAAATCTTGTCGTATTTTTCCATATCTCTATAAAAAAGTTACTCTAAATTGACATTTAAAATAGATTCTGTTACGTATGAAAATAATGGTCGTATGAAAATAAAATGAAGTAAATAGACAGGCAGTCTTTATTTTCACAGAAATTTAAAGTTAATTTTGTCCGATGTATGTAATACAGGGTAGGATAAAAAAATTCGGAAACTGATAAGATTAAGCACACAATTTTGATAGGTCTTTTATTACACTTCTTATGAGATGTACAAAATAGAAAAAGGCCAGAGCACCTTCGAACGTTAATACGCTCTTCATCAGTGGCTACATAGAAAGTAAACAGGATCGTTCATATATAGACCAGTAAAGATGACAAATTTGCATAAATACAATTGTTAAAAAACATTTTATGTTTGTTTTTTTTGTGTGTATTTTTCCTTAGATAATCGAATGTTCATTTACTAATTGTATTTATGCAAATTTGTCATCTTTACTGGTCTATATATATGAACGATCCATTTTACTTTCCATGTAGCCACTGATGAAGAGCGTATTAACGTTCGAAAGCGCTCTGGCCTTTTTCTATTTTGTACGTCTTATAAGAAGTGTAATAAAAGACCTATCAAAGTTGTGTGATTAATCTTATTTGTTTGAAATCAGACGTGAACGTGATACCAACTTATTTATTCGGAGACAGGCTTACTTGACGGATATGATTTATTGATATCATGTGCTACACACAACCACCTTCAAAGTACTCCCCTTCTGCAGCTATGCACTTCTGCCAGTGCGAGTACAGTTGCTGAAAACATTCCTGGAAACCTCTGGACGAGATGGTTTTCAGTGCGGTCGTCGCAACTTCCTCAACCTCAGATGCACTCTTGAAACGGCGTCCTTTGAGTTCGTTTTTGAGACGGGGGAGGGGAATAGGTAAAAAGCGCTTGGGGCGAGATCGGGGTAGTAGGGAGGGTGTTGAAGATCCAGACCGTCCGACTCATCCTGAGGACTTGAACAACTATTTGGACGGCCGGGAAAGTTGAGTAGGGAGGGTGTGGAAGGGTTGTTTCCCTTAACGCTGCCAGAATTTGATATTCGCACGTTGTTCTTCAAATGCCATTTCCGGTTTCGACGAACGCGAACGACTACAGTTCATTGACACGCATTGTCTGGAAAAATACCTGCTTCTTCCTTTTCACATCTCGCGTCACACGTGCTTCTACGCCACGGTAAAATAGTTCCCCTCTCCTCCAATAAGGGTTGGAGATATCAGTCTCCGAACTTTTTGATCCTACCTTGTATATATTTTGCACAAAGCTTAGAAGCTGAGAGAGCCTATTTACTAAATTTTGTCTTCATACACTCATTATGCGTATATTTCCCAGTTAGTTACCTCACACACACACACACACACACACTGACTGACATATTTCTAAAAGTGCAAAAATTTTCGATAAACAATACTTTATCCATATGGTATACCAAACTAACCATTTCAAGATTAATCTTATTCGAGGGGGGAGGGGGCACAGAAAGGGACTGGAATACTCTCATTATGATTTTACCAATCCAACTTTTGTTTCGCTATTTACAGAGTTTATTATATTTTTATACTATAGTATAAATATAGTATAGTTTTTATTACTATATATTTTTATACTATATTATAAATATATATATTTTTTATTATATATTTTTATATAGTATTAAAAAAATCTGATGTGGGCTGCACATGACTTTCGCTGCAGACTCATATTCACGTTCTCTTTATTTTCTTCAATAATTCATTAAATTGAGTTTAATTGCATGAAATAACAGCCATAATTATTTTAAATGACACTGGACTTATTTTCAAAGGTGGCGTTGCGAAAATGCTGAAAAATAATATATCTCGAGAACGGCTAGTCCTAGAGTAATGGGGTTGGTCTTATTATTTTCGTCGTGAAATATGTTTAAATAAGTATTTAATGGATATATTTGAGCATACGTAGTCTGTTATTTTTAGATTTAATGATTTTTTGGGCCATTTTGCAAAAAAAAAGGCAGGTTCTTTTATTCCGAATCGTACCAAAATCTAATCAGCATCTGGTTAACCTACAAGTGATTTATCCACCAAATTTTAAGAAATTTGGTTTATTAGTTTTTCAGCTAGAGTGGTTGCATGTAATTTTTTCAGGCTATTTCGTAATTTTCTTTATTTTTTTTAATAATTCATTAAATTTATGTTGAATTGTACAAAATAACACTGAATTTGCACTTTTAATTAATTTTTTGTCTTTATTTGGCAACCAGACATTTTTTCAAAGGCGATGTAGCAAAAATGCGAGAAAACCAAAATATCTCGAGAACGGTTAATTCTAGAGTAATGGGGTTGAACTTGTTCTTTTCCTTGTCAAAAATTATGTGTAAAACAATCATTTAATTGATACATTTGAGCATACCTAGTCTTTTTAATTTTAGATTTGGGCGATTTTTTCATGCTATTTCTTAAAAAAAGGCAGGTTTTTCTTTTTCGAATCGTACGAAAACCTAAAAATCTAATCACCACCAGGGATCTAATCACCATAAGTGACTTATCTACCAAATTTTGTGAAATTGGGTCCATTAGTTTTTTTAGCAAGAGTGGATAGATACGATTTTTGCGGGCCATTTAAAAAAAAAAAGCCGGGTTCCTTTATCCCGAATCATACCGAAATCTAATCAGCACCAGTGTCATCCACAAATGACTTATAAAATTTCATGAAATTTGGTCCATTAGTTTTTGAGTTAGAGTGGATACATACATTGCATAGATACACAGACGTCACGCTAAAAATAGTTTTTTCGTGTTCTAGAGGTCCCAAAACATGTAGATCCGTCGAAAACTCGAGTTTCGATATGATTCCAATGCTTTCCCTATACATTATCATGTATTGCAGGGAAAGTAATATAAATAAACCATCTGTAAACAGCGTAACAAAAGATAGACTGGCAAAATCATAGTGAGGGCATTTCTCCCCCTTCTTTCTCCCCCCCCCCCCCGAATAAGATTAATCTCGAAGTGATTAGCTCTTTTCATACATATAACACTTTAGATTATAGCTTCCTTTAGAATATGTTGAATACAGCGATGCAAAGGCAAAATATAATAGCATAATCGATAAAATGTAAAATAGCCACGCATAAACATTTATTTTTTCCTTGAAGTTTGTGAAATGAATATAAATTGCCGGTTTTCCCCATGACGTAATAAGTTTTAACTTTTCACTAAACTCAAGGGAAATCTGTCGTTGTATCTTCCTGTAAACAAAACAATTTTCCGCTGTTAGAAATCTTTCATTGAAGTTTCTTATATTCAGTGGTGTATTCGGGCAGAAACGCACCGGAACAACGTTTATTTATTTATTTATTTTTTTGAATGTCATGATATACAGAATAATTAGATTAAATTTATACACCTAATATTATGAAATAATGGCATAATCAAAGGGGAGGGAGAAATAATATATATTTTAACCTTTGCTACTAAAAATATATATGTACAGTATCATTAATAGATATGTATAGTAACAGTAAAAATTAATAGATTTTTTTTTAAAACGTATTTTAAAACAAAAATTTAGTAAGTTTAGCAAATTTTGTAATTTTAGTAGCGTCTAAATTTTAGTAGCACAAGATCTGGAACGTTTAAAAATGTATTACAAACTTATAGCAGCTTGCAGTTCTTCTGAATGCGAGATTAGTATTAACTGAGAAAAAAAAAGATCCCATATTCTTGTCGAATATGTAGCAAGTTCGTTATTTATTAAAACATATGGTCCGCCATTACATATATGGAAGTGAATGTTTAGGTCTGAACGTAGTTGGGGATCTTATAATTCTGTTGTTGACCTGTTGTTTAAATGTGTGTGCCAGTAAAACAGAGCAGCCACTCAAGAAAACTTAATCGATCCTGTATGGAAATTTCTGCGATTCTTCTGAACTGTATTTTGTTTTATATTATTTGGGAGTTTTTGTTTGTTTCAGTTTCTTAATTTTCTGATACTTTTAATTGTTTGTCTTTGTTCTTTTTTTTTTAAATTTTATCAACCCAATACTGAACACATATTATATTTATTTATCTGTTTTTGCAAATGAAAAAAGCTTAGGCAACTATTTTTAGTTAATCAACCGAGCGATTCGGTACTAATTTTTTTTTTAGCAAAACACAACTGCTTATATTATTAATTTTACTCTGTCTACAATACGTATTACAAAATTATCGTGATAACGTCATACATCTAACTCTCGGATGTGGATGAATTGACACTTTTTTAATAATCCTGAATACGAATCAACCCTTTTTTTAAATTATGTATGTGCCTCTCTGGGGTCAGGATATCATTCGAATAAATTAAGCTATCCAAATAAAACAAGGCATTTATGAAAGAGCCTTCATGAGATCGCAAATTATGTGTACACTTTCTTTTCGCCGGAACTACTAAGCATTTTTTACTCTTTTACATATTTATTTCGTACATTCATACAAATTCGGAAAAACAGGAAGTGAGATCTCCAGAACCGAAAGTGGAAAGCCTTAAGGAACTCCCTCTGGTATTCCCTCTGGTATTTGACCCCCCCCCCCCCCTACACCCTCTGGTATTTGATTCTGAATGCATATCAGTCAGCATCTAATCTCTATCTATAGCCAATCTTGAGAAAAAAGATGTTGCATGGAATATTTAAATTTTTTTAATCGGAAGTGGAAATCCTTAGTGAATCTACAATTCCCCCCCCCCCCCTTCAGGAACTTCATGCTGCAATCATATCAGTTATTGTCTAAGCTCTATCTATAGTCTATCCTGAGTAATAAATGTTTCAAGAAAAATTTTTGAACCGGAAATGGAAAAAGAACCGGAAATAATAAATTTTAGGGAACCACCCTACCTCCTCTAGAATTTAATGCTGAATTCAAATCAGTTATTATCCATTTAGTATTTATAGCCAATCCTAGAAAATAGATGTTTTAATGAAAATGAAAATTTTTGAACCGGAAATGAATAAAGAAGCGGAAGTGGAAATCTTTAGTAAACCCTCCCACCACATGCGGAAGTCTATGTGAAATCAGTCATCATCTAAGCTTTATCTATAATAGATCCTGAGAAACAGATGCATCAAAAAGAATTTTTGGTAAAAATAATGGATTACAAAATTTTGCTATCAGTTATATACTGTTATTACAATTAATAAATAAATTTAAGCGATTTGTTGATTATCATTGCGGTAAAAGCCTCCAATCTTTCAAAACAATTTTTTTCAGAAATGAAAAACAAAAAAGTTAAATATTTTTTAAATAAATAGCCATTTTATATTATCTTTCTTTAACTCGAATAACATCATTTGTAATAATCTCACATGTGCAGTTCATACATAAATGTTGAACATGAGTGCTTCCACCGAAATCAGTCGGTCACTAACGTTCATTGATTGAAATAATCGTATCAAATTTCACGTTTTATTTGCTCAATATGTTGCAGCTATTTTCGACAAACTCGTAGATTGAAAGACACACAGCAAAAATAGCTTATACTTGTTCAAGAATATGCAAAACGTGTAGATTGATCGAAATTTGATAATCATATTTTTGACGTAATCATAATACTGTCTCTTTATATACACTGTATGGATTGTAGGGAAAGTAACAAGAGAGCTTTTCAAGCTGAAACGTCATCTCATATCGGATTCCTATTTCCAGATGCTGAACACTCAAGTACAATTCCAGCTTTAATTGATCTTGGAATTTTATAATTTCGAAGCCCACTTAAGAAAATCCTTACGGCCTACAGTGGTCCGCACTATGAAAAACGCTGCTATTGTACATGATTTCAGGAAGACGTAATGTACAATTACTTCCGTCAGGGTTTTTTTTTTGGATCAGGCCAGCTCTATACGTACAGTTTGTCCTTCCGATCAGTCTGAACCATCATCCTATTTACTATACTGTAGAGATGGTAATACATGAACAGTCCAAGCTTGAAAGACCAAACCAAACTGATGTAGATGAGGAAACTTGCTGACAAATCGTTTGAACTGTTGGATTGACTGCAGAAATTCACGCAGTTTTGCCGACAGGGTGTGCCAGCTCAATGGTTGTGCGTGGCGTGACGTCTTCAGTCCACAGGTTTGCTCAACATAATTTGTCTAATCACAACAAGATTCCAAGGCAGTCTGATGATGATGGACCAACAATCCGATCTGTGTATGTGGAGGGGCAAATAGGCACAACTATTACAGTTTGGCCTATCAGTTTAAACAGAGTGTCAAGCTGTACGTCTATGTCGGGCTTCACTGAGATGTTAAACTGTCTAGCATATCTCTCATTTTCATACTGAAAATATATAGCCTAGCCTCACATCGAAATTTGGCAGAGTGCATGGAAAATGACTA
Source organism: Amaurobius ferox (assembly GCA_951213105.1). Taxonomy (NCBI): domain Eukaryota; kingdom Metazoa; phylum Arthropoda; class Arachnida; order Araneae; family Amaurobiidae; genus Amaurobius; species Amaurobius ferox. The sequence continues at coordinate 150,234,030 of OX578136.1, forward strand.
ACTCCAATCGTTCTTTCATGCAAATACCCTATGGAACCACTTGCCCTATACGGAGATTTATCGCTCCATTATGTCGGAGGAAACTTTTACAGTACAATCAAATACTTAGCATTTCGGTGGCTTTGCGACAATTTCATTGTTATACGTAGTCTCTGCAGAAAAGTGCTCGATTCTTTCTCTCATGCAAAATGCAATTATTTATTCGACCTTTTTCTTTTATTTCCACGCAAGGTAGATATTTTACAAGGGGATATTCGCACACGGCATTCAAGATCTGACCTTGAATACTTCCAGGTTGGGGATTTACACCTGTCACAAGCCGAATCTCTGGGAGAAATGTTGAAGATACTTTTGAATTTTAATATCAAAATTTCTGAAGTATAAATATCCTCTCAATTTTCTCACACATTCTTATTCCATTTAGTTCTACTTGTATCACAATCATTTTTAGAATGGTAAAAGGTGAATCTTTTTCCAGATTTCGTACCCAAGTTATTGTTTCAAAATATTTCACCATTTTTTTTTTTTTCATTTATTCTTTCAAGTAAGCAAAAACTTAATGAGGGTAATAAATTGGATGCAATTGGTTTATATTATGTATTAGTATAAAGTATTTTAATACCATGAATCCTTAACTGTTACGGTGGGGTCTATTTGGACCCCGAGCAAACATACTTTTCAACCAAAGCTTCCGTAACAAGTAAGACATCCATAGTGTAGTTCAAATTAGCACTTCCTCCATGTGCTACCATCATTGTTACTTGAATTATCATTAATTTTCATAGAAAATATTATGAAAGTACAAAAATTTGAATTGTAATCTTGATACTAAAATTTTATCTAGTTCTAGATTTCAATGTATCTACTAGACATAAAATTTGGTAGGTGTAAGTGGATTTATTCTCTTGTCGACATATCCTCTCTCTTTCACACATACATACAGCCTGTTTCTTTCTCACGCGTATTTCCAAAAGTGTTCAAAATGGGTTTAGAAAGCCTTTAAACATGCTCATCTGTCATAATCTCAAATATGAAAATTTTGGGGGAAATTATATATATTTTTTTTTTCTGTATTATAGTAATGCGTCCAACAGGTGTTTTTCTCTAAAGATTACCAGATTTAGATTTGCAAGAAAACGGTGGCAAATTAGAACGCACGGAACATTTTAAATCTATAAAATTCTTGAACATCTCATTTCGAGAAAAAGTCATTTAAATTGCATCAACATTATGCGGATTACAATATTAACTTGTTCATAATTTTAGAAGTTAACATTCGATTCAAATGCGGTTCATCGTAATCGATGTAAGATAATATGTATAATACTCTTAAAAAATATTTTTTGAATTATTTTGTCGATTTTTTCTCGTTTGAACGTTCACTGTCTCCTTAATAAAATGTAGCTAAAATACGCATTTTAAAAAGCGATAAATGCATTATTAATACGAAACTCGGGTGATCACAGAATATTTATACTTTTTTAATTATAGCTATGATTTATATCCCAAGCAATTAACAACCAGTTTCTAAATTCATTCCTATTTTAACAACCGGTTTCAAGATACAGGTGGAAACCGCCATAACCACTGTTACTATACGACAGTGGGAGAAAGTACTGAAAATTGACTACCGGGAGCTACACAACAGGACTTTCGTTTAATGTGCCGATGCAATGTTATTGCTACAGTTTTTTTTTCTCAGCCGAAAGTCATTTTTTCATTTCGCGTCATTTAAATCTCTGCAGCTCCTTCATTCGTATCCGGTGAGAATTCTTCCACACTCTGCTGCATTCCAGTATGCATGCACTGTTTCATAGTTAGCCGTTTCCACCTTTGTTTTCGTATTCATTACAGATCAGACCTCTTGAATCTCGCAGGTCGTCAACGCTCATTAAACCGCAGCAGAACATCATAATCTTCTCTCTGCGACTAAATCCTCGCACTCGAAATTCCAGTTCTCGATGCACTGTCTCTGCCTCTCCCTCGAGCGAGAACTTTCGGGCTATTTTTTCCCCCCCTTCCTCTTCTCATTCCATTCTGCCTTTTTCTCAAAACAATGGATAATTGCATTGGACTCTGCTTTCTTGGAATAAAACAGAAAATGCCTTTCGTCCGGCAGTATCATTTGGAGGCATGAATGTGAATATGCAGGATGCAGTCATCAAACCTTGGCTTCATCTCTTTTCAATTGTTGAAGTGTTTAAATTAAACGTCCGACAAAGAAGCATTGCTCACTTTAGCTCATTTCACAGTCGAGCTGACTATGTTGAAAAAATTTCTTATTTAATCAATAAGGGAAGATACAGCAAAATAACAATATAAACAATATAAAGCCAAAAAACAATTTTTACAGGAGAACAATAACATTTTGATACAATCCAATTAGGAAGACTAAAATACAGATAAGTACAAATAGTTTTGTGCGCATGGAATAATAATTTATTTCTAAAAATGGAAAGAGATGAATCTAAATTTTTCTCATTCTCTTTTTTACACTTTATCCAACGCCGTTGAACTTCTATAAAATGCAGAGTAAAATGTTCAAACAAAATATTTTTGCTACTGTTGCGTTGAAAATAATTTTTGTAATATTTATGCACCACATTGTATTTCAGTTAGGTATTTAATTAAGTATCAGTATTTGTTCATTTTTAAAATAAATTTTAGTAATTTAGATAATTTTAAATATGTATCCAAACATTATCCTTGTAAAGCCGCAAGTTGGGCAATTGTGCATTATCTGTATTATCCAAGGAATAACAGCCAGTTTTTCAATCCAGGTTAAATTCGAAACTAATTGAGTGATATTATTCATTTTCATTCCCATATGGACCACAGACCTTCTCAACAACATACTAAAATTTCATTTTGATAAAGTCATTTTTACGGCAATTATCGTGCAAACGGACAGACAGACAGACATATTGAGCAAAGTTATAAACACTGTAAACTATGTTGGAAAGTCTTAAAAAAGGCAACCAATTCAATAGATACCTGTATAAAATAAAATTCCCACAGTTCCATTATATTTTCAATATAACAACAATATTGGCGAAATATTGACTGCCAATGTTGAGACAACAATGGTGTTTCATTGAAAATATTTTTAATGTAATTCCAATATTTAAAAAATATTGTAATTCCAATATTTAGACAATGTTTGCGGCCAATATATACCTAATATTAACGTTTAATTGGAAATATTTTCAATATAACGTCAATTTTGGCTTAATACTGTGTTGCCAATATTAAAACATTATTGGCCCGATATAGGAGTGCGTTACATTGGAAATATTTCTAATTTATGGCCATGATGTACAATATTGGCCCAAGGACCAATAGTGGAATACTACTACAGATTTTGCGGCATAAAATCGTGGATAAGTTGAACAAGTTAACTTCTTGTCGGATTAAAATGTCCTGAATGTGGCAAATTGCATTTCTGTACTGAGGCAGAAAAGCGGCTTCACAGCTGAACTTCTGTCTAAAGCTGTTGTTTAAATATGTGCATCTTATAGGTCAATGCGAGGGCTCCATTATTTACAAAGGGAAGAGGTGGAAAATAGTGGAGATTACTCGAAAAGTTCTAACATTAATATTCATTTTTTGTATTAATACAGGGACTAAAACAGTTACTTTGATTCCCCTGAAGCTCAAGGTTTTTTGATAGAAATTGCAATATCCAGCGCTATATCTTTGTATGGGCTTCCTATTGAAAATGTATTTCCAGGGCAAAAGATTTTAGCGCCAAACCATTCTGTTAAACTTCCGTAATCATTCTCTTGAATGATCATTCAATAAATATTTCTATTTTCCTTTTTATTTCATTAGAAACATAATTTTGATTCACTATCGCGTTCTTTAAAAGCCTAAATGATGCGCATATTTACCCATTAAAAACATATTCTAGCAAATACGTTTTTAACGACTCAATTCATTGTTCACTGTTCGAAGTACCGGTTACCATTAATTGGTTGTGTCCGTTAAGGTTTTACTGAAAATCTATTTTAAAAGAACATCGAACACCAGTGTCTATTATGTACAATTTTAACACTTTCGTGACGGCGGAATTAGCCATCAGTACACCACCAATGAGGTCGTCGTAGTGAAGTATTTAGTGGATGCCGGATATAGCCGGCTCTAGTCGTGAAAATGTTAATACTGGAACAAAATTGGTCTCTTGTAAGAATTATGATCTATTGGAAAATTATTGAGCGTCATAATACAAAACTAGATACAAAAGTAGTTTTCCCTGGAACAGGTTAGTTGCATAATATTGCATATAGAAAAGGAATATATAGGATGATATTTACTACTTTTTCAATTTTTTTTTAATTTTTTGATAGATTTATTTGTAAATCGTCCAATATTTCGAGAAAGGTTCATGCTAACGTTCTAAAGTTTGTGTCATTCGTTTTATAATAAAAAGTACGTATGAAATGATTATTTTTAAACGGTATTAAAAGTCCTGGTTTTTCAAAAACTCCTTCGAAAATCGTGCAATATCTTGCGAACGGTAATGTTAAGGGTTTTGAAGTTTATATAATTCGTTTTCCAATGAAAATCAATTACATCTGAAATGATTATCCTTATTTAAGATCACGATTTAAAAAAAAAAAAAAAAATTATTTTAAATGTGGAGGGTCTTCCGCTTAAAATCAATAGAATTCCGGTATTCACCGATTACAACAACCTCGTACGCAATTACTTTCGAAACGAATTATTCGTTCGTGAAGTATTACGTTCACACACACAGAGACATCATCTCAAAAACGCTCGATTCGAATTCAGGAATGCGTAAAACGGGATCTTCCGTCGAAAGCTCGAATTTTCGACCTCGTTCGTACGCAACTATTTTGTTCATGAAATATCGCGTCCACAGAGACATCTCCAGAATGAAACGCATTAAATCAAAATATCACTCAAAAATAACCGATGACCAGTTGAAAGCTTCTTCTTTTTCTTTAATTTGAGTTTTAAATTTTACACGGAATATTGAAAAGATCATTTAGATATCACCAAAGCAAACATGTTGCTCTCGTGAGTTATTTTTCAATGTTTTGTTTAATACTCACCCTGCAATACATGGTATAATGCTCAGGGAAAGTATTGGAATCGTGTTGAAAATCGGAACTCAAGTTTTCGACGGAACACATTTCGAGCACCCCAGAACATGAAAATCCCATTTTTTAGTGTAACGTCTCTCTCTCTCTCTGTGTGTGTGCAAAGTATGTATTTATTCACTTTTAACTCAAAAACTATTTAACGAAATTTCCCAAAAATTGGTAGGCAAGTCTCTTGTAGGTGCAGATTAAATTTTGGTATACAATTCGGAAAAATTGAACCTTCCTTTCTTTGCAAGATGGCCCTCCAAAATCGTTAAATTATGAAATAGAAACTAAATATGCTTAAGCGTATCGATTAAATGCTGATTTTATGCGTAATTTTTAACGATAAAATCAATAACATGGCCGTCATCACTCCAAGATGGACCCTTTTTCGAGATATTGAGGTTTTCAGGGGAGATGACGTTGTTCTTCACTGTAGTTTAAAAAAAAAAATTTAATGAAATTTCTTAAAATTTGGAAGGTAAGTCACTTGTGATGTACCCTAGTGCTGATTAGATTTTAGTACGATTCGAAAAAATGGAACTAGTCTGTTTTTCTGAAATGGCCAACAAAATCTTCAAAATCTGAAATAAAAACTGGTATTCATTAAATGCTTGTTTTATGCGTAATTTTTAACGACGAAACGAATAAGACCAACTCTATTTTTCTAGGACGAACCTTTTTCGAGATATTTATATTGAAATTTTGAGGAGATTATAACATTATAAAATACTTTAAATTGCCTAATGAAAACGACTTGTCAAAACTGCTAACTGGATATAATATCGAGCATCCGTGTTAATTTGAGCAACTAAGTTCTGTTTAATGGAATATGAATTTGAGTCTGTAATAGAGATCAGCGTGGGTCCATTTTCTTTGATGCGAGGTTTGATCCGACCCGCATTAAAGAACAATGTCGACCCACGACCCCGCAAGGAAATTGTATATCGAAATTCTATGCAGTAGTTCTTAAATGCCGAACGCATATTCACAATTTTCTGCTCATTACAATTTGTAACTTCTGTTTAACCTTTTGCTTACGGGTGGGACAGCGTCCATACCAAACGAAGAACCTCTCAAAAAGACAGGCATTTGACATACCCTATCCCAAACAGTTCGATCCCCCTTTGAAGGCATTGGCGTCCATGGATGAAAAAAAAAAAAAAAAAAACATGTATTTCAAATATCTGTCTTTTTGAGAGGTTCTTCGATTGGGATGGACTCTGTGTCCCACCGATAAGCAAAAGGTTAAGCACTTAACCAGTTAGTCTCATTAAAAAAAAAACACGTAGCAAGGTATGATCCCTAAAAATATTTTGCGGGAAAACCCACACTCCGACCCGCAAGTAAAGTATATCCGACCCGCAACTTGAAAAACTCGACTCACAAAGTGGGTAACAGGAACACGATGCAAGAGTCTAGCTAGTATGTGGGGAAAATCAGGCGTTGTCCACATCAGGTAATTTATGTTGTAAGGAGAACTTAAGCAACGTATAAAAACACAAATAACAACAAAATGCAGCATACAGCTGTTCCCCTTCGTCAGTGCAAGAGAACCGCCAAAGCCAAAAAAGGAATGGGCGCGACATTTCGCGTTTAAAAATATTTTTGAACAATTATTTGCAAGTTTTTCTGTCGGACAAACTACTTTTTTACTAAATTACACTAATTTTTTTGTACTAATTTGGTAACGCTTTACAACTTTGTAATTGACTTTTTACTTTATCTCTAGGAGCGAGAAATCCCCCTCCCCCCAAAAGTGACCTTGTTCTGTAGCGCCATAGGGATTTGCCGCATACAACTGCATTAAAAAAAATAGTAAGAAGAATTCTCTTCGTTCTCACAAAATTTCCCCTGAAACGGATTTTCCTAGACGCCCTGTATATATGATATGTTTTAAAGCTATGTATATACATGTAATTATGTTTTCAAGCTGTATGCATTAATAAATTATGTTTTCAAGCTATATACATGAATAAGTATATACATGAATGCACATGAATAAAGTATATATTTTTCAATAGAGTCCTCCTAGCACTTTTAATATTCTAATGTTTGGGGATCTCTGCATTATACAATCTATGTAGGGAAAATGCAAATGTACAAAGCTTTTACAGAAGTGTAAGCAAATCAGTAAATTAGAATCAATATTATTTATTGATCCTCTCGATTCAATGGGTACTGTAAGTATACCATAGAGCTCCCCGCATAAATACATTGCTTAATCAAAGCCTAAACAAAGTAGAATGCTCCATAACTCAAAGTAAATAAATATTTACACACATATCCACAGAAACAGTTGTACGTATATTTATCATTTGTGTATTATTGCCAGAAAAAAATGCGCGCATCACACTATTTCATATACTTTAAATTCAAGCTGATGTTTTGAATATATAATGTTTACAGTATTTCTAATATGTGTTCCATAATATCCAAGATGTACACATTTCTTTCATTTTTTCTGATACATATTTTGACGGGTTATTTAAACTTCCAATATCTGTATAATAATTATCTAACGTGATTTTGTCTTTTCAGGTCCTCCATGGAAGACTGAACCGTTGCATACTTATTAGAATAGACCACGGGACAAAACGTGAGCCGAATTTTCGATTCCTTTTTTCAAGAGCGGAAAAATGGGGGTTTTCGGAAAGGCATTCCAGGCTCTCCCTCCTGACAGTCAAAGAAACTGAATCTTTGCACATTATAACATCGAACACGGAGAAGACCCTAGCTGGATCAATTTTCTATTAAGATGGCTATTTTCATATATATTGTAAATTGTATACATTTTCAAAACTCGAACATGTTGTACTCTTAATTCAAAAGTAACACAACTAGAAAATTAACTGAAGTGTGGCCCAACTTGGCTGTCTCCAACTAAAATCCACTTTTAAGAAACTTTTTTTCCCCCTCCTTGCAAATTTTACAAGAGAAATGTAAAATAATTGTATTGTTGCTCCAAATGATCACAATAATAGCATGTTACCCTTCATTTTAAAGAACTTGAAAAAATCTTACGATTGATAACAAGTTTAACAATGTACCCCTTCGGGGGGGCGGGGGAAACTTGCCCCACCCCAAGAGGAGCTAATAACGTCACGAACGCAGAAATTGTATCGTGGCTATTTTTCACTACAGTTATTGAAACTTAAGTTTCGCGATCATTCAGCCGTGAATAACCCCTTTTATATGCAGAATTGTGTCAAATTTTGTCCCATGCTGCCATGTTGAAAAAAATCATAAAATATAAAATTTCAAAGTTTTTGCTCAAATTAAAAAAAAAAAATCTATCCAGTTCTAGATTTTTAACTAACAAAGCACAATGTAAAATTTCGTGAAAATCCATTAATATTTCTGGCAGCTATAGTGTACACAAGCAATTGACGCCAGACAGATATCGCTCTAAACATAGTCAAAACATGTTCAGGAGGTCCTAAATATACATTGGCATAAAGATCTCGAAGTTGAACATTTTCGTGAAAACAATACTTTCTCTTATGCTACATTTTATGGTATGAAAAAGTATAAACACGTGAGTTATCACTATAAGTAAGTTGGGTAAAAATCAGCCTATATCCTATCTTTCAGATAAAGTGAACATATTTACTACTTTCTCGTATTATGCAATATAGTATAGAGAAAGCATTGTTTTTCTTCATAATGAAATCGCCAGATCGTACATTAGACGTTGCGAAGATTTTCAAGAAAATGTTCAAGTACGATCTACACAAGTGATCGTTTAATAAAGTGTCAGCTCTACAATAATTCTGCTTTTGTGTACATACAAAACATTAAAAGTCTTACACCATTCAATAAAAATGTTATTTTGTACAGAAACAAAATATCATAAGTGTCGCAACTCAAAATATTAGTTATTAATTTATGTACGAACGAAATATCAAAGGCGTCCTAACTCAAAATGCTTGTTTCCGTGCGTGTTTTGTGGAAGTTATGAGGGACATTTAGGTATTGCAGCGTTTCGAGCAGTTTCTCGTTTTTGCAAATATCAATTGATGATCGATATTTTATTTCATGACAAAAACTTAACATTTAACACATTTTCATCACTCATTAAAATAGTTTCATTCAATTTCTGACAAATCACGAATCGAAAGTTTGACTTTTTTTGTTTTTTAAGTGGGAGAGGGGGAAGTTGATTGCCTTCTAAATCTGGAGAATGATTTTGAAACTTCATTTTAATTCACTTGTTTTCATAGTTCGTCATTTCATAACGATATCTCACATCGAGATATCACCACGAAATATAGTTTGAATGATATTAATTTACAGGATTAAAACATAAATTTTATTTAAAAAAATATATTGCTTATATAGATCCAATAGAAATTGCATACACTTCTCGAATATTTAGAAAATAATTCTATCAGTCTCAGTAAACTTTGTCATTGTTGATTTTATCGCGATATAAAATCACTCTTATTCGTATTACATCTTGAGTGATTTATGCTATTTCAACATCAGGAAATTGATTAGGAAGCTCTTGATGTGTTAAGATTGTTAAAAATACACTATTTCTGGGGAAAACGGATTGTAATGTTATAAAGAAAAACAAAACAAAAAAAAAATTGAAGTGCACGACTTTTAAATGCTGCAATAATTTCCCTCAGTGTTGTATATCTTAATCACCTTCGATTTCACTGTTAGAAACAAAACTGATATTTTAAATTTATAACACAACATTCATAACATTTCTTGGTTTCAGTTCCAATATTACAGCTCTATCATTCGTGTCGTGTTGTCGAATAATGTTTCCAGTCATTCAATCGGACAGCTAATGAAATCAGAGGAGTGTGTTGATAAAATGTGAAACTTATTAATATTTCGATCTACAAAATGGACTCACTTTTTCTGTGGGGTGCCTGATGTAGGATTTGGCCGACGATCCGTCATGGCTCATCCTGGTTCACATCCACTCTTCTGGCTCGGCTTGGAAAAGTCAACGCTTGAACATCCCGCAAAGAGAGGGAACCCTGATTCTCCTCCGACCGCGATCACCTGTGCCGTGCACCTGACCTTCGCGAGAGAAAGTGACGGAGCCGCCACTCATTTCTCTTCCCTCCCCTCTTCTCTGACCGGTCCGTATCGCTCGGAATGCGTAGGGTTGAAACACCGACGGGGTATGATGTTTTGGCGCGAGAGTCCGCACACAACAATTTTAAAACGCGCGCGCTACTTGGATTCGATTCGATCGGTGACGTAGTTTTGGGGAACCTAAGGGTTTAAAGAGCCTGCCGCTCTTTTCGAAAAGTACTTATAGGTAATCCGTATAAATTAAAATTTGATAATTAGTATATATATATATATATATATATATATATATATATATATATAATTGAAGATTTTTATGATTACTTGTAATATATATATACCCGAGAAATACCAAAGAAAATTGCTTGTAAACTGAAGGTAAAGGTAAAAAAATTACAAATCAGAAGCCTAGTGTAGCACGATGAGCTATGCAAGAAGTTTGGAAATTGAATAAATGGAATCTAGTGAATATAAAAGGAATAAAATGAATATGAAAAGCATTTCTGAAACCATGTACGTTATCAAGGGCCATACATGTTTCATTAATGCTGATTCTACGTTTCTGTTTACACAACTGTAAAATGTATTACAGAAATAATGTAAATGGCCCTAATATATAATGTAAATGGCCCTAATATATAAATAATGTAAATGGCCCTTATATATATATATATATATTAATAAATATTCAACGGCTTGTCGTATAGTATTTTTGATGTCACATTTACATTTCAGTCCATCTTCCTTTCACTTTTGCTACACAGAACATTTTCTATTAATGATTAATCTCAAGTATATATAATACAAGTAAAATAAAATTTCTTCAATTATATATATATATATATAATTATATATATATAATAAAAATTGATAAAGCACTATAAGATTAAAAGGTTCGAGTTAAAAATCATATAAATGAAAAGCGCAATGCAGCATTTTCCCCATTATACGAAATATAATAACATAAGATAGAAATTGGATACAAATGGAATAAAAAATGGAATGGAAGGCTAACGGGCAATATGCTAAAAAAAAGCCTAGGGGGGATTGTGACCCCTTAAATCCCCGGTTACATCATGCTGCTAGGCCGCGGCACACTCCCGGTATGGCCACAATTCCCGTAGCACTTCTCCAATGCCTGTAGCTCGAATGAATAGACCTTGATTTTTCAAAGGAGTAAAGAAGAAATTATACCTAATTCCTATAGAACGTTGTTAAAATCCAAAGACAATATAAGAAGAATTCATCCTTCCCCCTCATTATTATAAAATTATAAACAGTCATAAACCTTACCATGTTTCCCTTTCCCATATTAAATCATTCGAACATTCTGTTGTTTCTTCTTTCGTCATGAGTGAAAGTAGTTGTCATAAAATCGTGATCCAAATCTCTATTTCTTTTTGTTGACATTTCGTCATTACAAACTTCCATGATGTTATGCACTTGTGAATATTTATTTTTGTGATGATCATTTAGTTGACGTTTTAAAAAACGTTTTTTAAAACGTCCTATAAATAATTTAAATAACTCGTTAATAATTAATGTGATAAGGTATATAGAAGTAATTTTCGTTATATGAAGACATTTAAATTTCAAAAATGTAAATCCAAAAGATGTATGCTCTGCCCTTGTGCAGATCCTCACATCCTTGGTCAATCATATAAATATCGCCTATTCTGTAAGGCATTCCAATGCATATACTTAATAAAATGCAATACTTGTGAGAAGTCATACATCGGACAAACAAAAAATCCTTTAAATATCCGTATCAACCTACATCGTAATCATATTAAGAAAAACCAAGGCAACAATCAGGAATGCCAATTGCTTTACACTCATTTTCAAGAGCATTCTTTCATTAACATCACAGTCTCAATAATAGACTTTGTGATTAAACAGCAACATCGTATATGGTGGGAAAACATTCATATTCTACAGAGAAACACCATATACCCTTACGGTCTCAACTCTGTTATGTTTAATAAGCTCTATAATAATGATTATTATCATTCACCACAAAACTTCAGTATTAACTACAGCCCAGTTACAGTACGTAAAGGATGGTTCCGGAGTAAAAACAGAAAAAAGCAACATTTAGATTTCTGCATCAAGTCTTTTAGGGGTTTTATACAAGAAGTATATGGATTTGAAACCCATAAACCTGATTTTATACGTACTTATATACTGAGTATACGTAAAAAATTCATGCTAAATATTTGGACAATTTGGTTCAAACAATTAAAAATCTGGCAAACGAAAGAAACCTCTATATTTCAGAAACTTAATTTAGCTACTATCAGCGATTGGTTAAAAAAACGTTCTCACTTTCTTAATATTAAATTGAAGAACGAAGAAGAAGATCAAGTCACTTATTCAACTTATTTAAACATCCTGTTCCAAAACAAAACCTTTAATCTTATTCCATTTCGCAGAATATTGAAAGAACATCAAAATATCCTTCCTATAAATAACTTAAAAATCATGACTACTTATAGATATGTCATCCCTATGGGAAGAAAAGTTTTTAACTATAATTTATTAAGTAAAAATCTACACAAAGAAAATATAACAGAATGCAATTGTAAAAACAATCCTTATTCCGATCCTTTAAAAGACATATAGTAACAGGAGATTGTAATGTCCTAGAAGATAACAATTTAATTAAAGCTTTCCAACTTGGTACAAAATATAGAAATCCTTATCATGGCAATCCTTATGAAGCTTTCAAGAAGATATTGATAAATTCATTTATAACCAATCCATCCGATTCAGTTTGCCTGATTTCACCTTCCATCAATGGAGATATATGATATGCAGAGACTTCAAGTATTATTATAATAAACTTTACCAACCACCTGATAAATGTAAATTGAACATCCAGCTTCTCAAGACCATTCAAGAACGGTATATAATTACTTATACTGACAAAGCCTCAAGCAACTACGCATTCACCTGCAAGTTCTTTTATATTAACACCTTGAGAGCAAAATATGAGAATGATATACTTTATTGCAAAATCAACATTCCCCTTAGGGAAATTTCAAATAAAATTAAAGCCTTATATCTATTAACATGCATCAAATACACTGGAATAATATAATACCCCTACTTGATAAATATTCCAAAACTACATAAAAGTCCTATATGTTTCCGACCGGTTACTGTCGGATGCAATACGTATCTCACAAAAAGCCAATTCTATGTTACTACAGCTTTTAAAACCTATTTTGCTACAAATTAATAATAAAGGCAGTTATATCATAAAAAATAGCCAACAAGTGATAAATTCATTAAAATATCATAAAAATCCTTTATACTTAAAGACTTATGACTTCCAAGAACTTTTCAACACTACAGATCTAGAAGACTTATCAAATATCCTTTACCGTTTATATGAAGAATATGAATTAAAAAGAAATATAGAATTCAATAAATTCAAGACTATAATTAGAATAGTCATCAAAGAAAATTATCTTTTCAATGGAATCTTTGCATATCAACAAATTAAAGGCATCCCCATGGGGGGGGGGGGGGGATGTTCTTCCATACTAGCCGATCTCTACCTTAGTTTTTATGAAAGCCAGTCTCATATTAACAACGAAATCGTTTACCTGCGTTATGTAGATGACGTGATTATTGGATATGAAAATGAAAACTATTGTATGAACTTTGATTTCTACCCACCCAACCTCATATTGAAAGAAAATCCAGTTAAAAATAACAACGTGGTTGAGTTTTTGGATTTGAATATCAACTTTAGACAAATCCCAATCATATTTACCATCTATGACAAAAGAAACCATTTTAAAATACTTATAAATGGAATAATACATTGGCACTCCAACCTACACATGAATATATTTCGCAATGTATTCTTGGGAGGATTGGTCAGAATTAAAAGAACTATTAAAGAAGAAAATTTACGTATTGATTTTGATCAAGTATTTTTAAAGCAAGCATATATTCAAAAATATCCAGTTCCTTTTATGCTTAAAAATATCGATAATTTATACCGAAACAATTTAGCGTATGGTGTAAAGCTCAAGTCTGTTTTATATCAATTAGAGAATGAAGGATCGCATCATGCATATGACAGGACCGCAGCACGATCATAAGATGCTGTATACATTTCACCGAGGTCAGCAATACAGATCGCTTGTACGGTAGTGAATTTACTCTCGTCCTCTGTTCATTCCTTTTTGAAGGTCTTGTGACAATTTTTATTGTCACTCCGGAGGTGGGCTTGAGCCAAAGCTGGCGACCAGGAGTGCAGTGCCGCGGCATTTATGACGAGCTCGTTGAAAACTGGGGAGTGAGGTCACAACCCCTTACCGCCATCACGTAAGCTTTTTGCTAAGCCTTCCTTCCTTTTTTCACTTTTTATCCATTACTTTTTTATGCATTATATATATATATAAAAATACAAATTAGTAAATCCAATGTTAGAAAGAATGTAGTAACTCATATATATATATATATATATATATATATATATATATATATATATATATATATATATATATATATATACGTATATATATATATATATGTATATATATATATATATATGTATATACATATATATATGTGTATATATATATGTATATGTATATATATATGTATATATATTTGAAATGTAATAATAAGAATTATGTAAAAATAAAAAAAAAATTAAAAAAAAATAAAAATACAATTCAAGTAATATTAACATCACCATAGAAGCAAATTCACGGCCATAATGCCGATAAGAGAAAAGAACAGAACCTTCCCAAATTCGATGATTCCCAAATTCGATGATGAATTTGAATCAATTTATTATGTATATATATATATTTAGTTTTTATTATATTAAAATAATAAAAACAAAAGTGCAGTAGTGCAAATCAGCATGCACAGCATCAAACCGCTGGTAATATAATAACGTGTATTTAATTACATTAAAAGCAGAAAGTAAAAAGCAACGAATAAAGGCTGAAAAAGTAGATCATGGAATGGCCAGGAAAAGAAAATAAATCAGTGAATAGTATATCTGACAAAAACGTCTTCAGGGGCAAATCCTTGTCGTATATACTAAAATCCGTTGTTTCTATGATTGCATAAAAACACGTGGTTAAAATTTTATGCAATCTGTGCTCAACAACGGAATAAACAAGATTCACAGAGAAAAGACCCATGAGGACAAAATTCAACATAAATATCATGAAACAACACACAATCATGTAAAATATGGAGCACAGATGCACAAACATGCAAAAAAAAAAAAAAAAAAGACAACTCACAAAGTTTGAGGACCACCAGCTTGTATAAACTTCATATGAGTCTCACCACATGATCCAGCTTGAATGCTTATCTCGCAGAAAACCGCGATGGAGTGGAAAGAAATTTAGTATAAGTAGATTGATCAGTAACAAGAAAGATCAATCATGCTTAAAGTATTGATTATGAAACACTTTCCAACTTCAATGCAATTTTATTTAAACATCTCTAAAATGCAATACATTCCTCAGTAATATTTTAAAACTTATCACAATACTGCATTAATTTATTATATTTGAAAACTTAAACCTTCATCGAAAAAAATTAACTTCATTCAAATGACGGCATTGAAATATAAATTGCCTGGTTTAAACATCTCTAAAATATGATACATTCCTCGATAATAATTTTAGAATTATCATAATACTACGATAATTTATTATATTTGAAAACTTCATCGAAAACAACTGAAATTCATTCAAATGACGTCATAGAAAAAATAACACACCTGGTTCTCTATAAAAGCAACATTTCATTCATAAATAATTTCCCATTCATGTCATTCATCACAATACTATAATAATTTATTTTATTTAAAATTAAGACCATGAACTACAAGTAATTAAACTCAATGCTTAAAACTTCATCGAAAAAAATCGTCCATCTCTGTAAAATCAGTGAATATTTCATTCATATCAGCTATGCAGACTCCATGAACTAAATGATTTTGTGTTAAAGAAATACAGCAATTCTAATACAACTCATTCTGCATATTTTGCTGTTTACATTTTACATAGGTGAAAAATAGGCCTCGTTGTAGAAATAATCAAATTTGGATGAGAATTTAAACTCAAATATATTGTAATTGAGTTGTTTCAGTATGTAAATGCACAGAATTTAAGTAAAAATAATGTAGTTTTAGGACGGATACAACACTCAATATGAATTAAAAAGAACTTTAAAAGTCACGATTTTGAGACAAGATGGATGCCATATATTATTTTGAAGTGGGTCACGTGATAGCTTCATATAAGGTGTGCTATTATTATTTTAATTTTTATTTAAAAAACTACTGAATATATTTCGCTGAATTTTTCTTTATATATTTTATGGAAAAATTTGAATATTACCTAAAATTTTCGAAGCAATTTGTCAATTTTAAATCCGCTTAAAAAATGTTTGAAAAATTAGGTCCCATAGGGCTCAATGTATTTCATTTTTTCAACCCGGGTTCAATCCAAAACTAATTGGGTGATATTATTCATTTATATTCAAGTTTTCAATATCCTATCACAGTTTTCAATATCCTATCACAATTCGCTTATAAAACTTCTTCAAAGCAAGTACAGATATAGAAAAACGTATTTTTCATATTTAAAGCAATTTACAATATTTAAAGTAATTTAAATAAATTGCCTAAAATTGGTGGCAACTGTCATGCATGCTTTGTTTTGCGAATAAAAAAACAAAAAAGTCTAGCCAAAATCCTTACTGTGTTCAATCATTGCAACCGCCACTGTCTTGAGGTAGATTTATTGTGCTATTTACCGCGGAGATATAACTTCATTTTTATAGACCAACCAAAAATATACATATTTTGATGTATTTGAAATAAAAAATAAATAAAAAGGAATAATTCTACAGATTCGGTTTTAGGATCGTTAGAAAAAGACCGTTCGATCTCTCCGATTGCATCAAAATGGTATGTGCGCTGTGATAATATTTTCGATTGTTAAAGAACTGATGTGTAGAAAACCCAGACCGTCCGACTCGTCCTTGGACATGAGCAACTGTTCAGCCGGCTGGAAGAACTGATGTATGTAAAAATTCGTCGAAATTCCATTTCTACAAAAAATAATTGAAAAATGAATTTGAATTTAAATAAGAATTTCACGAATGCAGCGTCCCATGCAGGTTAATTACCTCTGTATCGAACTTTGCGGTTGTCTTCGCACCTTAAATGTTCCGTTACGATCGACACACACACACACATTTTTATTGTGAAAGATAAGGATACAGGCTTATAAATTCTATAAAATATCCACTTTTAGCTAGAGACGTAAAAATTAAACAGAACAAAGAGAAACGAGGAAAAGCTTACCGCAGAGAATGACAAAAGTTTTACGTATATCTTGTAGCATAGCAGGAAGATAAAATAATCGAGTAAAAGAGAAACACCATAAATGAACTAATGGAATAGACGAATTAAAATAATTAGTATAGATGAAACAAAACAATCGATTAAAATATAATAAACGATTTTTATCCAACTTGCTTTACACGTGTAATATAAAATAATAAAATATGCAGACGATAATAAAAAGTAATCTAGTAAAAAAGAACAATATAAATGAGCTAATGAAAGAGACGAAATTAACGAAATTAGTATCGATTAAACTAAACTATCGGTTAAAATATAATAAGCGATTTTTATCCAATTTGTTTTACAAATGTAATATAAAATAGTAAAATCTGCAGACGATAATAAAAACTATACTTGCAATAAACTTAACTTGACACTACAGGAGGTATAGAAAACTGCAAGCTTCCGCTAAGTTACATATAATCCACCTGACAAATGCCATAAATTAAAAACTAAAATTATTTTTTATAAACCTATGAATTAAGTTCAAATCAATTGATTTCTAAAATAAATATTCAAATTATACTTAGATTTTTCTACTAGCCATTTCCATCCGCGCTTCGCGCGTTTGAAATGGTTAGTTGTCATTAAATGTGGTCAAAATGTTGATAACTTTTCTTAACATCAAAACCCCTTTCAGAGCATAAAAATGGCGAGCATTTTATAATTCTGTTAACATGTTAAATGGGAAAGAATATTGTTACGACGTATCCTCTAGAATTGTGGGTGTGCGTTCAGAATATAAAAATAAGCCTAAATTTCTGGATAACTAACACGTTTATTCGCAAGCACAACGTAAACAGGAACACAGTCAAACAGCACTTAAATGCTTCACTCATTTTACAAAATAACTGATATCATTCTCCAATGGCGAAATTGCTTTCGCAAAACAGCAGCTACTATTCTCAAAACATTGACGAAAGTCAAAGTTCAATGCATCTTGTATCTCGTCAACTGCTTGCTCTCTGATTGAGTGATCACTCCTTTTTATAAACTTTCCATAGAAACTTTTGGAAATCTCTCATATCATGTAGAATATTGGTTATTTAAAGGTGTTTCTCGAACCTTCGAGAAGTCACCAAATTGGCTATAAATCGCCAAAGTTGGCAACCATTCCTCGAACTTCGGCAGATGGCAGCCTAGATTCACGTCATGGGAAAGGATTGCTTGCACGGGTGTTTTCTCCGTCTGGTCTTCGAAAGAGTCGAAAGTGAGAGGGGATAAAGAAACTTCCGAGCGTTTTACAAGTTTGTAACACTGCCCTTCTTAAGACTGCACGTCTCGAGTAGTATCAATGTATTGTGGTCCAAATTATGGGGGCAATCTATCGATATGAATGACTTTTGGCTTGGTCGAAGACGATTTCTGAACAATATTAAATCTAGTATAAGTTTTTCTAAATCTCTTTGTATTGTCACTTTTAGTTCAAATTTTCGATGTTTCCGTTGATCTGGATGCTGAGACGAGTCGAATGATACCAAAATCAAGATTCTAGAACGAGCGGAAGTGCTCGCTAATATGCCACCCAATCGTTCAGGGAAATTCGAAAGAGAGAGGCTCTGTAACTGCTGCTCCCAGCGGCGCCGACTTCGTGCGTTCGACACTCTTTTTGAACCCCCAATAATTTTGTTGTGGGTTCCTCGAACCTCTAATATTTTTGTGCGCATTTGGTGAAGAAAATGTAGGCATATGCATATATGTACAAATTTTGTTTTTTTATTATTAATTCTTCATTATTCATTTCCTGTTTACTGTATATAAAGTCGTGTGAATAGTAATTTATTATATTCTGAAAACACGATTTTAACTCAGAAATGGTTTAAAGAGAAATTTGTTGACATTTTTAACACTGGTAAAAATACCTGAAAATAAATTATATATTTTTTTGTTATTTTTATAAATATAATGAAGTTGGAAATTCACACAGTATCTGTATATTGTGTACAATAATGTTGCACCTATAAAAGCAAAATAAATGAAATAAATAATTACAGCTAGAGAAAAAAAATAGGTTTCTGTACTGAACTATAATTTGCTCCATTTAGCATTTCAGACGCCTTATTGTGCCAGGTAATTTGACTGAATAAAATTTAAATTAGACTTAAATTCTTTAAAAAATGCATGGGTCATTTGATTTAAAATTTTCAGAACCCCCCAATAATTTTTCAAGTCTGCGCCTATGGCTGCTGTAGTTGAACAAGGGCAATATCCTAACCAAGACATATACCCCTTTAAAAAAATAAAAAACCACCAAAGATACCTTTTTTTTTTAATAATTAAGCCTTTTACTTCTTAGTCGTGCTTGAGTTAAAGAAAGCAACAACAGCGAAACTGGTATTTTTTAGTGTGTTATCCAATCAGATGAGACACTCGTTGGAGTATCGTCCTGCTTATAGGGAAGCTGTCCCATCACCCCAATCCTATCAACATTCGCATTTTCTTACTTTTGAAATTCAGAAACAAGAAGAAGAAAATTTGCAATTTTTTTTTCTTCTTTCAAACATTTTAACCTCATTGAAAAAATAACTCCGTGGGAGTACGCATACCTAGGCAAACTTCTACACTCCGAAAAAATTGCTTAAAATTAAATTCCTAAGTATTCTTAATTATTCAACAGTTTTAACCTTTGAGGCAAAATATGAGGCTTTTTATGTTGGTAACAGATGAAAATCTTTGCGAGCTATTACTTCATGTGGCTTTTGTTTTCGGATTTCGGACACAGCACTGTCCCTTGGGGTGAAGGTCGCTTGCAGGTGACGTCACGGTTCCGCACCGCTAGGCCTTCGGAAGGAGCGATGACCTTCTTGAGGAGACGTAATCCACGCTTCTAACCGGGGTTCATTGCGAAAAAACAACTTTTGATGGCACTCTTTGGAAGATTCCTCGCAGCCCGTCCTCTCGCAATCCGCTGGGAAACGACCCCGAAAACAGCTGACTTTCGCCAGCCCTCATGTTTCAAAAACACGAGTTCGATTCGAGCATCATCCTCTCTTTGCACGAGCAATACGCAACTGTCTTAATATTGCCGTGCACATACATGCTCCTTCCAAAGTACGAGCTGTTACTAATTACTTTAGCGTGCTTTATGTCACAATAACTAGTAGCGGATTTACTACGAAACTATTGTTATAAAAGAAAAGCTCATAGGAAAGAGGGGGAGGGGAGGAGGGGTAGATACTCAAATGAAGATACGATTTGTTGTTTATAATGAAATTGTTTAATATTTCGTTTGTAACGAATGTTTGACAAATACTTTTATCTAAATTTGTGACCCTGCTGCAAAATGAGCTGCTGAACGCAGCACGTAGTAAATAGAGCTCCTAGAAAAGTCATTAAGAAGATAATTTCCTAAAGAAAACTTGAGCATAGTATAAAAGCATAAATAATGCAATAATGCAGCAAATAGCTGTTTCGAGGATACACTGGATCCCCTTTGTCAGTGCAAGAGAATCAACAAATCCGAAGTCCAAAAAAGGAATAAGCGCAAAAGGAAGAAGCAGGGGGTTTATTTACCCAAGACTTGAATTAAGGGAAAGCCAATCAGAAAACAATTCTGTGGTTATTTTTTGGGGGGGTGGGTATGGGGAAAAAAAGCAGCAGTCATATCCCCAGAACCGGAAATCCTTGGTGAATTTTCATAGACTCTCTGGATATTGATGCTGAATCCATAATATCCGTCATCATCTAAGCTTAATCTATAACAAGTTCTGAGGTATTGCATGTTTCAAGGAATTTCTTTAAACCGGAAGTAGAAAACTTTAGTGGACGCTCTACTTACACCGGAATTTAATGCTGAATTCACACCAGTCATCATCTAAGATTTATGTATGGCCAACTTTGAAAAATAGATGTTTCCGGATTTTTTTTTGAACCGGAAGTAGAAAAGAACCGAAAGAGGAAATCCTTAGTGACCCCTCCATTTCCTTTCGAAATTTGATGCTGAATTCATATCAAGCATCATCTAAACTCTATCTATAGCAGATATCGAGAAATAGATGTTTTACTGAAAATGTCAATGTTTGAATCGGAATTGACATTTCTAAAATCGGCAGTAAACGTTCTTAGTGAGTCCACCTACTGTCCTACCGCCACGAGAAAGTCCCCAGACAGCAGACGTTTTGGTGGCGGTCGCTATGGAAACAGGTTATTCCACTGCATTTTAGGTGTGGCGGAAAACGCTTCTTTCGATTTGGCGCAGATAGAACCGACGAAAGGCGCATTTCGCTTTGTACTGGGGTCAATGCTAGACGCCCGCATTCTGTGATTTTTAAAGCTGTGAAATAATTTGTACTATGTTGCACACTTTGTGGATATTGTCTAGTTGAAAAATGACTACATTTAAAAGTGGAAAGACTTTGTATTCGCAAGCACGTGCAATAATCCACAATGTTACGGCATTTTTTGAAGAGGAAAAAATCGCAAATTCTTTAAAAATACCAATTTCAAATGCAATGAAGAGAACTGCAGAAGCGACAGGGGTTTCAGCATCATCAGTTAAAAAGTAAAATGTGAGGGAAATCGCTTAATGACACTGAGATAAGTATTTTATCTATTTGAACAATTTACAATTATTGCTTAAAGAAGCTATTTAAAGTAACACAAAATGAATGGAAAAAACACTGTGAACACATTGAAAAAATAGAGAATATTTATTGAAAGAAAGAGGGACTGATAGAAGATATTGTGAAGAAATTAGTGATAAATCTGTCGGATAACGATTCAGACTCTTCTTCAAGTAAAAACATTTCAAATGATTCGGATATAGTAGATAATAGTTATTCCAATGAATTTGAATGAATATTTTATAATTGATTGAAAAGAATGAATATTTTAAAGTCATAATTTTGCTTATTTATCATTTATTTTTTTCTTTTTGCTGGCTAATAATTGTGTAACTTGCTGATTGAAAACTGTAATAAATTTCATTTAATTCGAAATTTAGTTTTAAACAAAATGGTATAAATTCTAGTTTTAAAATGTAAGCTTTTCTCTTCCAAAATCGCCCGAACCTAAAAGAAAATATCTAAAACTACTTTGTTCTAATAAATTGACGGCTTCCCGTAGCCTCTGTCGCCTATAATAAAAATTACTTTCTGAGTTTAAATGACGAGAAATTTTTAAGTTAATTTATAATGTAATGTTATTTAATACGAAAATTTTGTTTAACTGTCGGATAAAAAACATCTACTTTTTTCTTTTAGTACATCATGATAAACGAAACGGGTTCTCCTCTTAACGAAGTGCGCTTGATTTGCCAAATGTTGCAGTCGATTTTAAACCTTTCTCCCTCCTTTCTTCGACTCGTCTACTTGCGGCAACCCTGCTCAGAGACTTTCTCGTGGCGGTAGGACAGTATCTTCTTTCCAGGATTGAATGCTGAATCCATATCAGTCATCGTCTGTTCTGAGCACTATCTATAGTTTATCCTGAGAAATAGATGTTTCAAGGGATAATTCTTATATCTGAAAGTGATAATTCTTAGTAATTACTCTATCTCATTCAGAATTTAAAGCTGAAATTCATATCACTTATCATCTAAGTTCTATTTATCGCGAATCTAGAGATGCTTCAAGTAAAATAACATTTTTTGAACAGGAAATGAAAAATAAAATAAAATCCGAAATAGATATCCGTAATCCCTCATTCTTCTACAGACACTGATGCTGAATCCTAATCAGTCATTATCTGAACTCTATAGAAGTTTCTGAGAAATAGGTGCTTCAAGGAAAACAAAATTTCGATGAACTTACGGCAAAATTTTTGTTACCAATTATGAAAAAAGACGAAATTTCTAAAAACTTTTAATAGTTTATTCGAAAATAATGGCATCTTTACTGCTTGATGATTTTCTATTTAGTCTAGTTCTCTGATCTCCATAAAATGTTTTTTTCAGCTTCATCCAAATTGTTGGAGATGTAACACTTTTAAAGGCATTTTCGACATATTCAGCTCCAGTTTCCGTACACTGTGAAGAATGGGCATGGTGAGGAAAGTAGATTTTAAAGATTGCCTGAGCACTATTCCAAAACTTATTTTTTTTTCTATTAGACCTCAAATATAACTTAAATCCGTACTGTATAAAAAAAGACCAATGTAAGAGACATTCTGTTTTTCCCAAAAGGACAGTAGATGGCAACACTCAACCTGACTAAAGAACAATCGTTGTTGTTTACAAAAAAAAAAAAAAACATTCGAAGTGGAGTTCGAGATGGCGATAGAAAGCACGTAGCCAACTTGTTTGTAATATGTAGCTAATCCTAGCTATGATTTGAAAAATATGTGTAATCTTTTTATGTATTATTAAATGTTGTGAAGTCTTAAATGGCGAGTGAGTGTTTTCCCAACTTCATCATCAAAAGAAGCCTTATACCAATTAATAAACATCATGTTACATTCAGGCCAATATGGTATACACCAGTGGTCTTCAATTGGTAGGCCACCGCCTGATTTTAGGCTGACCGGCGATGAACTTTTAAAATTTTGGGGTTTTTTTGTAAGTTTTGCAAGAAATATTTTTCCTTTATTTTAATCCGTTTTCTTTTTTCTACGACTTTTAGAGGATCTATGTAATAGGAATTCCGAATATATAATTTACAAGATGCAGATACAAAATACATAATTGGAATTCCCCAAATCTCACGGCTGTATGAAATGCGGTATGTTAATGTAATAAAGTATGCAAAGTGTGTCTTGGTTCTGATTGATTTTTTTTTCATAAGTTTTATTCTTTGGGGCGAGAAGAAGTTTATTAGGCAACCACTTGTTGTCTTAATAATGCAAAGGGCGGGTTTCCTCTCATAGAAATTTTCTACGAGAAACTGTGCCATACTTAAATAACATGTCAGGAAAACAATAAAAAGTTTCACACGCGTAACTTGTGAAAGAAAAGTTCTGAGCGGATGAACTAATTTCAAACCTAAGGCTAGATTTCCTATCAGAATATTAGTTCCAGTGGTTAGTGGTGTAATCGATTGTCCATGTGTCCGCCATTTTTTTAAAAAGTTCTGAGCGGATGAACTAATTTCAAACCTAAGGCTAGATTTCCTATCAGAATATTAGTTCCAGTGGTTAGTGGTGTAATCGATTGTCCATGTGTCCGCCATTTTTTTTAAAAGTTCTGAGCGGATGAACTAATTTCAAACCTAAGGCTAGATTTCCTATCAGAATATTAGTTCCAGTGGTTAGTGGTGTAATCGATTGTCCATGTGTCCGCCATTTTTTATTATCGAGTAAAGATGTATAGTTGGTTTAAAAAAAAAATCGAATTCTACTCGTTATTTTGACTCCTCGGATAGCACAGTCAAACAAAAAGTGTCATTGAATTCGGAATAACGTCTACTGTAAATAAATGTGCATCTAATTTGAATAAGGAATCGTCTTCATATTTAGTTTCTCATTATTTACTAAAGTTCAAATGGCAACACCTATTTTTTATGTCATAAGGTTTCTTATGTCGACGCTATACTACATATGTCATCTTTCAGCTACGGAATATGCGATATGTGACATATACGGAAAAACCATTCGGGAAGGTCTGTCTATGTATCTAAGGTAGTAAAATGGTCACGTATACTCTGCAATTATACATTTCCTATTTTATTGATGTGGCACATTCTTTACAAAAAATCTTATCAAAAGACTTGTGGAGTCCCTTGTGGGCCCTTAAATTTTAGTGGCAGTATAAATATAATTTTTAACCACCAACAACCATCAACAATATAGTAATATTAAACGAGGTTTAATGCAGCCAAAGAATTTAGCGCCATCCGATTAATTTTCCTCACAAAATTGGGTGAAAATCATTGTCATTTTATTCGAATCATCCAAAAATCTATTTTCGATTCCACTTAGACTGATGTAATTAGAAATTCTATAATGTTTCTTTGACTGTTGACTTTTATTGTTTTAGCACACAAATACCTGTCGCATTGAAACATTAAACAGTATTAACACAATTATTTTATTTATTTATTTATTATTTTTTGCTTGGCACATAATTTGTTTTAAATTTAATAACTAAAAGACAAAACTTCAAATAATTTCTAATATATACAGAGGCGTTCAATACTATTTAATTTGATACAACTTATTATAATCACTAATATAAACCAATTGATACAACTTACTGTAACCACTAATATATATTTTAATCATAAACAGCCCATGAATTTTAGGGGCAGCGAAAATTACATTTTTAACCGGTAATGTGTAGATATTAAATGAAACCAACAAATTTAGAGGACTGGGGAGCACAAATTAATTTTCCTCACTAAATTGGGTGAAAATTATTGGCATTTTAAGGCATCACAAATATCTTTAAATATATTCAGCTGCTCATCAGTAAAGCAACCATGAAGTGGCTGATTTGAAGTACACGGATAATTTGGTTTAAGCCTAGGCCAGATTAATAAAAAACAATAGACTGGCCTTTTAATGCTTTGTCTAATTTTCGTGGCAAATCAGTAGCATATTACAGAATAGCTTACTTCAAAGATATAGAACATGAAATTCGCATTACAATCAGGGGCGGCCCTACCATTGGTGCAAATGGGTCTCCCGCACCAGGGCAGCACACTTGAAGGGGCGACACTTCGAAGGAGGGAGGAAAACATATAAGGCATATTACCAAAGGAAGATTTCGAATGGAGAAATGATCAATGAAGACTGGCTTGTATATTCAGCTTCTAAGAATTGTGTTTTTTTTTTTTTTTTTTTGCAAGATTTTTGCAAACATTAATTCTCCTTTAGCGCAAGAAGAATTTTCTGACTGGCAACATTTATCCAGACACTTAAGTCAACATGAAACAAGAAAGATCAATCATGCTTAAAGCATTGATTATGAAACACTTTCCAACTTCAATGCAATTTTATTTAAACAAGTCTAAAATGCAATACATTCCTCGGTAATATTTTGAAACTTATCACAATACTGCATTAATTTATTATATTTGAAAACTTTAACCTTCATCGAAAAAAATGAACTTCATTCAAATGACGGCATTGAAATTTAAATTGCCTGGTTTAAACATCTCTAAAATGTTATACATTCCTCGGTAATAGTTTTAGAATTATCATAATACTACGATAATTTATTATATTTGAAAACTTCATCGAAAACGACTGAAATTAATTCAAATGACGTCATAGAAAAAATAACACGCCTGGATCTCTCTATAAAAACAGGATTTCATTCATAACTTTCTCCCATTCATTTCATTCATCACAATACTATAATAATTTATTTTATTTAAACATTTTATTTAAGACCATGGAGCTACAAATAATTAAACTCTATGCTTAAAACTTCATCGAAAAAAATCGTCCTTCTCTTTATAAAATCAATTAATATTTCATTCATATCAGCCATGCAGACTCCATGGACTAAATTATTTTGTGTTAAAAAAATACAGGAATTCTAATACAACTCATTCTACATATTTTGCTGTTTACATTTTACATAGGTGAAAAATAGCCTTAGTTGTAGAAATAATCAAATTTAGATGAGCATTTAAACTCAAATATATTGTCATTGCGTTGTTTCAGTATGTAGAAGCACAGAATTTAAGCAAAAATAAAGTAGTTTTAGGACGGATACAACACTCAATATGAATTAAAAAGAACTGAAAAAAATCACGATTTTGAAGCAAGATGGATGCCATATATCATTTTGATGTGGGTCATGTGATCGTTTCATATCATGGTCACGTGATCGTTTCATATAAGAGGTGTAATTATTATTTTAATTTTTATTTAAAAAACTACTGAATATATTTCACTGAATTTTTTTTTATATATTTTATGGAACAATTTAAATATTACCTAAAATTTTCGAAGCAATTTGTGAATTTTAAATCCGCTTAAAAAATGTTTGAAAAATTAGTTCCCATAGGGCTCAATGTGTTTCATTTTTTCAACCCAGGTTCAATCCAAAACTAATTGGATGATATTATTCATTTATATTCCCATAGGTCCTACTGACCGTCTGAACAACATACTGAAATTTCATTTTGATTAAGTCATTTTTACGGCAGTTATCGTGCTAACGGACAGACAGACAGAATGAACAAAGTCATAAACACCTTTAAACTTTGTTGTAAAGTGTTAAAAAGTATCCATCATATTGAGTACATTACTAAGTTCGTTGACTTCAAAAGGCCTTTGAGCAAAGAGCAGACTGTTGATTCTGATATGGAAAAATTGATTAACCAAGAAAAGGCACGTTGGCAAGAGGTTCTTTTTAGAATAGTGCAAAGTATTAAATTTTTAGCGCAACAAAATTTGGCTTTCAGAGGTAGCAGTGAAAAGCTTTTTCATGAACACAATGGCAATTTTTTAAAACTAATAGAAATGTTGGCAAAATTTGATCCTTTTATTGCTGAACACGTCCAGCGTGTTCAAAGAAATGAAAAACATTCTCCCCACTACCTGGGACATAGAATCCAAAATGAGATCCCATTTATTATCTTCTGAAATAAAATCTACTATAGTAAAACTTATAAAAGTCAACAAGTATTATTCCTTAATTTTAGATTGTACTTCGGATTCTAGTCGTCAAGAGCAGATAACAGTAGTCATTTGATTTGTTATGTTCAACAATGTAAAAAACGAAATTGAAATAAAAGAGCATTTTCTTGGCTTTTGCAAAATTGTAGATGTAACGGGTACTGGTTTAACTTCTTTCATCACTGATCATTTAGCGGAAAATGATCTCAAAATGGAAAATATTCAAGGACAGAGTTACGACAATGGTGCGAACATGAGAAGGAAAAACATTGAATTGCAAACTCAGATTTTTCAGAAAAGCTTTTTATGTTCCATGTTCCGCTCATTCGCTTAATCTGATGATTGACGATGCTGCAAAAGTAAGTTATCAGGTAGTTGATTTTTTTAGTATGATACAACGTTTATTCATCTATTTCTCCTCTTCGACTAAAAGATGGGAAATTTTAACTCACAATATACCAAGATTTACCTTAAAAGCGATTTCAGATACTATAGATGGGAAAGTCGGATTTACTATTTGGTTTATCGGAAGTGTGTGATAGCTTATCACAAATACTCGATGATGGCACGTTTGAGCTACCTACAAAGCACGAGGCTCACTGTTTGTCAGAAAAATTAGAATCTTTCACTTTCGTATTTTCTATTGTTATATGGTATGAAGTGTTATCGCAGGTTAACGTTGTATCCCAAATTATGCAAAATACAGATATATCAACCTGCAGATACAGATATATCAACCTGCAGTGAGCATGTAGATTGTCTCAAAAAATGTCTCATAGGCTGCCGAAACAACTTTGAAGAGGTTGCAAGCGTCGCATCTGAAGTTGCCATGTCTTGTAATATAGAAGCTGGTTTTCCTTCTGAGCAGTTTCGGCGCAGGAGAAAAAAGTAAAACTTTGACTATGAACACGAAGATGAAAATGTGAATGATCCTAAAGATAATTTCCGAATAAATTTATTTTATGTTATAATTAATACAGCTTTAAATTCCATAGAAAACAGATTTGATTTACTACAAAATCATAATGCAGTATTTGGATTTTTGTTCAATTTTGAAACAATATCGAACTTGAACAAGTCAGAGCTTTTGAAACTGGCTTGGATCTTGAATCTAAACTAAGTGATAAAACTGATATAAACTGTCCTAAGGACATGAATGGTATGGAACTTGCTGACGAACTTAGTATAATTACCAGTTTTTTTAAACTTCGCCAAAAGACGTCTTACAATACATTTATAAGCATGGATTGACAGGGACTTTTCTGA
Organism: Amaurobius ferox; assembly: GCA_951213105.1. Classification (NCBI taxonomy): domain Eukaryota; kingdom Metazoa; phylum Arthropoda; class Arachnida; order Araneae; family Amaurobiidae; genus Amaurobius; species Amaurobius ferox. The sequence continues at coordinate 150,263,361 of OX578136.1, forward strand.
ACATTTCAATAGCATTAAGAATCTTATTAATGCTTCCTACGTCAGTTGCTACTGGAGAAAGATCTTTTTCAAAACTAAGACTGATAAAAAACTATTTAAGATCAACAATGTGGGGCAAGAAAGGCTTTCTGATTTAGCCTTAATATCAATTGAGCATGAAATGTGTGATAATTTGGATATAAAAAAAAGTACTAGAAAACTTTGCTAATGTAAAAGCGAAAAAGATAAAATTTTGTTAAACATTTCTTTCTTTTATCGTTTTCTGTAATAAAAAATAACTAAAAATCCTTTTTAATTTGTTTCCGATAAACTGAAGAGGTAGGGGCGACAAATAGGGGGCACCCCCAAATTTTTCCTCGTCGTCTATCGGCTTCTCCCTTTTTTATGGACTGTCCACTGGTTAGTTTTCTTACGCTATGGAGCTTCAAAATAGCCGACCTTCACAGTGAAGCTTCTCTCTTCCGGCTGGAACGAATCCTTTTCAACTTGAAAATATTGTGGTGATGTTATCCTTTTCACTTGAAAATTTCAAGTGTCCAATTAAATTTATGTGTAGTTAGTGCATGCTCATCCATTCTTTCTACTAGAAATGCATTTCAACAGCTCAATGCATTATATTCTTTCATAGAAACATCCTAAAAAGGACATGCTATTTTCGAAAAGATTCGCTCATCAACAAAACTGAAGGCTCTTCAACTCTAGAATCACCAAGTGATACGAGGTGGTCTTCCAGAGTTAAAACCATAAAAGCACTACTTGATAATTTTGAAGTGGTGATTTTAACATTGGAAGAATTATCTGAAAACGATTCTCTCAATGGTGGAAGAGCCGAAGAACTTTTAGCATGCATGACATCGTTCGAATTTTTGTTCACTTTGTTTGTATTGACTCGTGTTTTTGATCAATGCAGTACTTTCTCAAAGCATCTGCAGTCATCTGATCTTAATTTTCAGACTGTGCAACCGTTGGCTAAAGCTAGTATGGAAACTGTTAGTTCTTTTCGCACTGATGCATATTTCAATCAAGTGTGGACTTTTGTGACAGAACTTTGCAAAAAAAATTCTTATTCTGGAACAAAACTGAAAAGGCTTAAAAAAATTCCAAGCGAATTTGGAGGCAGTGAAAAAAAAAATCCCCATGATGATGTAAATTATATCACAGAATCAATATTCAATATGAAATCATAGATTCAGTATCTAATGAAATTGAGACAAGATTTAATGAGAACAATATGTCTGTTTTGTTTGCCCTTAGTTAAGTATTATCTGGATCAGATGTCGAAAATTAAAAATAAAATGTTTCAACCATATGCAAAGTATATAACTTCCAGAAAGAGGAATTGCGACTGTTTTATTCAATGGTTAAAAATGACAACATAGACCATCCCAATTTTAAAAGTCGCCTGGATTATTTTAAAGAGCGGAATTTAAAAAATGCGTTTCCTGCCATATCATTATTAGTTAAATTGTTTTTGCCTGTGCCAATCAGTTCAGACAGTTGTAAAAGGTCTTTTTCGTATCTCAGGTGGCTGAAAAATTATTTTCGCAGTATAATAGGACAAGTTCTATAGCTAAAACATCTTTAGCTGTTTTAGCTATAGAACAAGATATACCACTGGATTATGATGATATTGTAACAAAATTTTCTCTTCTTCCAGACTCTAAAAACCGGCGTTTAAAACTTCAATAAAAGGTAAATAAATATAGAAATTTGTATTTAGAAAAATTATGTTAACAACAATTATGTTAACACAATTATGTACAAAAATTATGTTAACAACAATTAGTTTTCTCAACATCAATTCAATTTTACGATTCCCCCCCTCCCCCCCCCCCCCCCGTTAACAAACATTTTATTTATTCCATATTGTGAATTTTCATACATACAAATCTCGCACCCCCCAACTGAAACGCTGAAATGCCGCCCCTGTAGAGGTGTGTTCAATTCCTTTCTTCGAGAGAAAAATAAGTTTTTAGTCGGGGCTGCAAATCTTTTTTTTTAGCACTAGGGCGGCAAATGTCCTAGGGCCGGCACTGATTACAATGTTCTTCACTGTGCCTTCTAAATACAATTAATATGTTGAAAGCAATTGAAAAAATTTATATTATTAATTCTATTTTCAATTAGATAGCCCAAAATCTGTACAATTGACCACACGAAGTCCCAAGTATGCAAATTTTGTCTCTGTTTATATATGCTTCAAGAGCATTACTCACATGGAATAAATATATGCATTTAATGTAATTGACAATTTCGTGATTTATTCATGCTGATTTCAACACAAATTAAAATTATTTTACACAAAAATCTTGTATAATATTAAATATATAGTTGTATATAAGAAAACAATATGACACATGGGTGTAAGTCGATTCAAATTAATTATTGCATTTTAAAATACAGATTTTTTTCCAAACACAAATGCAATAGCAATGTCTGATCATTCATTGCACACATATCAAGAGGCCAAGCTTTGTATTGCATTGCATTTTTGAATTTTTTTTCCTAGCTATTTCCTTCGGCAAACGATGGATGGTCCCCAAAAAACTTAAACCTGTTGCAGTTTTGATTATAGTTCTGTATTTCAATAAGTACTGAAAGAAATGAACTAAAATTTTCTACACCAAGGTACTGAATCGATTGTCATCAAAATATATACACATTTCAAGTCATATTTTTTCGAATACAAATTTCATAATAAATATTAAAAATTTGTTTGAAAATAAAAAAAAAATCTGATGTGGGCAACACATGACATTCCTTATATAATGTAATGAATTTACTACTTTTACAGTAAAAAAAATCTGATGTGGGCAACACATAACTTTCCTTATATAATGTAATGAATTTACTATTTTACAGTAAAAAAATAGGTTTTTCTTATAGTAGATACTAATATTCTTATCAAGATATTGAATTTTCGACAATTAGTCGTCATTTTTATCCATTTGGCGAGATTTTCGTTAATTTGGCAACATTTCAAAAAGTCGCCGAGCTAGCGACATTCCGCCAAAATATCGCCAAGCGTTATGGACGAAGAAATAAGTTGTTCTTACAGCAGATAAATGACTATTGGCGTTCAAATACAAAAGTATTACTCAAAGTATCTTTTTTCATGAATGTAACGAGCTAGATCCACGAGAATGATGTCATCAAATTTATCGCATGGTATTACATATGAAAAGTGAACATGTTTCTCAATGGGAAATATTTTTTTTTTATTTTATATAACATTTTGATAATTTTTTTGAAAAATGTGCAAATATATCGAGAACGGTTCATGTTAGCGTTCTAAAATTTATGTCAATCGTTTTCTAATGAAACATTACATAAGAAATGTCTATTTGCGTAACTTTATTAGCGGTTTTGATATTTTGACGATTTTTTCAAAATTTCACTCGAAAATTTAGGGGATTCTGAACATTCGATTGTGTTTAAAAACAATGGGCTTCAAGTATTCACGGATTGTAATTTTTGAACCAAAATTTATTCGAATCGCTCCATTAGTAGATGAATAAGGAGAGTTCTGCAACATTGGGTGGAGCTAAAGAGCTATACTTAAACACGGGAACGCTCCGAGGCCAGAAAAATCAGTGCATCAACGGTGGTGGTGTTCAGGAGCTATGCTTTAACATGGGGAGGTCCTCAGAAGCCGGTACAGTTATGATCTCATAAGATAGATATGGATGGAAGGATGACGTCATAGAAGAGAATGGAGTTGATTGCGTATAAAGTATTGTTTATTCCCGCAATAATAGTCTATGTAGATATTTTAGTAAAAGATAATATTTTTTAAAAGTTATCCCCGCCACCACCCGATGCGCATGCGCACTGCGACAACCTCTATTTTTTTATTTTAAAATGATCGTAAGCATAGTTTTCAATATTATGATATTAGTTACAAAAAAGTAATTTTTTAAAAGATTGTCCCCGCCACCACCCGATGCATAAATGCACCGCGACAATCTCCTATTGTTTTTTTATTTTTTTAAATGCCCGTAAGCATAGCTTGTAATACCGATCTCATTAATTTCAGTTCTAAGAGTAGAAGGGGATCTTATGCTATGTTTTGATGAGATTCGCCTTCAGCTATTAAAGATATTAAAAGATGAACTTGGTGAATACAGATCTATCAAGTGGTATCTTATTGCGGATGTGCAATTCATTCGCAACATTGCGAGTGATGAAGAGGTATCCAGCTCATATTTTAGAACAGATGTTGTAACAGAACTTCGTGAGGATACCCTCCCTGGAAATATTGACGGGTCTTTTTCCCAAATCTTGAAGTTATTCGAAGAATTTCTTAGCCGAGGTTCCGGATGGACTTTACAAAGGATGCGAAAGATAGATGTTTACTGTGCAAAGTACAACCCCCTTGCAGCTTCTAGCTATATACTCCTACCACCAAAACTTGCAGCCAAGAAAGCTCTGCTAAATATCCGAAATGATGACGAGAAATGCCTGGTGTGGTGTCTATTAGCCCAGAAATACTATATATCCCGTGAAGATCAACCACATCGAGTATCCCACTACCAAAGTTATGAGAATGAAATTGAACTGGAGATATTCAATACCCTTTCTCAGTTGCGGAGATTCCTCAGATTGAGAAATTAAATAATATACGGATAAATGTATATGGATATGAAAATGAGAAAATTTCCCCCCTGCATATTTCCAAACGAGAGGATAAGGAATATGCGAATTTACTGCTGATTGGTGATGAAAATAAGCAACACTATACACTGATTAGGAGTATGTCACGCTTGCTGGGAGATATAATTAAGCATAACGGAGCCCAATATGTGTGCTACAGATGTTTACATCGTTACAGTAGAGATGATCTTTTACAAGATCATGCTCGATATTGCAAAGAGCATGCACCGCAACGCATTAAAATGCCATTGGAAGAACAGAAATACCTCCAATTCACGAATCAACAGTACCAGCATTCTATGCCCTTTATTATTTATGCTGACTTTGAAGCCCTGATCGTTAAAGAGGATACTACTAAGCCCTCGAATAGTAGATCTTACACACATAGACTGGCGTTTCATGAGCCTGGCGGATATGCTTATGTTATCATAGGACCTAATGGAAAGTGTTTGAAACCAGCTACTGTGTATCGTGGCGTGGACCCTGTGAATCATTTCCTTAACAACTTGGTAATGAAGAAACAGTATCTTGGAAAGAAATTACGTTATGTTAAACCACTGCGAATGACTAAGAAGAATAAAATTGACTTTGAAAGAGCTGCTTATTGTAATGTGTGTTATCGTGAACTGAAAACAGTTCGTGTGCGTGATCACAATCATGTGACTGGAGCCTACAGAGGTGCCCTGCATAATGCCTGTAATCTTAACTATAGGCAAACTACTAATATACCTGTAGTGTTTCATAATTTGAAACATTATGATGCCCACCATATTATGCTGAGTCTTGGGAAATTGCAAGATCATGACCTCGATGTGATTGCCACTAATATCGAAAACTACATATCTTTCAAGATTTCAAAGAAGGAGGGACCCCGTGTCTACTTACAATTTATTGATAGTCTACGGTTTCTGAATGCCTCCCTGGAAAAGTTAGTTTCCAATTTAGACTTGAGTGAATTTCATATTCTAAGAGAACATTTCCCTGATGTGACACAGCAGAATACTCTTATTAGGAAGGGTGTATACCCCTATAGTTATATGACATCATTTCAAAAATTCGATGAAGATGCACTACCTTCACCTTCTGCATTTTATAATGATATTAAGGGCGAAGATATTAAGAGTGAAGATTATCGACATGCCCAAACTGTATGGAACACCTTCAATATAAGGAACTGGGTGATTGGAACTTAAACATATCACGATCTGTATGTAAAAACGGATGTGCTACTATTAGCCGATGTCTTTGAAAATTTCCGAAAAATTTGTAAAAAGAACTATGATTTAGACGCCGCTCATATGATAACCTCGCCAGGACGCGATAAGGCAGAATGTATGCCGATTCAGAACATTCAGAAGTAATCTCTCACGCCACTCGCCGTTTTATCGCCAGTTCTAGTTTATTCTGGCTACATCTGTAATTGGAGGGGAAAAACGAATTGTTTAATAAAGAATATTGTTCATAATTTGATTGCATATCAGATTGCGTATGAGAATGTTGTTAGATACATTTGTATCAGATTACTTAGAAGATTATTATTTGTAACAGATTATCTAGAAGATTGTTTAGAAGATTATTTGTATCATATTATTCGGGAAGATGTTAGGAAACTTATCAAAGTATACAGTAGTATACTGGTTTGATTATTTATAAATCAAATAACAATCCGACTAATGCGGTTTTCAAGTAATACTATTAAAATACATGTATTTAAGAACTTTGTGTACTGCATACGGATAGTTTGAAATTAGTTAAAGAAATGTTCGACACACATACATATAATTTATTATTTGAATAAAACGATTCTAAGATTTCGTAGAAAATATGTGTGTAGAATCCGTATAATATTCAATTCTTATATAGTACAAGAATCCGTAACGAAATTTGAAGATTATTTGAAAGGAGGAAATATTTGTCATTTTAAAAATGCAAAATTTGTAACATTTTAAGGAAATTTGCTTGACATTTTTCAGTTTGTGGGAGCAATGTTACTTTTCCGACACACGTAGAATAATGCAGCGTTTTTCAAGATGTGTTTGTTCTGCGGAACCCTTGGGGTTCTACGATGCGATAGTTTCAAGTAAATTTTCTTAAAATTTAAAAACGGGTAAAATTTTAATGCTTTTATACTTTTAAATTATTTTAATTTTAAATATTTTATTATTAAATTGAAGAATTTTAAATGTTATTGGAAAATAAATAAAAATATTTCCCAATTTAAATATGGTAAACAAATATCAAAATTAATTGCACTTTGCATTTAAAAATTCTCTGGCCAATTACATTTCCAGCAACTTACGTACGTGTAATCGTTCATTCAAATTAGTAAAATATTTTACAATTATTTTTACATCTAAGTTTGGCAAAAATTGAAATTTTTAATACAAAAAATTATAAAAATCTGAAAAAGCCTTTATGCAATGGAAAGTGATGTGTACACTTCAATTTCGAAATAACTATTAAGTATTTCTATACATTTTAGCACACTTATTTCATACAGTCATATGAATTATTGGAAAAACCAGAAGTTACATATTCACACCAGAAAATCCTTAGTAAACCCTTCCAACCCCTCCGGAATTCCAAGGTTAATAGAATATTAACGTACGTGTAATGTACGGACCTTGCCGGAATTCGATGTTTAATCTATATCAGTCTTCATCTAAGCTGTACCTAAAGCAAAGTCTGAAAAACAGATGTTGAAATGAAAATATAAATTTTTGAATAGGAAGTGACATCTCTCTCCCGAACAAGAAGTGGAAATTCTTCATGAACCCTATCTCCTCCGTAATTTTATGCAGCATCCATATTAGCCACTATATCTTTTTAAACATCTAAATCCTACGAAATAGATGTTTAAAAAAAATTCGTTAAAAACAATGGCAAATTGTAAAATTTTCCCACCAAAATTTGCATTTCAAAATTATTTAGAGTAAAATTATATTATTATTTTTTGTACACACATGATAAATTGTCTGTGACTTACAGTTTTAAGTGGGTTGTGAACAATATACATTTACACTCAGTTTTATCCGTCACAGAAATGGATCTAATATAACAATTATAGATCTGAAGGACTAAATAAACTTTAATTGTTGTAACTTTAATATATATATATATATATATATATATATATATATATATATATATATAATATATTAATATATATATATATATATATATAGGGTGACCAGAAAAAAGCGTCCCAAAAGTAAAATGAAACAACAAAAAACAAAAAAAAAAACTGGTGAATAAATGTGTTTTATTCCAATTACAGAAAAACGATATATATTCTAAATTTATGAAATCACAAGTTCGATATGTCTGCCATCACCTGCAATGGCATTTGGTTGTCAGTATTGTTTATTCCCAAAGTTTGAACGATTTATGCACAGTTGTTTTCGAGATATTACAGTTCCTTATTGGGACGCTTATTTCTGGTCACCCTGTATATATAATATAATATATATATATATATTGACAAGTCAGGAAGTCCTCATAATCGCAAACTATAAATTGTTATTTTTTCCTTGAAGGAGATACAAGTTCCAAATAAAGGTTTAAACTATGTTAGTTTTTTTTAGCATTTTGCTAAAAGAAATCTTATTTTGCTAATATATGTTCTAACATTAAGCAAGAGGTTTCCGGTTTTCCCTAATTGTAATTTTGCACCAAATTTCGTTCGAATCGCTTCATTCGTTCGTGAGATATCGTCTCCACAGATTCACTGACACACACACGCGCTCACACATGCGCACTCACACATGCACACTCACATATGCACACGCACACTCGCATGCACACACACACACATCAAACACATACATGTATGACTTTAAAAACGTCTGATTCGTGGTCAAGGTTGCTTGAAACGTGCTCTCCCGACAAAAACTGGAATTCAAAATTTCGCCTATATGAAAGTAAAAATCACTCCATTGCATTAGAGCTATAACTTTAACGCATTATTCAGTTATAACTTGAAAGTAAATGCGAAGTCTTTAATGCATTAAATTAATCAAATCCGAAGTATTTGACTCTCTCCATCATTCATTAAGATATTTTTGCACCCCAGTTACCACACTATATTTTGATCCGGCCATCCAATTTGCTACTCTTAGTCTTCGGACGAGTCGGTTGGCCTGGGCTTTCGACACTATATTTTGATCGTACTATATTTTGACACACACACACTTTCTCTCTCTCTGTGTCTCCTCCCTTTCACCCGTATTCTAATCACGTTAATTACATGATGATCTACCTAATTCTATTTTTTTCAGAATGCAGCTACATATAGAATTTCGTGGCTGTACGTACTCTCTCTAATTTAAAACCTGTAATTTCGAACGTTTTAATCCCATTTATTACAAAATATTCTACGTTTCTAATTTTCTATAGAATGCATCTACATATAAATTGCCGTAGTGATACGTGCATTCACACCCCACAGATACACACACACACACACTGATGGAAATATTTCCCAAAATGTTCGAAATGTGTTCATGATGTCTTTAAATGTATTTTTTCGTCTAAATGTCGTGATTATCCGTGAACTTCCTCTATACAATAGCATTAAAAAATAATAAAATGATTCTTTAATTGAGTCAATACTGAATTAATTTAATTCTAATCTAAGAGATAATGCATTTAAAAAGTGTCTATATTGCTTAATTGTAAGTTATATATCGTCTTTTTTAATCTAATCAATATTGAATTAATTGCTTCTAGACACGGGTGCAAATGTGACCATCATTAAAAGTGAAGTAGCTCGCGAATTAACTATCAACTTCTGTATACAGAACCCTCCATCTCTCTACGTACAGTTACTGAAGAAACAGTGAATGTGCATGGGGAAATGGTGCATACTATGGTGCTGCAGCAGTTTTTTGAGTGGCCGGAGAGACAGCAGTTCTCCGGCCACATCTAACATCTGAACATCTAACTACTATCTTAAGCAATCTCGGCGAATTAAATCGTACAGAACACGAGGCATCTAAAAGCCTCATTTCGGAATTCCAAGCAATCTTTTCGACTTCTTCGAAAGACGTGGGACGGACCGGACTAACTAAACATAGAATCGACACCGGAAACCACTTCCACTCTCAAAGAAGTAAATAAGCTTTCAAAAGACATGCAGGAAAGCGACGTGATCCAACTATCGTCAAGTCTCCAATCGTCTTTGTGAAGAAGAAAGATATTTCCATGGGATTCTGTGTTGATTATAGAAGACTCAACTCTGTGATAAAGAAGGACAGCTATCCACTGCCAAGAATTGACGACACTAGATACCCTCTCTGGGAGCAAGTGGTTTTCTACTCTAGATCCTAAGAGTGGCTACTGGCAAGCAGAGATCCATCCTGACGACAGAGGAAATACAGCTTTTACCACAGGACAAAGCCTCTGGCAGTTTAAAGTGATGCCTTTTGGACTTTGCAATGCACCAGTAACTTTCGAACGTCTGATGGAGATCGTACTGAAGGGACTTTGTGTATCCTGCCTCGTCTATTTGGACGACATTATCATTGTTGAACAATCATTTGACGAACATCTACAAAACCTTAGGTGGGTATTTGAAAAATTAAATAATGGTATTTTAAAACTAAATCCTTCAAAATGCAAACTATTCTAGAAAGAAGTCGCACATTTGGGTTATATTATTTCTGTAAAGGGTGTAAGGACTGATCTAGACAAAATCTATGTAAAAGAATAGTGCAGACCGCAAGATGTTCATCAACTAAGGAGTTTCTTCGGTCTCTGTACCTATTACCGTCGTTTTGTAAAGAACTTCTCAAACATTACCAGACCTTTGCATTGGTTAACTGAAGGAGACAAGAAATTTGAATGGAATCGGCGGAATGTGAGGACACCTTCAATCAGCTTAAGGAAATACTGGTTTCAGCCCCAATTTTGTCATATCCTCAACCAACAGAGATCTCTATACTTGATATAGATGGTAATAAAGAAGGAATAGGGGCAGTTATCTCCAGGAAATAGGAGGGCAAGAACGGGTCATCGCATGCTTTAACAAGTGCTTGTCAAAGCACAAAAGAAATTACTGCGTGATAAGGAAAGAACTGTTGGTGATTGTTAAAGCCGTAGATCATTTCCATCATTACCTCTATGGAAGGAAATTCCTCTTGCAGACAGATCATGCTGCTCAGAGATGGCTCCTCAGATTTAAGAATCCTGAAGGACAGATCGCAAGATAAATGCAGCGACTTCAAGAATACGACATGGCGATTTGGCACAGAAAGTGGTCGTCTCATGGAAACGCTGATGCGCTCTCGAGGAGATCCTGTCTTTTGAACTGTGCACATTGTTCTTGTGCTGAAATAAAATTTGGAAGTCAGATTTCAGCGACCATCTGGCAAGTTATCACTGATCATAATTCAAATTCACCACCTGATCCCTGGAGTGAAGAACTTTCTCGATTCCAAAGAGAGGACAGGGAAATGAAGCAGGTCCGCAAAGATCGAGCTAATGAGCCAACGTGGCAAGATATTTTCTGCTTCTAACCTGAAACAAAACAGTACTGGGCACTGTGGGTCATGGGATTCTCTGCACTTGAGGAAAGGGGTAGTATACAGCAAATGGGAGAGCGATGATGGAAAGAGCATCACATGGCAGTTGCTGCTCCCTCATTCCAGAGTGTCCAGAGTACTAAAAGAGATAATGACAGCCCCACTGGAGGACATTTTGGCATCAGCAAGATGCTGAACAAAGTTCGTGAGCGTTTCTTCTGGTGCAATGCAAGATCCGATGTTGAGTGCTGGTACAATGCAAGATCCGATGTTGAGCGCTGGTGCAATGCAAGATCCGATGTTGAGTGCTGGTGCAATACATGGAATGCAGTGCTCGGAAGGGACCGAAGAAGAAAACGTGGGCTTCTTCAGTGTTACAATATCGAAGCTCCTTTTGAGAGAATTGCACTCGACATTTTGGGGCCATTACAACGAACTTTAGACAATAACAAATACATTCAACTAGTAATGGACTACTTTACAAAGTGGCCAGAAGCTTACGCAATTCTTGACTAAGAGTCTATAATCATCAGTGAAGTTCTAACTTGGAACTAGATATGTCATTACGGGGTTCCCTCTCTTATCCATTCTGACCAGGGAATGAACTTTAGCTCTGGCATATTCACGGGATTGTGCAAACTACTCGGTATGGACAAAACTCGAAGTAGTCCTCTTCATCCTCAATCAGATGGCATGGTAGAGAGATACAGCAGAATGGTATTTAATCATCTCTTTATATTCGGATCTAGAAACAAGCAAGACTAAGACCGTCTCCTACCTTTGTTCCTGCTGGCCTACAGAAATGCTGTCCACAAAGCAACTAGTTATTCTCCATCAAAAATGCTGTTTGGTCGGGATCTATGACTACTATGTGACATAATGTTTGGAAGGCCATATGATGCTCCTTCATTGCCTGATGAATATGTATAAGATCTGCAGGCACGGTTGGAGGAGGTTCATCGTTTCGCTCGGGAGAGGATCAATATTGCTACCGATAGAATGAAGACCCAGTACGATACAAAAGTCAATGAAGTATGATTTCAGGAAGGCGACAAAGTGTGGCTGCTCAACCCTCAGCAAAGACCTGGATCTTCGTCAAAACTGCAGTACAACTGGGAAGGTCCCTATGTCATCAAGAAAAGAATAAATAATGTCGTTTATCAAATCCAGAAATCATCTGCAGCCAAGCCAAAAGTTGTCCATGTCGAGAGATTGGTCTCATATTTTGGACCACAGTAAATTGATACTGCCCGGGATGTTGATTGTTGATTGTTGAAACCCAGACCGTCCGACCTACCAGAAAGGTGTAAGGTAACTACTGCCCGGGATGTGTAGTCTTTAGGAGGGGCAGTGTTGCGAACTCACAATATTCCCTTTGGCATATCCTCTTTCATTTGTCTCAAAGGCCAAGTGAAGAAAACTCAGTCTATGATGTAAGCTCAGTGTTGCCTGGATTTCCCGGTTAGAAGGGTTGGAAAATTTGGCAATTTATCGCTAATTTGGCGACTTCCGGAATGTTCCAGAAACTTCTCGATAGAACCATTATTCTTTGAGATATAAAGATTTCCAAAAGTTTCTATGGACAGACTATAAATAGGAGTCATCACTGAACTTATCAACTATTTGTATACGAGCTACAGTGAATTGTGACTTTTGTCAATGTTTTGAGAATAGTAGCAGTTGTTTTGTGAAATTATTTTCACCAGTACTTTGAGAATATTATCGCTTATTTTGTGTAATTAGTAGAGCATTTAAGTGCTGTTTCATTGTATATTGTTCCTGTTTGCTTTGGGCTTTTGAATAAACATTATCATCCAGAAACTTGGACTCGTTCTTATATCCTGCATGTACACTGGCGATTCCAGGGGATATGTACGTAACAATATGCACCCATCTTTGTATGTGCAGCTTGTGAGCCTCTAACTAACTCGTATGTGTCTTGTGATTCAAAAAAGGTTAAAGACCACTGGTATGCATACCTGTTTAAAGAATGTGATTTATGAACATACAAGACAAGTATGAAAATGTCTTTCAGACTTCACGTACAAACCCTAATAAAAGCAAAAGCAATATTGAGATTTTAACCAGATTTTGGAGAAACCATTAATTGAAATTTGATAAAACAGTTCACGTTATAGCTTACACATTATTTTAACATCCAAGTAGTCATTTTGAAATAAACTTAAAAAAATTATGGTTACTTTGAATGTATATTCAATTCACTTATATCGACTGATAGTCAAACAAGTTATTTATTTTTAAAGTCATTTTAAAAGTTTCTTTTTCCAAACCATCGAATTAAATGCATTGAAGCTGATTGGTTTTAATACTGTTTTAACTGCATAGCAATGTCCAAACTACCTTTTCTCGAGTAAAAACAACTACAATTTTTCAAAGTAAAAAATGTTATCAAAATTCTAAATTTTGAATTATTTATGCTCTTTAATCATACAAATTACAAAAAATTCTACCATATTCTAGCATTTTACATGATTTAACTAAGAAAGTTTTATGGTGGTCAAGTATTTCAGGTCCATAGAATTCCAATAATAAATCCACCTGAAAATACCATCCATGAAAATCTGGCAACTTTGTATTCTACAAAATTTCTCTTTTTACCCTCTTACACATTTTTTTTTTCATTACTATAGTTCAATAATGAAAAAAAAAATATTAAAGTTTAATTTAATTTTAATGGGATAGTTGTAAAGTAACATAACAATTCAGGTTTTTTTCAAATTAATTTAAACAAAAGGTGGAATAAAAAAAGTAGGATTTAGGGTAATTTTTAGGTTTCTTTTGTACATATAAATCCCCTCACATCTAATATAAGCTATAAAATATAATAAAGTATGATAAGATATAAATAAAAAATATTCTGCAGTATAGTATTAAAAATTTATTTAAAAATGGATTAGTTTTCTGACTGATGGTTCTATGTTGGTTATCCTTACATGAACAAAATTACCTTAACATGCACAATAAGATTGATTTTTCAACAACTGTTCAATATAATAGAATGAAATTTTTGGGGTGATACATATCATCATAACGTATAAATACAAACTGACAAATCAAATATACTCCCTTCCAAAAAATAAGCACGAAATGCAAATTCTCAGATCACGAGAGAACGAATGAATTCTGTTGAACAAAACTTGCTGTATATTTCGAGTACAACATTCAAATATAGAAACATGTGCATACTAGCAATTGGCTCTGTGCCAAATATGTAAATCAGCGTCTTGATAAAAGCAGGTGTTTCTTTCTGTGCATCCTTACTTTTACTATGGATGTTAGGGTGAAAATCCGAAATAGCGATTTCATTCTTATGGAAAAAATTCGAAAAAAACGGAACAATAAGTGGAAGACCATGCTCAAGTCACCCTTGAGTTACAACATCTTCTGATGACAGCTACTTAGCGTTATTGGTTAGACTAACAGCACCTGCTTTACATTTTCACCTCACTGCAGTTACAGGTAGGTCTGCATCCATTATAACTGTCAGAAGGAGATTACATGCACATGGGTTTTATGCACAGAGACCAACCATTTGTGTTCCATTGTCTGCGAGGTCCGTCTCCAATGGTGTCAGGAACACGTCAGTTGGACCATAGATGATTGGAGTAATGTCCTATTCACCGATGAGCCCAGATTCGTTTTGAAATTGGACAATCGATGGATTTTTGTGTGGAGAAAGGATGGTATACGGTATCAAGCGATTAACATCATCCAGCGCCACTCATTTTCTGGTGGTGGTATCCTTGTGGCTAGGATTTCCTTCGATAGACGTACTGACCTCCATTTCTTCCTCAAAGGTACTATGACTGCCCAAAGATATTGCGACGAAATCCTTGATCCCTATGTTAGCCCTTATACGGGTTGTAAAGGATACAGGCCTACCTGGAGCTGCAGGGAGATTAGAATGTAAAGCCAGTGCTGTTTCTTGCCTGCTGCGTCTGACCAATAATGCTAAATAGTGGTCATCAGATGTTGTAACTCGAGGGCGACTCAAGCTTGGCCTTCTGCTTATTGATTTGTTGTTTTGCAATTGGGCCCATAAGCGTGAAATCACAGAATGGTGGACTCTGAAGAATTCGGCAACTTCTCCAATAGATTGGCTGGATTCTAACCTACCCACGGCTCGCCATCACTGACCATCATCTAAACGCCTTCTTTGGGACATATCGAATGAAATGGCTATTTCAGATTTTCACCCCAATGTTCGTAGTAGAAGTAAGGACACACAGAAAGAAACACTTGCTTTTACCAATACAATACAAGACGCTGATTTATGTATTTGGCATGGAGCCAATTGCTATTATGCACGTGTTCTAGTATATTTGCATATTGTACCCTATATTTGCACTATATTGCATTCTACATTGCATTCATATATTGCATTCTACTACTCTATATTGTACTCTATATTGCATTTTATATTTGCATATTATACTTGTAAGTATACAGCAAGTTTCATCCAATAAAATTCATTCGTTCGATCGTGATCTGAGAAATTGCATTTCATGCTTATTTTTTGGAGGGCAGTGTACGAATGCACATGATATAAAACTGATTATGAAACAATTTGCCACTTCCATCAATACCTTCCCAGATTCTAAAGGACCACCAGTACACTACTTCAAAGTTCTTTCTAAATGATATTTCAGAGGCATAAAAAATTGTTTTGAGTTGATAAAAATCATGAATTGTAGAAGTTTGTAGGGAAACATACTTCATGCACAGTGCTTAACCGTTAATATTTATGTATGTAAAGATAATTTTGGACACCAGTATATTTCAAATACAATATTTTAAAATTGGTTACTGAGTGAAAAGAAAATTACACATATATATATAACAAGAGTTACACATAAAATTATTAATTAAATAACAAAATCTCATTTATTAAAATATTAATACTTAATCAACAGAAAAAAAAATTCAAAATACTTAAAAAGTACATTTTTTCCCTATGAAAAGTAATTGAAAATATTGAAATCTGGTCTCTATAAAATAGACTAAAAATAAAATATATAATGATCATAAATAATTGTCCAAGTGTAATTTAATATGAAATACTAATATATATTACTCCAGTATAAATATTACTCTAGTGCTATTGCACTTGATTGAAAAGATTGATATTTGAAAACAAAACTAAAATGATGAGTATATTTACAACTATACAAAATTAAAACTCATAATACTATTAACATTGTCCAAAAAAAGCTTCAAATAAATATTGACTATACTCACAATTCGATTGAAATAAATACAAACAAATAAGATATATACAAATATCTATATACAAATGATCCAACTTAACAGGTGAAACAAAGCAAAATATTTAACATAAATGTAACACAGTAAGATATGGCAAATAAATATCCTAACAACTAGGCATGAATGAATATAAAATTCTAGACCATGGGAAACAATTAACAGTAGCAGGCTTCCTAAACGTATGAAACAAAAGCAAAATATTTAACATAAACGTAATACAGTAAGATATGGCAAATAAATACCTTAACAACTAGGCATGGATAAGCATAAAATTCTAGACCATAGGAGATGATTAACAGTAGCAGGCTTCCAAAACATGTGAAATTTCTAAATGCATGCACAGGTAAATGACTTTTACAGTCAGATCTTTAAATCTTCGTAACATATATCCCATTTACACTGGCATTAAAATGAATAAGTGTATATTTCAGAAGAGGTAGCAAGACTGATATTCATTTTGCTATTTCATTTTTAACTTTTAATTAAAAAAAAATAGATACTGCTAACTTTTTAAATATAAATTAACACTACAATAATTCAAATCACATTAAATTTGTAAATACAACTGCAAAAAGTTGAAGGAACATACTCTATATATGGAGTTTGTAACATGTTGATTATGATTGACCGGTTGTTTGCCATCCCGATTTCAGTCACTTACAGAAACTTTATTATTCAATATTCCAAGTCATGAGAATAGGATATTCTTGATCTTGGATCTTAATATTTTTGTAACTGTTTAAAAATAAGAAAGCTGTCATAAAATTATCTCACTGAGTAAGCTGAGAAGTTTGAATACAATTCTTTTGACTACTAGAGTTAAACATAGGATTTATTTCAGTAAAAGCGATTTGTATTTTATCGATTTCATCAATTTTGACTTAAAACGTAAATACTGTAATATATTGATTTAGTTTTAAAAATTCCTGTAATAAAAATTTATATGCTGATTTTATCTCTGTATATTATTAATTCGAAATTTATTAATCTAAAGATTTTTTAAACCCCTTTAATGTGAAGGGTAATACACTATAATTGTAATCATTTGGACCCACGATACCGATTTTTCCAAAAATTTCCTGCAAAATTTGAAAAAAAAAATATTTCTGATATGAGAAAGTCGAGTTGAACTACACTCCAGTTAATTTTATATAAGCTTACTATATAAATAGTGAGTTGTATAGTGGAGGCTTTAGGTAGATATTTAGTAATCAGCAAGTTTATTAAGTAGCTCACCTATATAGCCTGGTTGCCAACCTCTGCTCTATATCAATAGGTAAAATTCATAAGAAATATTCTTCAACATCACTTTTGAGAGTTCAAAAATTCATATGTAGGCATTATTTTGATTACATCTGTTTTAAGGAGAAATGTTATTTAAGTGTTCCAACCCCATGTTCGCTGTACTCACTATACCATTTTCAATGTATGCAGTTGTTTTGCTTATAATTCAAACCAAAAAGTGCTATGTCAAGCAAAAGATATATGTTTGCTATCTTGTTTCTTAATACGTTCTAGCTCACATTTTAAAAATTATTTTAATGGCCAGACACGTGATTAACTAATTTTGCCCATATAACAGCTGAATCATAAACCATTCTGCTGTTATATGATGCTGCTTTAGCAAACCACAGGAGGGGGGGGGGGAAACAGAAGGGTTACACCCTTTAAAGACACTAAAATAACTATGCCCACATGTGGAATTCAAATCCACGACCCCGATAGTCAAGAAAACACACACACATACACACAAAAAAAAAAATCTCTCAGCTATTGGGGTGGCACATTTTAAATTTTAATTGGATCATTGCATTTTGCAAGCATGACATGTTTTTCTTCCTCTTTTATAACCCAAAATGTATAATAATCTTTTGTATATTTTAAAACAATTTGAATGTTTATTATTTTTTTTTGCTTTTAAATATTTTAAATTTAAAAACAATTTTAAATATTTAGAGCATATATGATGTATATCAAAATTTTCCTATTACTGAGCAATCCATTTTTCAGCACAAAATGTTTAGAAACAAAATAGCAGATACATCTTTCACTTGACTCAATGCTTTTACTTCTCTATGAACGATCCAGAGAACACAAATGCACTTCAACCAACATATTATTCTCACCAAATTTATCTCAGTTTTCAATAATTAAGATTTAACTGAATTGCTATGTAGTTTCGTTGGTCCTAAATGCATCTTTAAATGTGGCATGCCTGCAATAGATGATGTAATGTGTATAATACCTAATATCTCTATGATTTTAATAATATAAATACCTGTTAGTCCACAATGATTCATTTTAAAAATCACATAATAGGTTTACTAAGTAGAAACTTGTACAAATTCACTATTAAAACACAACCAATATCGTAACGATGAGACGATATTGGAAAGGGATGACAGACGTATAACCATTTATATCTTTTTAATAAAGATACCTCAAATGATTTTATTTTGCCATGATTTAGGTTAGTGATCTTAAGATCTTTTTAAAGTAGTTAATACAAACATTGAAGTCTGTTCATTTAAAACAAATCTTAATGTTTCAAGTTAACTTAGACCCAAACTATTTTTTATTATTAAACTAACTATAACTTAAGAAAAATTGTATGATGTTTTCACTAAGTCAAATCCAGAGGACATTAGTGTAATTTCCTCTTGTAATTAAAGCTTTTGATTACAAAATTTTAGAACTTATAGTCATATGCTATATATTAGAGCAACAGAAGCACTGTCTTGCAAAATCCTCAAGTTTTCCTGAGACAATGATAAATTCATTACTTTTACTTTATATAATCATTTGAAAATCAAAAAATTTAATCACAGTGTATAACTAAAATACCACAGTTTTTTTAAAATATAAAAAATATAACTACTATGTTAGAAGGTTAACTACCAAAAATTCATACTTTAATACATTAAATATTGATGTAAATTAATTATAAACTAAAATAACAAAACAAATAGCAAAATTAATTTCAACTATAATTTGATGTTACTGCTATACGAAGCTCAGTTTGTTATATTATGCATTTGGATGATTTGCTATTGTTTTTGTGAAAAATTGCAACATTTTTATAAAATCTTTTAAAAGACTATGATTTGATATTAAAGGAGATTGTTTCCATTTAAAATATAAATGATTGCACAAGATCTTAAATAAATTTAAAGCACTTCTGTTTGTCATGTGGAATGCGTGTCTTGAATAGCACAGAATCAGCTCTGAATTGAGTATTCAAGAGTGGCATATAACCATACACATGAGAAAAGAAGTCGATGCACCGGTGTCGCTCTTGGAAATGTGAATCCTCTTCAGATAAAGATACGGGGCAACCTGGGCAACGAAAAGTCCACCGTGATGTGACCTAGAAAGCAAAATCATTAGTTCAGTTTAAAGAAAGCTTTTTTCTTTTATGAATAAGAAGTACATAAGGGGATTTAAGAAAGCTTCATTTACAAAATAAATATAATTCAACTTCAATAATAAATTAATCTTTGATAATAAATTTCTAAATTTATTAAGCTTGAGCAGATGGTTACACTTTAGAACTGATACTAGTTTTAAAATATTCAATAAACTTTTACATTGAAAACCTCTAACGAGAACCGCTAGGTTTTCAATAAACTTTTACATTGAAAACCTACCAGTTCTCGTTAGATCACCGAAGTCAAGTAGCATCAGGCGCGGTTAGTACTTGGGTGGGTGACCACCTGGGAACACCGCGTGCTGTTGGCACATTTCGGGCACAGTAGTCCGGTGGTTTGTGCGCTAGATTTACACGCTGCCACAACTGCCCGTGTTCATGCGGAGTACGATCACGTTAAACATGTGGGTCCATAAGTCCTTCCGAGAGGTTGGTGGTAAGGGAACGAGGGTATGGTCCCTGTGGATGCCTCCCCCACTGAGTTCCGGTCTAAATAGGGTGGCACTTCCCGGCGGTCCAAACGGTTACCTTACACCTGTTAGAAGGGATTACCCTTCTTTTACTATTAAACTTATTACATATTATTTATTTTATATTTTATTTTGATATTTATGTTTATTTTTCCAAGATTACTATATTTAAGTTATTTATTGATTTATTTATATATTTCCAATTTGAAGTTATTACATTTATATTTGCCTGATCGTATAGATTTTTAAATAATAAAGTTTACTTTTTTTTATTATATTTGTTTCTTTACCTCTTTATTTATTACCTACCTCTTGGTCTGTGCTCAACACCCCTGAGAATAAATATAACAAACCAATTCCAAAATAATTTCACCTACCTTTGACACCTTTATATGAATTGCAGAGTTTAAACCTAATTGATTTATTGCACAGTCATAAAGGGGACACAACTCAATTATATTAAATTAAAAATTTACTTTTATTGACAATTATTACTTAAGTGCTTCCAAACATAAACAAGTTAAATTTTATAAAATTCTTACACAGCTATTTTAGTGGTTAGTACATTGCAAAAGGGATAATTAAAATTAACTTCAATTAAAATACCCAATTAACACTTTGAATATTCATCAATAATTTTAAAAATAAAACCCAGGAAACAGAATCCACTCTGGTCTGAAGACCAGAGTTTGGTCTGCCTGGAGCTGGCTGTCCGCCACCAAAAATGTTAAAAGTTAAACTCAAAATAGCAAAAACAAACACAAATTGTGAATGATAAAATTTTCAACATATATATTCAAACTCTTGAAAAGGAAACAAAACCAATTAAAAGGGTAGAAAATCCCAAGTTACATTAAGACCAAGGCTTCACATATCTCATTGTAAAAAAATTAATTATCATTTTGACTGAGAAGTTTTGCGCTGAAGTTTGTAGATGACAGCATCATGCCCGATAACAGCGTGCAAACAAGTTGCACTTGCACCACATTTAAAACCAAAGAGACTGGCTGCATGGAAAAAAAAAACTTGTAAAGGAGGCAAGGAAAAACCTAGGTTCCAATCACTCACGGAACCTGAAAGCTGTGCGTACACAATGATGAATTGTAGTCGGGCACTTTAATGGATGTCGAATTTCACTTTTGATCAATGCCGGCAGTAGGGCGGGATTTCACCTTAGAGCAAACAGCACTTGCAGAAAATGTACCATCTTTAGTACCGGCAATTTAAACAGAACCGCCAGTTTGACGAAGATCACGGTTAGGTCGGAAAAGGCCTGTCTTGAACAAGGATACATTCTGATGAAAAAATATAGATGTTCAATATCAAAGGTAGCTAGATCTGCATCGACTAGGGCTTTGATAGTCACAACGTCATCATGAGAAAATTGGCCATGGACTTCAAAATACCTTTCCGGTGAGCCTGGGCGCTCAGCATGAGCCCCGGCTCGGCATCCCCATTTTTACCACCTCTCTGCTCTGCTGCTAGAATCGAACTCCCCAAAAAAATTTGCCAACCAAATTTTTACTTTCCAGGAGACGCCAAACTTGGCGAGTGCAAACCTGCACTCCACGCCGAGCGCTCACGCATATACTGCAGAAATAAAAATGCTGTTATGCCAAGAACCATTAAACGGATAACTTCCGCTGCACAGCAACCCCAACGGATGTTCGGCAGCCCTCTAGCAGGTGTTCGCAACTGATAAGCCATGAAGGCCGAATTTTGCCTAAAAATGCACCCTTTTTTCTCACTCTCGTGAATGAAGTGACGTGAAGTTAAAACCCGAGAGCGAGAAGCCGAAAGATTAACAAAAGATATTTTAACGTTTTAAGATGCATTGCGTATAATTTTGAATAATGAAAACAAGGAAAAAGATAACAAATTACGTTAAAAGGAGAATAAATCGCCGAAATATTCAAAAACAACAAATAAATTTTGAATTTTGAAGGGAAAGGGGAAAATAACGAATTTTAAGCTATTATCAAATTTTGAACTATTAGTTAAATTTAGAATAAAAAATCTCGGCATAACACACCTTTCTGGTAGGTCGGATGGTCTGGGTCTCAACAACAACAACATTGAAAACCTAAGAAGCTTTTCACTGTTTGATTACCTTAAATTAAACATGGCTGCAAGCCATGTCTTCAGCCTAAACATTTGCAAGTGTCAACATTATATATTTTTGACTTAACTCAGAGAAACAAAAACAGATTTTAAACCACACTCTATTAATTTTTACTTTCTCATACACAGTATTAAGAAAGTATTATTTTCACAAAAAATTTCAATTTCACAATTTTGATGCCAATATATGTTTTAAGACCTCCTGAACAAATTTTGACTATTTTTGTAGTTCTGTCTATCTGTCTGATGTCTGTGGTCGATTTCTTGTGTACACAATAGCAGCCGCAAATATTAATGGATTTTTTCCCAAAGCTTTATATCCAGCTTTGATATAAAAAAATCTAGTACTAGATAGAATCTTTTTTTATTTGAGCAAAAATATTGAATTTTATTCTAAATTTTACATTTTTCTAACATGGCAGCATAGGAAAACATTTGACATAAATCATGCATAAAAGGGTTTATTTGTGATGCAATGATCACAAGATTTAATCGTTCCAATCATTGTTATTTATGAAAAATAGCCACAGTACAATTTTATTTTGTTTGTGACATCATTAGCCCCCCTTGGGGCCAAGTTACTCACAGTGTATGTGTCTTGGGGGGGGGGGGGGGGGAACTACATTGTCAAGTATGGTATCAATCGAAAAAATTTTTCAAGCCCTTTAGAATGAAGGGCAACATGTTATAGTTGTAATCATTTGAACCCATGATACTAATTTTTTTAATTTTTTCTTGTAAAATTTGAAAAAAAAAAATGATTTTTGGTATGAGAGAGTAAAGTTGATCCACACTCCAGTTAATGCTCGAGTCGAGTGTTTTGGGTTTTCGACACTCCAGTTAATGCTGGCCGTCCAAACAGCTGCTCATGTCCTAGGACGAGTCAGACGGTATGAGTTTTCGACACTCCAGTTAATTGAAATACAGAAGACAAGTACAATTCAGCCTAAAATTACCTCACATCTAAAAAAATCCCTATGAAGTGACATTTGATTTGATCAGAGTTACAAACAAAGGTATTTTATCCTTTCACTTCTTTTCTATACATAGCTGAAATTTACTTCTTTCAATTTTTCAATCACTGTTTTAATATCTATTTATAAGTTTTTAAAGATATGCATTATGATTTATGTATGCCTGTTCAACCCTATCTAATAGTGAAGAAAAATTAAAATCACTATGTGAGACCATCCAAGAATCACAAAACATACCTTTACAGGGGGTTTTCGTGTTACATGAGACACAAGAAAATTCATAGCAATATCTTCACAATTCATGTATTCATCTACTTTATCTCGAATTTGATGAGACATCGAATAGCTGTAGAGGTAAGTATAATACTGTATGGAGAAAAATACAAAATATTGAAAAGCAGATAATGATAATATGTTTTCAAGAAGAAAAAAATTGTAAAGAGTACTAAATTTTTCATGTTCTATTAGTGGTGGCCAACCTTTTCATAGCATGTGCCACAGTTTAGGTTATTATATTTTAGGCGTGCCACTCAAAGCATCCTTTCTCCTAATTGCACCCACATCAGGTTTATATAAAAACAAATATCTTCACATCTATGTGAAGATAATTGTGTTTTTATTTTAAGCTATGTAAGACAAAATAAAAACACAATTAATTTATAATATTTGGTATATCATATTTTGACACATCCTTATTATGAAATTTTAAAATAATTTAATTTGATCAGTGTACAAGAAAAGTAAAAAGTGAAAGTACCAAAGAAAAATGCCTAAAGACAGTACCTTATGGAAAAAAGCTGCTCCAGTTAAAACCATAGATAATTCACATGAGTAGTTTGAGTTGTACAGCCAGCCACCATTCATGGAGTCCCAAGCATGATATCGTCCTGGAAATCCCACAATACGGTCTCTGGCTTCTCTCCAGACTCTGAGAAGGCAGAAAAGAAAGGTTTTGGTTCCAGTACATCAAATATACATCTAACATAAAACTTTCATTAATCATGGAATATTTTTATTGACAGTACTAAGAGTCACATATCAAAACACTTTGAACTGGTAAGAAATTTAGTGAAAAATCCCAGTCACAATATATCAGAACATATTATAGTATGTACATAAAACTTACTTTTTTCGTTTATTTTAAAAGCAACTTTCAGGCCATAAGAACAAGGGAAACTGTTGGGACTCTTCCAGCAAATGATGGATTAATATCCAGAAAATTACCCTTACAATTTTTAGTGCATCAATATAAAATATCAAGACTTTTGCACGCATCCATATTCCATAGTGCTTAGTTCTATTTGTATAACAATCACAGGCCTCTTGTACAGGATATGGCATTTTGTATGAGCTTTAGCACAGAGAAATCACAAATTCGTGCATTAAAATAATAGCATTTATGGATAGGAAAATTAAAAAAATTAGCTACCAGTAATTAGGTAGGCAAATAGCCCGTCTGATTTTCAATAAAACTCGAATATTTCTTCAGTAAGTCTATGCAGATCCCTACTGACTGAGGTCTTGTATCTTTATACCCTCATGAGCATGCAGTCTATATTAAAAAATTGTCTGCTTTTGAGACACTTTTTGAAAATGCTTAGTTATGTTTTCAGTAAGTAAGCTCACACTGTGTAATGGTGTGTAGATTACAGCTAACTGAGGTCCCTTATATCCATACACTTACATTATGTATATCCTTAAAAAGAACTTCTGAGATGTGAAAAAGGATACGAGGGCGAAATTTTATAGTTCAGCTTATGCTCTCACATACATTTCTCACAGACAAACTTGACAAAATAAATAGAAGAATAAATGCACCAGGGCAGAATACAAGTGACTTATTTAACAAATTTTGCTGAATAGTTTTGGAGCTAGAGTGGATACGTACATTGCACAATCAGACCACACACACACGCACACACAGATGTAATGCTACAAATGTCTAGAGTACCTGAAACATGCTGATAACCTGATTTCCAATTTTCGACAACATTCCAGTACTTTCTCTATGCATTACCATGCATTGTAGGGAAAGTAAAATGAAAATACTGTTCACATTGCCCACAGTACAATAGCACAATGTCTTTAAATCCATAGTTTTTAAACAGTGATAAAGCATATTTATTTTGAACTTAGATGTAGTCTAAAACATGTATTCTTCCATTTGAATATCTACATATGACTAGCACAACTACTTTTTGTTAGATGTAGCCGAAATATTTATCCTTTCCCGTAAATATCTACAGCACCATGTGGAAATTTTGAGTGTCTTGGCTTTGTTATTCTCTTCATCAAAAACCGTATTTTGCTTCACCAAGTAGGACTTTACAAGAGGAAATAATAGCATTACAAGAAACATATTATTTATATATATGGAAGTTGATATTGGATCTAATTAACTTTTTAATTAATGTATAGAGAAAAATAGGAAAGAGAATACATATTCACATTTCCCACAGCACAAATAATATTTGTTTTGAACTTTGATATAGTCTAGAATTAGGTGCAATCTAAACATTTATTCTTCTGTTAATTTATTTTGTCAAGTTTGTCAGTGCATGCAAGAGCGTAAGCTGAACTAGAAAATTTCTCCTTCACTTCCCTTGTTTGTTTGTTTTTATCTCAGATGTTTTTTTTTTTGGAGGATATCAATTATTTTTTTTAGGTTTATAAAATTGATTTCATTCATATCTTTTATGGTTTATAAAGATTATCATTGTCAATTTGTTTTATTTTGGTGGTACATTAAGGAATAAATAGATATTACTTACGTGACTATATTATTTGTCAAGACATATAAATATTATTAATACAGTTTACAAATAATATTATATTGTTTAAATAATAATATTGTAAAACAGAGTTTAGAACACTGCCAATATTTACATCTCTGACGTTTTATATTATTTTGTGTCGTATTCATCAATTTGGTGACACTTAAAAAAGTCATCAAGTTTGTTGCGAAGGTCGCCATATTTACCATCAAGTGGGACAGATGGATAGGCACACACACACACCATTGAAGCATACTATCCGTTTATTAATTATTTAAAATTCCTATGCATTAATAAAATTCAAACTCCTACTTATGTTTTGATTTAAAATTTTATCAATTTGGCATGACTTCCATTAATTTAGCATCATTTTCATCAATCTGGTGACACTAAAATTGAAGAACACTTAATATAATATCCGCTTATTAGTTAGTTTGAATTCCAATCCATTCATAAAATTTCAAATAAACTTCTACTGATGTTTTGAATCTAAATTTTATCAATTTGGCATAATTTTCATTAATTCAGAGAGAGACAGATAAACGCAACCGTATAAAAACATACTTAACATACCATCCATTTGTTAATTTGAACTCAATCCATTCATAAAATTTGAAATCAAACTCCTACATATATTTTTATTCTAAATTTTATCAATTTGGCATCATTTTCATTAATTCAGAGATGGACACACAAACACAACCTTATAGAATCATACTTAATATACCATCCATTTATTACTTAGTTTGAATTACAATCCATTTGTATAATTTAAAATCAAACTACTACTTATATTTTGATTTCAAATTTTGTCCATTTGGTGTCAATTGACTAATTTTGTGTTGCCTAATTTGGTTATCTAAGTCTCCATCTTTTGAGTTATAAGCTTTTAAAAATATCTATCGTTTAAATTCAAGATATATAAGAGAAACAAATGACAAATTTCTTAGAAGTAACACCTTGAAAACAGCAAAACTAGGATAATGCATTGTTATAGCTTTCCCCTCAAATAAGAAAAATACCAGGCATTTTTAACAAAATTTCGATATCTTCACATTGCTTTTTTTAGACCCAAAGCTATAAAACTTACTTTATTAAATTCTACAAGACAGACAGATTTGGAATATTTTATGAATTTTACAAGTACCTTTACCAATTAATAAAATACCAGAGATTTTGTAATAAAATCATAGCTTTTGACCTCTTTGCAGTAAAATAAAAGTTTTTGACTTATAATGTGTATATGTTACTGGCAAAGTTTGAAATCCGGCATTTTATAGAATCCCTAGGCATTGTATATAATGCCTAAAACTAGCCAGCAATGTATGAAACGATTCATATTTCATACATTTCCTAGGCATTCTATAAAACACCAAATGAGAAACCGGCAAAATATGAAATACATCTCCGATTCGTTTCAAATAACACGTGGCAAGGCACATGACTTTTAGCGCATGCCTCAGGCTCAGAATTTGTCAGTTGCACTTTGCGGTTTGTTCGAAGTGTCAAAAAACGCAATTTTACTTAAATTTGTTCAACAAAAAATTAGTTTTTTATTGTGCTCCATTAAAATGGAGGAGCAAGCTGTAGTGTTGGAGAAGGAGTCATGGTCTATAGACATGAAACAACGATTCGAGGATGAACTGTCCAAAATTCGAGTTAATGCTGCAAAAAACAATTCTTTCTTAACTGAAACTACTTACCAGAAGTTAATAAATGATGTACAAAAAGCCAAAATGACTACTAAGAAGGAACCCAGGGACTATTGGTTGCTGAATCACTATAATGTAATGATTATGGAAAACAAATGTAAACTCATTTATCCTGTTAAAGAAGGCGTCTGTACTATACAGTATTACGTCACGGACTCTGAGTTATTTCACGTACTTCATGAAGCTCATTTGGCTATTGGACACGGAGGACGTGATAGAATGTTGAAAGAACTTTCAGCCGAATACAAAACGTTACACGTCACGATATTAAACTGTACATCCACCTTTGTGAACCTTGCCAGAAAAAAACAGAAGGGTATTAAAAAGGGCATTGTTGTGAAACCTATGATATTTTTCGAATTTAATTCCCGTTGTCAGGTAGATCTTATTGACTTTCAGTCTCAGCCAGATAGAGAATACAAATTTATTATGGTGTACCAAGATCATCTCACAAAATTTGTGATTCTCAAGTCTCTAACGTCAAAAACAGCTGTAAAAGTAGCCTACAACCTAGTGGACAAATTCTCGTTGCTTGGAGCGCCATCTATATTACAATCTGACAATGGTAGGGAATTTGCCAATAATGTTGTGACCAGCTTGAAGGAATTTTGGCCAGCACTGAAGATCGTCCATGGGAAGCCTCGCCATTCACAAAGCCAGGGTAGTGTCGAAAGAGCTAATTAAGATATCGAAAATATGATCTGTACTTGGATGCAGGACAACAAATCTGACCGCTGGAGTGAAGGACTGCGTTTCGTTCAATTTATGAAAATTAGAGCTTATCATTCTGGAATCAAAAGAACACCATATGAAGCTCTTTTTGGCTGCAAACCTAAAGGAGGGCTTACAATGTCTTTTCTATCTGAAGATGTTTTAAAAGACATAAATACAGAGGAACAGCTAGAAAAAGCAATAGAAAGCGTCCAAACAATGGAAAAAGGTAAAACTAATCAGATTATGCAAGAAAAAGAGCCTGTTTCAAAAAACATGGATGAATTTATAGTCGATAGTGGATAAAAACAACATGATGAAGACATGCTTACCGAAGAGATTTCCGTTTCTGATACCTGTTGTGTGTGTTTAAAGGAAACGAATGATGCACTTGCAAAAAGTGTTGTCAAAAAATTCATACCTTCTGTGGTCATGCTAGTGAAGATGATGAAATGGATATTTTGTGCACCCTTTGTTTCAAACCTGAAAATGCTATTAAAGGTAAAATAAATTCTAAAATCAATCTGGAAATACAAGCCAAAAAAATGAAAATGAATTCGGAAAAAAAATTTCCCACTGCTTCCTTTCGGAACTACTGTGCGAGTTCCTATTCCTGATGTCAACAAGGGGCGAGGTGATTCGCGCAATATATTGGCAGTTGTAATGAGTGTGACAGAGGATGGTTTCTACCAACTTGGAACTTCTGAAGGAATTTTAAAACAAGTATATGCGAGATCACAATTCACATTATAAACTTGCTTAGAATTGAAGATATTCCTGACCACGAAATTCCTCTCCAGTCAGTTGCAATTGCTCAGACCAGTGGAAGTGGCCAAGGATTCGTCAAATGTTTGTGTAAAACAAAGTGTCAAAATATGAAATGTCTTTGCGTGAAAAATGTAATGAAATGTAATTCAAAATGTCATATAAGCCTACCATGTTGCAACAAGTAGGTTGATTTTAATTTCTTATATTTTATATGAAAATTTTGCTTCCCTTAATAAGAAAGGCATACATTTTGTTTTGTACAAGTTTCATTTTTCTTTACGTATTTTATATAAATTTTTTTTAATAGCACTCTCATTATTTATGTAGAATAACATTTGTATTTTTGAGGAATGCACGTACGTCATTTATATAATAGCCTTATCAGGACCTTTTTTTATACTTTGCCTAAATATAATAGCCTTATCAGGACCTTTTTTTATACTTTGCCTAAATAGCATTTATCAATCTATAAAATGTCTAGGTATTATATACAATGCCTAGGAAAAGTATGTAATAATTCTCATATTACATACTTTGCCTAAAAACGTCCAACATTATATACAATGCCTAAGGATTCTATAGAATGCTGGTGTTTCATACTTTGCAGGTAACATATATATATAATTTGAAAATCCAATGATAGAACAGAGAGAAGTTGTAACTTAAAAAACCCTAACTTCAAAATAAGCTTACATAATAAAAGGTAGTATTAAATAGGGAATCATCAATCAAGTGGAAAGTAAAATGCAATTTTCTAGTCATCAAGTTGAAGATAATCAACAAATATCAATGGAGTGGATTCGATAATAGAAAATCAAATAAAATCAAAGCATTAAAGCTATACATGTGGATAAGCACTAGGCTTAAATAAATTGTTCATTTCGAAAAAATTCTTTGTCAAGTCCAAGTATTTAATCAAAATGAACACAAAATATGCATTTTTCTTAATTGCTAGATAGATTATATCTATAAACTAACAATACTTGGATGACATGCATAAAGATTGAAAAATTATACTGGAAACAAGAATACCTGAAAAAAAAAAAAAAAAAAAAAAACACTGCATATGTCCTATCCATTGGAGCTTTTAATGAAGAGACCCATATTGCCAATCGCAAAAGATAAAAGTAGAGAACTACTGTTGCCAATCGTGAGAAATAAATAACAGTAATGTAAAATGGCAATAAAAGGTGATATTCTACAGTAAGAGCTACAAAATAATGGGGTGTATAACATAATAGAAAACATAGAGGCTAAAGTATAAGGGGATGAAAATACATTGTAATGCTTATTCAAGAGAAAGTTGATGTCTGATTAATGTAAGATACTAAGGAGAGAATGTAAGAATATTCAGCTAATTCAAACTTTTTAACTATACCATTTACTAAATATGCTGAATATTTATATAATTTGCTGGTAATTTATAGATTATTAATATACATAGCATGAAATTCTTTATCTGATAATCTATAAATTCTAAAAAGTTGATTAAGTATAATATTTCTAAACAATTGAATCGAGATGCAGGAATTAAATGGTAATATTTTATTAATGTTAAAATTAAAATAGTCTTTTTTATCATATAAATTAGTAACTATCCCATTAGTAGGTTCAATAATTGGATTTAAATCCAAAAAATTAATATTATTACTAATAGTGTCTTCATTGGGAATTAATTCCAAATTATCTGGATAGAAATCTATATGACATAGTTGTCAGCAAAAACTAAACAAATCAGATCATCAACATATCTGTAAATTTTATAATCTGTTGAAGTAAATGATTTTTCATAATGATAAAGGTATAAATTAGCTAACATACTGCTACTACAGCCACCATGTGGAACCCCTGAGACTTGTAAGTATAACTTTGTTGTACTTAGATTCAGAGATTTTTATTTTCTAAGATTTTTAATGTTCAAAATTCATAATTTTCCCCCTTCCCTTCAAAATTCTAAATTAATTTATAGTTATTGAGTATTTTGGCGATTTATCTCATATTAAAGTTTATTTATCATCCCTTTCATGCATTTTTATATTCCAAATTACGCACGCGAAGTATCTACAAATGCTAAATTTATCCATAGAATCCTTTACTAATTCGCCTGTGCCCCTGTAATTTTTCTTTTCGGCCTTACGCCTTCACTTTCGGGCAGCAATGAGGAATTTTCACGGTTTTTTTTTGTTTTTTTTTATCGTGTAGTAGATAAAAAATCATGAATGATAGTATATATATTTTTTAAATTTTTGAACTTAGATAGTTAATATAAAAATGTTTAAACTCACACTTAGCAATCCAGCACGAAAACGCTGTTTCTGTAATGGCCTCTCTTGGTGACATCACTATGCATGGAAACAAAGAGCACAATACACTGTTTACTGTGGATTCCGAGAGGTGATTCTCCGACAAAATATTTTATTTATCATATTTTTATAATGAGTGAGATTCTAAAACGGACCTACAAGTACTGTTTAGTACCTTGCTGCACAAATACAAGGGTTAATTCAGTTGATAAGCTGTTTTTTAATGTTCCAAAAGATCCAATTAAATGAAAAGCATGGACTAAAGCAATGAAAGGGGACGAGCAGAAAAATCCAAAATTATCGAATAAAACATCTCTTTGGTGTTGTGAAGATCATTTTTCGGTAAGTAAACATTTGCTTCTGTTTAAATATTATTTACTTGGATTTATGGCCATAACTAAGGGTTTTTTTCGGGGATTCAAACCACACAAAATGAAAAGGTTAACATTTAAAAGGTAAAGATCCATCAACATATGAAATGTGGTTTTTTTTTTTGTGAAATTAATGTATTGTGTAAAGGTGGAGTTATCGGGTGTATTCAATGGGAAAATCATTTAGGTATTAGGTATGCCTTGACCTCAAATAGTCTAAATTTACCCTCAGCTCACTTGAGCTGTAAAGGAATTTTCACAACTGATGCAACTGCGGCTTGCCCTTTGCTAGGTACTTTGAAGGTTTAAATTTTTTTTTATTTTTATAATAAGTTGCAATCATGATTTAGTGGGGATTATTTTCAGAATTTGGGTTCAGGTAAAATTTTTACTCTCAGTTGGAATAGTGACAAAATTATTAAACTAAATCACATACTTTTGAGAAAGTTCTTGTTTAGTTATGGAATAACTTGGTTTGTTAGGAGCTAAATTTTTTTTTGTGGAATGTTTTTAATTGATTTTTGGTGTTTTGCCCCAGTTTACTTTGGGAAAATTTTTAATGGGAATTTAAGTACTAAATTTTTGGTTTTCTTCTGAGACTTTCTTTACAAATTTTTGATTTATTGGCTCTTAGTGATTTTCAAATGGGTGGCTGATAAGTTAGTTGTCTGTTATGGGGAGTCTGGGAATTTCAGGTACATTAGGGAAGCCTTGCTGAAAGTTAAAATTTTCCTTCTCACCTTTTTAGCGTGGTAAAAAAAATTTTCCATCTGCCCATGACTGATACTTCACTTTGGTGCTTTGACGCCTTACATTTCAAGGTGTTCAGGGGGGAATGCACCTTTTCCATTATGGAAAAATTACTTGCTCACCACTGTCAGATTAGAGGATTCACGACCCTTTAACCACTGTCAAATTTTGTTTTAGTCTTTATGAATAATAAAGGTTGCAAAGAGAGATATGAGTAATAAAGGTTGCAAAGAGATATAGAGAGTACTGAATAAAAAAGGTTGCAACGAGATAGAGTGCTGAGTATAGCAAAGTCGCGATTATTATTATTTTTAAAAGATGAATAATGTTGTTTTCAGTGTATTTTATTGTGTATAAATGACCTAAAAGCCAAAGAGATCTGCTTATAGTCCTACATGTTAGGAAATTTTGGACTTGTATGGGGGGGGGGGGGGGGGGTAAATATTCCACAAGAAGATTTCTTACTTTATGCATATTTGTACTGAATTTCTGTTCCACTATTGTTTATCTTTTCCAGCGGTAAAATTTTTTGTTTTCGAGACCTTTAATAGTTTCATGTAGGGAGGTTTACTGCAGCAGCACTACAATAGTTCTATTAGGATTTCGTTGGCTCGAATCCTTCAGTTTTTAAAAGTTAATTTTCCTCATTAGTTTGCTTGTTGGATACCCTTCCTTAATTGTACTATTTGCTAAATTTTTATCTCTTTTAGGTTTATTTTGGAACTGATCATTCCAGTCTGTTTGGACCTAGAGCGCGATGGTGGGACATGTGTTCTTTAACATGAATTTTATATAATGGCTAGTGATGATGAAACTAGATTTTTTTTCTTCTGTGCTGTTTACTAGTTGCACATGTCACAGGCATATCTTGTTGAAATCATTTAAATGAGAAATAGATATTATATTTAAAATTTACAGTTGAATGAACTTTATAATTTACAGTTAAATGAATAAGAAAGGTCCTTTTTGGATGAAACAGATACTAAATTTTTGATTTCTTTTATGAAGTGATTGAAGTTAGCTTATTTTAGATTTCAGTAATTCATATTCAGAATTTTTAACTACTCAAAGTTTTTCAATTATTTAAATTTTCTAAAATAGAGTTAAGTAAATTTTTTTTAAAGTAGTCTAGTAAATAATGTTTGGGTTTATTTTTTTGTGTGTGTGTGTGTGTGTGTGTGTGGAAAAAGGGAGTGCATCTGTTTCTTAGAAAAGATGTTTAGAAACGCTTTATTATTTTGGGAAGTATTTGTTTAACTATTGGGCTCCATGAAAATTAGGGGAGTTCGTGCTGGTATATAGGAGTTCTGTTTCGCGACAGTTTAGTTCTGTTTGAGTATTCCACAAGCAGTTATGGTAGTTTTCCTTGTGGCAGAGTTGAGTTATTGTATTTATATGTAATTAGGGGATTGGAACATTCATTATACCAGGCATTGGCTATGTTGAGAATTCTTTCACAAGAAAAGACAGGGAAGTTTGATTGATATTAATATGTAGTAGGTAGCAGACCCCAGAATAGTGTTGGTAGTGCAGCCTGAAAGATGGCGCACTGGGCATAAGATTTGGTATTCCCACAGATGGACAGTTCCCTCGGAAAGGGTTTGTTTAGTGTATTTTTTTTTGTGTAACATTGCTCTGGTACTACTTTACACTAAGAGAGTTTGAAATGGTTAAGGCTTTTCTTCTTTGGGGGAATGAGTTTAAAAATTTTTCTTTGGTGAGCAGTGTACTTTCCCTCTTTTAAGGTATGAATTTAATTTAGTGTACTTAAGATTGCAGTTCTTGTGAAATTTTTTTTTGTTGCGGAAGTTCAGTTTTATATGTTTAGCAGTTTATTTATTACTTTATTTTATTTATTACAGAGATTTATTACTTTGGGGGTTAACATTTAACATTTTCGTGGACAGCTAATCCAGACAGACCAAACTCTGGTCTTCAAACCAGAGTGGAATCTGAACCTGGGATTAAAATTGATAACTGGGTTATTTAATTTGGGTTTTAATTGTTCTTTTCTTATTTTTGCAATGTACTAAACTATCCACTACTAATTCTTTTTTTTAGTTTAACAATTTGGAAGGTGTTTATTTTTGTAACTTCTTTTGTTTGTTTTGTTTTTAAGATAAAGTGTTGTTAATAAAGCAAGTTTTAGTTTAACATAAATTGAGTTGAGTTTTCTTTTGTTGTTGGCTGTGCTCCATTTAATTTGGGTTTAAAGGAAAGTGAAGTTTCGAAGAAGGTGTTGATTGTTGATGAGAATTATAAAAGATAAACAAAGTAATGTGCACAGCCTAAACCTAGGAAAAGCAATTAGTAAAAGAAACATTTTTAAAATAAATTAGGAACTTTAATATTGAAGTGTAATAATAAAAAGAAACTGAGATAATATTAAACAATTTAAAAAGGAACTTTATTAACTTAAATTAAAATTGAAATAAATCTAGGTCGGAAACTTGAAAAATAAATGATATGCATTTATTTCGAGACAACAATTTATTACCTTGAAATATATAATTATTGAAAAGAACAACATGAAGAAGTTTAGGAAAATTGGTAAATATAGTATGAGTAAATTGATTAGTTATATAAGCATTATATAGAGCTAAAACTACTACATAAAGATCAGAGATCTTATATTATTAAAAAGATCTTTAAAATCAAAAGTTTGAAATCCACTAGTGATGTTAATTTATTCTTTAAATCTTTACTATTATTTAGAATAAGGCAATTATTGTTAGAATAATGTAAACTATCATTTATTACATTTAAATAATTTAGTAGTAATTTATTCGCAGTAGTAGAGTAAGTAGTATGACCACTAGTTACTGTTCTAAATTCAATAGGATTTTTATGAAATTTAGGAATAAGCACTATATATGGAAATTTAAGAAATTTATAATTAATATTTAAATCACTATACATATTGATAATTTTCAGTTTGATACTATTAATGGAGTGTGAATCTAGTTTAAATAGACTATTGCTCTTTAAATAATCTAAAATTGTATATAGAATTTTTTACAGATAATAGCATAATTATTAGAGGCTTTATCAACATAAGTAATAACAAAATATCTTTGTAAATCATTAATGGAGAGTTTTATATTATCAATATTATATACAGATCTAGACAATTTAATACTACAAATAGTATTTTTAATAAATTTTAATAAAGTAAATTTCCACATATATACATATATTAGAACAATGGATAACACATTACTATACAAATATATATATATATATTATTTATGTGTTTTCTCCTAGATTGTATGGGCATCTCTTTGGGGCAGCTGTCGGTTGAGCAGGAATTTGTCTGTGATTCTCTTTTGCGGCAGGGTCTTTTGGACTTGGTGTAGACTTTCCTACACCAAGGGGATTGGAAACAACAACATTTATGTGTTTCAAAAATTAATAATAGTTGAGGAATTATCACTTTATTTTATTAAGTTTAAAAATCAATCAATTCTATAACATTTAATATTGAACCATAACGCAAAATATGCTCTTAACAAAATAGCAAAATTGCATATTTATATGAGCTTTTATTTGCAAGTTATTTTTAAAAACTTCTCAAAAATTTACTTTAAATTGGAAACAGATAATCAAGATGATGAATTAGATGCATGAGCTGATTAGCATTAATAAATATCTTAATAATTTTTCACGTCAAGTCCAAACTAATATTATGCACTGAAAGTCAAAACTAACACTAATGGGAATTATGTTTTTCTCCATAGTAAAATCTTATCATGATCTTAAATTTTGAATAACTAATGTTTTAATAAAAACCATGAAAATTACAAAAATTTATATCTAAAATTTTATAATTTGAGTTTATAAATTTAGAAAACTAGAACTAGAGAAAATATTCTGTAATGTCAATATCATAATATGTTAAATGAAAAAGAATTAAAATTACACATATCAGGCAATGAATTAAGTAATAATCCTCTTTACCTGAACCCAAAAACTATTTCATCATGGCGCAAATGAGCATCATCATCAACAGAGAGGATGGCTTCTGTCTCAATAGCATCGTAAGGAAGAAAACGATTGTTCAGACTGTTCTTTTTTGCCTTGATAACCTGAAAATTGAGGGTATGACTTTGAATAATTAGTTTGGATGACAGTGAGAAGTAAAAAGTAAAAATGATTTTATTTAAAATTTAACAAAAGATTTTGATGTGAATAATATCAATGTTTAAGGTAATTATAGTGGAAATTGGAGCATAATGTAAATACTTTGGATGCCCATATTGAATCTAATATATAAAAATGTAAATAACTTTTTCTTGTTCTGTCAGAAATATGATTAAATTTATAAATATATAAAACAAATATCAATATTTTGAACTTAAAAAAAAAAAATAAAAAAAAATAACTTCAAAAGTATCTGTTGGAGTTTTTCTTTTTTTTTACTTTTATTCAAAATACCTTGAAACTATATAAGTATAAATAATAAGCGACAAAAATATGTGATAAAAAATTAGTGTCCAGATCTCCTATATTTTTCTTTTGAAAAAGTTCCTATAGTTTTCAAGCATTCGTTTTGTCAAGTTGAAGAAGATTGAAAATGAATTCATTTTTCAAGTTGCAATGCTTATCAAAAAAACTAAAAGTGCTAGCTATGAACAATAAGAAATAATTTGTAGCTTTTTAAAAGTCCTACAAGTACATATAACTGGATATTGGATCACGGTCTTAGATATTGAAGTATAGTGGTTACAATTTCGATATATTAGTAATTTAATTTGGGTTTTCCAAAGAGTGGGAAAGCTGTAATATTTAAAATCTCATGAGTGTTGCAGCACAGTGTGCTTACTTACTCCTTGGTGAAATACTGGTGCACAAGCACGAGGCATTTTGCTTTGCTTTAAAAACATTAGGATGTTAAATGAACTTGGGGATTCTAAAGATGTTTAATGATTGAGGACATTTTAACAGAATAGATGGAAATATACATATTCAAGCACGTATTTATGTGTCGCCAGGCAATTCTATCGATTAACTTGCATCTAAATTCTCACTATATATAAGTTTAATTTATATAACACCAAGCAAATTAGTAAAATAAATTTATATTTTGATGTGAAGTCTATGGGCCAGTATCCAGATGAAATCTGGATGAAAACTAAAAATGCTAACTAACTATAAACAGTTGGAGAGTAAATTGTAGAACTTTGAATTGTAGTACTGTAAATGAAACAAATGAGTTTCAAATCGAATAAACTTATTGAACTTTACTGGAGTTTATTTTACAAAATGTTATTCACGTAAAACCATTTCAGCTCCATCAGATTGGAGCATCCGCCAATTTTTTCAATATAACTGGGCTATAAATAACATATGCAATCTTTAATATAATTTATTATAAAAACAAAGCTTTTTATCAGAGATAAAGACATTATAAAAGGTGTTATAAAATAATAAACTAATAAAAAGTACAGATATTATAATTTGTTTATTTGTATCCAATAGCGTAATTTAAAATGCAACATTGGTAATTTTCTATGATTCTAATGATAGGGTCCTGCAATTATGATCAATCACATAACTTCACAATCAAATTGTAGTACATGAGATACAACAAAGTAACCTATATATATATTTCACATAGGTACACAGAACAAAAAAAAGGACCAGATTGTCATTTGGCAAATGGCAACGAGTTTAGTCTTACTTACTAGCATTTAAAATAACTCCTTTTATTTACTTAGTTAAATTATATTGTTTGATGGAGCTGTAAAATGATATTGTTTGATGTATAGAGTTGGAGAGAAAAATGATGATATGCTGTTTTATACGAAGCTTTCTAAACACTCTTACTGAATGGCAATGAGTTAAAAATTTTAAAATAACTCTTTTACTTACGAATTAAAGCCAAAATGATTTACTGTTTCTAATAGAGTTTGAAATGGCTTTAAGACAGGAAGTTAGTTATATTTGTCATAATGCATGTAGCAGGATATGAAGTGCCAATGAAACTGCTGATGAAACTACTTAGATTAAAACATTTCAGAAATGAAGCAGATAGATTTCAACAAGCTAAAGAAAACATCAAAATCCACTCAGCTAAAGAAGAAATGCAAAACTTAGAGCCAATAAAACTATTATTTTTATAGTCCTATGGTGAAAAATATTACAGATGCACAGATGCCTATAGTGCAGGTGTTCTGCCCAGGTACAGCTAGTGTATGCTAAATATTAAATAACTAAATGGCTGCACCTTCTACTCCATACAGGCATCAACCTGTTTTTGATATGTACATATCAAAATTAAAAAAAAAAAAAAATGATGATTGAATTTGTATTACAGAAGCTGCTATAGCTATTATGTATAAGAGGGTAGTATTTTGCCATCATTCAAGATTGAATTAGATTGCAATGAAATATGTTGACTAATCTTACATATACCTATCATGGCCTTAAAATATCATGTAATATGCACTCTAATAATTAATATTGTTACAATTTAGCAATATAAAATGCTTGTCTGCCTGAAATGACTTTTCAAAATTGTGAAGTTATTAACTCTTTTTATATGACAATAGCCAAATGGGAAAAACATATTGTTGAGCCCTCCCTCTCCCATAAATTATATCTTGTTAAAATAATAATATGAAATCAATTGGATTATCATCTGAAAATTACTTTTCATTTAATATTTGGAGAAAATGGTAAATTTAATGCTTTTGGTTGAAAATAACAAATAAAAAAATATTTGGTTGCATATTTTTAGGCAGAAAACTATTATACGAAAAATAAAGTGTCATTTGTAGAAAATAATAGAAAATAACTATTATCTGAAAGATTAAGTGTCATTTGTTCCTTTTCCTTATTTTCTTTTTATCCTCATCTTAATATTTTGACAAATATTTATCCGCAAGCTTGAGGAGGAGGAATGTATTTCATTTTTACACTTTGGTAAAAATTAAAAACATATTTACAAACATTTCATACAACAAATGAGCAAAAAAGTTGTTTTGTCACTATGTAATATTTAGTTTTCTATTGAAAAAATAATAGATCAACAAACCACTTTAAATTCTTCATTTTCTTTCACCTAAATAAATATGTTTACAATAACAAATTTTTATGAAACAATAAAACAACAAGTAAATATTTTTATGAAACAATCATCATTTCCAATATATTGCAGAAATGATGATCATTCGGACTTTAATAAACCATAATAAAATTACATGGAAAACATGCCAAATCATCAACATCTTAAAAAATAAAGAAAACCAAATATTGGCCATTATTAAAAGTCTTTAATTAAAATCTCCGTTTACGATGTACAAAAATTCACAACCATAGCACTTTCAGGCATTATTATGCCCTTCATCAGTGGCAAAATGAAAATAGGTGGCAAACAGGAGCTTAAATATACGGGCCACAACCGTGAGACAAAGTTTGCATATCAATTCAATTTACATTTAAAAAACATAACATAGCTGCCAACCCAGAGAATAAAAAATTAGGAACACTGTACGCGAGAAAAATGACACGCAATAGTTGCACACAAAATATATATACATAGGTATCTCCAACATGGGAGTACTTGCTTCCCCCCCCCCCATTGAATTGCACGTCAGTATTTCTTAGCCAATGTATTATGTATTGACAGTGATTTTGCAACCCCCCCCCCCCCCCCGGAAGGAAAGATGGTGAAACCCATATATATATATATACTATATAATTAATCTTAATAAAAAAAAATAAGACCTCATGAGATAAGAATTTTGAAACATACATGAAATGCATAATATTTTTACACCCATAAAATTATAACTATATTTGTTCTCCTTAAATACATCAATATTCAACTAAAAGTAAAATTAAACTATTTTCATATTTGAAAAAAAAATTTCATTACACAATTTAAATACACTATTACAAAGTAAGTAAAACAAAGACAAATTAAGAATCTTTTTGGTTTATTGATACATAGGTAGCAGATTTGGCCTTTTTCAAGAAAGTGGCACCATGTTTGTTCATACCAAGCACCATTTATCTGATTATTTGGCAATTAAAGTAGACTGTAAAGTCAAAATACTCATGGAACTTCTAAAATCAGTTTTGTTTCTTTTTACAAGACTAAAAATTCGTTCACATGCAGCATTACTATGGGGGAGTGTTAGTATCACCAACATGATACTACTCAATTTACCATACAAAAGTTTATACACAGGATCTTTTTGCTTTCCTAACTTAGCCCACTGAACATCTGGTCTTCAGCAATTATTTCTTCTGGCAGAGCTGCCATTTGATAATGCAAAAACTCAGTCTCTACACTATCAATTATATCAAACGTTGATTCTGTTGAGTCTTTTTGCAGTATAGAGGGAAATCTGTCTATAAAAAATGTTATCAAGGAAATTTAACTTTTTTCCTCTGAGACACATCTGCGACTTCAGCATGATGTAAAACACCAGAGTTGATTGGATAGTTTCTGATAATGTAATTACATGTCATACAATAGTAGTTTTTAACGTACTCAAAAAACTGCTTTGTTTCATCAGACTAACTTTTTCAGGCACTCTAACGTCTCTGATCCCACAAATATGTCTTCATTATCCTTATGATTTGTTGAATCACTATAAGAGATATCGAAGACACATGTCGAAGCTTTCACAACTTTATGAATCTGACTAATATATCTGTAAAAAAACTTGAATTTGGAACTTTAGCTTATGGACTCTGGGGGGTCTCTGATTGCAGACTCACATTACATTTTTCAGAAAAAATGCAAGGGCATGATACAGATTTTTCAAAATAGAAAAATTTGTATTATGCAAATATAATTAAAAAATTAACCTTAATAATTAGCCATAATATGAAAATAACTAGTTTAGTCGATCTAATGTGCAACATTTAAATGATGGAGATGGATGGAAAAATATACTAACGTACTCTCGGCAATTCACGCGATGTAACTGAATTGCGCAATCGCACTCTTTATGCGAAAATAATTAAGAAATTAACAGTAATATTTAATCAGAATATGCAAATAAGATAATTTAGTCGATCTAATATGCAACATTTAAATGATGAAGATGGATGGGAAAAGATACTAACGTAATCTCGGCATTTCACGCGATGTAACTGAATTGCGCAATCGCACTGTTTATGCGAAAATAATTAAGAAATTAACCATAATAATTAATCAGAATATGAAAATAAGCTAGTTTGGTTAATCAAAAATGCAATATGTAGAAGATTGAGATGGATGGAAAAAGATATTCTTGCACTCTCGGCGATTCATGAGAACAAACTGAATTGCGCAATCGCAGTGTTTATGCGAAATTAATGAACAAAATAACATTTTAGCGATTTATGCTGAATTAAGACAACCTTTGAAGAAGTATATTTATTACTTTCATAAAATAAGCGATCGAGATCTTAATTTACATTACACGCGGCCGTAAATCTACGTTAATTTGATTGGCATTACCCTGCATTTTATTATGGAGTTGCTACGATCCCGGGAATGGTAAAAATCAATGCTAAAAAAGCGGAAAATCGGCGTTTCCGAGGAATTATACCATGTCTGGTTAATTGATAAATTTCAAACAAAAAAATCCGGAGAATTTCGTTAGTAATTCGGAGGCCGGAGAAGTAATGAAACATCCGGAGTTTCAGGCCCAAATCCAGAATTTTTCACGTCTGATCTGTAATCTTATGAGCGTACTTTTGAACAAATAGAGAAAAATTTCCCACTTAGCTAAAAAATCCGTTTTATAGGGAAATTTTTGGGGATATTATCCCTAAACGTAGGGATTTTTTTCAAAAAATCGTTAAAATCGGGAGATGCGTCTTCAAAAGCGGGAAATCGGGATAAACACTCAAAAATCGGGAATCTCCCACCAAATTCAGTAGAGTTGGTACATATGTAACTTTTATGGTTGCAGAGGGGGAAAAATGGGGTAAAACAGGAATATTTTCAAAAATTCGGATTTTGTGGAAAAAATTCGGATTTTCGGAACAGACGTAAAAATTCGGAACGAATCCGGAAAATCCGAAACGGTTGGCAGCTATGACATAATTTAATTATAAAATACAAAAAGAAAAAGTTCATAAATTACAGGGTAACCAATAGACATGTAGTCAAAAGCAAAAGAAAACAGATACTAAATATCCAGAAAATCATATAATGGTTTAACACATAGTGAGTCGAGAATGAGACGCCAAGCATAACTGAGGGTTTGAACGGGATCAAAATTGCAAACAGAATCATAGTAAAAATGAATGAAAAGGGATTCATAAAGTAAAATATTATGAGGGTTATTGCAGCTAATTAAAAGAAAAATCTTATTGAACATAGGATGAAAATTATCGTTAATAACAAACTAGGCAATTTGGACAGTTTTCTATTTTTAACATTATGAGCATGCTCAGCTAAACGAATACTGACAGTACGTTTTGTACTACCAATGTAGAACTTAAAAACATTTTTGAGAGATAAAAGGGGGACAACGTACACCCAGGCCTGACACATGAAGTTATTCTTATCCTTAAATTTATCAGAA
This sequence comes from Amaurobius ferox, assembly GCA_951213105.1. Classification (NCBI taxonomy): domain Eukaryota; kingdom Metazoa; phylum Arthropoda; class Arachnida; order Araneae; family Amaurobiidae; genus Amaurobius; species Amaurobius ferox. The sequence continues at coordinate 150,306,734 of OX578136.1, forward strand.
CAAATGAGATTAAATATTGTAGTAATGGTAGAAGGGGTGGGCTTAAACTTAAATTCATGGCAAAAATGAATCAGAGGATGAAAAATCGCTAGGTGAAAAGGAAGACTAGATTTATACAGCAAAAAATCAGAAAAAGGAGCAAGATTAGTATTAGGAAAAATAAAATTATAGAGAATAGTGGAAAAGATTTTATAAATAAACTCGAACGAGTAAGCAGCCTCACACTCAAGGTTAAAGACAAAGTCAATTTCAGTAACTAAAGCTGAAAAAGATAAGCAAACATTAAAAGCATGACTAAAATGAGTAAATAAAGGAGGGTTTTTTAGAAGAAATTGGATGAGAGGAGTTAGCAAGAATACAAGAATTAGAGAATGCAGGTTTATGAAAAACAGAAGTATAAAAGGCAAGAGAGTTATTGGAAACTAGGACATCCAAAAAAGGCAAAGAAAAATTATACTTATGTTCAACGGTAAAATCAATAAATGGGTAAAAATCATTAACAGTATCCAAAAGATTAAGGAGGTCGCTCAAACTATGATTCCAAATAATAAATACATCATCCACATCACGGCACCAAAGAATAGGTTTAAGGGATAAAAAGAAAGGCAAAATCTTGTTCTCAAGCTCCTGCAACACAGCCTCAGCCAAAATGCCAGACCAGGGGCTACTCATAGGGGTGCCTGTAGATTGCAAAAATATATTATCATGAAAACCAAAGTAATTTGTCTCAGCGACAATATTCAATGCAGAAGTTATTGTGATTAAAAAATGGTTTAAAAAAATTAGCATAAAATAAAGAGTATTCGTTTTGATAAATTTAAGGATAAAAATAACTTCATGTGTCAGGCGAGGTATACATTGTCCCCTTTTGTCTCCTGAAAAGTACTTGAGACATTAATTTCAACAGTATATATAGTATCAGGGATGTAGCCAAGGGGGAGAGGGTCTCAGGAGGGCTACCCCCCTCTGGAATTTAGATTCTTTATATATGTTTTTAGGTCTTCTAAAATAACATGCTTTTCGCAACTTTTGCTATTTAATATTTTTTTTAATGTATGAGATGTATGATATATTTATATAATTATTGATTAATTACAAATGTGTTTTATTTTAAACATATTGTTATGTTTTCATCAGAAATTGTTTAAAAATATTGCTAACTTAGTGACTTTTTAGTTATTTTGGCAACAAAATTAATGACTTTGAAAACAAAGTGTGTGGAAAACAGATGCTCTAAAATATAAATAGCAAGTTTTGAACCTAGATTCATGAAAATAATTTTATAAGGATATGCAAAACTAAAACTAAAATCAACAATATTCAATATGAATATTAAAGAAATGTACAATCAAAAATTTCAAAATAAAATTATCTTACATGAATTGGAACACCTATTTCAGGCCACCTTAGGTCAGCAGAAGGTGACCTATCACTGTTCCAGACAACAACTACTTTATTCAGGTAAGGCAATCCACGCAATCTCTGAAGGGAATCAATTAGCACAGCTTCTCGCTCATAAGTTAGCATCACAACTAAAATAAATAATGGAATTGAAAGCTTTTGCAAGTTCACACATACAATATATATATATATATATTAGAAAAATGTAATAATAAAAAATTCAAGTAATATTAACATCACCATGGAAGCAAAACTACAGTCATAATGCCGATAAGAGAAAAGAACAGCATTGACCCAAATTCGATGATTATACCTCCTTTAAAAATAATCAGTATAAACTACTAAACTACTACTATTCAATCAGTATAAACTACTATAGTAGTTTATACTATGATCAGTATAAACTACTATAATCAGTATACCTCATTTAAAAATAATCAATATATACTACTATAAGAAGTGAGCTATGTCTGGAAAGATTTCAAACTAATTGTTCAATAATTAAAGCAAAACTTAAATCAGAAATTCTTAAACTCCATAAGATAAGGACTACATGCATAGGGAAAAAATCCAATATTTTTGTCTGTTTGTCACACTCAGCCACAAATTTGACACAATACCCCTAACTTCATGATTTTGAGGGAATGCTGGAAAGTTGATGATAATTAACTTTTTCTGAAAATTAATTTTTTTTTTTATAATCATTGTTGCTTATATTTTGGAATTATTGATTTAATATTTTTGATTGGAACCATATCAAGTTTCACAGTTCATGAGACAGATATCTTTTTTAGGGGTTTGTGTAGGATTCACATTTAAAAAGGTGTTCTAGGGGACATAACATAACAACATTTTGTTAGCGGATCTTATATAACTATATTTTGCAAGGTCGTCAACAACCTATAATGTACAATAAAACAAAAATATTAGAAAATATCCTAATACTACTCAAACTTTTATTACAAGAGAAACACTTAAAATAATCACATAAAGTACGTAATGATAATAAAAATTGCATGAGTTCATCATAAGTTTTACAGAATTGAAATCAAATTAGTTTAATTGTGGCAATTTGAGCTCTCCATCGAATATCACATGCACCTATTGCCATGTTTGGTATATGGTTCAAAAATATATTCCACTTTTTCATGGATGCAGAAAAAAAGTTAAAGAGTTGTTGAGTTATTAAAAAAAAAAAGATACAGCATCCAATATACTTTTAACTGCGTCATTAACAACAAGATTAAGAAAATAGGCAATACATGTGGTGTAAAATGCACAGGGATTTATATTTAAAATGCAAGAATATACACCTTTCTTTTATTCCTTTGTGTTTATGCCATTGTCATAATTATGTAAGCCCTGTTTTATCATAAATCAAATGTTAACAAAAAGAAAACAAAAAACCCCATAAAATTTTCACATATTTTCCCTGTTTCGAAGCAAACATCATTATAACAATCATTTGTTCAGTATGATGGGCATATGGTGTGCAATTTAGAATAGAATAGTATTCAGAGTTTTTTATTATTACTTATTATTTTCTCTGTCATAATCATTTTAGAATGACTCTTTCAATGGGAAGTGAGATGAAATAGGAAAGATTGAAAGAGACTTTACATGTGTCAAGTCTGCTTGATCTATTGCGGAACTGGGACTTACAATATCTCACCTTTCTTTAACAGTGAACCATTTTGTTAATAATTACAACACTACTCACAAATAATAAACACATGTAGTTTTACGACTTTGTTACACAGCACCATGAGGTAGACTGCCTCTGTGCTACACCCTGTCACAGTACTGATGTCTTGCTAGAGGGTGATATAGTAATAAATAATATTAAACAGGTGAGGTGAGTGGTTTGCTTGTGGCTCAGGATTTTAGGAATGCAAAGGCAGATGGGAGAAAATCTTTTACATAACTTCATGGACCTCATCATATGGCCTTAACATCTAGTGCTAATATAATGAAAGTGATTGAAATAGTCATGTAAATGAAAGAAAAATATAATATGACAAAATGAATCTGTTCATAGGCACTCTATTTTGTTATTTATATTTAATGAATAAATAAAAGAGAAAAGATAAGCTCTATATTATTCAAACTACAGCCTGCTCCAACCCAGCCGGCAACCCAATGCATGATTGAGGTAAAAAATGGAAATGAAAGTAATTCCACTTATCATAATTTAAAAACATCATGTACCATGCTGCTTTTACTTTTTCTATATGAAATATCCTGTTTTAATCGACAATTTAAAATTAAAAAAATCTGATGTGGGCAACACATGACTTTCCTTATATAATGTAATGAATTTGCTACTTTTACAGTAAAAAAATAGGTTTTTCTTATAGTTGATACTAATATTCTTTCCAAGATATTGAATTTTCGACAATTAATCGTAATTTTCATTGATTTAGCGTCATTTTTATCCATTTGGTGAGATTTTCGTTAATTTGGCAACATTTTAAAAAAGTCGCCAAGTTGGCGACATTCCGCCAAATTCGTCGCCAAAATCTCGCCAAGCGTTATGCACTAAGAAATAAGTTATTCTTACAGCATATAAATAAATGACTATTGGCGTTCAAATACAAAAGTATTATTCAAAGTATCTTTTATCATGAATGGAACGAGCTAGATCCACGAGAATGATGTCACTCAATTTATCGCATGGTATTACATATGAATAATCGCATGGTATTACATGGTATTACATATGAAAAGTGAACATGTTTCTCAATAGGAAAATTTTTATTTTATTTTATATGACTTTTTGATATTTTTTTTGAAAAATGTACAATATCTTGAGAACGGTTCATGTTAGTGTTCTAAAATTTATGCCAATCATTTTCTAATGAAAAATTACATAAGAAATGTCTATTTGCGTAACTTTATTAGTGGTTTTGATTTTTTGACGATTTTTTCAAAATTTCATTTGAAAATTTAGGGGGGTTCTGAACATTCGATTGCGTATAAAAACAATAGGCTTCCATTGTTTATGGATTGTGATTTTTGTACCAAATTTCGTTCGAATCGGTCCATTCGTTCGTCGGTTATCGTCTCCACAGACCCACTGACACACACACACACACACACACACCACTTCAAAAATGTTTGATTCATGATCAGGGATGCTTGAAACGTGCTCTCCCGTCGAAAACTCAAATTCGAATTTTCGACCCCGTCACAATACTTTCCTTATACATTATGTATATAAGGAAAGTAATACAGTATTATTAGGGTGCCACAACTACAGTCTATAATCTATATACATATATTTACCATCTCATTTTTACTCTCTCGCTCACTCCTACTCATAGCATTCAAAAGAATCACTCACCTCTGCAGTTTGTAGGAGCAGATTGCTAATGCATTTTCGTACATTTCTTCCAAAAATGAATTGTTACAAACTGAAATGTTTGCACAAGGATTTACATCTTGTTTTGGTGCGACATATTCAAAAATTATATTTTTAAAATCAATGTAGATCAACACTAACTGATGAACACTTGCAAACTATTTTAATGATTGAGACTGCAAATTTGGAGATCCGGCTAAATGTTCAAGCAAAGATATAACAGTCCCACGTTCCCAGTTAGTGTTGTTTGAAAATAATTTATTTGAAATATGTTTATCATATTCTTTATTTAAAAAAAAAACAGTTATTGTTCAATTTATTACTTTGTGAACTTTATTTTACAAGTAAATTTCGGGGATTTCAGTTTAAAGATTGTTTACGTTCACTAAATGCTTGAAAACTTCTAATGTAGCCTACACATCAAAAAGGTTGGAAACCCCTGCTCTACATTGATGAAATTTAAATTTCTTCATAAACATACTGAATGTTAGCAACAGTTCTACAACGTATAATTCTCATTTCAGGTCTATAATATAGTCCTTCATCACTCCATTCAGGACAGGATTAACATTACCCACACCCTAGGCACTAAGGTCAATTTGGGCCCCTCTTCTATATACCCAATAACTACCCATACATCCCTGCTTGCTGACAGGCTGAGTATACTTTTTAAATACTTTTAGTAAGCATTTAGTAATGCATTTACAAAAAGCTTTTAGTAAGATTTTGTAAAACAGTATTAGTCTTTTTTTCTTTTTTTTCCCCATCTTCCTGGGTCCTCATTTCCCAGTTGGCCTTGTGGTTAAAACAGCCCTGACCACAAAAATTCAGAATTGAATAAATATATAATAGGAAGTAGTAACAGGAAGAAACCAAATATCTAGCCTATATTCTAGTTATAGTAGTTAAAATTGAATTGGACATAAAATATGCATACTGAATTAATGGGTCTGATATTCAGCACAAGATAAGAAATGTTTAGAGAACAGATAAGAACATTTATGTATATTTAGTCATGTTGGAAGCATTCTTTAACTATTTGTCTATGTGATAAAAGTAATCTTTAAAAATCAAGAATTTTATTTAGATTTTGATTTACAAAACACATATTGACTTTTATGAAACACAAAGGTGAGAAATAATAAAACATTCCAAGATCATTATAATTTACTGCAATATACTTCTAACTAAAAAATAAATAGAGCAAAAACTCTATATTTAGAAAATATGGAACTTCAATTACAAACTACTCTCTTTTGTAAAATATTACCACAGAATTCCAATATCAACCCTCACTCGAATATAGCACCTTTTGAAAAATTGACTTTCTATATTCCATAAAATGTTCACTTTTATTTATCCAAATTTTCAACTGTATAGCTGCTAATTACTGACCAATTTCAGCAATAAACTTAAAATTAGGTTTACCGGGAAGAAAAGTTTGAAATGTTCAAAATATTTATGAATGTAAAATATTTACATCAAAAGCAAAACTTTGTTAAATAGAGGACAGTCTTCACTATTTGAAGGTTATTTATAAAGAAATTTCATAAATAGTTCAGCAACCGACAAAAGTTTTACTAAATACAAGAATTCACTGAATAGATATTTATTTGTTAAATGGAGGTTCGACTGCACATATTTTAAACATGATATACTTACTAGTAAATTGCTCCCTAGGCGAATTTCCACCAAGGGCTTCACTGAACTCTTTTCCAGAACCCCCAGCTCCTTGACCAATTGGACGAAAGCCAAAGCTTGAACCTGAGTAAAACATATCTATTTAAAAAGAGCTCCAATTTTAATTGTCTAAAAATTTTAAATTAAGATTACCAAAAATTAATATTAAAACCATTTAAATTACTTCAGATATAAGAAAAGAAGTAAGTCACAAAATTAATTCAAGAAAAATAAACACTGTGGTCTCGGCCCACTTGTTGTCCTGCATGGACAGGTTACAATAAGGGATTATGTCAGTATTCTGGACGACCATCATCATCCAATTGTGCAAACTTTGTTCCCTGATGAATGACCTGTGTACCAATATGATAATGCTCCCATTCCGACTGCTGGAATTGTCTGAGATTGGTTTAATGAACATGATGATGAAGTACAACACCTCGTGTAGCCCCCTCAGTCCCCTGATTTTAATATAATTGAACCTTTGTGGGGTATATTGGGGGCAAGCTGAACAGTCGGTTTCCATCTCCAAGGACACTTTCTGAATTAGCGACCTTTTTTGCAGAAGCAGTGGCTACATATCCCTGTGACTCTTGTGCATGACTTGTATTTGTCCATTCCATGTCGGATGCAAACTGTAATTCATACAAAAGGAGGGCCTATTAATAATGATTTTGACTCTTTTCAAAGGTGTTCATATTATTTTGTCCAACCTCTGTACAATGCTACAATCTATATAAATAAAATTGAAAATCTGTCTGTCTGTCTGTCTGTCTGTCCCGTCATCACGGGAGAACGGCTAAACCGAATTTGATGAAATTTTGTGGGTAGCCTAGAAATAGCCCCACTTAAAATTTCGTCCATGTTTTGAGTTTCCACAACCAGTGGCTCTCGAGATATTAGTGAAAAACGAATATTTCGTTTGTCTCATCATGACGAGTCAACGGTTGCATCGAATTTAATGAAATTTTGTGAGTTGCCTTGAAATAGCCCTCCATAAATTTTGCTCAAGTTTCGAGTTTCTAATACTAGGGGTTGTCGAGATATTAATGAAAAACGGAACTTTATCCTAGGAGTTCTACTCTCTAACTCCGTGGTTTATCCAAACGGAAAGGATGAAAATCGTTTGTTTAAAACATCAACTTGAATTAAAACTGCATTTCTGAGTTTAGTGCAGGATTTTTGCATTAATTAGTCACTATCTGAAAGCATGAATTGTTTGAAACATAAATTTAAATGGAAAATCTAACTCCATGGTTTATGCTTCACGAGCATTTACTAAACAATGAAAAATATGAAGAAATCAAAATGGTTATTTAATTTCGCAGTTTATGAGGAAGATTCTTTCTTATATTATGTTGCTCAGCAACGTAATTAAATTAAATGTGTTTGTTAATATTTGTTATTATTTTTTCTATTTGAATAATAAATAAATAGATGTAAAAATTTATTTTGTAAATGAACGGTTTATTTTTCTTTTAATTATATTAATTACGGACTGTGTACATCACTTTCTTTATTTTGGCAAAGAGTTTTCAAGTTTATATATTGTGTTTAGCTAATAAACTCATATATTGTGCTTACCCAATAAATTCATTTAGCCGATTGTTGAAGCAGAAAAAGAGTAGAACGGGTGTATGTATCTTCTAATACAATTTTACTGTTTGCATTTAGTATATGCAAACGGGATCAAGATATTTTATTCTTCAGATCTGCAAATTCAGAGCTACGAATTTAGAGGAATATCTCTAAATAACTTGGTAACTTTTCTTAAACTTTACCAAATTAGTGGAAATGTCTCCAAATTGATAAAAATGACCCAAATCAATGAAATTAAATTACGGACTGTGTACATCACTTTCTTTATTTTGGCAAAGAGTTTTCAAGTTTATATATTGTGTTTAGCTAATAAACTCATATATTGTGTTTAGCCAATAAATTTATTTAGCCGATTGTTGAAACAGAAAGAGTAGAACGGGTATATTTTCTAATGCAATTTTAGTGTTTTCATTTAGTATATGCAAACGGGATCGGATGTTTTATTCTTCAGATCTGCAAAACCAGAGCTTTGAATTTCGAGGAATATCGCTAACTTGGCAACTTTTCTTAAACGTTGCCAAATTGACGGAAATGTCGACAAATTGATAAAAACGACGCAAATCAATTAAATTAAATTTGTTTTCTTAGAAGAGAGTACTAAAATGATGTTTAGGTAGCATTTGTCGGCCAGTCCATCCATCCTATTTAGTAACACATTTAGCGAATTTTTAAAATGTCACCAAATTGATAAAATGTTTGCAAATTCATAAAAATATAATAAAATTGATTAATATCAATTACGGTCTTTAGGTTTAAACATTATTATTATTAGTATTTTCGTGGACTGTTGATTCAGGGAATATTGATATTTTCATATTAATTCTATGCCATTGTTTTATTATGACAAAAATTGTTGAAACTCACATATTGTACGTTGTGCGAGTAATCTTCTATAAATGCACGGGTTATCTTCTAATCTACGAGAATATAAGTAGTACAGGTATATAGGCTTATATTTTGATATATATTGGCATATATTGGAATCAATTACGACCTTCTGGTATAAAGATTACGGGGAGAATTTAAATTTTCAATTTATTATGTCATCTGTTTTATTTCAGCAAAAATATATATATATATATTTGAAATGTAATAATAAGAATTATGTAAAAATAAAAAAAATAAAAATACAATTCAAGTAATATTAACATTACCATAGAAGCAAATTCACGGCCATAATGCCGATAAGAGAAAAGAACAGAACCTTCCCAAATTCGATGATTAATCAGAATTAAATTCCTCTTCAGGTCTGAGTATTTAACTCTAATTAACCCAAACAAATGCCTGTTTCAGATTAAGCAATAGTACATTACTATAAATGCTTAAACTCAGACTACAGGCATCAAAAAATGAAAAAATGAAAAAAGGATACATTAAGAAAATTGTATTACCATGCGGCATGAATCATTCTACTTCTACCACGTGTATACACGATCAACCTCAACAACTTAATCTAGAAGCACCGGAATGAACAAGTCGAAATTCTACCAGGGAGGTAGTACGAACATTCACGAAAATACTCCCAAACCCGTCCAGTGAGTCTAAGCTGGAGACTGGACAAGCAATTCAGAATACAACTTCCCAAACATGCAGAACAGAATATGAATATGAATCATAGATGAAAATTCCTACTAAACAAGAATTAATAGGAAAACTGGATAATCGAGAATGCCACTATACACCATTATAAGGGCGCACAAAACGTAGTTTCAATAATGACAAAAGTTACATTTTTTTGCGAAAATAAAATTCAAAACATTAATGCATCTTATTTTCCGATTTTTTGATTTTTCTAATGTTTTTGACTTTGTTTATTATTTTTCATTTTTATTTATTTATAATTAATAAATAATTATATATAACATACAAACATATATATATATATATATATACATATATATACATATATATATATATATTTCTTTTTTTTTTTTTCTCTCTCTCTCTCTCTCTCTCTCTCTCTCTATATATATATATATATATATATATATTCCCATATAATTTTATAATTTTAGTGCTTTCATTCTGGCATATATTGGAATCAATTACGGGTTTATTGATATTTTCAATTTATACATGTAATCTACTAATACAGGTTATATCTTCTAATATTCGAGTATATAAATACTACGGGTCCCATACAATTTTAGCACTGTTATTTTGAATATATTAACTCAATTTCATATTTTTTGTATATTTGCTTTCGAAAGGGGCCAGGATGTTTTATTCTTCAGATCTGCCCGTGAAGATAATTTTGCATAATGAGAACAGATATTCATAAACTTCTCTTTAGGAGCAATGAATTTAATATTTTAACATAATTTGCATATGATTCTGAATTATAAGTGTCTTTATATTATATACTCCGTACGAAGAACGGGTATGCTGCTAGTGTTCTATAAATATTCACATAGAAAAAAATAGCAGAATCTTACATACAGCAAAATTCTGCTATAACGAGAAGCTGGAGACCCACTAATTTGCTTATTAACTGATTTGCAAAGCAAAACTATGTAATTTGAGGACTGGCCAGTCAGGGCGTGTTTAGGGTCATATGAAACTATATCTCCAGAGGGATATAAAAGTAATGTGAAACAATAACAAGTAATGGACAAAAACATATAAGTATTGGACACTAACCTATATTCACTTCTCCTCTCTCCACAAATAGCTTAAATGCTAAAAGCTTATTTACATACCCACTCCGCCGGCCACATGTTTAACTGCCGTAAACCTTTGGGTTGGCTGTGTGGTCTGGGCCTTCCACATACCCCCTCCTCTATGGGCACGGTAGCCCAGTGGTTAGCGCATGAGAGTTGCACTCGGTAGGCCAGGGTTCGATTCCCTCTGCTCTGCCAAAACAGCCGCAGTGTTCACACGAAGTACGATCACGTTAAACACGTGAGTCCGTAAGTCCTTCCGAGAGGTTGGTGGTAGGGGAAGGAGGGTACGGTCCCTGTGGATGCCTCCCCCACTGGGTTCCGGTCTAAATTGAGTGGCTCTTCCCGGCCATCCAAACAGTTACCTTACACCTTTCTGGTAGGTCTGACGGTTTGGGTCTCAATAACAACAACAACAACATACCCCCTCCTCCAAGAAGATATTTTGGTTCCGGCTGATGGTTGGTACTGCATTCTACAAACTCTTATTTCATTTTTTTGTGTTGTTAGAGTTTATTCTTTCCATTAGAAACATAATTCCCATTTCTCCCAAGATAATTAATGGAATCTCTACCCAATATCTTAATTTTCGATTCTACCGCAATAGAAGGTGAAGACATTTATATGCTTTCTAGAATGTTTTATGACTAGATCTTCTGACCCCATCTAACTCTTACTTTCCTTCATACTTCTAAATTTATTTCTGATTGAACAAAGTCAAAACTTTACTTTTGCTCTGATTTTTAAAATCTTTTCTGATATTTTATTCAATTTTTTTTTTTTTTTTTTTTTTTTTTTCAATTAACGTGGCAACAACAGATCGAAATCCAGTTACAGTAGTCACACAAGCCTCCATGCCTTATTCGGGATTCGAACCCGAGCCCTCCACACATCAGCCGAACACGCTATCCACTACACCACCTGGGCGGCTACATTACGAATTTTACAATACCATGCTCACTAAATATGGGTAGCTAAGAATTTTGCTCTTTAAAAGTGAGCTACATTAAAAATATATCAATCAAAAGTTCATAATTTCCTTATTAAATCCAGAATTTTTCTAAATATGAGATCATTATAAACAAGTTTTACTGTGATTAATTTGTATAATTCACAATTTTCCATTCAGCCTTACCAATGAATTTTGACTCTGATGGTAAAATAGGGTCGAAAGGAGTATAAGGATAAAGTGTAAATGGATCTGTCAGATCATTCCAAATAAAATACTGCTGCACATTAGTATAGGACATGTTCCTCCTGAAGCTGGATGAAGGAAATGGTGATTCAACTGGGCCAAGGTTCTCTTCAGGATCTGGATCTTGAACTGCTGCGAACTCAGCCTTGAGAGGGCGAAAAGTGGCATTGAAAACACTGGGAGATGGTTCATCACGGGCAGCTGGAGCAGGTATATGGATACGATTCCTCAAAACAGACAAAACTGTAGCAATGATGTGACGAGGACTAGATAAATAATGCTCAAAGAGCATACGACCTGAAATAAAATATATAACTACATTTCTGTACAACTGAAAAAGATTCTAACATATATTATGGTAACAAAATTTGCTAAAACATTGAGTATAAGATAAATATACAATAAAATAACAGCAAAACAAATAATTTTAACATTATAGGTTCCAAACATGAGAAAACAAATATATTTTGAAGGTATGTGCAGTAATGAAAAATGCTAGATTTTGTATTTGGCTGAAAAGTATGCAAGGAAATAGCTGACATTTGGAAAATATATACGCATAATGTACACATGCATACTTATAGAACCACAGTATCTATATTTTATGGTTCTGCACAATGTATTTTCCATCCAAATTATTCTTTAAAATGAACTTTTCAAAATGAATTTTTATCTAATTCTTAGTTAATTATTACATAAATAAGCTACTTCAAAGCAAACTTCAGCCAATATTTATAAAATGCACAAAACCTCAAATGTTTTATGAAGAAAACAAAATGCACTCAAACTCCATTTAATGTTGAAGATGCATACCTTGGAGGTGGAAGCCACACTATAAATACAGTACAATTATAATATTACACAAATGTACATGCATGCATAATAAAAAAAAGTAAACCTGAGAAATTATGTATTTTATTATTTATGTATTTCATTTTTCCTTAGATAATCGAATGTTCATTTACTAATTGTATTTATGCAAATTTATCATCTTTACTGGTCAATATATGAACGATCCTTTTTACTTTTCATGTAGCCACTGATGAAGAGCGTATTAACGCTCGAAAGCACTTTGGCCTTTTTCTATTTTGTACGTCTTATAAGAAGTGTAATAAAAGATCTTCTATCTAAGTTGTGTGCTTAATCTCATATACCTCGAGAATGGTCCATCTTAGAGTAATGGAGTGGATCTTATTTTGTTGTTAAGAATTATGTATAAAACAAGAATTTAATTGATACATTTGAGTATATGTAGTATTTCATTTTAGATTGAATATTTTTAATTTGCAGGCCATTCTGCAAAAAAAGGAGATTCTTTTCTTATCAAAATTTAACCAGCATCACAATATCCCACACGTGACTTATCTACCAAATTTTTTGAAATTTGATCTATTAGTTTATCAGCTAGAGTGGATACATACAATTTTTGCAGGTCATTTCACAAAAAAGGCAGGTTCATTTATCCCGAATTGTACCAAAATCTAATCAGCACCAGGGTCCCTCACAAATGATTTTTTCTACCATATTTTATGAAATTTGGTCAATTAGTTTTTGAGCTAGAGTGGATACATACATTGCATAGACAGACAGGACACAGACAGACGTCACGCTAAAAATAGTTGTTTCGTGTTCTGGAGATCCCATAATGTGTATATACATCGAAAACTTGAGTTGCAATTTTCGACATGATTCCAATACTTTCCCTATACATAACCATGTATTGCAGAGAAAGTAAAAATCTGATGTGGGCAGCACATGACTTTCCCTACAGACTCATATTCAAGTTCTCTTTATTTCTTCAATAATTCTATTCATTTCATTGAGTTTAATTGCACAAGATAACACCCATAATTATTTAAAATTACACTGAATTTGCACTTTTAATTCAATTTTCATTCTCATTTAGTAGCTGGGCTTATCTTCATAAGTGGTGTAGCGAAAATGCGAAAAAACTAAAATATCTCGAGAACGGCTAGTCCTAGTGTAATGGGGTTGCTCTTATTGCTTTGATTGTTAAAAATTATGTATAAAACAAGCATTTAATTGATATACTTGAGCATATGTATCTTTTATTTTAGATTGTGATTTTTGCTGCCCATTTCACAAAAAAGGCAGGTTATTTTTTTTTCGAAATGTACCAAAATCTAAACAAAACCAGGGTAACCCACAAGTTACTTATCTACCAAATTCTGTAAAATTTGATCTATTAGTTTTTCAGCTAGAGTGGATACAGGCAATTTTTGCAGGCCATTTCGTAAAAAAAGGCGGAGTTTTTTTTATCCCAAATTGTACCCAAAACTAATCAGCACCAGGGTCACTCACAAGTGACTTACATACCAAATTTTATGAAATTTGGTCCATTAGTTGTTTAGTTAAAGTGGATACATACATTGCACAGACAGACAGACAGGCACACAGACAGACAGACACATATACAGATGCCATGCTAAAAATAGTTTTTTTGCATTCTAGAGGTCCCAAAATGTGTAGATCTGTCGAAAACTCGAGTTGTGGTATGATTCCAATATTTTCCCTATATATTACCATGTATTGCAAGGAAAGTAAAAATTTGATGGGAGCAGCACATGACTTTCCCTACAGACTTAATTTCATATTTTTTGTATTTCTTTAATAATTCATTAGATTGAGATTAATTGCACCAAATAACACTAAATTTGCATTTTTAATTCAATTTATGTTTTTATTTGGACATTTTTCCAATAGCGGCGTAACAGAAATGCAAGAAATATCAAATATCTTGAGAACGCTTTGTCCTTAAGTATAATGGAGTGTGTTACATTCTTTTCCTCATCAAAAATTGCGTATAAACAAGAATTAAATTGATACATTTCAGCATACGTAGTCTTTTTTTTTTTAGATTTTGGTAATTCTTGCGGGCCATTTCGTAAAAAAGGCAGGTTGTTATTTTACGAATTGTACTAAAATCGAATCAGCACAGAGTGTTTTACAAGTAACTTATTTACCAAATATTGTGAAATTTGGTCAATTAGTATTTTAGCCAGGGTGGATACGTGAAATTTTTGCGGGCCATTTTGTAAAAAAAGGCGGGTTCTTCTTTTCCGAATCGTACCAAATTCTAATCATCACCAGAGTATCCAGCAAGTAACTTATCTACCAAATTTTCTGAAATATGGTAAATTAGTATTTTAGCTAGAGTGGATAAATGAAATTTATCAAAATATTATTATCCATTTCACAAAAAAAGGCGGGTTCTGTTTTTACGACTCGTACCAAAAACTAATCAGCTCCAGGGTCACATACAAGTGACTTACCTACCAAATTTTATGAAATTCGGTCCATTAGTTTTTGAGTTAGAGTGAATACATACATTGCACAGACAGACAGACAGAGAGACACAAACGTCACGCTAAAAATAGTTTTTTCGTATTCTAGAGGTCTCGAAAAGTGTAGATCCGTCAAAAACTTGAGTTGCAATTTTCAACATGATTCCAATACTATACATTATCATATATTGCAGGGAAAGTAAAAATCTGATGTGGGCAGCACATGACTTTCTCTGCCGACTTATATCCACATTCTCTTTATTTTAATTAAATTTAATTCACTTTTAATTCAATTTTCGTTCTCATTTGATAACTGGACTTAATTTCAAAGGTGACGTAGAGAAAATACGAAAAAACAAAAATATCTCGAGAACGGCTAGTTCTAGTGTAATGGGGTTGGTCCTATTCTTTTCTTCGTTAAAAATTACGTATTAAACAAGCATTTAATGGATATATTTGAGCATACGTAGTTTTTTATTTTAGATTTTGATGATTTTTGCGGGCCATTTTGCAAAAATAGGCAGGTTGCTTTTTCCAAACCGTACCAAAATCTTATCAGCACCATGGTGATCCACAAGTGACTTATATACCGAATTTTGTGAAATTTGGGCCAGTAGATTTTCAGTTAGAGTGGATACAAGCTTTTGAGGGTCATTTCGCAAAAAAAGGCAGTTCTTTTATTCCGAATCGTACCCAAAACTAATCAGCACTAGATTCGTCCACAAGTGACTTACCTACCAAATTTTATGAAATTCGGTCCATTAGTTTTTTAGTTAGAGTGGATACAAAATCTGCACAGACAGACAGACAGATACACAGACACACACACAGACGTCATGCTAAAAATAGTTTTTTCATATTCTAGAGGTCTCAAAACGTATAGATCCGTCAAAAACTTGAGCTGCGATTTTCGGTATGATTCCAATACTTTCCCTATACATTACCACGTATTGCAGGGAAAGTAAAAATCTGATGTGGGCAGCACATAACTTTCCTTGCAGACTCAAATTCATATTTTCTTTATTTCTTTAATAATTCATTGAGTTTAATTGCCCCAAATAACACTAAATTTGGATTTTTAATTCAATTTTTGTTTTTATTTGGTAATTGGACATTTTTCCGATAGCAGAGTAACAAAAATGCAAGAAATCTCAAATATCTTGAGAACGGTTAGTTCTAAAGTATAATGGAGTGCGTTATATTCTTTTTCTCGTCAAAAGTTGAGTATGAAACAAGAATTTAATTGATGCATTTCAGTACACGTACTCTTTTTTTTCTTTAGATTTTAACGAATTTTGAGGGCCATTTCGTAAAAAATGGCAGGTTGTTCTTTTCCAAATCGTACCAAAATCTAATCAGCACCAGAGCATCCTACAAGTAACTTATCTAACAAATTTCGTGAAATTTGATCAATGAGTATTTTAGCTAGAGTGGATACATGAAATTTTTATGGGCCATTTCGCAAAAAAAGGCATTTTCTGTTTTTACGAATCCTACCAAAAACTAATCAGCACCAGAGTCTTACCCAAGTGACTTACATACCAAATTTTTTGAAATTCAGCCCATTAGTTTTTTAGTTAGAATGGATACATACATTGCACAGACAGACAAACACACACACACACACAGACGTCATGCTAAAAAGTAGTTTTTTCGTATTCTAGAGGTCTCAAAATGCATAGATCCATCGAAAATTCAAGTTGCGATTTTTGGCATCATTCCAATACTTTCCCCGTACATTACCATGTATTGCAGGGAAAGTAAAAATGTATCAATGCTACATAAGCAACTAAAAAAACCATAATTATTATTTGTTCAACCTTGATATTGAAACTAAATTTTAAAAATCACTCTTAAGCTAATTTGTAAAAAGTTAAGACATAAATGCATTTATAAATGCATAAAAATGTATTAAATGAATTATCTACATTATAAATTAGAGGACTTTTATGTTTTATTTCAGATTGATTGAAATGGGCAGCAAAACAGTCTCTAGTTATGCTTTATCCATTATTCAAACTTTATATTAGCAGCTTTAAACAATGTAGATATAATATTAAAACAAGAAAGATCAATCATGCTTAAAGCATTGATTATGAAACACTTTCCAACTTCAATGCAATTTTATTTAAACATGTCTAAAATGCAATACATTCCTCGGTAATATTTTAAAACTTATCACAATACTACATTAATTTATTATATTTGAAACCTTAAACCTTCATCGAAAAAAATTAACTTCATTCAAATGACGGCATTAAAATATAAATTGCCTGGTTTAAACATCTCTAAAATGTGATACATTCCTCGGTAATAATTTTAGAATTATCATAATACTACGATAATTTATTATATTTGAAAACTTTATCAAAAACAACTGAAATTCATTCAAATGACGTCATAAAAAAATAACACGCCTGGCTCTCTCTATAAAAGCAACATTTCATTCATAAATAATTCCCCCATTCATGTCATTCATCACAATACTATAATAATTTATATTATTTAAAAATTAAGACCATGGAGCTACAAGTAAGTAAAACTCTATGCGTAAAACTTCATCGAAAATTATCGTCCTTCTCTTTCTAAAATCAATGAATATTTCATTCATATCAGCCATGCAGACTCCATGGACTAAATGATTTTGTGTTAAAGAATTACAGCGATTCTAATACAACTCATTCTACATATTTTGCTGTTTACATTTCACATAGGTGAAAAATAGGCTTAATAGTAGAAATAATCAAATTTGTATGAGCATTTAAACTGAAATATATTGTCATTGCGTTGTTAAAGTATGTAGATGCACAGAATTTGGGCAAAAATAAAGTAGTTTTAGGATGGATACAACACTCAATATAAATTAAAAAGAACTTTAAAAATCACGATTTTGAGACAAGATGGATGCCATATATCATTTTGAAGTGGGTCATGTGATCGTTTCATATCATGGACACGTGATCGCTTCATACAAGAGGTGTTATTATTATTTTAATTTTTATTTAAAAAACTACTGAATATATTTCGCTGAATTTTTTTTTATATATTTTATGGAACAATTTGAATATTGCCTAAAATTTTCGAAGCAATTTGTGAATTTTAAATCCGCTTAAAAAATGCTTGAAAAATTAGGTCCCATAGGGCTCAATGTATTCCATTTTTTCAACCCGGGTTCAATCCAAAACTAATTGGGTGATATTATTAATTTATATTCCCATAGGTCCTATAGACCGTCTGAACAACATACTAAAATTTCATTTTGATTAAGTCATTTTTACGGCAGTTATCGTGCTAACGGACAGAAAGACAGACAGACAGACAGACAGAATGAACAAAGTCATAAACACTTTTCAACTTTGTTGTAAAGTGTTAAAAATATAGAGAAAATAATAGAATATGAAAGTTCTGAAGACAGCAGAAGATATATGATGAGAATAAAAATGAAAGAAAAAAAATGTCAGACATGAATTCATGATTCTGCAATTGAACAAAAGCAGTGAAAGAGCAATTAAATAAATTTTAACTTTAAACAGTATGTTGAAATTGTTTGGAGAAAGAAAATTAATTTTATCCATGTTATTTAAAAATGTTAAAGCAAATATTTTGGTACTTTTCTTGATTTTGTACATTGACTCTCAATGCAAATTATGGATAACTCAAAACTAAATTTTATGCTCTTTGAGATTAAATGAATAAAATATTTAATTTTATATAGCATAAATTTTACCTTGATGCCTCATTGATAAAATGTCTCTATCTGCAAAAGTACGTAAATAGTAATGAAGCTCAGAAACTCTTGATTTGGGCAAGAGTATGACGGCTCTGTTCCAGTCTATAAACTCATTATATGGCAGCTGGATGTGATTTCCAAGAACAACAGGAATGGCTCCAGTTTGAAAAGCTTCCTGGATGCGGATCAGAATTTGTGGTGTGCTGATCAGACTATAATCTGCAGGACTGATGACCAGGGAAAATGTTGAATCCTTTAAGATAGAAATTCTGGATTCATAAGTGCCACAAATTAACCACTCAGATTCTAAACCAGAATGAGCACTTCCGGCACAAGAGAACTGGAAGAAAAAATTATCACCTAATGGAGAATTCTGCATATCTTTTAATGTATTTACAATGTACTCTTCAACAGAATCAGCATCCTGTTTAGTTTGAGTTATTTTGGACGCATCTTTTTCAACATCAGAGTCATCATTAAAAGTTGCAAATTTTGCAGCAGATAGTTTTCTAGAATTAATTAAAAGAGGATATTGTGTCCTGTATTCACCCTGGTATGATAATAAAAACTTTCGGCGGGCAGGTGAATAGAGAAAAATCTCAGACGTCTGTTCCTTATTTAGCAATAACGGAGGAGCTATGATGTCAAATTCAGCTCTGAACTGAGCAACAGTGAAATGTGACTGAACTAAGATTGCTCGACCAGTATTCACTCCAACAAATAAGTTTGTCTGGTTTGATTCTGTACCAAAGTTCAGCAGGACATGATTACGTCCATCACCATTCCAGTGTGTCAAAGACTGAAGATATTTCTCCAACGATGCCTCATTCTTCTGTTCAGGTATCCCACCAACAAGAACAACATAAATACATGCAATAGCAGGATCAAAAGTTATATGCACATTAATATTCAATGCTTCAGTGATAGCACTTTTAACCCTTTGCTCATTAGATGTCCAAGATCCAAAATCATCAGGATGGTAAAAATAAACTGGGAAACCTGAAGTAAGAGAGCATCGGGAGAAATCAAAACATAGATGAGTACGACAAGACTGGATGGCTCTAAAGCTAGCAGGAGCAACAAATGTACCATCTTCAAGAGATGGCAATATTCTTTTTGGTGGAGATATGTGAGGACTGTTTTTCTCTTGAACTTCTCTTTGGGCATATTGAGCTTGTTCAACTGATACTCTCAATCGTTCTAATTCAACTTGTTGGTGAGTATAGTCTGCTTTCAGATCCTCCATTCTTTGGCTTAAGACAGATATGTCCGACTGAAAAATTAATAATTCACATGTAATAATGAAATTATACCTATCAAATATTTCTAAACACTTTAAGTCAAATAAGGCATAAAAGTAGACTGACTTAGAATAATAAATCACAATTAGCAGTGAGTTGTTAAACACAATTAGCAGTGAGCTGTTAAAATGTCAACAATCAGAATGTTGTGAACATTTAACAAACAGTATGCTTTCCTTTTTTTTTTTTTTTTTAATGTCATAATCATTTATTCCCAATTCAGGATATGTTGTAAACTAATAGATAAGTACAAGCACATTCATTGTTGCATGTATGAATTTTTTAATTTTTTTAGTTGTTTAAGTTAACATCTAGATATTCTATAATCTTGAAAGATTTCCAAAATTAATTTCAAACATATTTTACAATTTAAGAACCAGTACATAGAGTGGTAACATGTCAAGATTTTAAATGATTTAATTAAATGAGACGAAACATTTGATTCTAAAAAGTCATTTAATAGACATCCTATTAACGTACAAATAGTTTTTAAAAAGCCAGAGTGCTTTTGGGTATCAACACACCCTCATCGGCAGGCAAAAGTTGCATATTACAAAATAGCATCATTATCACAAACAATAGCATCATGATGCCTTATTATGTTTGTTATAATGATGCTATTTTGTAATATGCGAATTTTGCCTGCCGATGTGGATGATATTTAAGCATGTTAGTACGATTTCACTTGACGCCACTGAGGAAGGGGGGTGTTGATGCCCAAAAGTGCTCTGGCTTTTTTTAAAACTATTTGTCTATTAAACGACTTTTTTGAATCAAATGTTTTGTCTTTAATTTAATTAAATCATAAAAACCAGTGTTCTAATCTTCAAAAACCAACTAGTATGTCTGTAGCAGCTCACCTTTAGACAAAATGTATATTAAATCACAGTTTAGTGAAGTCAAAACCTTTAAAGAGAGCTGAAGTATGGCCAATATGACTAGTTCAATTCATGTCAGGCAAAACAATTCAGTGAACATTCATAACCTAACTATCCAGGAAAAAGCTAAAATATTATGGGAAGATTTACACATTTATCAAACAAATTTCTCTAAAGATTTAGATGCCAACTTATAACATAAATTGAAGAAATTCTGATTGAGAAGGTCTTCAAAGCCAAAGTAAAAAGAAAAGCCATATCTGTTAAGAACTCTTTTAACACTAGAATGATGGAAGTGGTCATTTTACAGCATAACTACATTGAGAAACGATTCCTCCAAAAATTCCTCTGCCATTTTAGTGTTAAGGAATTGAGCCATACATTTACTTTACACTTGGAAAACCAAGGAAAAATACAGTTTTTACAGATGCTCACATAGTGTGTCATAAAAAGTAAAACCAAGTTTTGTTGTAACACTTTCTTAGTACCCTGTTAATTACACAGCCTATACGATCTTAAAGCATGGTCAACATGACATCACATTCTGCCATGTGAACTAATTTCAGAGAACATCAAAGAAGTTGTTTTAGTTATGTAAGTATTGCTGGTCTTAAACATATTGTTATTATTAAATAACATTGTCATAATGTAATTATTTTCTTTCATTTAAGCTTGAAATTCAAAGTGTATTTCAATTTAAATAATAACAAAATGTTTTGTAATTTATAAAACTTGTAAAAAATGGAAGTTTACATAGAATGTCAAAATTGTGTACTATATTTTTATAAAAAAATTCTCTTTCATCTCAATTTTAGAAAATACAGTTGGATTTTTGCTAAAAAAGTAGGTTTTATGTAAAATTTAGTGGATGTTGTTGTTGTAAAGGAAAACTTAATTCCAGGCAAATTCTAATGGGACTACTAGTGCATATTAAATGGAATGACCTGACTATACAATGATAAAAAGCAGTGTTAAATGCATAGTATAAGCATCTATCTATTCGGCGATCTATTGGCAAGAAATATAAAGAGCAGCTCTGGATAATTCAAAATGGACATCACCACAAAAAAAAAAAAAAAAAAAAAAAAAAAAAAAAAAAAAAAAAAAAAAATTAGGGATACGTTTATTCCTTTTCTAAAATTTGAGAAGTAATCTTCAAGTGTAAGGAGAAATCTTCAAGTGTAAGGAGTAATCTTCAAGTAATCTTTAAGTGAAGAGTATTTATGAAAAAATTATGATCAATAACATAAATCACTTTGTTATAATTATCTAAAATTTAACTTCTTCAAAAAATAATAATGATAACAAGAAAGATCAATCATGCTTAAAGCATTGATTATGAAACACTTTCCAACTTCAATGCAATTTTATTTAAAAAAGTCGAAAATGCAATACATTCCTCGGTAATATTTTAAAACTTATCACAATACTACATTGATTTATTATATTTGAAAACTTAAACCTTCATTGAAAAAAATGAACTTCATTCCAATGACGGCATTGAAATATAAATTGCCTGCTTTAAATATCTCTAAAATGCAATACATTCCACGGTAATATTTTTAAATCTATCATAATACTACGATAATTTATTATATTTGAAAACTTCATCGAAAACAACAGAAATTAATTCAAATGACGTCATAGAAAAAATAACACGCCTGGATCTCTCTATAAAAGCAGGATTTCATTCATAACTTTCTCCATTTCATTCATCACAATACTATAATAATTTATTTTATTTAAAAATTAAGACCATGGAGCTACAATTCATAAACTCTATGCTTAAAACTTCATCGAAAAAAATCGTCCTTCTGTTTATAAAATCAATTAATATTTCATTCATATCAGCCATGCAGACTCCATGGACTGAATTATTTTGTGTTAAAGAAATACAGTAATTCTAATACAACTCATTCTACATATTTTGCTGTTTACATTTTACATAGGTGAAAAATAGGCTTAGTTGTAGAAATAATCAAATTTGAATGAGAATTTAAACTCAAATATATTGTCATTGTGTTGTTTTAGTATGTAGATGCACAGAATTTAAGCAGAAATAAAGTAGTTTTAGGATGGATACAACACTCAATATGAATTAAAAAGAACTTTAAAAAATCACGAATTTGAAACAAGATGGATGCCATATATCATTTTGAAGTGGGTCATGTGATCGTTTCATATCATGGTCACGTGATCGTTTCATATAAGATGTGTAATTATTATTTTAATTTTTATTTAAAAAACTACTGAATATATTTAGCTGAATTTTTTTTTTATATATCTTATGGAACAATTTGACTATTACCTAAAATTTTCGAAGCAATTTGTGAATTTTAAATCCGCTTAAAAAATGTTAGAAAAATTAGGTCCCATAGGGCTCAATGTATTTCATTTTTTCAACCCGGGTTCAATCCAAAACTAATTGTGTGATATTATTCATTTATATTCCCATAGGTCCTACAGACCGTCTGAACAACATACTAAAATTTCATTTTGATTAAGTCATTTTTACGGCAGTTATCGTGCTAACGGACAGACAGACAGACAGACAGACAGAATGAACAAAGTCATAAACACTTTTCAACTTTGTTGTAAAGTGTTAAAAACTCAGGTTTACAGATGTTTTCCTGCCTTTATGGAATGACTGCTATGCTTCTGTTATCTTGAAAAATGCTCAGTTTGCTTTTAAATTGGTTGATATCTTACATTTTTGTTTTATGCAAAACAAAATGTAAGACTAAAATGTTACTAGCAGAGGTTTTTATCTATAAATATAAATATATTTCATATAAACAGTTAATTTTTTATTACATTTATCAAAAAAATATATTTACATTATTTAAGAAACAATGAGAACTAATTTAATTGATAAACAATAACTATAAAATTGCATATGCATATTAATTAAAAAAATCTGATATGAGTAGCACATGACCTTCCCTGCCGACTCAAATTCATTTTAACTTTATTTCATTAATAATTCATTAAATTCAGTTTAATTGCACTAAATAACACACATAATTAATTGAAATTACACTAAATTTACACTTTAAATGCAGCTTTCATTTTCATTTGGTAACTGGACATATTCTCCAAACCAGCATAGCAAAAATGGGGAAAAAAATTTCTCGAGAAAGGCTAATCTTAGAGTAATGGAGTTGATCTTTTTTTTTTCATCGTCAAAATTTACATGTAAAACAAGCATTTAATTAATACATTTCAGCATATGTAGTCTTTTGACAATTTTGACAGGGCATTTCAAAAGCAGGTTCTTTTTTTATGAATTGTACCAAAATCTAATCAGCACCAGGGTCAGTAACAAGGAACTTAGTACCTATCAAATTTTATGAAGTTCGGTCAATTGGTTTTTCAGCTAGAGTGGATACAGGCAATTTTTGCAGGTCATTTCGCAAACAAAGCAGGTTCTTTCGTCCAAAATTGTACCAAAATCTAATCAGCACAGGGGTCACACACAAAGGACTTACCTACCAAATTTTAGGAAATTCAATCAATTAGTTTTATCTTTTAGATTGGATACATACATTGCATAGACAGACACAGACATCATGCTAAAAATAGTTTTTTCATGTTCTAGAGGACTTAAAACGTGTAGATCCGTCGAAAATTCGAGTTGTGATTTTTGACAAGATTCCAATATTTTCCCTATACATTACCATGTATTACAAGGAAAGTAAAAACTTACATAAGCATGCTAAAGGAAAGCAGCTGTATAATAATACATTACAATTTAATGCATAAAAACAAATTTTATTATAGCTAATTTTTAATAACAGAAAAATCAACAGGATGAAAATAAAACAAATGGGCAGCAATTAAAACATAAAAAAATGGGAAAACCCAGAAAAAAAAAAATTCCATATTTTATTTTTTTAAATCCTATGAGTACTTTTATGGATTGGTAAAATTTTGAGATGCAAGCAGCTATTTTGGTGCATAGCAGACATGTAATTAGGTACTCCTTTTGGGTAACTCTGATTCAAAGGTCTTATTTTGTTTAAGACTTCATATTCTTTACTGATTGACCTCACAGAACAAAAGTTGTGTGTTCATAATGTAAAATTTGACTCCCTTATAAGAATTTGCCCAAAAGTCGAACTCACTAATGTGTATAAAGAAAGCATAGTAATGAGTCGAAAATCCAATACAGAATTTTTGAAGGAATTATAAGTTTTGAGTACCCTAGAACAAAATAATTTTTAGCATGACAGCTGTGGATTTATTTGCCTGTGTAATGTATTTATCCACTTTAGCTGAAAAATCATTGATCTAATCTTTATGAAAATTTGGCAGCCAGATAAGATGCATTATGTTGATGCTGATTAGACTTTGGTATAAATTAAAATAAAATAGTCTTGGCCTATTTTATATAGCTTGCAAAAGATTAAAAAAACTGAAATTGAAAAACCAAATATATGTAAGGTAACTATAACAAGTAAATATTTTTTTCATGCAATTTTTAACAAAACAAATGCATCTACATACTTCTAGTATGTCAGAATAAAATGTTACAAAGAAATTTCAATATAAAGTAATTTCAGCCAGTTTGCATATGAAAAAGCTTCATGTTGCTATATATATACATGACAGTCATTCGGAAAGTAGTACCCATTTAAAAATTACGCAGGCGTAAATGAACAAAACTGAACAACTGAAGGTTGATCTGTTTCTACTTGTTTGCCAGATTCTGTGCAGGTTGCATCATGCAAAGTGCATTCCTGTTGTTACAGTGTGTGACAAAAATGAGCATGAAAATAAAAAATCCTGCCACTTGTGAAGTCCATAATTCGAATTCATTATGCAAAAAGTGTGCAACCATGTGAGATTCATCATCAAATCAAGAAAGTTTATAGCAATGTTATGCATCAATCAACAGTTGATGATGGAAGAAAGAATGTGATGATGGAAGAAGAACGAACCAAGTGGATGATTATCGATCATTGTGATTGATTTGATGCATTGTGTAGATGATTTAAGTTGAATCTGTGTTTTACACTCGATGACATCCATGCGGAAATCCTACATGTTTCTCAACCAATAGTCTACAAAAATGACACCATTCACCTTTGATACCAAAAAATTGTGTGAGGTGGGTTCCATCTAGACTTGTATAACACAAAACAAACCTGATGGGTGTTGCATTAGTTATTTACTTTCTCTGCAATACATGGTTGTATATAGGGCATGTATTAGAATAGTGCCGAAAATCGCAACTCGAATTTTCAATGTATCTACACATTTTGGGACCTCTAGAACATGAAAAAACTGTTTTTAGAGTGATGTCTGTGTGTCTCTGTGCAGATTTTGTATCCTCTTGACTCTAACTGAAAAACTAATTGACTGAATTTCATAAAATTTGGTAAGTAAGTCCGTTGAGGGTGACCTTGGTGCTGATTAGATTTGGGTACAAATTGGGATAAAAAAAACCCTGACTTTTTTGCAAAATTGCCTGTATTCACTCTAGCTGATGAATTAATAGACCAAATTTCACAAAATTTGGTAGACACATCACTTGTAGTTAAACCTGCTGCTGATTAGATTTTGGTATGATTTTCAAAAAACGAACCTGACTTTTTGTGAAATGGTCTGCAAAAATCCTTAGATCTAAAACTAAAAGACTATGTATACTCAAATATATCAATTAAATGCTTATTTTATATGTAATTTTTCATGACAAAAAGAATAAGACCAACCCCATTACTCTAGGACAAGCCATTCTTGAGATATTTTACTTTTCTCGCATTTTCGCTATGCCACCTTTGGAAAAAATCTGATGTGGGCAGTACATGGCTTTTCTTATATAATGATATAGTGAAAACATAATGTATAAGATCCAGGGTACCGTGTTTTTAACATTGAATTGCACATTTAACGATTTTCCGGATGTCAATATATGTAAATCCATTTTGAAGTACCCAATTAACTTATATTTCACGCAACTCTAAATAAACAATTATTAATATTGATAGCATGCTCAATAAGCAATATAGTACATATATTAAAATATTTTAATAATTAATTCATCAATTAGGTGTCATTTTCATTAATTTAGCAGCCTTTTTGCAATTTTGACAATATTTTTTTTTCAATCTGGGGCAAAATATTGCTATGGCGATACTTCACTAGATTATTTCACAAATATATCACTAATTGTTACAGACGCAGGGAAAAGAGCATTTTTTATAT
This sequence comes from Amaurobius ferox, assembly GCA_951213105.1. Taxonomy (NCBI): domain Eukaryota; kingdom Metazoa; phylum Arthropoda; class Arachnida; order Araneae; family Amaurobiidae; genus Amaurobius; species Amaurobius ferox. The sequence goes on from OX578136.1 coordinate 150,334,051, forward strand.
GCTAGAAGTTATGCTAGTTATATGAAGGAAATCAGGATTTGTGAAACATTATTTCCCATTTAGTGTTATTTTTATGAATTTCACAAAATTGCTTTGGCAACATTTTAAAAAGGCGTCAAATTGGTGACATCCCGCTAAATTTCTCGCTAAGCATTAAGGACAGATGGAGAAATGGGTTATTATTTTCTTTCCAAGATATTGAATTTTCATAAATTAGCCATCATTTCATTGATTTAGTGTCAGTTTCAACAATTTGGTGAAAGTTTTATCAATTGGACAACAGTTTCATCAATTTGGAAACATTTAAAAGTCACCAAGTTGGCGATATTCAGCCATATTTGTCACCAAAATTTTGTCAAACATCACGGACGGAAAATAGTATATTCGAGAACAATGCAAGTGTGGAAGCAGTGGACTGAAGAAAATCTTATGGATCAAAAATGTGGCAGTGGACCATGCTATACAGACCATGACATGCAGATTGGCATCAGATCATGTTTTCTGACGAGTCCCACTACAACCTGGACTACAATGATAGCCCCATATGCATTAGACAATATTGTGGTGAGGGCCATCTTTCTGCATGCATTTTAGAATGTCATACTGCAAGAACATTCAGTGTGATAGTGTGAATAGGGAGGTTTTGGAGGCCGAAGTTGTACTACCCTTCCTTCAGTATAATCCTGACACTATATTCCAACAAGACAATGCATGACCACATGTTGCTTCGAATATCCAAGCCTTATTCACAGCACAGCAGACATCGCTTCTTCCTTGGCTTGTCCGTTCACTAGGCATGTCACCCATTGAACATGTATGGTCATTCGATGACTATGTTCTCCAGCAGTTACCACCAATGAACTGTGGACTCAAATTGAAGAAGTTTGGCAGGCAATACCACAGGAACACATCCAAACTCTCTTTGATTTGATACTACAACATTTAGGAGCTCTTATTTCTGCCAGGGGCAGCTTCACCTAACACTAATTTTGTGCCAGCAATATGGTTGTATTGATTTGAAACAGTAATCATTTATTTGTATTACCATTATATGTGGTATAATTGCAACATTAATGTGATCATTTGTTCATGGTGTTACAATTTATATATATATATATATATATAACAATAGTTTGAAAATCCAATGACATAATAGAGAAGTTGCAACTCAAAAAACCCCAATGTTAAAATATGCCTACATAATAAAAAAAAGTATTAAATAGAGAGTCCTCAATCAAATGAAAAATAAAATGCAAATTTCTAGTCATCAAGTTGAAGATAATCAACAAATATCAATGGAATGGAATCGATAATTGAAAATCAAATAAAATCCAAGCATTAAAGTTATACACGTGGATAAGCACTAAGCCTAAATATAAGAATTGTTCATTTCGAAAAAAACTCTTCTTCAAGTCCAAGTATTTAATCAAAATGAACACAAAATGTATATTTCTGAAGAAAGAAATAATATCTATAAACAATTTCCACATGGACTACATACTTTCGAGAGGTTGGTGGTAGGGGAAGGAGGGTACGGTCCCTGTGGATGCCTCCCCCACTGGGTTCCGGTCTAAATTGGGGGGCACTTCCCGACCGTCCAAACAGTTACCTTACACCTTTCTGGTAGGTCGGACGGTCTGGGTTTCAACAACATGGTCTACATACATAAAGATGGAAAAATTCCAAAGGAAACAAGAATACTTGAAAAAAAATTCTGCAGATGTCCTAACCATTGGAACCCAGAATGAAGAGACTAATGTTGCCAATCACAAAGGATAAAAATAGATAACTACTGTTGCCAATCGAGAGAAATAAATAAAAACATTGCGAAAAGGCAATAAAAGGTGATATTCTACAGTAAGAGCGCTACAAAATAATGGGGCGTATAATATTATCGAAAACAGTGAGTCTAATGTATAAGGGGATGTAAATACATTGTAATGTTTATTCAAGAGAATTTTGATGTCTGGCTAATATAAGATACTAAGAAGAGAATTCAAGAAAATTTAGCTAATCCAAACTTTTTAACTATACCATTTACTAAGTATGCTGCATATTTATATAATTTGCTGGTAATCTTTAGATTATTAATATGCATAGCATGAAACTTTTTATCTGATAATTTATAAATTCTAAAAAATTGATTAAGTATATATATATATATATATATATATATATATATATATATATATATATATATATATATATATATATATATATATATATATACATATATATATATATATGTATATATATATATACAGTAGAGTCTCGATAATCCGAGTTCTGCTTAATTCGAGGAGGCTCAGATGCTATTTACTTTTTCTATTTTTTTCTTACTGCACGTGATTGAAACTTTTTCACCACCCACGCAAGTGTTTCCCTTGGAATTTTCGCTTTTCTTCTTTGCCTGCAACACCTGTTTGGGATAGTCGATTTGCTTATGAGGGGTATAGCTAGTTTCACCTCCTGAAAGATGACCCTGTCTGACGAGTGCGTCATTATGTTCTAGAATTGACAGAAGTAAGATGATAAATTTGCAAGCAGGAAAATGGGAAGAAAAAGAAAACACTTGTTTGTTTCCTTGGATGTTAAGATAAAGACGTTAAAACAATTAGATTTCAGTGAAAGTATTTAAAAAATTACAAAGGAATTAAATGTTGGAGAAGTGACTGGAGAAGAAAAAGTGCTGAAATTGAAAGGTGGAGTGTTGGAAATTTAGCACAGGATGATTGTTTTAAAGAAAGAAAAACAATACGCAGAAGTGATTACGAAAAAACAAGTGAGGCTCTTTTTATGTGGTCTTCACAACTAAGGTTGAAAGGCAGTCCAATGTTGCAGGAAAAAGCCAAATATTTTTGCCAAGAATTGAAGGAAGCCGACGATTTTTCTGCCAGCACCGGTTGGTTAGACAGATGGAAAAAACGATATTGAGTTTGCCAGGTGACTATTTTCGGAGAGAAACTTTCAGTTAACTTTGAGGCTATATACAGATGCATATCATATTAAACTCAGGAACTTAATGATCGAAAGTCTCAATGAAGAACAACTTTACAATTGTGATGAAACAGGACTGAATTTTAAAAGACTACCTAGTAAATCCTTAGTCTCCAGAAATGAAAATTCTGCTCCGGTTTCAAACAAAGCAAGACCAGAATAACTGTGATGTGTTGTTCCAATGCATCGAGGATGCACAAACTATGCTTGTTGGTGATTGGGAAATCTAAAAACCCACGTGCATTAAAAAAAAACCACTATTCAAATATTACCAGTTTCTTATACATACAAAAAAAAAAAAGGGTTTGATGACTATAAATGCTTTCAAACAATGGTTCTTCAATGAATTTGTACCAAAAGTTGAAAGTCATTTAGAAGAAAAGAAGCTTCCTCTTCAGGCAATTCTCTTGATAGATAATGCTCTGTCACATCCCAAACTAGAAGAATTAAGCGGTGGAAATATTAAAGCCATGTTTCTGCTGCCGAATGTTACTAGTCTTATTCAGCTAATGGATCAAGGGATCATCAATGATCTTAAACTGAAGAATCGAAAAACGTTGCTCACATATGTTTTGGAAGAAGAGACAAATGAATCTTTGACAGAAAGAATTACAAAACTTAATATCAAAGATGTTATCTATTGGCTTGCTGAATCATTCATGGTAAAAGATTAAACTCGAAACACTAACGAATAGCTCGCACAATATCCTGATAACTAATGACCTTAAAGAAAATGTAAAAGAAGATAAGAAAAAAAAAAGGAGAAAATGCTGAACTTAAGATGCAAGTCCTGAAACTACTCGACTGTGAAAATGTAACAGATGAATATGTTGAAGAATGGCTCTACGGTGATGAAGAGGACGATATTACCGATGATGAAATAATTCATCTGGTTACACAAGAAGAAGAAATTGATGAAATTGAAGATTCAAATGCTGAAATGGAAAATATTATTTTGCATGCAGAAGGTACAGCAGTACTAGATGTTGCCCTTCGCTACATGGAGCAGCAACCAGATGCTTTACCAAGGGATGTTTTATGTTTGAAAAGCTTGTGTTATATCGAGATTTTTTATTCTAAATTTAATTAATGGTTCAAAATTTGATAATAGTTCAAAATTTCTTATTTTCCCCTCAAAATTCTAAATTTATTTGTTGTTTTTGAATATTTCGGCGATTTATTCCCCCTCTTAACGTAATTCGTTATCTTTTTCCTTGTTTTCATTATTCAAAATTATGCGCAATGCGTCGTAAAATGTTAAAATATCTTTTGTTAATCTTTCGACTTCCCGCTCTCGAATTTTAACTTCACGTCTCTTCATTCACGAGATTGCAGAAAAAGACTCATTTTTTAAGAGAAAAGTGGACTTCTTATCAGTTTTCCCCCTCACAGCTGTGAAGAGGGTGCCGAACATCCGGTCGGGTTGCTGTGCGCTTGGCGGCATAATTTTAACTTTCGTGCCCGTCTCGCGGTTCTTGGCATAACAGCGTTTTTATTCCACAGTATATGCGTAAGCGCTTGGCACGAAGCGCAGGTTTTCACTCGCCAAGTTTGGCGTCTCCTGGGAGGCAAGCGTTTGCTAAGGGCAATCGATTCCTGAGTAGCATTGACAAAGGTGGTTTTTTGATTTCTGCTGCCAACCACGGAGAAACTCCCCCCCTCCCCTGCTAATACTGCATTTTTAATACAACTTTAGCGGCATGCCTACAGAATGTATCACTATTGTTTTGCTCTCCCACCACTGGGTGTATGTCTCTGAAGCTTGACTGCCAGTTCTTATGCCTTCAGTTTAGCAAGGAAAATTCATCTTGTGTCATGGAGGGGCTGCTGTGTTTCGAGTCGGGAAAAGTGTCGTCATTGACCGATTTTGACGTGATTTTCCACAAGGCCAGCAAATTTTAGTGTTCCACAGTTTGATAATTACCTCTTCACATTATACTACAGATTTGATTCTCCCACATGTGCCAACATATTTTAGGGTTACAAGTGCCAGCAAATTTTAGTGCTACAAGTGCCAGTAAGTTCTAGTGCTCCACATTTTAATAATTACATCTTCACATGATTATACAGATTTTTCAGTTGCTCGATTATCTTACCAAAATTGTATTTCTGTAATTTAATGAAGAATTGTGTTTTTAAATATTTTTCTTTTATTGCAAATTTAAGTTTTGGTAGACAGCTCTCCCAGCAGACCAAACTCTGGTCTTCACACCAGAGTGGATTCTGACTCCTGGGTTCTTAAATTCAATTTTAATGTAATTGATTTAATTAGCACAATGTACTGTTAATTTTTGAACCCCTATACTTCTAATTTAGTAATAATGAATAGAATGCTTAAATATTTAATTGTCAATAAAAGTTATTTTTTTTTATTTAACATTAATAAGAGTTGAGTTCTTTTTCTTGTTGGCTGTGCTATTTATTTATTGTGAAGTCGTGCAAAAAGGTAAGTGGAAGTTATTAGAGTTAAATAATTATATTGAAATGCTTTTCTGGTATATAAACAAAGTCGAGCACAGTCCCAGCTGCAGGGATAATAAGGAAGCAATTATAATAATTATAAAAGTAAACTTTATTTAAATCTATACGATCTCACGCCAAATTAGAAATATATAAATAAATCAATAAATAACTTAAATATAGTAATCTTGGAAACATAAATATAAAAATGTAATGAAAATAAATCTAAATAATATCAAAATAAATTATAAATAATAAATAAGTATAAATTTTAAAGGGAAGGGTTAACTCTTTAGAACACTTGTGAGACAAAGCTGCAAGAAAGAGAATTTCTATACAAAAGCAAACAACTATATACTCTTTTTTTTCACCAATGAATCGTATAAGTGTGAAGTTATTTGAAATTAATTTTCATTTACAGTTCTACGTATTCGTTATTTTTTTGTTAAAACTAATTTTGTCATGAATTTTAGTAAAGTTTTGGATGTATCATTTTGTGATGGCTTAAGTCTGCTTAATCCAAGTTGGTGATGGTCCCAATTAACTCGGATTATCGGGACTCTGCTGTATATGTATAACTTTAAAATTTATATAATTTTCAATATTTTTTCCCAAAAAATTAATTATTTGATGCACATAGATATTTCATTAGAACAAAAATCTAAATAGATAATAAAACCTGTATTTTCTGTCGACGGCTTTCAAGGTCTCGAAGTTCATCACTGACAGAAGTTTTTATACGAATCATTTCTTCTATCCGAGCCTTTAAATCTGTTGCTTTAATAGATTCCAGATCTTCCATTTGAATGCCTTTGTGGTGGATTTCTGCTGAGGTATTTTCCCCAATGTACTAAAAGAGAAAGACATTTAAACCACATGTTTGTTTAAGGTCCACATCTATATAAATAAAATTGAAAATCTGTCTATGTGTTTATTTGTGGGTATATTTGTGTGTTTATTTGTCTCATCATCACGGGAAAATGACTGCACCAAACTGGATGAAATTTTTGGGATAAACTTGAAATAGCTCCACTTAAACTTTAGTCCATGTTAAGTTTCTAAGACCGGAGTTAACGAGATATTAATAAAAACTCCAATGTATTTTGCAGATACTTGACCTTGGCATAGGGTGGATCTAATAAATCATTTCTCCATCTGGAGCTATGAAACATGGTTTTGTAATATAAACAAACAGAGCACTTCTCGTAGCCTCTGCTATTTCATAATTGAGTTCCGGTTCTCGTTTTGATTTTAGCTTAATGATTTCATTGGTGAATCATAGGAATATAAGACAGTATTTTTTTTTTTTTCTTAAGTTTGGGTTTTAGAGGAATGTGCGGCAGTGAAATCATTAGGTTATTTCGAATAAAAAAATGGAAGCAACTAACGATTATTTTGTATTGCTATATGTATGAAAAATATACATCAAACAGAAAACAAGTATTTCTTTATTCCTGAAAAAAGTAGATTGCTGTGTTGAATAGGTGATTTTTAGTGAATTTTGTTTTAGAGTTAGTCTTAGCGCAAAAAATTAGCCGTCCTTTGGGAACAGTTCGGAAGCGAAGTGCTCCGTCTTTTGGGCCATGGCAGTTCCAGAATGCCACTGTCGGCAAAGGGTTAAACCTTCCATTAAGATAGCATTATGCAAATGATATTTGTTCCGCAAAATTAAACCTTCCATTAAGATAGCATTATGCAAATGATATTTGCTCCGCAAAATTATAGAAAACAAAAATGATATAATGCTGCTAAGTGATGGAATTAAACGCCGTAAGTTTATATTTGAAAAAAAAAAAATTATATATCATGTTGTTAAGAAACAGAATTAAACCCAATGAGTTATTACAGTAGTAAATCTTTTTCGATTTAAATAATAAAGAAATATATATATAAATAAATTTCATCGGAATTGCATATTTGATTGGATTATATACATTATGGGTCTTTGGGTTTAACATGTATAGAGATTACTGATATATTAAAATTTTTTCACTATTTGTTTTAATTTGGGGAAACATTTTTAAAATCCATATATTGTAGTACGGGTATATCTTCTAATAAATGGGGTATAATCTTAATTGGGGGTATAATCTTCTTGTATGAAAATATAACTAGTACAGATATATCTTCTAATACATGGGTACAATCTTCTAATCTACAAAATATAAATAGTTCCGTCCACCTATCTCTGTAATGCTTGGCGAGGGATTCGGCCTGATATTACCAACTTGGTGATTTTGTTTTTAATGTTGCAAATTTGATGAAAATTTTGTTAAATTGCTAAAAATGTTGTCAAATTGATTAAAATGATGCCAAATCAATGAAATTAATTTTGTTTTGAAAGGGGATAGTATTGTAATGACATTTCGGTAGCTTTAGACTGTCAGTCCAACCATCCTACTTGACAACAAATTTGGTAACTTTTTTAAATGTGGCTAAATTGCTCAAATATCGCTAAATTAATGAAAATATTACCAAATCGATAAAACTGTTGTCCAATTGATAAAAATGACACCAAATCAATGAAATTAATTGCATTTTTAAAAATGATAGTACTGTAATGATGTTTCAGTAGCATTTGCCTCAAATTTGGCGACTTTTTAAAATGCTGTCAAATTAATGAAAATGCGGCTGAATTGAAAAAATGATACTAAATTAATGACAATGACTCCTAATTGATGAAAATACAATATTTTGCAAAATTAAGTTCAATTTTTCTGAAATTGCATGTTGATTTGTGGGAATTAAATAATAGTTTTTGTAAATTTGCTTACAAATGAGATCAAGATGTTTTTTTGTTCATATGTGCTTGTGAAGATAATTTTGTATAGTGAGAACAGAGATTCTTATACAACTTTTTAGAAAAATTAAATTAAATATTATAATAAAATATTTAGAATAACAATGTCATTTAAAATATTATAAGGATATGCACATAAATGAAGTTTTAATTTCTTTATATTATATACTCTGTATGAAGAACAGGTAAATTGCTCTGTTTAATATAAAATTGAAAACATTAAATATTTTAATAAAGTGAAAACTAGCTATAGCAAACTTGGGTTACAGTAAACCTTAATCTATAAATATACCAAATGCATAGTCCCAGAAAAGCTTTATACATGTAATTACATTCCATATGCAGTGAATTAATATATAAGGAAACAGTACAGTGAACTAATTTTTAATGAAAGTTCCCCAGAAAAATATTTTAAATTGAATTTCTGAGTTGTTTACAAAAGATTTTTTATGCAGATTTTTCATGAGGAAAGAATTTGTTTGATATATGTACGTGTAACAGAAAGACATAAGCTTCCTTCTTTAAGGGTGAGCGTCAGTAAATCTTCTGCCCTATCCGTGTTTTATTAACTTTCGCAAATCATGCTTTTTGCCACAATTCTGATCAAACAGATGCGAAATATTTTCTGAAAGATAAAATGCAATAATTAAATTATATTAAAACTAAATTTAATACTCAATAAAATATAGAATATATTTTTTATTTTAATCCAAAATATTTTGGTGTTGCCATCTGTTGTCGTATTTTAATTCACACAGACAATTTTTATTTTTTAATGAACATTTTAAAATATATATTCCTTCTAATACAGTATTAAATACAACAACAAATCATATATAATAATGTCACAATCACGGAAAGATAATTTCTCATTCTATAAATTTGATAAGGGGATCTGAATGTACATCACTGAGAACTGCAGCTTTGTCTTCAAGTTCCTTTGTCTTCAAGTTCAAGTTCAATTGCCTTTCCATGATTGTGGCTTTATTATATATGATTTTTTATTTTAATCCAAAATATTTTGGTGTTGCCATCTGTTGTCGTAATTTAATTCACACAGACAATTTTTATTTTTTAATGAACATTTTAAAATATCTATTCCTTCTAATACAGTATTAAATACAACAACAAATCATATATAATAATGCCACAATCACAGAAAGATAATTTCTCATTCTATAAATTTGATAAGGGGATCTGAATGTACATCACTGAGAACTGCAGCTTTGTCTTCAAGTTTCTTTGTCTTCAAGTTCAAGTTCAATTGCCTTTCCATGATTGTGGCTTTATTATATATGATTTGTTGTTGTTTTTAATAGCATATTAGAAGGAATAGAAATTTTAAAATGTTCATTAAGAAATAAAGTCATTATGAATTAAAGTATGACAACAGATGGCAGCACCAAAAATATTCAGGATTAAAATAAAAAATATATTCCATATTTTATTGAGTATTAAATTTAGTTTTAATATAATCTAAACATTGTATTTTATCTTTCAGAAAATATTTCGCAACTGTTTGAGCAAAATTTCAGCGAAAAAAGTGATCTGCAAAAGTTAACAAAGTGCAGATAAGGCAAAAGATTTACTGAAGCTCACCCTTAATAAACCCTACTTCGAAACTTGACAGTGCTGTTTCTAAAATATTTTTTGTGAATGTAATTAGCAGAAAATAATAGATTACTTCACACAGCAGTAACAGCATATAGCTGAATATCTATTAATTGTCAATTTTCATGTTTAAAACAAAAATCTTTTTTTTCACTTTGAAGTTTCTAGAAACTGTTTTGGTTGGAAAACGTCTTGGAAATATCTTTTATGGTTTATAATGGTTGACAGAGCTGTACATAATATGATTTATAGAATTTTAATGCATACTCATCACATCCCCATGTCAGAAATCACATATGGGGCTGTATTTGTTCCTCATGGAAATTAGAACTAACATTGAGAAACACATCAGTATACATAACTCGCAGTATACATAACTTGCTTTTATGCACTAAATTTTTCAAATTTTCATTCATATTAATAATAATTAAATGCGTGTCAGGAATGACAGATAATAAGTATATACAGTAGAACCTTGATTATCTGACCCTCATTTAACCGGAACGCTCCGGTAACCGACGTCAGTTTCCTGACTTTTTTTTTTCCCCTGTCCTTCGTTTGCCCCTGTTCTAAACAAAAACACTACCTGCTATTGCACCCTCTGAGTGTAAGCAAGCGCAGGGAACAAAACCACTTTTGCCATCTTTTCACAAACAGAAATTTTCATAGCTGTAGAATTTCAAAAGGGGGAGGAGAAATCAATCACTACACGCTCTCTTACGATTGGCGTGCCTACCCTTCGTGGACGATTCTACTCCGGAAAAAGGTGATTAAATATGCTTAGATGGGCGAAATTCTAGCGTGTAACTGTTTGTTCTCTTTTTCTGCTGTTTGTTGCTGTGGTGAAGTGTCTTTGACTGTAATTTTTTATTACTCAAGTCTGCTTTTTTCATCATGGTTTCCATTAAGAGAAAACGAGTCATTCTAACCATAGAGGAGAAATATGATATTGTTACGCGATTAGAATCGGGAGAAACTATAACAAAACTTGCAAAGAGGTTTAATGTTGGCATATCAACTGTTGGTGACATGAAAAGGAACTCTGAGAAAATTAAGAAGATTTTTCTGAATTAGATAGCGGGAAATCCGCCAAATTCCAAAAAAACATGAAATCAGCTGATCAGACGGATTTAGATGCTGCTTTGTACAAATGGTTTGTTCAAAAAAGGTGTGAAGGAATACTGCTATCTGGGCCGATTATACAAGAGAAAGCTTTAATTCTGAATTCTAAGCTCGGTGGTTCGGATGACTTTTTAAAGCCAGTAGTGGCTGGCTAGAGAAATTCAAAATTCGTCATGGCATAAGGCAACTCAACATCGAGGGTGAAAAAATGTCTGCAAATGTCGCAGCAGGTGATTCATTTATCACAGGAATTGAAAAGTTGATTAAAGAAGAGAACTTAAGCTTAGATCAAATCTACAACTGTGATGAAACCGGATTGTACTGTAAGGCCCTTCCAGAAAAAACTTTAGCTGCGTTCCCTGAGACTTCTGCTCCCGGAAGGAAAAGAATAAAAGACAGAGCTACTGTTCTAGCCTGTTCCAACGCATCGAGTTCCCACAAGCTAAAACTAGCTGTTGTTGGAAAAAGTAAGAATCCCAGATGACTTAAGAACATAAACAGATCTGCACTTCCTGCCCACTATTTCTATCAAAATAATGCTTGGATGAATTCCCATTTGTTTTCAAATTGGTTTCTTGATATTTTTGTGCTTTCAGTGAAATCTTAGCAAGAAAAAGCAAATTTGAATGGAGCGCTTTTATAATTGGACAACTGCCCGGCTCATCCGGGTGATGATTTTCTAAAATCTGGAAACATCCGGTGTTTACTTTTGCCCTCGAATACAACGTCTGTGCTGCAATCTATTGAATGCTGAACTGCAATCTACTGCGATCAGGGCGTTTTGGACTCTTTAAAACGGCATTTCCGAAAGAAATTAATAAGAAAATTACTTTTTAAAGGAGAATCTGCTAGATGGCCCATATTTGCGTTATATGTGGGGGAAACCTCACACAATCAACTTGATTAAATAATAGTAGAAGCAAACACTGATAGCAACTATATTTGAGAAACCCTAGTTTTACAAAAATAAATGTTCTGATAAGGGAAGCAAACTATAAATATACACTTATAAAGGTATGCAGGTAATAATGTTTTATTTGAAATACAAATTTTGATATACCAATATCACCACCAAAAGCAGATTGGCAGATGGATATATTGAAAACAACCGGATTCAATTCGTTTCCTAAAAGGATCTTTTCCCAGAAACCAGTATGGTTGGGTTTTTTTATTTATTTTTTTTTTTTTGTCACATCAAATTGGTGATAAGTTGAGTGCCATTTGGCAGCTCTGGCAGAATTCTTCAAGGCAGCCTGCAGAATTCATGGATTGCACTCAATTTTTCTCAAAAAAGAGGAACAAAAAAAGAAATTTTGATATAAAAAAGTAGGAAAAAGTAGGAATTTTAATTCCCATCCCCTCATAATTAGCATCCCTCTCCCCATAAATATAGTGCTGAAATATGCATAACACAATCATAAAGCAGCAAAAATCCCATTTTGTGGAGTTAGCAATAAAACTTAGAATTTGGAGTCGAAAAATTTTAATTTGTAGCAAGAAAATTTGTATATTGTACATTATTTTACAGAAATAAAACCTTTTTGTAGCAGTTTGTAGTAAGGAAATCAGCATTCTGAAAATTACAGAAAAGAAAATATTTACATTTTTTATCTAATTAAAACAATATATAAAATTTTGAAATAGCTCACAAGAATCGGTCCTGAGAGGAGTAAATATGAAATGGGAGCATTAGTTATATTGTCAAAGGCACAGAAATTGGAAGCAGCAATGCTGCATTTTATTAAATAAATCATTGCAATAAACTAAAAGTTGAAATTAAGTAACATAATTATGCACAAATTATAACACAACAATGGATCCACTTCGTTAATAAACAATATAAGAAACTAAATGGCCTAATATATGCTCTGTTGTATAACTCATGTATAATTACATCATTTAATTTCTTGTGTATTTTATGTGCATATTGAAAATAAAAATAATCTCAATAATAGCAAAATATATTTTCGCAATTTTGATAATTGCTAATATTTGCTATTTGAAAAGTACATAAAATTCATGGACTTTATGAAAAAATGCTAAAATTCGAGAATTTTATGAAAAAGCACAATAATTTACATTTGAAATAATGCTCTAAAAGCCAAAATTTTTAAGAAAGAGCAAAGACTCGATTTTTTTTTTTTTTAAAGAATGCTCTAAAAGCCAAAATTTTCAAGAAAGAGCAAAGACTAGATTTTTTTTTTTTTTAAAGAATGCTAAAAAGTGCAATTTCTTTTAAATTGCACAAAAATTTGTAATTTTTGAGAAAGAATGCTGAAAAGCAAAATTTCTTTTAAGTACCACTGAAATTCGTAACTTTTTGGAAAAAAAAGCTAAAATTTGCAATTTTATTTAAAAGTGTTAATATTACATTATTTTATCTAAAAGTTCTAAAATATGCAATTTCATTCAAAAGCACTAAAATAGATGCTGTAATTTAAAAGTGCCAAAATTTATGGTACTTTATTCAAAAGTACTAAAAACAGGGAAAAACTGTCTTATTGATGAATTTTAGCATCTTTTCTCAATTGTGAATTTTTACGTTCCTTGAAAAATTAAATGGAGTGTGGCCCAACTCAACTTTCTCATACCATAATCCATTTCCTTGTGGGTTTTGTTTTTTCAAAATTTTACATTTCTTTTTACTGTCCTTATATACAATAATGTATAAGGAAAGTATTGTGATGGGGTCAAAAATTCAAATTCGAGTTTTCGATGGAAGAGCATGTTTCAAGCATCCCTGATCACGAATCGAACATTTTTGAGGTGATGTCTGTGTGAGTGTGTGTGCGTGTCAGTGAGTCTGTGGAGATGATAACTGACGAATAAATGCACCGATTCGAATGAAATTTGTTATAAAAATTACAATCTGTGAATACTAGAAGCCTATTGTTTTTATATGCAATCGAATGTTCAAAACTCCCCTAAACTTTTAAGTAAAATTTTGAAAAAAATCATCAAAAAATCAAAATCTCTAATAAAGTTACGCAAATAGACATTTCTTATGTAATTTTTCATTAGAAAATGATTGACATAAATTTTAGAATGCTAGCATGAACCATGCTTGAGATATTGCACTTTTTTCAAAAAATTATCAAAAAATCATATAAAATAAAAAAAATATATATAAAAATTGAGAAACATGTTCACTTTTCATATGTAATATCTATGTAATATAATGCGATAAATTGGATGACACCATTCTCGTGGATCTAGCTAGTTCCATTCATGAAAAAAAAGATACTTTGAGTACTACTTTCGTATTTGAATGCCTATAGGCATTTATCTGCTGTAAGAATAACTTATTTCTCCGTCCATACTGCTTGGAAAGATTTTAGTGACGAATTTGGTGGAATGTCTCCAACTGGCGACTTTCTTAAATGTTGCAAAATTAATGAAAAACTAGCCACATGGATAAAAATGACACTAAATCAATGAAAATGATGACTAATTGACAAAAATTCAATATCTTGGAAAGAATATAAATATCTACTATAAGAATAATCTATTTTTACTTTCCTTATATACATAATGTATAAGGAAAGTATTGTGACGGGGTCGAAAATTCGAATTCAAATTTTCGACGGGAGAGCACATTTCAAGCATCCCTAATCACGAATCGAACATGTTTGATGTAATGTCTGTGTGTGTGTGTGTGTCAGTGAGTCTGTGGAGATGATATCTCATGAACGAATGGAGCAATTTGAATGAAATTTGGTACAAAAATCACAATCCATGAATACTGGAAGCCTATTGTTTTTAAACACAATCGAATGTTCCGAACCGTCTTAAACTTTCGAATGAAATTTTGAAAAAATCATCAAAAAACCAAAACCTTTAATAAAGTTATGCAAATTGACATTTCTTATATAATTTTTCCTTAGAAAACGATTGACATAAACTATAAAACACTAGCATGAACTGTTCTCGAGATATTGCACATTTTTCAAATAAATTTATCAAAAAATCACATAACTTAAAAAAATATTAACTGTTGAGAAACATGTTCACTTTTCATATATAATATCATGCGATAAATTTGGTGACATCATTCTCGTGGATTTAACTTGTTCCATTCACAAGAAAAGATACCTTGAGTAATACTTTTGTATTTGAACACCAATAAGCATTTATCTCCTGTAAGAATAACTTATTTCTCCGTCCATAACACTTGGCGAGATTTTGATGACACATTTGGCGGAATGTCGCCAACTTGGTGATTTTTTTAAATGTTGCCTAATTAACAAAAATCTCGCTAAATGCATAAAAATGACACTAAATCAATGAAAATGACGACAAATTGAGGAAAATTCAATATCTTGGAAAGAATATAAGTATCTATTATTAGAATAATATTTTTTTAACTGTAAAAGTAGTAAATTCATTGCATTATATAAGGAATGTCATGTGCTGCCCACATCAGATATTTTAAATAGGTATTGATGGTCCAAATGGTTTCAATTATAGCATGTTATGCTCCCCTTTAAAGACCTTGAAAAAATCTTTCGATTGATACCATACTTGAAAATGTACCCCTGGGGAGGAGGGATTTTCCACCCCCCCCCCCCTCTGGGGCTAATAACGTCACAAACACAAAAATAGTGTTGTGGTTATTTTTTACAACAATGACTGAAACTATGAAGTCTCAAGATCAATGAGTTAAAGTTATTTATTTTCATTGAAAAGGGCACTAAATTAACACAGTACTGAAGTGATGTGATTTTTTTTATAGCAGGAATTAAGCTACAATTTAATAAATCACAACAAATGTTAGAGTTTTATTTCTGCAGTCACAAATCAAAAGAGTTTTTCAGATCTTGGGGGGGGGGAGGAACAACACCTCCCTGCCTCCAATAAATGACACCCCTGCATTAACTCCTTGAACATTTTTCCTGATATGCAATTGGTCATACAAGCAAAAAAAGAGCCTCCAACTGTGGAAAAGAAGGGAAAAAAGGAAAGTAGGAGTCATTTTTAAAAAGTAGGAAAAGTAGGGAAAAGGAGAAACTGTCCGAATCCTGATAATTCTACATGTATTTCTCATTACAGCATGTTAGAAAATAGGTGTTATTTTTTTATATAATTTTTAGTACAGCACATGAAGATTTACTACATCACAAAGTTTTCAGATACTTGACCTGGTTTTGTGTCTGTTTCAATTGAAAATCCATTTTCCTTCGTTATGTGTGTTAGAAATGAAAATTTGAAATATTTTGTATGCCCTTTGCAGACGGTTGAAGAGCCCGTGTGTCGACAGCGAACTTGCATTCAAGAACGGTCATCACTCATTCGCGTCGGAGAAAGTTTACCCTAAAGGACAGCCATCACAAATGCATGTTTTCATGTGGAACATTTATATTTGAATTTATTTGTCTACTAGATAGTGATAAATGTCCATGCAAACAACTCCAATGTATTTTGCAGATACTTGACCTTGCCATAGGGGGTATCCAATGAATTATTTCTCCATCTAGAGCGGTGAAACTTGGTTATATAATATAAACAAATAGAGCACTTCTTGTATCCTCTGCTATTTAATAATTGAGTTTCGGTTCTCGTTTTGTTTTTCGCTTTATGATTTCATTAGTGAATCATAGGAATATACGAGAGTATTTATTTTAAGTTTGGGTTTTAAAGGAATGCACAGCAGTGAATTAGGTTATTTCAGATAAAAGAATAGCTGGGCCGGGACGTTTACTTTCTGAGGAAGAATATACTTGTATGATAAATGAATTGGGCAGTAATGAAAGTGATGCAGACACTAAAAATTAGTGGAACTGTGGTATTTCTGAAGATGAATGTGAAAATGCAAGTGATTCTTCAGATTCTGAGTGTACTATTATTACAACACTGCCAGCTTCAGTATCTGTTTCTGTGAATGATGTTTGGAAAGGAGATTTGAAAGATCTGAATTCTTTTGAGTTTTTGAGCATACTTGGAATCAATCACAATATTATGCAGCATAATTTAGATAAGGAAATTAATTTTATTAGCATATTTTTCGATGATGAATAGAAGAATTCATAGTAAAAGCAACTAACAAGTATTTTGTATTGAGATTCGTATGAAAAATATACATTAAATAGAAAATAAGTATTTCTTTTATTCCCCAAAAAAGTAGATTGCTATGTTGAATAGGTGAGTTTTAGTGAATTTGTTTTGAGAGTTAGGCTTAGCGCAAAATATTAGCCATTCTTTGGGAACAGTTCTGAGGCGAAGAGCTCCGTCCTTTGAGCCACGGTAGTTCCGGAATACCGCAGTCTGCAAAGGGTTGAGAGATTGCTACAAAATGAATAACCCTTTTCCAAGCTCTGATCAACAGCACTGAATGACTGTAATTTCTTTTTAGGGTAAGTGCAGCTCATAAGGGCACGAAGCTCCCATAACATACATGTAGAGGTGCACTGAATATAAATTACTACAAAAAAAATTAGTCTTTTATTGAGCCCCGATTAACAACAGTACTAAACGATTGTGATGTTTTCTTCAGGACGAGTGCAGTAAATAAAGGTACAAAATACCTATAGTGTTCATGTTGAGGTGCACTGAACATGAATTGCTACAAAATGAATTAGCCTTTTTTGAGCTTCAATTAACAACAGTACTAGCTGACTGTGATATTTTCTTGAGGGCGAGCACAGCAAGTAAGAGTGCAAAGTGCACATAGCATGCGTATTGATGTGCATTGAACCTGATTATGTAGTTTTTGTAAAATTTGAATTTTTAGCACTGCATCATTTTTAAAATGTGTTTTTGCTTATAAATAAAACTTTTTCTCTAATTTTTATGCAAATTTGGCTATTTTTCATATATGTTTTCACGAATGAAAATTTGATAAAAAAAATTTTAAAAGTTAACCAGAAAAGCCTTTTTATGAGCTAAAAATGCATTTTAGAAATAATGGGTGCCATAAGAGACTTAGTGCTAAAGAAAGTGTTAAAAATTGGGACCATACAGGAATATGCTAAATAAGTCACCAAATTTATCAACAAGTATTACAGACAAAATGAAGAGAAGAGCATTTCTTTTATACAAATGACTGCTGGCAAATTGCTAAGCATTAAAATACAAAACTGTTACACAAAGTATATTCTCTCAAAAATGGAACAAACTATCAACAAGAATGATGCTAACAAATTTAATGCATAATATATGAAAAGTTAACATTTGTAATATACTTAATACATTTATAATATTAACACATATGAAAAGTTAACATTTTATAATACTTAACAGTAACTTTAAATTTGTGAATTTGTTTTAATAAATTTATTTGAAAAAGTGCAACATCTTAAGAATGGTTTATGGTAGTATTTTAAAGTTTGTGTCAATCGTTTTCTAAAAAGAAATTATATAAGAAATCATTATTTATGTGACATTATTGAAGGTTCTATTTTTTGATGATTTTTTCAAAATTACATTGAAAAATTTGGCGGGAGTTCTGAATATTTGATTGTGTTTAAAATCAGTAACTTAAAGTGTTTATTGATTCTAATATTTGCCCCAAATGTTGTTTGAAATGATCAATTAGCTAATGAGATATCATCACCATCGACTGATGAATGCACACACATACATACATTACCTCAAAAACAGATTTTAATTCAAGGTTGCTTGAAATGTATTCTTCCGTTGAAAACTTGAATTCAAATTTTTGACCTCATCGTATACATTCATGTACAATGTATATATAGGGAAAGTAAAAATATAAAGCTGCATTTAACAGCTATGAAAATGACTATAAATCAAAGAGCATATAGTAACTTACTTTAGTTAGATAATAGTGTGTAAATAAGGGCACCATGATGAAAATTATAAGTAGAATTCCTATGATTCTAGTCAGACGAGTTGCAAAGTAGCGATGACACAGAGGCCATGTGGGAAATACTTTCCCAGCATTTGGTTCCAACAACATTATAATCAATACAGATTAACCCATTGCTTGCGGAGATAGATATGCAGTCTCCGTCATATTCTGTAAGCAAAAGATACCAATTTTATATCATGCAAAGTACCACAAAAAAATAAAAATACAATAAAAATGTGGTAACTAATAGGAAGAAAATACAGCGATGGTTCAAAAAACTTTGCAAAATAAAATGGAAAAATGTATACAAATCCAAAAAGTCTGCAATAATCTAAGAAATTATGATAATTTAACTATCAACAAGAAATGTCAATCATGCATAAAGCATTGATTATGAGGCACTTTTCAACTGAAATTAATTATTTAAACATCTCTAAAATGTGATATGCTCAGTGCTGATATTTTAAAATTATCACAGTACTACAGTAATTTATTATACTTGAAAACTTAAAACTTCATCGAAAAAGACAATGCTAGTTACACAAAATGAACTTCATTCAAATGACATCATCGAAATATAAATCGTCAGCCTTTCCATGTAAAATCAATGAATATTTCATTCATACCATTTATGTTCCAGACTCCAGAGCTAAATAATTTTGAGTGAAAAAAATTCAGTAATTTTTATACAACTCACCTTACAATTGCTTGATTTGTTTACATTCTGCATGCTATAGTATAGTATTAAATTTAGGCTTCGTTGCAGGAATAATCAAAGTTTAGTGATCATTTAAAATCAAAAATATTGTAATTGCATTAGCACAGAATTTAGATACACAGATAATATGCAAAAATAAAGTGGTTTTATGATAGATGCAACACTAAATATAAATGTAAATGATCTTTAAACATCTATGGTAACAGCGGAAAAATAGAGGTCATATTTTATTTTGCAAAGAGTCATGTGACCTCTTCATAATATATCATGGGTGTAACTATTAATTCTAAGTTTTATTAAAAAACTATTTAACATATTGTGCTGAAATCTTTTTTAAACATTTTTTGATAATTTGAATATTTCATAAAATTTTTAAATCAATTTATGAATTTTAACTTCACTTAAAATATGAGTGAAAAAGAAAAGGAAAAAATATGAAAACAATTGAGGAAAATGCAAAATTATTTTGCAAATGCACAAAAAATTAACTTGGAATCTTAAAGTAAAGTATTTGAAAACTATAATAAAATGTCATACACATAAACAGACAAAAGAAAGATTAATCATGCGTAAAGCATTGATTATGGAGTTTACTTTCCAACTGAAGTGCAATTTTATTTAAATCTCTCTAAAATGCAATATATTCAGCAGTGATATTTTTAAAATTACCACAGTACTACATTAATTTATTTTACTTGGGAACTTAAAACTTCATAAAAGGCAATGCTATATATAGTTTGTTTTTCTAAGAAAAATCAATGAATATTTCATTTATATCACTTATATTCCAGACTCCGGAGCTAAATAAAGTTGCAAGATTTAGCAATTCTAATACAACTCATCTTACAGCTTGATTTGTTTACATTCTGCATACGCTTCTTAATTGGACTTCATTGTAGAAATAATCAAAGTTTAGTGATCATTTAAAATAAAAATATTGTAATTGCATAGGTGCAAAATTAAAATACACAGATAATATGCAAAAATAAAGCGGTTTTAAGACGGATGCAACACTAAATATAAGCATTCCTTAAAAATTAAGATATTCACCAAGCGAAAAAAAAAAATTGGATGCCATATTTCATTTCGCAATGAGTCACGTGATCTCTTCATATAATATGGGTGTAATTATTATTTCAATTTTTATTTAAAAAACTACTTAACATATTTTGATGAAATATTTCATATACATTTTATGTGATAATTTGAATGTTTCCTAAAATTTTCAAAGTAATTTGTGAATTTTAATGCTGCTTAAAAATATTTGAAAAATTAGATCCCATAGTGTTCAAAGTATTTTATTTTTTTAACCCGGATTAAATCCAAAACTAATTGGGTGATATTATTCTTTTACATTTCCGTATGTCCCACAGACTGTCTCAACAACATACTACAATTTCATTTTGATAAAGTTACTTTTAAGGCAGTT
Organism: Amaurobius ferox; assembly: GCA_951213105.1. Lineage (NCBI taxonomy): Eukaryota > Metazoa > Arthropoda > Arachnida > Araneae > Amaurobiidae > Amaurobius > Amaurobius ferox. The sequence continues at coordinate 150,354,995 of OX578136.1, forward strand.
ATCGTGTGAATGGACAGACAGACAGAATGTACAAAGTGATAAACACTTTACAACTATGTTGGAAAGTGTTAAAAAAAGAAACTTTGAAATGAATATCATAGAGTAATAATAGTTAAAGGCCAAGCCTTTATTACAACATCATGGCAATCATCAGTACTAAAGTTATAGAAAGTTATTTAAATATCAAAAACTTTTTTCGGCACATCTTATATTCCTATATTTGAGAAGCATGTGACTACCTAAATCTACTGACAATTCAAAAGGTACAGTTGTTAATACTAACTATCTACCATGTTATCTCAATAGTAAAATTACTGACAACTGGACTCTTTTCTTATAAACTATTACATATAATATTTATATAATTGTTCTTCAATATTTCTCATAAATATTTAAAGTGTTATTTGCATTTTGCAGATTGTTCAGAATGTCAGCTGAACTCTTGTAATGTCAATGAAGGTGTATTATTTTTTCTAAAATTTGCTCTGTAACATAAAGTCATATTTTTATGAATGATTTTATTTTAAAACCTTTATTAAAGCATCTAAAAATGTCTTTTATTGCATTATGTTTCTGCTATTCTTTTGCCAAGTGATTCATGTATAAAACAAATAATGCATGAAAAAAATAATAGAGGGATAGGTTAGTTTTTAAAAAGATCTTTAAAAGTTTTGCTGTCCTTGCCTTGGAGACATTGTTGTAAATGTTGGAAACTGTCAAAAAATCGTTTACAATCTAAATCAGCATTTGGTTAGGAAATGCCAATTTAGCCCAGCATTCATACGAAATTCTAATAGTATAGATTTTTATGCTCCAAATTTGCAAGGTATATATTCACAGTCTAGACAGTTTCTACAAATGAAATTTATTAAAAGAATGAAAATTATAAGTAGGGATGAAGTACACTCTTTTGCAAAAAACACGAAGCACCCCCTAAAAAATAATCCGAACATCTCAAAATTTTGCATGCAAATTCCTTTATACCAAGTATGCAAATGATTAAATTTGCAAGGCCAATGAGTGTTCACTTCAGTCATAGCGCATGTTTTTACTGCGCAACTAGCATCCTATAAAACGGGTTAAAAATGTGGACAGTTTATCTTTGCTCATTATCAGCACTGCAGTTCCGTGGAGACACAACCAATAATACCATTACGACATTGCTGAAGACCTTATAAGCAATTAGACAAGTTCGAACGTGGTCGTATAGTTGGGATAAGCGAAGCTGGCTGGCCATACCGAACAATAGGCCGCCACCTGCACCGAACAGACACTGCTGTGCAAAGGTATTGGCAGCAATGGTTGCTGCAAGGAACTCATTGGCAGAATGAAGGCTCTGGAAGGCCAAGGTGCATGAATGCAAGGCAAGATTGGCTGATTGTGCGACAGGCCCAAATAGGCCCAACAGCATCATTGTCCGCCATCCAACATGCTACAGCCTCTTCCATACCACCTGTGGTACCTTCCATCATTTCACGGCACTTGGCTGAGGTTTGGTTACGGTGTCACAGCAGCCTTTAAGACATTTGCCCATAACCCCACAACATTGACAGAGTCGTTTGGAGTGGAGTCGTAGCCGAGCATCAGGGCTGCTAGCAGACTGGCATCGCATAGTGTTCAGTGATGAATCACGCTTGTCTATCAATAGATGACCATCAGGTACGTGTGTGGAGGCACAATTGCCAGCGGTCCCAAACAGCCTTTGTTTTACACAGGCACACAGCCATTATCCTTGGTGTGGGGTGCTATTTCTTACGACAGAAGGTTGCCCCTAGTCATACTGCATACAACTTTAACAGCTGAATGATATGTTAATGAAATCCTGTGGCGTTACCCTTCATGGCATGTCATTCTGGGACCATTTTCCAACAAGATAATGCCATGCCACATATGGCTCGCATATATGTGGACTGTCTTCTTGCTGTTGATACTGTTCCTTGGCCAGCAAGATCACGAGCCCTTTCGTCAATCGAGCATGCATGGGACATGCTAGGCTGCCAGATTTGGGCATCCCAAAATGCAGCAGATCTGGAGCAACAATTGAGGAATGCCTGGCAGAATGTATCGCAGGATGACATTAGGAAACTTTATCACTCCTTACTTAGACATATACAAGCATGCATTGCCACCAAGGGAGGTTTCACCAATTACTGATTTGAAAATTCAATGTGCAATTGCTAACCATTGATCGGTCCTGCGGCCTTGATTTTGTAATATTTCATTACCTGTGTATGAGCTGTACAAATATTTAATTTCAATAAAAACAGTCACATTCTTCATGGTGCTTCATTTTTTTTGCAAAAGAGTGTATATATTGATTTCATAATTCATGTCTCAAGAAACTATGAAGAGTTCATATACTTTTAAAATTATATAACCTATATTCAATCAAATAAACATGTTCAAATGTAAATATATCTATAGAAACAAAATTTTAAATCTGTCTGTCTGTATATGTGTGTGTTTATCTCATCATCCTAGGGAAAACAGCTGCACCAAATTTCATGAAATTTTGAGAGTATCCTTAAAATAGCCTCTCTTAAAATTAGTCCATGTTTCAAGTTTCTAGGACATGGGGTTATTGAGATATATATTAATAAACAAAAATGTAGAATTAAACCATCCATAGAAATAGAATTATGCAAATGATATGTTTTCCGCAAATTTAAAGAAAATTGTATCATATTGCTTAGCAATACAATTAAATTAAATGTGTGATACAGCAGACAATTTTTACTATTTTATTCAGTATTAAATAATAAAGAAATGGGTATAAATTTTATAAATGAATGGTATAGCATTTTTAACTGGATTATATGAATTATGGTTTAAGGATTCCTATAATTATTGATATTTTCAATTTTTTAGTCATTTGTTTCATTTTAGCAAAGATTTTTTAAACTCATATACTATGTTTAGCCAATAGTTGAAACAGAAAAATGGTACAGATGTATTATATCTTCTATGATTTTGGTATAAATTGATCAAATGTCATAGTTATTGTAAATTTTTTTACAAATGGAACCAGGTGTTTTATTTTTCAGATCTGCTTGTGAAGATAATTTTCTATAGAGAGAACAGATTTTTATACTTCATTTTAGGAGAATTAAATTAAATAATTAAATAGAATGTTTAGAATAACAATGTTATTTAGAGTACTACAGGAATTTGAACATTATTGTGAATTTTAAGTTTCTTTATGGATAATCCATACGAAGAACGAGTATACTACAATCTCTAATAAATTTACTTATGTCAGTATTTCAGCAAGTACCCAAAAATTTGTTCACAGTGATATAATGTTAAATGAGCTTGTGATATGAATGCAAATCGTGACATAATTTGCTTACTTTCACAACACACATTTCACTAATTTGGAAGACGGTTCATTCAAGATTTTTTCTCAAGGGGTAATCATAGTACTGGAATGTAAAAATAATTGATTTCAAATATGGCATTTGTGTTAAACAGTTTGTCACACAATTCTGAAATACGTTCACTTAGTAATAAACAAACTATGAATTTTATTATAAATTGTAAAACAAATATAAAGTAAAGCATTCGAAATTTAAATGCATTTTATTTAACATATTAGAAAAGCAAAGAGATGCATAATTTGACGAATGAAATTAAAAACAACTCTTTAAAATACGAATACATTTCTAATAATTTAATTCAAAATGTTGTGAAAACTCTGCGGTATGAAAGAGACAGAAATACACCATGTTGCCAGAACAATTTACCGAAATAATTAGTGTCATGGATATGAAACCAACTAGTTATATATAAGAGCCTATAACTCCTATAAGATTGTAGGAAACAGGATAGTATCCGCAACAAACTCCCGCCAAAATATCACATGATAAAAACGTCAGCCGCGAAATTCAGTGATAGCAGATGCATTACGAGATTTCTTTGTTTTGCTTTGTGCGGAAATTTACAGTTCAATTACTCTATGCGTGATTTTGATATTGAAAACACACACAGATATATATATATATATATATATATCCAAAAGGAGATTTCCAAATCTGAATATCAATGATACAAGAAATAAATAAGAAAAAGAAAAGTACCAAAAATTGGCAGAGAGGGGGCTGTGACCCCCTCACCCCGGTTCAGCATGCTTTACGCCATGGCCACACTCTCGGATGCCGGTACCATTCCGCATCTAGGCCATTATACCTAAGAAAATCTATTTGGAAACGAAAAGACCATGATCGTTGAAGTTAAACACAACACTAGAATTTGTGCAAACAAAACCTCAAGTTACTCCCATATATATATATATATTCTATTTACATTTTATTTTATTAACAATAATTTTTATATTATACTATTTATTTATTTATTTTCTATTTAAAGCCAAGACCCCCCCAAAAGTCTCTGTGATATAAAAGGCTGAAACATTCCACACTTGCCATGGGGTGGGACGGTAGTTAAAGCGCGGTGGTTAGAGCGCGGGAATTGCAACTCGCTAGGCCCGGGTTCGATTCCTGCCACTGCCGAAACTGCCGCCGTGTTCAAGCGGAGTACGATCGCGTTAAACATGTGGGACTGTAAGTCCTTCCGAGAGGTTGGTGGTAGGGGAAGGAGAGTACGGTCCGTGTGGATGCCTTCCCCACTGGGTTCCGGTCTAAATTGGGTGGCACTTCTCAGCTTTCCAAACAGATATCTTACACCTTTCTGGTATGTTGGACGGTCTGGGTCTCAACAACAACACTTGTCATGGGCGCCTAAGGGCTCCCATGACTCCCCTATGAGTACCCATGGCACTCCCCTATGAGTACCCATGGTGAGGGCGCCAATAGAACTTTTACCAGCGGGAATAAACACAAGGATATGACGTACAGTATTGATTAGGTTGATACCTGTATTTGAGTATTATTAATATTATTGTATTAATATTGATAAATATTATTGTCCCTTTGTCCCCGCCCATAGCATGTGTGCAATGTTTCGGCCTTTTATGTCATGGAGACTTTTGGAGGATCTTGAAATACCTATTTACCATCCTAGGGGATATCGAAACTTCGGCACCTATTAAAAAACTGTGATCTCATTGCGAGAGATATTTCTAACAATGTTACCTTTCCGTGAGCACTCTCCCTGCTTTGACGCGTTCAGTGAAGTTCCTTACTGTTCCCTTGGTTTTACTGTTTTATTTTTGCACTCCTTGCTCAAACATATACTGTATATATGAATATACGCTATAATATTGATTTAACTGTTAACTACACATTCTATCTTGACCAAAAATTATACGGTCATTCATGCAAAAAGCAACTACATTTCATGTTGTTTTCTCTCACCGTATTGTATTGTGAGACTGCTGTCCCTGTCTTTTGCTTGATTGTGTGTGTTTTTGTTTGTCTTGCTGTCTCTTGACTTCCAATGTATGTAACTCTGTAAAATTTTTAATTTTCAATAAATGACTGGTATACTCTGGCAGCTCGTGGGTGTCTGTGGAGGTCGGTCTCCTGTCTAAATTTTCTCCCGGCCACACATTTAACTGCCGTAAACCCTAGGGTTGGCTGTGTGGTCTGGGCCTTCTATACATGCAATGGGCGGCCATAGAGACAATAACATAATATGAACAATACTCGAATATAGATATCAATCTAATCAATACTGTACGTCACATCCTTGTGTTTATCCCACTGGTAAAAGTTCTATTGGCGCCCTCACCATGGGTGCCCGTAAGGAAAGTCAAAAGGCCACTTGCCCTACTGTGAGCATTCAAGGTCACAAATGTAGGTATGAAGTCAGTAGATGTTCTACGTACTACTTATCTTTCAGCATACCCTCCTTGAAAAAATTTCTATTGACGCCTTTGCCATGGCCGCCCATACGGGATGTTGATAAAAATGTGTTGCCCATAGGATGTCAAGCTAGTTGATATTGTCGCCCTTGAATGTGCCCCCGCTGGCATAAGTTCTATAAGCGCTCTTGCTATGGCGCCCATAGGGGATCTTGAGGGGGAACTTGCTATCCCGTCGACGTTCAAGTTCACAGATGTAGATATCAAGCTAGTCGATGTTGTATGTCTTACCCTTCAGTTTTCCGCTTGTAAAAGTTGTATGGGTGCTCTTGCTATGGGTGCCCATAGCAAAGGTGGTCATAGAACTTATTAAAGCTGGGCCAACTCAAGGATGAGACGCACAATACCTTGATGCCTACGTTTGTGGCCTTCAAAATCTTTATGGGCTCCCATGGCAAGGACGTCCATAGAGTTTCTTCCAAGAGCACACACAAGGATGAGACACACAATATCTACTAGCTTGACACCTACATTTGGGACCTTGATGTTCACGAGAAGGCAAGTGCTCCCTTACACTCCCCTATGGGCGCCCATGACAAGGACGTCAATAGAATTTTTTGCAGCGGGGACAATCTCACGGACGAGACATACAGTAAGTATTCATTAGTTTGATATTCGTGACGTTCAACATCCCTATGCGCGCCCATAGCAAGTGTAGTTGTTGAGACCCAGACCGTCCGATCTACCAGAAAGGTGTAAGGTATCTGTTTGGACAGCCGGGAAGTTCCACCCAATTTAGACCAGAACCCAGTGGAGGAGGCATCTACAGGGACCGTACCTTCCTTCCCCTACCACCAACCTCTCGGAAGGACTTACAGACGCACGTTTAGCGTGATCGTATTCCACGTGAACACGACGGCAGTTTTGGCAGTGGCAGGTATCGAACCCGGGACTACGGAGTGCAATCAATTCCCGCACGCTAACCACTGGGCTGTCGTGCGTCACCCCATGGCAAGTGTGCAATGTTTCAGTCTTTTATGTCACAGAGACTTTTGGAGGGCCTGGAAAGACTGTTTACTACCCCTGAGGAAATCGGAACTTTAGTTACAAATGTAGGTTACAAGCTAGCGATATTGAAGGCTTCATTCTTGAGTTCCCTCCTGGAAAATGTTACATGGGCGTTCAAGGTTAGACATGCAAGTCTCAATTTGAGTTTATCGCCGATGAAATTAGTTTTACGGGTGTCCTTGCTATGGGCGCCCAGAAGAGAATGCTTGATGGAACTTATCATACCGTTTACATTTAAAGATATAAATGTAGATTACAATCAAGTCAATATGGAACGCCTCATCCTTGAGTTTGTCACCCCTGGAATTAGTTCTATGCGCGTTCTTGCCATGAGCTCCCTTAGCAATTCCGGCGTGCTAACCACTGGGATGTCGCTCCCAATCCCATGGCAAGTGTGCAATGTTTCAGCCTCTTATATCACAGAGACTTTTGGAGGGTCTGGAAAGACTGTTTACTACACCGAGGAAATCGAAACTTCGGCTCCGTTAGGTTCTGTCCTGAGGGCAATAGCATTAAGCAGGGAGCTCATGCAATGGGAGGCCGTAGAGGACTGCCATGGGCGCCCATAAGGGAGTGTAAGGGGGTCGTTTACCCCCCCCCCTGGACGGTTAAGGTCCCAAATGTGAACATTAAGCATGTCAATTTTTTCCGTCTCATACTTTAGTTTGACCACAAGGTCGACTCCCTCCTACAATTACCACACTATGTTCTTGATAGTGCAATATTTTTTACACTCTCTCATCTAATAAAAGCAGAAGTAACTCGTAATACTAGTAGTTTGATAGCTTTGAAAAGACTTTAAATAGAAAATAAGTAAATAATATAGTAATAGAAAAAAGTAATAAAAATTATTAATAATAAAATAAAATTTAAATTATATATATATATATATATATCTGTGTGTGTGTGTGTGTTTTCAATATCAAAATCGCGCATAGACTAATTGAACTGTACATTTCCGCATGCAGAAAACAAAGACCTCTCATCATTCAACTGCCGCCACAATGTCAGATGAAATTCGTGCCTGACGTTCATATCACGTGGTGTATTTTCCCTGGGAGTGCGTTGCAGTGAATAAGCGCCTTAGTGGAGGGAAAGGATAACGCTTGCCTTCTCATAGACGTTCAAGGTTAGACATGCAAGTCTCAATTTGAGTTTATCGCCGATGAAATTAGTTTTACGGGTGTCCTTGCTATGGGCGCCCAGAAGAGAATGCTTGATGGAACTTATCATACCGTTTACATTTAAAGATATAAATGTAGACTTCAATCAAGTCAATATGGAACGCCTCATCCTTGAGTTTGTCACCCCTGGAATTAGTTCTATGCGCGTTCTTGCCATGAGCTCCCTTAGCAATTCCGGTGTGCTAACCACTGGGCTGTCGCTCCTAATCCCATGGCAAGTGTGCAATGTTTCAGCCTCTTATATCACAGAGACTTTTGGAGGGTCTGGAAAGACTGTTTACTACACCGAGGAAATCGAAACTTCGGCTCCGTTAGGTTCTGTCCTGAGGGCAATAGCATTAAGCAGGGAGCTCATGCAATGGGAGGCCGTAGAGGACTGCCATGGGCGCCCATAAGGGAGTGTAAGGGGGTCGTTTACCCCCCCCCCCCCTGGACGGTTAAGGTCCCAAATGTGAACATTAAGCATGTCAATTTTTTCCGTCTCATACTTTAGTTTGACCACAAGGTCGACTCCCTCCTACAATTACCACACTATGTTCCTGATAGTGCAATATTTTTGACACTCTCTCATCTAATAAAAGCAGAAGTAACTCGTAATACTAGTAGTTTGATAGCTTTGAAAAGACTTTAAATAGAAAATAAGTAAATAATATAGTAATAGAAAAAAGTAATAAAAATTATTAATAATAAAATAAAATTTAAATTATATATATATATATCTCTGTGTGTGTGTGTGTGTTTTCAATATCAAAATCGCGCATAGACTAATTGAACTGTACATTTCCGCATGCAGAAAACAAAGACCTCTCATCATTCAACTGCCGCCACAATGTCAGATGAAATTCGTGCCTGACGTTCATATCACGTGGTGTATTTTCCCTGGGAGTGCGTTGCAGTGAATAAGCGCTCGTCCTTCACGTGGTTTGATTTGATGATGCAATGGTTTTGGTTTCGGTTTGGTGCGGCGAATTGAGCATTGTATCTTTCGTTTTGTATATTAAAAAATGCTGATTATTTTGAAAAGATATTCCTGAGTAATCATTTTATTTTGCTTCATGTATTTTATTTCTGACAACTGTTAAAGCATCTGGTAGATGCACAAGAGCCCCAAATTTATTTTAATAATTGTGTTACGGTTTCTAACACTAGTGACGAACGGCATCCGTGATCATCCCTAAAATTCTAAAAGAGATTTTCTTGTCGGTGTGTGGTGGACCTCGTGGGTGGTGCTCGCGCGCTGTCTCAGTGGGGAATTCTGGCTGCTTTTCATCTTGGGTATAATTCTGTTGTAGTTTGTGCTACTGAGGTAGTGTTCAGGTAGTGTCTTTCTTATTCCTCTCCTTTCTGGCTTTTCGGCGGTAAGTGGTTTTTTCGCTTTCTCCCCGGTAGTTTTTGGTGTTGTTTCTTCTTAGGTGCGTGGTTGGTTTACAAATGTCGGATTCCGTCCCCCCTTCGGGGTGGAACGATGCTCTTTTTGCTTTGGATTTGTATGGTCTGATAGAATGTGCTAGTGAATTGGAATGTCGCTCCTTTACCTTTTTCTTGTTTCCCTCGTCCCCTTTGCGGGCGGGCAACCCGTTTGTTCTTAGAAATAATATCATCAGTAACCTGTCGGTCCCCTCGGAGGCATCTCCGCCCTACAAAACTAGAGCAGGAAACATTGTCCTGACAGCTTACACAAAGAAAACGGCTCTGGAGATCATGGAAATAAAAAGCATACAAGATATCCCTATAACTGTAAAGTTAAGTTACGATAACATTCTATCGGATTTTGTGATCAGCAACATTGAAACTGAGATTACACTGGAGGAGATAACACAAGAATTAAAAGATCAAAATATAGAAGTATTCGAAATTTGCAGATTCAAAAAAAAAATTGAAAACGAAATACTACCTTTAAAAACCATAAAGTTTCGGACCCCAAACACAAGACAGAACATACCGGAGAAAGTTCACATAGGATTACAAATGCACTACATTAAAGAATTTATAGAAAAACCCAGACAATGCAGAAAATGTTGGTTGTTCGGACATGGAAGTAACAGCTGCAGATCACAGATAATATGTAAGAGATGTACAGGAAACCACGAAGAGAGAGAATGCCCTGGCACTACTGAACCAAAATGTCGCAACTGCAAACAGAATCATTCAGCAGACTTCGAAAATTGTGAAACTAAACAAAAAGAAATAAGCATACTAAAATTAAAAAGAGATGGCAAAATAACATACAGAGAGGCAAGAAATAAAATAAACGCATCATATGCAGAGAAGGTTAAAACCAAATCGAGACAAATAGACAACATGACACCGAATGAGATGACCCACCTAGAAATCCCGATGGAAACAATACAAACTATAGCAAATGTAGTGGTAACGACGATGAAACCTATGATAGAAGAGATGCAACAAATAATAAAAACTCAAACAAGCATAATACAACAACTTATTGAAAGACAAAATATACATCCAGAAACAAAGGAAAATGAAACAATAAGTAAGAGCCAAGGAAAAGAAGAAAGCAGTGAACAGCAAAATATCAGAAATGAACAAACAATAGGGACCGAAACTAAAATAAGTAATGAAAAACAAAAAGGAAAAAGTCAACAAAATAATAAAAGAACTAATAATGAATCTCCCATTAAATATAATAATAACAAAAAGAAACACGAAGAAAATTACCAAGAGAACAGAAACAAAAGTCAAGGTGAAAAAATGGAAATGTAATGGTGTTTTTATGTTTTTGCCTGGTGTTTTTTCTTTTCCCTTTTCTGTTTGTGTTCTCTGCTCTATCCATAATTCAATGGAATATATGTGGCGCCAAAAAGCGCCGGCCGGACCTCAATTTTTCCATGACTTTTCGCCAGGCTGACATCCTTATCATTCAAGAAACTTTCCTAAAATCTCACCACCCGTTTTCTCTTAAAGATAAAGAAATTTTTAGATTTGATCGGCCGGATCACAGTAGAGGAGGTGGTCTTCTTATAGCAGTCAAAAAAAACATGAGTGCGAAGATTACCAAGCAGAAGATGCTACCTGACATCGAACTTCAAGAAATGGAAATTCATAAGCAGAACCATAAATTTAACATTTTAAACGTTTACTGTAGAAGAGGTATTAGGAATAACAACATGCTAAATGAGATCATGATAAAGAACAACACAAACTACTTAATCGCAGGCGATTTCAATGCGTCGCACAGGAACTGGGGATTTTCGACTAATAACAGTGGAGAAAAACTTTTTAACTGGATGCAAAATCATCAATTATTTCTCTTAAACCACAGAACGGGAACTCGGATTGATGGGAATGGCTCCTTGTCGGCCCTCGACCTGACGCTTTGCTCTCCCGATCTTGCTTCGGACATCGTATGGAACGTACTCCCTGACAATTTAGGCAGTGATCACTTCCCGATCAAAATAACTTTTAATCAAGCCCTTGGAACAGAAACATACTGCAGAGTTAACTTTAATTGGCAAATCTTTCATGAAAAAACCACGAAATGTGAGGAAGAACTTAAAGAACCAGAAAATTTCTGCAAGATCGTAAAAAATGCAATAAGCTCCAGCAAATCGGTTCAGGAAATTCCGGTTCCGAGAGTCCCTTGGTGGAACATAAAATGCAACTTCCTTCGCGCCAAAATGAGAAAACACCTCAATAAGGCAAAAAAACATACAAATTGTGAAGACTGGGAAGAATATAAAAAACATAAAAACAAACTGAAAAATCTCTTAAAAATACTTAAAAGAAATCACTGGTCAAGCACATGTAAAAAGACAGCTGAGAATAACAACATTTACAAGATAATCAGGCAGCTGAAAACGTGCGTCGGCTCTTCATACCAAAGTATTAATCATATCAGCAAAAACAATACAACGATAACCTCTGCAAAAGATCAAGCAAATTTTTTCAGCCAACAATATAATAAAAATCAAAATCACCCGAATTTACCTATAAGTTTTGTAGACACTGAGCAATCTCCCCTCAATAATAAATTTTCATGGGAAGAATTCAAATCAGCAATAAAATGTATCAGAGACTCGACACCTGGGCATGATGGAATAACGATCAAAATAATAAAAAACCTTCCGGAAGCAATTTTAAATTCACTTTGGAATATTGCTAACATCAGTTTCAGCACAGGCAGAATTCCAGCGGACTGGACCCATACGATCATAATTCCAATTCTGAAGCCGCACAAAGACCCCAAGGACACCAAAGCATACAGACCGATTGCCCTTACGCCTACCATAGCTAAAATTATAGAAAGAATGATTCTGCAAAGACTAATCAATGAAACTTATTATAAAAAAAAGCTTTTCCACAAAAATAACTACGGATTTTTACCTCATAAAAGTTGCATTACACTTTTAGCAAGAACACAACATGATATTCTCATAGCAAGGAAAAATAAAAACCACATATTCTGTGTATCAATCGACCTGAAGGCAGCATATGACTCTATTTGGATAGATGGGCTATTGAAAAAGGCGGCAGGCAAGGGAATCCTAGGACGAACTGGCCTGTGGATCCATAACTTTCTCAACCAGAGAACTAACCAAATAAAATGGAGGAATACTCTTTCAAACCCGGTACCCAGTAACCAAGGACTCCCACAAGGCTGTATTACTAGTCCTTTCCTTTTTATGTTATATATGAACGACCTATTCCAGCATATACCTGAGGAAGTAACGTGCCTAATTTATGCCGACGATATCATAATATACAGTGAACAGAAAGATAGAAAAGAAGCAAAAAGAAACCTTCAATATGCAGTCAACATTTGCAATAACTGGTGTAAAAAATGGAGACTTTCAATAAATCCGGAGAAATGCCAAATCATTAACTTTACAAATAAAAAAAAGAAGATACCTTGTGAAATCAAAATAAACAACACATTAATACCAGAAGTTAACAAAATAAAAATGTTGGGAATCATCTTCGACAAAAACCTTACTTGGAAGGATCATTTTAATCATCTAAAACAAAAGAGTGCAAAAGCTTTAAACGGTTTTAAATATATCTCTTCAAAAAAGTGGGGCGCAAACACCATTCATCTGCTTAAAATTGGAAATGCAACCATCAGAAGCCAGCTTGAATATGGATGCCAGATCTTTAGTGCAGCAAGCAAATCTCAGTACAAAAAAATTAATCCTGTTTATAATAACATGTTAAGAATAGCTACGGGTCTTCCTAAATGCACGCCGATTAATATACTCCTTGCAGAAACGAATTCTATTCCGCTTCAAGAGAGACACGCAACTCTTACCAAAAAATTCTTTATAAAAAATGTTTACTTGGGAAGCTGGTCCCCTCTACATGATATCATTTGGAATCCCCCTTCAATAATCTATAGAAATTGGAAATTTGAGAAAGCACCTATCACTAGGAAAATGAAAAATATCTTTGATGAGTTGGGGATGTATAAAACTAATCTCCTGACTTGGACCCCTCCAACCGAAAATAGCAACTACAAGATTTTAACTAATGAACTGTCATTTCAAAGTAAGAACATCCCGGATCTTATAATTCAAGCCTTTTTCAAAAATTTTGTTGAAAACTATCAATCATACATCTTCATAGGAACAGATGGATCGAAAACTGAACGTGGAAGTTCTATTGGAATTGTTGTTCCTAGTCTTCAAATTAAGGCGGATTTAGACCGATCCGTAAAGTTACCTTTTTCCGATAGATGGCTCTGAATATCGCAGGTTTGGCGAGATCCGACCTTGCGCCAAACAGCGATTATGTTGCATTTGCGGTAGCCATAGTCTCACTTCCGGATTAATCCTGAAACCGGATGTTATGAAATGCATTCAAATTAGAACTTACTTTCATCGGCTGATAAATTCGAAACGAGGACTACACATAAAAGTATGTAGAAACTTTCTTCATATTGATAATAAAATTTCATATTTATATTGCATGTTTACAACGACCAGTATAAATTTTAAATCTTTTATGCATATTCATAATTTAAATTGAATTTGTAGCATGCCTATTCATAATGTAATAAATATTTGTTATATGAGTGTTGATGGGAAACTGACGAGTTTATTCATTCATTGCTGTTGAAGTATATTTGAAACTTTAACACTTTAAATGGGTTTGCTTGTCTTGCCTATCACTTACACTCTTAAGCATTTGTGTATTTTAGTATCTCTGCTTTTCTATTGCTCATGGGTTGGTAAAATAAAACCTGCATTGATAATGTCTTGTAATGCGTTCATAATGATGTCTTTATTCTTTTATGCTTAATTCTACACTATTTTAGGAAACAATAACAAATAGGTTTCAAGTAAAACTGAGAAATTCCTGTATATTGTTGTTGGAGTGTATTGAATTTTCAGCAATTTACATATTTTGCCTTTTCTACCTATGATGTATGTTCTTAACCATTTGTAGAACTACTTTGTATATTGTTTTTATTCTCTTGATAACATAACAAACAAAATTCTAAGAAATGAATACTTCACCTACATTTTATAATGAAGTCACTTTACTCATCTTTAACCAAATGATGAATAGTCGAAACCACTTCCTTGTTGTGACCCTGCATTAGTGCCATTAAAACACAGACTTAGAAAAGAATGAAATGAAGGTTTATATTGGCTTGAAATGATATTGACAAATTTATCCCTTTTCTTATTCCCCATAAATCCAGTGTTAGCGAACATTGAAATTTTTTCTGTTTGATTGAAAATTCAACTGTATATATTTTAAATTCAATATAGTAGCGGAATCATAGCAGTAAATGTAATGATCGACAGTTACTGTATTAGGGATCTATGTTCCCTGCTCGCTATACATAATAACCCATATATGTACACACAGGATTTAAACGGGCATATTAAAATATTTAACAATTTTACTAAAATCGAAAATTATTTTAGCATTTTCATATTTTCTTTATCCGAAGTGCCAGTCTTGATTTTTGTCATATTAAGGTGAAATAGATCTAAATGCTTATCTGAAAAATAAATTGCAATTACTATACAATTTTCTATTATAATTCAAATAAATAACATTATAACTCACACTAAAATCTTAAATATAAAATCATACTAATATGGTAATATCATTTCAACCATGAATAGCAGGTGCTAGTTATCAAATATAAATAGAATCATAAACTAATTTATATCCCAGAAACCCTAATGCCAAAATCTATAGAAATTTGGATTTCCTTCAGAAAATTACCAGATGCATGTTATCTCTAACATTAATCATAATTTGCTGTCTTCTTAGCTCAAAGTCTCTATCCCCAGTCCCTTCTCTTTACCATTGACCAATTCTAACTAATTATAAGATATGCAAATTAAAAGTATTTGACTTTCATGCGCTGCTCAATTTAAATGCCTTTTGCTTAAAATGCTCATGCTATCCAGAATCTTAAGATTAATCTTGTGTTTATAAGTTTTAACATTTTAGCTAAAATGGTATGTTTTAACAAGATTTCTTTTGGAACAATGCTAAATAAAACTGGCACAGTTAAGACGTGTACACATCAAAGTTAAGGTGGCTTTAGAAACACCCACCACCAGGTCACCACCTTTTATCAACAGATGATACTGAATATTGCAGGTTTGGCAAGATATGCCAAAAGGCGATTGTTTAATTTGCTGTAGCACTCTTCACTTTCAATTTAATTCCAAACAAAACCTAATATTAGGGGGATTATTCAGATCAATGGACAATTTTTTTTTCCCGAGAAGTATACTTAGCTTTATTTCAACATGTTTTCAAGTGTTTTTCAAATTATATTGTATATTAATGTTAGGGTACAGCATGAAATATGAAATAACTAAAGCAATTGCCTTGCAATGGGCAATAAAAAAAAGTAAGATTTATCTTTTTTTTATATTGATAATATTTTATGTTTATATTACATGCAAATTAACTTAAAGCCCCTATAAATAAAGTAAAATGCTGTATAACAACATTTTACATATTCTTATAATAGTATTGAATATTAGTAGAGATTTGATGCAAAACTGACAAGTTGATTTTATTGAATTTTAAAACTTCCAACACTAAATATTTGCTGCGCCTATGATTTATGTTTTTAAGCATTGTTTGTTAAGTTATTTGTAAATTTTGTTAGCTCTTACTCTCAATGCTCATGAGGTATATAAATTCTAGTATATACTTAACTAGTATTTTTTATGTATTAATATTTTGTTTATTTTTTATGCTCAATTCTAAACTGTGTCAGACAACAAAAGTGAATAAATAGGTTCATATAAAAATGACAAATATTTTTTGTTGTTTGCGTTTATTCAGCATTTTAAATATGTTTGCTTGTATGTCTGCATTTTTCAAGCTACTTCTTATAGTTAGCTTTGTTTATTATATTTTATCTATTGATAATATAAGTGAACAAAAGGAAATTCTATATAAAATAAAATCTTTGACCATCATCATTCTCTGAAGGCATAGCCTCTACTTTTCTTAACTCAAAGGGTTATTTCTCATAAATTCTCTCAATGTATATCATGAGTTTTTACTGATTGAAATTCAGCTGTTTATTTGGTTATACATTTTTTATTCAATAAAATAACAGAGTCTTAACAGTAAATGTAATAAGAATATACTAATAAAATAAGAACTTTGTCAAAATACAGCATACATTACATTTTAACAGTCAACTGGCAAAAATTTAATGTATGCTGCAGAGTTGCCGGATTTTAGCCAGGCCAAAAGAAGTCTGCCGGCTGTTTTTTGGTTTTAACCACTTAAAACCAAAAGAAGCCTGCCGGCTGTTTTTTGGTTTTAACCACTTAAAAAAAGCCGGCTTTTATTAAGAAAAGGTGGTTTACAGCCAATTGACATGAAATTTGTATTGCTTTATCTTTGATGCACTCCTAAATGTTTATAAACTTCTATTAAATATTACCAAGTACACAAGATTTTACGACCACTAGAAAAATACTATGAAGGTAATATGTCTAAAAGGAAAAATATATATACATTGAGGAGAATGCATTAAATTAGACACCAAGATGGTGTTTTGAAAGCCTCTGTTACATAATGCGTAGCTCTACATTACATATACTGCCGACGCAGTGGTCGAGTGGTCAAGTCGAGCATTTCCACAGCAATTGCTCGACCGCCACGTTGTGGGTTCGAGTTCCACGTAAGGCATGGATGTTTGTGTTGTGGGTGCAGTGTGTTCCGCCCCCCTCTGGTGCACCTGGGGCAACGTTCTAGGCTGGCTAAATGGTTCACGTTCTGGCCGCTGACAAAGGCGAATGATGAAAGTCAAGTGCCTGGCCATTTGATTAAAAAAAAAAAAAAATTACGTATACTGCACATTTTAAAGACTATAATTAATTAAACAGACAAATCACCACACATTAAAAAGGAAGAAAATGAATTTTACATCAAAAAGGAAAAACATTTTTTTTACACACTACTATTTACACACTGCTAACAAGAGAGAGAGCAATCAAAAAAGGTTAAAAATTGTTCCCAAATTAAAACTTGTTAAAATAAATTTTTTAAAAGCTTTATGCTATTCAAAAGAGTTCATGCATATGTTATTCCCAATACTGTTTTTAATAGTGATAAATAGTGTTTTTTATGACTTTATGCATGATTTTAAATATTTATAAGTGAAAATAAGACTCTTACATATCAATAAAATCCTTGAAATTAGTTAACTAATAAAATATATCACTAAGCAACTGTTGTCCTAAAATAAAATATTTCATTATTTAAAGCAATAACATTTTTAAAAAAATGTGTTCGCGGCCAATGTAAACTAAGTAAAGCAGTTGGTATGCCTTTTTAAAATTTAGCTGGCTTTTTTGCACTAGCAGGTATTCCAATATTAATGTTTTCATTATTGAGAAATAAAGTTATTTATTAAATTCTAACCCAATAAAATACCTTTAAAATTAGTTAAAGAACACTTAAAAATGTATAATTTAAAATTAAAATTCTTCACGCTTTTTTTTTTTAAAAAAAGCCAATTTTGGCCCAAAAAAACCCAATTTTGACCAAAAAAAGTTGGTTAAAACCAATAAAAACCACCCACGTGGCTTTTATTAAATTTAGCCAGCTTTTTTGCAGCCCTGGTATGCTGTATTATGAAGTTTTTATTTTGTTTTCTATTGCAGTTTTGGAGTAATTTTTTATATAAAATGTAATAATGGACAGACACTGTATACCTATTAGGAACCTATGTTCCTTACTTAGTATGCATAACCCTAATTTTTTGTACTTTAAAATTTAAACTAAAGCCCTATATCTTTGATATCTCAACAAATTTGGCTAAAACAGATTAACATATCTTGGTTGTAATGAAGGTCTGGGGTGGGGATTATGCTGTTTTCCAGTGGAAAATCATGGAATACGCTTCACTTCAACTATAAATTTTAAGGATAATCTCCCTTAAACTTGAAAATTCAACTTTTCACTTAGTAGCAAGTTCACAGTTTTAGTTTGGTGGCCACTGTATCACAATTTTTTTGTAAAATCAATAAGTGTGGTTACATATACTTAATATATTATTATATATATAGATATGAGGGATACGAATTGGAGATAACAGTTAGTAAACTTTTGGGACAGTTTTCTGATTAAAACAGAATAGAAGAGGGATGTAGTGGCCCAAAGTTGTTTCATTTAATCACTACATTGGATTGTGTAATTGACCTATGGTGAGTGGAGAGTTCCTATTTTTAGGTCTACTCTAGGCTGATATTGTAAATTTGCAGTTTAATTTTTAGATAAAATTCACATACCTATCTCTTTCCCGTTGAAAGAATAAGCCCTTCCTATTCTTGTCTGTTTAAAAGTACACACTGCCGCTTGATTAATAAATTGAATGCTTTTATATCCAGATTTATGTTAATTGAAGTTTACCTTATAACAGTACCGCTTATAACATTTTTTATCCACGCATTTTGTTTTTTTATTATTTTATTTCCTTTACTTTCTTTTTTATTTGTTTTGATTTTTTCATTTGTTTATATGTGAGGTTAAATTAGATGTTTGCTATTAAATTAAACTGCATCAAATACTAGTGAAACTATTGTTTGATGCCTTTTATCTGAATGGACATTATGCCACAACTAACCTGTTCAGATTAGGCCACTCTAACCTATGTAATAATTGTTTCTGAAATAAAATAGTGATCTGTTTATTTTCTTACATGTTTTCCTTGAATTTTATTCTAAATATAATGGAGTTTCCTATGTATTGTGTTTTGCCCGCTTATAACATTTTTTAATTGACTCCAAAGAGAAATGTAAAACCAGGGTTCCACTGTAAAATTGCAAAATGTCATAATTTATTTTCAGTGTAATTGAGTTATTAAATAAATTCTGGTTTATTCGACATCTAATTATTCGGAATGTGTCCATCTCAGCTCTTACATTATATTCAGGTTTAGAGCCGCCGACAAGTAGAGCCAAAATGATGCTTAGCTTAGAGGTTCTATGTTATATAAACAGTTTACAAAGAAAGACCAATAACTTGGAAAATAGGGGTATACATTTGTTGTATAGGAACTCAAAAATTCTGTCGGTTGCTCTGTTTAGGGTCCATTTGGCTTTATTGAGTTATATTTACTGTAATAAATTGAATGCTTTTATATCCAGATTTATGTTAATTGAAGTTTACCTTATAATGTTAAAATCTATTTAAATATTTTTTCGCAAACTGTACAGTATAATTCAGTATGTGTAACTCTAATAAAAAAAAATCACATTTATTTTCCATTATTTTCTTTTCCATTAATTTTTTCCAATTTTTATAGCATTTTAGTTCAACATCTGATAATTCTGTAAATTTGGTTATTCGGTACCGCTGAAATCTGAAATATGCTGGATTATCTAAAGTTTACTGCATATTTTATTTTATTTGTAACCTTGCTAAAAAATATAGCATAAAACGTTATTTGTAAATTTTGGTCCCCTATTTTTATGTCTCTTCAAATTATTTTATCACTCTTCACCACTGGAATATGTTATGTTATTTTTTAAAATATAATTCTGAACTATTACAAAATGTGATGCAGAAATGATAAGCTTGTGCATTTGTTGCTGACATGTTTGCATAATTTATTCATTTAGATTCATATTCTAATTTTTTTTTTATTATTATATAAAACTACATATATTTTATTGTTCAATATAGGTATATATACATATTAAATACAGATTGAATAATAGAATTTTCAAGTTAAAATTTTGTATGCATTAATTGTTGGAATATATTCTTAATATATATATTTATAGTATAGTATTATATAGTTTGTAGTATACTACATTCTTAATATAAATAATTGTTGTGTTATACAGTTTAATGTACATACATTCTTAATATTCTTAAAATAGTTTAATTATTCAGTTTCTGTAAGTAAGCATTGGTAAGAAATTATATCTTATTGGAAGGCCTGAGTTCAACCTATTACACCATAGCAAGTGCTGTGTAGGGCAGAAGTCATAACCCCATTCAGTTCAACAAAATCATTGAGTACCCATAAGTGGCATGCTGTCATGGAGTGAGATGGAGTGATCGCTCCAGGGTGTAGAATAAGAAAGAGGCACTTCTTGTGGTGAACATATTTATATTTATTTTAAGGATCAAAGAAAATACATTATGGAAAAGGATACAATGAAAGAATTTTGGCATGTGCTCAGTCATATTCGGTATCTGCTTTAAATAAGTTTAGTTGTATATAATTCAATTTTCAATGCATATTTGTTTTTACATATCAAAATAGTTTTAAATCATTATCAACTTTCTGTAGTTTTGCACATGAGGCAAGCACCCCACTCCATAAGTGGAGCTATGAATATTCTTTTGGTAGGATGCAATGTAAAATATACCCTGTACTCCCTATAGAACCCATAATTTCAGATGCAATGTAGAATACCATGTACATGTGAAAAATCACTGGGGAGAGTAATAATGTAACTTTGGGCATTCGACATTGCATAGCCCCCTAAGCTTCCTTCTAGCTTTGTTACTTATTTCAGGAGTAGGCACAAATTGCAAGGTGTGTTACATTATATTTTATTTATGTATAATGTAGTATCTTTTTAGAAAGAAATATATATAATTATATCTAAAGAATATAAATTTATTTTAAAATAAAATTATTGTAATTAATAATATTACATATATTTTACTTTCATATCTTTGTTTCCATTCAATTCAAGGTTTATATAATGGGTAAAGTATTTTGATGAAATTAAAAATTTCTAGGTGTAGTTTTAATACATGCTTTTGTAACTAGGTAAAGAACATGTTTGGGGAGGATGGTAATGAGGATATGATATGCGATGAGTTAATTTTTGATTCAAACAGAGCGAAAGCAGTTAAGAATAATAGAATGCTCGGGGAAAAGTTTATTGTTATAAATATGTAATGAGAAGGATTGTAATAGGTTTGAAAATGTAATATATATATATATATATATATATATATATATATAGCTTTGCATATCCACATTTTGAACCTCACACATTACAAATTGAATGTGTATTAAATCTTTAAATGTGAAAGTGAGTACCTAATCTGAACATGAAAAAATATATTAATTTTCATTTGCATATAGTACCATTAGAAGTTGATAAAATAATACATTCTTCACTTACTATTGATATTTATATCCTGTGAAATATCAGTAATGCTAGACATTTACCTTTGGTCAATGAAATCTTATTTTTAATCTGAATTGGAGTAATTACTGATTTAAATCAGTTTTAAGATATCAAAACTTAAAATGTTAATGGAAAATATAATCTTTTTTTTAACTTAAACAATATTGTAAAGATATAAAAAAATTTCTTTTCACTGCTGTCAAAAAGAATCTAAAAACTACAACTTCATTAGAACACAGCATAACGTTTGTTGATCTGATGCTAATGCTCTATCTCATTTATTATGACAAAGAAGGTTCTTTATTGCCTTTGAAACCGGCTGATACTTTTCTACAATTTTTTATGTGCTGCTAATCTTTTTGTGCTGCTAATCAATGTTAAAGGTGCAAGACATTTTTAGCAGGGCTGCTCATAGAAATTATGAGCCAACTTCAAACATTTACCATGTCCCCACCCCAACTATGTTGGATTTTTCTCCTCAGTAAATTTTTTATGTTTTCTCCAGCCTAAAAAATATTGAGTTCTGGGACCGCCACTCGAGTGGTATCTGTCACATCCACCTATGGGCGGCCTGTTATTAGAATGTAAAAATTATTTAAATTAATTGATATGACTAAATATTTTCACTTTTTATTTTTGATTTATGTGATGAAAAGGATATAAGTAAATGACATCATTTCATACTCAAAGTCTTTATAAGCAAGATAGAAAAATACAGATTTTTTGTTAATTCAAAAAATATTTAACTGCTTATTTTTATTTTAAATTAACAACTTTGCCATTTAAATATGTTGATTTAAAAAATATGTTTGGATGTTTTTATTAACAATCCAATGTTAAAGGTGTATGACAAATGTCGAAAATATATTTAAAGCAAATAAAATGACAGTGATATTTAACTCACGAAAACGTTAGCTACAGCTGTGCTACCATCCACTGTCTGCATAAAGGGGATTTTTTAACATTTGGTGTAATTTACAGAAAATTGGGAAATAGATGAGGTGTAGAGAAAGCATAAAAATTTATTTTCTTGATGAAACACATATGAACCATTTGGTGAGAAAACAAAATAGAAGTAGACCTAAACTCTATTTATGAGAAAATCCAATGAGAGAGAGAGAACTCACACTCCAGATATATGTTTTTACATTCCCTGCAATACATGGTAATGTATAGGGAACGTATTGGAATCGTGCCGAAAATCGCAACTCAAGTTTTCGACGGATCTACACGTTTTGGGATCTCTAGAACACGAAAAAACTATTTTTAGCGTGACGTCTGTGTGTGTGTGTGTCTGTCTGTGTAATGTATGTATCCACTCTAACTCAAAAACAAATGGACCGAATTTCATAAAATTTGGTAGATAAGTCACTTGTGTATGACCCTGGTGCTGATTAGTTTTTGGTAAGATTCGGAATAAAAGAACCCGGTTTTTATTTCAAAATGGCCCGCAAAAATTGTCAAAATCTGAAATAAAAGACTACGTATGCTCAAATATATCAATTAAATGCTTGTTTTACATGTAACTTTTGACGATGAAAAGAATAAAGATCAACCCCATTACTCGACTATAGTCATTCTCGAGATGTTTTAGTTTTTTCACATTTTTGCTACGCCGGTTTTGAGAATAAGTCCAGTTACCAAATAAAAAAGAAAACGTATTTAAAAGTGCAAATGTAGTGTCATTTCAATTAATTATGCGTGTTATTTAGTGCAATTAAACTCAATTTAACGAATTATTAATGAAATAAAAAGGAAATGAATTTGAGTCTGCAGGGAAAGTCATGTGCTGCTCACATCAGATTTTGTAATTCACTGTAATAAAGCTTTTCCGAATACGATAAGAGGTCTCTCCAAATGAGTCTCCACTCGACTTTTTATATATATTTACTAATATTCCATATTATTTCCCCTGTCCATATCATAAAAAAGATGCCTGTAGCGGAAAAATCTAATCTCCGTACGGCAATGATATTAGATATAGAGGTACCTAGACTCCTAAGAAAAAACGCCTAATAAAGATTTCTTTTTTTTTTAAATCGGGCCGAGTGCAGTCGCACGTGAGCTCGCGCAGCGATCGACTACGTCTTTGGAAAAATTAGATAAATGAATTTAATTAATTCCTGCTTTACATCCCGAGCAACGTCGGGTACATTTTCTGCGTGGTCGAGAGCTACTGCAAAGATGCTATTGTAATTAAGCGCATTTAGAAGAGTCATGGTATAATTTTAATCAAAGTTTTGCATCTTAAATTCCGTTCAAAGTCGTGTACATTTTCTAGTTTATATACAAGTTTCTTCGATTTCATGAAAATTAAAACTGAAATTTCTTTTTTAAGGCGAAAATTTGTAAATTTACGTCCTATATTCTATAAATAAACTTTATTTGAAAGTTTTTATTATTAGTATATATTTTGATGACCTCGTATATTCCCCATTTTTCTTTGTTCAACATCTTTGACAGTCTCGTTCTCAGCTACCAGATCTTGTAAGGAGCTAAAACTCGGCACACAGTTCATCTCGCAGAACAGTTTTATTTATTAAATGTTCATGGCATTGCGTTGCATCGTTACGTCATTTACGTATGTCATAACAATGTTTCCTTTCTTTTCATGTTCTTTTTTTTTTGCAAATTGCTGTTTAGTGTTTTCAGATGAAATGTTATTTTGCTTATTACGCATTATTCTCATTCATCTAATACTGCATAGTTTTGAAAACAGATTACGTAAAGAAAAATATATATATATATATATATATATATATATATATATATATATATATATATATATATAAAGTATATACTATAATATAATTAATGGAGTATATACTATAATATAATTAATGCATAATATTGTGATGATTTCGAATTCGAGTTTTCGGTTGATTTACATGTTTTAAATACCCCTGAGCTCGTTTTTGAAGTGATGTATAATCCTTTCATGGGCGAGCGATAGTTCACATACGAGTTGAAACTAGCTATTTAAATGAAATTTGGTACGATTATTACAAATAGTGAATAACGCAATAACAGGATATCTAATAATATTAAATAAATAACTATTCTTATGTAATTTATCATTAGAAAACGCATGGCATTCATTTTATAACTCTGGTAAAAACCGATCTCGCGGTATTACACATTTATAAAAAGAGTTACATAAAATTGAAATAATAATGAAAATCGTTAAACAGATTGACTTTCCATATGAAATATTGCGCGACGAATTGACTCATAAAATTCTCGTGGATCTAGCGCGTTCCATTCACAAGAGAAGACACTATTTGTAATCTCTCGTAAAACACTATTACAAATTGTGTATTACAATGGGTAGAGACACAATTTGTAATAGTTTTGTACTTTAATTTTAAACATTCGACAAATAGTCATTTGTTTTCATGGGACATTAGTGGTGTAAGCTGATACTGTAAGTAGAAACTCCACTGTTGCAAAGTAAGCTTAATTTCTTGAAGACATTTTAAGCCGCCTACCTGCATGGCAAACTGAATATGTCTGTCTCCATAATGGTTTACAAAATAGTGACACATAAAATTTTTTTTGGCTGGTTGCTATTGCATATATGCGACCGGGTACAGTAGTCCACTTTGTCACTTATCATTTAAAATATTCTGCAGCAAAATTTAATAGCATAAACCTGAATATGTAGATAATACGATACTCATTCGAAGTGGTCATTTTCCTCATCGTTTAAAAGAAAACATCAAAATGTACATAAGTTGTCCATTGTACCCCAACCTCTCTTATAGGGGGAAGTATTGTGACGGAATCAAAAATTTGAATTTCAATTTTCGACGGAAGATCACGTTTCAAGCATCCCTGAACTCGAATTGAACGTTTTTAAGGTAATGTCTGTGTGTATGTTTGCTAGTGTGTGTCCGTGAGTCTATGGGAGCGATATCTCACGACCGAATGGAGTATTTCGAACGTAAATTTGTGTGATCTGTGAATACTGGAACCCTGTATTGATTTTAAACGCGATCAAACGTTCAGCAGTTGCCAGAAAAATTCATAAAAAAAAAAAAAAAAATCTATACATCTAATAATGTTAAATAAATAGTCATTTTATGCGCAATTTTTCTTATAAAACGAATGGCACATATTTCAGAACGCTAGTTCGAACTGTTTGTTCTCAAGAACGTTTTTCAAATAAATTTATCTGAACAATTGATCTATAGTAAATGTCTGAAACATAGTAGTGAGCGTGAGCATCGTCAAAATATCGTCGTTCAGGTGGTCGCTCTTCCTCAAATTATAGAATTTGATAATTTTCGCGGAAACAATACTTTCTACATGTAGAAAACTTTGGAAATCGTGATTTGACGGACAGACACGTTTACATTTTGAATATTTTTTAAAAATATGTCCGTATGTGTGTATTATAAAAATTTAAGTGTGGATATACATTATGTAAAAAGTATAATGTGAGTAGCACATGATTTTAAATTTCCCTACGTGACGCAGTAACTTTATTTATTTCATAACGAATTAATCGAACAAGATCCACAAAACTATGATTTTGCCATTGAATTAACAACATATAAATTGAAATTGGGCTCTCTTTGCAACTTATGATTTCAAACACATGGCTTATTCATGCTCAGGTACAAAATTCTGATCCATATATATGCAGTTAACCTTTAATTAATATCAATTGTATGAAATAATTGACTATTACCGAATTCTTAAGAGTCAAAATACGAAACTATTACAAAAAGTATCATCTCTTGCGAGTAGAATGATTTAGATTCACGAGAATGATGTTGCATAACATTGCATATGGAAATTTAACATATTTCACAATACTTACTACATTTTTAATTTCGTATGATTTTTTTTTTTAATTAATTTGAGAAACATGCAATATCTCGAGAACGATTGATGCTGTTCTAAATTAAAATCATTTTCTAATTAAAAATTACGTATGAAATAATTTATGTAACAATATTC
Organism: Amaurobius ferox; assembly: GCA_951213105.1. NCBI lineage: Eukaryota > Metazoa > Arthropoda > Arachnida > Araneae > Amaurobiidae > Amaurobius > Amaurobius ferox. Next base: position 150,381,586 of record OX578136.1, read on the forward strand.
AAAGTGCTAATTATGAAAAATGTATTCTTAACTCGTGCAATATCTTTAAAACGGTCCATGCTAGTTTTCTATAGGTTTTTGATACAAATTATTAAGGTTATGGAGAGATAGATAATCCGGGTTCGCGAGCCTTATTTTGCTTAGGCCTTATTTCAATTTCTCTTCACACTGAGCTTAATTTTAAAGTAGTTTGTGTATTTTAGAGAAAATTTAAAGTGCAAAATGTTCGAGTTATAAAAAATACAGTAGACGAAACCGGAAAATAATAAATATAAATATTAATTTTTTCTTGAATGAGCAAAACATTAGAAATGGAACATCTTTGTCCCTTTGTAAATCAGATTTGTTACAGTACCACATTGTTTTTTTTTTTTACCTGGAGATAGAAAGAAAAATATTTTGCGCAAAAAATTATTTTTTCACTTCCATAATTATTGTTTATATATATATATATATATATATATATATATATATATATATATATATATATATATATATATATATATATATATATATATATATATATATATATATATATATATATAGAAGAATCACAATCACCTTGTTCCCACCCCCTTCTCAATAGCCATGCAAATTATGAACTAATCTACTGTATGAATGTAGGAGAAAGTTGAGTCAACTCCTTTTTGCATAACCTCATACACACATGGAGTACGAGTACGATCCCTTTTGCCTTTTATTCTCCCCAAAAGTAAATGCCAGAGGCGGAATGCCCTCCTCGGCGTAAACGGTGGACATCTGTGACCTTGACAAAGAATGTGAACTAATCATCCGTGTCTTCTTTGAACAATTCTGAGAAATGCAGGGGTGGGTCTTCCTGTTAGAATGGTTGAAGAACTTTCTCCATAGCTCTCTACGAGACGAGAATTTTATATATTTGATAATACTTCTGCATTTTTAAGTTTAAGTAATTTTTTTTATAAATGTTTTTGAAAAACAGGCACCATCTCGAAAACGATTCATGCTAGAGTTCTAAAGTTTCTGTCATTCGTTTTCTAATGAAAAATTACGGTCGAAATGATTATTTATTTATGATTATTAAAGATCCCAATTTTTAAAGAAGTTTTCAAAACTTCATTTGAAAATTAAGGGAATGTTCCCAAGGCCTGATTAAGCCAATGTGAGGTTCGGTGTTAATTGGGGGCCCCCTTACACTCACGGCATACCAAATGCATGCAAAGAAAAAAAAATCATAAAGCAAATTTGGAAGTTTAGGATCACTAACCCGAAGGCACTTTTGTAAATGTAGAACTTTTTATTTAAAAGTAAAACTTTAAAATATGTATAATATTTAAAACTATTAACACATATTTTCAAAATTTAAAATAAAAACTAACATTATCAGCTTATATTATTTAAATAATTAAATAAATAATTATTTCTGAATAAAATGGTTTAACACATACAATATTTAGAGGCCCCTAAAATTTGGGGACACAGGACGCGGCCCCGTAGGCCCGTGCGTTTATCAGACCCCGAGTGTTCCAAACATTCGATTGCGTTTAACATCAATAGGCTTTCATTATTCACCGATGAACACACTAACATACTTACAGACAAACTCACACTAACATACTTACAGACAAACAGACCTTCCCTCAAAAACGTTCGCTTCTATTTCAGGAATGCTTAAAACGTGTGCTTTTCTGTCGAAAACTCGAATTCGAATATTCGACTTCGTCACAATACTTTCCTTATATACATTATACTGTAATGTAGGGAAAGTAAGAATTATGCATGCACCTGATGCGCACGAATCATGTTATATATATAATAGTCTTCAATAGTTTTTATTCCTTACGACATTGATTTTGCAAACATTATTCAAACCACCTACATTGAAGGTGTTACATGTCTTATGTAGTTTCGCACCTGCTCAACATTCAAAGAGATATGGCGCCAATAAATTTTTGAAGTTGGGGTAATTCACTTTTTTTCATAATCAATATCAGAATGAATGAAAAAAAAAGAACCCATATATTTTGATAATATGTTATAATATATATATTTCGACCCATATAATTTGATCTTAGAAAGTAAATATATATATATATATATATGATTTGCTATTTTATATTTTATTCTGTGGGTGTTTTAAAAAATTAGGTTTCGCACCTGCTCAACATTCAAAGAGATATGGCGCCAATAAATTTTTGAAGTTGGGGTAATTCACTTTTTTTCATAATCAATATCAGAATGAATGAAAAAAAAAAGAACCCATATATTTTGATAATATGTTATAATATATATATTTCGACCCATATAATTTGATCTTAGAAAGTAAATATATATATATATATATATATGATTTGCTATTTTATATTTTATTCTGTGGGTGTTTTAAAAAGTTAGGTTTATCGTGTTGCATCTTCTTACTTTTCGTTCATTGGATTTTCAAACTACTATTATTATATATATATATATATATATATATATATATATATTTCAAGTTGGAAACAGTTATAACACAACGCAAATTAGCCAAATGCATCACTTCACCTAAATAACTTGTTGCTATTATCAACAAATAATTTTTTTTTCAGATTTAAAAAAAAAAAAAAAATAGAAATTTGCAAACGAAAGCTCATAAAAAAAGCATACACTTTAAACTGAAAAATAAATCATTTCGCTGAATTTTTTTAAACTTTTTCAGAGTTTCTTTTTAAAGTTGGTACTAGCTCAGTGATGCAGAAAAATAGTAGAAATTTGACTAATTTGTATTTTATTAGCATTTATATCCATTGGCCGTACCACCACCATTTTTCTGGAAATTATAATTTTCTCCATAAGAATAAATGTTATAAAATTCTTAAATTTCTAATAATTCGAATTTTAATCATCTAAATTACAATTTTTTTTTCAACTTCGTTTTTTTTACACAATGTATCTACACATAAAATGTCATAGCTGTACGCGCATTCGTTCTTAAATTATCGTGTGCATACACGCAGATGGGCAATTTTTCAAAAGTGTTCGAAATGTATTCAGATGTCCATAAAACTTATCTTTCCGTCATAGATGTCCATAAAACGTGTTTTCTCGTCAAAATATCGAATTCCAAAATTTTCACCTATTATCTGGTATTCATATTTTAATGCAAAATGAGGACTACAAAATAACAGCAGCAGAAGTTCTTGCTACAAAAACAGGCATTATTGTTTAACATTTTTCACATTCATACCTTACAATTGGAAATAATTTCTTTTGACCACATTTCTATAAGTTGTATAAAAACACCCTGCTGAATTATTACTTTATAAAATTAATTTTTCTATATTTATATTCCATTGGCATACCGTCATAATCCATTTACAACTTCCTCATATCTTTATAATTCAAATTTATTGGGTCTACTTGTAATGTAATCAATATCAGAATTAAAAAATTATACAGGGTATAAGGCTCTACTCAACTTTTTCATATTTTTGTATAACGCGTTCAATCTCTTTCTGCAAAGAAGATCAAATATTTAAATCCAGGTTGATGCATCAACATCTCAACTAAATATTAAGATGGTGATATGGTGATGTTTCAATCCAGATCAAATTTTCAAGCCATTTTTCAGAAGGGGTTTGAATTTGATCCCGTTCTTTTCGATGTGTTTGGCCCTACCTATAACTTTTCATACTTTCATAATGCATATTGATATCCTTAAATGGAAACTCAACTTTCTCAAATGTACATAATGCAGATTTGAATAAGGATCAACTCAACTCAACTTAATTTTTTTTTTAATTTTATATAACTCTTCATGTTATACTTATTTGTTGGCATTTTTAATATACTTTCCTACGTCCTAGAGAGTTGAAATTTGGTACACAACTTAAATTATTAGAACATTTTATTCTACAAAAATTTGTGGATCCTCAAATATAGATCCTACATTTTTTTCGAAATGGCCTGCAAATAATCCCCGTTCACTTCTATGAATCATTGTTGTAAGATTGTTAAAAATTCTTATGTAGGTAGCACATGACTTTCCCTGCAGACTCATATTCACGTTCCCTTTATTTCTTCAATAATCATTTGAGTTTATCTGTACAAAATAACATCCATAAGTATTTTAAATGACATTGAATTTGCACGTTAAACTTAAATTTGGTTCTCATTTGATAGCTGGACTTATTGTCAAAGGTGGCGTAGCGAAAACGCGAAAAAACTAAAATATCTCAAGAACGGCTAGTCCTAGAGTAATGGGGTTAGTCTTATTCTTTTTGTTGTCAAAAATCACGTATAAATAAGCATTTAATTGATATAATTGAGCACACGTAGTCTTTTATTTTTAGATTTAACGATCTTTGCGGGCCGTTCCTTTTTCCCGAATCATATCATAATAACCTACAAGTGATTTATATACCAAATTTTGTTAAATTTGGTCCATTAGTTTTTAGCTAGAGTGGATAAAGGCAATTTTTGCCGGCCATTTCGCAAAGAAGGCAGATTCTTTTATTACGAATCGTACTAAAATCAAATGAGCATCAGGGTTTCCCACAAAAAACTTACCTACCAAATTTTATGATATTCGGTACATTAGTTTTTCAGTTAGAGTGAATGCAATATCCTCACAGACACACAGAAATACACACAGATACACCCTTACACACACAGACGTCTCCCTAAAAATAGTTTTTTCGTGTTCTAGAAGTCCCAAAACGCGTAGAACCTTCGAAAATTCGAGTTTCGATCTTCGGCACGATTCGAATACTTTGAATACATACACACACACATATATTATCTGTGTATATAAGTTCCGTGTCTAAGCAATTACAATAGTTGTGATTTTAAATGATCCCTAAACCTTTATTATTTCTACAACGAAGCCTAATTTTAACTTATGCAGAATGCAAATATCTCAAGCGATTGTAAGGTGAGTTATATAAGAATTGCTGAATTTTTTTCGCGTAAAAAATTATTTAGCTCTGGAATACAAGTTATATGAATGAAATATTCATTGATTTTGCATAGAGAATCAGACGATTTATATTTCGATGAAGTTTTAAATATTTAAGTGTAATAAATTACTGTAGTACTGTGATAATGTAAAAGATATCACCACTGAATGTATCACATTTTGGAGATTTTTAAATGAAATTGCATTTCAGTTGGAAAGTGTTTCATAATCAATGCTTATGCATGATTGATCTTTCTTGTATTATTATGTATTTAGAGAATATGGCAATATTGTTCTGAAGAACTTTATAGGACTTTTATGTCATAAATTATAGTATATTATTTATTCCCATTATTATTATTGTTGTATAATTTTGTTATATAATGTACATTTTGAAATTCTTCCTTATTAACACTTTATAACATTAGTTGAAAAGTGTTTATGACTTTGTTCCTTCTGTCTGTCTGTCTGTCCGTTCGCACGATAACTGCTGTAAAAATGACTTTATCAAAATGAAATTTTAGTATGTTGTTCAGACGGTCTGTGGGACCTATGGGAATATAAATGTATAATATCACCCAATTAGTTTTGGATTGAACCCGGGTTGAAAAAATGAAATACATTGAACCCTATGGGACCTAATTTTTCAAACATTTTTTAAGCGGATTTAAAATTCACAAATTGCTTCGAAAGTTTTAGGAAATATTTAAATTATCTCATAAATTATATAAAAAATTTTCAGTAAAATATATTCAGTAGATTTTAAATAAAAATTAAAATAATAATTACACCTTTTATATGAAGAGATCACGTGACAATTATATGAAGAGATCACGTGACCCACTTCAAAATAAAATATGGCATCCATCTTATGTCAAAATCGTGATTTTTATTCTTTTTTTTAATTCATGTTTAGTGTTGCATCCGTCCTAAAACCGCTTTATTTTTGCTTAAATTCTGTGCATTTACATACTGAAACAACGCAATTACAATATATTTGAGTTTAAATGATCATCAAATTTTGATTATTTCTACAACGAAGCCTAATTCTCACTTATGTAAATACCAAAAGATGTAGAATGAGTTGTATAAGAATTGCTGCATTTCTTTAACGCAAAATTATTTAGCTTATGGAGTCTACAATATAGCTGATATGAATGAAAATTCATTGATTTTACACAGAGAAACAGACGATTTTTTCTATGAGTTTCAAGCATAGTTTAATTACTTGTACCTCCATGGTCTTAAGTTTTTAAATAAAATAAATTATTATAGTATTATGATGAATGAAATGAATGGAAAAAGTTTGTGAATGAAATGCTGCTTTTATAGATAGAGCCAGGTGTGTTATATTTCGATGACGTCATTTTAATAAATTTCATTTGTTTTCGATGAAGTTTTTAAATATAATAAGTTATTGTAGTGCTATGATAATTTTAAAAATATTACAGAGGAATGTATCGGAATTTAGAGATGTTTAAACCAGGCAATTGATATTTCAATGCCGCCATTTGAATGAAGTTAATTTTTTTCGATGAAGTTTTAAGTTTCCAAATATAATAAATTAATGTAGCATTGCGATAATTTTAAAAATATTACCGAGGAATGTATCGCAATTTAGAGATGTTTAAATAAAATTGCATTGAAGTTGGAAAGTGTTTCATAATCAATGCTTTATGCATGATTGATCTTTCTTGCTTAATGTGACATTACAATTGTAAAACTGCTTAATTCTATTTATGTTTTAAAATAAAAATAACTTTTCTTGTTACTCATGTTATTCCTACTGGGATATAATCCTTGTGGATGGCCTTCCTTTAGTATGCAATCAATAGCCCTCTTACAATCGATAATTAAGGTTTATAGTTATATCAAAATTCACATGAATCCAGTAGCGTCGCTAGAAATTTTGTGTGTGTAAAGGGGGTGGGGGGTAACAAAGCATTTTGTTTCTCATTTCTCTGAACTCCAGTGGATTCCTGGTGAAGTCACTGTTTGAATCTCTCAATTTGTTCGATATATCGTGCCCACAGAGACAGTGGCTGAATTTCACATCCTACCGTCACCTGTAAGATCCCCCCCCCCCCCTACTAACTATAACTTAAAATATAAAAACAAACTTTCCACTGCTTTATTCCAAATTGTTATTAATGATAACTTCATCCCGGTTTTCGATAAAACCTTTCTTTTAACTAATTGTAATAATCCACGTAATATTTTGTGTCTTGAATCGCTATTTATTTATATTCATCGTGTCATTGTCTGAATTTTTAGACAAATAAATATGTTATTTTTATATTATTTTCCCTGCAATACATGGTAATGTATAGGGAATGTTTTGGAATCGTGGAAAATCGCAACTCGAGTTTTTCAACCGATCTACAGGGATCTCCAAAACACAAAAAATTAATTTTAGCATGGCGTCTGCGTATGTGTCTGTTGGTGCAATGTATATAATCACTCTAACCCAAAAACTAATTCACCAAATTTTACACTTGTGGATGATTCTGATGCCAATTAGATTTATCACAATTTGGGATAAAAGAACCTGCCCCCCCCCCCCTTTTTTTTTTCTTTGAAAAACAAAATAGCATGTAAAAATTCGACAAAATCTATAATAAAAGACTAAGTATGTTGAAATATATCAATTAAATGCTTATTTTATATACGTAATTTTTTATGTTAAATAAATAAGACCAACCACATTACTCTAGGACTAGCCGTTCTTGAGATATTTGAGTATTTTCGCCTTTGAAAATACGTCTAGTTACCAAATGAAAACGAAAGTTGGATTAAAAGTGCAATATCAATGTCATTTAAAATAATTATGTGTGTTATTTTGTACCATTAAACTCAATTTAATAGATTATTAAAGAAATAAGAAGCAAATGCATTTGAGTATGTAAGGAAAGTCATATGCTGTCCGCATCAGGGTTTTTTTTTTTTTTTTCTATTCTGCTGTGTCAATTTTATAATTAAATGTCCTGTCCAATCCTTTTCCTTGCATAATCTGGCAATTTATATAAACACTTTTGTTGGCGGTTCGTTACTATCATAATATGTATAATAACGGTATGTCTTTTCTTTCACGATTGCCTCTGGTAACGGACGTTTTATGTCTCAAATTCTGGGTTGTGCTGAGGGGACTCTTGCCTCTGAGCGATTTTGAACTACGATTGTCCGCCTCGCTTCCTACAAAGTGTTCTCGTATATGTATGAAAGGAGCTGTCAAGGTCACAGATGTACAAAAGCCAGCGAGTGAATATGGTGCGGGTGGGGGTGTGAATATCTATGAGGAGTTTGTAATAAGGGAAGAGACCCTCTCTTGGGAGCTTGGATAGTAGGATTCAAAATTCAGAATTTTAAACTCCCGAGTTTTGCAGACAAAGCTGGGAATTTTGAATTATAAGATTGTAGCAGTATTATAAGCATTCCCTGAAAAAATCACGTTTCTATGATAATTACTTCTAAAGTTAGCAATTAAGATTTTAATTCTACTTAAATCAGAATGGTGAAATGGCCGTAAAACAAATACTTTTTGATGTACGGTCTTGCTGGGGGGGGGGGGGGGGGGATTTATAAATATTTTTAAAAAGTAGGCTGTGAAAGGGGACCGGATGGTCCTTTTTAAAATCGTTTTTTCTATCTTGGCGACTCTTGCTTTGGTTTTGATGACATTTTCATGTTGTATTTTCTGTCTGCAATGGACTCACTTCAACTTATCAACATCTCTCACCCAATTTTTTAAACTTCAGAATTTTCGGATGTTGTCTTAGAACTATGTACTGTTGTAAACAATTAGAATTGATCAATTTAATTTATTTTAAAAAATGGTAGAAAATGACCTAAAATAAAAAAAATAATATTACCCTTAAAATATTAAAAAAAAAAAAGTCCCAAAACGTTTTCTGCTTAAAAGGGGGGAAAAGGCTAGATTTGCTTTTAAGTAAAACATAGTTCGAAAACTATTAAAAGTACATAATTCGATCAAAATATTCTAAATAATTAACTGCAACTGTCATAGTTGATTGTGGAGAAAATATATCGTCAAAAATTTTGAATTAAAACTTTTGTATTTTTAAATTCTTTAAAACAAATTATCAACAAGGGGATATTTGAAATTCTTAGAATGACATACAATTAAAGTAATACATGACTATTCGTCTGACATTAGACATATTTTTCCCACCAATTTCTAAGGAAAATAAATTTTTCTGAAATGGTTAAGGATTTACCCCTAAATCTAAATTGCTGGATTATATTGAAACATATCTGACACAAAAATAAGACTTATTACGAATACTCAACTAAATTTTATTATGAAAAAGCAACATAAAGGACTATATTATTGTGTTCCAGAGCAAGAGGGAGTTATTAAAAACATATCTAAAATTGAAACTTTCTTCTATGGCATTTGCTGAATGGGATGTCGAAAATTCTGTTTGCGATATTGCATGTACACAGGACATGTTAAATGCAAAAATAAAATGTGACCCAAAATAGGTTAATAATGTTGGCATAAAAACGGCCGTGTATCGTATACCAATTCGTGAAAACGATTGATTTGTAGATTCTCATCACTGTATATTATAGAACGATAGGAAAATTATTTGACCTCTGATTAATGATGTATTAAGAGAGTTTCAAATTCAAGTGCTAGCTTAATCAAGTTTTTCAAAGTTGCAGAGAAAAGACTGTGGGATTTGGCACTTAAAACATAATAAATCAAAAAAAGAAATACACGAAGATGTTATATTGTCGCCAAAATTGGTGATATTTTAAAATTTTTAAAATGAAAATGACAATTTGAATAAAAATCAACACAACGTTTTTGTTATGTTTTATTTCCTTCTAATGGACCATGGTTATCTTATTTATATTTGGACGAGTAGCATTTTTAATATCTAGATAAATATATGATAAATAGTAAACAATGATTGAACTCAATGAATGACTCATTCGATAACAGTAAAAAAAGAATATTTATTTTATGATTTTTTGTCATATTTTAGATCAAAAACATGAAGCACCGTTCGAACGGCGAATGTTATCGTTCTGTAAATTATATCTTGTGCTTCTAAATTAAAAATAACATATAAAATAACTATTTTTGACCCACATTTTAACATAGTCATCATTTTGTACATTGTTTTCTACTTTAAATTAACTAGAGAGTAGCTTCACTCGACTTTTTTATACGAAAATTCAATTTTTAAACAACATACGAATTTTTTTCAAGAAAAATTTTGAAAAATATGTATTGTTGGTCCAAATGATTACAGTTATACCGTGTTACCTACCCTTCTTTAAAGGGCTTGATATTTATTTTCAATTGATACCATATTTGACAATGTACACCCGGGGGGGAAACTTTCCCCCCAGAGGGTGGCTAATGACATCACGCACACAAAATTGTATCGCGCCTTTTTTTTACAATGATTGAATCTATTAAGTCTCTTGGTTAATGAACCATGAATAAGCCCTTTTATGCATGATTATATCAAATTTTATCATATGCTGCCATGTTAAAAAAATGTATAAATTTCAAATAAAATTCGTTTCGCTCGAATTTAAAAAACTTCTATCTTGTTCTAGATTTTTCGATAACAAAGCCGGATAAAGTTTCGGGAAAATCCATTATTATTACTTTCCTTGTAATACATGATCATGTATAAGGAAAGTATTGGAATCATGTCAAAAATCGCAAGTCGACGGATCTACACGTTTCGGGACCTCTAGAACACGAAAAAAACAAACTTTTAGCGTGACATCTGTGTATGTCTGTATCCACTTTAACTAAAAAAATTAATTAATATTCAATTTATTTATCTATAAATATTATATATATGTGAACAATAATACCATGCTGAAATTAGCTTTTAAATTATGTTATTTATTTAACATTTTGGCGATTTTTTTGAAATGTGGTCAAATTGCTCAAATATCTCCAAATCGATAAAACTGTTGTCAAATTGAAAAAATGACGCCAAATCAACGAAATTAATTGCGTTTTGAAAGAAGTTAGTATTGTAATGATATTTCGGTAGCGTTTGTCTATTAGTCGAACTGTCCCACTTTCCGAAAAATTTGGCGACTTTTTTAAATGCCGTTAAATTACTAAAAATGCGGCCGAATTGATAAAATGATACTAAATTAATGAAAATTTAATAATTTGCAAAATTAAGTTCAATTTCCCTTAAAGCTTTTGTCATTGTGTGGGAATTAAATAATAGTTTTTGTAAATTTGTTTTACAAACGGGGATTTTTCTTTATATCTGCCTATGAAGATAATTTCGTATAGCGAGAACAGAGATTCTTATACGTATTTTTAGGAGAATTACGTTAAATATTTTAATAAAATGTTTAGAATAACAATGTCATTTAAAATATTATAGGAATTTGCACAAATTTGAAGTTTTAATTTCTTTATTATATATTCAGTGCGAAGAACGGGTATACTGCTAGTAAATAGTATAAATTTAATATATCGCTTTTTATATACACTAAAATAATAGCAGGCACAAAATATTGATATAACTAAAACATGACATACCTAAAAATGTAATACAAAGCAATATATTCTAAGAATTTGAATCTGAATATAGTTTTAATGTTACATCCATGCATAACACAGCTGTTATATACTAATGATTGGGAAATGGAGGACCTTGAGCCAAATTTGGCCCAGGAACATTCCCCCCATTTTATTAGGCAGAAGTTAAAAAAATATATAAAAATATTTCTTGTGTCAATATTAATGATAAATAAGATGATCTTAAATTATGATTTATAGTTCATTTAACTCAACATTAAAACTATACATCAAATTGTTTTATTTATTATATTGCTGCAAACTTATTTCATATATTTTATTATTAAAATTTAAATCTGTTATTTAAGAAAATAAAAATGCTGATATATTTAAAAAAACTACTTATTTTAAAATTTGCACATTGAGAAAATATGACAACAAGCATTTATCAACATAAACTAATTAATTTATACATAAAAAAATTTGTTAGTCGCAGCATCAACAGTTGATTAAATGTATCTACTGGTTTCAAAGACAAGAAAGAATCTTCTTCATCAAGATAAATTAGACAGCAATCACTACAATGGTAGAGAAATTTTTGTAAACAGAATGATATTTATGTAACCTGGGACAATAGTTGTGCCAATCCAAAAATAAATAATGAATAAAACAAAGAAAATCCAAGAGATATAAAGCAGAGTGAATAGAATAGCAGAAGATTGTAAAGAATTTGCTAAAATTAAATATGAATATACATTCTATTGTTCTGCTTCATATATCTTCAAGTTACATTTCATAACTTGTTATACCCTTACATTTGCTTATAAATATTCTTGTGCTGCTTATATTTTCTTCTTCTCTGTTGAATCTAAGCAGTCCAAAATACATTCGGTTTTCTGTATTAAAAAATTATTAGAATAATAAAACATTTTTAATACATGTTTTGGACAAAAGCTTACATTTTCTGGTATTCTTAACTGCAGTTCTCTTCTTGATTACAGCTGCTTCATTGTTGAAACAAATCAACCAAAAATGCATTTGCAAAGGTGAGATATATTATCCACACTCTAAGCAAATACACATTTAGTCTCTAAAACTTCATTTACAGATATAAATATTCTTGTGCTGCTTACATTTTCTTCTTTAATAAACCAATACACAGCCCAAAATGCACTCTTAAAGGTTTTCTGGATAAAAAAAATTATTAAATTAATAAGAATAAAAATGTTAATACATTTTTTAGCCAAAAATCTTACCCTTTTCGGTATTTATTCTTAACTTCAGTTCTCTTCTTGATTACAGCTGCTTCATTGTTGAAACAAATCAGCCAAAAATGAATTTGCAAAGGTGAGATATATTATCCACACTCTAAGCAAATACACATTTAGCCTTTGAAGCTTCATTTACAGATTTTCCCTTACAAAAAGGTTGGTCTTTTATTTTCCTCATGAATGTAGAGGCTCCTAAGATAAGGATGATTGATATGTGTTTTATTATTTTGAAGCATCTTCCAAATGTGGTACATATAGTGTAATATCAAATAAATAGGTATATGATATGAAGTAGAACTAGAAGAGGCATAGTATAGTACCAAAAACAAACAAAAGAATTCCACTGATTACTTACTGGATAAAAATTCAAGGGAATGAATGAAGATACACATACATAGTTTTAATTCATACAGATTGTTTTTCTAATTAAAAAAAAGAATGAATAACAATGATTGAAGGTAATGAAATTGTAAAATCTTCCAGAGGTGTATACAAAACATTTATCTAATTTTAATGTACAGTGTTTTACTTTCCCTGCAATACATGGAAAGTATTGGAATCATGCCGAAAATCACAACTCGAGTTTTCGACGGATCTACACGTTTTGAGACCTCTAGAATACGAAAATTTTTTTAACGTGACGTCTGTGCAGATTTTGTATCCACTAACTAAAAAACTAATGAACCAAATTTCATAAAATTTGGTAAGTAAGTAAGTCACTTGTGGGTGAATCTGGTGCTGATTAGTTTTGGTACGATTCGGAAAAAAATAACCTGCCTTTTTTTGCAAAATGGCCCGCAAAAATTGCCAAACTCTAAAATAAAAAACTACGTATGCTCAAATATATCCATTAAATGTTTGTTTAATATGTAATTTTTAACGAAGAAAAGAATAAGACCAACCCCATTACACTAGGACTAGCCGATAGATATTTCAGTTTTTTCACATTTTCTGTATGTCATCTTTGAAAATAAGTCCAGTTACCAAATGAGAATGAAAATTGAATTAAAAATGAATTAAATGTAATTAAAATAAAGAGAACGTTGATATAAGTCTGCAGGGAAAGTCAATTGTTGCCCACATCAGATTTTTACTATTGTATTGTTAATCTTATGTATATATATATCCAATGGATCAGACACAGGTCCCCCACATCAAATTGTGGGACAGGGTACCAGGTAAAGCCGTGTGCTCCATGTAAATTAATGGCAGATTACCCTCCCCCACCCTGTATCCAACGTATTTTCGGCGAAGTTAACTGTAATAAAATACTTTTTGCTTAATATTTTTAAATAATTTAAAATTGCATTCTCTTAGTTACAAAATAGTAAAACACAGTGGTAATAACAATCACTTAAGAAACAAAAAAATAAATGTATATTCATCAATAAAGTAAAAAAAAAAAAATACCTATCTATCCAAAATATCTTCCAATATCATTATTTGACAACTTTTATTCCTATTGCCACTCTTTTAATAAAAGCAGGATATGATATTCTGATTTTGTGTATCAATCGATTTTTCGTATCAAAATCTCATGCAAAGTTTCTAGCTTTTGCGGTAAACGATATTTACTTTCCTTATATACATAGAATAATGTATAAAGAAAGTATTGTGACGGAATCTAAAATTTGAATTGGCGTTTTCGACGGGAGAGCACGTTTCAAGCATCCTTGATCATGAACCGAACATTTTTGAGTTGATGTATGTGTATGTCAGTGAGTCTGTAGAGAACGAATGAAGCAATTCAAATGAAATTTGGTACAAAAAATTACAATCCTTGAATACTGGAAGTCTATTGTTTTTAAACACAATTGAATGTTCAGAACCTTCCTAAATTTTTGTGTGAAATTTTGAAAAACTCATCAAAAAATCAAAACATTTAATAAAGTTACGCAGACACTTCTTATGTAATTTTTCCTTAGTAAACAATTGACATAAACTTTAAAACGCTAGCATGAACCGTTCTCGAGATATTGCATATTTTTCAAATACATTTATCAAAAAATCGTATAAATTAAAACAATATTAACTGTTGAGAAACATGTTCACTTTTCATATGTAATATCATGCGCTAAATTAGGTGACATCATTCTCATGGATCCAACTTATTTCATTTATGAGAAACGATACTTTGAGTAATATTTTTGTATTTGAACGCCAATAATCATTTATCTGCTATAAGAATAACCTATTTCTCCATCCACAACGCTTGGCGAGGTCGCCAACTTGGCAATTATCTTCAATGTTGCTAAATTAATGAAAAACTCGCCAAATGGATAAAATGACGCTAAATCAATGAAATAACGACTATTTGGCGAAAATTCAATATCTCGGAAAAAATATAAGTATCTACTATAAGAATAACCTTTTTTTTTTAATTTACAGTAAAGGTAGTAAATTCATTGAATTATATAAGGAAAGCCATGTGCTGCCCACATCAGATTTTTTTAAAATAGGCAATAGCAGTTTGGATCTTCTATATCAGCTGATCTCTATTTCAGCACACCATAGAGATACCAAAGTTAATTTTACTTAATATAAGAAGGTGTGTATTCTGTAGCAGAAAAATCTAACCTGCAGACAAAGAAGGAATGCGATAGCTACTTCGGACCCGAACAAATACGACTTGGTGAATTTTCTTTTATTCATATTAGTTTTTTAGTTATTTTATATTGAAGTTTTCATTTTAAGTATTTTAGTTATTTTATATCAAATCGGTTCTTTAATGATCTAAAATTTTGTCACAGAGTTTCTATTTTAACACCATCGGAAAGAATGAATAACGTTCTTTCCAATAATATTTGAACCGAATCGAACCAGTAGGACAATTCCTTATGTTTATTTATATATTTTAAATACATCGAAATGTGTATATTTTAGATTATTTGATACTTAATTATGTATGTATATTTTCGTATTCTAACGAAACTTTTCTTTTAATAACTACATTATTTTAATTTTTGTGAATTTTCAAATAAAGCATAAAAATTAAAATTGTAGGTATCCTTAATGAAGTGCATATCCACTTTCCTCCCCGGTAGACGTTTGAGTGCATGATCGTCAAAGCCTTGGAATTCACAGTGTGGTTTAAGCCACGTCTTCTCTCCTAGAGAAAGGATTCCATTTTGTTTCTTTTATTTATTTATTATATTTTCCTGCTTTCCACAGTTGCAAAACGAAAGGAGGAAATGAGTTGGAAATTGAGGCAGTTTGAAGGCGATATGGAAATTGAGAGGTTTTATCTCGTAAATGTATTATTTAAGTATTGGAAGCTTATTTAGAACCTGGGCAACGTAATAGCAGGTAATTTATTCTAGTAGTATATAAATATCCAACTGGAGAAAGAAAATGTCCTATTTGCATCCTACGATCTTCTGATATGATTAATTTTGTAGTATGACAGGTATCTGAGACCTATCTCCCTTAACTATTTTTAATTGTATGTTCAACAATACATCTGTTGTAAATATTTATTAAGAGTTATTTGATAATTTGGAAGAATCTACAACTTTTCTGTAAATTTTAATTATTTTATTTACTTCTCAGAGAACGATAAAATTATCCATAGATCTAATAACTAAAACATCTGATGTATCTAACATAAAACTTTACCAGCAAATGAATATATTTTGATATCCATAAACAATAAAAAAATTAGAACTTCCTTATGATGCGAATTCACTGAAAATAAATGGCCACTGATTAAAATAAGTATACCTAACACTGATTAAAATGAGTATACCATGACACAGATTAAAATAAGTGTACCTAATCATGTGGAAATTGTTTAATGATCTTGAAAGATATTACACTCGTGAGGAAAGTAAAATGTCTAATATCTCAAAAGTGGTTTGTGATAAATCCTAAATGCATTTTCAATTTATTTTGGGTTAAAAGTACTTAAAGTATCCACCCAATTGATAATAAATATCATATTTAAATTTTTAACACAGATAAAAAATATTCAATATCTGGACGACGGTACATCCTGTAAATGATGTCATTTGCTTTATAAATTAAAAAAAATTCAATATTAAATAGCCATTTCTGTACATACATTGGTAACATTATTTTATGTATTTTCAGTTTTAGGAATAAATATTTGAAAAAGCCTTCTCTTGGTCTGACCTTACTAAAAGTGAAAATCAAAAGGATTGTTATGTTTAGGCAATAAAATAATTGTACGACATTTTGTTTGATTATTTCAATTTGTTGGAGAGATATTATACCCTTAGATATTATTGAATTACTGGTTAATATGTTGGGATGTTTTCAATGAGTAAATCCATCCGAAAGTTTTATACAAATTTCAAATACACAAATATTTTACAAAAATAAGTTTTCAAAACTATATAAAATTCTGATAAAATAAATAACGTTCAAAGATCAAGATGTTAAAGCAATTAAAAATAATGTTGAATAAATATAAGAATTAATTTAAACATACTTTAATATCAACCCCCTATGCTAAACACTTTTAATTGCAAATAATTAATTTAAGCATTTATATTAGTGATAAAACATTACCGACAAATAAGTTTTCACCTCCTTAAGCTGAAATATAATCAACACAAACGGAACAACTTCATTTTCATAGGACCTATTCACATGAGTCTTGCTTAGGAACATTCTGATAGATAAAAGGTCTTTCAAGGGTGACCCCAGGATGATATACAATACTCTGCCTTCAGGCATCTACCCAGAATGTCCTCCAGAACCGCAAAAGAGAGTCAGTAGACTGGACACCCTGATGTGTGAATTGCTTTGGGACAAGATATATGTACAAACATATATATATGTCACAATTTCATTTGGGTGCTGATAAAGTCTTAACTCAAATCGTTGCTATTTCTGTTAGATGTTATACTGCTCGTTACCATATTTTGAATATCCAACATGTATGTTAATATAGGGTACAAGGGGTTTAGTACCTGTATTACAGATAAATGACTTTTTTGGTGCGATTTTAAAAACATTTTATTTGGGTTCTGTTACAGGTTTAACTACAATCGCAGCTTTTTCTGTTTCATGTATTACAGCTCTATTATTTCTCTACCTTATACATAAAAACAGGAAACAAGGAGTTTAGTGAAATAAACTGCTTTAACTGAAATTCTTTTTCAATGTTAAAGTTGAAGAAAAGACTGGCAAATGGGTAAAAAAGCAGCCAGGGATATAAAGTTATAAATTATACCAAAAATTCTACTTTAATTATACATGAACAGCCTAAAAACTGATTATATTTTTAAATTAAGAATATATATTTTAAAACAAATTTAAAAATAAATTTGATTTTAGATGAATTCTGAGAAAAAGTGGACATGACTATTGACTTTGTTGGCGAATAATTATGATGTAAATATGATGCAACTTAAAAATTTCTAATTGTATATAATATCAAAGAAATATACATTTTCTGAATTTTGTGAGATAGCATGGTGTTTAGACTCATCTTAAAATAAATGATACCCATTATTTTGAATCATTTATAAAATACATCGAATCAGATATATTTATTTGTGCCAAAGGTGAAGAAGTTAGTATCAAGGGAGATAAAAAGACAAATATCGGTATATAGCTTATGAGGAAGCAGTCTTCAGTGTCAAATGGCATATTATATTGAATAAGACAAATTGCTAATTGAATATGAGGTAAAAAAGTCTATAAGACTATGTTGCTCAAATGTTTATATGCAGATAGAGATGGTGTGGAAGTATCTTGTTTAAGAAAAGAAAGCACTGAAGAATTTCTAATTTTCAGAATAAAAGACAAATAAAAAATTCATTCTAAATTTGTACAAATACCACTATTTTCTCATGGTTCATAAATATTAGTTAACAATGATTACAGTATAATGCCATAGTGTTTACAATCCAACATTATATGCAATTTACATGATTAAATAATGTTTGGAATGTTAGAAATTTTGTTTTCCCACAACCATGATAAATTTAAATTTTTTACCACTGTATTTAGGATTTTTTACAAACTGATTTGAAAATATAACAAACTATTACACCTTTATGCATAATTAATTTTTTGATGAATTTTTATATATGTAGTTTAGCAAAATTTGCAACAAAAGGAACATATACTGAATACAATGTACAAAAAATGTCCTTCCACTACTACATGTTAAATTAGAATATTTAATGAAGCTACCAATTGAAAATTTTTTTTTTGTAATTTTTTGTAAGATTTTATAAGCGTAAAGGTTAGCTATTCAGTTCTCTCAATACAACCATTAACTTTATTTGTTAAAATTTTGAATATACCTACTGGTTCTGTTCAACAAATTTTTCTTCTGTTATTGCCGGAATCCATATTTGTTTAATTTATATTTCAAGAATATATAGTCATTTTTTAAATAAAGTCAAATAATTACTTGATATGAGGATTAATGCTGAAAGTTAAATCCTACTCATCGCAATGTAGCATCAAAACTTTTCATTATTTGGCTTAATGTAAAAATGCATTAAAATGCAAAGCACTGAAATTTCTTTTAAGGGCAGTAGCAAGATTTTATGAAAGTGATGCAAGTATTGTTGATTGGTGTTTGTTATGGATATTAACCAACAAGGTTCAATCCTTAAAGATGGTATTGGGAGCCTGCACATCTTGATTAATCAGAACATAAAAGAGGTGCAATTTTTTATTATAGCCCTTGTTTTTCTTTTAATTTGTTAGCTTGTTGTTCAATTAGAATTCTTTAATTAGTTGTTTTACTGTAAAATATTTAACCAATGTAGTCTAACTGTAAATTAATTTTTCATTCATAAATATTTTCAAAATCTTACGACAAATGATTAAAAAAGTGCACCACTATCTTGAGCTTATTTATAACTTAGAATAGAGGTATTTTATAAAATACAATTTTGGAAACGCTAACCCTACAAACTCTTTAATGTTTTCATACAATAGTACCTAATGTTAAAAAAATAAATGTATTTTACGTATTTGTTATCATCTAGCATAAGCTGTCTACACCATAAGTTTAATTTTAATGCATTTACTAATAAGGCATTTGCAAATCTTAAGGGAAATTTTCTAGCTTATAGCATAAAATATATTAAAAAATACCCCTTTTGTATTGTCAATATGCACCACCATCTTACACTTATTTATAACTTAGAATATTGGCATTACATAAAACACAACTTTCCAATGTTTTCATGCAATGTTACCTACTTTTTAAAAAATAATAGTGTATTGCAATCAGTTTAATTTTAATTCATTTACTGATAAGGTGCAAATCTTAAAAATTTTCTAGCTTGCTAGTTTCTTTAAAATTGTCAAATACAGAAAAAAAAATTCACTTTGTATTGTCAATTGACCGGTGAACCGAACCTAATATGCAGGAGAATTAAAATTTTAATCTTTATACAGACACAGACATAAATTGAAATAATACTAGAAATGTATTAAATATAATACTTACCCTTACTTACATTTTGATGAAGCAAATTCATGTTTTTATTCACGTTCACAGATAGGGTTGCCATGATACTAGCTTTACGCCAATGTTATAAGCATTGGCTGCAAAAATGTTCAAAATTTCGCCTGCCACTCTAAATCGTATTACAACATAAACGGGTTAATTACTGCACAGAATGTTAGAAAAATTTATGTAAATGATAAAGCTATAGCTCTATTTTCTTGTGTAGTCAGAAAATTTAAAATATCTGGCGCAGGAAATAAGAAAACGACTATTAAAGTACCCCGATAGCTGTGTGACGCCTCTATAGCGCCCTCTAGTTAGAAGCTGTAAAACTAAAATTTTATAATTTTGTTTGAGTTTTTTATTTATAGATAATTAATTAATTAATATTATACGAATTTTCTGACTACACAAGATACTACATATATCATTCTATCACTCGTACAAATTCCAAAGGTATTTGTGCAGCCGTTCTTTCGCGGTTGTTGTAATAGAAATGGCCTATACTTTAACATGGGTGGAAAACGACCGAAATCCACCTTAATAGAAGCTATACAACGTCAAATCACAACTCCATATTCACAATTGAAGCACTTGCCATCTTAAAAGCGGCGGAAGAGTGGATTGGCAATGAAGAAAATTACATAATTTGTACTGATAGCCTCAGCACTCTTAAAAGCCTTAAAAACATAAAAAAAGATTCCCCTTGCATTATTTTACAAATTCACAAAGTTCTTGTTGGAAAAGCTATAGGGAAAAATATCATTCTCGTCTGGACACCCGGACATAAAGGCATACACATCAATGAACAGGCGGATACTGTTGCAAAACAGGCACAACTCCACAACACTATTCATGGCATAGCGGGTGAAGATATAAAAAAAAGCATGGATAACGAGGCAAAAGAATTTGGAAGCAAAGAATGGTACAATTACAGGAATCAGAATAACTTCCCTCATATTGACCCTAGGAAAATGTGGTTTTGCAAAAGTTTTCTTAATAGAAGGAATGAAGTTATTATTCAGAATGTTCGAGCTAAAACTCTGTTTTTGAACCCCGTCCTTCATAAAATGAAAATTGTGGATACCCCGAACTGCCTGATTTGCAAGAGTGTAGAGTCTATAGATCATTTTCTATTTGTTTGTCCGACGTATCGTGAGGCACGCAAGAATCTGTTATCGTTTTTATCCCAGCATAATATTTGTTGTTCCTATATTGAACTTATGAAACATTTTTCAAAAGAGTTGTGCTTTGAACTTTCGTTTTTCTTTTCCAAGATTAATAGGTTTTAATCCTTTTATCCTTTTGTCGTCTATTTTTGATCTCCTTTCCCCTTGGGACAGAAGGCGGAGTGCCAAGTCCCATTTTTGCACTCTAGAAAGAGTGCACATTCAATTCAATTCAATTTTCTTGTCATTTGTACGTAAATAACATTAAATTGGAATTCATGGTAAATTATATAACCGTTAAATTTTATTTTAATTGAAGTATGGGGAGTAGTAATAGTCATACAGTTGAAACTCGTGTAAATGAGCAACAAAATTTGGCTCAACAAAAGCTTTTTGATAATGCAATTGTTTTGCTAAATCAAGGCAAGTATCAAAGAGCTCTGTGTGTATTTGAATCTGTAAAAAACAATAGTGCTAATTCTTGCTTAATCAAGAAGGCTTTAGGTAATATAGAAATATGTAGAAGTAACATAACGTATCAGGAAGCAAAGAGCTTGCTGGATCAAGGTAGATATCAAGAGGCTCAAAGTAAATTTGAGTCAGTTAAAGTTTTTTATGAATCAGTTAGCATCAAGGCAGTTAGGCATAATATAGAAACATGCCAAAGCAACATTAAGTATCAGAAAGCAAAAAACTTACTGGATCAAGGTAGATATCAAGCGGCTCTAAGCAAATTTGAGTCAGTACAAGCTTTTTTTGAAACAAGTGGCAATATGGCAATTAGACATAATATAGAAACATGCAGAAGTAACATTATGTATGAGAAAGCAAAATACTTGCTGGATCAAGATAATCTAGATGTAAAGGATTATTCTTATGCCATATGCCTCTTAGAAGGCATTAATTCTAATAATATTACTATAAAAAATAATGTAAATAAACTTAAAGGCTTGGCGTTTTTTCAGCAAGCTGAATTAGCTTTTGCAGTAGGTAATCATGAAAGAACTATACAGTGTTTAGATAAAGCCCTTAAGTATAATCAATGTGCAGAATATTATACTTTGATAGCTGAAGTATATAATCAGAAAAACATATATATAAAAGCGATAGAATATGCCAATAAGGCTTTGGAAATCAATAACAGTTATGTTCCAGCAAAAAAAGTGAAACTTGATTCTATAAAATATAATCGACAAATAATTAAAGATGCCTTTGGAATTGATGAACAAACTGAACTCCAAGACCTTACTGTAAAAGAATTATTTGCTGGTATTGAAATGCTAGAGCAACTAGGTTATGGTGATGCACAAAATAAACCGATATCTATATTTATTGGTGCAACTAGATGCGGTAAAAGTACAATAATAAACTTATTTTTAGATAATCCATTAATTGTAATAAAAGATAATGATTGTACTGTGCCTCCTTTGCTGCGTAAGATTGTATTGGTAGAGGATCAGAATAGCAGAGGTAAATTTCCTGTAATAGGAACAAAAACTATCTCTGAAACTAGCGTTCCCATGAAATATATGCTGAAGGATGGTGCAGTTATTTGGGACTGTCCTGGGTTTGGGGACAGTAGAGGTCCTCAACAAGAAATTATTAATGCTTGGTTTTTAAGCAGGTTATTTAAAACCTCACAGGGTGTAAAATTATTTAATCTTTGTTCTGCCCAGTCTATTACTAATAGTCAAAATGTTGCTGAATTTCGAGGCTATGTACAACAAATAATTGATCTTTTTGGTGAAGAAAGACTTCATGGAATAAAGCAGACTTTAGTATTTACAAAATCAGATAAAGGTATTTCTGCTGAAGAAATAAAGAAATGTTTGATGTATTTAATAGATAACCATTTTCAAGATCAGAAAGCAATATTTGATTTTTTTAATAATGCTAAAGTTATGAAAATAGATAATGTAACAAAGGAAGATATAGGCAAAGTACTTACAAAAAATGATATACCAGAACTTAATATTGCATATGAAGAAATGGAGTATCAACCAATAATGTCACATGTGGGTATAGATCAAGCTACACAAGTATTTTTGTATAAATCTATTAGTGATCTAAAAGTATTTACTATTGAATCAATGAAGAATATCTTAAAAGCTGAGTGTGCTTATATTGTACAAAGTATCAAAGAAAAAATTTTAACAATTAAATCAAAAATCAAAAGTATTATTACAACAGAAACAGATGTTGTGATTAATCAATGTGGAGTAGAATTAATCTATAAAAACAAAACTGTGCAAACAAAATTACAATATTTTGATGATATATTTAAATTTGTAGTAACAGTACTCGATTATCATGTCAATGATATGAAACCTATAAAATTGGTAATCGATAAGTTCGTAATGTTTATAACAGATATAATAAAACATGATGTAATGTTTATTATAGATGAGTATTTGGTGAGAAGTAACTATTATCAGGATCTCACATTTGGAGAGTATGCATGGAATCATCCTTCATTTTTAGGTGAATTGAATTCAAAGATTGATAATTACGTAGAGTAAATTGTGTGTACACCAAAATATAATGGACTGAAAAATATGGATAAAAAAGGTACACTTAAAGCATTCCACTTATTTGGAAATGGTATATATTTTAAAGTGAGATTTACTGAAGAAATATCGAGGTGGATGCAAAAATAAATTAACAATAGAGAATCAACTTCTTATGACACTAGAATGCTTGAAAGAATATTGCACATACTTTTATATAGGACAAAATTATGGTATATCTGAGAGTTCAGCTTATAAGATTGTTAAATGGATAGAGGATACATTAATAAAACATCCAAATTTTGCACTGATTCATAAGAAGGATCTCGTTTAAAAGTGATAAGGAGTATGAACTGGTTTCAGTTTATGCTACAGAAAATCCTATAGAAAGACAAAAAGGAAAAATGCTGTTATTCAGGAAAGAAAAGACACTTTAGAAACTCAAATGCGCAGTTCAGTAGATAAAAAGACAAAGAAGGTGATATGCAGCTCTTTTACTAATGGCAAGTGCATGATTTTAGATTATTTAAAGAATCAAAATCTAATATATTTCCTAAGATAAAAGGGGGAGGGGGTAGAGAAACAATCCCAACTTGAGATAAACAGAGATTAAAACATTCTCACAATCATTAAAACACACAACATTTATTCACATGTATATTATTTACATTTATTTAAACTTAATTTTAGCTGGGAGGACATTCTGGTTTCCGAACTCTATAGGATCATAATCACTAACTGAAAACAAAACAATTAGCATCAAACAACAATCCCAACTTAGATAAATAGATTAAAACACTCTCACAACCATTAAAACACACATCATTTATTCATATATATATTATTTACATTTATCTAAACTTTTTTTTAGCAGGGAGGACATTTCGGCTTCTGAACTCTATCAGATCATAATCACTAACTGAAAACAAAACAATTAGCATAAAATTGGAGGTCATCACAGCACCATCTATATTAATAAGGAGAGAGAATTAAATTCTCAACAGCCATTTTTTGAAACTTTAAAATCCATCCCACTCTTATCTGGTACCACTTTTTTTTTTAAATATAAAATGTTACGTTTCTTTCACAGAAGAGCAGAATGTTTAAAATCTTGAAATTGAGCAAGAAAGGGGGCATATCATAATTTTGCTTTACAGTGAAATCCTGGTCAAACTCTTTCCAGGGTAGTTACTGGGTTACTCCACATCAGTTCAACCAGGGTCCGACACCCATGATTTCAGATGTTGATGAAACTTGGCATGTTTGTTCCTTTTATGGATATAAGTAAGCATATAAAATTTTTTTGCTCTATCTCAAGCGGTTTAGGTTTTACAGCTTGTTAGTTTTTGGAATTTCGCGGTTTCTATAAATCGGGCGAAGGAAACGCAATTTGTTCTTTTATAGAAAATAAATTATATGGCATGTTAATGAAAAATTGGATTTATAAAAAATAAAAATATTTAAATTTTTATTTAATATATTTATAAAACTTCATTTTTATTTAATAATAAAATAACTAAAAAAAAAAATTGAAATTTTTAAAATCATTAAAAAAACTTGTTAATAAAAAAATTTCGCTTTTAAATTGAAAAAAAAATTCGCTTCTGATATCCCCCTATGGAAATTTCTGACTTCGTGCATGTTTACAGGTACATTTCCATCTTCCTGTAAAAATTATTTTAACATTTTAATAATTAATTTAATAATAATTAATAACATTTACCTTTTTTAATTTACTAAACAATAAAACATATTAAAGACATTAATTTGGTACTTTTTTTTTTATTTACAAAACTAAAAATGTTCTATGTTAAATAAAAAATAACTATATATATTAAACAAATAATAAGCAAACCGATGCAGATTTTAATTTATTAGATAATATAAAGAAATCTAAAAATACAAGGATTATAAGAACTTTGACAGTAATAAATCAGTTCTTACAGGAAATAACAGCGACCTCTATCTATTATTCTGGAACTACACATTCCCCACTTTCTAAATCGAAATTTCCCGGCCTTTATTATTACGTAGGCAACGGTGTAACATGCATAATTGGTAGTTATGTTTTACAGGGTGTCTTTTTTATCTGATTTAGTTTTTTATGAACTGTGTTGGATTTTTTTTGTACTATAACTGTTTGGTTAAGTAAGTATGTACAACTAAGTATGTTCAATTTTGATTAGTACCTAATATTAATGTTATTTTAAAAATAATTTATAACAGGTTTCCAGAAATCGCCCGTCCTCGCCGGGTTAAAATTCGACAAGGATGGCCAATTTTCGGAAGTTGCTGTCCTCTCGTACGGCCTTGAGATTAGAGATTCTTAAAAAAAAAAAAAAAATCATCGTAAAATTATGGTGAAAGTCGCCCTTTCCAGTGCCATGAATGAAAATTGAAATGTCGTCACCTGCAAATCCCCCTCCCATCCCATAAACTTACAAGGGTGGTCTGACATCAAAGGTCCGAAAACCTCTTTTAGGGATGGGAGGAGTCTTGACTTTTTTGACGTCACAAAGAGACAAGCAGAGAGAAATAAGGATTCTATGTAATTTGTTCTGTCAAATAATTCTGTTCTTTTTTAGTATTACCTTAGTCTAAGATCTTTGATTCAATATACAGTAATAATCTATTAATATCTTGGAAAAATTACGTGAGCTGCAACTATTTTCAAGTAATTGATTAGTTTTTTTAACAGTTAAAATATAGATGGAGCAATGATGAATTATATGGTATTACTGTTATAGCTATACGAATAAAAACAAGTAAGTTTGTATAAGTTTTTTAAAGCTCCAAAGTTGCAAAATGAATGATAATTAAATGCTAAAAGGAAAAAGTACTTTTAATCGTGCTACAGTATATTCAAGGCATTTTCCATTCCATGATTAATTTAGCTTTCAAAAATGAAATTATTAAAGGAAGAAAAAGGTGAAGTAGTCATCACTTTCTCTATATACACAGTATAATGTATGGGAAGTACTGTGACGGGGTTGAAAATTCGGATTCTTGACAGAAAAGCAAGTTTCAATTATTCCTGAATTGAACTCGGATCAAATGTTTTTGAGGTGATGTCTGTGTGTGTGAGTGTCCGTGAGTCTGTGTGTTTTCTCCCGAAAGAATGGAGACTTTTGAGTGAAATTTGGTACAAATATTAAAATCAGTGAATACTGGAACCCTATTGATTTTATTCGCAATTGAATGTTTAGAACACTCACAAATTTTCGAATGAAAATTTGAAAGAATCATTTAAAAATCAGAACTTTTAATGATGTTACACAAAAGATCATTTCCTACATAATTTTTTATTAGAAAACGAATGACATAAACTTTAAAATTCTAGCAGGAATCCTTTTAAAGATATTGCACATGTTTCAAATAAATTTATCAAAAAAATTTAATAAAATTAAGAAGTATTAATTATTGTGAAATTGTTCAATTTACATATATAATAATATGTGATAAATTTGTTAACATCATTTCTCAGGAATCTAGTTCGTTTCATTCACGAGCGAAGATACTTTGAGTAATAGTTTTGTATTTTAACGCATAACAATTCAACAGTAGTAATTTGTATGTAAGAAATGCTGTTTTGTTCTCTTTGTCTGTTTTTAATGCTTAGCGATAAATTCGGCGAACTTGGGCCTAATTTGGCGAAATATCACCAATGTCGTCAAAATTGTAAAAATGACGCCAAATCAATGGATTAATTCTTAAAATATTATAATATATAGACTCTATTGTTTATTGTGAATGCCATCAATATTGATAATTGTCAATTTAGAGTTGTGTGAAATATAAGTTAATTGGGCATTGCGAAATAGCTGTCATCCGGAAAAACGTCAAATGTACAATCCAGTATAAAAAACCTAGTGCCGTGGATCTTATACATAATTTTTTCACTGTAAAAGAGATAAATTAATTGCATTATATAGGGCAAGTTGTGTGCTGCCACATCATCCTTTTCAATTTAAATAGTTACTAAGATCTTCAGTCTCAAAGAATTCCACTATTGGTTCTGCAGAATTTTAAAGCTCTCACAAATCAATGATATATTGGAATAATACAAATTTATTGCAGTTCGCTTTAGAATTTATATAAACAGTAGCAATATCTAAACATTTTGCCACTGAAACAATTTTCATTTTAGTATATGCTCGTGTAACACTTAACTCTTTTCAAAAGTTGTCTTTAAAAGTTACAGTAATAATAGTTGAATATATTGTATTTTACAAAACAAGACATAAATACCTATAAAGGTATAATGAATGAATTGCAGATATAAGTTAAAATTATATATACATGTTAAAAATGTAGCAACGTCATCTTTTAAAAACTGGGTTCCTAAAAAGGAAAGCCAATCATAAATACAAAATTAAAACTTTTATTGTAATGCAATATATGATAGGATTCATTTTACTAATTAATCACAATTTTTCTTGCTATCAAATCGAATGCTAGAAAATTTTGTCCTCATTGGGTGTAATTTATAAAAACACTCAAGTCTCACCAGGGATTCGTATGACACAGATTAGTTACAAAATTAATATTCGACAAAAGTTAAAGTTAGCTGTATAACAAAAATTGAAATGAGTCTTTTGTAAGTCAAAATAATAATATGACTTAACCTTTTATGAATATTTTTCTATATTTCTAGATTAAATAAATTGAAAGTTATTTTTATTTTCTATGATTTTGATATAAAAATTAGGGCTAGTTAGTAGAAATTAATGCTTAGATAATTAATTTTTGCCCCATTTTTTAAAGAATATGTGGTACTTCTTATTTGACTGCTAATTTAAACTGTGTTAACTTCAGAAACAGCTTAACTGATGTACACATCGATAAATTAACTAATATGTTGAATTATTCTGTTTATTGCCTAAAGTTTTATGTTTCCCTAGAAAATTGCTTGTATTTTATACTGTGGGACCAATTATATCTCCACTTATCAAGGGCGGACTCAAGATTTTTGTGAGGGGGTGGGGTGCATCTAGGATTTTCGTGAGGGGGTTACTGTCAGGAATAATGAGGGACCTTTCTGATATTTTCCTGCAAAAGGAAATGGTTTGTTATTTTCAGATTCTCGATATACTTTATTTATAAAAATATTTTTACAGGAAACGATTACCATATTGTTATTTTATTCCATGAAATAAGACAATACACATATGTCAGTTACAATTAACCGAGTATAACAGAAAAAAAAATAAAATTTTTTTTGCTTCTTCAAGGATTTTGAAATTTCTTTAACATTAGATAACCTAATACTATATAATTTTGGAGTTACGTATTTATCCTAATTATACTATACTATTAGTATTACAACTGTTTCGATTGTCACATCTAATCTATACTACAAACAGGCTTTCTAGTTTTTGAATTAGCAAATCTATTAATAACATTTTCAATGTCCACATTAATATCTCGATGAACGTATAATAAAGCAAGTCCACTCAACCTATCTTCTGCCATTTTTGATCTCATCCGCGTCTTGAGAATTCTCGGTGTTGAGAAGCTTCTCTGCTGCGGATATTGGCAAAGTGAGCAAAACTTGCAGCAAAGACTTCAAAACTGGATATAGGCTTTTTCGTTATAGTTGGAGTAGGCTTGCATTGCCTTGTTGAACTTTTTGAAATGTTCATAATTAACACTTCTCTTCAATAAACATATTTCGTTTAAAACTTTCATCACCATCGTGTCTCTATTTTGAGAAAACAAAGGCGATATTTGTCATAAATCAGTTCAATCTGTGTTTTCAGCATATGTAATTTCGAAATTTTTCCCAGGTTTACAGGCACAAAATTTTTTAAAGCATAGCATTTGACTGACTCCTCAGTAAACCGGTCTTTAGGGTTAGTGTTCATAAAATCTAAGATTGGAATTTACACAGATTTTTCCCAATGAGACATAATGTTTTCTTCTTGATCACTAGAACTGGCTGTATAATTTGTCCAGTTAGCTTGCTTTTTACACAGTCATAGACTGGGAGTGTTGCAAAAATAATGAGTATGCAGTGTAATATTACCGTTTGGAAATGGAAAGGAAAATACAAATCTGCCTTACATTAGTTTGGAATGACAAAATCGATTATTGATATCTTCCAATTAATTAACGAAAGTAATGTACTTTTAAGTAATACTTTTTTCATGAAAAAATATTCAATTTGTTATTAAAAGCTAACAAATCGATATTTTTTTAGCCCTCTGGATCTGCCCCTGCCACTTATTACCAGCTGCCACTCCTATCGTTTGGACTAGGTCTGTTTACAATAAAAAATTTTGATTGATAATTGTTTCATTATTTACTTGTTTGGGAACTAACACATTTTGTTCTATTGGTTTAAAATCAAATATATAGTATAAATATTTTGCTACATGATGTTGAAAAACATCTATTAAATTGCTTTCAATATTAATATATTATTGTACTTGCCTTTATATTTAAGGTTTTGCTCCGAGACTTTTAAAAATGTATTTGCCATTAAATTGATCCACCACAGAGGAATGTACGAAACATGAAAAGTATAGATTATAGCCTTGATGTAACATATGAGGTTGTACACGTCTTTATTGTAATACAAATTATTAACATTGTATAATCCTTGTACATATGCTATGGATACTTGTATTTTTGTATATGATCTCTTCCAAAATTTACTATCTATTCTGTTACACAAGTATCCTTTCAGAAGTGAAACTTCTATAGTCCTGGTAGTGTAAGCAGGGCTGCAACTTAGTTCAAACAGTAGATAAAATAATCTTTTCTATTGTGCAAAAAGTAATAAAAAAGTGACACTTTATGTGTTTTAAAATGTCTTAAAAACTAAGACAAAATGAAGTGCAACTGATCAGTTTATTTGTTTATGTATATGATGGCTACAATAATATTATAGTAATAAAATAACTATATATATATATATATATATATATATATATATATATTTATTATTAATGGCCTCGTAATTACCCCTTATGGCCATCCAATCCACTCACTTTATTTCTATTTTATTTTTAAAACTACTTTATATATTTATGCATGAATAGGAAAAGTAAATTAATTATAAAAATATGGTGCAAACATGACATATTCAGTGTATTTATAATACATTAAAATTATTTATTATGGAAAATGCTGGTAATAATTATGAAAATTATTTTGCAAGTTCTGCTTTGCTATACTTTAGGTTTTCCTTAATAATAATATGTGAATAGGAAAAAATAATATAATTAAAAAATAATGGAATGAACATACTTAGTGACAAATGTAGTTTGTTTATTTAATTGATAACAATATATTTAAAAAAATAAAATTTTCTGGAAAAGGTTGGTAAGATGTTTCTTATCTAAATTATTCTGCATAAGTTATGCATTTTTACAAACAAGATTTTTCTCTTCTTTTACCACAATATTTCCTTACTTGAAATTAATTGAGTAACTTTTGCTTTCAAGATAATTTCTGTTCAAAGGTTTTTTTAACTTTGAATGTGCTTCTTCAAAATACTTGTCTTTTTCTCATTATGATCTTTCTCGATTCTCTTCAGACCTTCCAGTTTTTCCTTTTAATTTTTAATTCACTTTCTTCTACCATCTTGGCATACTTCTCTCCTTCAATTTCAACTGCTGCTCTATTATTTTATTTTCTAGATGTGCCATGTAGGAAGAGTGGGCAGATCTTGCTAAAGCCAATTGTTGCCTGGTGATTGGAATTAATTCTGGTTTGGTTCTGTAATTTTTTAAAGCACATTGAATATTAATTTGTGCATATTCATTTAATATACACACTGACATGGATGCTTTGCCATCAGTCAAAATTCTACCAGATTGAGAGAAATCTGTCGTAGCATCTACACACCTATAAGACAGAGTTAAACATACCTTTATTATTTCTGTAACATTTGGATACTTCAGCATGCCACAAGGAAGTTTGGGATTAATGTATATTTTCCAATACTCATCAATTGGAGATTTTTCATTTGCTTCAACTTTTTATAACCGTAGCATTTTCAATTCATCTTGAAGGATGTCAGCGGGAATATCTATGGAAAGAGTCTTAGCAATCTTTACAGTATCTGTAATGCTGTGATTTGAATTTTTTTCCTTAGGCTACAGGAAACACATGTGTTTAAGAAAAAATGTAGTGAAATTTAAACAAGCCATAATTTAATTCAATTAGAATAAAAATAATAATCTTAGGTAAATAGGTGATTGTTCTTTGTACATTACACAGCAGTTAATTTCTCTTGCTGTTTATTCCTAAAAAATGTAACTTAAACTAACTTTGAATTAAAAATGTAACCAAATAGTGACTTTAAAACAAAAAGTAACTAATAGTAAAAAAAGTAACCCTGTGGCAGCCCTGCATAAGTTTGCTTGAGTGAGATGAAACGTGAAACACTTCCCAAAGTAAGAAGCCGAGAGTGGAGGGAGGGGGGAATGTTCCTATTCTCTGTACCTCATACACGTCACACATTTGCGTAGCGGGTACTTGCTGCCTGTATACGTAGTGTAGGCTGAGCGCTTTCACAGTATACTATGTATACAGTGTATTTATGAAGCATTGTTTTGTATTTGTTGTCACGTGTTCGTTGAAAACTGTAAAGTTTTAATATATATATAGTGCATTTATGAAGAGCAGTTTTGCGTTCTTGACAAGTCTTCATTGAAAAGTGTAAAATTTTGTAAGTTTTAATATGGTAAAACAAAAGCGCACTGAGTCTAAGTGTCCAGTCCACAGAAATTGTTGATTTTTGTGTAGCTCAATGTTGGACAAACAAATTTTCATGTTTGTTATGTACAATGGTTAAACAAAATGTTGATGAGATCATTAGATTTATTCATGAAGTCTTGCTGCTATACACTATTGAGGGCGAAAATTTGTCGAGAAGAAATTTAGGCAAATTACCGATGATTCCCAGTGGCGATTTCAACATCAGTTTTGGTTCAGAAGCACAACCACAAATCACATTCTTAGAGAAAAAATTCAATTTAAAATTAAATACTGATAGGAATAAATCCACTACCAGGTTGGGCACTAAAATCGATGCAGTATTTGTTCATTATTTAGACAATTTACAGTCTAAAATATATATCTTGTTTTAGTTATCATAAACTAATACTTTCATTCTTAAGAGTATGAATTGATGAAAACTGATGAATGAAGATTAAAATATCCCCCAATACAGATGGGCGGGGGGCCCCCAGTTTGTTTTTTTAATTTTATATACGGTATTATGGTACTTTATATTTTATATACGGTAGCTCCTTTGGTTTTCTGGCTATAACTTTTACCGCAAAAAAAATCAGAAGTGGGACACGGGACCGCTGTGACGTTTTAGAGATTTCAGTGATTAAAAATATTAAAGTAAATTACTTGCCTCAGTTTAAACATATATTTTGATAGCATATGGTACATATATGAAAACTTTATTTTAAAAAAGATTATATATGAAAATTATCATTTATGGGCCGAGGATATGAATGTTCCATGTTTGAGATTTTGACCTTATAAATGCTTCCAAACGACATTGACTTAGATTATTACGAAGTCTATTCAAAATATATTTTAATTTTGAAAATTATTTTTAGTAAAACAGAGTGCGAGTCGACGATATAGTTAAAATGAATCCATGAACGATTATACCATTCTACATTATAAATTTTAATTTGAAAATTATCGCCAACGTTCCTGTTCCTTTTGTTTTCTGAAAACTGAAAAATCATCGTCTGGGCCCATGCGGCGTCTCTTCATGGCACAGAAGGCAAATGTCCATGTGCCGCGTGTTAAATGCACCTCTGGGTCTAATGATTCTCGTTGATGCTTAGTTGAAACTTTAGTATACACAATTTTTATTGTTTATGTTTTAGTTTATTTTTGATTGTGTAATTGTTAACGATATCAAACATAATGCATATATTTGACATGTCTGCTAGACACATTTTATAATTTTGAGCGAATGTTTTTTTATATTACTTTAGTTTAAAAAAATTGTATAGTTAAACAACTGTCTATTTGGATGCCTTTATTTAGCAAAATTTTACAACATTTAACTCATACTTTTAAAAGAACCAAGATAACTTGGATGCTTAATTTTTATCTCTCCATGAGCTTCTTGCTTGCTCTTGCATTTTTCTAAGGTTCACAGTTGTGACTAGCTTCACTTTCACTAGTTACTCTTCATAAAATATTTAAATTAAATGTAAGATATTAGCCGAGATGATTCATGCATTGATCTATCTAGGGTTAAAATATTGATTTGCTTATATAGCACAGCTTAAAAATGTCAAAGTGAAATCAATACGTAAGTGTGAAACTAAACATTAGTCAGAGAGACTATTTAAGTTTAAATGCAAAATAAATAGAAACTTCTAAAACTAAAAATTTTATATGCAAATATATACATTTTACAGCTCTCTACCATATTTATTACACTTTTCCATGGTACTTTTTTTCGCAAGTGGTGCAGAAAAATTTGATTCACCTGCATAATCTTATTTATAAAAGTTAATTTTGCTATTTCAGTTACATATAGTAAGTGTGAGGGGGCCAAGCTCTCAGATTGTACTTTTATTTTGTTTACACCAGGGTTCGAAATAGCAAATACTGCTGAGCTTTTGTAAGCTGGCAGCAAAAAATATTCATCTCACGGGGCAATCCTAAAAAATCTGATGTGGGTAGAGAGCACATGACTTTCCTTATAGAATGCAATGAATTTACTACTTTTACAGTAAAAGAAAATAGGTTATTCTTATAGTAGATACTTATATTATTTCCAAGATATTGAATTTTTGTCAGTGAGTCGTCATTTTCATTGATTTAGCGAGTTTTTTGTTAATTTAGCAACATTTTAAAAAGTCGCCAAGTTCGCGACATTCCACCAAATTCGTCGCCAAAATATCACCAAGCGTTACGGACGGAAAAATAAGTTATTCTTACAGCAGATAAATGACTATTGGCGTTCAAATACAAAAGTATTACTGAGAGTACCTTTTTTCATGAATGGAACGAGCTAGATCCACGAGAATGATGTCATCAAATTTATCACATGGTATTACATATGAAAAGTGTACATGTTTCTCAATAGGAAATATTTTTATTTTATTTTATATAATATTTTTGAAAAATGTGCAATATCTCGAGATCGGTTCATGTTAGCGTTCTAAAATTTATGTCAATCGTTTTCTAATGAAAATTTACATAAGAAATGTCTATTTGCATAACTTTATGAGAGGTTTTGATTTTTTCAAAATTTCACTAGAAAATTTAGGGGGGTTCTGAACATTCGATTGCTTATAAAAACAATAGGCTTCTAAGGCTTCTAGTGTTTACAGATAGTAATTTTTGTACCAAATTTTGTTCGAATCGGTCCATTCGTTTGTCAGTTATCGTCTCCACAGACATCACTTTAAAAATGTTCGATTCGTGATCAGGGATTTTTGACACGTGCTCTCCCATCAAAAACTCAAATTCAAATTTTTGACCCCGTCACAATACTTTCCTTATACATTATGTATGTAAGGAAAGTAAAAATGGAAAATTATTCTTAAATTTTAATTGCAATTTTTTTTACTAAACTTTGAAAAAATAATTTTATAAGCACACAATTTTCCTTATGGTAATCAGATTTTTGTGAGTAAAAGCAAGGTCTGTGATCACATGCACAAAACCACTTCTGAATGGCTTGATCAATCTTGAAATCTGAAAGTGGAGGTCCATCTGTGCACTTATTCTTAATAAGGCACAGTGTGACTTTGTTTACAGAAGACCTCCAGTCACCCTTCACCCACTTCATTACACTGAATATTCTTTTTATGATGGATGCTGATTGATATAGGCAGGATTTGTCACAATATCCAAATAATCTAATTTCCATCCTGCACACTGAACATTCTTTTTATCCTGGATGTTGATATAGGTAGGACTTGTCACAACATCAAAATAATCTAATTTCCATCCTGCCACATTTGAAGTTTTTAATAGCTTTGTTGCATGTTCTTCAGTTGATTTCATCATTTATTTCCATTCTTTACATTTCGGATCATCAATTTGAGTCCATTTTAGAGAATTCTAGATTTTTATAGCTCACATCATAGATAGCTAAAAGCTTGAATCACAGTTCAGCAACAGACAATATTAGTTGACAGATAAATGGCAAGATGCACAGAGAAGTTTTTGCTCTGCATTCTAAAATGCAGCTGCTGCACTTAGAACAACTGTACCAGTGTTTTTCTGGACAGGGAGATGCACATCTATTGTTCCTTAAATGAAATGCTTTAGGCACTTCTAAGAATTTAAATCAGGGATGGGTTTAGAAGGGGAGGGGAAGTTTTAAGTCTATGGTATTTAGAGGGAAAGATGGAATTTCCAGTTATTTTATAAATTTAAAGTCAAAGTTATTGACTTTTTGAGCCAAAATGTAAAGGCAAGATCGCTAACTGGTGGAAAGAGAAATAATGAGAACTTTTGGTTGATAAATACTCTCAGTAAAACCTGCTGCGAGAACAATTAATGCTTTCGCGACGACCGGCACGCCTACGCGCCAGCTGCGAACTTGCATTCAAGGACGAACGGCACTCACTCGGGCCAGAGGAAATTTTACCGCAAGCGGATAGTGGCACCTATAAGTGCCACCCCACGGAACGTTTTAATTTGTGTGCTAGATGGCGTTACTTGTCCATGGAACTAACTTCAATGTATTTTGCAGAGGCATGACCTTGGCAGAAGAGGATCGAATGAATTATTTCTCCATTTGGAGCGGTGAAAATCATTTTGTAACATAAACAGTAATTCTCGTAGCATCAACAATTTTATAATTGAGTTTCGGTTTTTATTTTTATTTCAGCGTTATGATTTCGTTGGTGAATCATAGGAATATAAGAGAGTATTTTTTTTTGTTTGGGTTTTAGAGGCAGTGAAATTATTAGTTTATTTCGGATAAAAGAATGTGAGCAACTAACGAGTATTTTGTATTCAGATTTGTATGAAAATTATACATCAAATAGAACATAAATATTTCTTTTATTCCTGAAAAAAGTAGATTTCTGTGTTGAATAGGTGATTTTTAGTGAATTTTCCTTTTCAACCAGTTCGGAAGCGAAGCACTTCGTCTTTTGGGCCACGACAGTTCCGGAATGCCGCCGTCCCGAAAGGGTTAATTGTCACGGCTGATTTAAGGCAGCTAGCTAGCTTACGGTTGTTTGCCGCAACTTTTTTGAGTCTTGATTTTCATCTTTACTGCTTCATCACAGAAGCGTTAAGTTTTAGTAAATAAACTATGTGGCTAAAGTTGAACCGAAGAATTAAACTTTTTTTTTTCATTATAGGTATAGTCTGGAGACTAAACTTCTAACAGAAGTATGGCAGACAGCAACTCTGGTACTTATATGAGGTCAAGAACAAAAATCTATTGATGGACCCAGCTAATTTCGCTTTTTGGGATATGAGGGACAAGCATATTTGTATAAAGTAGTTTTTTGGACTAAAGCTTTTCAAGGTTAAATAGGAAAATGAAGGATGTCTCAGAAACAATGCCTCATCCATACATTTGTTTTCTGTAGCTGAAGAATTATGAGATTTCTTAATATATATATAAATAAAAAAATGGAAAATTTGCTAAAAAAACTTTAATATTTTCCAACTGTATACAGCATTCTTTGACTATCATTTTCATAAGAAATATATATTGTAACATAAAAGTGAAAATATACATTTAGTTCTTTACATAATGAATATTAAAGTATATATTTTATCAAATACCAAAAGTTAAGTAAATACATCTTCAAATAATATTTTTATAAAAGCAAGTTTTTACATTTTAGATGAATATATCCAAATATTAAAATTTTAATAATGCAAATATAAATTTTCAACAAATGAAAGTAATTCAAATAATGCATTAAAAATCTATGATTTTTAGAAATTTATTTTAGATTACTTTCAAATAAAGCTTCTCATACAAGATAAAAATGAATAGATTCATTAGAAAAAATCTATCCAATTATCCTAACAATATTCATATATGCATTTCAAATTTGCAAGAAACTTAAGATAACAAAAACCATTTGCACTTGAAACAAAATTAAGCTCAGTCTGTGCTTGCTTCATGTCTATTCATATTAGATCTAAGATTAGAGCAACGCTTAGGGGAGTTGTTGAATGTTGATATCCCGATCAGTGAGCCGTTGCTCCTTTCGCTTTTCCTCCTCGACCATCTGGAGGGCAGCTTCTGGCACATAGCCCTCATCTAGGGCACGAGCCCACTGTGTGTACTGAAAATAGTAAAAACTAAGTAAATAATCAGTTTTTTTCTTAATTGCACAATAAATTAAAAATATTTTCTTAAAGGGAAACTTAGCTTCCCAAAATATCCATCACTATAATTTAATTTGTATGCAATTATTTTCAAAACCACAGATAAAATAGAAATTGTTTTTGTATTTTTAAAAAAGTGATTGTGAAAATAAATATTTTGAGTATGGGTTATGATAGTAGAGTTTGTTTTATTCATTAAAAAACACATAAGGATTTAATTTTTTTTTAACCTTTTCCTGGGCCATTTAAAAATGAACTCCTACTATAATATAGACAGCACAAAAGTAACACACAAGTCACTCAGCCTAAACTGCTGCTCTTAGTCCACGTATGAGTCGGTCGGCCTGGGCTTTCAACACAAGTCACTCAACATCTAAATTTATAAAAGATCTATTGTATAGTTTTGAATTAGTGGGGATACATAGATTGTAAAGACAAATAGGATTTTGCCTGTAAATATTCATTGCTATTTTTTATGTCGGTGCTTTTCATACTTTTTTGTTGCTAGTGGAATCCTTTTGAAATTCAGTTTGATGGTGGAACACCAAAATGAGAAAAAACCTATTGTGGTCCATCTCAAGCATTCAAATTTCACATGTTTTTTCAATTTTAAAGAAACTTTACACAAAACTATTACGCGCACCTTTCTGGTAGGTCGGACGGTCTGGGTCTCAACAACAACAACAAAACTATTACGCTGTATCATGAAACCCCAAGGGTTCTGCGGAACAAACTTCACAAATGATAATTTTATTGGAGACAGGTGCTGTAGCGAATAAAAGTTCTGAAAAGCTATAGATATGCTTTGTAATTTTTTATTACTTCCTATATTTATATTTTACTAGAAACTGTATACAGCATTGCCCAGGATTTAAAGCAGTTATTAATTGAATTTTTTCAAATGGTGCAGTTGCTGGCTGCAATGGTTCATACAGTCTTCTTGAAGAAAAACTCAAGCACTATTTAAAGATGTAAGGTGTAGCAATAAAAAAATGACACTATTGTTTTAGATTCCCCCCCCTCCAACAGCTTGTATTAATAAACTAATTTTTAATAATTTTTCTTGCTTTTTTTTGGTAGTTTGCCTCAAACTATTTGACTGCAATAAAGTGATATCGTTATATTGCTCAACCTTCAGTGCTAGTTCATCAGCAGATTTTGTCAATGCTTGGAATCTATTTCTAAATATCATTTCCTCTCTTTTAATATCTCTATTTCTGAATAATCAATCTTCGTCTTTTTTATTTTTTTTAAGGATATCTGCTTCTACTCAAAATATTTCTGATATTTTTGTCTTGCATTTGACACATATGTAAGCATTTGTTTTGTTACATTTATATCATGCACATCACATCTTACAGAATTCATGTAATAGCATATTAATTTTTGTGAACCATAAATCTCCTTCATATTTATTTGAAACTTCAATTTTCTTGTTGATGCTAAAACTACTTTCAACGGTTTTCTCATATTACTCTTCCATTATAGTTAACTTTCATAACAATTTGTTAATTATGTAAAATATTTCTTTTAAATTAACCAAAACATGAAACAGGGTGAGTACACTTTCTCATAAAAAATTTCAAGGACATGAATCAACGCTTCATTATAAAGTTGTATGTGTTTCTGCGAGGAAAAATAAATAGCAAACTAATGTTATTGTTCATTGTTGAAGCCATTGAGGAAATTTTCAGGACAGTGGAACCGCTTGAGAAATTTCATTTGAAAGCAGAACTTCTTGGAGAAAACACAATGCCGAGGATCCACAGAACATTTTCATTCCTGTCTTTTTCAAGCACTTAACCAAGAAAATGGAAATTTTCAAGGACTTGAAAATGGTCATTTAAAATTCAAGTACATTCCTGATTTTCCAGCACCCGTATGCACCCTGATGAAAGGAGGTAAGTTTAGTCTACATATTGTGCAACACTTGGAGGATGGAGATGGATGGAAAAAGATGGTTGTGGATTCTCAGCAAGGCACGGCAACACAAAATGAATTGCGCAACACCACTCTTTGGGTGAAAAATTATTTTGCAAACAAATTTGCTAGAAACTGGCCTTTTGTGAAACAAGTTTATAAGATATTAGGCAAATGTTTAAAAAAACACATTGAATTTGATAATTATTTATATATTTTAAGGTGAAATGAAGTAAGACGCCTTCATTTCCCTATAAAAGTTATATAAGGATGGCTACAGGATCTCGGATAAAAAAATCAACGATTTCCAGATAATATCTTTAAAAATTCCCTGATATGTATCACTATGTACTTATACTGAATATCAGTTTAACAAGAATAAAAAAGTCAATAAAATTGTAAGTGATAATTAATAATTAAAATTAAATACTTCCAGCATCGAAGCGTAAAGTATCGTATTTATGCGTAAGAGTTGCATAAGAACAGTATTATTACAAGAATATTTAATCCTTCAAGCATTAAAATTCTAGATAAGCTATAAAACTCAGTTACAAACTTAGCAGTATTCTGTACATCCAATCAAGAATTCATATAGTTAAATATCCCTTATTGCAATACAATTATGTGTATGCAGAAACAGTCTTATTTTAATCTGCTTTTCCTGTCATATAAAATATCTTGACAATTCTCAAAACAATTGAGATGAGAGGGGTGGGTAACTGAGAAACGTTGAAATTTTAAAACTTTTTATCGAGGTGTCCAATAGGCAGTCATCCATCACATGAAAAGTGAATAAGGAATTCTATTGTGAGTCAGAAGAAAGCTGCAATTACCAAAGAAAAGTTCGAATTTCCCTGACTTTACACTTTTTTTAAGGAATTCCCCAATTTTTCCAGAATATTGATATTCCCCGATTACCAGGTTCTGTAGCAGTATGTGTATATATCTGTAATATTGACTACAATAATCCAGGGAAGAGACATTCCACGTTCCATAAATCTCCTTTATTATATGACACTAGAAACAGATATAGTTACATAGGGAGGCTAAGCTCCTGATCATCGACTTGCTCTCAATAAATGTCAATGCAGTCTGCGTAGTTTTTCACAAGTACAAATTACATTTATATTTATGGCAGAGGGGAATCTGATGACGACATGGGACACATGCTGTCGTCACGTTCTTTATGCTTTAAAAATGTGATGGGGAAGCAGTTTCATATGAGAAAGTTTACGCAGAGGTTAAGATTAGTGACCATATATGGTATAGTAGAGGAAAAGAGGAAGTGCTGACAGACTTTGTTAATATTAGTGGTGTGGGATAGAATTTA
The DNA here is from genome assembly GCA_951213105.1 of Amaurobius ferox. Classification (NCBI taxonomy): domain Eukaryota; kingdom Metazoa; phylum Arthropoda; class Arachnida; order Araneae; family Amaurobiidae; genus Amaurobius; species Amaurobius ferox. The sequence goes on from OX578136.1 coordinate 150,422,975, forward strand.
ATATAGTTGCAATATGTGCTGGACATGAAATAGGAATTTGGAATAATAAATATGAAAGAAAAGGGTGCATTATTGGGAAAAGCTTAAAATTTCTGTATCTCATATATATATATATATATATTAGAAATAAGCATTTAATTTTTCTCATGATGGCTGATTCTCTATTTAATACATCTTTTTAATTTGTAAGCATATTTTAAGTTAAAGTTTTTGAGTTACAACTCCTCTTTATTCTATCATTGGATTGTAATATTATATTTTTATTATATATATATAGTTTTTACGTATGTTGACAAAGCTGCATTGAACTATGTTATTTTCTGCAAATATTTCTACATTAAAACATTATTATCCAATTTAAATCAAATAAATACCTTCAAATTGCAAAAAACAACTATACATGATTTAAAACGAAAACTTATTTCCAAGTACAAACAATTTTTTGATACTCATCATTCCATATTTAGTAATCATATCCAAATTTCACAAGGACCCAGTAAAATTTAGAACAGTTACCAGTGGACACAACTCTTGAGCAACAAAAGCTAATAAAAAACTTCTCAAAGTCTTAAATAGTCTATTTCATCAAATTTCCAAAGAACCACATTGCATCATCAGAAACAGCTATGAACTTATTCAAAAACTGAAATCTTTTACTGCCATTGACTCATTAAAAAGATCTTTAAAATCTAAAGTTTGGATTAACATCATCATGAAAGATTTATTTTCTGTCATTAAACAACTCTTCAATCAATTCAAATTAAATACTCTTACTAAATATGACTCGTCTACCTTTAATAATTTATTGCATTTTGTTCTTTTTCACAACTATCTTGTACATGGTAATACTGTACAATGCCAAACGATTGGAGTACCGCAAGGATTCACTAGTAGCTCTATGCTCGCCAATATGTATCTACTTTTACGAAAGACAATCCACTCTGTTCACTCGTAACATTTCTATTTTTCGCTACATTGATGATGTTTTTCTTTGTTTTCATACTGTATATGATTCTTTACCCACACTTAATATTTATCCACCCAATCTTGAGTTAATACCTAATGAATCCCACCCTTCCAAATCTGTAAATTATCTTGATATCCCCATTTATATACAAAGTAACTCATTCAATACTACTATTTATGATAAGAGACATCAATTTAAATTTAATGTAAAATTCTTCCCTCATTATTCTTCTTGCTTTAGTAACCTTTTAAAAATCTAATCATTAGCTATTTACTCCGCATCAAACGCCTGGATAGTAATAAGTGTACACTATCGCATATTAATCGTCTCAAAAGTCTATGCTATATGTACAATTTTCCCACTTTATTACTTTCCTTATATACATAATGTATAAGGAAAGTATTGCGACGCGGTCGAAAATTCGAATTCGAGTTTTTGATGGGAGAGCACGTTTCAAGCATCCCTGATAACGAATCAAACATTTTTGAAGTGATGTCTGTGTGTGTGTGTGCGAATGTGTGTGTGTGTGTCAGTGAGTCTGTGGAGACGATAACTGACGAACGAATGGACCGATTCGAACCAAATTTGATACAAAAATCACAATTCGTAAACACTGAAAGCCTATTGTTTTTATACGTAATCGAATGTTCAGAACCACCCTAAATTTTCGAATGAAATTTTGAAAAAATCGTCAAAAAATCAAAACCACTAACAAAGTTACGCAAATAGACATGTCTTATGCATTTTTTCATTAGAAAACGATTGACATAAATTTTAAAACGCTAACATGAACCGTTCTCTAGATATTGCACATTTTTCAAAAAAATTATCAAAAAGCCATATAAAATAAAAAAAAAAATATTTCCTATTGAGAAACATGTTCACTTTTCATATGTAATACCATGCAATAAATTGGGTGACATCATTCTCGTGGATCTAGCTCGTTCCATTCATTAAAAAAGATACTTTGAGTAATACTTTTGTATTTAAACGCCAATAGTCATTTATCTGCTGTAAGAATAACTTATTTCTCCATACATAACGCTTGGCGAGATTTTGGCGACAAATTTGGCAGAATGTCGCCAACTTGGCGACTTTTTGAAATGTTGCCAAATTAACGAAAATCTCGACAAATTGATAAAAATGACACTAAATCAATGAAAATGACGACCAATTGTCGAAAATTCAATATCTTGGAAAGAATATTAGTATCTACTATAAGAAAATCCTATTTTTTTTACTGTAAAAGTAGTAAATTCATTACATTATATAAGGAAAGCCGTGTTGTCCACATCAGATTTTTTGTAGATTGCAGTTAAGTACGATACTCAATAGTAGTGGAAACACCACAAAATAAACACCGCCCCGGCGGGCAAAAATAAAAATGTGCAAATATTATACAGGGTGTCTACAGAGTTTCTAAAAGTCAATTTCATGACTTTTTCTTGAATTTTTGGGGACTTATCAAAATAAATTCCTGACTTTACTTAATTATGTCGGTCAATTATATGTAATTATAATTCAAAATATCTTTTGAAAAACACTACTCTTTTACTTATATATTGCTCATAGTCTAGCCTGGAAAATTAATTAAAATACTACCGAAGTATCAAATTTTAGGTTTAATCAATAAACAGTTTTCAAAATGAAGACAAAACATAAATTGTATTTATTATATATTCTCTTTAGGAAAAAACGAAAACAAATAAAAATTTCAGTTAAATAACTTATATTGAAATTATTTTGCTGGCCTAAACAAATTATTGATATGTAAATGGTATTTTAAGTGAATTAAAGGTGCAATACAATATTATAATATCTTAAAAATGATAACCTCTGATATTAAAATATATAGAACAATTAACACTTTGTATACAACACCATAACTCCCAACACTCTCATGTATTTATTTTCTTAATAAAAAGTGAACTGGATTTTTTGCTAATGACACAGTTCTCGGGAATTTATAAGTTAAAAAACACAATGTGCAAAGGATAAGAAAAACTTTAGCAACATATTCAATCACAAATAAAATAATAATGCAGCAAATAACTGTTTCGAGGATATGCTGGTTACCTCATCGTCAGTGCTAAAGAATCAACAAACCCGATGTAAAGAAAAATGAAATGGGCACCAGAAACCAAGGAAATCAATAAGTAAAAAACACTTGAGAGTTGAATGTTTTTTTCCCATTTAGCATGTGTTTTAATGCAGCCAATATCACTATGACTTGTGTCAAATTTAGAGTTGCATATCTTGCAATATGCTTTATTAGTCACTGGAGATAACAATTTAAATAGGATTTTATCTTTAGAGCACAGCCATAAATCATTAAATTTGCATTTTCCAGGCATTATGAGATTATGCCTGAAAATAAATAAATTACACAAATACAGAATAAAATATCAAACACTTTCAAGAATAGCTTTTGCGAATTTAAAATGTAACTGCTTGTTGAATTTATGCCTCAAAAGAATTCAATAGAAATCAAACATATATATAGTATATATATATATATATAATAAAAAAAAAATTGAAAATCCAATTATACAATATAACCTCGAAAATCCGGACGTTTCCCCAATTTTCGTTTTTTTTTTTCCCCGGACTGACGAAGTCACGGAATTAAAACAACAGGTTAAGATTATTTATATGGAATTATATTATATAAACAAATACCGTATTTTCCGGTCGATTTTCTGAACCCCGAAATGAAACAAAAGTTTAGATGGGCCGTAGATCGGGCTCGTGGTTGGAGCATGAATTACGTTGTTAGAGTTAATCCCTCATCCCTCTTATTCAAGTCACAACTCCCGATGAATTATTTCACGTAAAATATACATTGTTATTTAAATACTGAATTTTTATTATCAAAATTTCCTTTTCTCATATTGGTAAAGATATTTTTCTGAAACAATGTAATTTTTAATATTAAATACGTTATCGTAGCATTTTATGACAGATTGTTCAATTAAATTTAAAATTCCCGAGAATTCATATTAACGCCCAAGGAAATTTATTTTGTTCACTTCATAGTACGAATCCCATTCTTCAATGTATTCTGTTTTGTCTCCAGAATCTCCCGCCCATCCCGATATCGACGAGTTTTTTGTTCTCGTCAGACATGTCAGCTTGAAATCGACTGCATATTTTACCATTTTTGTTCAGAAAGCCATATTTACATACTATAAATAGCAAATACATAACTAAATAATATCGTATCGCACAGAACCGAGCAACAAGGTCATTAACACACGGACCTCTCAAAGGATCGGCTGCGTTTACGATTACGAATTAAGCAAATTCCTTTCTTCGTTTTCCCTGCTCTGCTGCGGCTGCAGCCTAGTAATGACTCATCGTAATTTACAAAAATCATTGAGAGGAGAGATATTTTTCTTTTTTGGAAAATATATGTATTTTATCTACTGCGATATTTTTTACATATTTGACTATTGAAATTACTGTAGGTTTGATCGGCCATTTAGTTTTTTCGATTTTTGAAATGTATTTCATCACATTACATAAGTATTGCGTCAGCCAATTACATTACATATGTATTGAATATATATATATGTGTGTGTATATATATATATATATATATATATATATATATATATATATATACATAATATATGTGTGTGTGTGTATATATATATACACTCAAACCTGTTTTTGTGCGGTATATGAAAAATTCAATCAAATTGGAACATAATTGACGAAGTTATCAATAAAAAAAAATTAGTAGGTTTGATCGGCCATTCAGTTTTTTCGATTTTTGATATGTATCTCATCACATTACATAAGTATTGCGTCAGCCAATTACATTACATATGTATTGAATTCTATAATCGCATAATTTAATTGTTGAATACACAAGAATTTCCATGTAAATAAATGAAATGTGCAATAGCATATTGCAATGGAATTCTTGCATAGCAAAGCAAAAATGCGTTGATCGCAAATAAACATTGAAGGACATCTGCATCGTGTTAGTTCCGGTTTTCCTGAAACGGACTGCATGTCTCGTTAGGTCGCTGAGTTGGTTTTTAGCTAATGAGATAGTTGGCGACTAGTCTCATGCTTTGTTTTGTTTGTTTTAACGAGTAGGTAGAAGAAGTTTACTTGAAGGGAGCAAAGAGTTTTTTTTTTTTTTATTCGTCTCTGATCTGCGCAAGTGACAAGTCCGCTAAATAAAGTGATTTAATAAAAAAGAATATTACGTGTGTTTTAATTTTTAAATCTAATATTAATTGACGTCCTTCAAAGTGCTTTCACATTCCTATTGTCAGACTACGAAGGATAATGGTTATACATTTTGAAAAGTTTTGTATGTGTAAAATAAGTACATATGTAAATAAAATATTTAAAAATGTTCACATGTGTATTTTCTAAATCAGATTCCAAGTAGCTGCCAAGCCTCGTGTCTTGATTTCGTTTAAAAAAGCAATTTCTAGTTATTTCTTAAGGTTTTGAGTTATTTTCTACGTGAAACTTTTTTTTATGCGGTCCCTATTCACCGCATAAAAAAAATCTTTTTAATTGTGTTGCGAAAACTATTTTTTATAGCCACTCGTGAAGTTTTGTGTGATTTTTTTTTATGCGTTTTCTTTTATGCGGTCCCTATCCACCGCGTAAAAACAGGTTTGAGTGTATATATAAAATTTACCAGGCATAAACACACAATTCTAAAATGAGCAATTTATTAACAACTAATAGGCTATCAAATGGACTCATTTTCAGATTTTTAAAAAATGGGGTGTCTGCTATTCAAAAATTTAGTATTTTTGAACTTATGCATAATTTAAAATTGAATTTTGTGGACTAGAATCCCAGATTTAAAATAAAATTTGCTGTAAATTTACAATACAGGGAATTTAGATTGCCATTCTTACTTATCTGAAAAGTTATTATTTAGTGTGAGAAATTTTTTCCTGAAATCCACGAAAAAGCAAATTTTTTATTATCAAACTTTATATTTTTTCTTTATATCAAACTAAGCCAAGTTAAAATGTAATTCAATAGCTACAAAGCTACTTTTTGAGAAAAATCCTTTTCGGATATTTTATGTCTCCAATAGTTGTAACTACTGTAATTTTTTGGAAAAAATCTAAAATGGCCATAACAACATAAACACTTGGTGTTTAAGTTGTTTCGATCAATTGCTGAAAATATTCTTGACACAAATTATTAACATAAGGGAATTCCAGTCCTAATAATTATATTTGTAAATATTGGTTGTAGAGCAAAAATTCATGAGTTCAATTTTTCAGAACTTTTTACCCCAAATTGACACCAAATAAAGAAAAATTGAAAAAAGCGTGAACTTAGTAAAAGAAACTTTTATTAATTTATCGGGCAGAAGGGAGACAGCACTATTTAAAAATCTACCAGTCATTCCTTTATTTTTTTTTCAGGAGGAAAGGTTAAGGAAAATGTTTTGCTTCTTTCTTTTCTTTTGATTCCGTTATTGAAGTACAAATTTTTGAGGAAAAGAAACTTAAAAATAAAAACATTTTACAAATTAAGCATTTTATGGGAATTTGACACAATGAAAAATTTGTAATAGGCAGGAAGAACCTTGCATAGAGTACAGAAAATATAAGTTAAGTTGAATTGAGGCTTTATAAAAATTTATGTATGCTATCGCTTTCGAAAAAAATTGCACACATTGTTTTCCTTCGTCCGGCCGTTCAAATAGTTGCTCAAGTCCTTTGGCTGAGTCGAACGGCCTGGATTTTCAACACATTGTTTTCCTAAAACTTTAAGGATTATTTTTTATTTTTTTACAAATTCAAGAACTTTCAAGATTTTGAAAATGAACCTATTTTTTTAAGCAGTTTTCAAGAATTTTTGTAAACATACAAACTATGGTTGCATGAGCACATGCTTAAATTATAAAATACACACAATCACATGTCACACCCTATATAAGCATCTAATCATATCTGACTGTTGCTTGGGTATGTAATATGCTTTGGTTCCATCAATGTGCACATTGTATGCTATGCATTAGCAGAAAGTATTACTCCTTAAAGATGCCTTTTGCTCTATGTTAGCCCGTTAGGGTTGTTGTTGTTGAGACCCAGACCGTCCGACCTACCATAAAGGTGTAAGGTAACTGTTTGGACGGCAGGGAAGAGCCACCCAATTTAGACCGGAACCCAGTGGGGGAGGCATCCACAGGGACCGTACCCTCCATCCCTTACTACCAACCTCTTGGAAGGACTTACGGACCCATATGTTTAACGTGATCGTACTCTGCATCAACACAGTGGCAGTTTTGGCAGTGGAGGGAATTGAACCTGGGCCTACTGAGTGCAATTCCCATGAACTAAACAATGGGCTACTGCGCTGTTAGGGTTGTTGTTGAGACCCAGACCGTCAGACCTAACCAGAAAGGTGTAAGGTAACTGTTTGGACGGTCTGGAAGTGCCACCAAATTTAGACCGGAACCCAGTGGGGGAGGCATCCACAGGTACTGTATTCTCTTTCCCTTGCCACCAACCTTTCGGAAGAACTTACAGACACATATATTTAAAGTGCCTTTATTCTGCGTGAACATGGGAACTGTTTGGTTAGAACTGAGAACGAACTCGGATCGTCCGAGTGCCTTAACCACTGGGTTGTCTTATATCTTGTGATCATTGTTTCTTCTTTGGTCCAGACTGTGCGGCCTGCCAACTAGGAGCAAGGCACTATAATGCACAGCTGGGAAAACGTGATCAGTGTTTATAAGAATCAACAAGTGTTTATAGGAATCCTACATGTTTAACGTGATTGTACTCCGAGTGAACACGGCGACAGTTTTGGCAGTGGCAGGAATCGAACCTGGGCCTACCGAGTGCAATTCCCGCGCACTAACCGCTGGGCTAACGCACCCTTAGCCTGTTAGGGTGAAAGATCCAGGCCACCTGACTAACCCTAGGGTATGAGCAACTGGTTGAGTGGCCGGAAGCCTGCTAGGGTCATAAACCCAGACCGTCTGACTCATCCATGGACATAGAGCAGCAATTTGAGTGGCCGGTAGCCTGTTAGGGTTGTTATTGTTGAGACCCAGACTGTCTGACCTACCAGAAAGGAGTAAGATAAGTGTTTGGACGGTCGGGAAGTGCCACCCAATTTAGACTGGAACCCAGTGGGGGAGGCATCCACAGGGACCATACCCTCCTTCCCCTACCACCAACCTCTCGGAAGGACTTACAGACCCACATGTTTAATGTGATCATACTCCGCATGAACACGGCACCAGATGTGGCAGCGTGCAAATCCAGTGCGTAAACCACCGGGGCTACCGTGCCCGAAATGTACTAACAGCACACGGTGTTCCCAGGTGGTCACCCACCCAAGTACTAACTGCGCCCGATGCTGCTTGACTTCGGTGATCCAACGAGAACTGGTGTTTTCAGCAAGGTAGGGCCGTTGGCATAGGGTCGAAAGCCCAGGCCAGCCGACTCGTCCTAAGACTTAGAGCAGCAGGTAAATAATGTGCCAACTGCACGCGGTGTTCCCAGGTGGTCACCCTCCCAAGTACTAACTGCGCCCGATGCTGCTTGACTTCGGTGATTGGACGAGAACCCGTTGGCATAGGGTGTAAAAGCTCTTTTGATATGTTTTAAATGAGCTTTTTGATACATACTAAATAAGCTCTTTTGTTATACCAACGCCCTAAATAAGTTCTTTTGATTCATTATAAATTAGCTCCTTTGATGTGCCCAAATACATCTTTCATCCTCTGTGTGGGCATAATGCGCTTTAAAAATGACACCTTAAATAAAGTTTTTTTTATATGCTTCAAATAAGCTCTTTCATTTGATATGCAATAAATAAATATCAAGACGAGAACCTTTAAGCACATCTTAAAGATGAAGGAAAACTTGTTTTATCATTGATCCCATATGCTGCTAGAATTCTTTTAAAAATTTGAGGTTTATATAAAAATTCATAATTAATGAACAGAATACAGCAGCATCATTTTTTGATTGCAGCAATGTGTAATATTCAAAGAAACATCTGGAAAATTATGAAGATTGGATTGTCAGTCAATTTATTATATTGCAATTTAAAAATTGGTTATGTCTTCACAACACAAAAATTATATATATATTTTTAGTTTCACAAAACTTCATCTATTATTAGTACAAATTTCATGTAAAGTTTGTTTGAAAGAGATTTTATTTCGTTAGTCTTTTTGTTGAAAACCATGTAGAACAAATAGATTGAATTTTAAACAAATACTGCAAAAAATATCTATCTTATTTATTATTTTTTTTTAAAGAACACAATATTGACAATTACCAGACATTCAGCCATACACACACACACACATATATGTGTATATATATATATATATATATATATATATATATATATATACACAACTAAATGTAAAACTATTTTTGCCTTATTATGTAACATTGTAATATATGTTTGACTGTAGCTGTAACATAAGAATAAATACTTTTAAAAGTCACTGAATATAATATTCCAGCTGAAATGTAATAATGAGTATAATTTCAATTTTTTCCGTAAAATTCACATCTCTACTCAAGACAAAATTTCCTCACATATACCAAAGTTAGGATTTAAACAATGTTTTTAACTACATTTATAAGACACTTTATACCCTCTGAAAATTTAATGCATATATATATATTAAAAATTAGTACTATTATCATTTCAATTTACCATTTCTAGCTCTTTCCTTAGCTGTAAAACAGCCTTCTCCCTATCTGCCACAAGCTCATCCAAATACTGATAGCGAATTTTCTTTCTAGCTCTACATTCACGTGCACTCTGTCGGCTTCGTTCCAGTTTGGCTTTCATATCAATCTTTACAGACTTCCTGCCAGGCTTGCGCCCTTTACGACCTTCTCTCCGATCCTCCTTGTCAGGACTCCCCTATACATAAGATGATGTAAAATATAGAACATACAAAATGATAGTATAAGAACATTAATAAATATCTGCATTTTATAGTCAGTTAGCTATTATATTTTTCTTAGTACAAAATGTTAAATTTTGAAGATGTTGTGCATAGGCCAATCTGTTTGAAGTGAAGTTTGAATCTCATTATATTGTTATGAAAGAAATGAATTATGAAAGTTATATTGTTATGAAAGAATGAAGAAAGCTCATTATATTGTTATGAAAGAATGAATTATGAAATGAATTATGAAAGAAAATAAGAGAAAATGGATTTGAGTATGTAGGGAAAGTTGTGCTGTCCAAAACTGTGGATTGGATATCTGAAGTTTTCGACTCCAACTCCGATATTGACATAATTACAAATTAATTTTTTATATCCATAATTCATAAACATTTGATGTTTAATTTATTGTCTAAAAATCATTTTAAATGCCTATTAAAAATTGGTACTTACGTATTATCGCAACCATGACAAAACGTAATTGATGTATCGTCCAATAAAGGTCCCGATCGATTCCAACGACAACATGCAACAAAGTGATCTGTATGAGGACCCACGTTCGAGCGGGCTCGAACTGGTTGGGAGACGTATGCACCGCTGGGACTGTGTCGTCAGACAGGCCGGCTTCGCCGGACCAAGTCACAGAGCATACTAGACTCGCTTCTGGGTTTTTCTCAACCAGTTCGAGCCCGCCCGAACGTGGGTCCTCATACAGATCACTTGGCTGCATGTTGTCACGGTCCTTGCGCCGTGCGACGGTCCCAAAAGCGAGTCTAGTATGCTCTATGACTTGGTCCGGCGAAGCCGGCCTGTCTGACGACACAGTCCCAGCGGTGCGTACGTCCCCCAACCAGTTCGAGCCCGCTCGAATGTGGGTCCTCATACAGATCACTTTGTTGCATGTTGTCCTTGGAATCGATCGGGACCTTTATTGGACGATACATCAATTACGTTTTGTCATGGTTGCGATAATACGTTAAGTACCTAAAAATTTAAATATTTCAAAATAAAATTATTTTAAATAGTTTTATTTAGTACATTTTTTCCGACTCCATAGCTCTGGTGCTGCCCACATCAGATTTTGGTTTTTTATTTTACCTTGCCACATACTATTTCATTATTAAAAATTTGCTTTTATAAAATTTTCATTAATAGGCTAAGAAGTAATAATTTTAATATGTTGTTATGCACTTGTTTTCCTTTAGGTCATTTATATATGATAAAGATGCCTGTAAACACATGCTTTTATTTTATTATTTTTTTTTTCAGAATAAGTATTGCAGTTTCAGGGTTCATACACAATTTTAAAAACAAAAATTAAGGAATTTTTAAGCACTTAAGAATATCAAAAAATTTTAAGGAGTTTATAAATTATACACTCAAACCAATTTATATCAGCATTATTTTCCAAAGAAAAATATGATAAAGAAAAATAAGCCTGTGAAGCTGTTTAAATTATAAATTTCTTTAAATAATACCAATATACAATCAAGTGCTATATATTAATAACATAAATAAGTATCCGGTAAAACTAAAATTTTTGTCAGTTTTGTAGCAGGTAAATTGAAGTTAGTATCAGTTTTATATTTAAAATAAACTTATACAATGCACAATTTGAATGATTTGTGGAAATGGAAATTCATTCAGTCCTTTTTATCACAAATTTACATATATAAATTTTTGCACAATAAACAAATTTTTACCTTTTTACTTATTGTTTAACATGTTATCAATTAAAAATATATATCTACATAATATGCACTGAACTGACTGACTGAGTGGATGATGTATCAAAATTATCAAGCACTTTCACTATAGTTAAAATCCTGGTTTTGACATGATCCAATCTGTCTCAGCTTCAAGACTAAGGGAAAAACAAAAATTCTAAAATTTTGAATTAGGAATGATGTTGCAAACAAATAATAAAAAACTCAAAACCTCTTTGGGTAATTATTGAGCACTTCCACTCTTGGTTTTGGTCTCATTTCAAAATAGGGAAGACTATGCAAAGGAATAATTAAACAATTCAAAACAACTTTTGAAAATGATAGAGTACTTTCACTTGAGCCAAAATTTTGGCTCTGATCTCCTTTGATTCGTCTCAACTTCCAGATCAATGAAAAAAATTGTAGAAAATTATATGAAAAACACCTAGTATAAATTTGTGGTAACACTCGATGAGGCATGGGTGTATTTAAGTGACTATAATAAAAAACGAGCAATTTTCTATTGCTCAACTGACCGTACGAAATGGCTACGTCAATATACAGAATAGTTCCCAAAGGGTTTCATGATAGTTGCAGGATTTTATTACAACAGTAAATTAAAACTCAAAAAAGTCTCGAGTAAAGCTAACATTAATTCACTCTACTATCAGCCGAATATTTTAGAACCAATTTTTGATGAAGAAATTCTAGCCTTATATGGAAAGGATATCAATAAAGTTGAGCTTCATATGGGCAAAGTCTCCAGTCACACATCTAAGTGAATTGCCGCATATTTAGCAATGAAGGAATCAGAAACAGGAATAAAAATGTATCAAATGTAATGAAATACCTGTAAAATCACCTGACACTTCTCCTATGGACTTTTGTGCTTTCAGTTTGTTAAAACAAGCCTTTAAAAATTGTTTCCATAAGGTGCAAACAACCTTATGTAGCACTTTGTTTCAAAAACCAAAAGATATGTACATAGTCAGAGCAGTATGATTATTTATGTGCACCATAAAACTGCTAATGCAAAAATGTTTTAAAATTGAATATTTTTATATTATGTTAATAAATATATAATTTTTTGCTTTCCTTATAAATTTAAACTTGAAATAATCAAAATTAAATTAAATATTCTAAGGAATAGTTTAAGTGTAGTTATACCTGTGTAACTATTTATCATAAGCTCTTTATAGCAAATGCTGTCAAAATAAAAAACACTGTAAAATTAAAAGATGGCTTATAACTTTTTGTTCTGGCTTCTACATTGAGGAGAAATTTGTTGAGCCCTGATGTAGTAATTTATGAACAGAAATTTAACATATATATATATACACACGTGTATATATATATATATATACACACGTGCATATATATATATATATATACACACGTATATATATATATACACACGTATAAATATATATATATACACACGTATATATATATATATACACACGTATATATATATATTAACCTACATATATATATATATATATTAACCTATATGATAAATCCGGATAAAGTATCAATCATCCAGTTTGGGAACATTTCGCTTAAGGTCATTTTAGAGTTTTATATTCAAACTTTCAAGATCTAGAATTAACAACATCTTAGACAATAACCTGGTTTACACTTTGATAAAAACGATTGGCGTCTGAAAAAATATATTACCCCTGTAACAAATAACAAAAGAAAATATGATACAAAAATATTTAAATCTAGAACTATAGTTGCTTAACTCCACAGATGAAGTTAGGGGAGGGGGGAGGGCTAAGCATTACCAGCGAATTTTTACATTATACTGGTGTTATACATTACAACTGAAATTATGAGCTAAACACGCTTTAGCATGTATTTCTTAAAGGTGCTTCCGCACCCCCAAACGAAAAATTCTAGATTCGCCTACGTTTAATTCGCAATATGCTAGCATGCGTAATAACTTTACATCATAGGGATGAAAATATTTTAATGGCTATATTATTTCACTAATAAATTTGAAAATAGGTAATATCAGTACGATTATTAATATTTAAAAAAATATTCTATAATGTTTGGAATAAGGACTGTAACTACTGGATATATTTTCCATTGTAGGGCATAAAAAATCCTATTACATATAAACGAAGCAAATAATTTTATAGAAGATTTAACTTATATGTTAAAACAAAATAAAAATACTGTATAACGATGCGGGTTAAAAAACGAAGCTGTATTAATGTAAAATTGCATCAAATTTACAACAGGTAATATTTTAATTTTTCATATTAATATGTATAATATGTGATATATAGATGGACATTTATATATAAACTAATAGAATATATTTAATTTTCAATGTTTAGCATTTAAATATTGAATTAGAAATGCATGAGAGCACAATTAAAAGCAAATTAAATTTTCTTTACTCTAGATATTTAACTACATAAAAACTAAAAAAATAGATTATAGAACATATGGCTAAGTTATTTTTAAACAACACCGATTTCATTTTTATTCATCTATTTTTCAATTATATAATTAAAACTTTTGGCTTACTCAAAACCACCGGTCAACTCGCACCAAAACGACAGCAGCAAGTCAACTACGCATTTCCCCATATGACGCTTCAAAGACGCAGTTCCCCCCTGTCGCGGTAAAATGAATTAGACCATTACATGTTTTACGCTAAATAAGTAAATGTACACAAAAATAATTCATAATAAAATGTAAACAACTAGTTACTCAAATGTTGCAAATAGAACGTTTTAAATACCCCAACAATAAAATTATTTAAATATTATTTCATAAGAACTGATACAATTGAACTTGCGTAAATATTTCAAAAAATAATTTTAATTTTTTCTACTAAATTATGCTCTTTTGTATTCTCAGAATATATTTTACTATATTTGTGGAAAAAATATTAAACTGTGATTAATGGATTTATATAAAAAGTTGTAAATTGGTAACTGGCAGCAGAACTAAACCGCTCGGTTTCGTTTGTTGATGGATGAAACTGATGACGAATTTAAAGTTCACGGCTGGTTCCAATTGAATCACCATACCTGAAAAATGTTCGCCCAGAATGCTTCTAGTAAAAATCAAAGACAGAATGAGTCCTCTATAAGAATGATTCAACAAGAAGTTGTAAAGGCTGACTTACTTGTGAAAGCGTATCTCCAAGATATTAGAGAATGCACAGGACCTGTTGAAGTGTTAAATGTTATGAATATGCAAGTGTCTGAAAACATGAAAGTAATGAAATCGGCAATTGAAGAATTAGAAGTATTAGCTCGGGAGCAAGATAAAGAAATAGATAAAAATGAACTTATGAAGGAAGTAGATAAATATTTGAAGCAATATGCAGCGAATCAGTTTGCTTTGAGGAAAGCCAATTTGGCATGCCAGATATTGATAGACAAGCAGAATAAAGAAGAACTTTTTGAAAGAACAACAGTTGTTCAACGAAAGCGAGTTCGTGCAGATAAAGAGAGTTTGGCCAAACAGTCTTCATCAATAACAGACAGCTTAATGGCTTTAAATAACTTAATGTCAATGCAAGTAAAACAAAGTGAAGAGTCTTTACATACCCTTGTTGGTTCTTCATCAACTGTTTTAGATACAAAAGAGGAATTCAAAGCAATGGGTAGTGCTATAAACCAATCAAAAACACTTCTACAAAAATATGGAAGGCGAGAAGTTACTGATAGAGTACTCATTGTTTTAGCTGTAATATTTTTCTTAACATCCATAATTTATGTGATACAAAAAAGACTTTTTTAATCGACAATTTGAACATGTCAAAATTAAATTGCAAATATTAAATATTTATTTGTTATATAGAATTTATTTAGTTGCAAGCATGACTAATATATTAATTTAAATAAAAACATTATGCTAACTTTTTGACTAATATATTAATTTAAATAAAAACAATATGCTAACTATAGATACTGCAGTTCTTCATAACATTTAAATATTAACTGTGAAAAAGTCATATAGCTCAAAATTTAATAGACAAGATCTATGTGATACTGGAGGACTTTGTTGTATCAATAGCCCAATGAAACCCTTCACACTTTTGACATAGAACGACCAATTTTACAGAATATGTGTTAGCATAGCATAGGATGTTTTCTAAAAATAACCCTTGGGTTCCTTTATTTACAGAATTAATCTTTCTACAGTAACACAAAATAGTTATTGCATTAAAACTTTTCTTGTTCAATTACTGTTTTATAGGTTTGTTTGCCCTCCATGTGCTCTAGTATCTTCTCTGCATTGATGTCATTTTAAAAACTTTTCAACTAATTTAATTAACACCTGCTCCATTTTCCCCGGTTGATTTTATGAGTATTGACGCAAACAAGGTTTTAGTTCAAAGTAATTTGCTTTTGTCTGTCTACTTGTTATTCTGCCAATAACATCCCTAAAACTTGATGTAAAAATTGTTTTACAGGCCAAGTTTGTAGCTGAATATGGTCAGATAAAAATTACACTTACTGTGTTTATGCTTTACTGATGCATTTTGCTTGTCTAAAATATAATAGAATATTTTAAAATTTAGATATGTGGTGTAAATTAAATCCTTGACAAACTGAGTTTATTGCTGACAGCATTTGCATTAAAGTTGCATGTGCTGCCTGCATCTCCCTTACCACTCTACATTATCCAATGATAACTTCTCCAAAACAAGTTCACTTTTTGAAATTTGGATATATTATTAGAAAATTAATGTTTTACATGTTGAGTTCATAGCTGAATGTAGTTGAATAAAAACTGCAATTACTTTACTGGCATTGCTGCTATATATTAACCAGTAATAACTGGTTTAAAAACCAACCAATTTGAAAAAATTGTTATCTGATGTGTATTTTAGAGTTGCATGGATGGACATCTTTGATGAGCATTGTCAGTTAGGAATCACAGTAGCTGTGTGGCAATAACTGTTTCACAGCTAGACACAGATACTTTCTCAAAAATGTTAATTCATGAAATGCCCTGGATGCAATATATTTTACTGTTGTTTGAAGTGATATGATAAACACAAACATCATAAGCATCTTGTTAGAAAGTATGTAGTTTTTAAAATAAATTTAAAAGTTGAGAAACCAGATAACCTATGATTTTTTATTCAATACGAGCTACATTCTGGCATTTTTCATTGATATACATTAGTTCTTTATTCAGGTTCATTTACCATATTTAAAAAAAAAAAAATTAAAAAAATTATTACTATTAAAATTAAAGCAATTCCTCTGCTGCGAATATATGGTGGAAATGTATATTATTTCATCATCTCTTTACAGGGGATTATTGATTTAAGATTCATGATACTAAATCTTCTGCAACCCACTGTTTGTGTGACAGCCAGCCATTTTCAACCAAGCAGGCTGGTATGATACAAACAAAATTCTCATTTCCATAAGTCACTCTAATGATAAGTATTTATAGAAGTGAGGGTGAATTATGCGAGATTTAATAATAAATTATTTAATATTCAGATGTATATAATACACTTAATTAAAATCTGAAATATATTTTTAAAAATCTAAGAAAAACAGGTTTTCTTTTGATGACAAAATACAATTTTCCATGAGTTACTGAAATTTTGAGTTGAATTTAAATTTCTCCAAAACATTAGGTTTCCTTGTAGTATATATGAGCCCTGTTATCATAATGTAATATGCTATTTTTATGTAAAATTTATCCTCAGTAAAAATTCTAATTTCATTTTAATTGAACATGCGGTAAATTATTTTCTTGGCTTCAATTAGGATCAGTAGATTTGTTCCCTTTATAACTATTATTAATAATTAAGTTTATTTACCTTGTCTTGAAATGCAATATTCAGAAAACCAGGTAACTCAATATAATAATTGCATTTAAACACTCAATTATAGATCACACACTCAGCACTTAATTTTTTTCAACCTTTTATCCAGAAATTTCTGGGATCCCTATACCTTGAATTGAGAAATTCATTATCTTAAATTAGAGATTTCTGAATTGAATGGTTACTTGATGTGTCTGTTTAGGTATTACAATAAGAAACTGATCTGTCCTTTGGTTAAGCATTGGTTGCATATTAGGTAGAAATTTCCAGCAAAATGAATATTGGTTCATTTCACTTCACTTAAGGATGAGAAGTAATGGACATCGGGAAGAGTGCAAGGTAATAAAAACATTTTCCAACTTGGTAATTTGTTTATATTATTTATGACATGTCACAAATGACATTTTAAAATGAGTTAAGTGGTAAAGATTTCATTTATATTTTAAAGCATTGTAAAAGTTAGAAAACACAAATGCTTCATTCAGTTGTATGTTCAGTGCTATTAGATCATCCAAATATATTTCATAAAAGATAATCTGAATAATAAATGCGATAGCCTTTCAAAAAAACTAATATTCAATGAAAGGTGACCCATTTCTTTTTGTGCCATTTGTTATAAATTATCATTTGTTACTATAGCAAATGATTTTACTTAAATAATATTTTTAAAAATAAAACTCCAATAAAGTTCAATACGTTTATTCAATTTTTCGGATTCATTTGTTTCATTTACAGGCTTTTAAAGTACTACAAATTACTCGCTAACCATTTATAGCTAGCTAGCATTTAAATCTTTCTATTTTTATAATTTTGAAGATATTTCAAAGTGAAAAAACAAAACAAAGGATGCTTTTTAAAATATTTTCGAAAGAAAAAAGTTCAAAATGTTAAAATTATTTTTATATATTTGCAATCAGTACCCTATTTCTTTCAAAACAAGTAAAAATTGTTTACATTTTTATCTATTAGGTTCAGATATTGCACCCAAAGAGTTTACATTTTTTGTAATGCTCCGATTTTGCCATAGATACCCTAAGCATAGATGTTATTCAAATTATCACTTTCCCCTCCCCTTGTGTTTAAAACTTGACTGTATTTGAATAAATCATAAAATTTGAATTACGCTAATTAAAAATAAAAAAATCTACCTAGTTATTTTTCATAAATCCAAATATAGAATTTTATACAAGCAAGGAAGTGTTCAATTGATCATTTCTCTCCTAGCAAGCTTTCATGAAAGGCCCCATCTAAACAGTAAATGTAGTAAAACGTTACAAATTCAAACATTGGTAATTCGAAAATTTGATTATCTGATAATTTATTTGTGTTGCTTTTACATGTTCATAAATTAATTTATTATATCGCTCTTTTCACTTTAGGTTTTAGCATAGAATTTTGGGTCACATGGGTTAACAATATTTTTTTAGTCCTTTGTTTATGATATCTGAAACTACCTTGTCTCAATGGATAATCTGGCCCTGGTTATATAACCATAGTTTTTCGATTTAATATCTAAAGAGCTAAAGTTATAGCTCAGGCAGGAAGAAGGAATACTTATGCAAATGCTTTTAGGTCGAGGACCACTGAGCCAGGATTGGATAAATATCTCCTCAATCTAGGAGTCAGGCCAAAAAGTTACTAACCAACTTTTAATTTACATTGTAGGATAATCACTACACTTTTAAATACAAGTAAGACAGGCAAGTGGATTGTACTTGTTTATTTCACAAAGTACAGATATTTAAAAAGAGAGCTAACACTTTCATCATTTATGAAAAATGCATCACACATATAAGGTACTACCGCACTAACAGTTTCAACACACTGTCTAAAGTTAACAAAAAAAATTTTCCATAGCTACAGTGCTGCCATCTACAAAGCAATTGTAACACATAGCTTATACAAATATCCGCAGGTTTGAAGCCTCCAGAATTCAACACAAACTATACTAAAAATGAATTATACAAATATACACAATTTACATTCAAAGGTTGAAAATATAAACATGTATAGTCATACAAAAACAATTTTTTTTTGTCTTTTGAACACAAACTTTGGTGATGCATCTTTTTAAGATGCCATTTGCTGTTCTAATTTTATTATTTAAATCTGGAAATAGTTCTATAACTCTACCTAGTAACCACTTACAACTAGGCAAATTGTCCTCTTTACCTAAAATAAGGGTACCAATCTTTACAGTCCTTTTCTTGAACATCCATTTCGAGCATTGTTGTAAGTTATTCCAATAATCCCTTTTCCATCTCTTCCAGATATATCGTATTACTTTGGTGGTTCTTTGCCACCTACTGAGATGATTATCATTTAGATCAATTAATTCTGGCTCTATAATGCAGTTTAATGACCTTCTTATAAGGAAGTTACCAGAGGTTAAAGATTCTAACTCGCGACCATATCAGAAACAACTCTGAACTTCGTAGTTGCACTAGATTCTTTAATAACTGCATGATGTGGCAGATAAAACAAATTCTAAGATAGCGGTATAGTCCTGGGCACTAACTTACTCCATGTGGCCTTTTTCATAAGTACACTTTCATGAAGCTTTTGTAAAACTCATGCAAAGATGGGTTTTTAACAAATTTGGACTCTAGGTTTTTAAATCTCGGAATGGTCTGTTCCTTGGAATCTTCTAAGCATAATGGAGATTGCATGAATGGCAATTGTACTATGTAATGACCATTGACATCTCTAGAATAAGTTGTTTTGAAATGGCTTTCACTTCACTTCACACTCCTGCTCTAATTTGGAAAATTTCCTAATCTCAAAAATGTTTACTAACTTGTCCATACATAAATTTATATTACTTATACGAATTGTGATTCTTCTACTAAATTATGTACCACCATTTCAGCTACTAACCAACCTAATTTTGGCTGGTTGATCAGGGTTTAATGACACAAAATCAAAGTTGAGGACATACTGCATCAAATACATGATGAACTAAACAATTTACAAAGACAGTGCAATAATACAGATAAAAGCAATGAAGTGGATAAAACTACAGATAAACAGACAGATGTGATGTTAAAAACTATCAATATAACAAAAACATAACAGTACAACTGTAGAATAAATAAGATAATATCAAAGTCCTGACAATTGTTTATATAGCCTGTAAAAGGTCTTTAAAACAACATGCAAGTGCATTAGTAGAGTAATGAATTACAAAAGTTAACATACGAAAAAGTATGGCCAAAAATGACAAGAAGAAACACCAATAACCGAGACATTTACACATTTTTTATAGCCTCATTTGCAGAAAAGATATAATCTCCTATCTCATCATCACAGTCATCTAATGGATGGAGCTTAATAGCAGCCTCATTCATTTCTCTTTGAGGACCTTGTTTCTGTTTCATCCATCTGACTCCTCTTCTACAGTATTCTGTTTTAAATACTTTGGGTTTCTCATAAGATATTTCAGGTCTCATTTTTTTAGACATTATTACATTTCTTTTTTATTTGTTGAGTATGACAACTTATGGTGGGTGCTCCTTTTGTGATAAATTTAGAATCTATCAATTTATTTTCAATGGCACATCCCACTGGCATACGGGCAGAAAATGTCATACGAGATATTTGATTAGAGGATTTTGATGCATTAAATTTAATAGATTTAAGTTGTTTTCAAGACTGAAATGGGTTTTTCATAGTAGTAACAATTGGAGACATCGTTTTGATGGATTTAGGATTTATTTACTTATTTAATTTGGTTAAAGCAAATACATTGCAAATAGATGATTAGCTTGTGATGCAACAGATTTTGGTGCAGTAGTAGTACGATTGCGTATAGTTGTTGAGAATTCAGGAGAGGTAGAATGGAGTAAGAAATCTGTTTGAGAGCTAATAGGTCTATTGATAATCAAAATAATGAAGTCTATTTCATTATTTTGGATGAAGCAGCTACAACATAACTTACAGCAACTCGGCAATAAACATTTTACAGGTCTCAGGGTATGACAAATTGTTAATGGTTTTTATTGTTTGGATCTCTTTTAGGAATCCCTTTCAGGCAAGATGGATGTTCCCCTAGATACAATTTAAACATTGTTTGTGCCTTTGTGCAGGAAATATTGTCAAGACCAACTTCAGAGTACTGTGCACAAATCATAGATTTTCCACAACAGGTGACCTTTGTGTGCCAAATCTTTGACACAGAAAGCACCTCAGAGTAATGGGTATATATGGTTTGACAGGGCAGCTTAAATAAGCCACTTTTATTCACTGTGGTAATGTTGGTATTTCAAAAGTCAGGATTAGATGCTTATTTGGGAATATTTTCCCTTCCCTGTAAATTGTTATGCGTAGAAACCATATACATTTTGGCCTTGCAATTGATAGAAGATTTGTGCTTCTGAATCATGCAACAGTTCACCTTCAGAAATAACACCTTGAGCGTGATTCAAGACACCATAAGGTATAATTGCTACTTTAAATTCACCAAATTTTCTCATTTGCAAAAGGGCCTTAATTTGCGTGGTAGAACTGTTTTTTTCAAGGAGATCCCCAGATCTTAGTTTTTTAATCGATTTCAATTCTCCTGCAAAATTTACTAAATGTTTGTGAATCAAGAATGGTGAAGTTTTAGAAAATGAATCTGTAATATTGAGATGTAGAATGAAAAATTTAGGATCATTCATTACTTGAAAATGATTCAGTACAATTTGTTGCTCCCTTAAAAAGGAGAAGATAATGTGGCATTTTGACCACTATCCACAGTTGTAAGGCAAAAAATAATGACACCACCCACCATGGGGCATGGAGTCTAATAAGAGGATGCAGATATTGCACCAGTGTTAGTTGAGCATATACATTTTTGATTGATCTCTGAAGCAGCTACCACCTTTAATGTAAATTTCCTCCTTTCAGATCTCGTCCTCTGGCCTTGATGTGGAGCTTGGGTAAGAGCGTCCAGATGATGCGAGTGTTCTAGTGTTACCTTAGGTTAGGTCGGTTAAGATAGCTAGTATTTTAGTTTTAGTTATATTGTTAGTTAGTATTTAGTTTTAGTTTTTATTTTCTAGTTTGGTTAGTAAGTATTTAGTTTTAGTTTTTATTTTCAAGTCTGACTAGCATAATGCCTTGGAATAGTCTTCTGAGTAGCCAGCGAGTGGGTTAAGTTTTTCTAGTTACACCAGCTACTTCTTTAGCATAGGTTTTCCATTTAGGTTTATGGTTTGCAGTTTTCTGTATAAGCACTAGACTAGCCGGTTTAGACTATATGGTATAGTCTTCTATGTAGCCAGCGAATGGGTTAAGTTTTTCTAGTTACTCCAGCTACTTCTTCAGCATAGGTTTTTCCTTTTAGGCTTATGGTTTGTAGTTTTCTGTATAAGCACTTAGACTAGACGGTTTAGATTAGTCTGGTTATCCCTGGTTCTCCAGCCTGAAGCTGCCCTTCATATAGCCCGCTCTGTTTGGACAAACTTTATTGATACAGAGCATCCCTTTGCTGCCTTGCCTTTTGCACCTGCTACCTTCATTTTAGTTACTCCTTGTACTTATTTTTAATCCCACTCTTGTCTAATTCGCCATTGTTTTTCTCTCTTTTATTTAGTTCTCTTTTCTAGGATTAAGCTAACCTGGCAGTACAGGTATAAGACCGGGTTACGAAAGCGCCTCTCTAAGTTGTATACTGCTTCTGCATAACTAACGAAGGGTAGAAAGTCGGAAACCCCTGTCCAAATTCAAATTTTGGTTCCCCTAGGAGGGTCTTGTTTGGTTCTTTATTAGGCAGTCACTGTTGTCAACATTCATCGTATCCTGTCCTTCATGGTTGTCCCGGCTCCCAACTTAGAGTCAGTGCATTTTGCAGTTCGGGACTCTTCAATTGGGGAAATCTCCCTGAAGTTTCCTGTGTCCTCTTGGGGCCGTGTGGCTCTGTGTACCTGCTTCTTCACTGAGCCGTGGAGTGTGATATGTGTGGTTCAAGGGTCCAAATGTTCTAAATACTGAAGAATGTCAACTTCTGGTTCTTCGGACAGGTTTTGAAGCACACGTTATCCTCCTAGGACTCAGCTTGGTCGTCTGCGGGCGACTTCCAGGAGTGCGGAAACCAAAACTCGTGTTGCTGAGAGGCAGGTAGGGTCTGCACACTGCTGTTTGGTAGTACCCAGTAAATCAATGATCACTTGACCCCTAGCCAGTAGGAAACCTAACTGACTAGCCAACTGATACACTGGGGACACACAGTACCTCCAGTTTATCTCAAACACAGACCAAAGCAACATTCCCTCAATTCCCTCAATCCCTTCATGGTTTCCCTCAATTACCAGGATTCCTCTTTCTAGGGACATGCGTATCCATGCACAGCAAACACATAGGTTATTTGCAATCTACTAACTGGTCTGAACAACAGAGTGGCTCATAGCACCTATAAGAGAGTCCTTACTGCCTAAAAGGAAACAACAGAGAAAGGTAAATGAAAGAGGGAAAAGAAGGAAAGAGAAAGGAAATCAGAGGGAAGAAGAAAAAATAATAAGAAAATGATTGCTAAGATTTCCAGGGATTACAACACCCATATTCACTAAAAAAGTGAACCCCTGAGAGACCAACCCAATTTTGAATGCACAGCATGTGGTAAGTTATCTCCCCTATTTATAATTTCTCCATTAAACATTGATTACAGCATCTATTCCAAACAGTACATCTATGGGTCCAGAAATAAAAAATGGCAGATCTGTTAAAATTAGATCATTAAATCTTTTCACAATATTGGATGGCTTTGGGTTGGTTTCCTGTAACCTTATTAATTATAAAAGCTGTGGTTGAAAATACTTCTGTATAAAAATGTAGCAAAAACTTAATTTCTGCTTCTCTATTATTTGTGATTTAGTCGTTCCTAAACCCAAAATCTGATGAATTGCAATCCTTCTAGGTAATTCTAATTTATTTATACAATCCTTAGTTATAAATGAAGAAGCTTCACTATCAGAATAGAAGATCGCCCTACATATAATAAATTTTCCATTTGAATTACTAACTTTAATTCTCGCAGTGAAAAGAAAAATTTGATTTTGCTTAAAATCATTTGCATTAGAAGCAACTCGATAAGAGGCAAAATTTCTCATATGAATACTTCACTTTCTAACTCAGCACTCTTTCTGTTTTAGTCAGTGAATTCTTTGAGTGGGGTAAAGCATTATTTGAGTGGGGTAAAGCATCATTCCCCATTTATGTCTATTAACTTTGCTCGAAAAATATTTCTGTTTTGATTACTGTTATTTATTTCATTAGGCTTCTCTCCTTCAATGTGCAGTATTGAATTATGCAGTGATATGTTTTATAACTAAAAGAGCTCTTACAATCTTTTACCCTATGCAGACCTAAAAGTCAATTAAAACAAAAACATTTTCCTTAATAACTTTGATTCTCTTCTGAACTGATAAATGTAAGAATTTAGAACATTTTAGTAAACCATAATTACCCTTACACAACATCTACAAATTTTTAGATTCATAAAATAAACATATGATTTTTGCATTATTTACTCTTAAAATCTCTTTATAAACAGAATTTTAGAATTTTGTAATGTTCTTTTGTAATGATCTTTAAAAAAATAACAAACTGGCAATAGCTTCTAATTCATCTTTCATGCATCGTTCCTACAAAGTTCTCATATTTTTGTTTAATTTTTCCACAATCATGTAAACAATTAAAACTATAGAAAGCTCATGAACAGTTTGCTCAAGCACAGTTAGAGAACAAATGCACTAATTAGTAACATCTACATTATAAAGCTTGAGCCATATCAGGAATGTTTGTTTGATTAATCAATGTTTTAATCAGATTGTTAATAAGTTTGTGTTTGTTAGAATATATCTCTACTAATAAATCCCATATAATTTGATAATTTGCATCTGAAATAGGAATAGATAGAATAATTTTAAGAGCGTCTGCCTTGCAAAACGTCTCCAAATATGGAAGTTTTTATGCAGATAATGGTGTGCATTATTATGTATACTCGCTAAAATTAAGTCACTGAATGCCAACCAATCTTCAATTTGGCCACTGTAGCTTGGTAAGAAAAATTTTAGCAATTTCAAATTTCAATTCACTTACTACGTCAGATTTACTGAACCATTACCACTGTGAACAACAATGTTTTTAGAAATTTCTTGATTTATAGTAAGAAATATTTCATTAATATTACTCTGAATTGACTGCTTTTCTTCACTATATTGATCAACAGCTTCTTGATTACAATTGCAATAAATAAAATTAAATACTTTTTTTAATTCCATATTAATTTTATTAATTCTATTTTTGAAAAGCTCCAACTGTGCTGCAGCATCTTTTAAGGCATTTGCAACTTTATCTTTAAATTTAGTGAGATTGCTTGCTCTTGGCAACTCATTTTCTCACTAATGTTGCTTTGTAGTTCCATGATAAATAATAAAAAAATATAACAACTCATCGAATTCAAAAGTTGAAAATCAAGATTGGTTTATCCAAATCGACAATAAGTTCACCCACAGCTCCGGCTTGATGGACCACAAATATGTAGGATAATCACTACACTTAAACACAAGCAAGTAGATTATATTCGTTTATTTCACAAAACACAGATAATTAAAAAGAGTTAACCTTTTATGAAAAATGTAGCATGTATAGCTACTACTACTGTACTTGCAGTTTCAACACACATTGTTCAAAGTTAGTAAAATAATTCTCAGTGGCTACAGTGCTGCTACAATTGTACAGAACAATTGTAACACATGGCTTATACATGTATTATTTTGCATTTTGATGATATTTGTTAGAAAAAGCATATGGTAAATAGTTATAACAGTATAATTGCAGCGTTTTTCAAAGTGTGTTCTGTGGAATGGGGTTCCACAGAATTATGTAAACAGAGTTATGTTCCACAAAATCCATGCATATTTTCTTTAAAATTAAAAAAAAAATTACACAAAATTTGAATACATAATTTGGACCACAATGGATTTTTTCATTTTTTGGGGTTACACCATCAAATTGAATTTTAAAAGGGTTCCATGACCAAAACTGTTTGAAAAACACTGGTATAATGCATAGAGGTTAACACTAACACATTAAAAAATAATAAATTTTAATTTTTCAAAATTAATATTTTAAAGCATTGATATGATTGTTTAAATGTATAAGAGAAGTAAAAATTTTTCAGTATTTTTTATCGTAAAGATCTGGAGTTTTAGCATTCTTGTCATTCAGCTCAAGAGTTAAGTTTTTTGCTGATTGATGAATTTCTTTTGTTGATCTAATGATATTTAGGTGCCACGGTGGCTTGGCGCTTGAGTTTGTTCAGTACTGCATTAAGCCCTATTGAAATCCCAAAATGAGTATAAAATGCTACAGAACCTACATTAAAACTTCTAAATCACATAGAGTCTTAAAGTAGGAAGAGAAAATAGAAGAGCGATCCAATAAAAATAATGTATAAAATTTTGAGACCCTCTGCAAACATGAGGCTCCGAGGGCTTGTTTATGCTGCTTGATCGCTCCTAATCACAGCATAATCATTCTTTTTGTTTTTTCTATCTAGTATCACTACTCTTTCTAAACCATGGGGATAGTACCATGATCTGATTTCAATAGACAAAACTGCAATCCGATAAATAAGTCATTGTAGTCAGAGTCATAAAGACATTGTAATGTAAACTGATGCACAAATGACTAATGATAAAATACAAAATTATATACAATATAAGAAAGCATTGGATTAGCTATAAAGCACTGAGAAAATGAAAGAGAGGTCCAATAAAAGTAATGTACAAAATTCTAAGACCCTCTCCTTTGCAAACATGAGGCTCCAAGCACTTGTTTGTGCCACTTAATCGCTCCTAATCACAGCATGATCATTATTTTTGTTTTTTCTATCTAGTATCACTACTCTTTCTAAATAGTGAATACATTCTCAGAAATCTCACTATCCTAATCTATTAAAAGGAATTAAAGGTTGGTCAAGTGTCCTGTATTATTTCTATATTAATTTTAACAACAAGGAGAATAACAAAAAAAAGTTTAAGTACTATTTTATGAAGCTTAAATATGCTTTAAAGGGCATGTAATATTGGCATCTATAAAAATTTGAGATTTGATTTATTGCTTAATTTATGTTAATTAAGCAGCTACTTTTAATGAAAATATCTTTTTTTTTTCTAAAAATATATTTTAATGATGTTTAACAAACAATACACTGTGCTACAATGAAACTGTTAATTACTGTCTTTAATAGCCTCTATTTTGCCAATGTTTATGCTATATGCAGTCTTGTGGCAACATTAAACAAACTTTTTATCATATACTTTTGCAAATGTATACTAGTGGTTTCTCTTTTGGAGAACCAATGTTAGCCTGTTTCTTCCCTAAATTGGATTTAATATTGACATTTTCTAAAAAAAAATATATATATATTGCTTAATTTTATGTTAATTAAAAGGCTAATTTTTTTAAACATTGAAGTGTCTCTAAAAATATATTTTATTGGAAATGAAATGCAATTCCTTTCAAGTAAAATTTATTTCATAATTTTTTATATTTATTTCGCAAGATTTATTTTTTTACCAATCTTTTTTTTATTATTATTAAAAAGTAAATTTATAGCATTCTTCTAAAAAAAAAAAATCCTTTTACTTTTGTTTATGCCCTATTAGAAATAAATTCCTGGCTATGTCACAAAGTTTGTGAATTTCAAGCCTGCCACTGTTAACTAAAATACTAAGGTTGCAACTATGGTGATATTTTTCTAGCCAAGAAGCTTTAAATTCAAATATAACTATTTTAAAAAGCTTACATTCATTTTTTTATGTTACTTGATCTAGAACAATATTTAAAAAGATGCTAGAAGAGCAAACTTCAGAAAAGCAAAGAAGAGCAAACTTCAGTGATCTGATTAGTTTTGCTCTTCTTCGATGCAGAAGAGCAAAACTAATCAGATCACTGAAGAGTGAAGCGTAAAACAAATCACCACCACCACTCCAAAACACTTACTAATGACCTTGTACATTGTTAATATGAACTGTAATATGACGCAAATATAGGTTTGCCAATTATCCTTTTTTGGAAAGGACAATCCTTATTGCAGTATTTCATCCTTGTCATCTTTTTTTGGGTTTGAAAAGGGCTATATATATATAACTTTTTCTGTACAATGTCCTTCCCAAAATAACTTATTAATTTGTTGAAGTCATTGAAGCTTTAAAACTAAATCAGAAATTAAATTTAAATGTGGATTAAGTAAGAATCCGAAACAACTATGAAATCATTGAAAGTTCTGAAGAATTTACAAGATGCACAACAATAAGTAGTAAATGGCCCCTAATTAAAAAAAAAATAGTGATTTTAAATGTGTGAATGATTTCAAGATGGTTTCATTTGTATTTTCAATTCATGGAACTTCATTCTGTGAAAGAGTTTTAGTGTAATGCATTGTAAATGGCAAAATGAAAAAAACATATGCTTGATTGAACTGATAAAGAATGATCTTCTAATATATCTTAACTTAAGGGGGAATTGTTTAGATTTTGAAGAAAAAATATAAGATCATACTATTTTGTTGAAGTCTGCCAAAAGCCAGGACAAATATAGGTAACTTTAAAAATTAAAGTTATTAATTTTTGTAAATTTATTGTAATTTTTATCAAATAATATACAATATGTAATAAAGAACTAAGGTGTGAATAATGAAAGTAAGTTTTTTAACAATATGTAATATACATAAAAATAACATATACAATTTAACTTGAGTAGGCTTATTTATAATAAAAAATATAAAAATTTATTATATCATTTTTTCCTTTATCATGTGTTTTTGTAGTTAGCAACCCTACACAAATTCAAAAAAGAAATAGCAATTGAGATGCATACTGTTAAGTTGCTGGATTGTGAGGTTATACTGTATACTGAAATAAAATTTTAAACTAGTGGAAATCAAACTTTATATACTGATGCCTGAATGTAATGTATATTGAAGAAAATGATGATTTTTGATGGAAAACACTGGTGCAGATAAGGCCTTGGGTATGGGATTACATAAAATCCAAATTATAAAAAAAGGTTTCCTATTTGACCTAATTAAGTCCTTTGACTAGAAACAGCTTTTATCTAACCAAATTTGATGTATTTCGCCATTAGTAGCATAGCTAAAACTTTTGGAAGAGAGAGAGGAGGGGGGGGGGGGGGGAGAGAGAGAGAGAACAAGTAATAAAGATAAATGACATTACACAAAATTTGCTTCCAAATTTGACAGCGATAGAACCTTTTCTTATATAATATTTGCAGAATTTTAACAGCTGGCTCTACTTAATTTTTAAAACTTTTTTTAACTTGCGTATGTGAAAATATAGCTATTAAAACTTTTAAAACATTTGAAAATTGGTCTACAATTACATTGTACATCTGAAATTGAGTTTTTCATAATAAATGTGAAATGATAAAAAGTTTAGTTTTATCACACTTTTAAAAGTAGAGCTACAAAAATTCAGAAGATTAATTAATACTGGTCTATAAAAACAAAAATAAGTAATAAATTTTAGAATTAATGTTGATAATAAGAATGAATTTATTTCTCTGTGATTAGTTAAAATATTAAGTGAATTAGAAAATAGGACCCTAATTTCACCAAGTATTCAGTTTACAATTGTATTTGGTTGCTAAATTTGATAACTTATGTGTTTTCAACATTCAATCAGCACTGCTGTTATGGTTATAGCAATTTTCAAAATAGCAGTATTTCAGCATGTTTAGAGACCCATTCGCTACTTTATTATGGAGAATTAATGTACTACATGTACTTTATTACTTTTAGAAACTTTATCTTTTGTTTTAAGTTCGCTACTACTGTGAGTTTGTTAGATCATATAGTTCCCTCATGATATTAGGTAAACATGCACAAATGAATTTGGACAATTGTGTTTCTGATAAATGTGGTCAGATGAATGTTTGTAAAATGAGTCCAGTATAAAATATTATTATACACAGGAAGCGAAAGGTCAAAAAGCAGTGCTTGAATGGTACATAGTGAACGGTAACTAATGTCTGTTAAGTATGAATATTTGAGGTGTGGAGATGATATGAATCTGTGTGACAGAGAAATCGATTGATGAGTATGAATGGAGGTGCAGGTAGAGGTCTAGAATGAATCTGCCTAAGATTGTTAGTAACATAGCAGAAGACATATTATATGTTTGCTAGCAATATATGTTATTAACATAGACTATATTTGTCAGAAAATAACTTGTTTTCTATAAACAAAAAGATCAAATTAAATGAAATTCAATAAAATAAGAAATCAATTTAAAACTAAGATTTTCATCCAAACTGTAATTACAATAGTCACAAAATAATGAAGCGACTCATATTTAAATTGGGTAAAATGTAGTTGAGTAGACTACAACCACAACACTTACAACTAGATACTCTTGGAAGAAAATTTCAGTTTAAGTACACAGATAATTTAATTGCAGTTAAGTCACAAAACCATGCTAACTCTACAAGAATAAGAGAATGGAATAAATGCGATTAGTTTGCAAATAATTAGTTAAATTTAATTAGTCATGCTATGTCAGTAATATGTTATTTCAATTTGATTAGGCTTACTTTTACATCAAAACAAAATCACATGACCTCTAACATAAGCTTCATTT
Source organism: Amaurobius ferox (assembly GCA_951213105.1). Taxonomy (NCBI): domain Eukaryota; kingdom Metazoa; phylum Arthropoda; class Arachnida; order Araneae; family Amaurobiidae; genus Amaurobius; species Amaurobius ferox. The sequence continues at coordinate 150,454,038 of OX578136.1, forward strand.
ATATTACATTATTTCGTTGAACGAGAATTATAATACTTACTTTCTCCTTCACATATTCACGATGCTTGTTTTCGACTGCTTGCATTGTAATTTAACCACAAGAATAGAAATTTGTTATGTCCGTAGTTAACAACATAACAGCGTGTGATTGTTTACCTCTGCAAAACTGCCATAAAAATCAGCAGAATGACGCAATATGTGACGTCATGTGATGAAATTCCTCGCCTGACATTGAAAGAAAAAAATCGTCGTTTTAAATTTACGATAAAGTTAAAAAAAAATAAAATGTTGGAAATACTTCACTTTTTTAATTGAATTTTAAGAATTTTCTTTTTCAATTTATGATTTCTGCATTAACTGCTGCTCTACTACTACTTTAAATTTTTATGTATATTTCTTATTTATCTCTTTTAAAAGTAAGATTGTGCAGAGTCATACCAATATTTTATTTTATTAAGTAAGCTTGCTCTTTAAAGTGTCATGTGATATTTAAAGTTTTAAAAGGATGAGTATGTAAAATTATAAACATTGATCCCGCAGTGACACGTAGTTCATTTTGTTTGAACATTTTGACGTTTACTACGTGTACTTGTTCTGTTCTGCAACTTCATTAAGCAGTTTATAGCTCTAAAAAGCTCTTTAATCATCATGGATAATCTATTTCACAAAACAAGTTCTATGTTGGAAGAAGTACACCAATATTTTGTACGGTTGGAACGTTGTGACCCGGAAAAATGCCACTTAATTGAAAATGATATCTATACACTGTTAGACTTTATTCATGATAACTGCTCGAAACTTGATATGCTTGTTAATAAAGAAGCGCCTTCTCGTAGAACTGCTGCAAGAATCCAAGTGGATCAGCTCAAGTATGACTGTCGTCACTATCAAGTCTCTCTTCAAACTTTTATTAACAGGAGAGTACTCCGAGAGCAAGAAGTTCGTGATCGTGAAGAACTACTTGCAAAAAAGTTCACAATAAATGAACAGAACACTACTATTATGATTGATCATGCTTTACAGCACAACACTAGTTTACAAAACGCTCATCACGGTATGGATGAACTACTCGGTACAGGAACTAGTGTCTTAAGTAATCTCCGTGAGCAGAAAATATCAATTAAAGGGGCTCATAAGAAAATCTTAGACATAGCGAATACTTTAGGTTTATCCAATACTGTGATGAGATTAATAGAAAAACGTTCGTATCAAGACAAATATGTTCTTTTTGGTGGCATGTTTCTTACTTGTGTTATAATGGTATTGGTGATTAAATACTTAACATGATGTTACCTTCGTAATTGAAGACATACTTGTAACATATTATAATAAATATTATTAATCATTCCATATTGTAATAAATGAATTGTGTTCTAATTATAGTTAGGAATTCAGCAAATTTCTTTAATTATTTTGTTACAAATTTCAGCAGTACTTTTGAGTATATAGTTTGGGTTCAGAAATGTGATCTGCAGAAATTTTTTCTAGGGTACATATAAATTTGGTGATTTTCAGTTCACCAGCTAGTCGTTTGAATTTTCTAGTGGGTGCATATGTGTCATTATTGCAGGTGGCTGTAGAATTCAACATAACAAGCTGACATATAACTTGTGCCTATGGATTGTCGAACTATAAATCAGGGCAGGCATAACAAATATAGGAGAAACAGTCTTGTACTTTCAGAAACAGTTTGTCATGTATGAAAACATTTTAAAAATAATTCTCAGTTAATGAAGCACTCATGAATTAAGAAAAAATAAAAACTGAACAAAATCAATTTTATTTACTATCACTACATTGTAAGAAAAATCACCAGTTTAAATCAAGCTACAAAAATAAAATTATTAACAGAAGGTTTTTGTCTTTGATACTGTTAAATGTCACTGGTACAATGTATGCCATAACTATTGCATGTTCTAGTGCGGTGATCTATCTCCCCTCTGCATATATGTATAACTTTTTTTTTTTTTTAATACAGAAAACATCTCTTGTCAAAAAAATGTTTGAAATCAGTGGTGGAAAGTATTATTTTTCAGATAAAAATTTGAAAGAAATATGTATTTAAAGACCTGAATGCATTTCAGATATTTGGATTGGTACCTGTCTATGGTATCTCCAGAATAAATATATATATTAATATGAATTTATATAACTGAAAAATTGTTACACAAACACTGGAACTCCTAAGATTTTATTTTTTAATTGACAATGATTAGAATAGTTATTCAAAATCAAAGATTTTGATAGATTGTTTCTACAGAGGTTCCTAATACCTGGGAAAATGATAATATCTAAGGAAAATCAGCACATTTATCCTTACACAATGCAATGTTTTTACTTCTTTTATAGCAAAGTAATTCAAGATCCATGGCCAAAAGTTTTTTGGCCTTAAACTGTACATTAACATTTGGTGCTTTTTTTATGGCAATACGCAAAACTATTTTGAAATACAAAATTGGCATATATTTTGCATAAATTAACTTGTAAATTATAAAATTTTGCTAGCATCCACTAAGCAATATAGTCTGTATATTAAACAGTTTTAATAATTAGAAATTAATATTTTATTATATAAAACCAATGGTTTGAGTACCTATTACAGGGATTGATTGCATGGTTCCTTTTTTTTCCTACTTTTTAAAAATGATTCCTACTTTCCTGCTTTTCCCTACTTTTTCACAGTTGAAAGCTCTATTTTTGCTTGTTTGGTCAATCACAAGCATATCACAGCTGCTAAATGTTCTGATTTTCCCTTATATGTTTCATTTTTTCAGTCTTTTTCCAGAAATACAATTTCAGGACAAAATAGTCTGATTTTTCATCTCTATAACATTTGTAATTTTTTTAGGCAAATACGGTAGAACCTTTATTATCCCACCTAATTGGGACCCAGAGTAGGCCCGAAAATCCGGATAACCGAAAACACGTAAAATATGTAGTAGTGAGCCAGTACAATACTAATACACCTATATGTAATTAATAAACAAACTTTTTTAGTAATTTTAAATGCAATGATTTACATATACATGTACTACAACAATTACATATACTGCATGTATGTATGTAAATATACATACACATATAGCAAGGCAAGTTTACCTGTTAACTATTGCTTGAAATGGCAGTTTTTGTTGTCTCAGTTGTAACAAACGTTTTGCAGCTCTCTTCCGAAGTCTCTTTAGTAGCAATAATCCAGTTTGGTCAGCATTGGGTTGTTGCTCCATCCATATGAGTTTCTATAAATTGCTAGTACAGTGCTCTTCCATTTAAACGTCGACATCACTAAAAATCTAACTGTACTGTAGTAGACTCAAATCTTGCAAGAAAAACTAGAGACAAAATGTGCGAAATAACAATCCAGAAATTTTACTCCCTCTTCTTATCTACTGTAATCTGATTGGTGATCAGTTAGATGACTGTTAGTGACCAGTTAGAACAGCTGCTAGGCATGTGACACTGAAATGAAAGACTAGACCGATCATGTCATACCTTGTAAAAGAAAAAAAAATTAGTGCATGTTTTAAAATTTTTTTAGACTTGACTCAAGGACGGACGGTCAACAGAGAGTTCCAGATAGAGGTTCTTCTGTATACATTTTTTTTATCTGCATAAGAGTGTCTACAGGTCACAAAAGTCATAAAATCAGAAATGGGTCACAAAATGAGTCATGAATTCTGAGGTCAAAGTTTTCTTATTTTTTGTCTGAAAATCTGTTTTCCTGTAATTGCATAATTGGTGCTCAAAAATGAGAAACACATTTGCATCGTGTTATATACAAGAAAACTATTTTTTAAATGTATTGTTCATGAATTGAAAGGCTATTCTGCAGCTGTATCATGAAAAATGGCATTCGTGTGCTATCCTCCATATATTTCGTTTAATTGTGAAAAAAATTTCCACTTTTGCAACCTGTTTGCATAGTCTAAAATTTTTGTAATTATTTTCTGTTTTATACAGAAAAACTATTTCTGAAACATATTATTAATGAAATGAACTATTTTCTGAATAACTGTATTAAAATAATAATTTGGGTTCTTAATAAATAAATGCAACCATTTTAGAGCATAACTTAGAATTTGATGTATTTGCCTTTTCATTTACATATCTTTAGACTTTTAATTAAAAATTAACATTTATTTCATCCTTTAGATAAGATAAAAATAGAATAAATAAAGATAGAAATCATAATAATTTTTGTTTAAATGGGTTTTGAGAATAATAATTTAAGAAAATATAGGTTCAGAATTATTGGAGTATGCAGAAGAAAGCTAAATCAGATATAATTCTAGCAGCTACTAAAGATAATTAGATAAATTATTCTTTTTCACTGTTGAGTATGTGTTAAATAAGCTCAATATATGAGTATCACTTGCTTTACAATTTAAGGTTTAAATGCATTAACACTAGAATAACTGAGGAATTTTTGGAGGAATCGTTTCTCGATGTAGTTATGTGGCCAAAATGACCGCTTCCATCTTTCTAGTGTTAATGCACCGTGTTAGAGTGACCAAAAATCTTATTTTCTTTCCCTCATACAATAACAATGTATTCCTTTTTCTCCTGGTAGATTGGCAGCTATGATATCAGGAAAAATGTAGAGGGAGTTTATAATATGATATACGAAACGAAGAGAAAACAGGAAAGATCAATCATGCTTAAAGCATTGATTATGAAACACTTTACAACTTCAATGCAATTTTATTTAAAAAAGTCTAAAATGCAATACATTCCTCGGTAATATTTTAAAACTTATCACAATACTACATTAATTTATTATATTTGAAAACTTAAACTTTCATTGAAAAAAATGAACTTCATTCAAATAACGGCATTGAAATATAAATTGTCTGGTTTAAATATCTCTAAAATGCAATACATTCTACGGTAATATTTTTAAAACTATCATAATACTACGATAATTTATGATATTTGAAAACTTTATCGAAAACAACTGAAATTAATTCAAATGACGTCATAGAAAAAATAACATGCCTGGATCTCTCTATAAAAACAGTATTTCATTCATAACTTTCTCCCATTTATTTCATGCATAACAATACTATAATAATTTATTTTATTTAAAAATTAAGACCATGGAGCTACAAGTAATTAAACTCTATGCTTAAAACTTCATCGAAAAAAATCGTCCTTCTCTTTATAAAATCAATTAATATTTCATTCATATCAGCCATGCAGACTCCATGGGCTAAATTATTTTGTGTTAAAGAAATACAGCAATTCTAATACAACTCATTCTACATATTTTGCTGTTTACATTTTACATAAGTGAAAAATAGGCTTCGTTGTAGAAATAATCAAATTTGGATAATCATTTAAACTCAAATATATTGTATTTGCGTTGTTTCAGTATGTAGATGCACAGAGTTTAAGCAAAAATAAAGTAGTTTTAGGACGGATACAACACTCAATGTGAATTAAAAAGAACTTAAAAAATCACGATTTTGAAACAAGATGGATGCCATATATCATTTTGAAGTGGGTCATGTGATCTTTTCATATCATGGTCACGTGATTGTTTCATATAAGAGGTGTAATTATTATTTTAATTTTTATTTAAAAAAGTACTGAATATATTTCGCTGAATTTTTTTTATATATTTATTGGAACAATTTGAATATTACTTAAAATTTTCGAAGCATTTTGTGAATTTTAAATCTGCTTAAAAAATGTTTGAAAAATTAGGTCCCATAGGGCTCAATGTATTTCATTTTTTCAACCCGGGTTTAATCCAAAACTAATTGGGTGATATTATTCATTTATATTCCCATAGGTCCTACAGACCGTCTGAACAACATACTAAAATTTCATTTTGATTAAGTCATTTTTACGGCAGTTATCGTGCTAACGGATAGACAGAATGACAGAATGAACAAAGTCATAAACACTTTTCAACTTTGTTGTAAAGTGTTAAAAATGGGTGTGATGGAGTCTGTTTTTATGAAATAGTGCTAAACTTTGCAATTTTAATGCGAGAGCATATTTTAACACTATATTTATGGGGACGGGATGTTAATTATGAGGGAGTCGAAATTAAAATTCCTTCTTTTTTATATCAAAATTCCTGTTTTTGTCCCTCTTTTTTGGGAAAAGTTGAGTGTAATCCCTGCTATCAGTAGATTCATAAAATTCTAAATTTAATGTTTTTCATATTTCAATAACAAATTTAACTTTTCGTTTTTAACACTTTACAACATAGTTGAAAAGTGTTTATGACTTTGTTCATTCTGTCTGTCTGTCTGTCTGTCTGCCCGTTAGCATGATAACTGCCGTAAAAAAGACTTTATCAAAATGAAATTTTAGTATGTTTTTCAGACGGTCTGTGGGACCTATGGGAATATAAATAAATAATATTACCCAATTAGTTTTTTATTGAACCCGGGTTGAAAAAATGAAATACATTGAACCCTATGGGACCTAGTTTTTCAAACATTTTTTAAGCAAGTTTAAAATTCACAAATTGCTTCGAAATTTTTAGGAAATATTCACATTATCCCATAAAATATATAAAAAAAATTTCAGTAAAATATGTTAAGTAGTTTTTTAATTAAAAATTATTTAATATAGGGAAAAAAACAAATTTAATTAAATTCTGACTTTTGGGATATCCTCCACAAAGAAAAAAGAGATATATTATATAATAAATATCTTACCAAGAGTTTGATCATTCTGTATATGAGAGAGGCTTCACATTTTAAAATAAATTTGGTAGATAACAATTTTTCAAATTTTTTTTTTAATTTTATATAACTCTTCGTGATATACTTATTTGATGGCATTTTTAATGCACTTTCCTAAGTCCTAGAGAGTTAAAATTTGGTACACAGCTTAAATTTGTTGAACATTTTATTCTACAAAAATTTGGTGGATCTTTAAATATAGATCATACATTTTTTTCGAAATGGCCTGCAAATAATCCCCGTTCACTTCTATAAATCATTTTTGTAATATTGTTAAAAATTCTGATGTGGGCAACACATGTCTTTCCCTGCAGACTCATATTCACGTTCTCTTTATTTCTTCAATAACAATTTGAGTTTATCTGCACAAAATAACAGCCATAAGTATTTTAAATGACATTGAATTTGCACTTTAAACTTAAATTTGGTTCTCATTTGATAGCTGGACTTATTGTCAAAGGTGGTGTACTTCTATAAATCATTGTTGTAATATTGTTAAAAATGCTGATGTGGGCAGCACATGTCTTTCCCTGCAGACTCATATCACTTGACCCACTTCAAAATGAAATATGGCATCCATCTTGTCCCAAAATCGTGATTTTTAAAGTTCTTTTTAATTTATATTGTGTGTTGTATCCGTCCTAAAACCGCTTTATTTTTGCTTAAATTCTGTGTATCGACATATACTGAAACAACGCAATTACAATATATTTGAGTTTAAATCATCATCCAAATTTAATTATTTCTACAACGAAGCCTAGTTTTCACTTATGTAAAATTTAAACAGCAAAGTATGTAGAATGAGTTGTATAAAAATTGCTGCATTTCTTTAACGCAAAATTATTTAGCTCATGGAGTTTGTATAGCTGATATGAATGAAATATTCATTGATTTTACAGAGAGAAGGACGATTTTTTCGATGAAGTTTTAAGTATAGAGCTTAATTACTTGTAGCTCCATGGTCTTAATTTTTAAATAAAATAAATTATTATATGATTGTGATGAATGAAATGAATGGGAAAATGTTATGAATAAAATGCTGCTTTTATAGAGAGAGCCAGGCGTGTTACTTTTTCTATGCTGTCATTTGAATGAATTTCAGTTGTTTTCGATGATGTTTTCAAATATAATAAATTATCGTAGTATTATGATAATTTTAAAAGTATTACCGAGGAATGTATGGCATTTTAGAGATGTTTAAACCAGACAATTTATATTTCAGTGCCGTTATTTGAATGAAGTTCATTTTTTTGGATGAAGGTTTAAGTTTCCAAATATAATAAATTAATATAGTATTGTGATAAGTTTTAAAATATTACCGAGGAATGTATTGCATTTTAGACATGTTTAAATAAAATTGCATTGAAGTTGGAAAGTGTTTCATAATCAATGCTTTAAGCATGATTGATCTTTCTTGTTTAATTTGTAAAGGCTAATCTCATTACTATGACAACCATCCAATACCACATATTAAGTTGCCAAATGTGTATATATATAAATAAAGCTATACTACAATGTGTTATTGGCATTGAACTAACATTACATAAATTGAAATGTGTTTTTTTTTGGCAATGTTATTGGTTGAAACAAAATGCAGGGATATATTTTTTTTGTAGTTGGAGAAGACATCTGCGACCTAGGCCACATAAGTAGTTATAAATTGGGGGTTCTGCGGCGGATCGGGGAGGTGGCCCTCTTTGGGAGGATGCCTCTCCTCTTTGGAGTGTCTTCCCTCTTTGGAGTGTCTTCCCTCTTTGGAGTGGACCCTCCTTGGAGGGTCTTGAGACCCCCAGGAGGGAGGATGCCCCCCTCCCCTCTTTTGGAAGTTTGGTGAGGTGGTGCAGCACCGGATGCCTCTTTCGGAAGAGGGCAATTGCGAAGTCTTTCAGAGAGGCATGATGACTCATACGGAGTGAGTTTCACTCCGAGTCTTGAGAGTGAATGTCACAATCGCTGACTGACCCTTGACCTGAGGAAGAAGTTTCAAGGGATGTCGCAATCGATGACTGACCATCACACAATCTGGAAATGACGTGTGGCAATCAGCGATTGATAACCTTAGAAGTGACCTTTGACAAGAACACACGTCCTCCCTCTCTGCTGGTCAGCGACAGACTGAAAGATCTTATCAGCGTGAAGTAGTTAAAGCGCCCTCTGGCGAATTTTGATGAAGTGCTGCCATCTATCGGCATTTTTTTTTTTCCAAAAGAAATTAATGTTTCACTTGTCAGGAGCTGGATTCGATCTTGGGTCCAACTGATTAGAAGTCGCGCGTCTTACCATCGTGCCAAAGCACCCGTGTTTTATAGGCAGTTAACTTCGAAGTGTACCTTATCAGTGGAAGTTAGATTATTTTTCAAAGTTCATTCGAATCGCTCGGTGAATAGCGATGCACTTTATAAAGGGTGCGTTTTAAAACAGAATGCTACGGAGTGAATATAAATCTGTGTATTATAACATTATGATTATTTTTCAAAGTTCATTCGAATCGCTCGGTGAATAGCGATGCACTTTATAAAGGGTGCGTTTTAAAACAGAATGCTACGGAGTGAATATAAATCTGTGTATTATAACATGATTTTTTTTTTAAAAACAAATGTGTACACAAACTTTAAAAACACGAATGTAATAATTAGCTAAAATTGTGTTCAGTGGACATGAAACTTGTATTCAGTGAATACCATTCGACCATTCTGAGTGTTGTGTATCTAAAAACAAATGTATACACAAACTTTAAAAACACGAATGTAATAATTAGCTAAAATTGTATTCAGTGGATTTTTTTTTTTTTTTAAATAAATCAATACGATTTTTATAATAATAACGAAATGATTTCGAATGTTTAAAAACAAATTGATTACAGATGAACACACAAATTGTGTTCCGTGGACACAAAAATGGTGTTACATGAATACGATTCAACCCTTTATGTGTTGTGTATCTAAAAACAAATGTATACACAAACTTTAAAAACATGAATGTAATACATAGCTGAAATTATGTTTTGTGAACAGGATTCGACCCTTTCAAGTGTTGTGTATCTATAATCAAATGTATACACAAACTTTAAAATAGCGCATTTAATTAAAATGAAGTGAACAAGATTTCACCATTCTAAGTGTGTGTGTATAGCAATGTGGATTTTTTTTTAAAAAATAAATCTAACTATCAATACGATTTTTATAATAATAACGAAATGATTTCAAATGTTTAAAAATATAATAGATTATGGATTTCCAATGAACATACAAAAATTGTGTTCAGTGGACACACAAAAATTGTGTTCAGTGGACACATAAATTGTGTTCAATGAATAGGATTCAACCCTTTTATGTGTTGTGTATCTAAAAACAAATGTATACATTATATATTTCTAAGTTTTAAAATTTAAACGCATTAGATAAAATTGTGTTAAGTCAACAAGATTGATCCCTTGTAATGGTTTAAAAATTAATGTATTACTACATTGTACTTAGGCATTTTAAAAAAAAAAATGATGCGACAAGCTACTCGCAATCTGAAAAGAAAGTTTCCATTAGAAAATATGTGTTATTAAGAACTGTTACATATTATATAAGAGAAAAGTGTTAGAAAAAGTGGGAAAATGTTAGTAGAAGAAGAAGAAAAAGTTTGTGTGATTCCAACAGCCCCATGAGGTGTCACACCCTGTCACTACGCTCTTTAAGGGCAGCGTTCCCCACCAGTCTGAAATGGTTTTTTTATTAATTTAAATTGTAATTTTATTTTACAAGTTTCATAAAGAATTTTAATCTTTATTGTTTTTAAAAACATTTTAAAATAAGTAAAGTTAAATTCAGATACTTGTAATTTTACAAGATAAAGTTTTATAAAGAATTTTAAAATAAATCTGAATTTTTAAATTCAGATACTTGTAATTTTACAAGATAAAATTTTATAAAGAATTTTAATCTTTATTGTTTTTTTTAAAAACATTTTAAAATAAGTAAAGTTAAATTCAGATACTTGTAATTTTACAAGACAAAGTTTTATAAAGAATTTTAAAATAAATCTGAATTTTTAAATTCAGATACTTGTAATTTTACAAGATAAAGTTTTATAAAGAATTTTAAAATAAATCTGAATTTTTAAACTCAGATGCATGTAATTTTACAAGACAAAGTTTTTAAAAAATAAATCTGAATTTTTAAATTCAGATACTTGTAATGTTACAAGATAAAGTTTTAAAAATTAAATCTGAATTTTTAAATTCAGAAATTTATATTTTCTACTTTACAAGATAAAGTTTCATAAAGAATTTAAACTTAGCTGTTTTTAAACAGTGAAAAATTAATTTTAAATGTAAAGTAGTACACTTTCAAACTGGCAGGCCTATTTCCCAAACATAAAAATGTTTTAACATAAAAAAATGTTATATCAGTGGAAAAAAATCTTTCCACAGTACATAGATTTTTTTCTTCTTTCCATTTCCCCCCCCCCCCCCCCCCAATGCAGTTGGATTTTTTTTTCCATATTTTTTTTTTTTTTTTTTTTTCATTTTTTTTTTCTCAATTTTTACTTTTTTTTCTATTTTTTTTTCCATATCTCTATATCTTGCTTTGGTCTTCATCTTTCTTTCTTTGCTCTTCTCTTTTAATTTTGTGGTGGCTGTAAGCATAAGTATGCACGCCATCGTCCATTATGTAGCGTTTATCATCGTATGGAGAGAGTGACACCTTACACTGTTTTAGAGTGTATAATTTGTGACACTCACTCCCGATGCGATACTGAACGTGACGTGCAACTTTTTTATCAGTAAGACAACTTTTGTACATTTCATGTCTCAGTTGCTTACTGATAACTGATCGGGAGACCCCCTTTGCTGTCTTTTTTGTACTACTAACTGCCAGTAGTGAGTACATTTTAGACCTGAGCCCCACAAACTCAAGTCCCGGCTGCGCGTTCAGTTCATCCTTGAAACAACCAATCTTCTTTTTATTAACACTACTGAATGCCGGATGGTTCACGGGGAAATCAGAGGTGTCAAAGAGATGGCTGTTTTTCTGCATGTCCTGATAAAAATCACGACACTGCACCTCATAGGTTAAAGAATCAGTGTCAGTGAATAGTAACACAGCCTTTGCTCCATAGTACTTTTTCATGTAGCCATAATGAAATGTGTACATATGGAGTTTGCTCAGCTCCAGAATGGTGAATCCAACGTAAATCGGTCTATTAAAGACAATGCAGTTCTTCACCCACTCAACCCCAACCAAGTCTTCATCAAAAATTTTGAAGCGCTTGAATGTAGGCGTCGCCACGAGCTTTTCACCCCGCCGCGTGTCGGTGACCAAATCTACATTAACTCTGTTACGCAGATTTTCCATTGATTTTCCGTATACGGCGTTGTTCATGAGCTTGAAGAAGTCCTTCTCAAACCCCGATTGAGACCTCTTCCTCTGCTCGGTGTTGAAATCAATGTACGATCTCAACCAGGGCCGCTGATGGAAGCGAAGGACTTTGTGCACAGATGTTACGTGCAGCCCCAGTTCCAGGTACATTTTCAAGCATCTATAATGTACCACATAATTTTTCTTGTTGCAGAGATTTGGGACAAGTTTTTCTTGCTCTTGGAACTAGGGAACTCCAAGCTCCTCCATGATCTTTACCGTATACGGCGAGACATCTTCCTCTCGAATCAACATTCTTTCTGGCGCAACAGGGTAATCATTATGGAGATCGTGAAGTTCTGGCGGGTACTCCAAGTCGACCTCCAAAATGTAGCCAACCGATGCATGGTCGGGGCAAGACAGGATCCAATCCTCTGTCGCAATCGTGGGTGACACCCACTCAAACTTTCCATATGGAAGGGGCTGAGACATAGCCCACCCGTACAAGTTGTTAGCATCCAAATACATAATATACTGGGTGGGCTGTGCAGGGTCATACTTCGCCATGTAAGGATTATTTGCATGTGCCAAACGCTTCGTAATGACAGACACGCCACCCCTGATACCACGCTCAATGAAGAGATGCTGGTCAATCTCTGTCATTAGATCGAGGGGCTGCTTGCACATCTTGAGAGCAGCCTGCCATGCCAAGCCGGGTGCTGTCATCAGGTGGACACAATCCAACCCATAGTACTCCCTGCACAGGTGTCGAAACTGCTGAAATACGTCGGCCAACAGAAGAACATCACTTTTAACGTAGAGGTCGTGGTACTCCCCTAATGTTTTCAAGTTGAATGTTCTCCATACATTCTGAGCATGAGCATAATCGTCAGCGGTGGGGGTCTCATCCGTCAGAGTGCTATAAAAAGCCGAGAGTGGAGGTAATACCTGCTCATCGAATTTCGCCAACGAATTCATGTACTCGTAAGGGTACACTCCCTTGCGAAGCAGCAGCTCAAAATGGATGGGGATGTTTGCCTTCATGATCTTGAATTTATCAGCTGGTAAATTGGCCACTAACTTCTCCAAGGAAGCATTCATGAATTGAAGGCTATCGATGAATTGCAGCCTCACACTCTCCTTTCCCTCATACAGGGAGATGGAGATATATCTCTCCATATTTTGTGGAATGACCTCTAAGCTGTGGTCTTTCAGCTTTCCAAGCCCCGACATTAAGAGGTGCGAATCATAGTTTTTCAAATTGTGAAACACTACAGGGACACTCTTGCGTAACTTGTATCTAAGATTACAATTCGAGTGTGCTGCACCCCTATAGTTTCCAACAATGTGACAATGATCGCGAACCTTCATAATGTACCGGTCACCGTCCTTTGCAAAGGCCCTCTTACACAGATAGCAGTGGGATGCACTGTTGAAGGCCAGTGCTTCACTCCTGGTAAGACGCATAGGTGCTATGCTATTAAAACGAACGGCCAGTTCGTCTCTTTCCAGGAGCATCCTCTGCAGAAAATGGGTTACGGCGTCAGGGCCCCGATAGCAATACACGGGCTTGTGTGATTCGCCTTGGGGTCCCACGACGACGTATGCGTAGCCGCAAGCCTCATGATGGGCTACCTTTTCTACAAAGGACCGACTATCGCTAGGCTGTGCGCTGGGCACTTCTACCAAAAGCGACTCAAAGTCGGCATATATCACGAACGGGACCGGGTGTTGATACTCCAAATTGGAGAATTTTAAACAACTTTTCTCGAGGCTTGGCATCTCAACACGTTGCGGTGCGTGCTCTTTGCAGTAGGGAGTGTGTGCCACGAGTAAATCTTCTCGGGAGAAGCGGTGGAGGCACCGATAGCATACGTGAAAGGCATGCTCGTGTTGAGTCAAATCCCCCAGAAGTCTCGACATACTGCGGATCAGGCAGTAATGTTGTTGTGTATCCTGACTTATGAGGAGAAGGTTAATGCAGTCTGCATCGTCTCTTGCAGATACGTGCAGAGGAAACACTTCTTCATCCTCATAGCCGAAAACATTAATCCGGCAGTTGTTCAGCTTCTCTAGGGTACTAACCTTACTCACGGGTACCGGGCACTCCACATTCCCCAGGTTTATCTCATGCTCCCTAGGCAAATAATGAGCTACACGTTCGGGTTTTTCAGCCCGCTGCAAATTGAGTCTGTGAGCAAGAAGACACCACACAAAACACTTCTGGTCGCTGTTTTCAATATTTAAGAGTGCTTTTTTGGCCGCAAGTTTGGGGGGCAGGGGCAGATAGCTTGCTGGGCGAAGAGGCCTGTATTTGCCCACGCAAACATCCATCTTCATCACATGATCCAAAGACCACCCCGACCCCAACTGTTGGTAGTCCTCGAAAGCACTCTGAATCTTCAGGTACCCCTCACTCACATGTTGCTCAATCGTGTGAGAAATCAGGTCAATTCCACACCTACTATGAAAGTAGGCCGTCGTGCTCTCTTCCTCCCCCTCAGAATTCAGTCGGACCATCTTTGCGTAGAGGACCAGGTACCATTTAATCTGATTGGCCGAGAGTTCTTCACTCAACAAGGCAATCAGTGGTACACGCATCTCTTCTAACGCCAGTGTTAGATCCTGTCGATTCTCCTCGGTGGGCTCCAAAGTGTGGGTCGTGAAAACGCCCAAAGCTCGCTGTGAGCGACGAAGAGCTCTCATCGCCTGGGTGCTTCGTTTCTTTGCTATTTTGTCAACGTCGGCCGTCTTGCGTTTCACGCCCTTGGAGGAGGGGTGAGGGTGAGCACGGCGAATATGCTGTAACAGCACGTCGCGTCGTGTGAATGCTTCATCACACAGTTCGCACTTGTGCTGTACAGTATTGTGGTGTCGCCTCGTGTGGCGAAGGAGGTCCATTCGGGACAAAAACGCTTCACCACACACACCACAATCTAAACTTGCTTCATGCATTTTGGCATGACGTATCATCGCACTTTTTCGATTGAAAGCCATCTGGCAGACTTCACAAACATAGGGTTTTACCCTCGCGTGGGTCTTCATATGTTGCGTCAAATTCCGCTTCTGCGTAAAAGACTTGTGGCAGGTGGGACATATCTATAAAATAGATAAAATGTCCATATTAGTTTTTTTCTATAAAATTCCTAAAAGTACACTATAAAATCGCGAGTCAGCTGTTCCTTAAAATTATTAATTGCACTTCCTCTAAGAGAAATAACAGTTTCTGTAATAGAATACGATACAATCCTATACTCCCAGAAACAACCGATTTTCCCCTTCCAAAAAAGGTGAAATAAAATAACTTACGTGAATACCACTAGGTCCGGCCTTTCCCACCACAGTCGGTGCTGCCACAGGTAGTACAGAAGCTTTCATAAGGGGTGTTGCATTGGCTTCCACAATTTTTGGTGCCACAGGCAATGCAGCAGGTGTAACAGAAGCTTCCACAGTCATATCCTAAATATTAAAAACGCAGAACATGTAAAAGAGTGAAATGTGTATGAAGCTAATTTTTGTGTTGTACATTTTAAAAGTTTTTGTGTTATGAATGATAACAGAATTTATTGGGATATGAATTTTTAAAAATGTATCTTTATTTTTAATTCGAAAACATTTTGAACTCACTTTTGAAACAACCATCATTGTGGTAAATTCGTTTGTCGATATTTTAATAAAGAGGAGCAAATTAAAAGGACGTCTTTCCTAGCGCAAGTCTCGAGTCAGAGTGAGCTCCACGTAGCATGTATAGTGGGCGGAAACCTTATCTGGTTTGTCACGTGATTTCATACGTGGAACCTTGTGATTCGCTAACAAGATGTCACGTGATTCCATACGTGGAAGCATGTGATTCGCTAACAAGATGTCACGTGATACATCACGTGATACGATAAGGAATATCATGTGACATGATACGATAAGGAATATCATGTGACACGATGCGATAAGAAATATCATGTGATTTACAGATATGATGTGTCATGTGATACGATAAGAAATATCACGTGACATGTTACGATAAGGAATATTATTTAGATAAGAGTTCATTCGTTCAACGTTTGTTCTCCTAGAAGGTTGTCGTTGCTTATTTTTAAAAATGTCTATCTTTTTTAAACGCGAGAAGTTGAATGTAGAATATGTTCGCGAATTTTATTCAGTAAATGTAGCCGATTTAATTTTTCAAGAGTTGAAAAGTCTGCCCTTTCAACAATCACAAGGGGTGGTGCATGGTCATCCATACCAACCAGCTCAAAAAGTATATGCATTTGGAGACGCTGGAAACAGTTCTGAGGGATGGACACCTCTCTTATCGGAGATAAAATCACGTGTGGAAGAACATATGGGATACAGCTACAATTTTGTGTTAGTAAACCACTATGTGGATGGACATGCTAAAATAGGACAACACAAGGACAATGAATCCTCCCTATGCTCTAAAACACCTATAGCGACTCTCAGTTTCGGTGCTACGAGATCTATCATTTTCGAAAGAAAAGGACAATCTCCTCTAAGTATTCCAATTCAACACGGATCGCTTTATGCGATGCAATCACCAACCAACAAATTCTATTCTCATGGAATTGCTGCGGAACCCGAAGTCTCAGAAGCTAGAATAAGTCTAACATTTAGAAAAATTCTACCTAAAACGCCTTTACAGAAACGCAAGTGCGAGTTTCCAATGTATGTCCCGCCTGCAGCGCTTTCGCCTATACCTGAAATCGATTGGAGCCATATGCATACTCCATCTATACCTACTACAGATTCGCAAAGTGATTTGGTGTCGTCGGCTCTGAACTATGCTACTTCTCAAAATGGATCGGTTTCGATAGAATTATCCTCATCTGAAAAGTTCCGTTACCATTTGGGCTGTAACATTTACGTTACCGTGCAACATTTTCGAGGAAATGTGAAAGTACACTTTCGTGTCTACAGGATGAATGCTTCTGATGTTATCGTGCCTACCCCTCATGGAGTAACACTCACGCCTAATACGTGGAGTGTATTTTTAAAACGCATTTCAAATATGGACAGTGAAAATTCATCTTTCACAATTAATAACGAACTCTTAGTTTGTGTGTGTGAAAGCAATCTATATTTACAACAATTACCACCTTGCACTGGACAGTTCAAAAAGAAATTAATCTTATTAAATCAGGATAATTTTCATACTCTTCAGTACATTAGTCAAGATGTTACTAAATGTGTTTTGGATCAGTTACTGACAAATATCCTACCCAATTGTATTGTGAAGTATCAAAAACCTGTCGAAGCACTACCGACTTTGCCACCCTATGAATTAAAACGTACTTTAATGCAATGTGTACATAAAAATTTATGTGGAGAGTTGTATAAATTATATCAACGCGAAACATGCAAAAGTCACGGGTGTACCGATTTGAAACACAAGTGCTGCACGCTATCCACTCATATGCAATTTGTGGATTATGAACTAGTCGATCACGAACTTTTAATGATAAACATTCAAGAAATTGCGCGAGAGTTTTGTGAAACAAATGAAAACAATGTTTCACCTGAATTTTTTAAAAGTCTCACCGCAAAGGACTATTATACAGCGATGATTGCGCTGTTCCATATGTGAAATACAAGTTAGTAGAATATTACTTTTGTAAAAATCTATGTATTACATAGCTTTCATTAAAAATGTTTTTTCTTTAAAGGTTGCTTCATTCTTAGTTTTATTTTAAGTTATGTGTTAAACTCATTATTTATTTAAATTTAAAAGTGTTATTAAAACCACATACTAAAATGTTGATATAAAAAAAAAAATTATAGTTGAAAGGTATAATTTTTGGAAGCCCACACAAATCTATCATTAAAAAAAAAAAAAAAAATGATTCCACTCCGATGGAAATAACGTTATATTTTTCAAAGTACAATTAAACTGAATGGTTCAATATGTGAAACATTAAAAAATATGTGTGGGTGTTATTAAATGTTTTAATAAAGTCAGCGGTGGCTTCGCTCAGATGGAGCGTAAATGTTTATATTTTTCATGGTTTAATTCAATTGTTGTGTTTAATTTCAAACTGTATTGAACAATATTTTCACAAATGCGTAAAATTAAAACAAATACATTTTTCAATTAAAAAAATTATTAAAATAACTCACCTGATTTATATCGTCTTTGGTCGTGGGATTGTTTGCACAAATTAAATCCATCTCCTCAACTGGGATGCCGAAGTCGAACTGAAAATCCATAAAAAAAAAATAATTAATATAAAATTCAAGTGCTAATCGTCATATATAATAAATCATAAAATGTCATATATAATAAATCATAAAATAATGAAAATCAAAATTTTACTTACTTCAAATGCACGGGATGAAGACATCTTATCAAAATAGTTTCGGTGATAATTACTTGCTGTAATCTAAAAGAAAGAGCAGTTGACCATAGCTCGATAAGAACCGCATTTTATACCCTTTTCCGAGGGGACCTTTGCTTTGTGCTAAACAAACAGCGTCCTCCGAAAAAGTCAGAAGCACATGATTTCCGATAAGCTGGAACATTCGATGGCCTTCTAGAACTGGCTAGAATTTGAATAGTTTTATTTTCGAACATAATTCATATCTACTTCTCTGATGTGTTTTATTTACATATATTCTCAATCTTTGGGTCGCCATTGCAATTTTAACTAATTATGTGTATTATTTAATGCAGTTAATTAAATATTAGTGATTAAATATTAGTATATATGTAACAGTTCGAAATAAGATGTATTTTCTAATGGAAACTTTCTTTTCAGATTGCGAGTAGCTTGTCGCATCATTTTTTTTGAAAATGCCTAAGTACAATGTAGTAATACATTAATTTTTAAACCATTACAAGGGATCAATCTTGTTGACTTAACACAATTTTATCTAATGCGTTTAAATTTTAAAACTTAGAAATATATAATGTATACATTTGTTTTTAGATACACAACACATAAAAGGGTTGAATCCTATTCATTGAACACAATTTATGTGTCCACTGAACACAATTTTTGTGTGTCCACTGAACACAATTTTTGTATGTTCATTGGAAATCCATAATCTATTATATTTTTAAACATTTGAAATCATTTCGTTATTATTATAAAAATCGTATTGATAGTTAGATTTATTTTTAAAAAAAAAATCCACATTGCTATACACACACACTTAGAATGGTGAAATCTTGTTCACTTCATTTTAATTAAATGCGCTATTTTAAAGTTTGTGTATACATTTGATTATAGATACACAACACTTGAAAGGGTCGAATCCTGTTCACAAAACATAATTTCAGCTATGTATTACATTCATGTTTTTAAAGTTTGTGTATACATTTGTTTTTAGATACACAACACATAAAGGGTTGAATCGTATTCATGTAACACCATTTTTGTGTCCACGGAACACAATTTGTGTGTTCATCTGTAATCAATTTGTTTTTAAACATTCGAAATCATTTCGTTATTATTATAAAAATCGTATTGATTTATTTAAAAAAAAAAAAAAATCCACTGAATACAATTTTAGCTAATTATTACATTCGTGTTTTTAAAGTTTGTGTATACATTTGTTTTTAGATACACAACACTCAGAATGGTCGAATGGTATTCACTGAATACAAGTTTCATGTCCACTGAACACAATTTTAGCTAATTATTACATTCGTGTTTTTAAAGTTTGTGTATACATTTGTTTTTAAAAAAAAAATCATGTTATAATACACAGATTTATATTCACTCCGTAGCATTCTGTTTTAAAACGCACCCTTTATAAAGTGCATCGCTATTCACCGAGCGATTCGAATGAACTTTGAAAAATAATCATAATGTTATAATACACAGATTTATATTCACTCCGTAGCATTCTGTTTTAAAACGCACCCTTTATAAAGTGCATCGCTATTCACCGAGCGATTCGAATGAACTTTGAAAAATAATCTAACTTCCACTGATAAGGTACACTTCGAAGTTAACTGCCTATAAAACACGGGTGCTTTGGCACGATGGTAAGACGCGCGACTTCTAATCAGTTGGACCCAAGATCGAATCCAGCTCCTGACAAGTGAAACATTAATTTCTTTTGGAAAAAAAAAATGCCGATAGATGGCAGCACTTCATCAAAATTCGCCAGAGGGCGCTTTAACTACTTCACGCTGATAAGATCTTTCAGTCTGTCGCTGACCAGCAGAGAGGGAGGACGTGTGTTCTTGTCAAAGGTCACTTCTAAGGTTATCAATCGCTGATTGCCACACGTCATTTCCAGATTGTGTGATGGTCAGTCATCGATTGCGACATCCCTTGAAACTTCTTCCTCAGGTCAAGGGTCAGTCAGCGATTGTGACATTCACTCTCAAGACTCGGAGTGAAACTCACTCCGTATGAGTCATCATGCCTCTCTGAAAGACTTCGCAATTGCCCTCTTCCGAAAGAGGCATCCGGTGCTGCACCACCTCACCAAACTTCCAAAAGAGGGGAGGGGGGCATCCTCCCTCCTGGGGGTCTCAAGACCCACTGAGAGGGTCCACTCCAAAGAGGGAAGACACTCCAAAGAGGCATCCTCCCAAAGAGGATCCACTCCAAAGAGGAGAGGCATCCTCCCAAAGAGGGCCTCTCCTCCTGCTGCACCTCCCCGATCCGCCGCAGTACCGGCCTTTTATAACTACTCACATAGTCTACTCGAAGATGTAAGGCAATAAATTGTGTGCTCGAAAAGAAACTCCCCAATAAGGAAAAGGCTAAATTTGGTTCTTGTCAGGTCTCACCTGACTAAAACCAACCAGTCAATAGCATTACCAAGAGGTTGGTTCGATATTCACACTAGCATATATTTATTTAAAGATACAAACAACTCGGAAACATTGCTCATGAATAGGGCAGTGATTTTATAGTGGGAAAAGAAGGCAAAATTTGTGCTGCAGTGAATTGTGAAATTTCATGACCGAGCGTTTATACTAACAATTCCAAAGAAAGTTTGCTAGTTATGAAGAAGTAATACAAATAATTACTATGTAATTTAATATGCCTAATATTATAATTTTTTTTTAAATTGATACTTGCATTTTAAATTATTCAAATTCTGGCAATGTTATCAACACCGTTACAAGAGATCTAGATTTTTATTTAACTGGATGGTGTTTTAATACATTATATTATACACATGCAGATTTTCTTCTTTCGTGCAGTGTCTGTTGTCCTGTAATATATTTGCAAATTTAGAAATTGATAATTCAGCAGGGATATTGTTTGAGGATACTAACAGACAATGAATGACAATTTTATGTAGCCAGGAAAATGACCTTTTTTCGTATTCTAGAAAATTTTCACACCTTCGCTGACCTGAACTTTTTTTGTATTCACTTTATATGAATGAAATTCAAACTTTAGTGGGTCCTCATCTTTGAACATTGGAATGTAGCTGAAAACAAATAGATCTTCATCATCTTAAAGGTGCAACGGCAATATATCGATATTCTCAAAATCTAAAACGTAGATTAATCATGTATAAAGCATTGATTATGAAACACTTTCCAACTGAAATGCAATTTTATCTGAACATCTTTAAAATGTGATGCATTTAGCTTGGGCACTTTTCAAATTATCACAGTGCTACTACTTGAAAATTTCAAACTTCATTGTAAAAACAATAGGTTTTTCTTATAGTAGATACTAATATTCTTTCCAAGATATTGAATTTTCGATAATTGGTCGTCATTTTCATTGATTTAGCATCATTTTTATCCATTTGGCGAGATTTTCGTTTATTTGGCAACATTTCAAAAAGTCGCCAAGTTGACGACATTCCGCCAAATTCGTCGCCAAAATCTCGCCAAGCGTTATGGACGAAGAAATAAGTTATTCTTACAGCAGATAAATGACTATTGGCGTTCAAATACAAAAGTATTACTCTAAGTATCTTTTTTCATGAATGGAACAAGATAGATCCACGAGAATTATGTCACCCAATTTATCGCATGGTATTACATATGAAACGTGAACATGTTTCTCAATAGGAAATGTTTTTTCTTGTTTTATATGACTTTTTGATAATTTTTTTGAAAAATGTGCAATATCTCGAGAACGGTTCATGTTAGCGTTCTAAAATTTATGTCAATCGTTTTCTAATAAAAAATTACATAAGAAATGTTTATTTGCGTAACTTTATTAGCGATTTTGATTTTTTGACGATTTTTTCAAAATTTCACTCGAAAATTTAGGGGGGTTCTGAACATTCGATTGCGTATAAAAACAATAGACTTCCAGTGTTTATGGATTGTGATTTTTGTTCCAAATTTCGTTCGAATCGGTCCATTCGTTCGTTAGTTATCGTCTCCACAGTCTCACTGACACACACACACACACACACACAGACATCACTTCAAAAATATTTGATTCGTGATCAGGGATGCTTGAAACGTGCTCTCCTGTCGAAAACTCGAATACGAATTTTTGACCTCGTCACAATACGTTCCTTATACATTATGTATATAAGGAAAGTAATAAATAAATAAAAGCCCTCACAAAGTTAAAATTCTGGCATAGACTATGCTCGTACACTTTTTTTAACCTTTTGCATGGTGATTCATAAAGGAATAGTTTTTTTTTATATATTGCCTATGAACTAACTGTTTGAGTGACTGTAATATGTTTCCAGTTTTCTTTAATACTGAGAAGAGGTTTAGGATGAGGTGAGTATTATTATTATTGTTCATTTGTATGGAAAAAACACTTGCTCAAACAGATATTTTTTTAAGTTTTTTCAAAAAAGCTTGAAATATTAAATTATTGAAATTATTTTTATATATTCATAATCTGGACCATATTTTTAATAAAACAAGAGAAAATATTTACATTTTTATCTATAAGGTACTGAGGTATAAGCAGACAATGTGTTTGCATTTTTCGTAATGCTCCAGTTTCTGCCACAGATATTCCAAGCATAGATGTTATTTACATAAAACATTTGTGTTTCCAGGTTCATGAGTTTTTAGGTTCATGAAATTGATATTTCTTGGCAACTTTTAGCATTTTAAGATCAAAATTTTAATGCATTGAAAAGGTACTTAAATGCTAAAGAAATTAGAAAAGTCTTTAGCAATTTTGTAAAATATTGCATACTTCTTTAAAAAAATATGTGTGGACACACAAACAAGTATTGAACAACACAAATGATGTAAGAGTATTTTATGGTAATAATGAAAGTGTAAGGTTAAGAAATCTACTGTTTAATGTGAGAATAAGTATAATTAATGATTAGCAACTTTTTATTACTTGTATAAGAAATAATTCTTTCAATTAAAAGTAATTACTATTAACTTTTTCTTACAATTAAATTCTAATTGCATTTTTTAATTAATTAATCAATTTAACTTTTATTAAATTCATGTCCAACTCTGATGCTAGACCAGTGCTTCTTAACCATCTGTTTGCTGATTGGCACTGGTCTTTGAAGTATTTTTATCTATGCATGAAAGTTGCAATCTACAGAAATATAATGCTAACATGGAATTATTTCCCATTAACATAACGTTAAAGTCAGTTGACATTCTACCACACATGATTTGAAATTAAATACATATCTTTCTGTGTGTGCCATGAAGGACAAAGTTAGAAAATGTTGGAAGTATTCTTGTCTTGTCAGGATGAATATTTGATAATTGTTAATCTTTGTCTCCCTGAGCTTAAAATAAGATATATTTTTTGCAGTACTGTTTTTAGAGTACAATCTGTTTGTTCTACATATTTTTCAGCAAAATAGTATTTTTCGATAATATTAAATGTAGTTTTGATTTTAAAATAATGCAAATTTGTCATTCCTGTCACTGTCTTACAGTGATATGTTTTCACATCCTAATTACATTAGTCAAAATCATTAATAATGGAAATAAATGGATGCCACTTAAGAAATTATGATTTAAATTTGTAAAAAACTCTATGTTTGAAAATTTTAATGATATTATTTTGCAAAATTGTTGATACATGCTTGTTTCTGAGAATCCATGACATTATGATGTCTGAAAAATCATTCTTTTCATTCACCGGATGGTGACAGCAGTGATTTTAAGTCAGTTGAAGAACACTAGCGTTTTCGCACTTGTTCGGAGTTTTTGAACTTTGCTACTAACAGGCATGTGAAAACTACAATTTTATTTTCCGGTTAGGGTATAAAAGTGAGTTATGCATAGTGCATAGTTTGTTTCCCAGTGTTAGTTTCAACTTTCGTGCAGAACCTATATGTAATTCCTTTTATGGTCATTTTTGTCACATGGGCATACTTCAAAATTTCATTTAATCATGTTAGACAGCTCTGTCATCTAAAATGAATTGTAACAAGCAAAAATTTATAGAAACTATTAAAGTAATTTTTTTTTTTGAAATATGAAAGTTGACAATTAATAGATATTGAACCATACAATACATATCTCACAACTCAGGACTTATCACATGAAGCTGATTTGTATTTCTCATAAAAATAAGTTCATGAAAATATTGAGTTAAAATGTTCTTATATTTTGGCTTTATAGTATTATATATTTTATTAGACTTTATGTGTGTAGAACTCATGTAACTTTGAGTTGAGTGTGTAAAGTGTTTTGAAACTAATATTGATAGCTTCAGATAGTAAGAAATAATAGTCTCACTCTGTAAAAATGTAAAATTTTATTACAAAAAGATCTTGGTTTAAATAACAAAATACAATATATTTTACGTGCAGCTCAAACTGCTGCTAAATTAATATACTAAAATGAATACACTAATACTGTCTCTAACGAGAAGTTATTTTATGTAAAAAATATATTTTGTTGAGTTCAGAAGTATAAATGCATATTTAAAGTATCTAACTTTGAATAACCACCCATTCCATGGGAAATAAATACTAAAAATAAATAACAGCAAAGACTTTGAGATGCAGGGTTGATACAATGTGTAATGGGGAAAAAAAGGACCTACGTTTTTGCTGCTGCTTTGAAGATTATACAGTATTTTCAAGTACCAAAAATGTGATCAAATATGTGAAAAACAGTAGAACCTGGTTGTAATGAGCAACTCGGGTCTCACTAATTTATACGCTACATTCGTTTTGCAGCAAAACTAGTTGTAATTTAAGCATCAGTCAATAAGCATGTATCTGGACAATAAAATGAATGTAAAACAATATAGTGGACACTAATCTGTGCTTGTAGCACACATAACCTCAAAGTCCAATTAGAAGAAATTTTGGTTTAGGTTAATAGTTCAAGTACCATATTCTATGAATACGTGTCTCATTTTTATTTTGGGGTATATTTCTTTCCTTAGAAACATGGGTCTCATGCCCTTTCACTACGATCGTTCGCAGGAATTCTTTCCAATGTATTGTTTTCGGTAAGATAGCATTGCTGAAGGCTTGTACTTTCCAGGTTGTGGGTCAAAGAAATTTCCTGAGTATCGCATGTGAATCTCCATACTTCATATACAAGGTAGGATCAAAAAGTTAGGAGAGATATCTCCAACCCTGATTGGAGGAGAGGGGAACTATTTTATCGTGGCGTAGAGGCACATGTGACGCGAGATGTGAGAAGGAAGAAGCAGGTTTTTTCAGACAGTGCGTGTCAGTGAACTGTAGTCGTTCATGTCCCTCGAAAACATTGTACCTGCTGCAGCAGGTGCAATGTTTCTGTCGGCGATTTTCCCAAATGCTGTCAGAATTTGATATTAGCACGTTGTTCTTCAAACGCCATTTCCGTTTTCGACGGACGCGTACGACTACAGTTCACTGACACGCATTGTCTGGAAAAACCCTGCACTGCGGACCTGCTCCTTCCTTTTCACATCTCGCGTCATATGTGTCTCTACGCCATGGTAAAATAGTTCCCCTCTCCTCTAATCAGGGTTGGAGATATCAGCGCAGTCTCCGAACTTTTTGATCCTACCTTGTATTAATGTCAAACAACACATGCCATATTTCTTATTTCTACATGCATGAATGAGTGAAATTTAGATTTTTTTCTTTTGATTTTTATCATATTTTTTATATTTTGTTTAGTTTTACTATTTTGTATGCTCGTTTAAATACAGTGACAGAATTTTTGTTCATTAACAGTGAGTAAATTGGGATTCAATGAGCATTCTGACAGTTAAAAGTTTATAATTTCTTTATTATATCTAGAATCTAATTAAATATGGGTCATTATAAGCGGGTTGTACTGTAAAGAGCTTTATGTTTGTATTTTAATTATGTTTAAATGTATCAATACAAACACTTTTAAACATATTTGTATTTTAAAATAAACAGCAAGGAAATAGGTTGACCATGATTTAAAAATATAAGAAAAAAGCAGTGTCCTCATGCGACATCCCAAATACCATTGTATCAACCATATTACTCAAGAACATCCAGACATAGGCTTCCAGCGCCAACAATAAAATGCAATGCAGTATATTTTAATATACAAATTCACATAAAAATAGTTACAATTCAATGTAATCATAAGTTGTATCCATAATAATAAAATAGAATATTCATTAGTTCACTACTTAGTGGAAAATGTAAACAACCCATAGCTACGAAATTCAGTACTAGGTCCCAAGATATTTCGGAGCAATTGTTTTATAATTCGAATAAATATTTGAGCTATTTAATGTTAAAACTGAATTTTGAGTGATTTTCACACCAATCGCCAAGTGATCAAAAATATTATTGTATAGAGTTTCTGTCTTGACACCTCTGGAATGATTGAAGAACACTACTTCCAACAAGTTTTAAGTGGAATCCGTAAGACAATAAGTTCTTATTTAAAATAATTTTTGAAAATACTTCAGAAAACACTTTTTTTAAGAAAATTTATTTTTAAATTTACCCATCCACAAATTTAAGATTTATACAATTCTAATCTTTTCCATGAATACTGAGTGATATCTTCACATTTGAATAATTTTTTTTATAGTAGGTTATTTGTGAAATTTTGATGAATATTGAAGTCGGACTATAAAATTTGTTTCCATACACATCCTGCATTTGTGTTTCTAGTAGAACCCCAGAGACCTAGTTTTTTCATTATATCACTATGACACTACTAGGAAAGTCGCTCAACATATGGGTTCTCAGTAAGCATAATGTCACTTAAATAGCTGTTTAATTTTCTGTGTACATAGAAAAAAAAATCTGATGTGGGCAGCACATGGCTTTCCTTATATAATGCAATGAATTTACTACTTTTATAGTAAAAAAAATAGGTTATTCTTATAGTAGATACTTATATTCTTCCCAAGATACTGAATTTTCATTAATCAGTCGTCATTTTTATTGATTTAGAGTCATTTTTATCCATTTGGCGAGATTTTCATTATTTGGCAGCATTTAAAAAAGTCGCCAAGAGGGCGATAGTCCGCCAAATTTGTCGCCAAAATCTCGCCAAGCGTTATGGACGGAGAAATAAGTTATTTTTATAGCAGATAAATGACTATTGGCATTCAAATACATAAGTATTACTCAAAGTACCTTTTCTCATGAATGGAATGAGCTAGATCTACGAGAATGATGTCACCAAATTTATCGCATGATATTACATATGAAAAGTGAACATATTTCTCAATAGGAAATATTTTTTTTTTATATGACTTTTTAATAATTTTTTTGAAAAATGTGCAATATCTCGAGAATGGTTCATGCTAGCGTTCTAAAGTTTATATCAATCGTTTTCTAACGAAAAATTACATAAGAAATGTTTATTTACGTAACTTTATTGAAGGTTTTGATTTTTTGATGATTTTTTCAAAATTTCACTCGAATATTTAGGTGGGTTCTGAACATTCCATTGTGTTTAAAAACCAATAGTCTTCCAGTATTCATGGATTCTAATTTTTGTACCAAATTTCATTCGAATCGCTCCATTCATTCGTGAGATATCGTCTCCACACACACACACACACACACACACGCGCGCGCACGCGCACACGCACACACACACACACACACACTTTCACGCACACACACACATACTTTCACACACACACAGACATCACTTCAAAAATGTTCGATTCGTGGTCAGGGATGCTTGAAACGTACTTCCCGTCGAAAACGCGAATTCGAATTTTCGACCCCGTCATAATACTTTCCTTATACATTATACTATGTATATAAGGAAAGTAATAATACATTTTGTGGCTATGTAATATTAAGAACTAATAACACTATAAAATAACCAATGGCACTTTTCCTTCCACCATTTTCCTAATCCATAAAACCTAATAAGGTACCGACCCTAATCAGGCTTTTATTTTAATAACTATCGCCCTCCATTTGAAACATTTTACTAATTTGATTATATCTCAGCCATTAATAACTATAAGACTATACTTAGGTTAAGATAATGAAGGCCATGTAACATCTGCACAGTAGAGGAAGAGATGTTTAGGAGTTTATTTAGGGCTTATTACTTCCGTTATTAGTATTTTTTATATTATCAGATGTTTCGATTTTAAAGCTAAATTAAGCACAACATTGTCCCCCCCCCCTCTTTTTAAAGACTATTATTTTTTGCTGATATTCAATTAAATTTTTATATAAAGCAAGCATAATCGATATTTAGCACTAGAACACTTGGATAGGTGTGATTTTAATACCTACGTATAAAAGATAAATGAAACTTAAAAAAAAAAAAGCTTAGAATTCTTATTTTAAATATCTGTTTTTCTTTAGCAGATAATTTGCATGGTTTAATTGCAATAAGTACATAATCTAGATGTATGAGTATTCTATTCCACCCAATTTAAAAAAAGTACTTAAATTATGTAAATTTTTAATATATAATCTAATTCATAAACAATAAATACATCTGAATATATATTATTTAATTTCATAAATCTTATTCTATTGTAAAACCAAATAGTGTTTCATACATGCAGCACATTTTACTAATCTGCTGATGTATTTTATAATAGTAACACTGTAATAACAATAATACTGCAATATACTGTAATAACACTTATTTTATCAAACACGACATTTCTGCATGAACTGATAAAGTTTTATTAATAAAAAATGTTTTTTCTACTACAAAAAAGTAGTGTTTGTTTTGTGTGAATAATAATGAACTGATATGCAAATTCCTATTCAAAATCGATCAGTTTGAAGTACTATATAATTAGATAATTTCTACTCAGGAATGTTCTGATTCTTAATTTGATTATATGTTAAAATTTCTATTTTGGTGTGATAAGTGGAATGAAAAATAGCATAAAGATGATGGCCCGATAAGATGGTTGTTTGCAAAATGTCAATTACAATGAAGATGAAAATAACATATACTTCTGTGATTGCCAACATAGTATTATTCTGATTGAAAAAAATTGTTTTAGGTTGCTGTTATTCAGGTTTATAATGCATTTCATATCAATGGAATTTTCTGATGTTCTAAAAAGTAATTTTACAAACGCAAAGTAATTCTACATCCAATGACACTTTTCTGATACAACACTCTTTTGATGACCCATAGTTGATCATTGAACAGCAAAAGTTTACAACTCATGAAACGAATATGTGTCAACAAATTTCAGGAAGACTTTGCACTCTGCGGTATTGTGGATGTTATGCTGAATTAAACTCATTTATGTATTTGTGGAAGGTAGAGTTATTTCTTTAATTTAGAAGATGCAATAGAGGGAAAGAAATGATATTTTGCGTCAAAACTTTTTTTTGGGGTTAGACACATTTTTTTGGAGTGTGGCATTAGCAAAATGTTGTCAACCCCAGGAAAGTCCAGAGGGCCAAGCTTGGGGCCTCATGTCTGCAGAGGGTTTCAAAATTTGATACATTTCTTATTAGATCTCTTGAATAATTTTTTCAGACTTCTTACTGCATCATAGCTGCTTCAATGTTTACGTGTCTTTTGTTTAATTCTGTATTTTGCATTTCATGTATTTTAATTTACTTAATCATCCCTGAAATATCAGTTTTCACAGAGCTATGTATATAATGCTTTGATCATTTTACCGAATTCTAGTTCAGCATATTGGAATCAATAATGCTCTAAACCACATGATATGCTCTCAGTGTGGTTTAGTGGTTTCATTGTAGACAAATTAGGATTTTGTATATATTTTGGTTTCTTTACATTTTGGTATTTTGTAGTTTAAGAGGTCCTCATAAAACTTAATTAGCTTTGTCCTAAAGGCCTATATTTAATACGTATTCCTTTCTTGTTTATTCTTTAGAGGGAGGAAATCATTTTATATATATATATATATAAAGAATATTCTCAGTGAATACATAATATACGGATGCATTTCATAGATTTTGCCCCAAATTTCTTTGCTACGACTCTATTAAAGGTTAAACTTAAATCTCATTGTTCTCAGATTCCTAATAGCATTTACTGTCCCTAGCTCTCTTTTGGATAAATTCTTTGCTAGAATCAAAAGTGAAAAGATTGATGTAATGGAACTGTATTTATTTTGAATTTATAAATACAAATAAAAAACGACGTGGATAAATTGTCGGATAATCAAATTTTTGGATTAGTGGCATTTTACTGAATTTATTGATTTAGGTGGGCTTTTGAAAAAGCTCGCTTGAGGCCACGGAAATACTCGGGATGCTACTGACCAATCCTGATCTCCTGAAACAATGGGATAAAGCTGGAATGGATAAAATGAGAAGAATATATAAAAAAGTCATGTGAAATTTTTGTTAAATAATATTAGCATTAGTAAATGTAACTAGGTTAATATGATTGAGTATACAGAGTGTCCCAGAAAGATTGAAACGTACTTTAATTCTTTACCTGTTGGAGATATGTCGGCAATGTAAATTGCAAAAATGTTGAAAGTAAGGTAGGAAATAAGACTACGTTAATGAAATAGTCATCCCATTCATATTTAAAAAGTTACAATTTTTAAATTTTTTTATTCGACCCTCTTAGACAAATTCGGTCAATCAGAAATTTTTTATTTTTAATGCAACAAGATCATTAAAAAAAAAAAAAAAAAAAAAAAAAAAAAAAAAAAAAAAAAAAAAAAAAAAAAAAAAAAAAAAAAAACCGCATATCTGTATCTTTAAAATTGAGCGAGTTATATTTAATAGAAAATTGAACTTTGTGAATGGGGACCCTATATCAAATTAGAAATGTAAATTTGTGATATATCACAAAAAAGATAAAACTGCATGATAATACATAGGATACCCAACCGCGTAGTGAGTACCA
Source organism: Amaurobius ferox (assembly GCA_951213105.1). Lineage (NCBI taxonomy): Eukaryota > Metazoa > Arthropoda > Arachnida > Araneae > Amaurobiidae > Amaurobius > Amaurobius ferox. The sequence continues at coordinate 150,485,261 of OX578136.1, forward strand.
CTGCTTTATATGATCTCTGTCTGTGCAATGCTTTATTTAGATGCATTTGTGATAAAAAATTTTGACACATATTAATTTATTTTTGATCTAAAAAATTTACATCGTCAATTTGTTTATGATCCCTATTTTTACTCATGAAACAGCCTTTCACATGGTACGGACAAGTGGCATAAGTCAGATTTTTTCCTTTACCATAATTCAGTTGACTTTAAAGATACAGATATGCGGGTCTTTTTTTAATGATCTTGTTGTATTAAAAATAAAAAAAATTCTGATTGACCCAATTTGTCTAAGGGGGTCGTATAAAAATGTAAAAAGTGTAACTTTTTGAAAATTAATGGGAGGACTATTTCATTAACGTAGTCTTATTTCCTACCTTACTTTCAACATTTTTGTAATTTACATTGCCCACTTATCTCCAACAGGTAGAGAATTAAAGCCTGTTTCAATCTTTTTGGGACACCTTCTATGTGGTATATTACATTTTTCTATAATGCTAAATATGCATAACATTAATTGGAAATTATTTAACCATACTATTTTTGCTTTTGCACCCTGAGGGTGAGTGCACAGTAAGAACAAGGCTGTAGACTGTAGATGTACTTGCGTTATGCACTGTGCATCGATACTTGACAAATATTAACTAATTTTGCAAATACTTATCAAATTGAACATCAAATATATCCCTTTTACTGATGCATATATATAATCCTTACGTGTTCATTTAATCATATTGAACCCTATAATGTTTAAATAATTATTTTTTTATCAATTTCTGTGTTAATTATCTTATTTCATTGTTATTGTACATTCTGAAAGTTTGTAGCAAATTTTGTTTAATTATTTATGTATGATTTTCATTTTTCTTTGGGTACGAGAGAGATTAGGTAAAATGATGCATCAAAAATCCACCTTTCTTTTGTTTTTTTTCCCAAACTTGCTGTATTGTTGAAACCAGTTTGTTATGGTTGCAGGGCCTGTAGATGTTAATGATCATCCGCACTATGCACATGCCCTAGAGGAAACATTTCTCTATCCATTTTCCAAACAGGGCCATCTTAACCCTCGCTGGGGTCTTTAGGTAAAAGTAAATTCTAGAGACCCTTATAAAACTTTCATAGTTAAATAGGGTTCATTGAGCAAGGAAGACCCAGAACTTTGTGGGTCTCCCTAACATTTGCCTACTTTACATATGGTCAAAACGGCCCTGCTTCTAAACTGGAAATTTTGTGCGCAGCACAACAAAAAAGTCTATGTTTTCTTTGGCTAAAATTTTATCTTCATTTTGTGACAACCAGCTACCTTGGTAGTGAAGATATTTCTGTATGTTCATCTCCAATCGTCTGACTGGATTACCTTACAGTTAGGAAATCCACATCCACTTGTTGAGTGAAGTATAACTTGAGTAGGGCTTGACCTAAAAGAAAATATAAAATTTGGTCTACAAAATTGTGTTTTAATAATTTTAATAATATACATTACAAAGCGTATTTCAACCATTATATGGATGTTTTACAAAGAGTGTTCAAAAGGAATGTAAAGTCAATGATTGTTAGTAGAAGTTAAGTGAAATATAAAAAATAACAGCAGATGAGAATTTAGCTATGTTGCACATTACAAAACTGATAATTTTATAAAATGCAAGATTAAACTTTTTCGTACCCCCCCCCCCTCCCATTAAAAAATGTCAGTTAATAAAATTTTTGCCGCATTTAATTAGAGTGAGAGAAACTTACCCGGTACATTTTGGTGAAAATTCACTGAGATATTCCAATTTTTGTTATTAGGTATTTTTCGTCGAGTTGAAAGGGACCAGCAATAAATGAAATCGAATTGTAACAAATTTCAATGAGTGGTTTTTCTCGTTTAAATAGATTTGTTGATGTCTCTCATCCGTCACGTAGGCATAAAAAAATTTCGGAAGGGGGGAGGGGAGGGGGCAAATTTTCTGACGAAATCATCACAATATGTTTAAAATGAAACACATTTATGATTGATCAATAATTATATATTTTAAATGCGTATACATAACATACTTAGAATACATAACATATATACACTCATAATATATACATACTCATAATACATATAGTAATATATTGAATGGGAAAAATCATGTTATTTTAGGAGATGACGTAAAACATATATGAAGAACCTAAATTCCGGGATGTCCCTCCCTGTCTCAGTAGCAACTACTTTTTCAAAGCTCAATTCATATAAAAGCTCTCATACGTTCTGCAATGTTAGAAAACAATCAATAATTAGATTGACAACTATATCAATTGAACATGGCAGGTATTAGCACTGACTTGATCTGACTGAATTTGACAAAAATGTCAAGGGACAAAAGGCACGCAAATTAAGGTTGTGCATGAAATTCAAACTTTCGTAACATGTCTTTTTCTGTGTTTAATTGCAATAGTGTGGTCACATAACAGGCTGGTTTCGATAAACAACCTTTAACAGTATATACAGGGTCACTCAAAAGTCCGTATAAACTTCATTAAAAATCGAAAAATCATCGCATTGAGATGCGGTTTGTACCATAAGTATTGTCAGGACGGGGGTTTTTTTTGACGTGAAAAAATTTTGTAGTTTAAAAAATCACCTATAGGTGGCGCTGAACGCATTGGAAAGACAAAGAAAATAAATTACTGTACACTCAGTACCTTTATTATAGCATCATGTGTTCGACATGTCCTCTTCTACAAGGTATGACACAATTCAGGCGAGTGAAAACACCGCAGTGACTGCAGAATGCAGCATGTCTAGATGGATCAAATTAACTTCACGGCGAATGGAATCTTTTAGTTCCGACAATGTAGAGTAACATGGTTGATACACTCGTGACTTTAAATTCCCCCCACAATCAAAAATCAACTGGTGTCAAATCTGGAGACCGGGGAGGCCATGGGATCTTGCAATGCCTACTGAATGTCTTCCCCGAAGGTGTCAATTAGAAATTTCTTTAATGGAGTTGCGATGTGAGATGGTGCTCCATCCTGCATAAATGTTACAGTAGATATCACATTTCGTTCTCCCAAAGACGGCATGAGTTGCTCATGCAGAAGAGTCAAATAACGCCGTGCTTTTACTGTGCAAGTTTTCTAACCAGTACTTGAGTTAAACTCCTCGAAGAAAAAGGGTCCCAGAATGTAAGAGCCAGCGAAAGCCACACCAAATCGTCACTCGTGGTGAATGAAGTGGCTGCTCTATGTACTCACGTGGATTAGAAGTCTCCCATATACAACAGTTGTGTGTGTTCACATTTCCATGCAGTGAAAAGTGGGTTTCGTCTGTCCACAACACATTAAATAACCACTGTGGTTCCTGTGCGATTTCTGAAATAGCCCATTTGGCAAGCGTTTCTCGCTGTGCGGTATCTACCGGTAAAAGTTGATGGAGTGATTGCAATTTGCAAGGATACAGATTTAAGATACCGTGAAGGATACACCATACCGAGGATACAATAATGTCCAATCGCCTTGCAGCTTCAAAAGTGCTGCTAGTCCCAGCGGCTGTTTCAGTTGCAAGGTTTTCAATTTCAGATGCCACAGCACTTTCACGGGAGTCCGTTAACGATAGTCTTCCGCTTCAGGGACGATCCTCCAAACATACAGTTTCTTCAAATCGTGTGGCAAGCTTCAGTAACCCAGAACAAGTGATAGGACCTTTTCCTTTCTTTAGATTTTTCCTAAATCGGAATTTTCGAAAAGCATCTGATGCTGATTCTCCGCTCACGTAATACAGCTTCACCAACAAGGCTTTCTCGACCAAAGTTAACATTCTCGCAAAAACTTCTTCTTCACAGTTTACTAATGAATCAAATGAAGAATCTACAGAGCACTACAGCTCTTTTATAACAGCCTCATTTGCATACTTCGGGAAGATGTTTTCGGGTAAGCGCCACCTATATGTGATTTATAAACTACAAAATTTTTTCACGTAAAAAAAAAAAAACCCCTATCTTGACAATAATTATGGTACAAACAGTATCTCAATGCGATGGTTTTTCGATTTTTAATGAATTTTTAAAGTTTATACGGACTTTTGAAAGACCCTGTACTTAAAAGTATGTGAAGTGAAAGGTTTGAATGCTGTGTTGCCAATAGTGGAGGGGTAGAGGTATGCATTATAGAGTCGTTCAGTTCAAAATCATTTGTGTGCCAAAATATTACTTTCCTTATATACATAATGTATAAGGAAAGTATTGTGACGGGATCGAAAATTCGAATTTGAGTTTTCGACGGGAGAGCACGTTTCAAGCATCCCTGATCACGAATCAAACATTTTTGAGGTGATGTTTGTGTGTGTGTGTGTGTGTGTGTGAAAGTATGTGTGTGTGTGTGAAAGTATGTATGTGTGAAAGTATGTGTGTGTGAAAGTATGTGTGTGTGTGTGTGAAAGTATGTGTGTGTGTGTGTGAAAGTATGTGTGTGTGTGTGTCAGTGGGTCTGTGGAGACGATAACTGACGAACGAATGGACCGATTCAAACGAAATTTGGTACAAAAATCACAATCCGTAAACACTGGAAGCCTATTGTTTTTATACGCAATCGAATGTTCAGAACCCCCCTAAATTTTCGAGTGAAATTTTGAAAAAATTGTCAAAAAATCAAAACCGCTAATAAAGTTACGCAAATACACATTCATTATTTAATTTTTCATTAGAAAACGATTGACAAAAATTTTAGAACGCTAACATGAACCGTTCTCGAGATATCGCACATTTTTCAAAAAAATTATTAAAAAGTCATATAAAATAAAAAAAATATTTCCTATTGAGAAACATGTTCATTTTTCATATGTAATACCATGCGATAAATTGGGTGACATCATTCTCGTGGAACTAGCTCGTTCCATTCAGGAAAAAAGATACTTTGAGTAATACTTTTGTATTTGAACGCTAATAGTCATTTATCTGCTGTAAGAATAACTTATTTCTCCGTCCATAACGCTTGACGAGATTTTGGCGACGAATTTGGCGGAATGTCGCCAACTTGGCGACTTTTTTAAATGTTGCCAAATTAACGAAAATCTCGCCAAATGGATAAAAATGACGCTAAATCAATGAAAATGACGACTCATTGAAGAAAATTCAATATCTTTTGTACATAGATAAATATAGTTAGAGTGATAGTGTACATAGATAGAACATAGATTGTGACTGTGTATATAGTGATATGTGTATATAGTGATTGTGACTGTGTATATAGTGTATATAAGTGATTGTGTACATAGATGAAAATTATTATTAGACGGACATTTGAACTGTACAAACTAATGAAACAATCTCAAAGAACTCTAAGACAATAATATTTTAATCGGCCAGGTGTCTGTGTACGCCGTAGCCAATATGCACTGTCAAGCACCTGCGCGTGCTTTCTCGAGCTGATTTTCAAACTATTTGCAAACACGCAGCGGACTTATATGTTGCCTACACCAATGTCTTGTGCAAGGTTGGCAGTTGCGTCCAAGAAAATTCAATATCTTGGAAAGAATATAAGTATCTACTGTAAAAATAACATTTTTTTTAACTGTAAAAGTAGTAAATTCATTGCATTATATATGGAAAGTCATGTGCTGCCCACATCAGATTTTTTTATTTTGCTTTCAAGATAAGCAATTGCAAATTCAAACGCAGCTGCGACTTATTCTTGCAACTTTAAATTAATTTAGTAATTTTAAGTTGTGTTTTTACTTGTTCTGCAAAACATCTGTTCTTAAAAATTAAGGTTCATATTTTGGAACATAATGGGGTGTACGTAGCTCGCCTGGTATAGGGAGTAAAATAGTCTGAAGCCGGTCCTGCCTGTCTCTCATATTTACATTCATAAGAAGTAAACCCAATTGCGTTAGCAGTTCAGATAAAATGGAATAGGTCAAGAATTTGTTCGATTACCGATATCTCAGCAAATTTTTCATCAAAAGATGCGGGGTAAATGTCTTTTGCCCTTATTAAACGCATCGAATTTTTTTCTAATTGACATTTTTTTTGATTGGGAGCTGTATAAAAAATATTAAATTTTGTATTTTTATGTAATTATCAGTTCTTATGTGTGTGTGTGTGTGTGTGGTGGTGGATTCTCTTCAGCGGATTATATTTTTCATATTTCAAACTTCTACAATTAGCTGTTTATTTTATATTCTGTTCGAACATTCTTACGAAACACCTTGCCAGCAAGACTTTTGGACTCCCAGGATGACCTAGAAGTTAATTAATTAGGAGTGGTTTTTTCAATAATTCTTATCTTGATAGAAAGTATGAAAGCATGTAAATCAAAAGTAGAGATATATATTGACAAAAAGACTAATTTGACAGTCCTGAGGGTTGATACCATGAAGCTTCCTAGATTCATGGTTGATAACAAGATCCAAATATGGTAGGTGGGAATTATAATATTGAGTGTAAAGACGTTTGTATTTCATGATATTTAATACTGACTTATGCGCATTTGCTGCAGTACTCATCCTACTAGTTAGTTTTGTCAACTAAACAAAGTTATTGTTGGGTTGGGTTACATATGAAGCAAGTGAGCAATCATATGGAAAGAAGGAGCTGTCATGAGCCTGTGAAGCATGCTTGAGGGGATGCCTTATGAAGAAAATGCAGGACATTTTTAATCCTTTGTCAGATGCCTCCGGGCGGTATCTTATGGGTAGTACAGACAATGCATATGTAATTTAAAAAAAGAAAATGAATAATTGAAATGGATATAGCGAGAAGGATATTTTATGTTTACCTGAGGTCAAGGTCATATATGGTGAGAATAATAAAAATGTTCCTAGCTCAAGGCATTTGCTATTGCTTTGCTTTATAAGAGTTCACTACAACCCTTTAACTTTTAGCTAGTTGTGTAAAATGCAAATTAGCAATATTTACTTTCCTTATATACATAATATATAAGGAAAGTATTGTGACGGGGTCGAAAATTCGAATTTGAGTTTTCGACGGGAGAGCACGTTTCAGGCATCCCTGATCACGAATCAAACATTTTTGAAGTGATGTCTGTGTGTGTGTCGCAGTGAGTCTGTGGAGACAATAACTGACAAACCAATGGACCGATTCAAACAACATTTGGTACAAAAATTGCAATTCGTAAACACTGGAAGCCTATTGTTTTTATACGCAATCGAATGTTCAGAATCCCCTAAATTTTCGAATGAAATTTTGAAAAAATCGTCAAAAAATCAAAATATCTAAAAAAGTTACACAAATAGACATTTCTTATGTAATTTTTCATTAGAAAACGATTGGCATAAATTTTAGAACGCTAACATGAACCGTTCTCAAGATATTGCACATTTTTCAAAAAATTATCAAAAAGTCATATAAAATAAAAAAAAATATTTCCTATTGAGAAACATGTTCACTTTTCGTATGTAATACCATGCGATAAATTGGGTGACATCATTCTCGTGGAACTAGCTCGTTCCATTCAGGAAAAAAGATACTTTGAGTAATACTTTTGTATTTGAACGCCAATAGTCATTTATCTGCTGTAAGAATAACTTATTTCTTCGTCCATAACGCTTGGCAAGATTTTAGCGACGAATTTGGTGGAATGTCGCCAACTTGGCGACTTTTTAAAATATTGTTAAATTAACGAAAACTCGCCAAATGGATAAAAATAACTCTAAATCAATGAAAATGATGACTCATTGACGAAAATTCAATATCTTGGGAAGAATATAAATATCTACTATAAAAATAATCTATTTTTACTTTCCTTATATACATAATGTATAAGGAAAGTATTGTGACGGGGTCGAAAATTCGAATTCGAGTTTTCGACGGGAGAGCACGTTTCAAGCATCCCTGATCACGAATCAAACATTTTTGGAGTGATGTCTGTGTGTGTGTGTGTGTGTGTGTGTGTGTGTGTGTGTGTGTGTGAAAGTATGTGTGTATGTGTGTGTGTCAGTGAGTCTGTGGAGACGATAACAGACGAACGAATGGACCGATTCGAACCAAATTTGGTACAAAAATCACAATCCGTAAACACTGGAAGCCTATTGTTTTTATACGTAATCGAATGTTCAGAACCTCCCTAAATTTTCGAATGAAATTTTGAAAAAATCGTCAAAAAATCAAAACCGCTAATAAAGTTACGCAAATAGACATTTCTTATGTAATTTTTCATTAGAAAACGATTGGCATAAATTTTAGAAGGCTAACATGAACCGTTCTCGAGATATTGTACATTTTTCAAAAAAATTATGAAAAAGTCACATAAAAAAAATTCCTATTGAGAAACATGTTCACTTTTCATATGTAATACCATGCGATAAATTGAGTGACATCATTCTCGTGGATCTAGCTCGTTCCATTCATGAAAAAATATACTTTGAATAATACTTTTGTATTTGAACGCCAATAGTCATTTATCTGCTGTAAGAATAACTTTTTTCTTAGTGCATAACTCTTGGCGAGATTTTGGCGACGAATTTGGCGAAATGTCGCCAACTTGGCGACTTTTTGAAATGTTGCCAAATTAACGTAAATCTCGTCAAATGGATAAAAATGACGCTAAATCAATGAAAATGACAACTAATTGTCGAAAATTCAATATCTTGGAAAGAATATTAGTATCTACTATAAGAAAAACCTATTTTTTTACTGTAAAAGTAGTAAATTCATTACATTATATAAGGAAAGTCATGTGTTGCCCACATCAGATTTTTTTTAATGCAACAAGATCATTAAAAAACCTGCATATCTGTATCTTTAAAATTAAGCGAGTTATATTTAATTGAAGATTGTGAATGGGGACCCTATATCAAATTAGAAATGTAAATTTGTGACATATCACAAAAAAGATAAAACTGGATGATAATACATAGGATACCCAACCGCGTAGTGAGTATACCACTGCTTTATATGATCTCTGTCTATGTAATGCTTTATTTAGATGCATTTGTGATCAAAAATTTTGACACATATTAACGTATTTTTGATCTAAACAATTTCCATCGTCAATTTGTTTATGATTCCTATTTTTATTGCTGAAACAGTGTTTCACATGGTACGGAAAAGTGGCATAAGTCAGTATTTTCCTTTATCAAAATTCAGTTGATTTTAAAGATACAGATATGCGGGTTTTTTAACGATCTTGTTACATTAAAAATAAACATTTTCTGATTGACCCAATTTGTCTAAGGGAGTCGTATAAAAATTTAAAAAGTGTAACTTTTTGAAAATTACTGGGAAGACTGTTTCATTAACGTAGTCTTATTTCCTACCTCACTTTCAACATTTTTGCAATTTACATTGCCCACTTATCTCCAAGTAAAGAATTAAAGCGCGTTTCAATCTTTTTGGGGCACCCTGTATAGTAGTATGTAGGGGAAGTGATAATTTGAACTATATTATAAATGTTAATGGTACCTTGCATGGAGTTAGAAAGACAGAGTTAAAACTCTTATGAATGAAACGCTTGAAAATGCTATAATTGGGAATCATGTCTAGGTGTCGCTAGTGTTAATGAAGTGGCCGCTATTTTTAGTTGAACGGCACAACAGAAAGGCGTAGTATTTGGTATATGTATATTTAATTATTTTTAAATTAAGGGTTCCCTAATCATGAGTATAGTAACTAGTATTTTTACTTTCCTTAATGTATAAGGAAAGTATTGTGACGGGGTCGAAAATTCAAATTCGGGTTTTCGACGGAAGAGCACGTTTCAAGCATCCCTGATCACGAATCAAACAATTTTGAAGTGATGTGTGTGTGTGTGTGTGTGTGTGTGTGTGTGTGTGTGTGTGTGTGTGAAAGTATGTGTGTGTGTGTGTGTGTGTGTGTGTGTGTGTGTGTGTGTGTGTGTGTGTGTCAGTGAGTCTGTGGAGACGATAACTGACGAACGAATGGATCGATTCGAACAAAATTTGGTACAAAAATCACAATGCGTACACACTGGAAGCCTATTGTTTTTATACGCAATCTAATGTTCAGAATCCCCCTAAATTTTCGAATAAAATTTTGAAAAAATCGTCAAAAAATCAAAACCGTTAATAAAGTTACGTAAATAGACATTTCTTATGTAATTTTTCATTAGAAAACGATTGGCATAAATTTCAGAACGCTAACATAAACCGTTCTCGAGATATTGCACATTTTTCAAAAAAATTATCAAAAAGTTATATAAAATAAAAAATAAAAATATTTCCTATTGAGAAACATGTTCACTTTTCATATGTAATACCATGCGATAAATTTCGTGACATCATTCTCGTGGATCTAGCTCGTTCCATTCATGAAAAAAGATACTTTGAGTAATACTTTTGTATTTGAACGCCAATAGTCATTTGTCTGCTGTAAGAATAACTTATTTCTTCGTCCATAACGCTTGGCGAGATTTCGGCAACGAATTTGGCGGAATGTCGCCAACTTGGCGATATTACTTTCCTTATATACATAATGTATAAGGAAAGTATTGTGACGGGGTCGAAAATTCGAATTCGAGTTTTCGACGGGAGAGCACGTTTCAAGCATCCCTGATCACGAATAAAAATTTTTTGAAGTGATGTCGGTGTGTGTGTATGTGTGTGTGTGTGTGAAAGTATGTGTGTGTGTGTGTGTGTGTCAGTGAGACTGTGGAGACGATAACTGACGAACGAATGGACCGATTCGAACCAAATTTGGTACAAAAATCACAATCCGTAAACACTGGAAGCCTATTGTTTTTATACGCAATCGAATGGTCAGAACCCCCCTAAATTTTCGAAGAAAGTTTTGAAAAATCGTCAAAAAATCAAAACCGCTAATAAAGTTACGCAAATAGACATTTCTTATGTAATTTTTCATTAGAAAATGATTGGCATAAATTTTAGAACGCTAACATGAACCGTTCTCGAGATATTGTACATTTTTCAAAAAAATCATGAAAAAGTCACATGAAAAAAAAATTCCTATTGAGAAACATGTTCACTTTTCATATGTAATACCATGCGATAATTTAAGTGACATCATTCTCGTGGATCTAGCTTGTTCCATTCATGAAAAAATATACTTTGAATAATACTTTTGTATTTAAACGCCAATAGTCATTTATCTGCTGTAAGAATAACTTTTTTCTTAGTGCATAACGCCTGGCGAGATTTTGGCGACGAATTTGGCGGAATATCGCCAACTTGGCGACTTTTTTGAAATGTTGCCAAATTAATGAAAATCTCGCCAAATGGATAAAAATGATGCTAAATCAATGAAAATGACGACTAATTGTCGAAAATTCAATATCTTGGAAAGAATATTAGTATCTACTATAAGAAAAACCTATTTTTTTACTGTAAAAGTAGTAAATTCATTACATTATATAAGGAAAGTCATGTGTTGCCCACATCAGATTTTTCTTACTGTAAAAGTAGTAAATTCATTTCATTATATAAGGAAAGTCATGTGCTGCCCACATCAGATTTTTTATAAATAACATTGAAAGAAAAAAAATGGAGTAAAATAGTAATATATTTAAATATACTTTGATACTTTTGACTACTTATTACAAAGAATTGTTTTAATCTCATGAATAGAACACAGTCACTAAACCTGCTAACAGAGAGCATTCCAAAGGGTGGAAATCGGCTCTCATTGTAGCAACCAGCATCGGCAGAATAACTCCTTCGGCATTGAAATATTAATTACGTATTTATTAAAACAATATGTATAATAAATGATAAAAGCATTAGCAAAGAGATAAAGCTGATGTGGGCAGCACATGACTTTTCCGGCAGACTTATATTCACGTCGTTCTCTTTATTTATTCAATAATTCATTAAATTAAGTTTAATAGCTCAAAATAACAGCCATAATTATTTTAAGTGACACTGAATTTGCACTTTTAATTTAATTTTCGTTTTCATTTGGTAACTGGACTTATTTTCAAAGATGGCGTAGCAAAAATGCTAAAAAACTGTAATATCTCGAGAACGGCTAGTTCTAGAGTAATGGAGTTGGTCTTATTCTTTTCATCATCAAAAATGACGTATAAAATAAGAATTTAATTTATATATTTGATCATATGTAGTCTTTTATTTTTAGATTTAACGATTTTTGCGGCCCATTTCGAATAAAATAGTAGTTTTTTTCCGAATTATACCAAAATCTAATCAGCATCCGGGTAACCCACAAGTGGAATCTACCAAATTTTGTGAAATTTGATTAATTAGTTTTTCAGTTAGAGTGGATGCTGACAATTTTTGCGGGCTATTTCTAAAAAAAGACACGTTCTTTTACCTCGAGTCGTACCCAAAACTAATCAGCACCAGGGTCGCCCACAAGTGACTTACCTACCAAATTTTATGAAATTTGATCCATTAGTATTTGAGTTAGAGTGGATACATATATTGCACAGGCAGACAAACACACACACAGACGTCACGCTAAAAATAGCTTTTTCGTATTCTAGAGGTCCCAAAACATGTAAATCCGTCGAAAACTCGCGTTGCGATTTTCGGTATGATTCCAATATTTTCCCTGTACATTACCATGTATTGCAGGGGAAGTAAAAATCTGATGTGGGCAGCACATGACTTTCCCTGCAGACTCAAATTCATATTTTCTTTATCTATATAAATAAAATTGAAAATCTGTTTGTCTGTCTGTCTGTCTGTCTATCTGTCTGTCCCATCATCACGGGAGAACGGCTAAACCGAATTTGATGAAATTTTGTGGGTAGCCTAGAAATAGCCCCACTTAAAATTTAGTCTGTGTTTTGAGTTTCTACGACCAGTGGTTCTCGAGATATTAGTAAAAAACGAAATTTTCGTTTGTCTCATCATCACGGGAAAACGGCTGAACCGAATTTAATGAAATTTTGTGGATAGCCTTGAAATAGCCCCCCATAAATTTTGTCCAAGTTTCGAGTTTCTAAGACCAGGGGTTGTCGCGATATTAATGAAAAACGGAACTTTTTCTTAGGAGATCTACTCTCCAACTCCGTGGTTTATCCAAACGGAAAGGATGAAAATCGTTTGTTTCAAGCGCCAAAATGAAATAAAACTTTATTTCCGAGTTTGGTGCAGGATTTTTGCATTAATTAGTCACTATAGGAAAACATAAATTGTTTGACAAATGAATTTAAATGGAAAAATCTACCTCCATGGTTCATCTCTCACAAGCTTTTACTCAACGATGTAAAGTATAAAGAAATCAAAATGGCTATTTAATTTCGCATTTTATGAGGAAGATTCTATCTTATATCATGTTGCTCGGCAACGGAATGAAATTAAATGTGTTGTTAATATCTATTATTATTTTTTTTATTTGTATAATAAATAAATGGATGTAAAAATATATTTTATAAATGAACGGTTTGATTGTTCTTTTAATTATATATATTGCGGACTGCGTACATCACTTTCATTTATTTTAGCAAAGAGGTTTCAAGCTCATATATTGTGTTTAGCTAATAAACTCATATATTGTGCTTACCCAATAAATTCATTTAGCCGATTGTTGAAGCAGAAAAAGATTAGAACGGGTGTATGTATCTTCTAATACAATTTTACTGTTTGCATTTAGTATATGCAAACGGGATCAGGATATTTTATTCTTCAGATCTGCAAATTCAGAGCTACGAATTTAGAGGAATATCTCTAAATAACTTGGTAACTTTTCTTAAACTTTACCAAATTAGTGGAAATGTCTCCAAATTGATAAAAATGACCCAAATCAATGAAATTAAATTTGTGTTTTTTAGAATAAAGTACTGAAATGATGTTTCTGTAGCATTTGTCGGTCAGTCCATCCATCCTACTTAGTAACACATTTAAGGAATTTTTTTAATATCACCAAATTGGTAAAAATATTTCTGAATCCATAAAAATATCATGAAATTGATAAAATCGCGCTTAATAAATGAAATTAATTGTGTTTTGTTATGGGATAGTATTGTGATGATGGTTCGTCAATTTGTCGCATAATGGGATTATCAGTTCTACAGTTCCACTTGGCGAAAAATTTGGCGATTTTTTAAGTTATAGCTAAATTGACGAAAATGTCACCAAACCTTCCATGGAGATTATTCAGCATTATTCAGATGATATGATTTCCATCAATTTATTTAAAGCAATTGATATTATGTCGCTTAGCAACGGATCCAATATGTTATGCGTCATATGATTTTTATTAAATCTTTTCCGATTTGAATAGTAAAAATATGTATATAAAATAAATTTCATTAACATTGAATTTTTGACTGGATAATATCAATTACGGTCTTCAGGTTTAAACATCATTATTATTGATATTTTTGGGGACTGTTGATTCAGGGATTACTGATATTTTCAAATTATTATGGAATTGTTTTATTATGACGAAAATTGTTGAAACTCATATATAGTACGTTATACGAGTAATCTTCTACAAATGCATGGGTATATCTTCCAATCTACGAGAATATAAGTAGTACAGGTATATTGGCATATATTTTGATATATATTGGCATATATTCGAATCAATTACGACCTTCTGGTATTAAGATTACGGGGATTTTTGATACTTTCAATTTTTTATGTCATCTCTTTTATTTTGGCAAATATTTTTAAGACACATATTGCAATACGGGTAAGTTTCTACTAACACACTGGCATATTTTCTAATCTGCGACAATATAAGTAGTACGGGGTTGCATATATTGATTCAATTCCCTTTTTTTTTTGTAAATTTGCTTACAAAAGGGGCCAAGATGTTTTATTCTTCAGATCTGCCCGTGAAGATAATTTTGCATAGTGAGAACAGATATTCTTAAACTTCTCTTTATGAGCAACAAATTTAATATTTTAACAGAATTTGCACATGATTGCGAATTATAAATTTCTTTATATTATATACTCCGTACGAAGAACGGGTATGCTGCTAGTTTCTTTAATAATTTCACCAAATAACACAAAATTTACATTTTTAATTCAATTTTTGTTTTTATTTGGTAATTGGACATTTTTCCGAAATCGGCATAACAAAAATGTAAGAAATCTCAAATATCTTAAGAACGGTTAGTCCTAAAGCATAATGGAGTGTGTTATATTCTTTTTCTCGTCAAAAATTGCGTATAAAACAAGAATTTAATTGATACATTTGAGCATACGTAGTCTTTTATTTTTTTTTAGATTTTGATGATTTTTGCTGGCCATTTCGTAAAAAAAAGGCAGGTTGCTCTTTTCCCAATCATACCAAAATCTAATCAGCATCAGAATATCCTACAAGTAACTTATCTACCAATTTTTGTTAAATTTGGTCAATTAGTATCTTCGCTAGAGTAGATACACGAAATTTTTACGGGCCATTCCGCAAAAAAAGGCGGGTTCTGTTTTTACGATTCCTACCAAAAACTAATCAGCACCAGAATCTCACCCAAGTGACTTACCTACCAAATTTTATGAAATTCGGTCCAGTAGTTTTTAGTTAGAGTGGATACATACATTGCACAGACAGACACGCACACAGACACACACACAGACACACACAAAGACACACACACAGACGTCACGCTAAAAATAGTTTTTTCGTATTCTGGAAATCTCGAAACGTGTAGATTCGTCGAAAACTCGAGTTGCTATTTCCGACATGATTCCAATACTTTCCCTATACATTACTATGTATTGCTGGGAAAGTAATATTAGTTTTGGGTTATACACATTTTTTTTTACAATGCAGCATGCATCAATGACTGAAAATTCTCACATTTTGGAAACTTTCAAAATTTCCTTTCCAAAAAAACCCGGTTTATTTCGGAAATAAACCGGGTTTTTTCCCCGTTTTTGCAACTCTAATCGAGTGTAGTAGCGTTTGTTCAAAATGCTTTTTGTTAGAGATAATGCATATTCGAATTTGGGAAAGCATATTATCATGTACTTTGATAAGCATTGTAGTAGGTGTCACCGTGTTACAGCATCTAGCAACCGATGGAGAATGACAGATATTTATTGCCTTTCATATATAGGTTTTGTATGTTCCTAATGTCGATGCTTATTAATTAGACCTTGCTCTAAAACTTTGCAATGGACATTTTTCTTCTATCTCACTTTGTTGTTGAGTGCTCCTTCCTTTCTTTAAGGGGACGGTGGACGTTAAAATGAGCAAAAATCGACGAAAAAAAAGTTTTTTTTAAAATTAATATATAACATTATTTTACACATTTAACCTTTTGCTTACGGGTGGGACAGCGTCCATCCCAAACGAAGAACCTCCCAAAAAGACAGGTATCTGACATACCCTATCCCAAACAGTTCGATCCCCCCCTTTGCAGGCATTGGCGTCCATGAAAATCGCCGACAGAAACATTGCACCAATGACTGCAAAGGGGGATCGAACTGTTTGGGTTAGGGTATTTCAAATACCTGTATTTTTGGAAGGTACTTCGTTTGGGATGGACGCTGTCCCACCCGTAAGTAAAAGGTTAAATGCATTTTTTCGAAACGGAATTTTCAAAGGTTTAACATTTTTAAAATGCTCTATGTGTCTTAATTTTTGCTTGAGATGCATGAAATTTGGCAAGAAGACACGTCTCATACTTTTTAATGAAACTGGGTATGCATTTTATAATTGGATTTTATTAAGGTAATTAAAAGTGAATAAAAGAACCTAATTCAATGATGAAAATTAAGTTTTAATGCAGAAAAATATTTAAAAAAAATTAACTTTCTAAGGGATTTAAAAATGAATACCCAAATTTATGCATAATGTGTTTTTGAGTGATAATTGTGTAAACTTAATCAAAAATGTGAACAAATGGCACGTGAGGAGCATTTTCAAATTTTCGTTAAAAAAAAAATAAATTAAAAAAAAAATACAAATTATAACAAAATAGAAAAGAAAATTAATGGTATTTTATATAGTAATGTTCGGAGGAATAATTATACAAATTTTCATGTTTCTAAGTCAATAAATAAATAAAAATTTTTTCAATGGCCACCGCACCTTAATTCTTCGTTAAGGACAGACACTGCAATCACTTTTATTCGATGGAGCATAGTCACTTTATTATAGATAGATGTGTGCGTCTACTAACCTGGAACATGTAATTTCGAGGTGCTTAAGGATTTTTCTGTAGGAACCTTTTGTTTTATCAGTGAAACTTATCATTAATGGACAAAATAGTTGGAAAAATTATTTGTCAATGATTTGTCGCCCATTAAAATCTGATGCTCGGGTTTTGTGTGCCTGTTGGATTTAGCAATGATGTTTGGTCTGACCTGTATGCCGGCATCCGTTGTCTTAAACCCCTGAAAAGTCCAACGGGCACTGGAATGAGGAGTGGCAGAATGATGACTCGTTTCTGATTAGTAAGCTGCGAGATGATGAGGTAGTGTAACAAGGTCTTGTATTTGTGAAAGCACTGGATACCTGCCGGTGACCAGACCAGCAGTGCCATGAAAACCACCCAGCAGCGCATTTTTGACTAGTCGGTCTCCTGAAAAAACAAACAAACAAAAAATAAATAAGGAGAATCAAAGAGAATTTTGTGGTGCATCATTACAGAACACACCCCGTGACACTTCAAACCATATTTACTTTCCCTGCAATACATGGTAATGTATAGGGAAAGCATTGTAATCATGCCGAAAATCGCAACTCGAGTTTTCGACGGATCTACACGTTTCGAGACCTCCAGAATACGAGAAATCTATTTTTAGCGTGACGTCTGTGTGTGTGTCTCTGTGTGTGTCTGTGTGTGTGTCTCTGTGTGTGTCTGTCTGTCTGTGCAATGTATGTATCTACTCTAACTCAAAAACTTATGGACCGAATTTCATAAAATTTGGTAAGTAAGTCACTTATGACCCTAGTGCTGATTTGTTTTTGGTACGATTTGTAAAAACAGAACCCGCCTTTTTTTGCGAAATAGTCCGTAAAAATTTCATGTATCCACTCTAGCTAAAATAGTAATTGGCCAAATTTCACAAAATTTGGTAGATAAGTTACGTGTACGACACTCTGGTGCTGATTAGATTTTGGTATTAATCGGAAAAGAACAACATGCCTTTTTTTACGAAATGGTCCTCAAAAATCGCCAAAATCTAAAAAAAAGCTACGTATGTTCAAATGTATCAATTAAATGAGTGTTTTATACGTAATTTTTGATGAGGAAAAGAATAAGAACAACTCTATTACACTAGGACTAACCGTTCTCGAGATATTTGAGATTTTTCGCATTTAGTTATGCCACATTTGGAAAATGTCCGATTACCAAAAAAAAAAAACACAAATTGAATTACAAATGCAAATTTAGTGTTATTTTGTGCAATTAAACTCAATTTAATGAATTATTAAAGAAATAAAGAAAAAATGAATTTGAGTCTGCAGGGAAAGTTATGTGCTGCCCACATCAGATTTTTACTTTCCCTGCAATACATGATAATGTGTAGGGAAAGTATTGGAATCATGTCGAAAATCGCAACTCGAGTTTTCGACGGATCTACACGTTTCGAGACCTCTAGAATACGAAAAACCTATTTTTAGCTTGACGTCTGTGTGTGTGTCTGTCTGTCTGTCTGTTCAATGTATGTATCCACTCAAACTCTAATGGACCGAATTTCCTAAAATTTGGTAGGTCACTTGGATGTGACCCTGGTGCTGATTAGTTTTTGGTACGATTCGTAAAAACAGAACATCCCTTTTTCTGCGAAATGGCCCTTAAAAATTTCATTTATCCGCTATAGCTAAAACACTAATTTACCAAATTTCACAAAATTTGGTAGATAAGTTTCTTGTTGGATACTCTGGTGTTGATTAGAATTTGGTATTATTCGGAAAAGAAGAACCGTGCCTTTTTTTACGAATTGGTCAGCAAAAATTTCACGTATCTAACCTAGCTAAAATGCTAATTGACCAAATTTCACAATATTTGGTAGATAAGTTACTTGTGGGACATTCTGGTGCTGATTCGATTTTTGTACGATTCGGTAAATGACAACCTGCCTTGTTTATGAAATGGTCTGTAAAAATCGCCAAAATCTAAAGGGGAAAAAAAAAAAAAAAAAAAAAAAGACTACGTATGCTGAAATGTATCAATTAAATTCTTATTTTATACGCAATTTTTGAAGAGGAAAATAATATAACACACTCCATTATACTTTAGGACTAACCATTCTCAAGATATTTCAGATTTCTTGCATTTTTGTTGCGCCGATTTCGGAAAAATATCTAATTACCTAATAAAAAAAAAATAAATTAAAAATGCAAATTTAGTGTTATTTGGTTCAATTAAACTCAATCTAATGAATTATTAAAGATACAAAGAAAACATGAATTTAAGTCATGTGCTGCCTGCCCACATCAGATTTTTTTTTATCGAATTAGTTTAAAAGTGGTTAATATTTAGGCTGAATTTTTGTCAATTTTTTTAAGTCAATTTTTGCTTCTTGATGAAAGACATGTTACAATTCCTTTAATGCAGACAACGACCTGTGAGTGGGGGACGCAGTTCGTATTTGTGGATTAGATATGTTTAAAATTTTAACTTTCTGATTGTCATAGCTACTTATTGGGATACTTAAATTAAGAATGCATAGTTGCTCAAGAAGTTATTTTTGTAAAAATATTACGAATTGGATAAGAATTACCAATAGGATTTTGTTTTGAATTTTACTTTTCTTATATACATAGTATAATATATAAGGAAATTATTGTGACGGGGTCGAAAATTCGAATTCGAGTTTCAAGCATCCCTGATCACGAATCGAACATTTTTGAGGGGATGTCTGTGTGTGTGTTAAAGTATATATGTGTGTGTGTGTGTGTGTGTGTGTGTCAGTGAGTCTGTGGAGACTATATCTCACGAACGAATGGAGAATTCGAATGAAAATTGGTACAAAAATTACAATCTGATGTGAATACTGGAAACCTATTGTTTTTAAACACAATCGAATGTCCAGAATCCCCCTAAATTTTCGAGTGAAATTTTGAAAAAAATCATTTAATAAAGTTACGCAAATAGATATTTCTTATGTAATTTGTCCCTAGAAAACGATTAAGGTAAACTTTAGAACTGTAGCATGAACCATTCTCAAGATATTGCACATGTTTTAAATAAATGTATCAAAATTCCAAATGTATCAAAATTAAAAAAAAAATATATATTAACTGCTGAGAAACATGTTCAATTTCATATGTAATATCATGCGATAAATTGGGTGAAATCATTCTCGTGGATCTAGCTCGTTTCATTCATGAGAAAAGATACTTTGAGTGATACTTTTGTATTTGAACGCCAATAGTTATTTATTTGCTATAAGAATAACTTATTTCTCAGTCCATAACGCTTGACGGGATTTAGAGGGCGAATTTGGTGGAAAGTTGCCAACTTCGCGACTTTTTTAAATGTTGTTAAATTAACGAAAATCTCGCCAAATGGATAAACATGACTCTAAATCAATGAAAATGACGACTAATTAAAGAAAATTCAATATCTTATAAAGAATATAAGTATTTACTATAAGAATAACCTAATTTTTTTTTTACTGTAAAAGTAATATATTCATTGCATTATACACTCATTGACAATGAAAGTTGCCCACCAAGAAAAAAACATGGTACAACCGCGAAATGATCTAAATAGCTAGAGGGCCGGCTGGTATGCAAATGATCCTAGTCTAGTCTGATGGCGCATGACCGTACACCCGTGAGTGGCGCTACAAGCATGAGCCAGCGGCCTTGCAAACCGGCGTGTAGTCGACGCCCCATCAATGCGAGAAGCTTCGGCCGACGTAAGCACGAGTACGGCGTGAAAATAATAGTGAGTAGACGTCAGAAACGTCGATATACGCAACTGACGGACTTCGAGAATGGCATGATCATCGGGCTGAAATCAGCGAGGGTAGTCAGCGCGCCGGATAGTCCATCACGTGGATCGTTCAGACTGTATCGTCCTACGGTGTTGGGAGCAGTGGTCACGGGACGCCACCCAGACACGGAGGACCGGTCCTGGACGGACCAGGTATACCACGAGTAGAGAGGATCGAATGATCGTGCGACAAGCACGTTTAGAGCCCATGGCAACCCGATCCGCGGTATAGGCACACGCAGCGGCTCTTGTATGCCCACGAACCATATCTAGATGTCTGAAGGAAACGAATATGCGATCCCAACGTCCCTTACGTGTACTGTTGTTAATACGGGAGCATCGGCGGTTCCGGTTGCAGTGGTGACGGGCCAGAGCAACGTGGAACGCCACAGATTGGCGATGTGTGGTGTTTAGTGATGAGTGCCGCTTCGTTTTGGGAATCGATGATCAGCGTGTCCGAGTGTGGAGGTCCCCTGCACAACGCCACAATCCCAACCTCGTTATCGAGCGCCACACCAGCCCCACTGAAGGCATCATGGGCTGGGGAGCCATAGCCTACGACAGCCGATCTGGTCTAGTAGTGGTACCTGGAACATTGACGGGCCAGCTGTACGTGGATGAGATTCTACAGCCCCATATGCTTCCATTCGTTGCTGGATTTCAGGTGCGCAAATCCAGTACAATAATGCCTGGCCACGCACGGCTCGATTCGCTCAGGCCTGCCTGAGTCATATACAGACACTTCCATGGCCTGTCCGCCCGCCAGTCCTATCTCCTATCGAGCATGTGTGGGACCAGTTGAAACTCCAGTTGCCGCGTTCCTGCAATCTTCGGTATTGAGAACGTAACGTCCAACAGGTGTGGACTAGTCTGCCGCAAGGCAACATCAGGCGTCTGTTCGACACCATGCCGGACCGTATTGCTTCTTACATCGCAGCACGAGGCGGTGCGACGCGCAATTGAGGATGACGGGACTGTGTAGCACAGCTCCCTCTGTATGTGTTTTGTTGCGCTGTTTTTGTGATCACGTATATCCTTCATCTGTATCCTTCCATCAATAAAGTTTCAGGTCCATCCTATGCTTCCTTCTTGATGCGCAACTTTCATTGTCCGTGAGTGTATAAGGAAAGCCATGTGCTGCCCACATCAGATTCTTTGTTTTACTATAAGAAATACTTTAAATTCGGAATAATAAAAGACGATTTACTTCGGGATTGTATATATGTGATTGTATATAATATGACGAACGGCCTATGAGCTATGCATGTGTTTGCGCAGCGGGTTAAAGAGGTGCAATTAGCTGAGACTTACGTACCTTCTATTGAAGCGCGTATGCCACTACACAGTGGACGACCTACAATCATTTCGGAAAACTGATAAAAAAACCACAATTACAGGCGTTCATGAAAATTCCAGCTTCATTTCTGAAGTATTCAGCTAATTATCGTCTGTCTGTATATATATATATATATATATATATGTTAGAGGTATTTAATGTGTGGAAATTTATTTTATTAAAATTTATTACAAATACTATTTGTAGCATTAAATTGTCTAGATCTGTATATAATATTGATAATTTAAAACATTCCATTAATGATTTACAAAGATCTTTTGTTATTACTTATCTTGATAAAGCCTCTAATAATTATGTTATTATCTGTAAAAAATTCTATATACAATTTCTGTTAGATTATTTAAATAAGAATAGTCTATTTAAACTTGATTCATAGTCCATTAATAGTATTAAACTGAAAATTATCAATATGTATAGTGATTTAAATATTAATTTTAAATTTCTTAAATTTCCATATATAGTGCTTATTCCTAAATTTTATAAAGATCCTATTAAATTTAGAACATTAACTAGTGGTCATAATATTTACTCTACTATTGCGAGTAAATTACTACTAAATTATTTAAATGCAATAAATGATAGTTTACGTGTTTCTAGCAATAACTACCTTATTCTAAATAATAGTAAAGCATTAAAGAATAAATTAACATCACTAGGTAAACTAATTGGATTTCAATCTTTTGATTTTAAAGATCTGTTTACTAATATTAAGATCATATTTATGTAGTAACTATAGCTCTATTTAATGCCTATATTACTAATCATTCTACTAATACTATATTTACCAATTTTCTTAAACTTCTTCCCTTTGTTCTTTTCAATAATTATATATTTCACGGTAATAAATTATAAATCTCAGGGGTTCCACAAGGTGGCTGTAGTAGCAGTATATTAGCTAATTTATGCTTTCATCATTATGAAAAATCTTTTACTTCAACAGATTATAAAATTTACAGATATGTTGATGATCTGATATGTTTGGTTTTTACAGACAACTGTGACGTAGATATAGATTTCTATCCGGATAATTTTGAACTAATTCCCAATGAAGTCACTATTAGTAATAACATTAATTTTTTGGACTTAAATCTTATTATTGAACATACTAATAGGATAGTTACTAATTTATATGATAAAAAATACTATTTTAATTTTAACATTAATAAAATATTACCATTTAATTTCTGTAACTCCATTCAATTGTTTAGAAATATTATTCTTAATCAACTTTTTAGAATTTATAGATTATCAGATAAAAAATTTCATGCTATGTATATTAAGCTAAAAATTACCAGCAAGTTACATAAATATCTAGTATATTTAGTAAATGGTATAGTTAAAGACTTTGGAATGGTTGAATATACTTAAATTCTCTCCTTAGTATCTTATATTAGCCAGACATCCACCTTCTCTTGAATAAGTATTAGCATGTATTTACATCCCCTTATAATTTAGCCTGTATGTTTTCTATTATCATCTGCCTCATTATTTTGTAGCTTTTACTGTTGAATCTTGCATCCTTTTACCGTCTTTTCACATTACTGTTATTTATTTCTCACGATTGGCAACAGCAGTCCTCAACTTTTTATTTTTTGCGATTGGCAACATTGGTCGCTTTATTCAAGGCTCCAATGGAACAGACATATGCAGTGTTTTTTCAGGTATACTTGTTTCCTATTATTTTTCAATCTTTATGCATGTAGTCCAAGTTAACAGTGTTTATAGATATAATCTATCACTGATATAAGAAATAAGCATTTTGTGCTCATTTTGATAAAATACTTGGACTTGACGAGGAGTTTTATCGAAATGAATAATTCATTTGTTTAGGCCTAGGTCTTGTCCATATGTAAAGCTTTAATGCTTGGATTTTATTTGATTTTCTATTATCAAGTCCTTTTCATTGATGTTTGTTGTTTATCTTTAGCTTGATGACTAGAATTTTGCATTTTATTTTCCACTGGATTGATGATTCTCTGTTTGATACCTTTTTATTTGATAGGCATTTTTTAATGTTGGGGTTTTTTGAGTTGCAACTTCTCTTTATTCTATCATTGGATTTTTGAAATTTTTTAAAACAAAAACTATGCATAAACTACGGTATGTACAAAAAAACCCATCTCTAGCATATCTGTTACAAATAAGTAACTATAGACCAAAACTAAGGATAAAAATAGAAGGTAACTTATCACTATAATGGAAAGGAGGAGAGGGGAAGATGAGTACACAAAAATCATAATTAAGAGGTATATATATATATATATATATATATATATCAATATATATAAAATAAAAAGCAGACACGGCAAAAATGAGAAAAGGGAATAATAAATAGATCAAGATTGAAGATCAAGACATGGAGAACAATCAATTGAAAATACACAAAAAACGGCGGTTTGAAATTGCATTCTCGTTAGGACAGCCATACAATTCGAATTAAAACCGAAAGAATAGCCAGTTTTTGACAATGGCGATAGTATTTACCTATGGACACCATTGGAACTGTTTACTGGCTGGTGGAAGGACAAATAATAAAAACCAAGCGAATTATAAACCAGAAATATAAAAAACAGAAATATTAACTCACAGGCACAGTCACCACGTGGCAGTTTACAAGTTCACAGAAGAACATGCGACAGAGCATTTTACATCTCTTCGTCTAAGCGAGTGGACACCGGAATGAATACACTTCAACGAAAAATAATGTGTATGAAGACTTTTAAAAATAGTAAGCAGTATAGGACTCAGGACAAGTGGAAAGTGGTCTTTCAAAAATAGTAAGCAATATCAGACTCAGCCCTAGTGGTAAGTAGGTGATAAGAACGGGTGAAATTCACAAAAAAGAGTTATCCAATCAAGGATAAATAATGCATTTGTAAAATTATTACGTGGCATATTTGAAATTATTAATAATATTATTTACAAATATTTCCGGATAGTGGTAATTTTGACAAGTGCGTTTAAGATTATTGATGTGGAGAAAGTGAAACTGAGGATCAGAAAGTCGATGTATTCGAAATAGCTGATATAAAATGATGTTTCTAAACAATTGAATAGAATTACAAGATCGATATGATAGCTGCTTAATAATAGTGAAGTTATACGAATCTTTTTTATCATATAGATTGGTGACAACATGATTATTGAGGGTATATATATATATATATATATATATATATATATATATATATATATATACCATAACTATCAGGAACCTTATTCACCATTACTGACAGCTGTGTATGTTTTCCGGATTTAAGTTCAAAGAAATAGCTAATTATAAAAACAAACATGCTTTAGAGTAAATAACTGAAATACTTTTTAATACCTTAAATTTTTATTTTTAGGTTATCGTTTTGTTCCAGGTACACACAAAAACTCTAATAACGGGATGTATTTATGTTCGAAACTTTAATAACAAGACGTCATGCATGATGTTATTTCTGTTGCTTTTGAATTCTGACCTGTTTAACCGACAACTTTATGTAATGACTTTGTCGAATAACAATAGATATAAAAATTCACAAATTTTAAATTCCGGAGAGATGAGGTATTTTAAAAGAGACGGCAGAAAAAAAGAAGTTACGTGTAAGCAAATTGTTTGGGATACTAAACAAAAGATGGCATCAAGATTTGAAGAAAAATATCATTTTTGAATTCAGTGGGGTGGAATTAAAACCATTAAGTTTTTGTTTTTCAAAGTTTTAGAAACGGTTTTGAACAACAACAACAAAAAATGAAATAATTTTTTGGCATTGTTATTAATAACTAAAATGCCTTCACGGCATATAATTTTTTTACTTTCCTTATATACATAGTATAATGACATTTTTTTTTACTTTCCTTATATAATGTATAAGGAAAATATTGTGACGGGGTCGAAAATTCGAATTTGAGTTTCCGACGAGAAATCACGTTTCAAGTATCCCTGATCACGAATCGAACATTTTTGAAGTGATGTCTGTGTGTCTGTGTGTGTGTTTGTGTGTGTCAGTGAGTCTGTGGAGACGATATTTCACGAACGAATGGAGCGATTCGACTGAAATTTGGTACAAAAGGAAGCCCATTTTTTTAAACACAATCGAATGTTCAGAACCCCCTAAATTTTCGAGTGAAATTTTGAAAAACTCATCAAAAAAACTCATCATCACCTTTAATAAAGTTACGTAAATAGACATTTCTTATGTAGTTTTTCCTTAGAAAACGATTAACATAAACTTTAGAACGTTAGCATGAACCGTTCTCAAGATATTTCACATTTTTTAAATAAATGTTCAAAAATCCCATAACTTGAAAAAAAAAATTAACTGTTGAGAAACATGTTCAATTTCATATGTAATATCATGCGACAAATTGGGTGACATCATTCTCGTGGATCTAGCTCGCCTCTTTCATGAGAAAAGGTACTTTGAGTAATACTTTTGTATTTGAACGGCAATAGTCATTTATCTGCTATAAGAATAACTTATTTCTCTGTCCATAACGCTTGACGAGATTTTGTTGACGAATTTGGCGGAATGTCGCCAATTTGACGACTTTTTTAAATGTTGCCAAATTAACAAAAATCTTGCCAAATTGATATAAAAATAACGCTAAATCAATAGAAATGGTGACTAATTGATGAAAATTCAATATCTTGGAAAGAATATAAGTATCTAGTATAAGAATAATCTATTTTTTTTTACTGTAAAAGCAGTAAATCTATTGCATTATATAAGGAAACTCATGTGCTGCCCACATCAGATTTTTTTAGATTTCAGCTAGACTTTATTCCATTATGGGACTTTAGCCCCATAATGCAATAAATGGGGAACTAAAAATGTGCTATTTTACATTGATGAAAATTTAAAATAGATAACGAGACAGCCCTATTCCCGCTGTAAAGACTGTTTTACAGATTGCAACTATTGTTATCCTTTGAAAATGGCAACTTATTTGGCGACTTTGGTGACAAATTTGTCGAAATATCGCGAACTTGGTAATTTTTTTATTAGTTTTGGACAATTTTGAATTTTGTGAATTGATTAAAATTTTCCTGCGTTACGTAAATTTTTCGAGATCTTTCCACAGATGAAGTTGTTCGTCGTCCTGTTGGGGCGAACTGAGATGAAAGTGATGTGGGATACATTTATGCGGTCCATGTTTCGAGAATATAATCCTTTTGTTTTGTGAATGAGTTGATCATTTAAGGACTGTTTAACTGTATCTGTGTAGGTTGTATTGTGACTGCTAGAACGCTAGAGTGTTATTAACTATATTATTGTTCCTGTTTATACTATCCTGAGAACATACCCATGATTTTTCGGGATATGCAAGAACGATATACATGATTTCAACCTAAATATAGTGAAAATAACAAGTACTCTTTAAGCTCATTAGTATTAAATGGGAAGGGGCCGGGGTTAAAATTGAAGTACACTAAAAATGTTCGGGCCTATGAGACTATAAGATAAATACTATAAAGTGTTTATTTTTTCGGTCACTGTGTGTGTTTGTAGGAAGGGCACTCCAAAAAGACCAAATTTCATTTTTCTTTAGCTTTAAAAAAGTAACGACTGAAATAAAATCTGAATTTGCCTTTGGAGCTAAAGCATTTGAACCTAAATATAGGAAAAATACCACGGATGCTTCAAGTTTAATAGAAAAAGAGGCGTGTGTGTTCGGTAACTGGGGGTGGAGGGGGTGCTAAAGACAACAAGCTTGACGTCTTTTTTTAGTTTTGAGAAATGTAATCAACAAATAATTATGAAAAAAAAAAAAAAAAAAAACAGAGACACATTATTTCATCCTAAATACAGTAAACATAATTTAGATGCTTCAAGTTGATTAGAAAACATAAATTAAAGTGGAGGTATGAAATCAAAACACAAAATATTTGAGCAGGGTATAAAAAAATTTGGCCCACCAGGACTAAGCGAAATAGAAAAATGCCAAATATTTCATTTTTGAAGTTACTGGGATGTAAGAGGGGCGGTAAAATTGACAATTTTCGTTTTTCTGTGGAAAAGGTAAAGAACAACATGAGAAAAAATATCGAAAATACATCATTTTAATCATAAATATTAGGAAAACAACAAGATAGGGCTCATAGAGACTGAGAACAAATCAGCAATGTCTTCAGTAAGATGGAGTCAAAATGGTTTTGCAGGAATAACGTCGTTTTTAGAGAGTGGGTTGTCTTTTTTAGACATTTTCAAAACAGTTCAAGATATTAAAATATCAATATAGTACAACCACCTTGCCGGTCCGGTAGTCAAGAGGTCTAAGGCAAGTGTCTCCATGTGTTCTCTCGATTGCCGCGTTGTGGGTTCGAATCCCATTTATGTGCATGGATGTTGTGGTATCCGTTGCGGTATCCCTGTTCCGTCCCCCGTGGTGCGCCGGGCAACGTCAAGTGACAGCAAAATGGTTCACGTTCCGGCCGATGTTTGGGCGACTGACCAGTTAATCCAAGTATCTAGCCATTAATTACAAACAGGAACTGCACTTTTTCAAAATATTAAAATATCGAAATTATAACCACCACATTTTGAAAACAAACTAAAACCTGATTCGAAATCCAGTTATATATCCTTGCAGAGCTTTCAAAGGGCTATAAATTGCCACTTTCAAATTCTTCTTAGCTAGCACTTTTAGTTTTCGTTATATAATCATTAGAAACTTAAGAAATGGAAAATTTTCACTCTTTTTCAAGACGATTGCTCGAACACTGTAAGAACTCTCTAAAGACAAATTACTTGTCTAAAATTGGGATTTCTCAAGGAATATTTTTGTCACTTACTGTTCATATTTATATTTTATAGTTTAGAAAATATCGCTAAGAACCTGATCCGAAATCTAATTTTATATCCTTGAAGGGTTTTCAGAGAATTATAAATACTTGCAAACTGTTCATAGCTTTTAGATTTTACTCCGATTTCAGCCGGATACCCCGACTATAAACTTCATGCCAAGATATCAAATTATTTTACTAACTTGTTTGGCGGCATGCAAACTAATACAACATCTCTGATGAGATGCAAGATTCAGGTGAATCTATAAATTTACCTGGTGGTACATAAATACGTACTTCAATTTTATACTTCCATTCCTTCTCTTTAAACATCATCAATCATTAAGCATCTTTGGAATCTCCAGGTTCATTTCACACCCTACTTTCTTTAAAACAAAACTAAATATCTAGAAAAGGTTTTCCTACCGAACATTTTTGTCCTTTACTATTTAATTTCTATCTTTTACAGTTCAGAAGATATTTCGAGTGAACGTAATCAGAGCGAAGCGAAAACTCGCTCGAATAAAAATTTTTTAATTTTTTCGGAAAACGAAGTTCGTAATATTGAAATACTTATATTAAATATTGAAATACTTATATTAAAATGTTGAATTTTCCATATATTCTTAAATATGACCTTATTTTCGACAAAACGAGTAAAAAATGTTTACATTTCTATCTATTTGGTTCGGAGACATAAGCGTCCAAAGTTTTTCGTAACGCTTCGATTTCAGTCAGAGGTACGTACCACAACCATATAGATGTCATTCACATCAAAACACTAAAATTGATATTTTTATAATCACTGTATGGGTGAGAGCGGTTAAAAATGATAAATGTTTCAAATTTTCCTAGTTTTGAGATAAATGAGAGAAACAAATTTAGAAAACATTTCAGAGTTACATCATTCTAACCCAAATACAGGAAAAGCTGATGCCAATGTTTTAAGTTTATTAGAGAAAGAGGAGGTGGGGTTTTTAAAATGTGGGAGGTGGTAGAAAATAAAACATAAAATTAAAAATATTCGAGTGTGAGATAAACAACAGGGTGCAGCTAAACTAAGACAGTAATGCTAAATTATATTTATTTTTGCAGTCACTGAGGGAATGGGTGGTAAATGCTGAACAAATTTGTGTCTGTTCTTGGTTTTGAAAACAGTTATGAACGAAAGAATCTGAAACAATTTTCGAAGATATATAAAATTAACCCAAATACGAGAATAATAATATGGACGTTCAAGTTGATTATAAAAAAGAGAGGAAGGTGTTATAAAATATGAGGATAATGCGAAAATTAAAGACAATGAAAATATACGAGTAAAGTTCAAATAAATTATGAGAATTTCTTTTTTTTTTTTAATTTCCCCCTACACAACAGTGAGGCACGGAAGAGTGGGAAATAAATTTTAATCATACATGAAATTGCACCAAATTGAGGATATAAAAAGATTCAGTTCAAAACAATACCCTATAATTATTCAAAATTTATATTATGTAAAATAGTCGAAGGAAAATGAGGGTGTAGAAGAAAAATTTTAAAAAATGAGCGTAAAATTAAATTTAATACCATTTAAATTGAAATTAATATTTAAATTAACAAAAAATTAGTCCACTTATCTGTAAATCTGCTTTTCTGATGTCCTAAAAACTCCCAGGAAGATCCTATTTTTTCGGTTAGTATTGTCTTTACCCTTTCATTTTCTATGATTCATTCAATGAAACATTTTTATACATAATTACATATGTTTCCAGAAACAGTACAATGGAAAAGACACTTACCTGTTTGGAATGACTCAGAAGGTGTTTTAACAGTGCAAACTTTCAAAGTTCTGCCAAATCCAGAGGTGCTTTCCCCTGCACGCGTAGCAAACCCTGAGAAATCTTGACAGTTTTCACTAGCACGCGAACCTTGTGGTGGAGCCGGGGGCCATCCATCCCTCTGCGCTTCCCAGATGTCTGATGTAACGAGGTCGAGCACACTCTTTTCCTATTTCGACACTAAAAGAGAAATAGCATCGTGGTAAATATCCCGCCTTCATGCAGCCATAAAACCGTAATTTCAAGTTCGTTTTCATTTGTTTCTTTTTGCTTCGTTCTGCGCCAGTAAACGCTGTGATGAGCTCCGTTAGTTACCGTCCCATCAGAAAGATCGGATTGCCCTGCGATCGGAAAGATCGCAATATAGCAAAAAACGCTCAGCTTTGGCAGAATTACATATAAACAGGATATGCAATGACAGGGAAAGAGATTAATAAAATAGATACGATGTAAATAAATTCGTCATTGCTCTCATAATTATTACAAACGAGGTTGTATTCAAAGTATCTCTAGAAATTTGTATTCAGGGACATATCTGAAGATATCGAGTTGTTGTAATGTTTATCAATGCTCAACATGTTTATTGCGAGCAATCGATGAATTTGGCTATTGTTCTTTAGTTTCGTGAATTCGAAGCGCAATCTTTAAACCAGTCGCGGCCTGTGACTTCAGGAATGGGTGAAGTTAAGGTTCTTTAATATAAGGTTGGGCACTCAGCCCGGCAATCAATGAAAAGTTGCCAGCTTGACGTAATGGGAATTAAGATTTGTTCAGGATCTGGAGTAAACTTTGAGAGGAGTTGCCAAAACACACGCATTATTACAATTGAAAATAGTTTGTTAATTTTGAAGTGGCAACATCTAAGCGTAAAAAACTTGCGCAAAGATTTTAAATTGTGCTCTGTACACAGGATCCAGAGACGTCCGAGGAAAGTTAGTGACGTTGTTAAATTTGATCCCTCTAGAGAGCCCGAGAACAAAATGCGCGCGTTCTTAATTCCCATGTCATCATATGCGCAGAGAGAGGTAAAAATAATTCAGTTGTGCCTCGGGATGATACCTCTCGGGTAAAGCAAAGTCAGCGGCGGGATTCCCCCTCCTCCTCGACAACGAACATCATTAAAACACATCACGCTATTGGCACACGTGTTGTCAAATATTTTTTTAAATTAGCCAAACGAGTCTGAAAATTCGCCAAATAATAATAATAATAAGCTATTCAGCCGATAACTTTAAGTGAAGCAGAGCTTATCGTGCGTCACCTACTTCACATCAAGAGCCGTCCCTGCTTTAAACTTGAATCCCACTGCACAGGTGGTACGACAGACCTTGTCGGTCATCACAAGGGCTTGTAATATTGCGGTACATAACAGTTTTTTTTTCCTAATGCATTTATCGGATGTTTTTTTATTAAAAAGCGTCAATCAGCAATTCTTTGTGATGATTCGTTGCTGGTAGAAATCGAACCTGCGTTCCGCCATCGCCTAGACCAGTAGTCTATCTTACTACTAAACACGCGTGTTCCCAAATTTCGATCAGGAATTCCCTGCACCACTGACTTCGTAATGAGATCGGTCATTCTTGGGATCCGGATCTTGCTTAATGCCAACTATCCACCCAATTTACTATAAAAATTTCCATTATGAAAATACCTAACAATGGAGACCATTGTGGAGAGACCATTATAGAGAGACCAGAGCTTCCATAAATGAGCGTCACTAGAGCATCTAATCAATTTTATTCAACTTCATTTTTAAACCTGTCTTTATCTTTCTTCTGTTTGATTTCTGCCTGCAAATCTTAAACCGGACTTGCCGAAACTAAACAAAATGAAACCTTATTACTTGTTAGGAATACCTCTGGATATCTAGACATTTTCGTAAATCTGGTGTTCTAAAAAATTTCAATCTTAAGACCATTAAAATACAGATTTAAAAACGTTTTATTGATTTTTTCGTATTAGTCCATTTATTTCCAATGAAAGTGTTTTGCATTTCCATACTCTGACATTAAGTCTCATCAATATTTTGATTGACAATTTGACGAAAAAGACCTAGTGTTTTTCTTGCAATTTTCACTTTCATGTTTGAGTAACAAACCTTTGCATTTTTATTTTCTTTTTAATATATTGTAAAGAGAAAATATTATGAAGGAGTTAAAATGTAACGGTCAGATTTGGGTGGATGTGTAACGGGAAATAGATAAAATTGTTGGATTATACACAATTGGCGCTGATTTTACACAATCACCAATCTTGCTGTTGCTAGTGAATGAATCAATTTTCATTTCTTTTTTTAAATTATTCACTTTTACTGACGATTGTGAAAAATTTTAAACCGTCTTTAGTGTATGTCAAAAAATCCCGCAGGCATAATTTCTGGCTAAGTTCTTCTCGTAGTCGCAGATAAATCCCCAATATGTTGATTCCTAAGTGAGTGAGGTACAATCAAATAAGCAAATCGGTTATTTCATGTTGACGAGCGCATAATAAGGGTGAAACCACTCCATGGATGCAGTTAGACTAAACGTTTTCGGAATATTTGCTCTTAAATAAATTTTAATACGCAGTTGATCCACCTTTTACGTCTATAATAGTCTTTACTCTTTTGGGAATACTTTTCACTAGATCGTGAAATATTGCTATAGAAATTGCCTTTCATTCTTTCACAACAGTATTAGTAAGATCGGTCACGGACGATTTAACTTGGTTCGCAATTGACGTTCAGATTCGTCCCAAACGTTTTTGATGGGATTAAAATTAAGATTTTGTGCAGGATAGTCAAATTTTTCCACATTCATTTCATTAAATTACCCTTGCATGGATACATCCATGCAAGAGTGGTTTAATGAAAGTTTTGTGAACGGGAAGCATCAACATGTTGATAGAGAAAGGGAACAGATTCCATAAAGTTGGAAACGCAGAATTGTCTAAAATATCTTTGTAGCCCTAAGTGTTTAAATTTCCAGTCGCAAGAATTAGAGAGCCCAACTCGAGTCCATTATGTCTCCTTCACAAAACTTCACAGTTGGCGCAGTCAGTGTTTCTTTCAGGAATTTGTAACTGGGGGGGAGGGGGGCGAATGAAATTTTCGGGGGGCAATTTTTCTATTTTCCTGTATAAATATATCTAATTGTTGTGTCACATAAATAGAAATTAGGCTAATATAAAGTGTCTCCGGGGAGGGGGGCTTCGTCCACCGCAGATATGCCTGAAAGAAACACTGGGCGCAAAACTTTCGAACAGGTGAGTTATGTTCTCTTGGCATTCGTCAAACTTCGCCTTTGTCCATCAGACTGCTAGATGATGAAACGTGATTCGTCCCTCCATAGAACGCGATTCCACTTCTCTGCTGTACAGCTCAATGATGACGAGCCTTACACAATTCCATTCGGCGCTTGGGGTTTCTTTGGTTGATTATGGGCTTTTGCGCGGCTATTCGACTCCACCCTTTCATCATGGTTTTCAGCTTTTGGTAAGAAGTACTGGTTTGACATTCAGGGGAATTTTGTAGCTCCCTATTCATCGAGAATATGCGATTTTTTTAACCACGCGTTTTAGCATTCTATGGTCCCTATCTGTGATTTTATTCGGCACATCAGTTTACAAATCGATCTTTTGTTGCTTCGAGGCATTTCCACTTCACAGTAACATGCACCACTTGTAATTGATCTAGGAAGTTAAGTAGGACAGCAATTTTTTCAGAAATGACTTATTGTAAAGGTGTTATTCTATTACGATTACGATGCCATTACGATATTTTATTACGATATTACGATTCCCTGGTTTCCAGTGACACATCTTATATTTAATGAAATTTTATGAAGATAACAAGAGTGTGATTTCTTTAAAATCAGTTTGTGACGTATGTTGCAAATTTGAGTACTAAGAAGGGGTATTAGGATACTTTTGGTTAGACAGTTTATAGGAGCGTAACCGTAACTTTAAGAACTTCAGGCAAGCTCTTCGATTATAGACTTGGCCGTTGCAGCCTCGTATAGCCTGAGCTAATTTTTCAAGAAATGTGAAGTTCGCTACATGGAAGGACTGAATTTAACGATTCCCATAGTGGTTTGCAAAAGTGGGGCATATAGCAAGTTTTTTTGTTTCCTTTGCAGATATTGGCTATCCCATGTTGATGAGCGCAAAATAAGTGCAAAATCAGTCATTAGACGCTGTTATCTGCTATGGGAACTTCTACTATCTATGGGAACTTCTCTATCTACTTCTAGTTTTTTACATAACGTATAAAGACCTAAAATTTTGTAGCGATGCATACATTCGTTCCTGAGCTTATTGTATTCACACACACAGGATAACACCATTCCAAAATTGTTAGAAATATGTTCAGGGTGTCTTCATGCTGTTACGTTAAAATATCTAAATAGTAAAATTTCGGCAAAGCAATACTTATATCACTCATTGGAAAAGGGAATGAATTCAAAAATGTGATAAATGAATTGAGATAGCCATTTTGTTGTTTATAATAAGATCTATATGATAAGTGCGCATAAAGGGAGCAATTACTTTGATTATAATGCAACTACAGCCGGCACCACTTAATCATGCGAAGGATATTCGCACACCCCATTATATGCACAGCTGTAATTTGGTTAATACATATGTATATAATTTGGTGCTTGCTGCACGGATTTTTCTTTTCTGTACTTATAGCCTGTTAGTAAGTATTTTATTCTTATTCTGTTTGTTACTTTCTTAAATGTTTAATTTTTGGCTTTACCTAGGTGTTACAACTTATCTCTATTATTTCTTTGGATTATCATAAACTATTTTATTATTATTATATATATACTTCGCGATTGAAGTTAAATAAAATTGTATAATAATAATAAAAGCAATACTAAAAAGAATAATTTGAGCCCTCAGAAAGTGAATGAGATTTTTTCTCCATGCACTATTTGTCCACCCGATGCGTTTGGTCTTCCGACTCCGAGATGGACCAACTCAAGACGGCTTGTTCTCTTACAAGTGATCCGGCTCATATAGTGATGTTTAGAGGATTTGCTCCATTTCCCTCAGGGAAACATCGGAATCAAGGTTAAGGCGGGATTTTTTTAGAATCCCGGGAAATGGAGCGGATGAAATTGGAATAGAAGGGTCAAAACGTGTTTGTTGTTTACAATAGTGATTTTACATGTGACGTCAATTGCGAATGGTGATATTACGTAATGATTTCGATTATCAGAATCATACGGGAAAGTGGAGATTCAGATAATCCATAATTCGGATGTGTTGACTCATTTGGGAATAGTGTAGTTAAACCTGATACATGATGCCATTGTTATATTCCTGTTATTAGTTTCTGTCAGGACATCTCCGGATAGTCATTGAGATAGTCATTGAGCAATAACTTTGCAAAAAAATACTCATAAGTGTACATATTAGGTCTGTCTTCTTCGTCTTCGACTCAGACCGCCCGACCTACACGAAGGTGTAAGGTATCTGTTTGGACGGTCTGGAAGTCAGGGCCGTAGCCATAGACGAAATTGAAGAGGGGCTGGAGTGCAATTCTAGGTAGGGGGAGGGGCTGAACGGTCTTGAAGGAGGGACTCACCGAAAACATAATTAATCATTAGCATTTATAAACCATAATAGTTAATATTATATATTTCAAACCATATAAATTAGCAAATAATTGCATATTTATATTTGTAAGCTAAGAGTTGATTATTCATGTCCGCATAAATTAATTATAATAACAATTACAAGTGATTTTACTATAAGCATTAACTGGTAGTAAAGCTGTTAATTAATCTAAGAAAATTTCTGAAAGTTAATACAAATTAATGCTTTATTAATTCTTAACTACTTATCAGTTGATTTGGACTCTATAATGTATAACAGTGAACCTCCACAACAATATAAAAGTGTACTAAATACTATTGCCATAATTTTTAAATATTTTTAAATTAAATATGTAAATAAATTTATTATCAGTATAACCACAAATTCAGCTAAATTCAAAAATCTTTAGAACAAAGTAAATCATAAAAAAAAACCCTCAAAAAGAAAGTTGTTTTGAAAATTTGGATGGCATTTTAAATGAAATTTCATATCACAACTAAAAATTTAATATTTCATCGGGCTGAGTATACCTCTTGGGGGGGGGGGGGGGGGCTCTGCCTTGCTACGGCCATGCGGAAAGTGCCAGCTAAAGCTAATTTAGACCGGAACCTAGTGGGGGAGGCACATACCATCCTTCTTCCACCACCAGCATCTCGGAAGGACTTATGGATCCACATATTTAACGTGCCTCTACTCGTGAACACGGGGTCAGTTTAGGTAGAGCCATGAATTGAACTCTAGTCGACCGAGTGCAATCTCCTCGCGCTAACCACTGGGCTGCCCCCCATGTTAGGCCTGTCTGTAACAAATTGATCATGCCTGATTCAATAAAAGGGATTGAACTGCCTGCCCTCTCGCGGAAAGTTAAAGAAGTTAGGATAACAAGCTCGTCAACAAAACGAGAGAAAAGAAAAAAAGTCAATTACAAAGTCTTAGAGCAGTGTCTAATGGCTATGGAATTGACGCTAAAACCGTTGCAGGAAGCATTTATTGTACACATGAAGGTAATTGTCGAATTGATTTCATATTTTTGAATCCTAAAATAAACAACACTTACATGCACAGGAATCTAATGTGCGCAGCCTGTTCAAAATGTCCTCTACGACATTGTAGTTGATAGTTTTCTTCTATCTCGCTTTATTTCCAAGTTCGTATTGCAATTTTCTTCAGTTCTTCGCTATAAGGATGTTGCAATCACTTTTATTTGATCGGACATGGTCATTTTATTATAGATGGACCTAGCGGTGTACACTCATGCACTTTTTCTTACAAAGTTATTGGGGGTGCTAAATCCTGGGAACCCTGTACGTATGGGTAAAACATGAGAACGAGGTAGAAAATGCGAATTCGATTTTTTTTATGAATATACGTATTTTGGGCGCCCTAGAAAATCGAATCGAACATTTTAGCACGATGTCTATATCTCTCTCTGTGTATATCGTGTCTGCCGGTGTGTAATGTACATATCGTAGTGTCCCCCACGCGAAAGCGCTCCCTCTTTATGTCTGAATTGCAAATTCTGAAAAATTCCGTGAAACAGCCCCACCCCCCTAAACATCGGAAAAAATTCGAAAATAAAAAAATGTAAAAAATTTCGTTGTCCAATAAAAT
Source organism: Amaurobius ferox (assembly GCA_951213105.1). Taxonomy (NCBI): domain Eukaryota; kingdom Metazoa; phylum Arthropoda; class Arachnida; order Araneae; family Amaurobiidae; genus Amaurobius; species Amaurobius ferox. The sequence continues at coordinate 150,523,175 of OX578136.1, forward strand.
AAATACAGTGATAAAAATGTACTTTGTTTCTTTTAGCTAAAAATTCCGAGTTAGTATCGTCCCCTTACGTACCCCGCTTTTCCCCGTCGTCTTTGAGGGGGCGATTCGATGAAATTCTGCTTATTTGTTTTAGCAGAAAATTGCCTGTAAGCCCCCCCTCACATTTTCTGCTATTTTCAGACCCATTTGAGGGGGCGGATCGATGAAAATCTACGGTATTCACTGTTAAGTTGATAAAAGTTCAGTGGCCCTTATGAAGAGATAGATGCATTTGGTTGACTTTGGTTAAATATATTATTCTAACAACCTTTTTACATTGATCGTCTATAGTTGATATCGAAACAACCTCCAAACAATATCTCTATCTATACATTGGTTCAAATTATTACTGTTCGACTTCGAATTAAACTACCATCATCTTTCTCTAGAGAAAATATTGCTATAAAATTGTTAAATTTTGTTTTGTGTTAAATTTCGTTTAAAAAGCATTTGGGTTCTAATCATGCAAATGATAAAAATGTTATTTAGTTCTAGATTTTTTTCATAAAATTTCTTATTAGTCGTTGTTGAGTGATTATTGTGTAAATAGACGTGCACATGCATGGGGTTGCGTCATTCTCGTAGTCTTGCTATATACTTTTCGCCCCTGAGAATCAAGCTCCTATTATAGTAACCAGCATTGGTGTCGGTTTTGCGATAGTCATATGTCTCGAGTATAAATCAACAAGCATATTTTCTTTAGAATAAATTAAAGGGAAATTGAATCCTCATTTTTAGAGAGTTGTAGCATTAGAAGACATATATTATTATATTCAAGCTATAAAAGCTAACCAGAATTAGCTTCTTTAGTGTTTGAAATTAAAAATCTGTGAGACTGAACAGAGATAATTTATTTACAAAAAGGAATGTTCTACATTCGGAAAGATAATTAAATACAGGTCGTCTTCACCAAAAGTCGTCTCTTCGTCCATGTCCGTACGAGCAGGGTGGGTAAGAGCACCCAGAGGGTTTGTAGGGATAATACGCTGTTTCAAAATTGTCATCTCCTGGTCCTACCCTGGAAATGAAGAAAATAAAAACTCAATTGCTTGATACATTATATATATATATATATATATATATATATATATATATATATATATATATATATATATATATATATATATATATATATATATTATGGTGATGTTAATATTACTTGAATTTTTTATTATTACATATTTCTAATATATATATATATATATATAATATATATGATAGAAAGGAGAAATTATTAAAGATTTTGAAGTGTTATAGCATTTATGCGCAAAGCAGCTACAAATACTATACACGATATAAATATAAAAAGTATAAATAGCATGTAAAAAATTGGAAAAAAGAAGGAAGGCTTAGCGAGAAGCTTACTTAATGGCGGAAAGATGTTGTGACCTTACACCCCAGTTGTCAACATGCATGTCATAATTGCCGAGGCATTTCACTCTTGGACGCCAGCCCTGGCTGAAGCCAACCTCCGAAGTGACAATAACAATCATCACAAGACCGTTGAAAAAGAAAAGTCCAATGATAAGGTGTAGTCCATTACTGGATGGCATACTAGTCCTTTAGACTACATGACCTTTATATATCTGCGTGTTATCGTTCTGTATTCATAGTATGCGAACCTTCATCGACTAAATTGAGATAAAATTGATTTTAACTTTGAACAATATTCATTATTATTACCATAGAAATTATTAATATAATGTTGCATAAAAGGAATGGGGTATTGCTGTAGATATGCTTGTTGTAGAAATGCCCTATCAAAATCAATACGGATGTCTTCATTGTTGATAATTCTCTGTAAATGATCTGTTGATAATTCTAATAATAAAATAATGCTCAAATACATAAAACATAAGAATATTTGTGCAATTACAATCTGGTATTTAATAAATTTAGGAAAAACACTCATCTCTTTTTTCGCCAATTTGCGAATGAATACTCGTTCGACGGGCGTGATTCGGTCGCCGTAGCCTTTTCACTATACCAGGTTATAGGGATGGCTGTTATTGCAAAAATAACCGGTTTTTGGTTATTCTGGTTTATTTCACCCCTGGTTTAATCTGGCGGTTATAACCGCCCAAAATAACAGTTTTTTTTTTGAGGGGGGGAAAAAAACGTTTGTAACATTTACACATGTAACATTAGAATATCACACTTTATTTTCATATTGTTCAAAATTCAATATAAATAAAAAAAAAATTCCCAATTGTTTCCCAATCCACGTGAAATATTGGGGGGGGGCATCGCCCCTCGCCCCCTAACTCTACACCTATGCTGTTGGCTCATCTGCCGTTTCCATCTCTTTTATCCCGCGCTCTAAATAGCTATCTTATATCATTTTAATAGAATAGAATAGACTCTTTCAATTGTTTCCGCGACATCTACCTTATGATATATCAATCTAGACCACAAACATAAACTCTTTTCATCAACATTGCCTTTTGTATTTAATTTCTTTGCCTTGGACAGCTATAAATTATAACCTATCCAGCTAAAATTTGCTTAACACGTAAAATTCTCCTCATTAAAAACCCCTTGATTAGCTTTTTTCTTTGTTTAAAAACCGCAGTGGTGCCCATGTCTCCCAGGTTTGGCATGAGAGCACTCTTCGCTATTTTGTTATGAATAGTTGAATCAGCATTCGAATAGCCTGGAGCGACTCAGACTGTGCATAATGTGTATAATTTAATGTGAGCAGTGAACAAACAGTCAGATTGCTCCGAGAGTCTGACAACGACGGTCGTGGGAGACCGCTCATCTACTGCATATAATTTGTCTTCTGGAGAATATATGTGAATGGAATTATTTTACGGAAGTAACGACCTGTTTCTTGAGCTGTATAGTTATACAATTGCATATTTAAATTATGTCATGAATTCAATGACATTTTATAAAATGTTTAAATGAAAGGAAAAATTAAGTCAAGTAATTACGCATAAATTGCAACACAACGTAACATACAGATGTTTCGACAATATGTTTTATCTCTAGCGGTAGACCAGGTCTAAACAGGCAAACAGTGTGAGGCCATTTTTTTTTTTTTTGGATTTGATCTGCTTAGCACTGACGAAAGGGATCGAATGTATCCTCGAAACATCTGCATGCCACGCTGTATAATAACGTGTGCGTAATTCCGTTGATGAGTTTTCTGTATTGATGTGTTAAAAATCTCTTTTAACGTGCATTGCATAGCATCGCCCCCCCCCCCCTCAAAGAACAAGGGGAAAATAAATAAAGGCAGTTTATATGCTTATTAAAATACTTTCTCCAAGAAACAACATTAACTGCAAAGAACCAACTTGCAAGGAAAAAAATCTGATGTGGGCAGCACATGACTTTCCTTATATAATGCAATGAATTTACTACTTTTACAGTAAAAAAATAGATTATTTTTATAGTAATTATTTGTATTCTTTCCAAGATATTGAAATTTCGTCAATGAGTCGTCATTTTCCATGTCGTCATCATCAATGAGTCGTCATTGATTTAGCGTCATTTTTATCCATTTGGCGAGTTTTTCGTTAATTTAGCAACACTTAAAAAAGTCGCCAAGTTGGCGATATTCCACAAAATTTGTTGCAAAATCTCGCCAAGCGTTATGGACGAAGAAATAAGTTATTCTTACAGCAGATAAATGACTATTGACGTTCAAATACAAAAGTATTGCACAAAGTATCTTTTTTCATGAATGGAACGAGCTAGATCCACGAGAATGATGTCACCAAATTTATCGCATGGTATTACATATGAAAAGTGAACATGTTTCTCAATAGGAAATATTTTTTATTTTATTTTATATGAGTTTTTGATAATTTTTTTGAAAAATGTGCAATATCTCGAGAACGGTTCATGTTAGTGTTCTAAAATTTATGCCAATCGCTTTCTAATGAAAAATTACATAAGAAATGCCTATTTGCGTAACTTTATTAGCGGTTTTGATTTTTCGACGATTTCTTCAAAATTTCACTCGAAGATTTAGGGAGGTTCTGAACATTCGATTGGGTATAAAAACAATAAGCTTCCAGTGTTTATGAATTGTGATATTTGTGCCAAATTTTGTTCGAATCGGTCCATTCATTCGTCAGTTATCGTCTCCACAGACTCACTGACACCCCCCCCCCCACATATACTTTCAGACACACACTCACACACACAGACATCACTTCGAAAATGTTTGATTCGTGATCAGGGATGCTTGAAACGTGCTCTCCCGTTGAAAACTCGAATTCGAATTTTCGACCCCGTCACAATACTTTCCTTATACATTATGTATATAAGGAAAGTAACAAGACGATGTTACGGTAAAAGTATATCAGACATTTGAAGCTATTTGTTGTGTTTGTGGTTATGTTGACAGTTTCAGTTGATGCAAAGGAATATAAAGTCCTACTTCTGTGAAGTTTTTAACAAAGAGCGATTTCTATAGTCATTGATGGGTAAACATAATTTAGTAATTGCTATAAATGTGAAGTAAAATGATTAAAATCAGTATATAACCGTCTTCGGAGGCAAAAATTAATCTCTTTCTCCATGATGATAAGGTAGAATAACTACACCAGCAAAGTTAGATAGACGTTTTCTTGATTCTGCTATGGTGTGGAGCACTGTCTTTTTATCTTGAAGAAGGAGGCTTTTTAACACTTTACAACAAAGTTGAAAAGTGTTTATGACTTTGTTCATTCTGTCTGTCTGTCTGTCCGTTAGCACGATAACTGCCGTAAAAATGACTTAATCAAAATGAAATTTTAGTATGTTGTTCAGACGGTCTGTAGGACCTATGGGAATATAAATGAATAATAATCACCCGATTAGTTTTGGATTGAACCCGGGTTGAAAAAATGAAATACATTGAGCCCTATGGGACCTAATTTTTCAAACATTTTTTAAGCGGATTTAAAATTCACAAATTGCTTCGAAATTTTTAGGTAATATTCAAATTGTTCCGTAAAATATATAAAAAAAAATTCAGCGAAATATATTCAGTAGTTTTTTAAATAAAAATTAAAATAATAATTACACATCTTATATGAGACGATCACGTGACCATGATATGAAATTATCACGTGATCCACTTCAAAATGATATATGGCATCCATCTTGTCTCAAAATCGTGATTTTTAAAGTTCTTTTTATTTCATATTGAGTGTTGTTTCCGTCCTAAAATCACTTTATTTTGGTTTAAATTCTGTGCATCTACATACTAAAACAACGCAATTACAATATATATGAGTTTAAATGCTCATCCAAATTTGATTATTTCTACAACGAAGCCTATTTTTCACTTATGTAAAATGTAAACAGCAAAATATGTAGGATGAGTTGTATAGGAATTGCTGTATTTTTTTAACGCAAAAGAATTTAGCTCATGGACTCTGCATAGCTGATATGAAAGAAATATTCATTGACTTTACCGAGAGAAGGACGATTTTTTGCGATGAAGTTTTAAGTATTGTGTATGAAGTTTTAGTATTGTGATGAATGACATGAATGGGAAATTATTTATGAATGAAATGCTGCTTTTTTAGAGAGAGCCAGGCGTGTTATTTTTTCTATGACTTCATTTGAATGAATTTCAGTTGTTTTCGATGAAGTTTTTAAATATAATAAATTATCGTGGTATTATGATAATTCTAAAATTATTACCGAGTAATATATCACATTTTAGAGATGTTTAAACCAGGCAATTTATATTTCAATGCCGTCATTTGAATGAAGTTCATTTTTTTCGATGAAGGTTTAAGTTTTCAATTATAATAAATCAATGTAGTATTGTGAGAAGTTTTAAAATATTACCGACGAATGTATTGCATTTTAGACATGTTTAAATAAAATTGCATTGAAGTTGGAAAGTGTTTCATAATCAATGCTTTAAGCATGATTGATCTTTCTTGTTATTCCTTTCAATTGGGCATTGATACTGTGGATGAAATCACGGGATCTGGACAAAAAATTCATCTGCGTATCTTTCGTGATTTGAAGTATTCTAAATCTCAGGGTATTGTGATTTATTCCACTTATTACTTTCCTTATATACATAATGTATAAGGAAAGTATTGTGACGGGGTCGAAAATTCGAATTCGAGTTTTCGACGGGAGAGCACGCTTCAAGCATTCCTGATCACGAATCGAACATTTTGGAGGTGATGGCTGTGTCTGTGTGTGTGTGTGGAAGTATGTGTGTGTGTGTGTGTGTGTGTGTGTGTGTGTGTGTGTGTGTGTGTGTGTGTCAGTGAGTCTGTAGAGACGATAACTGCCGAACGAATGGCCCGATTCGAACGAAATTTGTACAAAAATTACAATCCGTAAACACTGGAAGCCAATTGTTTTTATACGCAATCGAATGTTGAGAACCCTCTTAAATTTTCGAGTGAAATTTTGAAAAAATTGTTAAAAAATCAAAACCTCTGATAAAGTTATGCAAATAGACATTTCTTATGCAATTTTTCATTATAAAACGATTGACATAAATTTTAGAATGCCGCAAATCTTAGACCTCTTAGATAAATTTGGTCAATCAGAAAATTTTCATTTTTAATGCACCAAGATCATTAAAAAAACCCCGCATATATGTATCTTTAAAATCAACTGAATTATGATAAAGGAAAAAATCTGACTTATGCTACTTGTCCGTACTATGTGAAAGACTGTTTCATCAGTGAAGATAGAGATCATAAACAAATTGACGATAGAAATTGTTTGGATCAAAAATACGTTAATATGTGTCAAATTTTTTTATCACAAATGCATCTAAATAAAGCATTACACAGACAGAGATCATATAAAGCAGTGATACTCACTACGCGGTTGGGTATCCTATGTATTATCATCCAGTTTTATCTTTTTTCTGATATGTCACAAATTTACATTTCTAATTTGATATAGGGTCCCCATTCACAATGTTCAATTTTCAATTAAATATAATTCGCTCAATTTTAAAGATACAGATATGCGGTTTTTTAAATGTTCTTGTTGCATTGAAAATAAAAATATTCTGAGTGATTCAATTTGTCTAAGGGGATCGTATAAAAATTAAAAAAGTGTAACCTTTTGAAAATGAATGGGAGGACTATTTCATTAACTTCGTCTTATTTCTTACCTTACTTTCAATATTTTTGCAATTTACATTGCCCACTTATCTCCAACAGGTAAAGAATTAAAGCGCGTTTCAATCTTTTTGGGACAACCTGTATAGTTGTCATTTTGTTCTTCTACCAGTCAGGTGTAAACTGAGAATTTTTTTTATCTATGAAAATAGCAATTTACGGCTATAATTCGTTATTGATTTCTAAACTAATATTATTTTTACAGTTTATTTATGGCTCTAGGGAGTTAAAAGGCTCGACAAATTTAAATTTGTACAAACCAGCCTCAAATACGAGAGGGAAAGATCCACTTCTAGTAAAAGCCACATGCTTAAGTTTTGTCTATATGGTTATTTTGAGATACATTTTATCAGCAGCGTTTTCCAAGACAAGAAAGGCCTTCTTTAGTTCTTTAGTGGTGCTGACGAAAACAGCGATGTCATTAGCTTATGTAGGAATTTGAATAGATTTGTGGTAGATGGTTCTTTGGATTTGATATTAGAATCTCTAATTAGTTTCTCCAGGGCTAAGTTAAAAAATAAACAAGCAAGTGCATCTCTCCATTTTTAAGGTTTGAGATTCCACCTTGGATCGTCTAACGGAACGAGTTCCAGTCAACGTAAGATCTACAAATATAATTAATTTCTCAGGTATTCTTTCAGGGCTTGTAAAAGACTAGGTCTGTTATTACTGTCTGTCTGTCCGTTAGCACGGTAACTGCCGTAAAAATGACTTTATCAAAATGAAATTTTAGTATGCTGTTCAGACGGTCTGTGGAACCTATGGGAATATAAATAAATAATATCACCCAATTAGTTTTTTATTGAACCCGGGTTGAAAAAATGAAATACATTGAACCCTATGGGACCTAATAGTTCTAACATTTTTTAAGCAAATTTAAAATTCGCAAATTGCTTCGAAATTTTTAGGAAATATTCACATTATCCCATAAAATATATAAAAAAAATTTCAGTAAAATATGTTAGGTAGTTTTTTAATTAAAAATTACTTAATATAGGGAGAAAAATAAATTCAATTAAATTCTGACTTTTGGGATATCCTCCAGAAAGAAAAGAGAGATATATTATATAATAAATATCTTTCCAAGAGTTAAATTATTTTGCATATGAGAAAGGCTTCACATTTTAAAATAAATTTGGTAGATAACAATTTTTCAAATTTTTTTTTAATTTTATATAACTCTTCATAATATACTTATTTGATGGCATTTTTAATGCACTTTCCTACGTCCTAGAGAATTAAAATTTGGTACAGAACTTAAATTTGTTGAACATTCTATTCTACAAAAATTTGGTGGATCTTTAAATATAGATCCTACATTTTTTTCGAAATGGCCTGCAAATAATCCCCGTTCACTTCTATAAATCATTGTTGTAATATTGTTAAAAATTCTGATGTGGGCAGCACATGTCTTTCCTTACAGACTCATATTCACGTTCTCTTTATTTCCTCAATAATAATTTGAGTTTATCTGCACAAAATAACAGCCATAAGTATTTTAAGTGACATTGAATTTGCACGTTAAACTTAAATTTGGTTCTCATTTGATAGCTGAACTTATTGTCAAAGGTGGCGTAGCGAAAACGCGAAAGAACTAGAATATCTCGAGAACGGCTAGTCCTAGAGTATTGAGGTTAGACTTATTCTTTTTGTTGTCAAAAATCACGTATAAAATAGGAATTTAATTGATATAATTGAGCACACGTAGTCTTTTATTTTTATATTTAACTGTTTTTGCGGGCCATTTCGCAAAAATAGCCCGTTCCTTTTTCCCGAATCGTACAAGAATAACCTACAAATGATTTATACACCAAATTATGTTCCATTTGTTCCATTAGGTTTTAACTAGAGTGGATAAAGGCAATTTCTGCATGCCATTTCGCAAAGAAGGCAGATTATTTTATTACGAATCGTACTATAATCTAATGAACATCAGGGTTTCCTACAAAAAACATACCTACCAAATTTTATGAAATTCGGTCCATTGGTTTTTCAATTAGAGTGGATGTAATATCCTCACAGACACAAAGAAAAATACACAGATATACCCTTACACACACAGACTTCTTCCTAAAAATAGTTTTTTCGTGTTCTAGAAGTCCCAAAACGTGTAGATCCTTCGAAAATTCGAGTTCCGATCTTCGGCACTATTCCAATACTTTGAATACACACACACACACACACACACCCATATATTATCTGTGTATCTGTGTATTATCTGTGTATCTAAATTCCGTGCCTACGCAATTACAATAGTTATGATTTTAAATGATCCCTAAGCTTTTATTATTTCTTCAACGAAGCCTAATTTTAACTTATGCAGAATGCAAATATCTTAAGCGATTGTAAGGTGAGTTACATAAGAATTGCTGAATTTTTTTCACACAGAATTATTTAGCTCTGGAGTCTGTAATACAACTTCTATGAATGAAATATTCATTGATTTTGCATAGAGAATCAGATGATTTATATTTCGATACAGTTTTAAATATTTAAGTATAATAAATTACTGTTGTACTGTGATAATGTAAAAGATATTACCACTGAATATGTCACATTTTAGAAATTTTTAAATAAAATTGCATTTCAGTTGGAAAGTGTTTCATAATCAATGCTTATGCATGATTGATCTTTCTTGTTACTATTATAAACAGCTTTAACATCCGTAAAATGGTGATGGATTTCAATCAGCGGCGCCGACTTGAGACACTTTTTGAAAACCCAATAATGTAGTTGTGGGTTCTTCGAACCTCTAATGTTTTTGTTCATATTTAGTACGGAAAGTGTACGCATACATACACAAATTTTATTCTCAAGTTTTTCATTATTAATTCCCTATTTGCTATATATATATATATATATATATATATATATATATATATATATATATATATATATATATATATATATACATATATATATATATAAATATATATATATATATAAATATATATATATATATATATATATAAATATATATATATATATATATATAAATATATATATATATATATATATATATATATATATATATAAATATATATATATATATATATATATATATATATATATATATATATATATATATATATATATATATATATATATATATATATATATATATATATATATATATATATATATATATATATATATATATATATATATATATATATATATATATATATATATATATATATATATATATATATAGTAAATAGGGAAAGTCGCGTGTATAAAAATTTCTCTCTCAGACTGTTGATTGTATTCTGAATACAAGATTTTAACACAGGAATGATTTTAATAGAAATACTTAACTATAATTTGCTTCACTTTAGCATTTCAGACGTCTTATTGTGCCCGATAATCTGACTGAATAAAATTTAAATTAAACATCCTTTGAAAAGAATTATTTAAATTAGACTTACATCCTTTGAAAAATGCATGGGTCATTCGATTTAAAATCTCTGGAACCCTCAATAATTTTTTAAGTCGGCGTCTATGGTTTCAATATCAAATTATTTGCATTTTCCTCAAAACGGACGAAGAGTAAAGATTTGCCCTGTGGTAGACCTTCCACAACTAAACCCACATTGGTATACTCCAGCACTTGCCTCAATAAAAAGGGACAATGTATCAAATAAAAATTTTGAGAAAATTTGATATGTTGTACATAACAAGCTAATTCAAAGCGTTTCCTTTCTTATGAACTGGACATATGATACTTTAATTACTTTCCCTGTAATATATGGTAATGTATAGGGAAAGTAAGTATTGGAATAATGCCGAAAATTGCAACTCGAGTTTTCAATGGATCTACACGTTTCGAGACCTCTAGAATACGAAAAAAAAATATTTTTAGAGTGATGTCTGTGTGTGTGTGTCTCTGTGTGTGTTTGTCTGTGTGTGTGTTTGTTGTGTGTCTGTCTGTCTGTGTGTCTGTCTGTCTGTCTGTCTGTGCAATGTATGTATTTACTCTAACTCAAAAACTAATAGACCGAATTTCATAAAATTTGGTAGTTAAGTCACTTGGGTGTGACCTTGGTGCTGATTATTTTTTAGTGCGATTCGGGATAAAAGAACCCGCCTTTTTTTGCGAAATGGCTCGCCAAAATTGCCTGTATCCAGTCTAGCTGAAAAACGAATAGACTGAATTTCACAAAATTCGGTAGATAAGTCGCTTGTGGGTTTCTCTGGTGCTGATTAGATTTTGGTACGATTCGAATAAAAATAACCTGTATTTTTTTGCGAAATGGCCCGCAAAAATCGTCGAAATCTAAAATAAAAAACTACGTATGCTCAAATATATCCATTAAATACTTGTTTTATACGTAATTTTTAACAATGAAAAGAATAAGACCAACTCCATTACACTAGGACTAGCAATTCTCGAGATATTTTAGTTTTTTCGTATTTTCTCTACGCCACCTTTGAAAAAAATCTGACGTGGGTAGCACATGACTTTCCCTGCAGACTTATTTATATCCACGTTCTCTTTATTTTAATTACATTTAATTCTCTTTTAATTCAATTTTCGTTCTCATTTGGTAACTGTGCTTATTTTCAAAGGGGTGTAGAGAAAATATGAAAAAACTTAAACATCTTGAAAACGGCTAGTCCTAGTGTAATGGGGTTGGTCTTTTTATTTTCTACGTTAAAAATTATGTATAATGCAAGTATTTAATGGATATATTTGAGCATACGTAGTTTTTTATTTTAGATTTTGAAGGGGTTTTGCAGGCTAATTTGCAAAAAAAGGCAGGTTATTTTTTTTCTGAATCGTGCCAAAATCTAATCAGCACCAGAGTAAACCACAAGCGACTTACCTACAGAATTTTGTAAAATTCGGTCCATTAGTTTTTCAGCTAGAGTGGATACAGGCTTTTGCTGGCCATTTCGCAAAAAAAAGCGTGTTCTTTTATACCGAATCGTACCCAAAACTAATCAGCACCAGATTCGCCCACAAGTGACTTACATACCAAATTTTATGAAGTTCGGTCAATTACTTTTTAGTTAGAGAGGATACAAAATCTGCACAGACAGACAGACAGACAGACCGACAGACATACAGACAGACACACAGACAGACACACAGACACACACACAGACGTCATGCTAAAAATAGTTTTTCGTATTCTAGAGGTCTCGAAACGCGTAGAACCGTCGTAAACTCGAGTTGCGATTTTCGGCATGATTCCAATACTTTCCCAATACATTACCATGTATTGCAGGGAAAGTAATAAGTCCAGTTACCAGATGAGAACGAAAATTGAATTAAAAGTGACTTAAATTTAATTAAAATAAAGAGAACGTGGATATAAGTCTGCAGGGAAAGCCATGTGCTGTCCACATCAGATTTTTACTTTCCCTGCAATACATGGTAATGTAGAGGGAAAGTATTGGAATCGTGCTGAAAATCGCAACACGAGTTTTTAACGGATCTACACGTTTCGAGACCTCTAGAATACGAAAAATCTATTTTTAGCGTGACGTCTGTGTGTGTGTCTGTCTGTGTGTGTTTCTGTCTGTCTGTCTGTGCAATGTATGTATCCACTCTAACTCAAAAACTAATGGACCGAATTTCACAAAATTCGGTAGATGAGTCGCTTGTGGGTCCCCCTGGTGCTAATTACAGTTTGGTACAATTCGGAAAAAATAACCTGCCTTTTTTTGCAAAATGGTCCGCAAAAATCGTCAAAATCTAAAATAAAAAACTACGCTCAAATATATCCATTAAATGCTTGTTTTATACGTAATTTTTAACGAAGAAAAGAATAAGTCCAACTCCATTACACTAAGACTAGCTGTTCTCGAAATATTTTGGATTTTTTGTATTTTCTCTACGGAATCTCTGAAAATAAGTCCAGTTGCCAAAAGAGAACGTGGATATAAGTCTGCAGGGAAAGTCATATGCTGTCTACATCAGATTTTTACTTTCCCTGCAACACATGGTAATGTATAGAGAAAGTATTGGAATCATGCTGAAAATCGCAACTCGAGTTTTCGACGGATCTACACGTTTCGAGACCTCTAGAATACAAAAAAAACCATTTTTAGCGTGACGTTTCTGTGTGTGTGTCTGTCTGTCTGTGCAGATTTTGTATCCACTCTAACTAAAAAAGCAATTGACCGAATTTCATAAAATTTAGTAGATAAGTCACTTGTAGGCGAATCTGCTGCTGATTAGTTTTAGGTACGATTCGGGATAAAAGAACCCGTCTTTTTTTGCGAAATGGCCCGCAAAAGCTTGTATCCACTCTAGCTAAAAAACTAATGGACCGAATTCCACAAAATTTGGTAGGTAACTCACTTGTGAGACACTATGGTGCTGATTAGATTTTAGTATGATTCGAGAAAAAATAACCTGCCATTTTTTACAAAATGGCCCTCACAAATCTCCAAAATCTAAAATAAAAAACTACGTATGCTCAAATATATCCATAAAATACTTGCTTTATACATAATTTTTAACGTAGAAAATAAAAAGACCAACCTCATTACACTAGGACTAGCCGTTCTCGAGATATTTTAGTTTTTTCGTACTTTCCCTACGCCACCTTTGAAGGGAAAGTCACCGCCCCTACGCCACCTGCAGGGAAAGTCATGTGCTGCCCACATCAGATTTTTATTAACTATGACTAAAAGGGCTACGTGTGATTTGAAGGACTGTTAGAATCCTTCAGGAGGATAACCCAGACTTGAAAGTACAACTCCGGTCTCGAGTTTTGACTAATCATTTTGAGATTTCACAACTCTTTTGGAAGGAGGTTTGTATTTTTGTACTTGGAGGAGAGCTTTTCTTTTACCATGAAGTGGCGTGCTTGTGAGATATGTAGATACATTATGTGAAAAACTAGAACTAGACAGAATTTTTAGTCATTCTCATGATTAGAACTGAAATAATTCCAATTTTAAGATTTTCGTCTCATTATTTCCTATGGAAAGCAATGATAATGTAGAGGTACCTTGATGGCAGTATTTAGTATAAGGAGGTATTGGTAATGTGAGCAAATATGGATGTTAATGGTATCAAAACAGTTTTTATTAACACAGATAAACCAAATATATAGCCATTGGCGTCATTAAGCTGTTGCCAGCTTGAAAAAGGAAACTTTTAAAGAATTTTTATAAAATATTTTAAAACAAGAATTGGGTTAGAAATCTAGATGAAATACATCTTGTTTTATTCTGATAATGATGAATGCATGAGAAAGTCCAGTAGAGATTTACATTTTAGATATATATAGTTTTTTATTGATTCGAGTTTTAAGAATGTTTTTTCAACTGTAGCAACTGACATCATTTGCTGTTCATATTCGCGGAACTCGCGAACCTACTGTCCCCGTGCTTATCTTGGTTCGATTGTTAATCATAATCCTGGAAAGAATCCCACTGACTGCTGAAATTATAAACCCCCTAATCGCCTTTATGAGTGGGTATTTCGTCTGAAATTTTCGAATTGAGGGTAATGATGCACACGAGTTGTTATGAATAAATACTTTAGTTTGCTCATTTCTTTTATAGTTTTTCTATGATTCTTAGGAAAAATCATGGGACGTTTTTTGAAAAGTTCTGTTATTTCGATAAGAATCAACAGGCAGAAGCTGTACTGCCAGCAAAAAATATTGAGGAGGGTAAAGGATCTAGGAATATATTGAGTCTGAGTCCCAATTTTACTTTATTTTATACATCTACGTTCCAGTTGCTTCCACTTGCTTTACAATCATTATCATCTTCAAATTTTGAATTGAAGTTATTATTTTAATTTCATAAAAATTATTTTAACAATTCTCTAAAGTTGGTATCAGGTTAGTAACGGATGTAATTTGGTTATATATATATATATATATATATATATATATATATATATATATATATATATATATATATATATATATGTATATATATATATATATATATATATATATATATATTTATGTATATAATATACATATATATATATACATATATATATATAATATACATATACATATATATATATATATATATATATATATATATATATATATATATATATATATATATATATATATATATATATATATATATATATATATATATATATATATATATATAAGAAAGGTTTGAAGGTCCAATGAAAGAAAAGTGAGAAGCTGTAAATCGAAAATTCAACTATCTAACAGGCTTGCGAAATAAAAGTATAAATCAACAAATCTTCAAGCAAATGGAAAAAATAAAAATAAATAAATAAAATAAAAATCGAATCAACAAGTCAATGAAAAGTATCAAAATACAAAGGTATGGAATCGAAAAAAGAATAACAAACGAAATCAAGCACAAACGCTATACACGTGGACGAGGATCTAAGCCTAAATCATGAATTGTTCACTTCTATAAAAATCGTAATCATGTCCAATTTTTTTATAGAAGCAAACACAAAAATGTATGTTTCTGGAGAAATAGATAGATTATATCTATAAACTATTTCTATTTGGACGACATACATAAATAGGAAAAATGGATACCAAAAAACTGACTGAAAAAACACACTAACCTAGTATGCACGGGAACACAGAAAGAAGTGACAAGTGTTGCCATTCACAAAGGAATAAGATATACTCTTGCCATTCGTAAGAAATAAATAACAGTAATGCGAAAAGACATGTACAAGAGATAATATACCATCAAGAGGGGAAATAATAGAAAGGCTAATGTTTAAGTGGATGTATAAATAAAATATAATTAAAACAAGAAAAGGGAGATGTCAGGCTGAAATTTAAAGCAATATTAAAAAATAAAATAAGATTCAAGAAAATCCAGCTATTTCAAATTTTTAACTATACTATTTACAAAATAAGAGGGATATTTATACAAATTGCTGGTAATTTTTAGATTATCAATATGTAAAGCATGGAATTTTTTATCAGATAATCTATATATTCTAAAAAGCTGATTAAGAATTATATTTCTAAACTATAAAAAAGAGTTGCAGGAATTAAATGGTTAAGATTTTATTAATTTTAAAATTAAAAGAGTCTTTTTTATCATATAAATTAGTAACAATTCTATTAGAAGGTTCAACAAAAAGATTTAAATCCAAAAAATTAATATTTTCACTAATAGTAGCTTCATTAGGAATTAATTCCAAATTATCAGGACAGAAATCAATATTAATGACACAATTATCAGTATGTACTAAGCAAATCAGATCATCAACATATCTGTATATTGTATAATCTATTGATGTAAAAGATTGTTCAAAATGATAAAGATATAAATTAGCTAACATACTGCTACTGCAACCACCCTGTGGAACTCCTGAGACTTGTAGGTATAATTTAATTCCTTGAAAAATATAATTATTGAAAATAACAAAGTGAAGAAGTTTAGGAAAATTAACAAAACTGGCTTGAGTTGTAAGATTAGTAATATACTCATTGTATAGAGCTAAAATTATATCATACAGGTTAGAGATCTTGATATTATCGAAAAGATCTTTAAAATCAAAAGTTTGAAATCCTATTAGATTTTAAAGGGATGCTAATCTATTTTTTAATTCTTTACTATTATTAAGAATAAGATAATTATTGCTAGACTGACGTAAACTATCATTTATTTGATTTAAAGAATTTAGAAGTAATTTACTCGCAGTAGTAGAGTAAGTATTATGCCCATTAGTTACTGTTCGAAATTTAATGGGAATTTTATGAAATTTTGGAATAAACACAATATAAGAAAATTTAAGAAATTTATATTTAATATTTAAATCACTATACATATTGATAATTTTTAATTTAATACTATTAATGGAATGTAAATCAAGTTTGAAAAGACTATTATTTTTAACACTTTACAACATAGTTGAAAAGTGTTTATGACTTTGTTCATTCTGTCTGTCTGTCTGTCTGTCCGTTAGCACGATAACTGCCGTAAAAATGACTTTATCAAAATGAAATTTTAGTATGTTTTTCAGACGGTCTGTGGGACCTATGGGAATATAAATAAATAATATCACCCAATTAGTTTTTTATTGAACCCGGGTTGAAAAATTGAAATACATTGAACTCTATGGGACCTAATTTTTCAAACATTTTTAAAGCAAATTTAGAATTCGCAAATTGCTTCGAAATTCTTAGAAAATATTCACATTATCCGATAAAATATATAAAAAAAATTTCAGTAAAATATGTTAAGTAGTTTTTTAATTAAAAATTATTTAATATAGGGAAAAACACAAATTCAATTAAATTCTGACTTTTGGGATATCCTCCAGAAAGAAAAAAGAGATATATTATATAATAAATATCTTTCCAAGACTTTAATCATTTTGTATATGAGAGAGGCTTCACATTTTAAAATAAATTTGGTAGATAACAATTTTTCATTTTTTTTAAGAATTTTATATAACTCTTCAAGATATACTTATTTGATGGCATTTTTAATGTACTTTCCTATGTCCTAGAGAGTTAAAATTTGGTACATAGCTTAAATTTGTTGAACATTTTATTCGACAATAATTTAGTGGATCTTTAAATATAGATCATACATTTTTTTCGAAATGGCCTGCAAATAATCCTCGTTCACTTCTATAAATCATTGTTGTAATATTGTTAAAAATTCTGATGTGGGCAGCACATGTCTTTCCCTGCAGACTCATATTCACGTTCTCTTTATCTGCACAAAATAACACCCATAAGTATTTTAAATGACATTGAATTTGCACGTTAAACTTAAATTTGGTTCTCATTTGATAACTGGACTTATTGTCAAAGGTGGCATAGCGAAAACGCTAAAAAACTAGAATATCTCAAGAAAGGCTAGTCTTAGAGTAATGGGGTTATTCTTTTTGTTGTCAAAAATCACGTATAAAATACGAATTTAATTGATATATTTGAGCGCACGTAGTCCTTTATTTTTATATTTAACGATTTTTGCGGGCCATTTCGCAAAAATAGCCCGTTCTTTTTTCCTGAATCGTACTAGAATAACCTACAAATGATTTATGTACCAAATTTTGTTAAATTTGGTATATAAATCATTTGTAGGTCATTGAAATATACTACACCAAATTTTGCTAAATTTGTTCCATTAGTTTTTAGCTAGAGTGGATAAAGGCAATTTCTGCCGGTCATTTCGCAAAGACGGCAGATTTTTTTTATTACGAATTGTTCTATAATCTAATGAACATCAGGATTTCCCACAAAAAACATACCTACCAAATTTTATGAAATTCAGTCCATTAGTTTTTCAATTAGAGTAGATGTAATATCCTCTCAGACACACAGAAACATACACAGATACACTCTTATACACACAGACGTCTTCCTAAAAATTGTTTTTTCGTGTTCTAGAAGTCCCAAAACGTGTAGATCCTCCGAAAATTCGAGTTCCGATCTTCCGCACGATTCCAATACTTTGAATACATACACACACACACACACATATATATTATCTGCGTATCTGTGTATTATATGTGTATCTAAATTCCGTGCCTATGCAATTACAATAGTTGTGATTTTTAAATAATCCCTAAACTTTTATTATTTCTTCAACGAAGCCTAATTTTAACTTGTGCAGAATGCAAATATCTGAAGCGATTGTAAGATGAGTTACATAAGAATTGCTGAATTTTTTTATACAAAATTATTTAGCTCTGGAGTCTGGTATACAAGTTATATGAATGAAATATTCATTGATTTTGCATAGAGAATCAGATAATTTATATTTCGATACTGTTTAAATATTTAAGTATAATAAATTACTGGAGTACTGTGATAATGTAAAAGATATCACCACTGAATATATCATATTTTAAAAACTTTTAAATGAAATTGCATTTCAGTTGGAAAGTGTTTCATAATCAATGCTTATGCATGATTGATCTTTTTTGTTAATTGATTCTAATAAAGTAAATTTCCACATATTAAATACCTCTAAAGGCATAGCATATTTAGAAGCTAATTTATATATATATTTATCAAGATCAAGATTAATGGATTTTAAAACTTTAATAGAATTATGACAAGAGGGTAACCTGAATTTTGTGCCAAAAGACATAATGGTTCTTAACGAAATGTCTTTAACTATACCTAAGTCTTCTGTAACTATATGCCCCAGGTCAGGATTGAGAAATTTAGCATAAACTTTTACTGTACAATTACATTTATTTTCTAAAATTGACTTAGAATACTGATCTAAAGAGAGAGATCGTGAAATTTCATTATAATTAAATATTGATCTACCAAAAGGCCGGTTGTATTTAAAATTCTTTGATACACACAAATCTCTAATAGGCATTAAATGTTTGAACATGTTAAAAAGATGACTAAAATTTATAGCATTATAAATGGGATGCTTGAAAGGAATAACACAATATGAATTAGAAGAAATATTATTAAGATGATTTTGATTAAGTTTTAAATTTAAATACTGTAATCTTGTAATAAGCAAATCATAGAAAATATGATTAAAGTGTTCATTAGCAAGATTGCCTTAAGAAAATTGCCTAAACTCTATTTAAATGTTTTTTCTTAACCGCAAAAAATTATGAAAACATTGCAATTATGCAAATGTAGAAATTGCGTAAATATATATATATATATATATATAAAAATTGAAGGATTTTAATCGAAAATTATGCATAAACTACTGTATGTACAAAAAACCCATCTCTAGCATATCTGTTACAAATGAGTAACTATAAGCCAAGTCTAAGGATAAAGATAGAAGGTTACATATCACTACATTGGAAAGGGGGATGAGAAGAATATTAGGATTCAAAAATCACAATTAAAAGTATATAAAAGTAAATAAAAATAAAACTCTGCAAAAATGAGAATAGGCAATAATAATCAGCTCAAGACAAGAGATCAAGAATAGAGAACAATCAATCGAAACTACACAAAAAATGGCGGTCAGTTCGAAATTGCATTCTCATATATATATATATAAAGTAATTAAAATGTAAAAGAAGAATAGCAATATATCAAAAATGGCCGGGGGGATTGTGACACCCACTTCCCGGTTAAGTTAGCTTTATATCATGACGACACTCCCAGAAGCCGATACACTGCCATAAACCAAGTACTCAATACTTAAAACACAAAAGAAATGAAATTAAACAGAGATAAAATGAATAATTAAACTATTGCTGTAAATTAAATATCCAAAAATATCAAAACTCCCATCACAACCATAATATTCATCACAAATAACATAATATCGAACACCAAACTAAAAACATTACAAACTAACCCTGTACGCATTCCATAACCCAAGTACAAATATCACCAGCAATGGTTTAATTATTCATTTTATTTCCATTTGAGTGTCGACATGACATAAAGCTAGCTTAACTGGGAAGTGGGGGTCACAATCCACCTCGACCATTTTTGATATATTGCTATACTTCTTTTACATATTAATTACTTTTTATATAAATATACTTGGTTGAGCTGCTTGGCGCCGAAGGGTATGTATATATATATATATATATATATATATATATATATATATGTATATATATATATATATATATATATATATATATATATATATATATATATATATATATATATATATATATATAAGGATATAAACAAGAAGAAAAAATAAGCGAGAACAGGAGTGACCATATGATTTGCATAGAATGGCAGGGGTGGATTGCGACACCCATATAAAGCAATCCACACCATTAAATAGGAGTTCCTTTCGTGATATACTTATTTATATATATATATATATATATATGTATATATATATATATATATATATATATATAATAGTAAAAGTATTATATGAGTTATTATAAAAATATTATATTAAGTTGTAACTCTTATAGCTACGTATAAATATGTAAAAAAAATAGATTCATCAATCAAGGGGAGAATAAAATGCATATATCCGGTCATCAAGCTATATATAATCAACTAATATCAATGATGAGTTTTCGAAAATAGAAAAACGGAAAATGACCAAGCATTAAAGCCAAACACATGGAAAAGCACTAGGTTTAAAAAGGAATTCGTTTCGATACAGATTGTTCTTCAGGGTCTAGTATCTATTCAAAATGACCAAAACAGCTTGTTTCTGAAAATGGAGATAGATAATATCTTTAAACTCTGTCTACTTGGCCTACAAGCTTAAAAATTGAAAAATAAAATAGGAATCAAATATATGGTACCTGAGAAAATTCTGTACATGTCGTCTCTTAAAGCAATAAATAACGAGACTGCTGTTGCCATTCGCAGGAGATAAAAGTGGAGATCAGCTGTTGCGAGTCGTGAGATATAAATAACAGCATTGCATAATATATATATATATATATATATATATATATATATATATATATATATATATATATAATATATTATGAAAAAGATTCTTATAACTTCACTATCGTTAATCTGCTATCATATCAATCTTGTAATTCTATTCAATTGTTTAGAAACATCATTTCAAACAAGCTATTTCGAATACATGGACTTTCAGATCCCCAGTTTCACTATATCCACATCAATAATCTTAAACGCATTTGTCAAAATTACCACTATCCGGAAGTATTTGTTAATAATATTAGTAATAATATCAAATACACCACGTAGTCATTTTACAATTGCATTATTTATCCTTGATTGGATAACTCATTTTTGTGAATTTCGCCGATTCTTATCACCTAACTTTCCACTAGGCCTGAGTCTAATACTGATTACTATTTTTGAAAGAATACTTTCCAGTTGTCCTGAGTCCTATACTGATTACTATTTTTGAAAGTCTTCATTAAAAAAATTTCTGTTCACGTTCAATATTATGATCATTCCGGTTTTCACGTGCTTTAACGATTAGATGTAGAATGCTCTACTGTATGTTTGGTTGCAAGCATTTCGACTCACACGTGGTGACTGTACCTGTAGGTTTATATTTCTGTTTCTTATATTTCTGGTTTTTAATTCTTTTGGATTTTATTATTTCTCCTTCTAGCAGCCAGTAGACAGTTCCAATGGCGCCTATAGTCAAATACTATCGCCATTGTCAGAAACTGGCTATTCTTTCGGGTCTAATTCGAATTGTATGGCTGTCCTGATGAGTGTGCTATTTCGAAATAACCGCCATTTTTTATGTAGTTTCAACTGATTGTTCTCCAGGTCTTGATCTGCTATTTTGAGCCAATTATTATTGCCTTTTCTCATTTTTGCCGTGTTTGCTTTTTCATATTTTATATATATATATATCTATTTAATTAGGATTTTTCTATAGTGATATTCCCCTCATCCCCATACCATTATAGTGATAAGTTACCTACTATTTTTATCCTTAATCTTGGCCTATAGTTACTTATTTGTAACAGATATGCTAGAGATGGGTATTGTGTACTTACCGTAGTTTATGCATAGTTTTCGATTAAAATTTTCAATATATATATATACATATATATATATATACATATATATATATATATATACCATTTCAATAAGAGATAAGTACATGATAGATCATATACAAGTAACTATATTCCTTAATATATATATATATATATATATATATATATATATATATAAATATAAATATATAGAAATGGAATTATCAGAAATAAATGTGTTATAGTAACATTTGCGCAAAGCAGCAAGAGGTACCAAAGCAGCAAGAGGCCAAAGCTGGCGACCAGGAGTGAAAAGGCCGCGGCGTTTATGACGAGCTCGTTGAACTGGGGAGTAAGGTCACAACCCCTTACCGCCATAAAGTAAGCTTTTTGCTAAGCCTTCCTTCATTTTTTCAATGTTTATTCACTTTTTATCTTTTAATTTTTTCAATATATATATATATATATATATATTAGAAGCAGTTCGTAAAGTTGGTTATCATTGCTTTCCACAGGAAACAATGAAATGAAAATTTAAAAATCTGAATGATTTGAGTTCTAGTCAGGAGAATTAAAAAAAAATTCTATCTGGTTTTTCATATAATGCATTAACCTGCACAATTTCTGTTATCATGTCCACACGAACACACACATATGGACGAACCTCTTTTCAAAAGTGTTCAAAATGGGTTCAAGGGGGTCTTAAGACGGGATTTTTCGTCAAAATCTCCAATTCGATATAGTCTATGCCAGATATAGGCAGTCTATGCCCGCGGAGAAAATACGGTCCGCCAATGTATATATTGAGGCCCACACAGCAAAATTGCATTTTCATTAAAGCCCTGCCAAAATCAACATTTTCGACCTTGGTAAATCATGTCTCAACCTATATGGCAACGTTTGCATCCTAATACTCGTGGGAACGAGTGTTCTCAACCATGAAACGTAGGAAAAGAGATCTTAGTAAACGATTTATCTATGAGCATCTGTTTTCTCTCTTGAAAATCACCTTCTCACAGTTTAACCCAGATTAAGAAGATATTCTGCAAGTTCAGTTGCAGTTTCATTCTTCTAATACTCAATCATTTTAAACCTTTTTGAACTTTTAAACAATTTAGTAGGTATTCGCTTCGTATCCTAAATATTTAAAATATCTTTTGTTAATTATTTTGAAGAAAAAAATAAGGAATAAGAATCTTTGGCCCGTCAGTAAAAAGAAATGTGTTTCATTTGGCTCTCTTGTAAGTTTTCCCATCTTTGGTCTATACAGGGTGTCCCAAAAAGATTGAAACGCGTTTTAATTCTTTACCTGTTGGAGATAAGTGGGCAATGTAAATTGCAAAAATGTTGAAAGTAAGGTAGGAAATAAGACTACGTTAAAGAAATAGTCCTCCTATTCATTTTCAAAAAGTGACACTTTTTAAATTTGTATACGACTCCCTTAGGCAAATAGGGTCAATCAGAAATTTTTTATTTTTAATGCAACAAGATTATTAAAAAATCCGTATATCTGTATCATTAAAATCAACTGAATTATGATAAAGGAAAAAGTTTGACTTATGCCACTTTTCCGTACCATGTGAAAAGCTGTTTCATCAGTGAAAATAGGGACCATAAACAAGTTGACGATGGAAATAGTTTAGATTAAAAATTCGTTAATACGTGTCAAAATTTTTATCACAAATGCATCTAAATAAAACATTACACAGACAGAGATCATATAAAGCAGTGGTATTCACAACGCGGTTGGGTATCCCGTGTATTATCATCCAGTTTTATTTTTTTTTGTGATATGTCACAAATTTACATTTGTAATTTGATATAGGGTCCCCATTCACAATGTTCAATTTTCAATGAAATATAACTCGCTCAATTTTAAAGATACAGATACGCGATTTTTTAATGATCTTGTTGCATTACAAATAAACATTTTCTGATTGACCCAATTTGTCTAAGGGGGTTGTATAAAAATTTAAAAAGTGTAACTTTTTGAAAATGAATGGGAGGACTATTTCATTCACGTAGTCTTATTCCCTACTTTACTTTCAACATTTTTGCAATTCACATTGCCCACTTATCTCCAACAGGTAAATAATTAAAGCGCGTTTCAATCATTTTGGGACACCCTGTATAGCAAACTGATAGATAGTTCCGAACCTAAATAGTATGAATGGAATATGAATGTTTGATTAAGTCAAATGCAGTCTCACACTTCAGATACATTTTGTTTGTTGCAAAATATTCCAGTTTCAGAGTTAAAAACGTAATGCGAACTATTTATTACTTTCCTTATATACATAATGTATAAAGAAAGTATTGTGACGGGGTCGAAAATTCGAATTTGAGTTTTCGACGGGAGAGCACGTCTCAAACATCTCTGATCACGAATCAAACATTTTTGAGGTGATGTCTGTGTGTGTGTGTGTCAGTGAGTCTGTGGAGTCGATATCTGACGATAAAATACAGCGATTCGAATAAAATTTGGTAAAAAAATCACAATCCGTAAATACTGGAAGCCTATTGTTTTTAAACGTAATCGAATGTTTAGAACCCCTCTAAATTTTCGAGTGAAATTTTGAAAAAATCACCAAAAAATCAAAACCTTTAATAAAGTTACGCAAATAGACATTTCTTATGTAATTTTTTTTAGAAAACGACTAACATAAACTTTTGGACGTTAGTACGAACCGTTGAGATATTGCACATTTTTTAAATAAATTTATCAAAAAATCCTATAAATTAAAAAAAATATATTAACTATTTAGAAACATGTGCGCTTTTCATATGTAATATCATGCGATAAATTGGGTGACATTATTCTCGTGGATCTAGCTCGTTCCATTCAAGAAAAACGATACTTTGAGTAATACTTTGTATTTGAACGCCAATAGTTATTTATCTGCTGCAAGAATAACTTATTTCTCCGTTCACAACGCTTGGCGAGATTTTGGTGCCGAATTTGGCGCAATGTCGCCATCTTGGCGACTTATTTAAATGTTGCCAAATTAAGGAAAATCTAGCCAAATGGATAAAAATGACGCTAGATCAATGACGACTAATTGACGAAAATTCAATATCTTGGAAAGAATATAAATATCTACTATAAGAAAAACCTATTTTTTTATTGTAAAAGTAGAAAATTCATTGCATTATATAAGGAAAGTCATGTGCTGCCCACAGCAGATTGTTTCATTTCAGAATGATTAAAGCTACTTGATTTCAGCTTTGCATTTCAATTGTTTCCTGACCAATTTATGTTCGCTTCCGTCACAGAATGGGTGAGTCGAAACAACGCCAAACTTGGTTTGCAGTGCATCCTATTTTCGCCAAAGACCGGCTCTTTTTATTGTTTTTTCGGTGTAATTAAATGACCCTCTAATTAGATTCGTGAGATAATAGGAGCCAAAGTGGACGATGTTTGTTGCATGTGCTTTTTGAAGCTTGAAAATACTGCGACTGTATTGTAGAAAATGCCTTGCTGTTGCATCAAGTATTGCTGTTGCATCAAGTATGCCTTGCTTTTGCATCAAGTCTACTGTATTGAATGTAGAAGTTTTTCCCGAAATGGAAGGTAAGGGATTATATCAGTTTCTCAATAAAATACCTATTAGAATGAGATGCATTATGTGTGTGATATTTAACATGAAATGAAATTTCTATGAGCAATGCCACCGACACGCCCTTATAAGCTGCAAAATTGCGGGCTCTTATATGCTGCAAAAGTGCTGGCCCATGCCACCCCTATTTTACAAGTTATTGACTTTTTTGATACACTATTTATGCAGTCCGGAACCTCAAGCCTCCTGGATTCTTATGCAATGCATTATTTTGATCATCCCTGTCGGCGGCTCTGTCTATGAGCACAGTATTTCAGTGAATATGTTCAGATTCAAAGAGATTCTGATAGGTATTTATCATTGATTCATGAAACCGCAGTGACACTGGCGGATTAACAATTTCGGAAATCCTAAACTAAACCTTATTCGGGTAAGGAGGCATATTAGAGGTCTGCACGATTCGAATTATCAGGTTTAAACCTACATAAACGCAGTGCGACAGCCCAAGTCGAAGATATCCGAGTCTCAAACGAAATAATATAAAGTTGAGATTTTTTTTTTGTGTGTTCAGAATTAAGTTTGCACTTTTGTACAATTATCCTTACACAGTAGCTGAAGTCAACTTAATAATTTTATGTTCTGGATTAAATTTTATTCATACATTTTCAAAGTATCAAATATGACCGTTCCGTATTTTCCGGCTCGGTTTGACTCGAAAGTGTGTATGAAAAATCTGACTCTAGTTCTGGCAGACTTCTAAGGAAAGTGACGTCTTTGTTTTGCCTGACTCAATACATTATCAAGTAGTGACTAATAGTCTAATAGTGACATCATAGTATAATCTAATATAATCACTTCATGTTTAGATATAAACTAGCTGACTACACGTTGAAAATCAACGGTCTCTCAATAAGCAACCCCTGAAATTGCACATTTTTTAATAATTCGCATTTCACATTTATTCGGCAAATCGAATATTTTAGTGTGCAGAATCCCCTAAAGAAGAAAATACTGGAAATCTTAAATTGCGCACTTCTTTTTTTCGAACTATCTACCCGTACACCAAATCAAAATTTATATCTCACCCGAAGCACACTATTTTGTCATTTCCCCTTTCGAACGTTTTTCTGTGGGGTACATCCATAAATGAACATTTTTGAAAAACTCTGTTCGTCTTGGTATTTTTTATCAGATGATTGGCCCATATTCCAATTATCAAGTATCTATTACATTTGAAAAGAAGCGTATTTCGTTTATTCGAAAAATCGAACAAATTGGTGTGTGGCATCCCGTAAAGTAGCAAATATTGGAAATTTGAAATGGCACACGTTCTTCCTTTCAAACTGTCTAACCATGCACCAAATTTGATGTCTCTGTCCTATCGCAAAGTATGTTTTTCTATCACTTCACCTTTCGGACGTTTTTCTATATAGTACCCCCTTAAATGAACATTTTTGAAAAACCATAATAATCATAGGTTTTTTATAAAATGATTAACCAATATACTTAATTTCAAGCCTCTATCACATTGCAGAGGAAGCGCTTTTCATTTGTTCGGCAAATCGAATATTTTAGTGAGCGACACCCCCTACAATATCAAATATTAGAAAACTGAAATTGAACACTCTATTTCCTTTCCAACTTTTTACCTGTACATCAAATTTGAAGTCTCTATCTCATCGCGAAGCATGCTTTTTCTATCGTTTCACCTTTCGAATATTTTTGTGTGGAGTATCCACCCCCTTAAATATACATGTTTGAAAAACTCCATTCTTTTTGTGTTTTCTATCAGATGATTCGCCCACATACCAAATATCAAGGCTCTATCACATTTTAAAAGGGGCGTTTCTCCTTTATTACGAAAATCGAAAATTTTGGTGTGCGGCACTCCCGAAAGTAGAAAATATTGGTAAACTGAGATTGCACACTTTCTTCCTTCCAAACTATCTACCCGTACACCAAATTTAATATCTTTATCTCATCCCAAAGCATGGTTTTTTTTTTATCAATTCACCGTTTCAAACGTTTTTCTCTGGAGCACCCCCTAAACGAAAATGTTTGAAAAACTATATTCGTCTGGGGTGTTTTCGTCAGATGTTTAGCCCATATACCAAATTTCAAGATTCTATCAAATTTTAAAGGAGCCACTTCATATTTATTCGATAAATCGAATATTTTGGTGTGTGGCTCCCCCTTAAGTGGAAAATATTGGGAATCTGAAATTGCTCACTTTCTTCCTTTTAAACGATTTACCAGTACACCAAATTTAAAGTCTCTATCTCATCCCAAAGCATGCTTTTCTATCATTTCACTTTTCGAACGTTTTGGTGTGGGGCAACCTCTCTAGAGAACATTTTCGAAAAATTCGATTTTTCCAGGGGGTTTTATCGAACGATCGACGCGTGTATCTAATTGCAAGTCTCTATCCATTCGGGAAGTGCCTAAAAATTATGGAAAATTGAAAGATTATGGAAAATTGAAAGATTATGGAAAATTGAAATTGTACACTTTATTTTTTCCAACTATCTATCATTACATCTCATTTTAAGTCTCTATCTCATTATGAAGTAGGTTTCTCCATCATTTCAATTTTCAAATAATTTTGTGTTGTTGTTGTTGAGATCCAGACCGTCCGACCTACCAGAAAGGTGTAAGGTAACTGTTTGGACGGCCGGAAAGTGCTACCCAATTTAGACCGGAACCCAGTAGGGAAGGCATCCACAGGGACCGTACATTCCTTCCCCTACCACCAACCTCTCGGAAGGACATATGGACCCACATCTTAACGTAACGTACTCCGCATAAACACGGCGGCAGTTGTGGCAGCGTGCAAATCCAGGGCGCAAACCACCGGGCTACCGCGCCCGAAATGTGCCAACAGCACGCGGTGTTCCCAGGTGGTCACCCACCCAAGTACTAACCGCGCCCGATGCTGCTTGACTTCGGTGATGTAACGAGAACCGGTGTTTTCAGCACGGTAGGGCCGTTGGCCGAATGCTTTTGCGTGGAGTACCCACCTCCTTAAATGTCATTTTTGAAAAACTCTAATCTTTTTGTGATTTCTATTAGATGATTCACCCATATACTAAATATCAAGCCTCTATCACGTTTTAAAAGGGGTGTTTCTACTTCATTCCGAAAATCGAACATTTTGGTGTGCGGCACCCCTTAAAGTAGAAAATATTGGTAAACTGAAATTGTACATTTTCTTCTTTCCAAACTATCTACACTTACACCAAATTTGATATCTCCATCTCATTCCGAAGTATGGTATTTTATCAATTCACTTTTCGAACGTTTTACTCTGGAGCACCCCCTTAAACGAACATTTTTGAAAAACTCTAATCTTTTTGTGATATCTATCACATGATTCGCCCATATACCAAATATCAAGATTCTATTACGTTTCAAAAGGGGCGTTTCTTCTTTATTCCGAAAACCGAACATTTTGGTGTGCGGCACCCCCTAAAGTAGAAAATATTGGTAAACAGAAATTGTACACTTTCTTCCTTCCAAACTATCTACCCTTACACCAAATTTAATATCTCAATTTCATTCCGAAGAATGGTTTTTCATCAATTCACTTTAGTGAGAACATTAGTGAGAGGCACCCCCTACAATAGCAAATGTTGGAAAACTGAAATTGCACATTTTCTTCCTTTCCAATTTTTTTACCCGCACACCAAATTTGAAGTCCCTATCTCATCGGGAAACATGCTTTTCTAGCATTTCACCTTTCGAATGCTTTTGTGTGGAGTACCCACCCCCTTAAATATACACCTTTGAAAAACTCTATTCTTTTTGTGATATCTATCACATGATTCGCCCATATACCAAATATCAAGATTCTATTACGTTTTAAAAGGGGCGTTTCTCCTTTATTCCGAAAATCGAACATTTTGGTGTGCGGCACTCCCTAAAGTAGAAAATATCGGTAAACTGAAATTGTGCACTTTCTTCCTTCCAAACTATCTACCCTTACACCAAATTTGAAATCTATATCTCATTCCGAAGCGTTTTTTTTTTTAGCAATTCACCTTTTGAAAGTTTCCCTCTAAAACACCCCTCTTAAACGAACATTTTTGAAAAACTATATTCGTCTTGGGTGTCTTCATCAAATGGTTAGTCCATATACCAAATTTTAAGCCTCTATCAAATTTTAAAGGAGTCGTTTCTAATTTTTTCGGAAAATCGAACATTTTGGTGTGCGGCACCTCCTTGAGTATTAAATATTGGAAATCTGAAATTGCACACTCACTTCCTTTCGAACGGTTTACCCGTATACCAAATTTGAAGTCCCTATCTTATCGCAAAGCATGCTTTCCTATCATTTCACTTTTCGAACGTTTTGGTGTGGAGCACCCCCTCTAGAGAGCGTTTTCGAAAAACTCGATTTTTCCAGGGGGTTTTATCGAACCACCGAGCCGTGTACCAAATTGCAAGTCTCTATCTGTTCGGGAAGTACCTAAACGAAGCGTGACAGACATACAGACAGACACACAGACGGAGACTTGGCAATTAGTATATACTAGCCGAATACCCGTTGAAAATCAACGGTCCAACATTAAGCAACCATCGAATAAGGTAAATTTTTAAATAATTCGTGTTTCTTATTTATTCGAAAAATCGAACATTTTGTTTTGAGGCACCCCCAAAAGTTGAAAATATCGGAAAACTGAAATTATACATGTTCTTCCTTTCGAACTATCTACCCGTACACCGAATTTGAAGTCTGTATCTCATTCCGAAGCATGTTTTTTTTTTATCAATTCACCTTTCGAACGTTTTACTCTGGAGCACCCCCTTAAACGAAAATTTTTGAAAAACTATATTCGTTTTGGGTCTTTTCATAAAATGATTAGTCCATATATCAACTTTCAAGCGTCTATCAAATTTTAAAGGGGCCGTTTCTCATTTATACGGAAGATCGAACATTTTTGTGTGCGGCACCGCTTAAGTGAAAAATATTGGAAATCTGAAATTGTATATGTTCTTCCTTCTAAACTATCTACGAGTACACCAAATTTGAAATCTATATCTCATTCCGAAGCGTGTTTTTTTTACCAATTCACCTTTTGAAAGTTTCCCTCTAAAACACCCCTCTTAAACGAACATTTTTGAAAAACTATATTCGTCTTGGGTGTCTTCATCAAATGGTTAGTCCATATACCAAATTTTAAGCCCCTATCAAATTTTAAAGGAGTCGTTTCTAATTTTTTCGGAAAACCGAACATTTTGGTGTGCGGCACTTCCTTGAGTATTAAATATTGGAAATCTGAAATTGCACACTCACTTCCTTTCGAACGGTTTACCCGTATACCAAATTTGAAGTCCCTATCTTATCGCAAAGCATGCTTTCCTATCATTTCACTTTTCGAACGTTTTGGTGTGGAGCACCCCTTCTAGAGAACGTTTTCGAAAAATTCGATTTTTCCAGGGTGTTTTATCGAACGACCGAGCGGTTTACCAAATTGCAAGTCTGTATCTATTCGGGAAGTGTCTAGAAAAAGCGTGACAGATAGACGGACAGACATACAGTTGGCAATTAGTAGATATAATAATAGATAGATAATAATAATATGACAATTAGTAGACACCTGGCAATTAATAGATATAATAATAATAGATAGATAGATTTTTATTTTTACTTTTCTTATATACATAATGTATAAGGAAAGTATTGTTGCGGAGTCGAAAATTCGAATTCGAGTTTTCGACGGGAGAGCACGTTTCAAGCATCCCTGATCACGAAACAAACACTTTTGAAGTAATGTCTGTGTGTGTGTGTGTGTCAGTGAGTCTGTGGAGACGATAACTGACGAACGAATAGATTGATTCGAACCAAATTTGGTACAAAAATCACAATCCGTAAACACTGGAAGCCTATTGTTTTTATACGCAATCGTATGTTCAGAACCCCCCCCCCCCCTAAATTTTCGAATGAAATTTTGAAAAAATCGTCAAAAAATCAAAGCCACTAATAAAGTTACGCAACTAGACATTTCTTATGTAATTCTTCATTAGAAAATGATTGACATAAATTTTAGAACGCTAACATGAACCGTTCTCGAGATATTGCACATTTTAAAAAAAAGTTATCAAAAAGTCATATAAAATAAAAAAAAATATTTCCTATTGAGAAACATGTTCACTTTTTATATGTAATACCATGCGATAAATTGGGTGACATCATTCTCGTGGATCTAGCTCCCTCCATTCATGAAAAAAGATACTTTGAGTAATACTTTTGTATTTGAACGCCAATAGTCATTTATCTGCTGTAAGAATAACTTATTTCTTCGTCCATAACGCTTGGCTACATTTTGGCGACGAATTTGGCGGAATGTCGCCAACTTGGCGACTTTTTGAAATGTTGCCAAATTAACGAAAATCTCGCCAAATGGATAAAAATGACGCTAAATCAATGAAAATGACGACCAATTGTCGAAAATTCAATATCTTGGAAAGAATATTAGTATCTACTATAAGAAAAACCTATTTTTTTACTGTAAAAGTAGTAAATTCATTACATTATATAAGGAAAGTCATGTGTTGCCCACATCAGATTTTTTTTAATCTTGTGCTTAAGGGTCCATTACGTTATGAACTGAAGAGTTCCTTACTGATTTCATTCGTGGTTTAATTATTTTATTTTATGAAGGTTATATATATATATATATATATATATATATATATATATATATAATATATATATAAATAATAAAAAATATTGCATAGCGCGAAAATTATTTAAATTCTAATTATCAATAGTGGTATTTTAAGTGGTAACCAAAGTATAATTCCTTATATATATATATATATATATATATATATATATATATATATATATATTTTATTTATATATTTTATTTATATATATATATATATATATATAAATAAAAATTAAAGGATTTTAATCGAAAATAATGCATAAACTACTGTATGTACAAAAAAACCCATCTCTAGCATATCTGTTACAAATGAGTAACTATAGGCCAAGACTAAGGATGAAGAGAGAAGGTAACATATCAATACAATGGAAAGGGGGATGAGAAGAATATTAGGATTCAAAAATCACAATTAAAAGTATATAAAAATAAAAATAAAACTCGGCAAAAATGAGAATAGGCAATAACAATCAGCTTAAGATAAGAGATTAAGAATAGATAACAATCAATTGAAACCCCACAAAAAATGGGGTATATATATATATATATATATATATATATATATATATATATTAGGAATTATACTTTGGTTACCACTTAAAATACCACTATTGATAATTAGAATTTAAATGAGTTTTAGCGTTATGCAATTTTTTTGGGGTAAATTTGTACGTCAAAGTCCGTTGTTAGAAAAAGGTATTATGAAAAACATCCGAGTAAATTCCCCAAACAATCTCGGGACAGCCCTAAATTCGATAAATGATCATAATTTAAATTTGAAAGCCTTATTGAGTTAATAAAATATATTGCGCAAATTTGCATGTCCAGATACTTTGTTTAAAATACATTTGAAAAATGAGCAAATGAAATTCCTCTACTCGCTGGTGACAAAAACGACGTCAGAATATAAATATGTAGAACAGGAGTCTGCAACCTTTTACCATTCCCGAGGATTCGCAGAATTCAAAATTTTCTGCCGAGAACTCGATAAAAAATATATTATACTAGCCATTTCGCCAATGGCCGCAGCTGTCCGATGAACCATGCACTGCTGGACTCAGGAATATTAAATCATACATTTTCATATGTAGTCGCTATTACATACCTACTTTTCATGTGTACTAAATTAAAAAAAAAATCTGATATGCGTAGTAAACAGTTAGTGAGCAATTCTGTTAGATTGTACATTGAATATAACTTTTTTCGAAAATTTTGAATAGAATTTTTCTTTGATACAAATTATAAAGTTTTGATAGATTGAAAAAATACAAAGTATTTTTTCAATCTATCAAAAAATACAAAAATTTGGTGTGAGATTTGAAAAAATACAAAGTATTTTTTCCAAATCTCACACCAAACGACGAAGTTATCGGCTATAAAGTATGTACTTCTGTTCAGTGTTTCTTTCTAGTATACATCCGCGTGGGGGTGGGAGAGTCGTCCCCGGAAACATTTTTATTTCCCAGCTAAATGTTAATAAATTCAGATTATGGAATAAATTTGTAGGTCCTAGATTAGACTATAGGCGTAGCTATAGCTATATATACTATAGTATATGTACGTATACTATTATATACTATAGTATCTCGGAAAGAGGGCGGAATTTATGACCCAATGAAAGGGGTTATAGCAGGGTATTTTTGAAGGAAAATTTCGTACTGCATAAGCGGACACTATTCAGATGCGTTGCCAAGGGGGGGGGGGACTTGGGGGTCATAAACCCCCCAAGAATCCTTTGAAGTTCTTAGAAATGATATTTGGAGAAATGGGAAACAATATATTTTGTTACCTAAATTTGTTGTCTAATTTTTTTCTGGGGATGCTACTGTCACCATTAACAATCTATAAATTGTGAATGAGTGGGAGTGGGAGTTCGGGTGTTTCCCAGTTGGAAAATTTGAAAGTTTAAAATATCACTATTTGTTAATTTTATAAAATGTGCAAATGGTGTAAGCGTGTATGAGGGGAAGGGGGAATACGTTCTTTAGATAACCTCTCTAAATACATCGGTCTATTGGATCGAACCGTTTTCTGAAATTATCCCATCACTCTAAAAAGTATTTTGACGAAGCGTCGAAAGATGGCACCACTTCCCTGTCCTTTCTGGCTCAATACAAGATTTTAACTCAGAAATGGTTTAAAGAGAAATTTGCTGGCATTTTAAGCATTGTTAAATATATCTGAAAATAAATTTTACATTTTTTTGTTATTTCTTAAATATAATGGAGTTGGAAATTCACACAGTATCCGTATATTGTACATATAATAATGTTGCTCCTACAAAAGCAAAATAAATGAAATAAATAATTATAGCTAGAGCTAAAAATATATTTCTGTTCTTAACATAATATCCATTTTAGCAAATTATTTCTGTTCTTTTCTATTAATCTATTAATTAAATTTATTTCTGTTCTTTTCTATAATATTCATTTTAGCATTTCGGACGTATATTGGGCCAGCTAATCTGACTGAATGAAATAAATTTAAATTAGTTTTAAATCCTTTAAAACTGCATCGCTCATTTGATTTAAAATTTAAGGAACTCCTAATACTTTTTTAAGTCGGCGCCCACGCCTCCGTGTTATAACCTTACCTTCTGCCTGCATCCTGTCAAAATACAGTCATTTTATTTAGGAAGGTTGTATTTAGGTCGTACTATATTTTGAGCATCGTACGTGCAGATTGTACACCGCAAATTGGGTACGGAATATTCTATTGAATCTAATTTATTCTCACGCGTGTCACCATCAGTCACTTTCGCAGCGCGACAACCGGCTTTTTTTTAATTGACAACTTAATTCAATCACGAATTTCGCTTTTTTAAGCATTCTAATTTCATAAATGTCTACTTTCTCATACTATTGTGTAGATATAGTATTAGGAAAACTTGAGCAAAGTTTTCAAGCACAAATGAAACATGATGGGTGAATTGAAGATGGGTGATGGGTGAATTGGAGAGTGGATTTCATGTCTGTATGCATTACTGCAATCCTGAGCGGTTTAGAGCTTGTAAACGGTGGGCGAAGCTAAAATAATGCCTTGCATATTTACTGGGTTCGAAGTAAGCTTCTACCAGAAATATTTTTAAATGATTGTTTTAAGAAGTTTCGTGTTCACTAACTCATCGCCTGTGCTCTGTGGACGAGCGGCAATGAATATGAAATTATCGATCGCAGAGGGATCGATTGGATGATCAGCTGAGCACTTTCTTGCTTAAGGGGACGGTGGACGTTGAAATGAGCAAAAATCGACTAAAAAAAGTTCTAATATATAACATTATTTTACACATTTAGCATTTGTTTACGGGCGGGACAGCGTCCATCCCAAACGAAGAGCCTCTCAAAAAGACAGGTATTTGACATACCCTATCCCAAACAGTTCGACCCCCTTTGCAGGCATTGGCATCCATGGAAATCGCTGACAGAAACATTGCACCTGCTGCAGCAGGTCTCCCACGCTGTCCCACCCGTACGCTGTCCCACTCGTAACGACGCTGTCCCACCCGTAAGCAAAAAGTTAAATGCATTTTTTTCGAAGCGGAATTTTCAAAGGTTTTACATTTTTAAAATACTCCATGCGTCTTAAATTTTGATTTTGAGATGAAAGAAATTTGGCAAGAAGACATCTCTCATACTTTTTAATGAAACTGGGTATGCATTTTATAATTGGACTTTATTAAGGTAATTAAAAGTGAATAAGAACCTAATTAAATGATGAAAATTAGGTTTTAATGCAGAAAAATATTTTTAAAAAATTAACTTTCTAGGGGATTTAAAAATGAATACTCAGATTTGTTCATAATGTGTTTTTGAGTGATCATAGTATAAAATTAACCAAAAATGTGAACAAATGGCACACAAGGAGCATTTTCAAATTTTCGTTAAAAAATTTAAATTAAAAAAAAATACAAAATTATAACAAAATTGAAAAAAATTTAATGGTATTGTATATAGTAATGTTAAGAGGAATATTTATACAAATTTTCACGCTTCTAAGCCAATAAATAAATAAAAAAAATTCAACGTCCACCGTCCCCTTAAGGAAAACTTGAGCAATGCACAAATAAGATGATAATGCAGTTGTTTCGAGGATATGCTGGCTCCCCATCATCAGTGCAAGAGAACCAACAAACCCGAAGTCCAAAAAGAGGAATGAGTGAATGAAAGAGTCACTCACACTCATTCCTCTTTTTGAGTTCGGGTTTGTTGGTTCTCTTTCACTGATGAAGGGGATCCAATGTATCCGTTGTAAACTGCATTATCATTTTATTTGTGCTTATATACGTTGCTCAAGTTTTCCTTACCCTTCGTACAAATTGTTTTATACTTATTGACTTTCTTGCTTTTTATTTCATCCTGTTATGCGACAGAAGTCGCTTCGCTGTAGGGACTAACAGCACCGGATCAAGATTCTGATGCTCAAAGCACTAAACATTTTGGTTTTGTGCAGATATATGAATCACATTTTAAGAGCTATAGGGATAATTTTAGTATATTAACGTGAATTTTAAAATTATATTTTGTAACTAACAATTACTGTATACTATAAATTATAACATTTGCCTATAGATTCGGAAACGTGAACCATTTTG
Source organism: Amaurobius ferox (assembly GCA_951213105.1). Classification (NCBI taxonomy): domain Eukaryota; kingdom Metazoa; phylum Arthropoda; class Arachnida; order Araneae; family Amaurobiidae; genus Amaurobius; species Amaurobius ferox. Next base: position 150,560,476 of record OX578136.1, read on the forward strand.
CCATCATGCAACGTCCCCCCGGAGCACCACAGAGGGGCGAATCTCATTGCACCCTTTAGGCACCCAATGTAGACCCGAAACTGAGTGGGGGTGACATACACAAGGATTATTCTGTCCTTTACATAAAGTTAATAAAGGAACAGTTACGTGGGTAGCATTTAAGACTGGAACGACGGAAACGGTCATTTGGACCGCATAACTACTTTGAGAAACCATTCCTCTAAAACGGCTAATCCCAGCCCATTGAAATTTTATGACTTTTCTTATTTTCTTAAAGTTATTGAAAACCGAAGAAAATAAGAAAAGTCATAAAATTTCAATGGGCTTGGGATTAGCCGTTTTGGAGGCATCATTTCTCAAAGTAGTTATGCGGTCAAAATGGCCGCTTCCGTCGTTCTAGTGTTAAAGGATTGAAATTAAGAAAATCACAATTATTTAATTAATTTTTCTTACTGAACACATCTATTTTGTTCTGATATTATGAAATTTGATTGATTTGCATCGCTTTTTATGAGTATTTTTACTTTTATTCATCTGAGAACAAGAAGTAAAGCTATGGCGAGAAATGCTATCATGGAAGGGGACGACAGAGGGAAGGTTAGGTGTAGGGGGTCTCTTTCGCAGACTAAAAAATGGGTAGCACTGTAAACATTGATTTTGAAAACCCAGCCATGTCGCAAGCCAATGTAAACAATTAGTTTAAAACCTGCTAATATTTTTTATGAAATATAGCGTTTCATTAATTAAAACTCTGAATTGAAACGTAACTGTACAATATAAAAATTCGCTTAGACTTGTGCCTGAATAAATCAGCAAAATAAGAACTTCGTTAGATAAAGACTGAATCAATGCATAAACCGATTTCAAACGCAAAAAAAGATTCTTCTTTGTCAGGACAAATAAGACGGAGCACCAATATGAACAAAGGTAACAGACGCGTTCTTGCCACTGTTGGTGCTAGTGCTCTGTCTTATCCTGAGGAAGAAGGCTGTATATGCATTTGAAATGGGTTGATACTTTTATTCAGTCTCTATACTGTGTCTAAATTTTTTTTATTTTGTAGGTTAAACTCAATTCTTCAAACAGTTGCAGATAAAGAGTTGATTCACACTATTATAACCACCTCCTACCTCTGACGCTAAGAACGCATAGCCAATGAACGAATACCCGTGTCAAGGTCAAACTTCGTGGATATATAAGGTAGGATGTCGCAAATTTGCAGGATAACAACCGTGTCTGTTATGGGTGAGCAACGTGATTTAATAGCTGTGGGAAAATACATGATTATTGGTTACCGAACCAAGGGCGGCAACACTTCAGAAACCTTGAGTTTGTGAATTGTTTATGGGCTAGTGTCGTTAAAGTATACAATGAGTGAAAAAATGGTGCAATTTCGAAAATTCGACGTGGTAATTGTGGAGCACCACGATCTATCGATGTGAGAGGCTAATGTCTCCCGCCTAGGTTGGTGCAGGCCGATCGGCTCGCCCTGTTGTTGATGTTGTTGAAACCCAGACCGTCCGACCTACCAGGAAGGTGTAAGGTAACTGTAGCGGCTCGCCCTGTGGAGCAACTCATAGTACAAACGAACCAGGGGGGGAGGACTTTCAGATGTGTGTCCAAAACAACTGTGCAGCGAATCCTGTTGCAAATGGAACTCCGAAGCAGACGACTGGTGACTGCACCCATACTCACAAAGGTTCATCGCCAAACAACGGCTGAAATTTGCACAGGAGTACCGAAATTAAACTTACACTGACTGGCAAAAGCTTGCCTTCTCTGACGAGTCACGTTTTCAGATGAACGTTGGCGTGCGAGGAGTGAAACCAGCAAACATTATCCGACATAAACAAGCTGGTAGCCGGTCTTTCCTATGGTCGATTTCAACAAGATAATACGACCTGTCAAACAGTCAAAATTGCTCGTGAGTGGTTCGAAGAGCACAACAAAGATTTCCAGTTACTTTCCTGGAATTCCTCCGAATTGCCCAGATCTTAACCCGATCGAGTACATTTGGGACCACCTCGATCGACATGTTCAATGACTGGATTCACCACCACGCACCTGTCAGCAAATGTACGACGTACTGCAGTCTGCATGGGTCAAAATACCTCTACCAACCACTCAACACCTTATTGAGTCACTCTCATGGCGTCTGGCTGCCGTCCTTGCTGTCATAGGCGGTTATTCTGGATATTAGCAGGTGGTTATAATAATGTGACTTGACTGTTTATAACTGTAAAGTAAAAGACAGTAACCACGTCATTAAAAACGAGAAGGCGTCTGTTAATTTGTCTTTGAATTTAAACATATTTTAATTAAAAATTGCAAAAATAGTTAAATTAGAAGATTTTAATACTTAATTTACAACATTACAAAAACTATAACTTGTGCAATTCTGCCACATTCTTTGGAGCTCCTGCTTTTCCGAAGCCCGTAAGCATGAACCTAAAAGGCAAACCAGTCCACTGATAAGAAAGTATAGTTGAAGTTTGTACTCACGCAATGATGGTATTGCCACCGGCTTTCACCGGAATCGGGATGGGGATAGGAAGAGGTAGGATTGGGTTCCGCTGGAAGGAGTTTGCCAGCAGTGCCGCCGCCATGAACTTGTGCATGTGGAAGGCTGAAGAGGTGCAGGTTACGGCCAGGAAGATCAGTGTGACCAATAAGCCCCGGCATCGGGAGACCATCTCTGGAGTACAGGTCGTTTGGAAGAGAATCTGGCGATTATCACGTTCCTTCAAGCATAAGATTATGAGAGACAATAGACACAATAATGCAATATATATAATCAAAGAGTTTAAAAATAATATACCAAGATTGTAAAACTAATAAGTTTAATAAAACATATGTATATTAAAAAAACTGTACATTCAAAATTATATCTACTTATTGCGCTATTGCAGCATATAAATAAGATTAAATTAATAAGTTAAATATATGAATTAATGTAGAATATATGAAGAGATATAGTAAAGCATCCATAACAAACAAAATAATTCAATTTTTTACCAGATAAGATTCAAGAGAATGCTTGCTATCAGAAAGAAAAACAGGAAACAACCTTTATAATTTAAAACGATTTAAAATATGGAGCGACGAACAAAGGGTTGAAGGTAATGTAATTGTAAAATCACCAGGAGGTGACTGCAAAACATTACCCTCAAAATAGTACATTTCATTGAATGGCCTTGTTACTGTGAGCAAAAGGCCATTGGACACCTCTATGTACTATAAAATGAAATATATTGAGAAAATTGAAATAGGTTGGAAAAACTGAAAAGAATTGACTTACACGTGTGTAGATGGTCATACTTCATAAACCAACTTAACATGATGTGTAAAGAAGGTATTGCCCATCATAAAGAGTAATGTAATATAGAATCCATGTACCAATCTTGAAAATTGTAAAAAGAAAATCCGTTCTAAAATATAAGTAGGGAAAACCACTAGATCTAGATGAACTGTCATCAAAATACATCAAGTGCTATTTAATATATATAGATAATAATGATAATTATTAAACCAGTAAAATAATTTAAAAGAATTAATAAATTTTGAATCGAGTAGACAATCGAATGTTTTAGTCGATGATAGAATTTAGACAAGTCTACCCACAGACACATTGCATCTATCTCCTGGCAGAATTCCCTGTTGGAAGATCCATGTGTTACGATATGAGTAAAATTAGAAAAAATAACCATATGTAGCAGTAAGTTAATAAAAAATATGGGGTAGTAAATAAAATAACTATGGTGATATTGCCAAGATAAGATACTTTTAACAACGCTGAGTTACCCTAACCTTTCTGACTATATTATTTACCAAAAATAATGGATAAAAATATATTTTGCTAGTTTGAATAAGGTTATTTATATGTAATTAATGAAATTTATTATTAGATAATCTATACATTCGAAACAATTGTGTTTTAATCATGTTACGAAATATTTGAACCGAATTACAGGAAGTAAAAGGTAACAATTTTTTGATATTTAAATTAAAATAACTTTTTTTATCATATAAATAATTTTATTAGACGATTCAATACATATATTTAAATCAAGACAGTTAACATTATCACTAATAGAAGGTTCATTAGACAACAATTCCAGATTATCCGTATAGAAATCGATTTGTATATTATTTAAATACTTGGTAACTACACAGATCAGATCGTCTACATATCGATATACACTACTTGGCAATGAAAATGAGACACCAAGGAGTGGGCAGAAAGTGATGAAAATCGGCAAACAGAGAGAGACAGCAACGAACAATAAGTGATGTTTATTGCAACATGATACACTTATACACTGAGCGATAACACCGTCTGATTAGTTGGTTGTAGGATCAACGCGGGAGCGGCGATACAGGCAGCAACACGTTTAGGTACCGAGTCAATGAGCGTGCGGATGGTGTTCTGAGGGATGGCTGTCAACCATTTGCCAGAATTAGTCTTCTAAACGCAGCGGTGGCAGCGCACACAAGCAACGTCCAATCACGTCCCAGACGTGTTCGATTGGTGAGAGATTAGGGGAGTCTGGTGGTACAGTGCCTAGAAGTAATAGTGTACCGATCGCCTATCCCTACCAATGCTGGAAGCTGTTCCTCCAAATGCCGCCACCGCCAGATAGCGCTGGTCTCGAATAAGAGATCAAAAGCCTAGACCTTAACATTAAGTCTAATGGGAATTTCATGCAAATGAAATGACCGATATCTTTGGAAATAACTGAAGAATTTGTGTAAAACTTGGTGTGGTTATTGCAAGTGGCATACACAAAAATTCATTTAATTTTCAGAGAGATTGGGCTACGGATATATTTGTATTTAAAAAAATTATTTTACTTGATCTGGTGTTCGTTCAAACCTTTGAGGCCCAAAATAATCAGGTTCATTCATCACAGCAATGTGAAATTCGGTATAATGTTTTTTCTTGTGGTACATTTCAGTTCTTTCGATTTCGAAGTTTATCGGGCTAGCCCGTACTGGACACACCATAGAACTATAACTGGGTTTAGAGAATAACTCGAAAATCCGAGCAAGTAAGAAATCTAAGTTTAATATATCCTTTTCTTTTGGGGTATATTTTATTTCTTTTGATTTTGAATCGTATCGGGCTAGCCCGTCTTGGGCCCTCCTAAAAAATTCACCCGTTAGGAGGAATAACTCTAAAACAGGTGCATTTAAAAATTCCAAGATTAGCATATCCTCGTCATTTGTTGTATATTTTAATTCTTTGGATTTAAAACCTTATCGGGCTAGCCCCTCCTGAGCCTCGAGAAAACGGAACATCTAGAATGTCTAAATTTAATATATCATTGTCCTTTGGGGTATATTGTATTTCATCGGATTACAAATCTTACCGGACTAGCCCGTCTTAGGCCAGTCATAGAAATTTACTCGCTTTTTAAGAATAATTCGAAAATCGGAGCAGTTAAAAAATGTAAATTTAGTATATCATTTCTTTTTGGATATATTTTAATTTCGATTTTGAACTTCATCGGGCTAGCCCGTCTTGGGTCCGCTTAAGAGTGCATTCATTTTTAAAGAATAACTCGAGATCCGAAGTCACTAAAAATTCCAAGTTTAGCATGTCGTTGGCTTTTGTGGTATATTTAAGTTTCTTCGATCTTGAACTTTATCGGGTTAATCCGTCTTGGGCCCGACACAGTAATGTACTCGTTTTTCGAGTATAACTTGTAAATCGGAGCAGCTAAAAATTTAAATTTAGTATATCATTTTCTTCTGAGGTTTATTTTAATTTAGATTTTGAACCTCATCGGGGCTAGCCCGTCCTGAGTCCGACTTAAGAATACACTCGTTTTCGAGGAATAACTCGAGAACCGGAATAGCTAGAAATTTCAGGTTTAGCATGTTGTTGTCTTTTGTGGTATATTTCATTTTTCGATTTCGGTTTTTATTCGACTAGCCCGTATACTCAATTTTCGAGAATAAGTCGAAAACCGGAGCAGATAAAAAATCCAAATTTAGTATATCAATTCCTTTTGGGGTAAAATTTGATACTTTTGAATTTGAACCATATCGGGCTAGTCCGTCTTTGGTTTCCCTTAAGTATCCTTTCGTTTTGGGGGAATAACTCGAGAATTGGTTTGTTTGTGGTATATTTGGTATAGCATGTCAAGAGTTAAAATGCACCACAAAAGAAAACGACATGTTAAACTATATGAAAATATTTCGCTACTCCGTTTCTCGAGTTACTCCCCACAAACGAAAGGATTCCTAAGGGATGCCCAGACGGACGAACTCGATACTGTTCAAATTCGAAGTATTAAACTTTATCCCAAAAGAAAATGATATACTAAATTTTGATTTTTTAGATGCTCCGATGATTTTCGAAAAACGAGTACATTCATATATCGGGCCCAAGACGGGCTATCCTGATAAGGTTCAAAATCCCTGATTATTTTAGACCTCAAAGGTTTGAACGAACACCTGATTAACAGTTAAAAAAAATCTAAAAATACAAATATATCCTTAGCTCAATCTCTCTGAAAATCAAATGGCTTTTTGTGTATACCACTTGCAATAAAAATCACACCAAATTTCACACAAAACCTTCAGTTATTTCCAAAGATATCGGTCATTTCATTTGCATTAAATTCCCATTAGTTTTAATGTTAACGTCTTGACTTTTGATCTCTTATTCGAGACCACCGCTATCTGGCTGTGGTGGCTTTTAGGTAACCCGTTTTTCTCTTCGGTCGGTACGCTATCTCTTCCAGGCACTGTACTGGTGGCTAGGAAAACACCTGGGTACCTTGCAGGGCTTGTTGGCCGATGCGAGCCGTGTGTGATCGGGCATTATCCTGTTGTAAATGGCTTTGGGCACCCCCTAAAGGAAGGGTAGTATTACCTGCCGCAGCACGTTATCCACGTATCGTTGGGCCGTCATAGTGCCCTCAATACGGACTGGATGTGACCTGCTATCGTAAGCGATGGTGCTCCAAACCATGATGCCGCGTTGTCGAGCGGTGTGGCGTTCCACAGATGCGGCCGGATTGGACCTGTCATCACTTCGGCACCAGACTCGTACACGGCGACTGCCATTGCTAAAACAGAAGCCTGACTCGTCTGAGATCACGACCTTGTGCCATTCCGCCGTCCACGTGGCTATATCCCGACACCATTGCAAACGGAGGCGTCTGTGCTGTTGGGTCAATGGTAATGGCGACCAATCGGCGGATGATGGTCCTGGTCGATATGGGAGCATCAAGGTTGTCCTGCAGATGCTGCGAAAGTGGCCTGCGGGGCCGCCAACGCTTGCCGGCGGATGCGCTCCACACGTGCTGACGTCTCTCTGGCCGTACTAGTACCCCTCAAACATGCCACATTCCCTTGTTCCAACCATCTTCGCCACAGTCGGCGTACCATGGAAGCGTGTAGGTGGCTGTCCACTGAAATTTGACGTATGGACCAACCTGCCCTTCTGAGTCCGATCACCATACCCCTCGTGAAATCGTCTGTCTGCTGGAACTGCCCCGGTTGACAGCGGCAGGGCATTCTCTGGAACTACACGTTTCTTCTGAGACAAAAAAATGCAAAATGATTTCCCTGGCAGACAGAGGGGTGCGACTATTGCCGATTCTGCAGGCTCCTTCCCTTATATCTCACTCAACGTGCGCGGGACAGCTGCGCATTTCGCATCATTTACATAACTGGGTGAGCTGCGTATATCCTGCAATTTGCATATTTTTCAGCTCACTCCTTCTTGGTGTCTCATTTTCAATATCACGTAGTGTATTTGTAAGTAAGTAAATGTAAATGAACATTCATAATTACATAGATATAAATTAGCCAATACACTACTATTACATCCACCTTGCGGGACACCAGATACTTGTAAATATAATTGATTTCCCTGAAAAATATAGTTATTAAATAAAACAAAGTGGAGAAGTTTAGGAACGTTTTTGATTTTAGTACTATCGGCCTGTTTGGCAACATATGCATTATAAAGTGATAAGATGATATTATAAAGATCTTGAATATTAATATTATTAAAGAGATCTTTAGAATCAAAAGTTTCGAAGCCAACAATTAAATGCAATTTGTCAATTAATTCTTGCTTATTATTAATTAATTAATTAGAATTAAGAAACAATTGAGTAATACTTTACTCATTATATATATATATATATATATATATATATATATATATATGATACAAATTAATTTAAAGGAAAAGATTTACACATTAATAACTTGTAAGTTCTTTATCATTTAAACAAGAACGATCAATCATGCATAAGCATTGATTATGAAACACTTTCCAACTGAAATGCAATTTCATTTAAACATCTCTAAAATGTGATACATTCAGTGGGGATATCTTTTACATTATCACAGTACTACAGTAATTTATTATACTTAAATATTTAAAACTGTATCGAAATATAAATCATCTGATTCTCTATGCAATATCAATGAATATTTCATTCATATAACTTGCATTCCAGATTACAGAGCTAAATAATTTTGTGTGAAAAAAATTCAGCAATTTTTATGTAACTCACCTTACAATCGCTTGAGATATTTGCATTCTGCATAAGTTAAAATTAGGCTTCGTTGAAGAAAAAATAAAAGTTTAGGGATCATTTAAAAATCACAACTATTGTAATTGCGTAGGCACAGAATTTAGATACACAGATAATATATGTGTGTGCGTATGTATGTATTCAAAGTATTGGAATCGTTCCGAAGATCGGAACTCGAATTTTCGAAGGATCTACACGTTTTGGGACTTCCAGAACACGAGAAACTATTTTTAGGAAGACGTCTGTGTGTGTAAGGGTGTATCTGTGTATTTGTAAGGATATTGCATCCATTCTAACTGAAAAACTAATGGACCGAATTTAACAAAATTTGGTAGGTAAGTTTTTTGTGGGAAACCCTGATGTTCATTTGATTTCAGTACGATTCGTAATAAAAGAATCTGCCTTCTTTGCGAAATGGCCGGCCGAAATTGCCTTTATCCACTCTAGCTAAAAACTAATGGACCAAATTTAACACAATTTGGTGTATAATATTTCAATAACCTACAGGTGAATTATATACCAAATTTAATAAAATTTGTTATATAAATCACTTGTAGGTTATTCTAGTACGATTCGGGAAAAAGGAACGGGCTGTTTTTGCGAAATGGCCCGCAAAAATCGTTAAATATAACAATAAAAGAATATGCGTGCTCAACTATATCAATTAAATTCCTATTTTATACGTGATTTTTGACAACAAAAAGAATAAGACTAACCCCATTACTCTAGGACTAGCCGTTGAGATATTTTAGTTTTTTTTTGCGTTTTCTCTACGCCACTTTTGACAATAAGTCCATCTATCAAATGAGAACCAAATTTAAGTTCAACGTGCAAATTCAATGTCATTTAAAATACTTATGGATGTTATTTTGTGCAGATAAACTCACATTATTATTGAAGAAATAAAGAGAACGTGAATATGAGTCTGCAGGAAAAGACATGTGCTGTCCACATCAGAATTTTTAACAATATTAAAACAATGATTTATAGAAGTGAACGGGGATTATTTGCAGGCCATTTCGAAAAAAATGTAGGATCTATATTTAAAGTTCCACTAAATTGTTGTAGAATAAAATGTTCTACAAATTTAAGCTGTGTACCAAATTTTAATTCTCTAGGACGTAGGAAAATGCATTAAAAACATCAAATAAGTATATCATGAAAAGTTATATAAAATAAAAAAAAATTTGAAAAATTGTTATCTACCAAATTTATTTTAAAATGGGGAACCCCTCTCATATACAAAATAATTAAACTCTTGGAAAGATAGTTATTATATAATATATCTATTTTTTCTTTCTGGAGGATATCGCAAAAAAGTCAGATTTTAATTGAATTCGTTTTTCCCCTTATATTAAATAATTTTTAATTAAAAAACTACCTAACATATTTTACTGAAATTTTTTTATATGTTTTATGAGATAATGTAAATATTTCCTAAAAATTTCGAAGCAATTTGTGATTTTTAAATGTGCTTAAAAAATGTTTGAAAAATTAGGTCCCATAGGGTTCAATGTATTTCATTTTTTCAACCCGGGTTCAATAAAAAACTAATTGATTGATATGATTTATTTATATTCCCATAGGTCCCACAGACCGTCTGAAAAGCATACTAAAATTTCATGTTGATAAAGTCATTTTTACGGCAGTTATCGTGCTAACGGACAGACAGACAGACGGACAGACAGACAGACAGACAAAATGTACAAAGTCATAAACACTTTTCAACTATGTTGTAAAGCGTTAAAAATTATAATAATTTCGACAATGAGGATATAATATTTTTTTAAACAATGATATAGAGTAGGAATGGATAACAAAGATGGATAAGAAGTATAAATTCCAATTCTAACAATATGTAACTCAATAAAGAAAAATACATAAGAAAGGCAATGTAATATTTAACTAGGGAATTAAATTATGTAAATTCAACAGTAACTACATTAAAGGTATGACACAATTGAAAAGGTATTGCTTATTTACTGGATTAAACTAAGCACGTGTATAATATAGAAAAGAAAATTCAAGAAGCCCACAAAATTGAAAGGAAGAAAAGAACTAAATAAATAATCCATAAATGCAAATTTTCAAGGATATTTTTGCATCAATGGAAGCTCTAAATGTGTTTTGTAGTATAAAGTAATCCAGGTGATTATAAAAACAAATAATTGAATGAGATGACATTGATAAGATTAGGTAAAAGTAACAATAGGCTTTTAGTTAACAAAATCCAAAATAGAAGATTGAAATTAAAAAGAAATAGGTGATAGAAATTCAAAAACATTATGGCATACTTACTCATGCAGTTCACTAATAGAGACTAAAGATGAAACACTATAGTAAGATAAACTATGGACAAGGGGAAGTAGCGCCACCTCTTAAGTATCATAGGATTCAAATAGACTATGTTGAAGACCCGCCACCCGACTCATCCTAGGGTACGAGCAACAGAATGACTGGCCGTCAAATAGACTATGTTGTTGTTGTTGAAACCCAGACCGTCCGACCTACCAGAAAGGTGTAAGGTAACTGTTTGGACGGTCGGGAAGTGCCACCCAATTTAGACCGGAACCCAGTGGGGAAGGCATCCACAGGGACCGTACCCTCCTTCCCCTACCACCAACCTCTCGGAAGGACTTTCGGACCCACATGTTTAACGTGATCGTACTCCGCATGAACACGGCGGCAGTTTTGGCAGTGGCTGGAATCGAACCCGGGCCTACCGAGTGCAACTCCAGAGCGCTAACCAATGGGCTACCGCGCCCCTGTCAAATAGACTATGTGTACAAATTGATTATTTTAAAAAGCAAAATAGTTAACTAAAATTGAAATTTCTAATCTGATATTTTGCAAATTTAGCAGGATAAGATTCAGCTATGCAATTTTGTATTAAATCAGCTAGATGACAACTAATATGTTTTTGTCATATAGCCTAAAACTCCTATGAATTAAGATGTTTTTGAGCATTTGTTTACTCATGCAAGAGTTAAAATTGATAATTTTAGGTATTTTAAAGGAAGTCTGTTCTTTTGCCAAAAATATTTGATGAAAAGGAGAATTTGATGAAAAGAAGAGTCAAGAGTGAGAGTTAAGTCCAAGAAGTTAAATATTTAACGAGATAACACTTTCATTGGGAATAAGTGACAAATTATTTGGATAGAAATTAAAATAAAAGGACAGGATGAGGGAGACTGTCTTAATGAAAAAGATATCATCAATGTAACGGTAAAAAATATATTCAGAATTTTTTAATTTTGACTCGTAGTTATGTAGATAAAGATTTTCTATTGCAGAACTATCAGATCCACCCTGAGGAACACACTTAATTTGCAGATATAATTTATTATCTTGCAATGAATAATTATTCAAACGAACACACTAGAGCAGTTGGAGCACAAATGAGTGATCAAAAACCAAATTTTGACTGTTATAAAAAGATTATATTAAATCCCGTATTACTTTACCTCATTTAAAATGTTCATCTTCAACATATCATAAGCTTCGATAGGATAATTTTTACTAGTATACAGTTTTAGTCAGTATTTAGTTGTTTAATTAAAAGACTAGAATTTTGAAAAGACTAGAAAGATTAAAAGACTAGAAAGTATTTTAAATCCGAAATTTAGTACCATAAAGCATAAGATTTTTGAGTACAGTATTTTGAACAACATCACCAGTAATGGTGTGTTTATGATTGCTGTCTATAAATTTAGAATAATGAGAGTGGAGACAATAGTATTACGTTGTTAAATTAACATATTACTAATATACTTATTTTATAAGAGATTTTGATATTTCATTGTAACTGAATATTTGTTTAACCAATGCGGTATTGTACATTTAAAGGTTTTGAATATATTAGTATTAGGAAGAGAAAAACATTGTTTAAAAATATATTTTATTATAGTGTGAATTTTTGTAATTAATTAAACAATAAGTGGTAGAATTTGATATTAATTGTCGATGTATGTATATATATATATATATATATATATATATATGCACTCATTACATCCACGAAACTCGTAATGAAAACATCGTCTTAAGAGTTAAGCAAATGATCAAACTGTCAGCGCGAATAATGTAATGGGGTTCATGCAACGCACATGAGAACGGCGCATCGTAATTAAAATGACCGGTGTTTTCACCCACGGGCAGAATTGGAACTGGATTTTATGTTTTGACACTGCAAGTTGTGTACATTTTGGAGCAAGTTGTGTGGATTTTGTGTTTTGACACTGCAAGATGTCTTTGAGACATACTCGACGACGCTATGATATTATGTCAGAAGACGTATACAACAGATTTAAGAGCAATAGTATAAATAACAAAGGAATGAAAATCTTCTTTATAATATATTGAATGAGCAAACGAAGGTAGATATACCATAAATGATACAGAATATTCAGGATATGACCACTATTGAACCACAAAAATGTTTAAAACATAAATCTATCTATATATACCAAATGCCAGTCTATCATGTTCTTTTAGGCATTTCCAGAATAGATAGACTTGCGATCTGGTACACGTGTCGATTTACTTTAGAGATCTACTATAGAGACTTTGAAAGGAGAAAAGTGGGCACAGTTGATAAAAAAAAAAAAAAAAAACAAGAAGAGAGTTTTCAAAAATGTTTATTTAAGGGGGTGCTTCACAGAAAAACGTTCGAAAGGTGAAATGATAAAGACGTATGCTTCAGGAAGAGATAGGGACTTCAGATTTGGTGCATGGACAGTTTAAAAGGAAGAAAGTGTGCAATTTCATTTTTCCATTATTTTCTACTTTAGGTGTGCCGCATACAAAAATGTTCGATTTTATGAATAAATGGGAAACGCCTTCTTTAAAATGTGATAGAGGCTTGATATTTTGTATATGGCCCAATTATTTGATAAAAAACCATGAAGAATACAGTTTATCCAAAATGTTCATGTATGGGGTGGGTATTCCGTAAAAAAAAAACGTTCAAAAGATGAAATGATAGAAAAAGCATGCTTCGCTTTTCAAATTTGGTTTATGGGTAGATAGTTCCCAAAAAAAGTCTGCAATTGAAATTTTCCAATATTTGTAACTTTAGGGGGTTTCGCACACCAAAATGTTCGATTCGCCGAATAAATGAGAAACGCCTAATTTAAAATGTGATAGAGGCTTGAAATTTGTTACGTGAGCTAATCATTTGATAAATAAGCCAATAAGAATAGAGTTTTTAAAAAATTTCATTTAAGGAGGTAGGTGCTCCACACAAAATCATTCGAAAGTTGAAATGATAGAAAAACATACTTCATAATGAGATAGAGACTTAAAATGCGATGTAATGATAGATAGTTGGAAAAAAGAAAGTGTACAAGTTCAATTTTCCATAATCTGATACATTAAGGGTGCTGCATGCTAAAATGTTCGATTTGCAGAATAAACGAAGAACGTCTTTTTTAAGTAAGATAGAGTCTTGCAATTTAGTACACGGGTCAATTGTTCAATAAAAACCTCTGGAAAAACAAATTTTTTAGAAATGTTCTGTTGAGGGGGGGGTGCTCCACATCCAGACGCTCGAAATGTGAAACGATAGAAAAGTATACTTCGTGATGAAATAGAGACTTCAAATTTGATGTATGGGTAGATATAATTCGAAAGAAAGATAATACGCACATTAGGGTTTCCCCAAGACCAAAATGTTCGATTTGCCAAATAAATGATAAACGCCTTCTTTCAAATGCGACAGAAGCTTGAAATTTGGTTCATGGGCTAATCATTTGATAAAAAACCCAATAAGAATAGAGATGTTCAATAGTTTCATTAAAAGGGTGTGTGTGCCCCACACAAAAACTTTGAAAGGTGAAATAATAGAAAAAAAAATTGATATAACGATAGCTACTTGGAAAAGAAGAAAGTGTACAATTTCAGTGTTCATAATTTGATACATTAGGGGTTCTGCACGCTAAAATGTTCGATTTGCGAATAAATGAAGAACGCATTATTTTAAAAGCAAGATAGAGTCTTGCAATTTGGTATACGGGTCAATCGATCAGTTAAAACCTCTGAAAAAATAGAATTTTTCAAAAATGGGTTGTAGAGGGCGTGCTCCGCATCAATACGTTCGATATGTTAGACGATAGAAAAGTGTATTTCGTGATGAGATAGAGACTTCAAATTTGTTATATAGGTAGAGAGTTCGAAAGAAAGAAAGTGCGTAATTTTAGTTTTTAAATATTTGCTACTTTAGAGTTTGACACATACCAAAATATTCGATTTATCGAATAAATCATAAACGTCTCCTTTTAAGGGAGATGGAGACTTGAAATTTTTTACATAGGTCTATCTTAAATAATAAAAGACAATGTCTGTCTGTCGGTCAGTCTGTCTGTCTGTCTGCCGGTCTTATACACTATACGTTCAGCGACCGCGCGTCGGAGAGCTACGAAATTTGGCAATCGGAGACCCGGGGGGTGGGAAGGGGACACGTGAAAACCGATTTTTAAAAATTTAATTATTTTTTTAGCTATTTGATATTTTATGCGATTTCGACCATTTTATGGCATTTTTGCCCTTTTTTCTCCACGATCCAGACGTCGTTGAAGAAAACAAATCACACCACCGGAAAGAGCAGACAATTGCGAGTAAAAATATATCAATTTCAAATCTCAATTTCGAATTCTAATATTTTTTAAAGATTTTAAAACAAAAGTCATTTTTGGTTCAAAAAACCAACTTTCGTTTTTAAATCCTCCCATCGTAAAAACTACTCATAATTTCGACTAATAATTTACATTTTTAGAAAAGTCAAAGATCTGACATTCTTACAAGTCTAATCTGGTCAAGAAATAATGAAAATTGTCCGCAGGATCGCAATTTTAAAGACGTCATGATTTTATATTTCTTGCCCAATTCTCGGCGAAGAACCGATTCTTCCCCGACATCCCCCCCCCCCCCCACAGTAGTTTTTCCCCCGTCTCCATGGAGACCGCGCTTCGGGTTTTAAATGTATTCAGAGATTTTAGCATATGTATTGGTGAAATTATTATATTTATATGATATTTTAAATGGATATTTTAATTTATGGATATTTTAAATAATTTAAATGATTGAATTATGGTGGATTGAATTGTGGTGATGTATTTGAAATTATTATATTTATGGATTGGTGGAACGATATGGATGATTCATGGAACGATATGGATTTTTTAAATGAATATTTTAATTTATGTTTATTTTAAATGGATATTTTAATTATGGATATTTTAAATGGATATTTTAATTTTATGGATATTATAAATGATGAAACGATGGATATTTTAATTTTATGGATATTTTAAATAGCATATGGTCATTATAAAATTTAAATTAGTGTGAAGTTAGCGCGCGGGAATTACACTCGGTAGGCCCGGGTTCGATTCCCGCCACTGCCTAAACTGTCGCAGTGTTCAGGCGGAGTACGATCACGTTAAACATGTGGGTGCGTAAGTCCTTCCGAGAGGTTGGTGGTAGGGGAAGGAGGGTACGGTCCCTGTGGATGCCTCCCCTACTGGGTTCCGGTCTAAATTGGGTGAATAAAAATAAAGTTATGGAGATTGTCGCGGAGGGCGCGGTAGCCCAGTGGTTAACGCGCGGGAATTGTACTTGATAGGCTCGGGTTCGATTACCGCCACTGCCAAAACTGCTGCCGTGTTCACGCGGAGTACGATCACGTTAAACATGTGGATCCGTAAGTCCTTCCGAGAGGTTGGTGGTAGAGGAAGGAGGGTACGGTTCCTGCGGATGACTCTCCCACTGGGTTCAGGTCTAAATTGGGTGAATAAAAAGAAGGTTATGGAGATTATCGCTGGGGGCGCGGTAGCCCAGTGGTTAGCGCGCGGGAATTGCACTCGGTAGGCCCGGGTTCGATTCACGCCACTGCTAAAACAGCCGCCGTGTTCAGGCGGAGTACGATCGCGTTAAACATATGGGACCCTAAGTCTTTCCGAGAGGTTGGCGGTAGGAGAAGGAGGTACGGTCCCTGTGGATGCCTCTCCCACTGGGTTCCGGTCTAAATTGGGTGGCACTTCCTGGCCGTCCAAACAGTTACCTTACACTTTACTAGTAGGTCGGACGGTCTGTGTCTCAACAACAACACTCCCTGGACCCGGCCGCCCACCTTGCTGCTCTATGTCTTCGGATGAGCCGGACGGTCTGGGCTTTTAACCCCCTCCACACTCCGGCCTCCTAAAGCGAGCTCCGTCAGCGAGTTTGCCACGGTTAGAATTTTCAAGGGTAGTGAACAGGCTGGTCGCCAAAGGCGGCTAGTTATTCAATAAAATCCTCGAAAAAATTCAAATTTTTAGAAAATGTTTAGTAAAGGGGGTTGGAGGGACTCCACACCAAAATGTTCGAAAGGTGAAATGATAAAAAAATATATTTCACGATCAGCCATAGATTATAAAATGAGTGTGAGGGTAGATAGTTAGAAAGGAAGAAATTGTGTAATTTCAGTTTTCCAATATTAATTTCTTTAGAGGTGCCGTACACCCAAATATACTTTGTAGAATAAATGAGAAATGTTTTATTTTAAATGAGATATAGACTTGAAATTTTATACACGAGTCAATCGTAAGATTAAAGAAAAATCGAGTTTTCGAAATTGTTCTCTAGAGGGGAGTGCTCCTCACCAAAACTTTCGAAAGTGAAATGAGAGATAAAGATTTTAAATTCGATGCACGTGTCAATCAATCGATACAACTTCAAGAAAAACCGTATTTTTCAAAAATATTTATTTAATGGGTGCTCCCCACTAAAACGTTTGAAATGTGGAATGATAGTAAAACGGACTTTGAAATGAGATAGAGACTTTAAAATTGGTGCAAAGATAGATCGTTAGACAGAAATAAAGTGTATAATTTCAATTTCCCAATATTTGGCAACTTAGGGATGCCGCGCATTTAAATGTTTAATTGGGTGAATAAATGAGGGATGCCCAGTCTACTGCGAGACAGGTATTTGAAATTTGGTGAACGGGTGAACAGTTTGAAAAGGACCACTGGAAAAATCGAATAATTAAAAAATTCACGTTATTCGGGGTTACTTAATGTAAGACCAGTTGATTTTCAATGGGTATTCGGCTAGTAAGAGATTAAAAGATTAAAATAAAATCATAGAAAATAATCTGAAAACGTACAATTTCCCCCAGGAGACACATGCACATTTTCATTGACTTTTCAACGTTTTCACAATAAATAATCTTGTAAATATGTACGAAGATGCTATTGTGCGTCCCTGAGAATATCTAAATAATTCAGAAATAAGAAAATAAAAAGAAAAGGGGAAAATTGAACCAGCAATGAAAAATAATTGCTTCGAATATAATTAGTTACCTTGTGTGTAAGTGGACATCAAGGACTTTAATTGTTACCACTCACATATATAAAAAATCTCTTTTACTAAGATAGTATGAATGTTAGAAAAATAATTAGAAACATTACACGAGATGTGATAGGCTTCCCGGCCGTCCAAACGGTTACCTTACACCTTTCTGGTAGGTCGGAGGGTCTGGGTCTCAACAACAACGAGATGTGATAGGAAAATGAGAAATAGGTATTCCAAGCTTTGTAATTTATTATTATTACGTATTAAATAATGATTAATTAGAAATAAAGTGGGTTTAAAATGTATCTAAAATTGTTTACTATGCTATTTACTAAATATACAGGGAATTATAAATTTTACTTATACTTGTAAGCTTATTTATATGAGTGTTATGATATTTTTTATGATTACCTGTAAATTCTAAAGGCCATGATTAACGATAATATTACGAAACAAGTGAAAAATGTACGTACAAGAGACTAAATAATTATAAAGAGAAACGGTTATTTAGTCTAACTTTTGTGGTAGTATATGGGCTAATTTGTATCTGTAAAATTACAAATATACATTTACATCTACTGATTATATATACTTTTCTATTCTCAAGGTAATGGTTTGTAATTGATCTTACTAAATCTTACAGATAGTCCAAATAAAAAATATTGAAAATGAAGTCGAAAAAGATGAAATATTAATAACTTAGGGTTATTAGTTTTGTTTCTAACACTTTTCAACTTCAAGTCCTCAGGATGAGTCGGACGGTCTGGGTCTTCCAAAAAGTTGAAAAGTGTTTATGACTTTGTTCATTCTGTCTGTTTGTCAGTCCGTTAGCACGATAACTGCCGTAAAAATGACTTTATCAAAATGAAAGTTTAGTATGTTGTTCAGACGGTCTGTCGGACCTATGGGAATATAAATGAATAATATCACCCAATTAGTTTTTTATTGAACCCGGGTTGAAAAAATGAAATACATTGAACTCTATGGGGCCTAATTTTTCAAACATTTTTTAAGCGAATTTAAAATTCACAAATTGCTTCGAAAATTTTAGAAAATATTCAAATTATCCCATAAAATATATAAAAAAAAATTTCAGTAAAATATGTTAGGTAGTTTTTTAAATAAAAATTAAAATAATAATTACTCCTTTTATATGAAGCGATCACATGACCATTATATGAAGAGATCACGTGACCCACTTCAAAATAATATATGGCATCCATCTTGTGTAAAATCGTGATATAAGTTCTTTTTAATTCATATTTAGTGTTGTATCCGTCCTAAAACCGCTGTAATTTTGCTTAAATTCTGTGCATCTACATACTGAAACAACGCAATTACAATATATTTGAGTTTAAATGATCATCCAAATTTGATTATTTCTACAACGATGCCTAGTTTTCACTTATGGAAAATGTAAACCGCAAAATATGTAGAATGAGTTGTATAAGAATTGCTGCATTTCTTTAACGCAAAATTATTTAGCTCATGGAGTCTGCAATATAGCTGATATGAATGAAATATTAATAGATTTTACAGAGAGAAGAACGATGTTTTGGATGAAGTTTTAAACATAGAGTTTAATTACTTGTACCTCCATGGTCTTAAGTTTTTAAATAAAATAAATTATTAGAGTATTGTGATGAATGAAATGAATGGAAAAATGTTATGAATGAAATGCTGCTTTTATTGAGAGAGCCAGGCGTGTTATATTTCGATGACGTCATTTGAATAAATTTCAGTTGTTTTCGATGAAGTTTTCAAATATAATAAATTATTGTAGTATTATGATAATTTAAAAAATAGTACCGAGGAATGTATCGCATTTTAGAGATGTTTAAACCAGGCAATTTATATTTCAATGCCGTCATTTGAATGAAGTTCAATTTTTTCGATGAAGTTTCAAGTTTTCAAATATAATAAATTAATGTAGTACTGTGATAATTTTAAAAATATTACGGAGGAATGTATCGCATTTTAGAGATGTTTAAATAAAATTGCATTGGAGTTGGAAAGTGTTTCATAATCAATGCTTTATGCATGAATGATCTTTCTTATTTCCTTTATTTTTATTCTTAATATTAAATACAAAAATAATAATTTGCATTTCCAATAAACACTGTTTGTTTACGTTTCTTGATATTACAATAATGCTTTTCTTATTAGTATCAATTTAGCAGAGGATGAGCCAAATTGAAACGCTCATAACTGCATTAGCTAACAGTTTTTTTTATAGGTTTCATATTCTAATTTCGTAAAATTTAATTGCCATAATCACTAGGTGAAGAAATAGAGTAAATTTAAATATATTTAAAAAATTTTAATGTAAAAATGATAAGAAATAAAAAAAAATGTATCAACTTTCCCAGGCCTCCTCTCTGGTTATTCCCTACCTTATTTCAGATAATTTTGTCTGTTTTTGGAGTTTATAGGTCAATGGGTTGTAGCGATATTAATTAAAACAAGAAAGATCAATCATGCTTAAAGTATTGATTATGAAACACTTTCCAACTTCAATGCAATTTTATTTAAACAAGTCTAAAATGCAATACATTCCTCGGTAATATTTTGAAACTTATCACAATACTGCATTAATTTATTATATTTGAAAACTTAAACCTTCATCGAGAAAAATGAACTTCATTCAAATGACGGCATTAAAATATAAATTGCCTGGTTTAAACATCTCTAAAATGTTATACATTCCTCGGTAATAGTTTTAGAATTATCATAATACTACGATAATTTATTATATTTGAAAACGTCATCGAAAACAACTGAAATTAATTCAAATGACGTCATAGAAAAAGTAACACGCCTGGCTCTCTCTATAAAAGCAGCATTTTATTCATAACATTTTCCCATTCATTTCATTCATCACAATCATATAATAATTTATTTTATATAAAAATTAAGACCATGGAGCTACAAGTAATTAAACTCTATACTTAAAACTTCATCGAAAAATTCGTCCTTCTCTCTGTAAAATCAATGAATATTTCATTCATATCAGCTATACAAACTCCATGAGCTAAATAATTTTGCGTTAAAGAAATGCAGCAATTTTTATACAACTCATTCTACATACTTTGCTGTTTACATTTTACATAAGTGAAAACTAGGCTTCGTTGTAGAAATAATCAAATTTGGATGAGCATTTAAACTCAAATATATTGTCATTGCGTTCTTTCAGTATGTAGATGCACAGAATTTAAGCAAAAATAAAGTAGTTTTAGGACGGATACAACACTCAATATGAATTAAAAAGAACTAAAAAAAATCACGATTTTGAAACAAGATGGATGCCATATATCATTTTGAAGTGGGTCATGTGATCGTTTCATATCATGGTCACGTGATCGCTTCATATAAGAGGTGTAATTATTATTTTAATTTTTATTTAAAAAACTACTGAATATATTTCGCTGAATTTTTTTTTTATATATTTTATGGAACAATTTGAATATTACCTAAAATTTTCGAAGCAATTTGTGAATTTTAAATCCGCTTAAAAAATGTTTGAAAAATTAGGTCCCATAGGGCTCAATGTATTTCATTTTTTCAACCCGGGTTCAATCCAAAACTAATTGGGTGATATTATTCATTTA